>JAPUBQ010000001.1:1254304-2636041 GCA_035578125.1 Mellilla xanthometata
CAATTATTTTTGACATGTTTTCCTTATTCCCGCCTTTTGTATAACAATTTGATCGCGTATTAACTAACTATCCCGAAAAGAGGGAGTGAAAATACTTGTTATTTTTTAGTTCTTTTTACACGCTTTATATTAGCTTCACCTGTATGTTTGTATGTTTGTAACCGACTTCTTTGGGCGCGATTTTGACCCACTATAAACGGCCAGATTTCGTTGAAACTTTGTAGATTTATTGAGGACCGATGACAATACACTAATTTGATAAAATTATTACATGTTTTTTGTATTTTTGTTTGTATGTTTGTTTGTAACCGACTTCTTTGGGCTCGATTTTGACCCACTCAAAACGGCCAGATAAGCGTGTTTTTTAGTTTTTTTTTAAACTACTATTATTTATTCTGCGAACATATGCAACTCATGCATAAATGTAACTCTATTTTCTCGTAATTCTAGTATTAGATATACAGACTCTGCACTAGGTGAAATATTTGTATTGCAGGGTCAGTGTTCTCTCAGTGGCACCAAGTGTAATGTATGTATGTGTGTGTGTGTCTGTGTGTGTGTGCGTGTGTTTGTGTACGTACGTGTAGATATCTGTGCACAAAGTATAGTTGCATTATTTTCATTAATTTAGGTGTCGGTAGTAAATAAGTCTAGTTTCTATCATTCATTTACTAAGCTTGCCTTGGATGAGGTTGGCTTGGAAAGTTAGTTAGCATTTTCCTTCCACTACCATTTCTAAACTTTAAGATGTAGAAACTTAGCTCCAGTTAAATTTGTTTTTTCATAACACAGTTTTTAAACTACTTTGGGAGCCTTTGGTTTTTGATTATAATGTCAATTCATTTATTTAAAAAAATAGTCAACTTTTAATCGCTATGTCATCAGATAAATCGTGATCAAGTCCAAAAAATCTTTACAGTTTTTTAACGACAAAATTTTGACTCGTGCAATTTCAATATTAAGAAAATATTTTTATTTTCTCACTACAGCTAGGGACATGCTGCTATATCTAGTCTGGAATATCCTAAAAGGTACCTTGAGTAGGTCCAGAACATATGTCATATCATTCATGTAAGGTTCCCAAATAAATGTTTTTATTTTAACTCACATGTTTCTTTTTTTATGATGGATAGGCAAGCGCTTGATCGAAACTCACCTGATGTTAAGTGATGTTGCGATCTAGGGTGGAGCGCGCTTGCCTAGAAGAAACTGATTCACTCTTGCCTTGAAGACAGTAAGGTTATAGTTCAGAGGGAACAGGGTTTCCGGCAATGAGTTCCACAGTTTGGCAATGAGTTCCACAGTTTGGCAATGAGTTCCACAGTTTGGCAATGAGTTCCACAGTTTGGAAATGAGTTCAACAGTTTGGCAATGAGTTCCACAGTTTCGAGTTTCTCCCTTAGTTGCGATTTATCCTGCAAGTGTAAACATGCCCTTATGTAGATGTTTGTATGATCTCATTCGTGAATGATGGCGGCGACATAATGAAGCCCTGGGGGCCGCTACGACGAGCTGTTAGCAACACACTTAACAATGCACATGGCTTTGATACATTTACCCCCAAGCGGGAAAGACATAATCTTTCTTCTTATATATAAAATTTCCGTGTCACAGTGTTTGTTAACGTACTCGTCCGAAACCGCTTGACTGATCTTTACCAAATTTTATATGCGTGGTCAGTATGTCTGAGAATCGGCTACTGTGATTTTTTTATACCCCTAAGTGATAAGGGTTGTTCACCCTTAAATTTTTACTTAAGGCAAAACAACGTTTGCTGGGTCAGCTAGTAATATCTATAATTATTGAGCGTTGCAAATTGTAGCAAACTCTAAAAGTCTAGGTCGCTTAGCGTTTTAATCGCATTGTAAAATAGTGTTTATTAGCGCTGTCCTATGATAAGCTACGCGTTTTGATTTTGCTCGCTCTTTAACCGACTTCAAAAGAGGAGAAGGTCCTATGTGGGACTGCATGTATTTTTGTATAAAAATAAAAAGATAAATAAGTTCTTTATTACAACACAACATAATAACAGAGAGTGCTACAAACTCTCTTCCAGGTAACCAAAATCATGTTAATTTACCTGTTCTACTTTAAAATCCGATTAAAATGCTTTGCGACCTAGATTGTGACGCCACTTGCAGCGTTTGTTACAAAATGATAAAAATACTATTTTTATTTTTGATATTATATTAAACACATTTTGAGGACTGAGTCGCCCCCGTCCGTGGGAAAATACCCTTTATTCGATTCCCCACACGTGGTCCTTGGGTGGTGCAAAACAGGCGACACTCACACTGGTGGTAGGCTTCGGCCGGGGCTAGTGACCACCCACCGGACTAAGTCACGCCGCCAAGCGGCCTTGCCGTGTTCCGGCGTCTGGTCCGGTGATGCCGTTAGGGGATTTGGGTCGGGATAGCTGCTTCGTTGATGCATTGAGCCGGTTTTAGACACATGAGCGTGGGGACACTGGGTATCTAGTCACGGAGGGTAGCGGGATCCGAGGCACGGTTCTCCGCTGGCCGACCGCAGGTAGTAGGGGACCCAAGTAGTGAGCTAGCTACTCATGAAAGGCTGTCCCGCCAACTAGCGAAAAATCCCGGGGTTGCGCCATCGTGCCGGTTAGCGACCGGATGAAAGGGCCCGATGGACATCCCTGGGGGGGCTCGGGCGTCCCCGCAGTCTCCGGACTAGCTCCCCACTGGTGTCTTTTACGTTTCGTGTGTCTTGGTAAGCATCGCGAAGCCTCGTCCCACTGCCATCTCCCCACCGAACTCACTCTTCGCAAAAATGGTAAAAAGGAAAAAGAACAGGGTACAACAGCGGACGCACTCCCTTTCGCTCAAAGTGCACCTCTCCAACATACGAGGTTTGCACTGTAATCTCGTTGCGGTCCATCACCACCTTGAGACCGACAAACCTGCTCTCTTATTCCTTACGGAGACGCAGATCAAATGTCCATCTGATACGGCGTACTTGCAATACCCCGGTTACACCCTAGAGCATAATTTCAAGGCTCGGGCAGGGGTTTGCCTGTACGTCCGGGATAACATTTGCTGTCAGCGTCTCCGTAACCTTGAAAATCGCAGTTTCTCTGTCCTATGGGCGCTTGTAGACACAGGCATAGAGAAAATTCTCTATGCCTGTGTCTATCGTTCGCACAGTGGTGACCAGGAGACAACCAGGCTCACTGATTATCTCAGTGAGGCAGCGGACACGGCTCAACAAAAGTACCCGACAGCCCAATTAGTGTTACTGGGGGATTTTAATGCACACCATCAGGAGTGGTTATTCCCACACCGGGACACTGACCATGCTGGGAGAGAGACGAGAAAGCTTGCTTTAACGTTAGATCTCACTCAGCTGGTCCAAGGTGCTACTCGGGTACCTGACGTTGAGACGCATACACCTTATTGCTTGGACCTTCTGCTGACAACTGATCCAGACCGGTACTCTGTGGCGATTTCGTCACCCTTGGGTAATTCCGATCATTGTCTGGTGAAATCTGTATCCGTTTATTCCCCGTCTGACTCGAGCCCTAGGGGCAGTCGTCGGATGTGGCGATACAGGTCAGCAGATTGGGATGAGATGCGGTCATTTTTTGCATCTTATTCTTGGCAGTCTGTTTGTTTCTCTTCTGGTGATTCATCAGTCAGCGCGGATGCCGTGACGGATGTACTGCGACTGGGTATGGAATATTTCATACCTTACTCAGATGTACCTCTGTCCGACAAGGCTCGCCCTTGGTTTGGGCCTCAATGTGGACGTGCTGAAGCACTGAAACATGAGGCATACCTTGCCTGGGTCGATGCCCGACACCGCAAGGCTGGGAATATTTGCCAGAAGAAGAAAGAATTTAACAAGGCTGCCAAGTCCTGCAAAAAGGTTTTGCAGAAGGCTCGCTTCGACCATATTAGCCGTGTAGGGAACAAATTAGCTTCTTACCCCGCGGGTAGTAAAGCATTTTGGTCCCTGGCCAAATCGATCGAAGGGAACTTCTGCCGCCCCTCACTGTCTCCACTGCTGAAGCCGGACGGTTCGCTGGCTCACGCAGCAGTAGAGAAAGCCAACTTATTTGCTTCTCTATTTGCTGAAAATTCACGTCTTGATGCTAGTAGCGCGTCGCCTCCGTCATCTCATGTCTGTGCGTCAGTGATGTCTGACATAAAGATACGCCAGACTGAGGTTCGCAAAGCGCTACGCGATCTTGACGTGAATAAAGCCAGTGGTCCCGACGGTATTCCAGCTATAGTTCTGAGGACCTGTGCGCCTGAGTTGGCTCCTGTGTTGACACGTCTTTTTCGGCTTTCTCTTGAGACTGGTAAAGTGCCAAGTTCTTGGAAGCTTGCTAATGTGCAGCCCGTGCCTAAAAAAGGTAGTCGCGCCGACCCTGCTAACTACCGGCCCATTTCAGTCACGTCCATACTCTGCAAGAGTATGGAACGTGTCTTGAACCGCAGGCTCCTGGCATACCTAGAAGCGAATGACCTCCTAAGTGACCGACAATATGGCTTTCGCCGGAATCGGTCTACTGGGGATCTTCTAGCGTATGCCACACACATCTGGAGTGAGGCTATTGAGAAGTACGGAGAAGCACTTGCGGTTTCTCTGGATATTTCCAAAGCCTTTGACAGGGTCTGGCATGACGGCCTTATTGGCAAGCTTTCCTCCTTCGGCCTGCCTGCTGGATTTCGTGATTGGATATCGGACTTTTTGAGGGACAGATGTATACGGGTGGTCATTGATGGCTGCTCGTCGGATCTAATGGCGATCAATGCCGGTGTCCCTCAAGGGTCGGTGCTCTCTGCGACATTATTTTTGCTGCATATTAACGATCTGCTAAGACCCGGTACCTTTGGGTATGCAGATGACAGCACTGTTGTAGAGAGCTACATATCCACTGCACGAGCCAGTGTGGCTGAAATTCGGTCTCAAAGGGAAGCTATGGTTGAGCGCTTGAACTTGGCTCTTCAGGCAGTCTCCGAATGGGGCGATGCCAATCTAGTCAAGTTCAACGCCGCTAAAACTCAAGCGTGTCTTTTCACCGCTAAGAGGAGGCCTTTTGACCTGGCCCCTTCCTTCCGAGGTGCAACCGTATCGGTTACCGACAGCTTAGAACTCCTTGGCATAACATTGTCTTCAACCCTGAATTTTGGCTCCTACATCGAGAATATGGCTCACGTAGCAGCCAAAAAGCTGGGTATCCTCTTGAAGGTGCGAAAGAGTACTTCACGCAGGAACAGTTGCTTATATTATATCAAGCACAAGTTCGATCATGCATGGAATATTGTTCGCACCTTTGGGATGGATCGGCTAAGTACCAGCTTCAGGCGTTGGAGTCAATTGAGCGGCGTGCAAAGAGACTCATAGGCAATGACAATCTTTGCAAAGCAAGGTTGCAGAGCCTAGAGCACCGCCGCATTGTTGCCAGTCTGTCGGTGTTCTATCGGTTGCATTTCGGCGAGTGTGCGACTGAATTACATGACGTGATTCCCCCCGCCCCCTTCCACTATCGAACGAGCAGGGAAACGCCAAGGCGGCATCGGTTTACGGTTGAGGTGCCCAAGGCACGCACAAAACGTTTTGCCTCCACCTTTGTTGTCCGAACCGCCAAACTTTGGAATTCCTTGCCGAATTCCCTGTTCCCCAATGACTACAATCTAGCGATTTTCAAGGGGAGAGTGAACCGGTTCCTTCTAGGTAAGGCGCGATCCACCGTAGACCTCAATATCACTTACCATCAGGTGAATTGTGGTCAAGCGCTTGACCTATTCTGAGTAAAAAAAAAAAAAAAACATTTATTGTAACATTATTATCATTAAAGTCTGAAACAATAAATCTGTCAAAAGTAATACCTATCCCTGTATTTATTAGTCCAATAGTAACCCCCTGAAAACAACGTAAGCTTATTATTTACGCCCCAATACATGTCTGATTATTGTTAATTAGCCATCAACTCTAATGGCGGAATGTAATTTAATTACTGAGTGTTAATTTTAGTCAAATTTAAGTCTATTCAGCCATACTGTTAGGTGCTTGGCGACATATTTTTAAACCTTATGATTAATTAATAATATAACCAACCTTATTTTTTTATTTATTTTTTACGAGGGGGAAATCTTCCATAAGATACCCAGCTACAATGGGGTGCAGCTGGGTTATGTGGGATTTTTACCCACTAAACCCCCTCGGTGCTCTGCCTTGATGCTTTATGGAGGGCTTCAGGTTCTTCGGTGGAAACACACTGAGGCCCTCCTAGCTTTTGCTTGCAGCAACATCTACATTGGCAAAAAGAACTGCCAACCCTCCCGGACCCAATTTATTTATTTATTTATTTATTTATTAGGCACTCAGACAGATTACAAACATTCATTTTAAACATAACTAAACTAAAGGAACAAAAACAAGTCTGCAATCCAAAGAAGAGTACACAGCATGCTAGTGTTAACTTAATGATAAGGAAGGTTCAGATATACATAAAAAAAAGGGGAAATCTTAAGTACTAAACAATTTAACAATTTAACCTATAACTTATATTATTTCTAAATTGACTGAGACTGTTACTAAATACATCCAGTTCAGTAATGTGAGTCTTACATTGGTTGTTATCTGAAGCGTCACAATATTTGAGTACCAGCTCGTTATATGAGCGACACATGCGCTGTATAGGACTATTACTGAAACGTTATTTTTATACAGTTTATTAGTGTGAAACAGTTTAGATTTTTGCTTCTTGCTTCTAAGCCGAGGGCTGAAATTAAAGCTTATAGAACTAAGCAGACTCGGGCAGTCCACGTTCGAGTGAATAACCTTATGAAGATATAGCAGCTCACCAATCTGTCTCCTAGTGGAGAGCAGGCTTAACTTGAAATAACTAATGCGATCTTCGTATAATTTGAATGGACTGTCGGAACCCCACTTCCGACAGTCCTTGAGACTGAAATAATATAACCAACCTATCCAGGCGAGCACTAGAAAGTGCTCTAGTATCATGTTATGGCTTCCTCACAATGTTTTCTTTTGCCGAAAATTCGAGCCTATTGGACGGGGTTTCAACTCCGTTGCATAATATAATACCACCATCTCCGTTCCATTACAGAGCGAGTAGAAACTCAGCGAAGAGACATAGGTATACAGTCGGAATCCATAAGTATCGCACAAGTTTGTTATAATGGTTACCTCGTTGGCATAATGGTTACCATGCCTGACTGCCAATCAGAAAGTTCTGAGTTCGATTCCCGGCACGGCCAGAATCTCTGTGCTTAACTAAATTTGTTGGTTGCGGGTCTGGGTGTTAAATATATTATTATATAAAATATGTATGTATGTATATGAAGTATATCAGTTGTGTTAGCCATATAAGACATACTAGAAATGGTTCAGTAAAGGTGAAAAACAGTATGTGTGAAATGTGTCCTAATATAAAAGCCGATTCGCTTCAACCTTCCTTGTAAGGAGTGCAAAACTTTGGAATTCTCTTCCTGAGTCTTTGTTTCCTGATAAGTACCACTTGGAGGTCTTCAAATCTAGAGTTAATAGGTATTCTTCAGATAAGCGTGTAACATCTTAGACCATAGTATTGTTTAACATCAAGCCAGCTGTGGTTAAACTCAAACCTATAAAAAAATTGGCCAAGTGCGAATCGGGCTCGCGCATGAAGGGTTCCATACTAATGTTGCATGGGAGCTCCCCTTTATAAACATCTTTTTACTTTTAGTATTTGTTGCTATAGCGGCACGAGAAATAAAAAACTTGTGAAAGTTTCAACTTACTAGCTATCACGGTTTCTGAGATACAGCCTGGAGACAAACAGACAGACAGACAACGGAGGCTTAGTAATAGGGTCCCGTTTTTACATTTTAGGTACGGATCCCTTATAAAAGTTGTAAAAAATACCGACAACCATCGGAACGTAAGGCAGCTGGACGCCAGCCTGTGCTATCGTTGCTTTGAACACTTTAACACAACACACGTCTTCAATCTATGTAGCAAAGTCAACCCTTTCTCCGCTCATACATAAAAGGTCACAGACTGCATTCACCGCTCGAAAGGCGACCAAAGCGTCATCCGCGGTATCTTGTAAGGCATAATGCACACGGTTGAGATCGTGTTTGCCAACCGCTGATGGCTCCCCGGCTTAATGAGACACGACGAGACTGTGCAGGGGCGGACCAAGGGCTAAGGTCTTGGGGCTTTGGTAATAACATCTAGAACTTCTTAATAGCCTTAGGTTCTGTTTAGATCTATTATAATAATCTATTACAAGCGCCTAATGTTAGTTAGGATAGACTAATAAATATAATAGACGCACAATCTCTTGTTTTAGATCAAATAGTGCCTTCGGTTTCGTGAGATGTCGCTATGTGTATCTTATTATCAAATTCGAATGAAATGGATGCAACCTTAAGAACTTCGAACGTTATCTTAAATAGCATGGAAAAATCCGGCACTACGCTTTATTGTGAAATATATATATTGTGAAATGGGAATCTAATATTTAATATAGCAATCCTATCTAGTATTCAAATACCTAGTAATAATTACAACAAGTAACGTTCCTTAAGGCGATGATAAAGGCAAATCTAGAATTTAAAGAAAGAAATAAGGACAGAAATATAGTTAATTGTGCACACAGACTGTTGTCACAATTACTTTAACTATACATACTACAAAAATACATTGAAATAAATTTAAATGTTTCTTATACGAGTATATAAAATTTCCGTGTCACAGTGTTACCGTACTCCTCCGAAACGGCTTGACTGATCATTACCAAATTTTATATACACGTATTCAATAGGTCTGAGAATCGGCTACTATTTATTTTTCATACCCCTAAGTAATAAGGGTTGTTCACCCTTAAATTTTTACTTAAAGCAAAACAACGTTTGCAGGGTCAGCTAGTGTAATATACTCGTATATTTACATTTTCTTCGCCTGAACTTTAAAAATCATAAACGGTAAAAAATGATAAAAACTAGCTTAAAGACCGTCTAAATAACAAGTCTGAGGAAATTTATACCTATTTTTAACCGACTTCATGGTACCTGAACTTTATTTCACAATAAAAAAAATATTCGCTGTTGAGACTATGGGAAGTTGGGGTGCAGATGCAAGGAGGCTAATAGAAGAACTCGGGCGAAGACTAGTCGATAGGACGGGGGATCCCCGTTCTCGATCCTACTTGGTGCAGAGGATAGCCATTGCTATTCAGCGTGGAAACGCAGCCAGTGTTATGGGCACCTTTGCACCAGGTACGATCATGGGCGGGTTTTCCTAACTTTAAATGTTTTTGACATGAATAATTTTGACATGTAATAAGATAAAAAAATATCTATTCATAATTTAAAGGATGCCCTGCCTTAATGACTCTAGACAACTGAAGTCCGTCCCTGAGCACTTATCTCCGCATTTCATCAACATGTGAAAAGACTTTTTTACATTCCAAGGGTGTGTGCAGTATCGGGTGAATAGGGGACTTAATTAATGGAAGAAAATGTATGTAATTTCGTGTTGAAATAATTATGTTATAGTGACTTGCTCTTTGGACCTTTCGGGTAATTAGACAAGCAAAAGTTTATTTTTTTCATAATTTTAGAGGCATATTTTTTTGGAGGTGCAATGTTTTTTTTCACTCTAAAGCTAAGAATTAGATCTGAAGTGCCCGTAAACATACGAGACCGCTGTCTTGTATGACTGTTCTGGCTGGCAAGACGAACTGTTAGGTCCAAGGCAACAGTTTTTTTTAAAATAAGGGCAATATCTGGCCAGTCAATCGATACAAAAAATAGTTTTCTTGATCGATGTTTTCCTTCACCAAAAGCGCATTGGTGGGGTTCGTTAACTGATTATAAAACCCATGGTTTGTTAATTGAAATAAAAGAAGAAAAAAAACTATCTTCATTTACAGCTTTTCAGACTAAACTTAAGCCAGTCTCTGTCTAATATTTTAAGTGCAAGAATATAAATTAAAATACGCTTTAATTTCTTTAGACTCCCTATCTTCAAAATGTACGAAGGACATATTTAACAAGCGAACTAATATATCGACAGTTTATATCATTCCTATAAATAGCGGAGATAGCGAAACGAATTCATAGAGAATGTAATTTGGCACAGGTTCTGTTCGCAGACAGTTTGTATTCGAATAGAACTATTATTCTATTTTTGTATACAACGTGGTATTCAACCGTGTAGTACTGAATGTTTTTGTGTAGAAGCCGATGTACCAGGGTCTACCGACCGTTACTTATCCCCGATGATTGTGTCAGATCACCTTAGTTAGCCCAGACGCTACGTTAATATAAATAAGTATATTCATTAAATTAAAATCTATACTAATATTGTAAAGAGGAATAGGTTCATTGTTTGTTTGTGTGACGCGAATAGGCTCCGAAACTACTAGACCGATTTGAATAATTCTTTCACCGATAGGAAGCTACATTATTACCGAGTAACCCAAGCTTTATTTTGTTTTTTTTTGCAACTTAGATTATTTTATAATCCGTGCGAAGCTGGGACGATCTTCTAGAATTAAATATAAATAAAGTATTTAATTTTGATTTTGTTGTTAAAAAATATTTCACCATTGGGAAGCTACATTATCCCCAAGTAACACAGGCTTACGTTTGACCGCAGCTTGCCTGATGTTAAGCTTGACTGTGGTCTAAGATGTAACACGTTTGCCTAGAAGGAACCTATTTACTCTAGATTTGAAGACCCCGAAATTGTACTTCTCGGGAAAAAGAGACTCAGAAAGAGAGTTCCAAAGCTTCGCAGTTCTCACAATGAAAGTCGAAGCAAAACGCTTTGTGCGAATCCTCGGAACTTCGACAGTGAATCGATGTCTCTACCGATCTGCTACGGCTGCTCCTCAGAGATACAAGTTCGCTTAGTTCTGAGGATCACGCTCAGTTTCTTTCAGTACATAAATACTAGAATACATTATAACTATAATACACTAATGTAAACTGCTTTGTATGTATATCCTATTGGTGCAAATAAATGATTATTATTATTATTGATTTGTAATCTTTACGACTTCTCGTAATTTGAAGAATTTCGGTGAGTAAATGCAAAAACCACGGGCCTAAGCCAAGTGGAGATTGCCGTGGGGGTTGTTTTCAATAGTCATGTCATCTTGTAAGAACTTCCGAACAATCCTGCATGTGTTAAGAATAGCAGCTTTCTGCATCGTCATATATGTGTTGGTGTCTAGATCAATTTGCTTGAGGTAATGGAGTAGGTGTTTGGGGATGACCCCGGTGCTGGAGAGAATCAGAGGTACAATCGATACTCTTTTCATGTTCCAAAGTTGGAGTATGTATTATTATTATGTCCGTAAAGTTTTATTTCTCGGAATTTTCAGAATTCCGGTAATTTACGACACATCACGGGCCTAGGCCAAGTGAGTGTCGAGTTCCAGGGTTGGGTTTGAAATTGTGTTGTCTTGTAAGAATTTTCTCACAATACGACACGTGTTTAGAATAGCAGTCTTCTGCATTGTAATAAAGTAAGATTATTATTATACCGGTGCCACGTTGTAGAGTGCAATACACGATGTCCGCAGCAACTTCGATAAGTTGTCTAATTAATACGGCCGGTGGTAATGACATTTTAATGAATGCAGCTTATTTATTGACGAGCTTTGTTTCGCGCCGTTTTATTAAACTAGCCTTTTGTCCCCGACTTCGATCGTGGTCGCGGTTATTGTTAACCGAAACTTTGCGAGAATTTGTTTTGCTAAGTTATTGAAGAGAGATAAATTATCAGCCCTTTTTAAGTTGAGATTTATTAGATGGTTGTAGTGGTTATTCGAAAAAGTTTTGTTTTTATACTATCTTTAATTTATTATTATCCCACAGTTTGGCAAAAGTCTTCCCCAATGAGCCCAATGCCTGTCTAACCTAAGCCAACTTTCTCCTGTTCTTTAGGGTTCAGTATCTAAAAGGTATAAAAGGGCCCCTTTTACAAAGCTTCCATTGTTTGTCTGTTTGTCATCAAGATGCATCTCAGAAACCATGATATGGTAGAAAGCTAATTTTCTTACAAATTGTGTATTTCCCGTGCCGCTATAACAACAAATGATAAATATAAAAAAATAAAAATATTAAAGGGGACTTATTATCGTATAACACGTGTTCTTTTGCCATTTCTTTGATTAAGACGGTACGGAACCCTTTATGCGCGAGTTCGTGTCATTTATTTATTTATATTTTATGTATGTATATGTAGTATGTACTCGTATATCAGTTGTATTAGCAACCATAATACAAACCAAAAATGGTTTAGTATGGGACTAACAAGTCCTGTGTGAAATGTGTCCTGGTATTTTGTTATTTATCTATTTGTATATTTTTTAGGTTTACTTATTTTTTATATTAAAAAATATCATAAAGTTAACTACAATAAATGATATATATTTATATTTGATTAATATGATGTCAGATTACAATATTATAATGTCAAATACAAATAACTTAAATCTAAATAAATAACCCGCCCCTAATAGTTCCCGATGCAAAGGTGCCCATCAGACTTGCAGCGTTCCCACGCTGAAAGGCAAGTAAATATGATTAATCTATACCTATCTTAATCAATGTCACCTATTAAGTACTTGATACATAATCAAAGGAACAATATACCAAAAACATAATCAAAATGAAACGCAATTCCGCCCAACAATTCCCGCCCTAGGATGGCACGCGATCCGCCCAAAATAGAAAGACATCTAATACAACGTGTTATTAGGCGGGCATGCGATGGGTGAACCTCATTGTTCAGGATAGGAAGGGCTTAAGTTAATTACAAGCCGCCCTAACAATGGGCAGAGGGTACTACCACATGAGATATTTTTGACGTGACAACGTCTTAAATTAGGTTGAGGCTGGGAGTCACTTATGAAAAAGTGTAACGCCCGGTAACGTTACGATGAGTCACCGAACGAGAGAGAGGCCCGCCGAATGCCTTGCGTCTCTCTCCCACTCAACTATGATCGGTCTGCCGCGCGCGCAGCACGCGGCAGACGTTGTCACGTAAAATCTTCGCCCGTAAAACCGACTTTACAGGCAACCATTTGTTTTTTTAATTTCTTTCCTTTTTTCACACACGGCTGGTTATCCCCATACTAAAATACAAAAAATACAAAATAGTTTATTAGACCAACTTACATTCTAAACAAAACAAACATTAAGTAAAGATTAACTAATTAATACTAATTCTAGAAACTAAGTAAACCATGTCTAGTTTGTATTATGGTTAGTAACACAACTGATATACTACATATAAAAACATAAACACTTTATAACGATACATATTTAAAAACCATATCGACAATCAACCAGTTTTGTTTAACGCAAAGATGTTGGATATGCCGGGAAATGAACCCTGGACTCACTGGTTGGCAGTCGAGCATGGTAACCATTACCCCACCGGGTTTGTGAAAAGAAATATTATGAGGTTAATATGCATATTACTTTTACTAGTAAGGAGTTAACTCCATAATACTGAAAATAATATTAATATTATTTTCAGTATTATGGATTAAAATAATAAAAATAATATTTCCCTTTTATTATTTTCAGTATTATGGGAAAGCTACTTTTACTTGAAGTATAAGCATCACACGATGAGAGATATATAGACGCCAATCCACCAAACTAACCAAGTGCGGGTTGGTGGATGACACGCGTCTTCGTAAATTGTGGTCCTCAAACACTATGTATTTTATTCCTTTACCGTAGAACGAGTGCAACTTGAAAAACAAGTCATTGGTTTAGGGCTGGCATCGAAACATGGTCCGTCTGATTTTAAAGCAGTCGTTTGCCCATTGAACCACTTTAGTTTTCATTTATTCATTATATCATTTATAAACATACAACATACACATTTACATATATTTAAAACATTTATTTATTTACAAATTAATATTGTAACATGAAAACTATGATGACTTTTCTTTAAATTTAACTAATATGAGCCACACTCGATGGTATTTTTTTATACCTTTTCGATGAATAAATTTTGTATCTTGAAAACCATGATGACTTTTCTTTAAATTGAATTAATATGAGTAGCCCCCGCGGTGTTGGAATGTGGGAATTATGAGGAAGTAGCAGTAACTCGTCTTTTGATCTTCGTGCTTGAAAAAGGGTATTATTGGACTCGGTTCCATTGTTATTCAGACGTAATTAGTTTTCGTGAGTGACTGACATTTGGTCTTGAGTATCTTATCTAGATATATCTTTTTTGGGGTTCCGTAACGAAAATTAAGCCAAGAAGCTCATCGGTCAACCTTGTCTCGCCAAATCTAGACTAGACTGGAGCACCGGCGTAAAGTTGGCAAGCTGTCGGTGTTATACCGTGGAGGTTCCAAAGGCGCGTACTAAGCGGTTTGCCTCCACCTTCATTGTGCGAACTGCGAAAGTGTGGAACTCTTGGCCTAGTTCCCTGTTCCCTGAGAGCTACAATCTGGCGGTTTTCAAAGCAATAGTGAACCGGTTTTTTCTGGGTAAGCGCGTTCCACCTTTGATCATAATGTCGCTTGCCATCAGGTGAATTGTGATCAAGCGCAAGCCCATTTAATGTAAAAAAAAGGTGTTTCATAGAATACATTTCGGGGAGTGCGCAACGGAGTTACATAAAATTATAGCACCGTGTCTATCCCATTAAAGATTGAGTAGAAACTCAGCGAAGAAACATAGATATACCGTTGAAATATATGAAATATATATAGTATCGCACAAGCGAAGCGATTTGCTTCTACGTTTGGATTGCAAAACTTTGGAATTCTCTTCCTGAGTCTCTGTTTCCTGAGAAGTACCGCCTGAGGGTCTTCAAATCTAGAGTTAGTTGGTATTTTCTAGGTAAGCGTGTAACATCGTAGACCATAGTATTGTTCAACACCAGGCAAGCTGTGGTCAAGCGCAAACCTATAAATTGTAAAAAAAATGTGGCCCTATTACTAAGCCTCTGCTGTCTGTCTGTTTGTCACTAGGCCGTATCCCGTAAACTGCGTGATAGCTAAAAAACTGTAATTTTTGAAGGTAATGTATTTCCGATGCCGCTATATACTGTAGAATTCAGGACCTACTATATTCAATTCACAAAAAAAAAAATGAATTAGAGATGGGTCAGAACAATACCGTTTAACAATTTACCTACCTAACTAAACAAATCGGCGATACGAATCAGATTTCAGCGTTTTCGAATAAAAGTGTTAAATAAACACCGAAACGTGTTTTTGGAATCGGCTTTCGTTTGAACCGGACCACTAGAGATGGAAAAAAAAACTATATCCTATCCTACTAATAATATAAATTACAGTTTATAAAAAAAATATAAATGAAAGTTTGTAGGTGTATGCTTTTAACTTCTTTACGCTCGGACTGAATCAATTTCGATGTAATTGACTCATGGCAACTTTTAATCCAGGACTAAAGCTACGGGGCTCAGCCAGGGACAAAATAATTAAACCATGCTCTGGATTCTGCAAAATGTTTTCTATCATGACCTCGTTGGGGTTTGATTCCCGGCACGGCGAACATCTTTGTGTTGAACTAGATTTGTTGGCTGTCGGTTTGGGGTTATCTTAATATATATAAATCTCGTGTCACAATGTTTGTCCTCAATAAACTCCTAAACCACTTAACCGATTATAATAAAATTCGCACACCATGTGCAGTTATAACACACCCACCACCTCCCATGGTTTAAATCTCAAATTATAGTCGAAATTTTAATTTATTGCTAATTATTGTCTGTTATTATTTGACAGTCACAATTATCGGTTAACTCCAAATGATTCTAACAGATGTGACTAATGACTTTTCGACTGGGTTGAGTAAGTAATCAATAGATGGCGCTGCTATGGTAAATCTAACGAACGTGTCATATAAGCTACACTATCTATTTTAACCCTAAGTGAGGCAAAACAACGTTTGCCGGGTCAGCTAGTACATATATATCGATAGTATTTATGTATGTATATGTAATATATTATTTGTGTTAACGACCATATTACAAACTAGTGATAATTTTGAATGGGGCTAAGCAGCCGTGTGCGAAATGTGTCCTAATAAAAAAATGAAGCCATTACAGCCTAGAGATGCGCGACTGCGAATAATCTGACCAGTCGAATTATCTACAACTACTAATATACACGTTCGACTTGAATATTAGTAATAAACTATTGTTAATAATCGAATGATGACTACTAATTAGTTACTAATGGCGTTTTGACTCGATTGTTAGCGAATCTTGTCAATGTCACTTGTTAGTTTTGAATGAATGAAATATGAATGAATCGTTGGAGTGGAGTCGGCTCAAGTAGTAACTAATATACTATTCATTCAGTCCGGTTAATTTTGAGTGGGTATCATGTAAGTTACTAACTTTCGGAGATCATTCGAATGAGTCGAATGATTTATAAAGTCGAATAATTCGACTGGAATCATTCACAGTCGCGCATCGCTATTACAGCCCAAATAAAACTTTTTCGCGTATCTATTTGTTAAACACGCGTACATACATTCAGCACACACGTGGAACGCGAGGTTCGTTTCATTTAATATTATCTTATTTACCCACGTTTGGTTCCGCGCAATCCAATATTGTTTTCGAATTAACTATGTAACACAGGTACCGTTACTCTTACAGCGATTGTAATTTTGTAACTGTTGGGAGTATAATTGTTACACGCTTTATATTAGCTTCACCTGTATGTTTGTATGTTTGTTTGTAACCGACTCTTTGGGCGCGATTTTGACCCACTTTAAACGGCCAGATTTCGTTGAAACTTTGTAGATTTATTGAGGACCGACGACAATACACTAATTTGATAAAATTATTAAATTTTTTGTATTTTCGTTTGTATGTTTGTTTGTAACCGACTTCTTTGGGCGCGATCTTGACCCACTTAAAACGGCCAGATATGCGTGTTTTTTAGTTTTTTTACACCATATTTTTCTTGTTCCTTTACACTTTACTTAGGTTTTACCAACAGGGCGCGTAACCGCACGAGTCAAGCATGCCTTGTCTGGAATAACTGGCTCTAAAGGAGGCTGCCTGATTTATCAACTTAAGGGTGGTTGCTAGCCAGGCGAGCACTAGGAAATGCTTTTAATTTTTTTATTGTAATGTGTTTTTTGTGGAAATGCATTTACGCATGCCCACCACACCCGGGGAGGTGGGTGGGGTATGTCGGGCTCGATGCCAGAAGGGCATCACTACCGACTAAAACCTCACGATGACCTCCTCACCGGAAAGGGCGGGGTGAGGTTCCGCTTCTCGCATTAACCGCCACCCCGCCCACCTCGGCTAGCTTGCGAGGCTCCTCCTCTGGGGGTTGACTCCCCTTGCAGTGCACGTGGTGCAACGCAACCACCTCGGAGACCGTGAGTGCAATGGACGCCTTACAACCCCGGTCTAACGTTCTAGGGCCCCCGCAACGGGTCAGGTCACTAGCAAATGTCCAACACCATGCAGATACAATAATATAAATATAGTTTATACAGATTCGTTATGTTTACAATGTACAAAGAAACTTCTTTCGCGAGGTCTAAAGTACTGTTCGGAGAATCACTAGTATAAAATAATAAGCTAGGCAACAACCCTATTCAACAGCTATAGACATGTGCGAATGAACTGAGTTATAACTTACAACTACAGATTGGTACAAATGAGCTGTGTTATAGCTCGATATTTGTAGAATTTCGATACTTAGACCCCGAGGTATCCGGTGTTAATGCAATTTTGATTGCTCGTGAGTGCATAATGGCTGTGCTGCCGTGACGGAGCATGTGTGGAACACCCATTGATGATGTTTGGCAGAAAGATAAGGGTTTCTAACGCTTCCATTTTAATACTAAGTAAAAATAGAATGGTGAATATTATATATTATTAGGTTATGTTATTTGTAGATATTTAGATAAATACAAATGAAGCGTATGTAATTTGTAAAAATGGCTTTTTAAATGTATCCCAATTTGAATATATTTTCAGAAATCATAATTCATTTATTTGTAAACGGATTTTGACATATTTTCTTGGAAAGGATATACTTTTAAATCAATCCTTAATTAATATTGAATAATGAATATTGAAAACTGCTCTTAATTTATTTACTGAAGCTCCAGACGGAGTATTAAAACTGAAGGTTTTTATTAAAAACATTGTTTTATGAAAAACTAATAAATAAAACAGATTGAGTATCTTAAAGTGTTTTAAAATATGTCTGCGTATGTGAGTGTGATAAACACACTCACATTATAGCTCTCGAATCAATAAACCGATTTTTTGGTATGAATAACTATATTTTTCATGAGAATCGATCCTAGATAGCCGTCACCACAAAATGTCGGATTTCAAAAATTATCTGAACTTCCCCAATGTGAGTTTCCCTTCTTTCACTTCCATTTTTACATTGACTTCACTTGATGGTAAACGATATTGTGAATTAAGTTGCGCTTGCGCAGAAGAAATCCATTCAAAAATATGAAATTTAAATAAAATAAATATTTGAGGGGGGCTCCCATGCAAAAAACGTACTCGTAATTTTTTATTAGTTACAATAATGGTAGGGAACCCTTCATGCGCTAGTTCAACTCGCACTTGGCCAATTTTTTATGTGTTTCCCTGCTAGTCCGATGGTCCAACGCTTATAACTCGCACCATACGTGTATACGAGTGGAAATTCATTAATGAGTACACAGTACAGCTGTACTCTGTAGATGGCCGATACATGTACATTGTATTGTTGCAATACATCCTGTTGTAATTGATGTTAGTATTCCGTACGGGATGTACCGTGTTTAGGGTTCCATACCTACAAAGTATCTACGGACCGTTACTGAGACTTCGCTGTCTATCTGTCTGGCATATACTTATCTTATTCTTCTTAATATATATAAATCTCGTGTCACAATGTTTGTCTTCAATGGACTCCTAAACCACTTAATCGATTATAATAAAATTCGCACACCATGTGCAGTTTGATCCAACTTGAGAGATAGGATAGTTTAAATCTCAAATTATAGTCGGAATTTTAATTTATTGCTAATTATTGTCTGTTATTATTTGACAGTCACAATTATCTGTTAACTCCAAATGATTCTAACAGATGTCGATACCTTTCGACTGGGTTGAGTAAGTAATCAATAGATGGCGCTGCTATAGTAAATCTACGAACGTGTCATATAAGCTACACTTTCATACCCCTAAGTGAGGCAAAACAACGTTTGCCGGGTCAGCTAGTAATACTATAAATACGAAAGTAAGTGTTTATGTTTGTTACTCCTTCAGGCTCAAACGGCTAAACTGATTTTAATGAAATTTGGTGTAAAGTTAGACCTTGGATTAACACGTAGACTACTTTTTAACCCAAAAAAATGTTGGTTCCCGTGGGATACGCAATTAACTTCAAAATTCATGATACTTCTTCGTATTCCAACGGCTGGACCGATTTTGATAATATTTACTATGAATATATTATTTAAGTCTTGGATTTTCACATGGACTACTTTTAATCCTAGATTCCCTTTTTTTTGTCGAATTAACGCGGGTAGATCCACGGGGCGCTGCTAGTGAGTTAATAAAGGGCCTCAACTACCCCATACCAAATTTCATCAAAATCAATCAAACCGTTTTAGCGTAAAAAAGTAACATACCTGCACACTAACACACACATACACTTTTGAATTTATAATATTATACTGTTCTCCAGCAAAAGTAAAAAAAAATATTAGCTGACATTCTTTATCTAAAATTTTAAATTAACAAAAGCAGGTTAATGTAAGCCGAATAATAAAAAAAAACAAATATCTGTTATAACATAGCGTAAGTATTTTTGTTATTATTGTTCTGTATGCATTTATTTTCAGATGAAATTCTCTTCATTTACATTTAAACTACAAAATCTCGAGTTTCTAGTCTCTTCGCTAAGCAGGACTAAAGTATGTGGTCCAAGAGCTATCGGTATGTTTGCGTTAAGGTGTGTACAAATATAAAGTTATGTCAAGTTCAAAAATATTTGAAGTGTGCTTAGGTAATTTAGAAAAGCTTTAATATACTTGTGGTACATTTTTTTTAAATATACACAAAAACACTGAAATGGCATGTTTTGCATAAAATTATAATAAAACATAAAATAACATAAAAATAACTTTATTAGAATTTTTTTTTTGCACAGTGCACGCGCGGAGCGCATTGGCGGCGGTCCGTGTAACACTCGCCCCTGAAGATGGTGCTCGGAAAGCACCGAAACTGTTGGCCTCATTCCAACTTTTAATAATAAGTAAGTGTGACCGTTTTCTACGCGAAAATATTAAGATGCCTTACGTGAACAGTTTACAATGTTTAACTTTATTTGAACTAGGATTATACAATAGTAATAAGTAGGAACTAGACTAACTTACTTACTTAAAATCACTGCTTGTTTGAGCTGCCACCAAACCCGATCTGAGTAACAATACTCGTATATCGGGATTATGCAAACAGATCGAGACATATGCTGGAAACGTTCACGCTCCGTTTGTCACAGCTGAATAAAACCACATAATAATAGTAGTTTAAAAAAACTAAAAAACACGCTTATCTGGTCGTTTTAAGTGGGTAAAAATCGCGCCCAAAGAAGTCGGTTACAAACAAAGATACAAACAAAAATACAATAAAATAAATAATTTTATAAAATTAGTGTATTGTCATCGGTCCTCAATAAATCTACAAAGTTACAACGAAATCTGGCCGTTTGAAGTGGGTCAAAATCGCGCCCAAAGAAGTCGGTTACAAACATACAAGTGAAGCTAATATAAAGCGTGTAATAATAAAAACAGCTAACTTCTTAAGGCCAATGCCTCTTGTAGCACAAGCGGAGTCGTGGCCTAGGCGCCCTGTCATGTCTAGATTAAACGAGTCGATGCTGCAATTTCATTACACCCGCTCTACGATGAGGTTTGTATTCGCTGCAAGCGTTTGGAATTTGCAACTGCTAGGAAATATACAGATATATGTAATAAGAAAATAAACAGATCTAGTGAGTGTTCGTAGTTTACGGAAAACGCTGCGGAGCAAGCCTAGATGCGTAAAAAAGGGCTTCACTCAAATTTGACGACCTCTTTGGCGTAAAGGTTACCATACCGGACTGTCAATCAGAAGGTTCCGGGTTCAATTCCCGGCATGGCCTACATCTTTGTGCATTACTAAATTTGTTGGCTGTGGGTCTGGGTGTTAAATATGTATCTATATAAAATATAAAAAATATGTATGTACTTGTATATGTAGTATTAGATATGTTGTCAGTTGTGTTAGCTACCATGACATAAACTAGAAATGGTTCAGTATGGGGTTAACCAGCCGTGTGTGAAGTGTGTCCTTAATTTTTTTTATAAATCGATAGAAAAATATTTTAAGGGTCCTTACAGGTTTTATTAGTAAGACTCCGCTATGCGTTTCCTGGCACGGGCTGGGTGATGCCAGTTACTTTCGTGCTTGCTAATCCATTCGAGACAACTATATCTAAGTAGGCACAAATTTAAGTGGGCTTAAATTGAAGAATAAATTTTTTTCGTCGTTTTTGGATGTAAGGAACCCTACATGCATGTTTCTTTTTTTCACTTTTGATAGATTTAAGTTGTAAGTTTAAGTTTGTGGTAATTTTATTTCTATAATTTTAATGTATATAAATAAATTAGTAAAATTTGTATTTGTAAGTATGGGTTTAATGCCGGCAAAAAAAAAATAATTATAGGTTTGCGTTTGACTACAACTTGCCCGATGTAAAGCAACGCTGTAGTTAAATGTCTGGTACTTAGCTAGTTGTTGAATTTTTAGAAGCCCATTCCAAAAAGTCTAGAAAAAGTTCTAAGCTAGCTTCGTCCTTAACCAGATTTTCCAAGACAACTGTATCCAACATCTAGTAAGCACAATTGTTTCAGACGTTATTCTCAATGCAAATCCTGCTTCTACGTTACTAAGTCGGTCTTCGCTAACTTATTGCATATCTTTGCATATAAACGCTGTTTTATTAAAATCATGGGCTCGCAAAGACAGACAGGTTTGAAGGCGAGAAAAATAAAAGGCCTAGTGCGAATCGGGTTCGCACATGAAGGTTTCCGTACCACTAAATAAAAAAAATAAAAAGCCAGAAAAGGCGTGGTATGGGCATGTGATGCGTAGAGAGGAGATGCATGTCACTAGGAGAAATATCGACATGGTAGTGCAAGGAAGAAGAGCAAGAGGCCGACCGAAGAAGACATGGATGGAGTGTGTGAATGAGGACATGAGAGAATAAAGAGTGAGTGTAGAGAAGAGGGCAAGAGGCCAACAAAAGGAGACATGGATGGAATGTGTGAATAAGGAAATGAGAGTGAAAGGAGTGAGTGTAGAGACGACGGCTGATTAAGGAGAGTGGAAGAGGAAAATTGGCTGTGCCGACCCCACCTAGTGGGATAAGGCAAGGAATAAGAAAAATAAAAACCCAGAAAATGCGGAAAAAATGATTGTTGAATGAAATAAATAAAAAATTTAGTATTTGAGTGTTAATTTTAGTTTTATCACATATTGTGCTTTAAAAATTTAAACAGTCGAAAGGTTTTTCTGTATTCCCTTTTAATCCGAAATAAAGTGGAGTATGCACTTGATTGAGAATGTTAAATTTAATCATGCTTGACAAGTGTGAATTCTCTATGGAACCGCTGTAAGGATATTCTCGTAACTCTATAGTAAAAGCTAGTAAAAATCTTAATTACCTATGTTCTTAAAATAATTACGAGCAAACACAATAAGACTATAATTAAATTTTGGAATATTACATGCTACGCCCTGTTTTTTATTCCGAATTTGGCACGGTGGTAAAAACGTCTGCTTTAAACCAGACAGCCCCTGGTTCAGTCCCAGCCCCAAACCAACGATTGGTTTTTCAAGTTATTTGTAGATTTCCACTCGCTTTACGGTGAAGGAAAACATCGCGATCGTGAGGAAACTGACATGTTTGTGGACTGCATTATCCGAAGATTTGTGTCATCCGCTAACCCGCACTTGGTCAGCGTGGTGGATTATAGCGTATATCTCTCTGTTCATGAGAGAAGGCCCCGATTCCAGCAGTGGAACGTATAGTGGGCTACTTATGCTTATGGAGAGCTTACAAAACAATTTTGGACACATTTCACACACAGCTGGTTGGTTAACCCCATACTGAACCATTTCTACCGAAAACTGTGTAATTTACAGTTTGATGTTAAGAAAGAAAGAAAGAAAGAAAATTATTTATTGTGCACACAAAAAAATACATATATACAATTTCTTATTATTAAAAAATAAGCCTATGTGCACAAAAGGAGCAAATTCAGCATAATTCTGGAGGTACCAGGTACCCCAGCGCTGGTTTTCAATTTGCTCCTTCACACTTTATTTAGACAAGATACAATAGGTAGTATGAGTACACACAATTTAATATAATAGTACATTATTAATTATATCAATATCTTAAAAAGTAAATTTGAATAGACACAAATTAGGTTACCAAACAGCAAAGAATAATTAATTATACATGTTAAGTTTTAGTATATGTACTGCCGAAGCAAGTACAAGGTACTACAAGAGGTACTCTGCCTAGTACAAGAACCAAGAACCATAATAAATACAATAGACAACAGAAGAGGAAAGATGGTTGGCCACCTTATACGACATGACAATTTCATTAAAAATATCGTAGAAGGAAAGATAGAAGCCAGGAGAGGAAGAGGAAGACCTAGAAGATCATATTTAGACCGAATTAAGAAGAAGGCGAAAGTCATGTCGTATAGGGAGGTCAAGGATTTGGCCGAAGACAGAACTACCTGGAAAAAACTCCACAGACAAGAGCCCAGCTCTTAAATATTGAATGTTAAGTTTATAGTGTTGAATTCATTTTATAGTCATTATGTTACGCTAGAGGCAAATGGAACGACCCATCTGCATGTCGGCAGCATCAAAAGGCAGGAGTGGGCGGCACACTCCACGCTGTAGAGTCCTCGTGCTGGACAATTATTAACAGCAGCTGTTTATTTTAGTTCTGGACATTTATTTTAGTTTTGCCCATTTCGTTTGCTTTATTTTACTAACAGATACACCGCGTACCCGCGACTGTCCGGGATGCATCTTCCACCGCCAGCTTTAAGACTAGACTCAGGGTTCGGCTATTAGATAAAACTTTTTATAATATATATGATAATTTAGAATTGAAAATTGAGTCATATCAAATCTATTGTAATGATATTATATTACTAGAGAAGTTAAAACTGAGATTTGATTTATTTCATATACTTTTGTAATGATATATTACTTGACTTGTAACTTTGGTGTTTGTTAACAATAAATGATTTGTATTTGTACACGTCAGCTTAAAGTCAATTTTAGATATTGTTTTTAGATATTAAATAACTCTTTATCATAAAGCGGTGTAAAATTTTGTATTTCTTTCAAGTTTATAATTGCGTGTACTCCTTCTTAGGTACCGTTCGTGACGTCACAGCCAGCCTCAACGGAAGACCAGCGTTGGTTGCTCTCCAGCAACCAGCATTATGCTGAGTTGAGGCTGTGTTGTGACTTATTAAACTTTATTTATTATATTGACATATGTGTACTATTTTAATTATTATATTTTGTCGAGTGTAGCTTAATTTTACGTAGGCTTAATAACATCACCGGTGACTCCCGCTCCGGGTTGTTCTTGGTGCAGAGGTTTGCCAGCGCGGTAATGCAGCGAACGTGAATGGCACCTTTGCAACAGGGGCAGGTTATTTCATAAATTTTTAGTATTTTGACATGTTATTTTTATAACTTTTTTTTTTTTTTACACATTTCACACATGGCTGGTAAGCCACATACTGAACCATTTCTAGTTCGTATTATGGTTGCTAACACAACTGATATACTACATATACATACATACATATTATATATTAATACATATTTAACTCCCAGACCCACAGCCAACAAATTAAGTTAAGCACAAAGATGTTGACCGGGCCGGGAATCGAACCCGGAACCTTCTGATTAGCAGTCCGGCATGGTAACCTTTACGCCAGCGAGGTCGTCCAAAATGAAATTGATGTTACGAAACAGTGTTTTGGAACTAACGATTCTTTACACAAAATATATTCAAATCGAAAAATCGTAGCCCTACTTAAGATAGTTACTGCAAGATTTCATACAATTTTTCATAGTATGCTAATTTTCTCTCGTACTGCCTTAAAACAAAGGACTAACGAATTTCCGCGCGCACAAACCCGAGTAATGGCAAGTTTTCTTCCATAAATAGGTGGAAAATGTTTTCTGCCGCTATAATTACCTCTCCCGTAATTGTGGGAGCGCTCTGACGGAAACCAGCGATAAGAAGACACAGTATACTTTGTAACAGTACATTATCTTTATCGTGGATTGACTAATGTAGCTGAGGTCAACCCGCCAAGTGGTCAACTCTTATCTAAGGTATGTTTCAATAACTGTCAGTGACTGACATAGCTTATCCTACTAATCTAACTAACAATATAAATGCGAAAGATTTTGGATAAAACAGATATTTATTTATACAAATGTACAGCTGAAGACCAAATGCTAAAAATAAAATTATATAACTTAAGAATAATAAAGCGCAAATCACATTAAAATTATTTTCAATCGATAGAAAAGCGAAAGTTTTGTTTACTTAAAAATGAAATATAACGTAAAGATGATAAAATTAAGCCACCCACCCAAACGTGCCCATTAAGGTTGCCGCATTGCCTCTTTGGATGGCAAGGTAACAATTTTAACTTTTTATAAAGTTTTTATGTTAGTTACTTCTTCACACTCAAACGGACGAACCGATTTTAGTGTGAAAATAGGTTAAACCTTGAATTAACACATAAAATATGCTTATATTTTATCCCGAAAAATTGTGGTTCCCATGGTATATGCAAATAAGTCCAAAATTTAGGTTACTTTTTTACGCTCCAACGACTGGACTGATTTTGATGGGATTTACTATGAAGATAGGGTAGATGAACACATAGGCTACTTTTTGTCCCGGATTAACTTATTTTTGTCCTGGATTAACGTGGGTAGCACCACGGAACGCGCTTAATAGACATAAATGAAAAAAAAATGTAAGAAAAATTAAGTGTTGAAAATTTTCTGCAATAATATTAATTAAGTGATTATCTCTCTTATTAACTAAGTGATTATCTATTATCTCTTATTTTTTTATGGCCATTATAGTAATTTCATAATTTCTCATCCCGCTTGATAACTGATCAATTACAGTGTTAGTGTTTATCTATACTTAAGGTGAAATAACTTTTTCCGGGTCGGCTAGTTTTATTATAAATTTGTGATAGTATGTTTTGTTAATTTTACTTTATTTGGTTATATTTGGTCAGTCAGTATGTAGTTTCAGTCAATGTATACATTTAATATAGTTTATGTACTGCAATCTAGCGTAAGTCTGAGACGGGTCACGAAACCAACCGCGTTTAGGAAATAAATGTAGTGTATATTTATAATCCGGTTAAAATTATAAAGGTGTGTAAGATAACAAGATTTTATGTATTTACTCCTTTGGATTTAAGAATATTTACTGTGCGTTTTGGTAGAACAGTTGAAATGTCTGTCACCAAGCACCTGACAATGTGTACCGGTAGCCTTTTTGAGTTTCTAATTTCATACTGGCGGCCTGAGGGTTCCACCTTCGGTCTAAGACCTAGCCGTAAGACGTAAAAAATATTGATCTATTTAAAACTTAAGCTATTTAATTGTCACAAAATTCGGTATTTTTTAAAACAGTTAAAACCTGAAAACGACTACGCAACGTAACGTACCTGCGTATGATCTAGTACGAGTAAATGCCGTTTTTTTATATTGACTATTACTAGTTTCTAGTAATAGTCGTTTTAACATTAAATTTGTTGTGCTTTTGAATGACATAGAGAAAATAAAAAAATCTCACTTCTTATTCAAAAAATATATAAATAGACCTAATTTTACGTTATAGTGTTTTGGATCTCTAACGATTCTTAACACCGTATTAAAAATAATAAAACTGAAAAAACCGTGGGAACATTTACGCGGCAATAAATGTTTTTTATTATGCTATTTATTTATTTTTCCATAAAGAAATGTGATGCGTAGAGAGGAGAAGCATATCACTAGGAGATGTATGGAAATATCAATGTATAGTAGTGCAAGGAAGAAGGGCAAGAGGCAGACCGAAGAAGACATGGATGGAGTGTGTGAATGAGGACATGCGAAAGAAAAGAGTGAGTGTGGAGATGACGTCTGATAGAGGAGAGTGGAAGAAGATTTGCTGTGCTGACCCAACCTAAGTGGGATAAAATAAGATAAAAGAAGACCATTTGCCTGATTATATAAGAAATACAGCTTCCCCTAACATATTTACAAGTAAGTAGAAATTATTTTAAATTAATAAAGAACACTATGGTGTTAAGGAATTTCTCAATGACAAATTAATTAATAATTGACGTATAATAATGATATAAAATAATGATTGTAGAATGACTGTATTAAAACTTTCGTAAGGTATATTTGAATAATGTTTGTATAACCGGCTATCACTTACGTTTATTTTGTCGGAATTAGCCCGACATGTTTCAGCACAATCAGTGTGCCATTCTCAAGGGCAGGAACACAGCCAATGTATGTATGCACGCGACGACGGCTGCGCCTGAACTGTCAGCTTCACCGACTAATGATCCCTGCGGGCCGCAGCGCGCGCCTCACGCGCCGCGGCTCGCTGAGCTCGCTGTGATGTTGCTATTGCAGCCGGCGCAGGCGTTCCCGGTGGATGGTCTTCCTCTTCATCGCTCGAACCATTTATGTTTAAAAATTGTTGCTGCGTTAGTGGGTCGGTGCATATAATGCTGACGGAATCCTGGGGCGTTTGTTCTGCTTCACCACGGGCACCCAACAAACTAAGGACCGGTCTCCACGCTGGCGCCAGTGTCCATCCTCGATCTCTGTTAAAATTGGGATGTCGGTCAATCTCAATGGCTTCTCGTATTTTCCTTGGAACCAGAAATTTCTCCTTAGATAAGACCGACACCTTATCAAATCGAAGGTAATGGCTCGCCTCCTCGGCGTGTTCTGCCAACGCAGATTTAGCTGTGTCCCTGTTCTTTACGCTTCTGATGTGCTCCGTCAGTCGAGTGGAAATATTCCGGCGAGTCTCCCCAATGTAACTCTGGCCACAATCACATGGGATTTTGTACACTCCCGGAACATTAAACCGTTCACTGTCTTTCGGTGATCGCAGCATCTGTCTCAAACGACTCTGCGGAGACAAACTGATATTGGAGATCTTCGTCCCCATAACCCTACTTCTCCGAAAATCTATGGGCTACCTAAAGTGCACAAACCTGATTGGCCGTTACGACCTATCATAAGTCAAATAGACGCTCCTACGTACAAATTGGCTAGATTTATGGCAACCGTGTTGCAAGGTTTCACCGGTAAAACTGATTCCTATGTTAAGGACTCGAGACATTTTGTTAATCTTTTGTCGAAGGTAAAATTACTCCCAAATGAGATTATGGTCAGTTTTGACGTAGCGTCTCTTTTTACAAATGTTCCCGTGAATGACACATTAGAGATAATTAAGAATTTGTTCTGTAACTCGGATCTTCCCGGAGAATATTTAGAATGGACAGAGTTTTGCCTAAAGAGTGGATATTTCATGTGGAAAGGTGAACACTATTTACAGATAGAAGGTGTTGCCATGGGTTCGCCGGTGGCGCCTGTGGTTGCTAATATTTTTATGGAGTGGTTTGAGGGAGTTGCGCTTCAGGAAAGTTCGTTGAGACCGCGCTATTGGTGGCGCTATGTTGATGATGTCTTTGCGGTAATTGCTGAGGAAAAGCTTGACGGTTTTACAACACATCTCAATGCAATACATCCCAAAATACTTTGCACTGTAGAAAAAGAAAGAGAGGGAGTGTTGCCGTTTCTGGACGTGTGCGTTCATCGTGAACCAGAGGGTACTTTGTCACAATCTGTGTACCGGAAGCCGACGCACACGGATAGATACTTACATGCTGAGTCGCATCACCATCCCGCTCAGCTTTCATCAGTCCCGAGGTCGCTAATTAACCGTGCTCTGAGCCTGTGCCATCCACAGTACATTGATGCTGAGCTCGAACATGTGAGGAAAGCGCTAGAGAAAAATGGGTACAGGTGGAAGCAGAGTTTACGTTGGGCAAGCTGTACTGATCGCAAGAAACCGGTTGGGGTGAATAGAGCTCCTATTTACCTACCTTATGTCAAAGGTGTCACGGACAGGATAGGTATTTACCTTAAAAGGAGATATAGCTTGAAAACCATCTACCGCCCGCAGAGTCGTTTGAGACAGATGCTGCGATCACCGAAAGACAGTGAACGGTTTAATGTTCCGGGAGTGTACAAAATCCCATGTGATTGTGGCCAGAGTTACATTGGGGAGACTCGCCGGAATATTTCCACTCGACTGACGGAGCACATCAGAAGCGTAAAGAACAGGGACACAGCTAAATCTGCGTTGGCAGAACACGCCGAGGAGGCGAGCCATTACCTTCGATTTGATAAGGTGTCGGTCTTATCTAAGGAGAAATTTCTGGTTCCAAGGAAAATACGAGAAGCCATTGAGATTGACCGACATCCCAATTTTAACAGAGATCGAGGATGGACACTGGCGCCAGCGTGGAGACCGGTCCTTAGTTTGTTGGGTGCCCGTGGTGAAGCAGAACAAACGCCCCAGGATTCCGTCAGCATTATATGCACCGACCCACTAACGCAGCAACAATTTTTAAACATAAATGGTTCGAGCGATGAAGAGGAAGACCATCCACCGGGAACGCCTGCGCCGGCTGCAATAGCAACATCACAGCGAGCTCAGCGAGCCGCGGCGCGTGAGGCGCGCGCTGCGGCCCGCAGGGATCATTAGTCGGTGAAGCTGACAGTTCAGGCGCAGCCGTCGTCGCGTGCATACATACATTGGCTGTGTTCCTGCCCTTGAGAATGGCACACTGATTGTGCTGAAACATGTCGGGCTAATTCCGACAAAATAAACGTAAGTGATAGCCGGTTATACAAACATTATTGTAGAATGACTTGTAAATCTATATTTATCAATAAATTATCTGTATCTGATAAAGAAGAAGAAGAAAAAATAATGTTTTGCGTTGTTCACCAAATAACCTTGTATATCAAGCGTCTGTAACCAATGAGCCAGTATGTTTTTATCCCAGTGTAGTTAGTTGGAAAGAACGCTACATCTTAGCTTATTCTAGTACATTTCGTCAAACTTGATAAGACACAGACAAATAAAATTAACCTTTCGTCTGCGAATATTTTTTATCTTTGCCCTTTTAGTACGTCAGATAACTTAAGGATTAATTGACGTAGATTAGTAACATGATAGAAGAGAAAAGTATTGAAATATGTGGTTTTAGGAATCAAATTTGTTTTTTGATGTGAAACATCTATAGCCGTAGGTACGTAAAACCGATTCGTGGTCGCCACGCTAGAGTGTATATAATTATGTACAGTCTAAATGCAGTAGTGTGTACGGCGTGGCGACGCGTCGCCATGCGCGATCGACTGTGACAAATTAAGTAGTTACGATTTAAAATAAACTCGTACATTTTTGTATTTCATGAAAATAAATGTTTATTCGGTTAATAGTCATCGTTATCTGGAAAAATAGTAATATTTTATTTTATCATAAGCATGCAGCCATCTATTGAGTACTTACTCACTTACTCAACCCAGTTGAAAGGTATCGACATCTGTTAGAATCATTTGGAGTTAACAGATAATTGTGACTGTCAAATAATAACAGACAATAATAATTTAAAGAAGCGTAGCTCAGCTCGGAAATATTTTGAAAAGGATAGGATAATGACAGTAATTTCAATGTACATATATAATAGCCTGCTAGAAATTCATGAAAATGAAATGTACCACAATAAAAAAGATGTTATTCCTTATTGTTTACGTAGGAATATAGGTAAAGTTCTACCAGCAAATAGACTAGCTAAAGTACAGAAACAGGGATGTTATACAAAAATATTAATGTACAACAAGTTGCCAGAGAAAATAACAAATCTTAATAGTAGTATGTTTAAACAGAAAATAAAGAGTTTTTGTGAAAGTAATTCCTTTTATAATTTAAGCGAATATATGAATATGGAGCTTGCAGAATCGTTATTCATGTGTATGCAGTAGTATTTTAAATTAATAAACATGGAAAACAAGTGCTAATGTGGTATTTAATGGGGCAGAATATTTATTTAATGAAATTTGTAAGTTTATTTAACTTTATCTAACTAATGTTTTTAAGTATTAAGTAATTATTGTAGTATGACTTGCCTTTAACGTATGTTATTTAGGGCTAATAAAGTTCTGTATTTCTGTATTAGCAATAAATTGAATTTGCGCCTATAATTTGAGATATAAATTATCCTATATCTCAAGTTGGATCGAACTGCACATGGTTTGCGAATTTTATTATAAACGGTTAAGTGGTATAGGAGTCCATTGAGGACAAACATTGTGACACGAGATTTATATATATTAAGATGAATAAATATTATTTTATAAATAATATATCGCATCTTATTTCTGCAGTGATTTGCGTAACTTTTAGAAAGAAAGGAAGAAACATTTATTTTATGGCTACATAGCTTAAATCGGATACATAAACTTTTTTATTAATGTGATTTTTGCTATCCTAGGCTCATCTTATTATTTTCTAATATAATCGTATATACTCGTAATGTAATAAAACACACAATACAGAAAAACAGTTAAATTAAAGTCGGTATTCGGTTAGAATGAAAACCTTTGTGAAATTGTTGGCACTGAATTGACCTAGGTAAAAACTAAACAAAATTCTCATTTCTCATAAAGTTTACCTTTAATTAGCAAAATATAATTTATTACCTAAAATTACATATCACATATTCATTACGACAGGAACAATAACAAACAACAGGACTTAAGAATATTTACAAAGCTTAGAAAAGACGAAAATTTAGTAAAATAAGTTTACCTAACAATATTTTGCCTCGACGATTTCAGACTAACAAAGTGCTTTCCCGAAAAGTGTTTATCCTAACACGATCCTATCTTATGTATTTAAAATAAAAGTGACTACCTAACATGCCTTTAGCAAATTTGTTAAAAACACTATTTAAAGGAAAATAGAATCTAAAGACATTGACTTAAAGGTGAAATTAAGCGTTTAGAAAAGTTAGCAAATGCTTAGTGGATGGTGCAAACTTAGTCGTAGCCCCAAATGTGAGACCAAGCGATTTGAAATTATTGAAGCATTTTGTGGAAAATTGACATTTTGGTCTTTATTGATAAAGTTTATTGAACTTAAAATACTTACAACTATAAGAATACATGCATAAGCATAAGCAGCCCACTATACGTTCCTACTGCTGGGACTCGGGGCCTTCTCTGACGAGGAGATAGATATAGGCCATAATCCACCACGCTGGCCAAGTCCGGGTTGGCGGATGACACACATCTTCGGATATTGCAGTCCTCAAACATGTCGGTTTCCTCACGATGCCTTCACCGTAAAGCGAGTGCAAATCCACACATAACTTGAAAAACAAGTTATTAGTGTGGGGCCGGGATCGAACCAGGGGCCGTCTGATTGAAAAGCAGACTTTATTACCACTGAGCCACACTCGCTTTTTACACAAGAAAATATGACTTATACACTAATTTACATATTATACTTGTACTAAAAAAAAATTAACACCACTTAGGGTCCTATTGGAAGTGATGTCAGCTTAGTCGGGAGTATGGCCGGTTCACGTCCCGTAATTCGTAGGTTTTCACCAATGAGTTCGAACTGTCAGTGATGGAAAACATAGTGAAAAAACCATAAGCAGGTTGACGCTTAAATTTTTTGCAGAATAAATAAATGTGCATTACTTTTCGAAATAAATAATTAAATGAAAATAAAAGAAATACGAGTACTTATTCAAGGGAAGGGGGGACTCCCTTATCAAAAACGCACAATTTCAAGCAAGTTTTTTTATTTAATCCTTATAACCACATTGAGTAGACCCGCTACATCATCACAGAATATTAATATTATATATTAACCTCAAAAATAAATAACAAAATTAAAATAAATTTAATTTCCCACACAATATTTTTGCCATTTTTTAAAGGTAATAATAGTACAGAACCCTTCATGCGCGAGCAGGACTCAAACTTGGCCAATTATTTTTTAATCATCTTACCATACTCTCAGAGGAAAAATGAACAAAAAAACAACTTTTAGTTCTAGAGCGTACCAAAAATCATTTTTTCTTGCACCATACTTCCCCGCTACCTCTCCCAGCTTGCTCCACACGGTCCTCACAGAGGCAGATTCGTCCGCGCCAGCGCCTCCACTCACAATCCATTAGACGGGACACGGCGAGAGACTCTGCTAAAACGATTTCGAGGAGCCGCTGCAAAAATAGAGGGCGCTGTTTCAGAGGAAAAAAGGGAGATGGATAACTTTTTGCACTATGGTAAACTATGTTTTTTTTTCTTAGCATTATCATTATCCTTTGTTTTTTCCTCTATTACTTTATTCTATTTAAAACTTGATATATTCATATATTGACACGGTGATCTCTGCTAAAACATTTAGGAGGAGAGATTGTAAAAATAGAGGGCAAAAATGGGGAGAAGGTGGACTAAAAGATTAGCACTATGGTAAACTATGTTTTTTTTTGGCGTAGTATTATCATTATCTTTTGTTTTTTTTTCGCTATTTCTTTATTCTATTTAAAACATGATTTATTGATACATTGACACGGTGATAGTCTCTGTTTAAACGATTTGGAGGAGCCGCTGCAAAAATAGAGGGCGCTGTTTCAGAGGAAAAAAGCGGAGATGGGCTACTTTTAGCACTATGGTAAACTATGTTTTTTTTGCTTAGTATTATCATTATCTTTTGTTTTTTTTTTGCGCTATTTCTTTATTCTATTTAAAACATGATATATTGATACATTGACACGGCGAGAGACTCTGCTAAAACGATTTCGAGGAGCCGCTGCAAAAATAGAGGGCGCTGTTTCACAGGAAAAAAGGGAGATGGATAACTTTTAGCACTATGGTAAACTATGTTTTTTTTGGCGTAGTATTATCATTATCTTTTGTTTTTTTTCGCTATTTCTTTATTCTATTTAAAACATGATATATTGATATATTGACACGGTGATAGTCTCTGTTAAAACGATTTGGAGGAGCCGCTGCAAAAATAGAGGGCGCTGTTTCAGAGGAAAAAAGGGGAGATGAACAACTTCTAGCACTATAGTAAACTATTTTTTTTGCTTTGCCCCCCATTTTGCTATTGATTTTTCTGCTATTTCTGTATTATTTTTAAAACTTTAGGTTATACATGGTGAACGTCTCTGCTAAAACAATTTGAAGGAGGGAAGGAAATGGCTTAATTTTACAACAATCGCAAAACAAGAATTGTATACTTTGCTTCTCGATTCTCTCGCTATTTCTTCAATCGATACAAGTATGTTATGACTCAATTTCATATATAAATACTAAGATTTGTTCAAAATAGGATAGGAAGTAGGATAGATATGATGCATCAATATAAAGTGGTATAATGTAAGGAAGACAAAAAAAAATAAGCTACAAAAAACCGCAAAAACCGCAAAAGTGTCAGCAAGCAAAAAAAAAACATTTTGTTTTTTTTAATCTACAGAAAATGGAAAGATTTTATGATGGTATAAAACTAAATTAAACTACGAGTAAGAACTACATAAAAATTAAAAACCTCTTAGTCCGCGGGTAGGGTGCCTAAGCTGGCGTCAGTATTGCTCTAATTTTATTTTATTTATTTTCTTCGTTACATGTTTGAGAAGAACAACAGTAGCCTAATATATTTAATAAGCGAAGCATTTCCATAAAATAATATTTGAATACCAAACCAAAGTGTTTGTAACGTGGTAGACAAAAATCGCACCAGTCTCTCCAAGAAAGATCTTTTATAATTTTCTTAACTTATCCCTCTGTAAGGTGCTATATTCTGCAGTCAAGACTTCGCATCAGACATTAACCGTTGTATGAAGCCGGTGTCTGACAACTTTTGTCTCCCACTGAGGAATCTCCAGATTCTGTCGACTCTTCATTTTATTATTGTTTTAACTTTGATAGTTGACGATTGACGATTATTGCCCACAGATCATCAGGTATGCGGTACTTTAAGTGTTCTTCTGAACTATAAATAAATAAAAAATCTTGCAAAAAAATGTCACCCTTTTTTATATTTCTAATATTAGGTATACAGACCCTGCACTAAGTAAACTACTTGTATTGGAGGGTCTGAACTTCAACTGTATACCAGCATATGACACATGGGCATAAGCGACCCACTACACCACGCTTACCAAAGAAGGAAGAACACTCGGTCCATTAGAATCTGTACAATTACTGACTGATGTTTTTTATCCCGATGATGACGAAAGTGACGACTCACCATACCATACTGAAGTCAGGCATCAATCAGAAGTTCCTCTGCAATACACAATCGACAATGATGATCCGCCATTTACACAGGATGAGCTGAATAGCACCAGTAGCAGTTTTAAGGCCAAAAAAGCACCTGGGCCTGATGGTTTTACTGCTGATATATGTGTTAGGGCTATCGATGCACACAAAGACATATTTATGGAAATTATGAACAAATGTTTAGAATTACAATATTTCCCAAAGATCTGGAAAACAGCAGCAGTAATAGTTCTAAGAAAGCCTGGGAAATCGGATTACAGTCATGCTAAATCTTATAGACCGATAGGCCTACTACCTATACTAGGAAAAATCCTAGAAAAAATGATAGTGAAACGACTCAGGTGGCACTTACTTCCTAAATGCAACACTCGGCAGTACGGTTTCGTGCCACAGCGCTGTACAGAGGACGCCCTCTATGATCTCATAAACCATATAAGACAGGAAGTGAAAAATAAGAAAATAACGGTACTTGTTTCACTAGACATAGAGGGTGCCTTTGACAGTGCATGGTGGCCGGCTATAAAAACGCAAATTGCTAAAAAAGGATGTCCCAATAACATCAGAGGTATAATTACCAGCTATCTAAAAGATCGTCGAGTTGAAGTCAGATATGCAGGACAACGCAGTTCAAAATCTACTACAAAGGGATGCGTTCAGGGTTCAATAGGTGGACCCACGTTTTGGAACATACTATTGGACCCTTTACTGAATCTCCTAGATAGCCAAAACGTGTACAGCCAAGCTTTTGCCGACGATATTGTACTGGTCTTCACAGGGAATACGGGACTGGATCTGGAACAAAAAATAAACTCATCATTAGATGATATAAATGAGTGGGGAAATAAAAATAAGTTAAAATTTGCGCCCCATAAAACTTTTGCAATGATCGTTACTAAAAAACTTAAATATGATATTCCTAATATTTACATGGGGGGGACTAATATTTATTTAACAGACGAAATAAAAGTTTTGGGACTGACAATAGACAAAAAACTAAATTTTTACAATCACATCTCAAAAGTTTCTAGTAAAGCAATTAATATATATAGACAACTGGCCAAAGCAGCAAAAGTTTCATGGGGACTTAATCCTGAGGTCATAAAAACAATTTATACAGCAGTGATCGAACCAATTACACTTTACGCGGCGAGTGTATGGTTCGACGCTGCTTCTAAAAGTAAAGGAAAACGAAATTTAAATGCTGTACAAAGAGGCTTTGCACAGAAGGTCTGTAGGTCATACAGATCAGTGTCTCTCAACGCCAGCCTACTACTTTCAGGCCTTCTTCCTCTCACAATGAGAGTTGAAGAAGCGGCTCATTTATATGAGATAAAAAGGGGAAAGCCATTTCAACATATAGCCGGAAGACAAGTTGAGTCAAAAATAAGCTTTTTCAACTCGATTCACCCCGCAAAAAATATTACAATTGGATTCAAATGCGTTGAAAACCTGGAAGAAAATACGTTAATAGAAAATAATATAAAAGGACTTCTGGCTTTCACTGATGGCAGCAAAATAGATAACAAAGTTGGTGCTGCAGTCACTTGGTGGAAAGACGGCCAAGAAATCAAATCCAAGAAACTAAAATTGGAACCATATTGCACAGTATTCCAAGCTGAAATGCTTGCATTATATCACACAACTTGCCAAGCACTAGAAATGAACGACATGGACATAACAATACTAAGTGATTCAAGATCGTCCTTGGAGTTGTTACAGAACTGTGATACGTTCCACCCACTCGCATTTGAAACAAGAATAAACTTGATAAAACTTTTAGAACAAGGCAAAAACATTAACCTGTATTGGGTAAAGGCTCACGTTGGCGTTGAAGGCAACGAGCGAGCAGATTTTCTAGCAAAAGAAGCTGCGCTAAAACTGAAGACTGCTAGTCATTATGAGAAATGTCCCATATCTTTTGTAAAAAGGATTATCAGGAATGAAACAATTTCCAAGTGGAAGTTAAAGTATGAAACCGAACATACGGCTAAAACTACAAAAACATTCTTCCCAGATTTGTTTGTGGCTTATAACGTTCTCAAGAAAATGAAACTTACTCAAGAGTTGGTGCAGGCATTTACTGGTCACGGGGGTTTTGCAAAATATCTGAATACGCGAAAGATAAAGCCTTCTCCCGGTTGTATCTGCGATCCGATGGAGGAAGAGACTAGCATCCACATCATTGTCGACTGTCCTGCCAATTTAGTTAAGAGAACCTTGTTAGAAATACAATTCGGGCGTAACATACAGCGAGACAATTTGAGTGAGTGGCTGCAGGACGATGACGCACGGAGTAGCTTTCTTGACTTTTGTGAACACACTGTAAAAATCTGTAATAAAAGAAACAAATGATGAGATACATCATACATATGAAATACAATAAATAATCAGTATACGTAGCTCATAATCAAATCCATTATACTTACTTACCCATACCACTAAAACTTTATATCTGCTTACTATATTAAAATCTTACATAAAATCGTACTAATTACCTAATAATTTAATCTACACATATCTACTCCTTTAAAACTTATATTGTAACATAAATCGACCTAATACCTAGTTCACATATGGTAAATTAAAACTACAAAAATTAACTATGTTATCATTTTATTAAAATTTTAATAATGTATTTGTAAACCTTGTGTATATAATAAAAAATGTAAATATGTTAATTCTAAGATTAAAGTATGAAGAACATGATTCATATACTATAATATTAAGATATATTTTTACTATAATATTTAGATAATAATTAGATAACAATTAGATAAATAGGTAGATGATTGTAACTAGCTAAAACATATAAGATAAGTCTAACAACAAAATAAATGTACATAACCTATTCATAGTATTAGATTTGATAAGTTTATATAAGCTGTATATAACCTATATAATGTAATATATTTGAAGATATATTACAGACATATATAGACTTTATATAGAATAAGAAAACAAAAAAAGATAAAAAAAAAAAAAAAAAAAAAAAAAACATTTAAAAAAAAAAAAAAAAGACTAAAAAGGAAAACAAAAAGAAGGAAAAAAATAATAATAATAATAATTGTGAGCCTATGTTACAGGTGTCCTGTGTTTAAGGCGCTTATGCATTAGGTTCAATTATGTGGAGCTAACTGATGGATCTAATAACTTGGGGGGGCACTGAGTGAACCCTCAATTATGACGGCCCTTCAGTTGGCAGGCATTTGTTCCTAACTTGTTTAATACATGTACATTTATAATAATAATAAAAAAGGTGAATTATTTACCGACCATTCAAACAAAAAGTAAACTGCGTAAGCAATATGTTTGGTCTAACAATGTATCTGACAACCATGGTCAGAGGAAGAATAGACGGAACAACAAATTAAAAAAAAAAAACAAATTAAACTACACCACGCTGGCCAAGTGTGGGTTGGCGGATGACTCATGTCTTCGGATATCGTGGTCCTCAAACGTGTAGGTTTCCTCACGATGTTTTCCTTTACCGTAAAGTGAGTGCAAATCCACAAATAACTTGAAAAACAAGTTATTGTTGTAGGGCTTGGAACCAGAGGCCGTCTGATTGAAAAGCAAACATTTCTCACCGAGCCAAACTAGCTTTTTTAAATAAATAGACAAGACCAAGACGAGTAGACCAAGCAATTCTCGTCTGGCTATCTACCAACCTGAAGTTGATAATAAAAAGATAAATATTACGACACATTACACACACGGCTGGTTAACCCCATACTGAACCATTTCTAGTTCGTAGGTAGCTAACACAACTGATATACTACATTATACATACATACACATTTTAAACAGATACATATTTAACACCCAGACCAACAGCCAACAAATTTAGTTCAGCACAAAGTTGTTGGCCGTGCCGGGAATCGAACCCGGATCCTTCTTATTGGCAGTCCGGCATGGTAACCATTACGCCAACGAGGTCGGTCGATAATATGTCCTAATCCTTACCCGCATCCTTATCCCAATCCTTTAATATATAACACTTACATATATATTAAAAGTAGTCTACGATATTCTATTTGGGAAGATATAGTGCTAAAATAAAAATACTTTGTTTTAATTTCTCATTAATATTATCTCTTTCAATTACTATTTTTTGAATTACAGATAATTCTTTTATAATGCCTTTTTATTCTACCTTTAGAATAAAAGCATTGTATTCTATTTCGTAATTAAATTTACAGTTTGTTATTGAAAGCCAAAACTACTTAAAATTATCTTTATTAGTTTGAAGATTTAGAAAGCAGCCCTTGTATTGTTTAGATTGTTTAATCAAATTATTTCAGTATCTGTTTTGTTTTCGTACTATTATTTAAATCTTGGTCATTTAGATACAGTTTACTTTACTTACTTTACTAGTTAATAAGTCTAGTTTGTAGGTGATTGATATGTATTGGTTTATTTATAATTATTATTTCCATGGTATGTATTCTATGTAATGTGCCATAGTTGCCTGCAATAAAGGTATAAAAAATAAAAATAAAGCAATAATTTAGCTGACAAGAGAAATCGAACTATTAATATGGTATAAGTACTATTTTTTTTTATTAATAAAACAATTTAATGGTCAAAGAAATCTAAATTAAAATTATATAATATTACGTCCAATATAAATGTCAAAACTTAAAACTAAAACTAATACTAATCAAATAACCCGCCCCTGGTCGCCCCCGGTGCAAAGGTGCCCATCACGCTCGCTGCATTACCGCGCTGAATAGCTATGGCCAACCTCTGCACCAAGAACGACCCGGAGCGGGAGTCACCGGTGATGTTATTTATCCTAAGACCTATCTCGTGGATAAATTTTTTCGCCTCAAATAATAATTATAGCTATTGACAAACGAATCGACAACATGACATTTGATTTTACGAATCAATATAATGAGTAACTTTAGTGAAATTAATATGAAATTAATTTTCTAAATTGACAAGTGTATAAATATGGGTACGTAAATGGTGTAGTTGAATAAAAGGTTTTTTTTCTTTTTACTTTTACTTTTACTAACATTTAATATGGCAGCTTTATAATTATCTTAATATATATAAATCTCGTGTCACAATGATTGTCCTCAATGGACTCCTAAACCACTCAACCGATTATAATAAAATTTGCACACCATGTGCAGTTCGATCCAACTTGAGAGATAGGATAGTTTAAATCTCAAATTATAGTCGCAATTTTAATTTATTGCTAATTATTATCTGTTATTATTTGACAGTCACAATTATCTGTTAACTCCAAATGATTCTAACAGACGTCGATACCTTTCGACTGGGTTGAGTAAGTAATCAATAGATGGCGCTGCTATGGTAAATCTACGAACGTGTCATATAAGCTACACTATCTATTTTTCATACCGAGGCAAAACAACGTTTGTCGGGTCAGCTAGTATTTTAAAGAAATTACACCATTTTACCCGAAATTAACTTAATTAATAAGCTGTAGAGTTATAATAGTAAGCGATCAAGTAATGAGTTTAATTTAAAATATTATGAATAATGACCGTGTACATCAAGTACTATTTTCATTTCATCAAGCCTTAATCAATTGGAGTGCATTCTAATGGTGTGTCATCACGGTTGAGAGCACTAGGCGTGTCCTTTGGTTTTACTCGCGTGTGAAAAAAAAACGACAAGTCCTATTATAATAAATGTTTCATATTATAAAGTTTCATATAAAAAAAATCAGTACAAAAAACTACATTATTACAACTTACTGTGGACATCTAACTATTTATGTAAAAAAATATTTATTACTATTTTATTTATTACTAGTTCTAAGCGGTCATATTGTAATTTTTAAGTAGTTATAAAACAAATTTAAATAAATACTCGTTATAATTTTGTATTTTAATGATAATATAAATAAGTTTATTGTAAACATTTGTTTATTGTGTACATGAGACTAGAGGCTTGAAAAATCTCGACACCAGAGCTTAGCTACTAAGCTCATACGAAGAAGAAGAAGAATTTACAAAAATATAATAAAGGGGAAACAATATGAGAATTTGGACAAATCGTTCAAAGTTAAGTCTGTGGGCGTGTGGCGGAGATCCAAGAACCCTGGCAGCATACTTGCGCTGTAAAGCGAAAAACACTGCGCTAGGAAACAGCTACCTTTATGTAGTAAAGTAAAGTGTGTTGAGTAAGTTTCAAGGATGTCTTATAGTATTTTTTCAGGGCACTAACTCCCTAGTAGTGACGTCATAATCATTTTGTTGATGACGTGTGAATCATTATTTAAGTTAAGTTAGGTTATTATAAAGGTTTGTGAAGTTGTATTATGTAATACGTCTAGAAAATAACATGTACTCTAAATAGTTTAGTATGGGTCTAACCAGGTGTGTGGAAAAAGTTAAAAAATATCAGCCTTTTCTCCTTTAGGGGCTAAATACAGAATTAAATAGCGTTTAATGAGAAGAAAAATAAAATAAATTAGATAAAATATGGCAAACAGTCTATGGCAAAATATTTCGCCTCCATTTATGTAGTGAAAAATTCTTTGATTTTTCAGATGTATCCCATGCCCAAGGTGCCAGCAGCATCGACAGGAACCCGCATAGTGAACTACGGCTCGGTGCTGATGGTGTTGGTGTATCGATACGTTTTATAATTTCTGAACCCCTGCGAATGTAAAAGAATAGATATGCGGACAAACTGACTTTATTTAGGTTTACTTAGTGTAGGTATCCAATTTAATGACAGATTATTAAGAACAAGTGTAATGGTCAGATGTCAATTTAGAAATTTTATAAAGCGTTGTGTTTTAAAGCATTCAGTATTAGACCCAAGCGAACGCATAAAACTTACCGAAAAATTTGAATTAAAATAACATAATATAAACCTTGAATAAAAATAACTAAACCTATTTAATAAGATTTGAATGAGAAAAAAAGAAATGTCTTACGAAATAAAAATTGGGAAGATAAAGTCTAAAAGAGATACTTTCTTCACTCTCGCTCCAGTAAATTGGCTTCTGAGGATTTTTGTGCTGAGCAATGTTAAGAAAATCAAAAACGAGCTGGTCCAGTGCTGGTCTCTCACGGAAAATTTAATAGTTCTCTCAGTCATGTTTATAATCAATGCATTTTTCCTCTTCCACAAAGTTCAGAGGTTCGAATATCATGACAACAACGAATTGAGATTCTCAGATTCAATTCAATTAACCTACCTTCTGGGTTTCGCTGAATATATTCTGGATTTAATATTCATATTCAAAATGAAGCATACATGTGTGAAGTACATTCAATTTTATTCGCAAATAGACAAAATGTTGTCTCCTCCAAACTTTACTGAAATGAGAACGATTAATATTCAAACAGTAATAACTTTTATGTTTACTTTTTTGTTGACATCGGTTTTGGATTATTCGGCGTGGTTTGCTGGACTAGGATGGGTCCCGCCCACCTTATACTGTCTGGATTATATTTATATATTCATTAACTCGTTAACGGTTTTCGATGTGTTGACTAATGTTATACAAATCGAATATAGAGTGAAAATTATGCTTGATGTTATAGAAGATTATACAACAAATTTGCCTATGAATGGAGATTTGCCTGTAAAAGAAGATGTTTTGGAGAACCGAGGTGTTGAAACTCAGAGAGTGGATAGATTGGAAACTGTGTCGTATGCCAATGGTTTGAAGATATATTCTCTAAGCAAATATTATCTTCTGTTGATCGAGCAAGTGAATTATATAAATAAGGCGTTTGGAATCAGGGTATGTTTTGTACTTGAAATATGAGGAAGATTATCTCGACTGTATTTTTAGGTTTGTTACCTTAAAACTCCGGCATTAGTTTACTTATTTTCTATATATTTTCGTATACTTTCGGAGTGGTCCCAAATAAATTAAATCCATTTTTTTCAAATGTTTATTGTCATGTTTGTGTCATGTGAAAGAATAGACATATGTTTATTTACATAGTATATTGTTAAAAACACTATCTATGCATATTTGAAAATATCATATCATTATTTCATTGCAATATTACATATTATTTTTTATTTTCTATTTAAGTATAATGTTTATGATAGATTTAATAATAGAATTGCTGAATTAAATGTGTCCTTGCAATGGCTACAAGATTATTAGTTGCCTCTCTATGTAATGTGTATTTTTTTCAGCTGGGCGCGTTTTGTGTCAATAACTTGATCTACATGACTCACCTCACTAACATCGTTATCCGACTCATGCGCGGGCAGTTTGTAAGTTATTAAGAAATACTTTATTAATACTTCTAGTGTGTATACTATACATATATTTTTTTATAGTGGGTATGTTATAGTATAGATTATTTATCAACCAATATATACGAGCACTACATGTCTGAACATATAAATGTATTTTATTAATTAATTTCCTCTCTCATTATTTAATGTCAACTTAAATGTTGCGCTGGGTATAGTATAATGTTGGTTGGCTAATAGGTGCCGGCTGTTAGTCTTAGTATAACTCTCGAAACCAGAGACACTTAGCTGATATTCGAGAAGAAGAATGTAAAAGTGTTTCACAAGTTTAAACACTTGTAACTAAAGCAAAACTATTTATAAATGCTTTTCAGACGTCTCAAAAAACATGTACTCTAAAATGGTGGGTCTAACCAGTCGCTTGCGAAATTTGACCTAAAAAAATAACTCCCTTTTTTTCTTTAGGGGGGCTAAATTTTGTATTCAAAAAAAATATACGAAAAATCTAATGGTAGAGCAAAATATCAGAATTTCAAAAAACTTAAGTATATAGTTGCTAAAATAGCATTATCGTAAATCTTTATACGGAAATATAAGTATATTATTTTCCATTTATGGAGTGAAATTTTTGCAATGCCTATAATACGAGTACACTCTTAATATTATTACATAAATCTATATCTATATTTATATTTTTCTTCCAACTGGAATCGTTAGAAAGCTTTATAATTTGCTTTTTTTCAGATGTATCCCATGCCCAAGGTGCCAGCAGCATCGACTGGAACCCGTATAGTGAACTACGGCTCGGTGCTGATGGTGTTGGTGTATCGATGCGGACACACATACAGACAGACAGACAACGTGGTGCGGCTCATAGACCTGACTGCTGCTACCAGGAAGATACGTAAGCCCTTTTAAGACGAAGATAAAGGCAAAATCTTTTTTTGTTATGAAAACGCAAAGAAAAAAAATATAGTAAAAAAGATAGTAAAAAAAAGCCTTCTACGCTTCTGACTTTCCCTTACTTTCCCCAAAAATAGCCCTGATATAAATATCCATATATTTACTAGCTGACCCGGCAAACGTTGTTTTGCCTTAATAAAAAAAAAAAAAAACTAAATATACAGTAGCCGATTCTCAGACCTACTGAATACGCATATAAAATTTGGAAAAAATCGGTCAAGCCGTTTCGGAGGAGTACGGTAACAAACACTGTGACACGGAAATTTTATATATAAGAAGATAAGATATATATTGCTATTTTTTAATTAAAATATTTTTAGCAATAACTATTGTGAGTGAAAAGTGTTTGTTGTACAATGTCTCCGACGTAAATGTGTTGGAGGAAAGCCTGACGAACATACAAAATAAAAATAAAAAATCTTGATTTTACGTTTGTTCGCTGTAAATCGTAAACGGTAAATAATAATAGTTTAAAAAAACTAAAAAACACGCTTTTTATACAAAACCGTAATTTTATCAAACTAGTGTATTGTCATCGGTCCTCAATAAATCTACAAAATTTGAACGAAATCTGGCCGTTTAAAGTGGGTCAAAATCGCGCCCAATGAAGTCGGTTACAAACAAACATACAAGTGAAGCTAATAGAAAGCGTGTAAAAAAAATTAAATGGAAAAATGAGATGATGGAAAAAATGAAATGTTAAATAATAAAAAAAACTGATTTAACAAACACAATTTTAGTATTTTTGATCCAGTTTTTTTCGTACGATCATCAAGGTAGTTCAACGGTCGATGCAGGCAATGTTTGGATGGGTGACCATGCACAAGACTGTATTTTAAAAAGTGGCATTTTGATTTGGGCACTTTTATGGTTCGGATGACAGGTTAAATTGTAGGTACCGGCTATTGGTCTTAATACAAGCACTCGTTAAGCCAAGTCAGAGGCCATCGGGTTGAAAACTCTTGGCACCATATCTTGGTTCATACGAAGAAAAAATATAAGACTTTTTTACATGTTTCACATAAACTGCCACTTCAAGACACTTTAGATTCCGAATTTCAACACATTTTTATGAAACGTTAAACGTATTCTATCTAAGAATATTGACTGACAGAACATGCGAGTTTTAGTGCTAAATTCAATTCGGATAAGTGAAACTTTACGGTGATCTGTGTTGTCGCGTAATACATGGATAGTAGGAGAGCCGAAGAGAGATTTTTTGTAGTTTCTCGAGCGCGTCAGATTAAGATAAGGGATATTCTTGAACCCATTTGAGTACCTCCACCAAATACAAACTTTCCCTGTTGGTGGGTTGTCTGTAATAACGACTGAAAAAAGTTGTATGGAAGACATACTCTAAATTGTCAAATTAACCAAAAAAAAAATGCAAATTATTAATGTCTTTATTACTACTCATATTAGGAAAAAGAAAAAACAACTGAAAAAAGTTGTTTGGTAGATAATACACCAAATTGCTAATATAAACTATTAAAATCGTCATTACGAATAAAACAAATCAGAGAATATGAATGGAACACAGTGGAGTGAAGGGAGCTCAATCTTTCAAATTCTGACGTTCAGTAACGGCCAAAATTAAGTTTATCTTCAAGAAAGGGATTTTAACCATATTAGGAGAATTATAATCTGGCAATTAATACAAACATAAATGAAAAAGGTTGTGTTAGCTACCATAATACAAACCAAAAGAACTGGTTTAGTATGAGGTTAACCAGCTGTGTGTGAAATGTGTAAAAACATTGTTTTTTTTTTTAATCAATACATTCATTTCCTGGTGGCGGGCGTCCCCTATAGGTGGACAAGATATTTCCGATAAAGTTTTTTCATGTTATAATATTTTCTAATTAATATAATATTTTCTTTATAATCCAATAAGCTCTAAACGCACTCGAGTAAGTAAATTTTTAGCATCCTGGGCTCCCCTACTATGATCCTTTTAGGTTGATTTGCTCTTTATACGGTGCAGTTTGAATGTCTGGTGAATTGAAACACGTTATTTTCACCAGAGACAACTAGTTTAACTTTATAATACTCATAGATTACAAAAGTTTTTTTGGGTCATTTGCCCTTCACCTATCCGACATTGCCTTTCCCGGCACATGACCGCCAAAAAAAAAAACTTTGAATAAAAATGTCTTTCCAAAAAGACTCGGAACCTTCTCAAACGAGAAAAGAGATATAGCTGCTCAGCATTAGAATAAATAATCACAGACTAATCTTTTATCGTATTAACTTCGTAATAAAAATGTCATATATAAATATATAATATGTCTTAAAGAGATTTCTGGCCAAAACAAGGTCAATACGTCAATAAATCCCTTAACCGTTAAACCTTTTAAAATATTAATTAGCATATAATCCAAGCTATTAAAATGCTGTCCAATTAGTTTAATATCATGAAATACTAATTCGAATTTCCACAATGGAATATTGATTAAGAATCAGCATTACAGATCGATGACAGAAGTTATCGGTGTTTTGACGGGAGATACTAATGTTTGGATAATGTTAACTAAACTATACAATGTGAGAGAACTATGTATATAATCAGTGCTGCAGAGAAATATGTAGCGTTTATACTGAGGGCTGACCTTTTTACGACGCTAGGGAACACATACTATGCTGTCTTTCTTGTGTTTTTTCATGTTCGTTTTATGTAATTTAAAATAATGTATATGTATGTGTCTTCTGTGTACAAATAGTACTATTTATTTCAAACACAGTACAAATATTAATTTACTTATGATTTTATATAATTTTATGAAATACGACCTGCAATTTTGTTTATTACATTATTAATTATTCTTTTTATATAATGATAGGCTTAATCGAATTATACCACTATAAATAATTGAACAAGTCCGAGACTGGTTCGCGCATTAAGGGTTCCGTAGATTATCTGTAAAAAAATGACAAAAATGTAGTTCTTGCATGGGCATTAAATTTCCATTTAAATATTCATTGTATTTTTTTTATGATGTAAAATTCAATATGTTTTGATATATAACATTATTAAGATTGGGGCAGATAATGCAAAAAATAAAACTCGTTAGTTGTATGGAAGCTTCCCTTTTATGTTTATTTTATTTCATTTTAGAACTACTTCTTATAGCGGGAACAAAAATACATTCACATCTGTAAGAAATTCAAGTCTTTAGCAATACGGTTTATGAGATACAGAAGGACAGCAAAGTTTTGGTAATCCTCTTGTACTCTATATGAGCGGATCCCTAAATAGGCCTGGAAAAGATCGCTTTAAGCGATAAGGCAGCCAATAGTGGCACACTATTTTTTATTGTTTTCTCTTTATTTTAGTTAAAGTAAGTTTTGTGTCCAATAAAAAATTACTTATCTATCTTTCTATCAGAAATACTGAGGAGGAACCTTCCGTTTTCCCAGCTACCGATTTGAAGACATCTCTGCTGGAACTGCGAGCGCTGATGCTGTCCAGACCCATCAAGTTCCACGGAGCCAACTTCTTCACGCTGGACTACCCGCTTCTGGTGTCGGTTGCTTCTGTCGTTGTTACTTATACTATCATACTGCTGCAGAGTATGCAATAACATGCAACAAACTGCAAAATTTGGATTTGAAATACATTTTATCTACACTAATGTTGTAACATTTTACTTATGTTTCCAATACTTGACTTATAATTACTTCTGTCATAGCGCAGACAACAAAACACTCAATTTAAGCAATTTCATATGATGGTATAATATCCACATCGATATCGTATAATCTCATTACAACATTAATAAGAACAGCGCGCGCTCACGCCTGATTGGCCCGGAACGCGCAGCAGCGCTCTCATTGGTTAGATTTTAATGGCGGCAAGTTCACTGTGACAATACACGTACGCGTGAATTTTTACTCTTGTTGTTTTATTAATTGCATTAGTGAAGATAAAGTAGTGTATGCAACTGCATATAACACGGGTGTTAAAACACTCGTTACTATTATGAATCTCGCTGCGCTCGTTTCAAAAACTCACACTCGTGTTTTAATACCCTTCATTATATTATTATGACAGTTGCATAAACTACTATTATCAAATAAGTGAAATTTATGAAAGTTTGTTACTTTTTAAGGCGTTGTTCCTAGTTCAGCCGTAATATACGTATTTGAGCGATGCGCCTGGAACCGCGTTCGGTATTTCACGAAACCTTTAAAGGACTTTCCCTCACAAGGAGAGGGACATTAGCCGTCGACTACGCTGGCCCTGTATGGGTTGAAAGTAGGCATAAAAAAAAAAACTATTACAATTTTTTGTATAAGGTTAAATTTAATTAATATGAAATAATCACATGTAATTATATAATCTGAACAATATATTGATAATAAAATATGAACTCATTTTGTAATTATTAAGTATTTTGTTGGAAGTCTATTAAAATTTGTTTTTAGCAAAATATTTTTTAATAGACTTCCAAAAAGATAAGAATCTTATTTCATCGGATAAAATGATAAAAAATAATAATATAAGCATAAAATGGTATATAATTATAGTAGTTTGATACTTTTTTTGTTTGACGTGGATAGGCTCCGAAACTACTGGACCGATTTGAAAAAATATTTCACCATTGGGAAGATACACTATCCCCGAGTAACATAGGCTATAATATTTTCTTTTCCAAAAATATTAAAGATCCTTACTAAAAATCCAATAGTGTAACACAATCCCTTATAGCCAGTTAAAAGCCAAGCGCGTTGCTAGTAATTAATATAAGTGCCACTTTATTTGCACGGTTGGTCACCAATCCAAAGACTCAACGGCTCAATTTTGATGATCACGTGAGATCTCCTTAGCTAAACGAGCTAAGCGCTTAAACTGAAACAAAGTAACTTGGATCATAGCAATTATTATAGCACTCTGGCTACACTAGGGTATTTGGCACAGCGCCAAGCACAGGCAACACTATAACGACATCACGACACAACCAGTGTTACCAGACTCGCGTGAATTAATTGCCATATACAAAATTAATTCCCAGGTCTATAGATATTTTATACTGACTGCGCCCCGCGATGTTACTCGAGTTGAAACGAGTTCTATGCTATGGTTTAGTCTAAACTATGTCCATACCAAATTTCTTTAAAACCAGTTCAGCCATTTGAGAGTGAAGATGTAGCAAAAGTACACACTTGCACAAATTTCGACCTCGTTGGCGTAAAGGTTCCCATGCCGGACTGCCAATAAAAAGGGTCCGGGTTCGATTCCCGGCCCGGCCACATCCTTGTTCTTAACTAAATTTCAACCATGCAGCGCCTGTTGTAGCGGCTAACTAAGATGAGTGGTATACTGCCTTCACGCATTTAGGTCTTTTCGAACAGAAGAAGAAAGAAGGCGCAGTGGGTGACGCCGCCGCACCGCCTCGTTAAGTCGGAGTGGTCCGCGTACGTTATCGGACCTGCAGTGCATCAACCGCGTACCGGCAGCCGTGCGAGATGCACCTTCCACCGCCAGCTAACAATACATTGAGGTCCTGGTTACAGGACCGTTTATTTTATAATTTGATGGCTATCTGAAGTTAAATAATCTTCTTCTTCTTCACCTTATCCCATTTAGGTGGGGTCGGCACAGCAAATCTTCTTCTTCCACTCTCCTCTTTCAGACGTCTCTGAAGTTAAATAATATTTTTAAGTTATGAGAATTGAACGTTGACAATTGGTAATTTAACTTTAGGGAAAAAAATTATTTAAAGGTAAAGTTAAATTACTAATTAACTTACTTACTTAACTTTTTAAATTGGTAATTTAATTTTATTTAACTTTAAGCTAATTCAGGGGCCTGAGGGCGGCTTGAAAACTCTCGACACTAGAGCTTGTGAGCTCATACTTGTGACAACCTCGTTGGCGTAAAGGTTACCATGCCGGACTGCCAATCAGAAGGTTCCGGGTTCGATTACCGGCCCGGTCAACATCTTTGTGCTTAACTAAATTTGTTGGCTGGGTATTAAATATGTATGTATTGGGTCTGGGTATTAAATATGTATCTTTATAAAATATGTATGTTCATATGTCTATGTAGTATATCAGTAGTTAGTATATCGATTGTCATATGTTAGCTACCATGACACGAACTAGAAATGGTTCAGTATGGGGTTAACCAGCCGTGTGTGAAATGTGTCCCAATATTTATTTGTTTATTTATACATAGAAGAAGAGTTTCTGTGACCTATCGGTTTCACGAGCTATTGAAAGCTAAGTATAGATAACATAGCTAGTGCGGCGAACATCAAACAATCGTGCCGTCTTAAGCAAGCTTCAATATCCGCGCTCCAATACTCGGGCAGCCGGTAAGATGTGCAAACTGAGACGGCTTTCATCTAGAGACTGCTCCCGATGTAACTAAACTTGGAGTACTCAGACAAAATAGTCAAAAATCCTATAGTAAAGTTATAAAAGAGGAATGTAAAGAAAGAAAAAGAAAGAACACATTTATTTCAGACACAGAAGACACATACATATACGTTATTTTAAATTACATAAAACGAACATGGGAAATAGAAGAAAGACAGCATAGTATGTGTTCCCTAGCGTAAGAAAAAGGTCAGCCCTCAGTATAAACGCTACAGATTTCTCTGCAGCACTGATTTTCAGGACCAACTTTTAAAGACGCGTGGAGATACAGATGAAGTAAAAGTGAAGAAAAATTAAATAGCAAACACATAAAATACGGATTGATTATTAACAATAACAATAAATGAAAGGAACTCTTTTACAAAGTGAAAGGTCTGTAATTATCTCATACAGTTAACAATTAGTTAATTTTGGAAACATTGTCAGGCAAGTGATGAAGATCAATCGCGGGGCGCAGCCAGCATATAACAAATATAGTAGAAAAGAGCTGAAAGAAAATGATTTATTTTACAAATTAATCTACACAAGACAAAAGAAATAATATTTTATCGACAAAACTAGAAGGTAAACATAACTTAAGAATAATATTTACAAAGCATAGTAAATACGAAAATGTTGTAAACTAAATAAAAAAAAATAACATAACAAAAAGCCATCCGCCTAAACGTGCCCATCAGGCTTGCCGCATTGCCTCTTTGTATTGCAAGGGAAATATGTTGCACAAGGTGTTCCACGGCCCGCGGGTTCTGCCGCCTATCGCGGAGACGCCGCCCCAAATTCGCCATCAACTTTTTTGCTTCTGAACTTCACGGCCCAGCAACCTCTACGGCAAACGGCACGATCTCATACGCTGCCTGATTCATAAAGAGTTGATTATGTCAATTAACAGAAATTATTACAAGTAATAACTTATTGACTCAGGCGTTACTTTGCGCAAATCCATTGTAAATAGAAGACAAAATTAAATCTCTCGACTTGTCGTTCAAAGAGTCAGCATCTCCTGATGATGCCTTGTGGTTAGGCGAAACACGTGTAGAGTTAAGAATTTCCGAATTGTGATAGGTAACGTTAATCTTAATTAATCTTAGTTAATTTTTCCTTTACTTGTCTTAATTTGGATTTCGGATCACAGCGGAAGTACACTAAATATTTAATTTTGTCTTCTAATTACAAGTAATCAATACATATATATCACCATAGAATAGATGAAGGTAAAAAAAATAAAAGCATACTATAGGTATTTCGAGAGGTATTTTCCCTGAAGGTGGACCCTGCTTTCAATGTTGGGACTTCGACGAACTTAAAGCTAGGTCTCAGAACTTGAACTTGGCAAGCATAACTTATTGTACCTGAAACTAAGCTACATCCAAGCCTGGAACAAAGAGTCAGCTAGGTTCGCTTGAAGGCATTTCAGTATCATTACTGGGCGATCAAAATTTGACTGGCGCGCAAAGAATTCAGTATCATTTTTTATCTATAAAACAAAATATATATAGATGAATGGCAATGCAAAATATTTGTATTATAAATGCATAATATTTATATTTCAGCTGAGATTTAACACAAAATTGAGAAGTGAAGAATAATTTTATATTTAATTTGTTTTAGTTTTCCATTAGTTTATTTTATGTGTTTTCAGTCTTTTCCTATATTTAAGTCTCGCTCTACGTGTAGTAAATAAAGTGTTTGTGTATTGTAATATAATGTAGTATGTTTATTAAGTGATGTATTTATTGTTTTTATTTTATTTAATTAAGTATTGTTTAAATGTTTTCAATTTTTAGTGCTAATGTGTTAATTTTAAGAATGTACCGCATTTGAGACTATGTTCTTGTAATGCTATATTTTAAGTAATAAATGAATTTTAATTTGGGTGGAGCAAGCCTAGTCTGGAATATCTGGCTCTCAATGAGGCTTCTGGAACACACCTATAGGTCCTTGTATTTCACTCGATGACGCATTTATGACTTTTATACTGTTTGAAGTTCGCAAAATGTTATTTCAATGAACTCTGGTATATGGTGCCTTGTTCGGAAACACTATAGACATGCAACATTTATAATTTAACTGGTTGCTTAAGCTGAGTCAATACTCAGATGTTAATTTGCGCGACACCATTGCATATGAAAGAAAATGACATTACTTTGCGGAAATTCATAGTAGATAGAAGAAAATGTGAAATATTTAGTGCCCTTCCGTTATGATCTGAAACCAAATTATTTGTAAAAAAAAACATCAAATAATTAAAAAAAAAAATTGGTGTGTTCCTCCGACCAATCACCTTTAATTTGGTTTCAGATCTCTGAATTCAGATCACAGCGGAAATACACTAAAAATTTAGATATTTTCTTCTAAAAACTGTAAAAATAAATGACGAATCATTTACTTTTACAGTTTCATTAAATAGTATCATTTGTTCTTAATTTTAAATTTGTCCTAACGTATAAGTTTGGCGATCCAGCGAGGTAATGCCGCCAGCACTTTAGACACCTTACATGCGAACACTGACTTAGGTTGTATCTACTATTTGTAAGGTTTTTTTTTAATTTTTGTGTTTGTGTGTGGCTTGCTTAACATCAGGTGGCTTGACCACAACTCACCTGATGTTAAGTGACATTGCGGTATATGATGAAGCGCGCTTGACCAATTTTTACCAAATTTTATATGCGTATTCAGTAGGTCTGATCGGCTACTATCCATTTTTCATACTCCTAAGTGGTAAAGGTTGTTTTTTTTCATGTAATTGTCAAAAAGTAAATTTTAGTAAAATTTGCCCGCTAATGTCGGTTCTCATACCGACCAGCGACCAAGTAAGTTTAGCAATCGTTTTATGACGTCACTTCCTCACATGGCAACTCTTTGTTCGTCATCAGGCCATAACACGCGAGTTATCAAATTAAAATCGACGGGGATATTAAATCCTGATTTAAATGGCAACTTTATGTGCCTCTTTGATATTCCATTTTATTACGGATGCGAGCGGGAAGTTTGAAAATAAATACAAAGTCGTACTTGTTCATTATTTGATGTAACAGCTCATGTACATATTATACAGTGACACTGAATATATTTTTTTGTGACCATGCATATTAAACTTTGTAAACTTGACCTTAGAATAGAATAAAATAGTAAATTGTTATTACTGGCTACGATGGGGCGCAGCCAGGTTATGTGGGATTTGTACCCACTAAAACCTTCCCGGTGACCTGCCTCTGTGCTTAACGGAGGTCTTCGGGTTCTTCCGAGAAACACTCCGGAGACCTCCTTGCACTGCGCTGTGGCCCTTCCCGCATAGTTTCGCGACGCCGTCGTCGTTCAACCCGGACTCGATGGAGCGGGTGTCGGAACCCCATCTCCGAACACCTTCAAGTCTGATGCCCCTTTTAGTCGCCTCTTACGACAGGCAGGGGCAATTCCGCAGCCTTATTCTTTCACCCAAGCTGCAGGGTTAGTACATTGTTACCCTAGGGGTGAAAGCAACTTATTTAGCCGCGAGACGGGGTTTGGCGCCTGGAACAAAGTAGGGGGCCAATAGTTTGAGGGGCTAAATAAGTCTTTAATCCGAGGTCAACACTGTGCTTTTCATTACGAATACATATCAGAATCAGATGAACTCATTTTATAGGTACAATTCGTATTGTATCGTACGTACATATCTGCTGTATAAAGAAAAGTCTTCAAATCCAAAAATAGATGAAGTTGAATGCTGAATTGCCGCTTTCCCGCCATTTTGTTTGTTTTTTTTTTCTGTGGTTGGCCAACTATTCAGCCAAAATGTTCTTTTTTCATCATTGAAAAAATGGTAATCTTTCTCTATTTCTTCAGACCTACTTTCAGAGTATGAGTAATGAAATAATAATTGTAACCCTGTATAAAACGTACTTGTTATGATTAATAAGAAGTTGCAAAGTTCAAAAACATTGTTTCGTTTCTTTCTTTGTTAGAAGAAGCTTAATTTATTTTGTGATCGTTACGAAATTCGGCTAAAACTGAGCAATTAGTTGATACAGGTTTACTTCGTTATTCAATAAACATTTGACAAAATATTTGGAGACGTGAATAGAGTTATTATGATAAGGTTGCCTGGTTTCGATGCTGATGTATTTTGTATGTATATAGGCTTGCGCTTGACCACAACTCACCTGATGTTAGGTGATATTGCGGTCTGTGATGAAGCGCGCTTGCCTAAAAGAAACCGGTTCACTCGCGCCTTAAAGACAGGGAGGTTGTAGTTCAGTGGGAACAGGGATTCCGGCAAGGAGTTCCACAGTTTGTCCGTCCGTAATGACTAAGGAAACGAATCGATAAAATTAGGTATATAGATGGTTTATGCCCTTGATAAACTCATATGCTACTTTTTATATCAGGGTAAAACGGGTAACACTGCGAAACGCAACTAATCTTAATATATATAAATTTCGTGTCACAATGTTTGTCCTCAATGGACTCCTAAACCACTAAACCGATTATAATAAAATTCGCACACCATGTGCAGTTCGATCCAACTTGAAACATAGAATAGTTTAAATCTCAAATTATAGTCGCAATTTTAATTTATTGCTAATTATTGTCCGTTATTATTTGACAGTCACAATTATCTGTTAACTCCGAATGATTCTAACAGATGTCGATATCTTTCGACTGGGTTGAGTAAGTAATCAATAGATGGCGCTGCTATGGTAAATCTACGAACGTGTCATTTAAGTTACACTATCTATTTTTCATACCCCTAAGTGAGGCAAAACAACGTTTGCCGGGTCAGCTAGTTAATCTTATAAAGCAACTTTCCCATCTCTCTTCATCTATTCTAGAAATAACTAGACAACCCACTTCCATACTAACCACTAAATCCGAGCTAACATTTTTCGAGCATCTGCAATTCCGAGAGGGCGGGCTATAGACCATTAGCATAATTCATCCAGGAGGATCTCACAAAAATCCCCTTTAACAAGCTCCGGGGTAATGAACTGCTCCCCAGGGACTCCAGAATAGGGCTAGAGGGTTGTGGATAGCCGATTGGGGACAAAAACTACGTCCACAGTTTGTTTTTGGTGTTGGAAAATAAGTTGGCTGATAGATAGGGGTACGAGTCGGGGAGAAGATAATTATGTATAGCCAGATACAGGAAAAGTGAAGCCGTATTGAGTAATAGTTGGAAATAATACTTAAAGCACTATGAAAGAAAAATATGCACATTTTAAAATCCTACATACTTGTACTCTTCTTCTTCTTCTTCTTTACCATTTCCCACTAGGTGGGGTCGGCACAGCCTGTTTTTCTCTTTACATACTCGTACTATGGAGTTATTTTTTTAAAGTTTTTTATTTTTAATTTATTGCTACAAAGTTTTAAAATACCAAAACACAAATACGTAAAAATATATAGTTTTTCAAAAATAGTCATAAATTAATATTAATTTATGACTATCTCATCAAATGCTTCTTGATTTATTGCTACTTTAAATAGACGTGGGTGTTCGCGATTTCTTTCAACTAAAGATAAGTTTAAAGATAAATTTATTGTGGTTAAAACAAAAATGCTCGTATATTATCTCTACAGACCTTATATTTTAATTAATCGATACGTTTTAGGATGCACTACGCCCTGCTGTAGACCTACCTCCCTACCTACCTGGAGCCTACATTGCAGGGCCGTAAGAATTTCGGCTCCAATAGAGAAAGTTAGATAGGCTATGTAAGAGGCCTTCGAAGACACCGCTGATGCCCTGTATTAGTCGATGTTAGCAATAATGTTATGTCCGCTCTGAACATTTTTCTCTAGTCTGAGACATGAACGACCAATTTGGGTCTAGGTGATTGGCGAACCAGACAAGATAGCTTAAGGCTTATGTTCTAATCTTAAAAGGCCTAGGAAAGTAATCTGTGCCTACATTTCTTACTTTTTACGAGGACTAGGTTCAAGATCCGCTGCCGTCTAATGTTAAGCTACGCTGTGGTCTAAGAAGTAACGCGCTTACCCAGAATCTAAGTTTAGATTGGAATACTCCCAAATTGTATATCTTAGAAAACACAGACTCAAAAAGAGTTTCAAAGTTTCGCTGTACTAAAAAAAAACAAAATTTAATGAATTTGTTGTTTTTATTTTATTTCAATATTTTTGGATTTTTAGTACTTACATTACTTTATAACTCAAATAGTGTACTATTTTGTATACTTGTTTATCACAGTTGACCTACAGAGCGAATAACCAATCGCGTTAGCCACACTCTAGCCTCAGATGGAGCATGCCTAATCTGGCATAACTGGCTCAAAAGGACCTGAAACATTCTGTAAATTAACTTTTTTTTTTATATTAGGATACATTTCACACACGGCTGGTTAACCCCATACTGAACCATTTCTTGTTCGTATTATGGTTGCTAACACAACTGATAAACTACATATAGATACATACATATTTTACATAGATACATATTTAACACCCAGACCCACAGCCAACAAATTTAGTTCAGCACAAAGATGTAGGCCGAGTCGGGAATCGAACCCGGAACCTTCTGATTGGCAGTCCGGCATGGCAACCATTACGCCAACGAGGTCGTCTGATTAATCAACCTTTATTCTTTGCGCCAGATTTTTTTACCTGTAAACATTACGTAAGCTTAGTGGTTTAACCATAAGAAAACTCGTACAATATAAAATTTAAGCTTATAAAACCACACGGCAGGATAACAAAAGACTCCCACACAACAACAACAACCATGTTAATTATGACACTTATTATAACGGTACGCATATACAAACGTTCTCATGACAACGAATTAACAAAAACCGGTTCAAACGGTCAACGCACCCGGGCAGAACCGGTTATAACCGGTCCAGGCTGGAACAAGCCGGATTAACAGCGGCACGCCGCAAAATTTACTGATAATTGCGTTAGGCTCTCACCACCTCGCGGCTCGCGATATTTATTTGTTGTTTGCTTTATCTTTATTTACGGTTATGGGACCTGTGCGAACCTATTTGTGTTTGGAAAAATACAGTCGGAAGTTGGCTCGCACCTGGAAACAACGTTACGTAGTAATAAGAAAGTGGAACCTGTTTAAAAAGAAAGTTAAACACGTTTAAGTACAAAGCTTCTTTTTCTTATTTGTCTTATCTTACTAGGTGGGGTTGGAGCAGAAAATTTTCCTCTTCCACTCTTCTCTATTAGCCGTCGTCTCTACACTCAGTCCTTTCTCTCTCATGTCCTCATTCACACACTCCATCTATGTCTTCTTCCACTCATTTCTATCAGCTGTCGTCTCTACACTCAGTCCTTTCTCTCTCATGTCCTCATTCACATACTCTATCCATGTCTTCTTCGGTAGGCCTCTTGTCATTCTTCCTTACACTACTATTTCCATCCATCTAGTATCAGGCATTCCCTCTCTACGCATTAAATGCCCATACCACGCTAACCTTCTACTCTTAATTTTCTCACTCACTGGGACTACTTTCACACTTCCTACTTCTAAAAATGTACTCATTGCTTATAGACCTTAGATACACATAAGAAAGTGAAGATATAAGAGCAACAAACATAATCAAATAGTACTATTTTTCACACACGACTGGTTAGCCCCATAATAAACTATTTCTAATTTGTATTACGGTTGCTAATACAACTGATATACTACACATATCGATACATATAACACCCAGACCGACGGTAAAACAAATTTAATTAATCACAAAGATGTTTACCGTGCAAGAAATCGAGCCCAGGACTCTCTGATTGGCAGTCCTTCTGATTAGCATGTTAACCATTACGACAACGAGGTCGTCAAAATATTAATAAAAAAACATAATATTATGTAAACACAAAATTTCTTCACAACTGGAACTCTTAAAATGATCAAACCATCCAAACATACTCGTACATTGACAAATGAAATAAGGTCAGCCTTTTCAAAGACGTTTTGCTCGTTTCTTTCACGCAGGCACTTACGAGTGTCTTTCAATAAGATTTAAAGGCTGTAAGCGGAATTACATCGTGCTACATCCGGCTACAGGCAGATAATCAAAGACGGGCAATCAGGGTCGTTTAACAACCGGCTGGGAGTCATTCGCCCGGGTACCGGTTTAATGGGAATCCGGTTATGTGCCCTCGTGATAGTAACCGGTTCTGATGGTAACCGGATCTAACCGGATTTTCTGTGAAAATTGATGCGCTTGATGAACATTGCAAATTGTTTTGACTGTCTGCACTTCAAAGTGAAAGTCGAAGAATTATTGGCGTTTGCAGTTTAACGTGGGTAGGGCGTTAAATTGTAGATCCCGCATGTTAATCTTAATACTAAATGTCGTACAGCCAAGTCAAGCGGACGGCTTGAAAACTCTCGACTTGACATGTTGGCCATATTATAACTCATATGAAGAAGAAGAAGAATTATAGCGACACTGTTATTAATCTTTACAAAAAAAACATCGTCTGGCAGATCGTTCTGTAAGGTCTGCAACGTAGCGACAATGGTTGGCTATTGCCACCTTTTTTTTTAGTCACTACCTGAGTCTCTGTTTCCTGAGAGGTATCATCCGGGGGCCTTCAAAAGTAGAGTTAATAGGTATCTTCTAGGTAAGCGTGCCACACCGTAGACTGCAGTGCAGCTTAACATCAGGCTAGCTGTAGTCAAACGCAAACTTATCAAGGATAATAAAAAAAGTCTTTAAATGTTTCTTTGTTTTACTTTATATGTATCATGTGTCTTTCATTAAAGAAATATTATCATTACTATTAATAAAATGTATGTTTTTTTTTATCCTTTCTGCTAAGCATTTGACCAGCAGGGCACGTAGCCATGAGCATGACTCTGTTGGCAGGTGGAGCATGCCTAGTCTGGAATAACTGTCTCGAATGCTTGGCGACACATTTTCCAACTATGAAATACTCTACAACCTTATTACTGTTTCCATGCGATGTTTTTTCACCTAAAATTCAAGCTTTTTAGCAAGGATCAAACCGGATACCTTCAGGATGTAAAGTGGCCGCAACCACGACTGAGCTGATATCGCTTCAAAATTTAATTGTATTTGCTTAATCTTGAATGTTTAAAATTTGTGTCCAGGTTTTTTCTTAATCTAATATTAGACGCACTAATCAAAATCACCCAGGTTTAAAACCTTATCATAACAACTATTGTAGAAAGAATAATATCTTAAAATTTAGCAAACTGAAAAACTTTATCAAACAAGCTTTGATATAATTTAAATAACGATTAATGGAAATAAACCATTTTATTAACGTTTTGAATATTATCAACCCTTCTACGCGGGTAGTTTTAAAAACGCCTATTCATTAGGGTGTTTCATTTAGCTAATTACTGAACTTCATAGAGTTAGAAGATATAACTAAAAACTGACCTTGGAGTCAATTCTTACTACTTTACTTTATTATAATATTTCATAATGTAGGTGTTGACATTATATTTCTATTTCTATAGAACAAGAATGTGTAATAAAACACTTATTTTATTATGTTAAAGCAAAGATAAAGGCGAAATTTTTCATAAAATTTTACAGTTTTATCGCTATAAATCGTAAACGAGAAAAATATCAAAAAATAGCTTAAGGTCGTCTAAAGAACCACTCTAAGAATATTTATAACAAGCATCCCGTCCCGGCTTTGCACGGGCTCAAAACTAATCTGATTAGTAAAGGGACACAAAATATAATCTATGTTACTCGGAGATAATGTAGCTTCCCAACGGTGAAAGAATTTTTCAAATCGATCCAGTAGTACAAGTTATTATTCTGTGCCAGTAGTTTCGGGGCCTATTCGCGTCAAACAAACTAAAAGAAAACTAAAGAAACTCAGCCATTTAATCGAAGCAATTTCTAATGTTGAGTGAAAAATGCTAGTTTTATTCGGATATCATTATCTTCAATTGAATAGTTATTAACATTTTGAATTAAGTTAACATCATAGAGTAAAAATTCTGAGAACACGAGATATTGAATTTTAAATTGATGGTTTTGAATGTATACAAATATTTTTTTTTATGGTATAGATTTACTGATATCAATCAGTGTTGGAAACGAAACCTAGATCCTCTGATTGGCAGTCCGGCATGGTAACCATTACGCTAACGAGGTCGTCAAAATTTCTATTTATATTTAACAAATAAACACGAATATTCTAGATGTTTTTAAAACTCTGTCTTACAATCTATTCAGTTAGCAATAGCTTTCGTGATTATGAAATTAATTACTGAGAACGCTTAATGATTTTTTGGTCGAAAAATACCTTCGAGTAAAATAGGCTTCTAAGAAAATGGAAGCCTATATGGTTGGGGAAAATGTAATTAAGAACCGATATTGATTAATTGGTAACTTGGACTCTTAAGGCGTTACGGCTTAAGGCGATGTCGACGCAAAATCTTGAATTTACAAACATATTGTTGTAAAACCATAGACATTTAAAGTTGTAGAAAAAAGACACAGTACACAGTTTTTTTTATTAAAACCCTAAAAATTTTTATTTATCAAATTTGGTGATCATGCAAAGTAGAACTAGCAGTAGTTAAGCCAAATGAGAGGCCCTAGGGTCCCACAAAAACTTTTGACACTGGGGCTTGACCGCTTATCTCAATCAAAAAATATATAGAATGGCTTAGAAACGCTCAACACTTGAAGCTTGGCTACTTAGTTCTTAAATCATCATCATCATCAGCTTATGCTCGTCCACTGCTGGACATAGGCCTCTCTCAAGGCACTAAAATCATTATTACACTATTTGGTATCGCTTAGTCAGAGGCCTTTCTTTAAACGGCTTGAAATCTCTCGACACCAGCGGGGTGAGCACTGGACGAAGACTTACTCTCTTTCCACCATCGTTTCCATCTCTAGCATTCACGTTATTACAACGATTTCTCTTGGAAAATGTTTCCACTTGACATTAATCGTGGAAATGTTGCTATTTCTTGTTCTTTCCAAGTAAAATGATGGTAATTACTCTTCGATTGACATATGGCAGGGACAGACAATCGTATAATTTTATTATCTATCTTTGTAAGTAATCATATTTCGTGTTTTAATTTTTATAATGTGATGAGAAATATTATTTGTGTAACAAAATTTTTATGAAATGTACAACAATATAGCTTCAAACGCGGCAAAAATACAAAAAAAGTAAAAGACAACAAAAACTACAGATTTAACCTTTCCCATTGGAGAAATTGTCCACATACCCGTGCTTACCCCAGAGGGCTTGGCTATTAACTACATACGAAGTCGAAGAAGAATAACACAATTTGGTATTTAGTTGTTGAGCCTGGAATAACTTGAAGCCCTAATTAAGTTAGGCAAGTCTGTGGTCTAAATTAGGCAAGTGTTTAGCGACCCCGCCTGTCTGGCTACAAATTACTTCTGTTTAGTCAGACGCCTATTATAGTCTAAGAGCCCGTGAAGATCGTCCTTCACCGATCTGATAACCAGATGAGACGTATTTTTTATGAAGTATTTTTTATAAACAAATATGCCTCAAAATTGCTTGCCTATCGAAAAGTGCTCATGGCTTTTTTTTTGCGCATGCTCGTGTATAGTCAGATGATAATTTAGCTACAATTATCAAAAATAAAAATAAAATTCTAACTGTTCAGAATCGTTGTTACTCCTATGAAGCGTATCAAAATCGAACGAGTCACCTATTTTGACTTACCTGTTTACACCTGCTTGCCAGGTAGTTATACACTGAAATGAGTAGGCAAGCATACCGAGGCATATTCTGTGTATTAAAAACTATCAGTGAAATAAATTTCATTTGGTTATCAAAAGTATGAAGGTGATGAAAAAAAAAGCAATAAAAGTTTTTTTTAATTAAAAATAGCCATGAGCACTTTTCGATGGGCAAGCAATTTTAGGCACATTTGTTTATAAAAAATATTTAATAAAAAAAACGTCTCATCTGGTTATCAGATCGGGGAAGGACGATCTTCACGGGCTCTTCTACTATTAAGTTAGCAATTAAACGGTATTTAGCGAACATTCGAGCGTTAGCAATCTCGCCGGAGTTAATGTCTTTAAAGATTCTATGAAAATAGCAGCCGTGATAATTTAACTTGACAGTTCATAATTTTGTAGAAGAGTTCATAAGAGTTCATTTACGTATTACTATTTAATAGATACCGGGAACTATTAGGGACGGGTTATTTATTCAGAATTAAGTAATTTATGATAAATTTAATTTAATTTTGACATTTTAATTGTATATTGTGACATGTATGATTTTTTTTTATTTAAAAGATACAGAAGACTAGCAGCTAGTTGATATATTATAAGATTTAATTAGAACTAACTGTGCTTTGCGGTGTTTCCCGCGTTAATTAAGGATAAAAAGTGCCCTGTATTAATCCAAGAACTAACGTATCTTCATAGTAAATCTCATCAAAATCGGCCCAGCCCTTGGAATGTGAAGGAGTACTATAGATTTTGAAGTTATTTGCGCTATATCACTCTCCAACAGCTGAACCGATTTTGATAAGATTTTAATGAAGATAGATTCTACCTTGAATTAACACAGTATTTTTTTTACACATTTCACACACGGCTGGTTAGCCACTTACTGAACCATTTCTAGTTCGTATTATGGTTGCTGATATACTACATATACATACATACACAGCTAACAATTATGGTTGCTGATATACTACATATACATACATACACAGCTAACAATTATGGTTGCTGATATACTACATATACATACATACACAGCTAACAATTATGGTTGCTGATATACTACATATACATACATACACAGCTAACAATTATGGTTGCTGATATACTACATATACATACATACACAGCTAACAATTATGGTTGCTGATATACTACATATACATACATACACAGCTAACAATTATGGTTGCTGATATACTACATATACATACATACACAGCTAACAATTATGGTTGCTGATATACTACATATACATACATACACAGCTAACAATTATGGTTGCTGATATACTACATATACATACATACACAGCTAACAATTATGGTTGCTGATATACTACATATACATACATACACAGCTAACAATTATGGTTGCTGATATACTACATATACATACATACACAGCTAACAATTATGGTTGCTGATATACTACATATACATACATACACAGCTAACAATTATGGTTGCTGATATACTACATATACATACATACACAGCTAACAATTATGGTTGCTGATATACTACATATACATACATACACAGCTAACAAATTTAGTTAAGCACAAAGATGTTGGCCGGCCCGGGAATCGAACCCGGAACCTTCTGATTGGCAGTCCGGCATGGTCACCTTTACGTCACCGAGGTTGTCAAAACTATTACTATTTACTCCAGATGATTTTTTTTGTCCCGGATTTTCGCAGGTAACACGGCGGGGCACAGCTAGTATTATAGAATATGTACGGCGCGACTGATTTCGGTACAATAGCGCCTTAAGTAACTCTATTTACAAAGCCTTTGCATTTGCAATGCTTTATAAGCGCGGAAACTTCCTTACTTATCTGCTTTGAGGAAGTGCGCAGCCTCCTCCACCAAACTAAAGTAGATATAAGCCTCTTTTGTAAACATCATCCCGTTTTATTCAGATTTCTTCAGCAAACCAAGTTTTGGAGTTTCAAGCGCTTCTTTAATAATAGTTTGGTGGAATGGTAGGGTTACCACGCGAGGGAAATCTGTTTAAATATTTTTTTTATACGATCGTCAATGGGGTAATCAGCTGTTATGATTACTCTCGTTAACATTTTTTTTAAGATGTAATTTTTAGTAACTAATTATTTGAATTAAACTTGAATTTTGATTTTATAATAATATTATTCTATATCTACTACTTTGATATTGCACGTAATGATTTTGCCTTGGTCGTTTGCACGACCAATATTTGTTAAATATAGAGAAACATAACACTTAAGAATAACAACTAAAATATAAAGATAAAGATAAATAATATAATTTATTGGCCTTACAACATCTCGTCGCATTTGGCAAGTCATTCATTACATTTTGATTTACATTGAATTTAAAATAGACAATTACATTATATACATTATTACTTACAAATACATTATTACTTACATATACATTATTACTTATATTAAAATTAAATTAAATATAACTATTTAAAATCTATTCAGTCAACTTAAATAAAGATTCCACTAGGTGCATAGTCATGAATTCCTTTAAGGAGTACAGTGGATTGTCTTGAAAAAAATGTTTCAGTGTTGTTCTGAATTTGGCGAGTGGCAATTCAATAACTTGACCTTTATTTATGATAAAAAAATATATATTTATTACCTTTGATTATGAAAAAAAAAATATATTTTGACTTTGAAGATGAGCAACTTTGCACTGCTTTGAAAATGGGTGATTCAAATACGAGTTTTATTTAAATAACATTATTTTATAGTACTGTTAATAATTATTTATAATGTATTTACTGATTAATGACCATTCCGGATCGTACCTAGCGCAAAGGCTATCCATAGCTATACGAGTACAACGCGGCAATGCCACGAGCGTTATGGGTACCTTTCCGTCAGGTTCTATCCGGAGTGGCCTATTAAATTAATTTTATGAGTGTTTTTTTATGCGTTTTTAATCTTATAGTATTTTATTAATTATAAATTAAAACAATTTACTTTAACGAATTTATTAAATGTATCGTTAGAGATTTTTGAAATCCCTTCTGACGCGGTTCAACCGCGTCAAATATGTATGTCACGGTAAAAAATCGGCAAAAACTTATTTAGGCACAAACAAATGTGTTAACTGAGTGGCAACCCTAGTGTCACCGGTGTGAGTTTTGCCCGGGTATGGTTAAGATGACAGAGAAGTTTGGCGTTCATAGCAAACGATGGGTATTAAAAGTTTAGCGACTGCAACAGGCTTCTTTGTTATTTACTTATTTTCCTTTTATAATATAAGCATAAGCATAAGAAGCCCACTAAACGTTCCTACTTCTAGGACTCAAGGTTTTTTCTCACGACGAACTTTTTTCAGAGGCCTTCGGGCGGCTTGAAAACTCTCGACAATGGAGAGTTTTGTTTTTCGAGCTCTGGAGCTTGGCCATATAGCTTGAAGCTAGCTAGAAGAAGAAAACTGTCTTCAAGGCGAGAGTGAACAAGTTTTTTTAGCAAGCGCGCTCCATCCTAGACCACAATATCACTTAACATCAGGTGAGTTATGACACAAGCGAAATATACAAATCCGTGCGAAGCGTTTCGCTTCCACATATATTGTGCGGACCATTAAACTGCGGAACTGATTGCCGGAATCCCTGTTCCCTCTGAACTATAACCTTACTGTCATCAAGGCGAGAGTGAATCGGTTTCTTCTAGGCAAGCGCGCTCCACCCTAGATCGCAACATCACTTATCATCAGGTGAGTTTCGATCAAGCGCTTGCCTATCCATCATAAAAAAAACAAGCCTATTATGCATACAAAAACATGAATTTTGTACTCGTAAATACGCGATAGATTTACTAGTTAAGTACAGAATCAGATAACAGCGCTATCTAATGTAACATACTGTACCCTGTTGTGTTGTTATTCATATTTTAGCAGAGCGGCCGTGTGCGGGTACTCGTAAAATCTGGTAAATGTAATATCGACTAGATAGCTATTAGGCTGGCTACACACTAGACGGAAATTCCGTCGCGAATCTTTCGTGACGGAACATCAATACATGTTATCCTACTAATATAATCAATTTGAAAGTTTGTGTGTGTGTATGTTTACTACTTCTTCACGGCTGAACCGATTTTGATGAAATTTGGTGTGAAGATAAGTTATACCTTGCTTCATAAGCTTCTTTCTATTCCGAAAACAATTGCGGTACCCGTGAGATACGCAAATAACTATTAAACTATATTACTCGTTCACGCTCCAATGGTTGGACCGATTTTGATGAGATTTACCAAGAAGACAGATTAGAACTTGAAAAAACAAAAGCAAAATTTATACAAATAAAAAAAGTTTTTAAACTGTTAGTAAAGAAACTTTTAATTAATTGGCATATTTAAATCATCATTGTCAGTCTCTAAACACCCACTGCTGGGGCTCTAAGCCTCTCTTCTTGTACGCCAGTCATACCGGATTGGTTCTGTTATCTTCTTCTTCTTAATCGTGACGCTCTTGTCAGAGCGGTCGTGATCGTCATGGAGAGTCACTAGAGGGGGCGGATATGATTTGCCTCACGACATCTCGCCAACTCTGCCTGCTGGATGTCATCCGGCTACAGTCATTCAAGGAGCCTCCAACTGCTGCCTTGATTTCGTCAGTCCACCTCGTGGGTGACCATCCGCGCAGTCTGGGTTCTGCTATAAACCAACATAAAACATTAAATAACAAAGCAAAATATGAAATGACAGAAAAAAAACATTTAATAAAAAAAAAACATTAAAAAGTTAAGTATAAGTTTGGCGATCCAGCGAAGTATTGCTGGCATCATTACCTCGCTGGATTAAGAACTCTATTGGTATAGGCCGTCACAGACTTAGGAATAGTAGATAATTTTACTTCAGGTTTATAATTTTTAATATTTATGTCAAATTTAATTTAATTAGGTTTTATACTACGACAATTTGTAATAATATAGTTAAGGGTATATATTTTTTTTTATTAAAACATTAAATAATATTTTTCGTATTAATGTAATTTTCACTCCATCACAGAACGAAATCCCGACCAATTAAAGCTTCCCGTAAAGAAGTTAAAGAGGAACGGTTACAGTCATTAGTGTTTTCGGAGCCGATTCTCAAGAAAACTGACCACGTTTCTTACGAAACGTTTTTATAACGACAACTTCTACTGGAACAGACAGTAGGTTACCTTTCACATAAGAAAAAAACGCTTAATCAGTCATTTATAAAGAATTATAGAGTGTGAGACAGAAAAATGATAATGGCTAGCTGTTGCACGTGGCTCCACCCGCGTCTAGGTATTTTTTTTTGCGAACCGAATTTTCCCTAAACTTTGTTGGATACAAACCTCACGAAGCCCGAGACCTTTCCAACGAATGCAAAACCTTGGAAATCGGTTCTTGCGTTCTGGAGTTATAGCGTCAGGAAGGAAAACCCAACTTATTTTTATATTATAGATAAATACTAATGAAATGGTTATAATTACCTCTTATATGTCTTACAATACGATTTTGGAATCAATTCCAGTTTGTAGAACAAAAAAAGGTGGTGTACAATTCAGAATTGTTTCTAAGTGTAGACCACAACATAAAACCTCTTGGAAAAAAGTTTACTTTAAAATTATTAATTTACATTTGTTATTATTGAGTTTTATTTGGTCAAGGGAGCCTGAAAACAGTAAGTTTAAAAAGAGGATATATAATAAATAAAAAATTAAGTGACATAAATACTCGTAATATTTATTGGTCTTTCACATTTCTAATCCCAGCTAATTTATCAGCGTATTAACCGTGTATGATCGAAGTACGGCGGCGGTATGAAATGTATGTTTCTTAATCAATAATCTAACTTCTTCTTTCTGAAACAATAATCTCGTTCTCTTGTTTCTGCTGTTTTTTTTTTTTCATAAGTGTTGTCTACCTTGGCAGCCTGAATAGTCGCGTAGCAGTCACGTAGCAGCATAGCAATCGTAGAGTCAACGTAGCGCCACTTGCTACGACACTAGCGATGGTGTTTATGGCGCGTCTTTATAATAAACAAAAACAAGTACCTATCAGAACATATCTAGCTAAATACTAACTACACCCTTCGGTATTTCCTGCCATAAAATATCATACGTCCTTAACCTGAAGCTTAAGCTATTTTCGAACCAAATTTAATCCCGATCAGTTTAACTATGAAACATACAAACTTTCGCCTCAATAATATTAGTAGAATTACTAAAACATTGCCGTTTCTTGCGACAATTTAAACCCAACATCAAACGTCTACATGGCAAAAAAAAAACTTTGAATAAAAAACTATTTATTCCCCACTCATTGTAGGTAAGCGGAACGATGTTTTCTGTTTGCCTAGATTAACATGTTTGCATGTTGGGATTCCTGTTACTCTGTTTTTCTCACATGGCGAAATTTTTGACGACCTCGTTGGCGTACTGGTTACCATGCCGGACTGCCAATCAGAAGGTTCTGGGTTTGATTTCCGGCACAGCCAACATCTTTGTGCTGAACTTAAGTTGTTGGCTGTCAGTTTGGGCGTTAAATATGTATCTATATAAAATATGTATGTACTCGTATGTATGTATGTATGTGTAGTATATCAGTTGTGTTAGCAACCATAATACCAACTAGAAATGTTTCAGTATGGGGTTAACTAGCCGTGTGTGAAATATCCTAATATTTATTTATTTATTAACATCAAACATGTAACAAAATATGGACGTGTCCAATAATAACCCACAACTGTTAGGCCACGCCCTTATTTTGTTAAATGTTTATTGTTATGTCATTGTCTTAGAAGACACGGAAACAGCGCAGGAGACTCGGTTTCATAATTATTTGTGAGCGTGTGTGTGTGTATGTGCGAATGTGTCTGTGAACTTGATTACTCTTTAAATATGTGTTTCCGATGAAATAATTTAACACGTCAAAATCTACACTAGAATTTTCATATCCAAGATTTTCAAATCAAAGATATTTTTTTTCATATTGAGTTTTTTATTCGTTAATGTGCTCAAGTAAGGCCATGGTCAATTTATATAAATAAGAATAAAAAATACTTCTAGAATAAATAGATTTAATACTACTAAATTTCTGTACTTCCACAATATGTGAAATAAAAGCACGTTATCTAAAAATTTCTATTCCAGTCAAACATACTTCACAATAGACCTCAGTTTAGTGATTTTCTTTGTGAAATGTTGCACAGAACTTCAAAAGAATGTGTTTCTAATCAAAGTAACGTACAGAGCAGGAAAAAGCGGCAAAAATCTATGACGATGTGAAAAAATGGAGTTACCTGTGTGAAAATGTTATAATAATAATTTGTTCACTATATTTTTTTTTTATTACGAATTATAGTTTTAAATGTTAATATGGTTATTATATATATTATTAATATTTAATTACTACACATAAAATACTAACTGCTTCTCGCGGTGTTACCCGCTTTATTCCGGGATAAAAAGTAGTGTATGTGTGCAGGGTTTAAATTATCACCAAATTTCATCAACATCGATTAAGCTGTTTGAGCGTGAAGATGTAACAAACATACACACACACACTTACATACAAACATTTGTCTTTATAATATTAGTGTTTTTTTTTTGTTTGTTTGTATTCAAGTTCACACGAAAAAGTTACTAAATTTATGATTGAAATGATTAAATTGTTTAAGAACTCTATATTTCTTACACTAAATCAACTACAACAAAATTGAAAAAAAAAACGACTCCGTAAAAGATAGAGCTTAATGCTTTTTTTATTTAGTATTCAAAAATATTATAATTAAAAATTAAAATCTAATTAATCATTAAAAAAAATATTATTATTACTAACTTAACTAATTAAAAATTATAAATTAATAATTTTTCAATATATTTATAAGCTATTTTGCTTCCTACACGATCTTAATTAAGAAGCAAAGAAGATAAGCGATAGTTACCCGAACTTTATAGATGAAATAGATTTCACCCAAGATACCCGACCGACTGGCAGTTTCAACAAACTTCAGATACTCGATACTTTTGAAATTGTGCGGTAACTAATTATCCTCCAAGATCTTGCGGTGCACGACAGATGGTGAGGCAAAAACTTCCACATAAATTGGGTTTTTCTTGAGAAATTCTTTAAAAGAAAATTGTATTTCACTTTCGTGGTTTTAGCGGAGTTTGCTCGTTAAATCATAATGTGTGTTTCTCACAATAATGAGACATGAATATTATTATAAAATAGTGGTGACATTGTTTTAAAATACGAGTAATCTTCAAAGTCAAAGTCATTTATTATTAGGTCCTTACTTAATCACAAATTTCTCCTCTTTGGTAAGGAATTCCAAATTCAAAATTTGTTCAGCTATAGACTCATGTATTTGTGCTTCGATGATCGTCATTCATTTGTTTTTTTTTCTTCTGTTTTTTCGGTCCATTTTCTATTGCTCGCCTGTCTAGCAACCACCCTAAACCTAACAGTGTGAGCTCCAACAGAACCAAAGTGACACAACATGTGTGGATCCCTAAAGTTTTTACGATGTTTTCCGTCACCGAAAGTTCAAGCTGATTGATGGGTATCAAACCCACGATATGAGGGACGTAAGGCAGCGCAACCAACTGAGCTGTCATCGCATTTACAAATTTCAGAAAATAACGGTTCGAAGCAACAGTAAGATAGTTTAACAAAAATCCAGACAAAATCCGCGAGAGAATTACGAAATGAACAAAAAACTCGACGGTTTTCAATTTGAAAAACATTTTGCCAAACCATTTACTGCGAATAACCAAATACATGGACAAAAATATCGAATACGCGATGATTATTTAGATGTAGGTAGATAGGTCTTAAACAATAATTAATAATTGATATCGGCTAAAAACGACCTAAAAACTGCATATACTTTTTGATATTTTAAAAATTGCATATAGTTTGTTGTTTCAATTTTTTCCTAAATCTCTGTTCTGAAACATAAGATGAAAAAAAGTTGAAACAAGAGAACAGTTAGAACGGCCATCAATTATAAAAATACTTTACCAAGTAATTTATAAGTGACAAAAACACTGAAAGAAAACATCGTGAGGAAATCGACACGTTTGAGGACTACAATATCCAAAGACGTGTGTCATCCGCAAACCCGCACTTGGCCAGCATGGCGGATAATGGCTTAAAACTCTCTCCTAGTGAAAGAAGGCCCTGAGTCCCAGCACCGGGAAAGGTATAGTGGGCTGCTTATATTTATGCTATTTAGTATATCATGCGTGTAAGCAACCATAATAGAAACTGGGAATAGTTTAGTTTGGGACTAACCAACCATTTTTCGTGAAGGTTAAAAAAGACACATCTGTATCTTACACAAAAGCATCATCGGTTAAATCCGTACAGACTGTATTTTGTATTAAAATGATACGGCAAGCAATTAAAATGCTTGTACCGATTTTATCGCGCGAGTTTTACATTATTTACAATGTCATTCGAACATTTTCAGTATTCATGCGAAAGATAAACTGAATTGCAATATGTATGACATTAAAATATAGTGGAACTAGGCTCGTGAGTTGAGGACAGATTAATAAAACTTTTTATCATGTATTCTGTTTAATTATTGTATGCTTAATTACTTTTAAGGTTTCGGTACCTAAAAGGTAAAAACGGGACCCTTTAACTAAGTCTCCAGGCTATATCTCAGAAACCGTGAAATAGCTAGAAAGCTGAAACTTTCACAAGATATGTATTTCTGGTAGATATGTGGCGCTATGACAGCAAATACTAAAAAAGAAATTATTAAGGGGAGTCACCATACAAAAAACATGTTATTTTTTTCGTACTTTTTTGCGGTTTATCAATAACGATAGCATGTAGACACTTAAAATTTTCACGGAATGTATAAATGTAACATTAATTATCAAATTAAATTTAAAAATAAATAAATAAAATAAATATTTGAGGGGGCTCCCACACAAAAATGGTACGGAACCCTTCATGCGCAAATCCAACTCGCACTTGGCCAATTTTTTTGTATGGAATTAGTCCATACAAAGCATGCTCCACCAGAAGCTAGAGTGTCTATTACTCGTGTAGTTAAACGACCCGATAGTTAAATATCTTGTTGTTAATAGTAAAAAAAGTCATAACTTTTTTTATTTATTTTGTAAAGTGTTTCTGTATATGTTAATATTATTATGTTGCGATTTTGTGTCTGAATGTTTCTAGATAAACTTTTACCTTTCACTCTTTTTACACCTCTCGGACTATCTAGAAAAAAGTTGACATGAGAACTTGCCCTGGGTTTACCCTTTGCAAATGTCAATCAATTTATATACAAGAAAGTGGCAACCTAAACTGTAAAGAAAAAAGCACTTTCATTCTCATCAAGCTTGTAAAAACTAATCAAATCTAGTCAAACACAAATAAGAACCTTATGAAAATAGTATCGAAATATTTTCCAGCAAATTGAGTAATCCGATCAAACCCCAAATTTGATTAAAACAAATTCTAATGAATAGGCTTCAACTTAAAGTTATTTTGAAAGTTTAGTTCAAATAATTAGGTTTAACAATGCAAATTTTAATGAATGCAATATTTTAGAACGCTAAGTAAAGTAATGTAAAAATATCTTAATTAATGATCGAAAAATAATGTATAAGTTGAGCTTGTCAGTTTATGTGTAATATTTGGCGTCTCTCTCTCTCTCTCTCTAATTCAGTTTTTTTTTTGTTTCGGTTTTTAGGCATGTTTAACATAGTTTCAAGAAACCCACTGCAATATGTCTCATTTTATTTCATCTTTCTTTGACAACTCCCTTAATGTGGTTATCATATTAAAAGGCGTGTTCTAGTTATTCACATATAGTAAGAAATTGTGTATTTTTTTACACACTTCACACATGGCTGGTTAACCCCACACTGAACCATTTCTGTTGTGTTAAGGTTGCTAACACAACTGATATACTACATACACATACATACCTACATACTTTATATAGATATACATTTAACACCCATACCGACAGCCAACAAATCTAGTTAAGCACAAAAATGTTGGCCGTGCCGGAGATCGAACCGGAACCTTCTGATTGGCAGTCCGGCATGGTAACCTTTACGCCAACGATGTCGTTAAAATATATCACCAATTAATAAATGGTCATCAGTAATGTTTTAAGAGATTTTAAAAGTTTTTCAACAATGTAGTTAAATTAAGATGAATTTATATAAATTAGTTCTGTATTTTACCGTTACGCGTGATTAGTAAGTAATAAAAATATTTTTCCTAAGAACATTCCATTTGCTTGCTTGTTTTTATGAAATTAAGGCTAAAATCTGGAAAAAAATAGCCAACATCCGACACGTTTTTAAAACTACAGCGAGAATCTTAACACTTTGGGACGAATCCCAAAAGTTTCGGGTCTTATGTCCTTTTTATTTCAATTCTATACAGTTTCTTGGAACTGAAAAAAGAGTATCTATCCAAGAATTCGCTAAAATATTCAGGTCCCCAACGTTTGAGACTATTTTTATCTTTTTTTACCACTCATGGGGATTATAAGCTACAACGTCTTTTCGAAATTAATCCTAGCAGTTTAGTATTTATTTTGATTTTTTGGTGATAATTGATGTTTTTATGGATCCGTACTAAGAAGGACCATCATAGTTTTTGTCCATCTGTCTCGTTGGCGTAATGGTTACCATGCCGGAATGCCAATCAGAAGGTTCAGGGTTCGATACCAAGCACGTCCAACATTTTTGTGCTAAACTAAATTTGGTGGCTATCGGTCTGCGTGTTAAATATGTATCTCAATAAAATATGTTGTATATCAGTTGTGTTAGCTATCATAACACAAACTAGATATATGGTTCAGTATGGGACTAATCAGCCGTGTGTGAAATGTGTCCTAATATTTATTTTTAATTTATTTATTTTATATAAGGTATGTTTGTATGTAAATCAGTTGTGTTAGCAACCATAATACAAACTAGGAATGGTTTAGTATGAGGCTAACTAGCCGTGTGTGAAATTTATCCTAGTACAAAAAAATCGTCTAAAGAATAAAAGACAGACAGACGATATCAAATTATCCAGTCAAAGCCCACCAACAGCTTTTCTCAGCCTAATTTTAGGTGTTTCGGTACAAAATTAATATTTAAACAGATGAGTAAATGAACTCGTTTCGCCCCGCTCTGTGTATCTTTGTATTAGAAGGCACTTATCGGAAACTTTGGTTTGAGTTTCACCGAGTAACAGCTGCTTTTGTAAGTTCTCGACATAATTGGTCGTGTTGTTTGATTTGGTTTTGTTAATATACAGTGTTTTTGTTGTATGTCATACACGGTAAAAAATATTGAAATACAGTTAAAAAGCCGTCGGTTGTCAAATACTGAACGGTTTTTTTTTGTTTTAGACACTTTCACACACGGCTGGTTAGCCCCATACTGAACCATTTCTAGCTCGTATTATGGTTGCTATCACAACTGATATACTACATATACATACATACATACATATTATTTATAAATACATACATATTTAACACCCAGACCCACAGCCAACAAATTTAGTTAAGCACAAAGATGTTGACCGGGCCGGGAATCGAACCCGGAACCTTCTGATTAGCAGACCGGCATGGTAACCTTTACGCCAACGAGGTCGTCAATTTTACATCAACTTTAACTCAAATTTTACATCTACGTTCGTAGTATGAACATGTTTATGTATATGTAATTAATATAAATTGTAGTTGTACAAAATTCCCTTGCAATCAAAAGAGGCAATGCGGCAATCCTGATGGGCACGTTAGGGCGGGTGGCTTAATTTTGTCTTTAAAATGTATGTTTTGTAATTTTTTTTTAGTTTACAAAATGTTCGTTTCAACTATGCTTTGTAAATATTATTCTAAAACTGTTTAAATCTAATATTTATCACCGCTTATAAAATATTTATAATATAATATGTATCAGACTAATTTCACATATATGATAATAATAATTGTAATTGTAGAACTAATTGATTTATATTGGAATCTTCTTTCTACTCATTCTGGTTTTGAGCTTTTGAGTTCAGTTTTACAAAACCGGGATGAGTGGAAATAGGACAGAGAGGCCTTTGCCCAGCAATGGGACGGAATGGCTAAAAAATTATAATAAACTGGAATCATTTAATATTTATTATTTAATGTGTGTCTTTCAACTGTATTGTTATCAATAACTTGACTTTGACTTATGTACGTTTATAAGTTTTTTTTTAAATTTTTTTTGTTTGATCACAATTCTTTCGATGGTATGGCTAGGTGGAATAAACGACTGCTTTCAATCTGACGGCCCCTGGTTCAATACCAGACCCTGAGTCTAGTGGAAACGTATAGTGGGTTGATTATGCTCTTGATGGTAAGCAATGTTGTCATCTAAGGCAGAACACGCTTGCCCAGAAGGAACCGGTTTTCCCGAAATGCTTCTAAAAACTTCCACACTATGCGTTATAGGTTTTCGTTTGATCACAGCTTGTCTAATGTTAAGCACCGCTGTTGCCTACATCATCGCACGCTTACTTAATACGAACCTATTCACTCTCGATTTGAAGATCTGAGGATCCCAGGAAACAGAGCCTCAGGCAGAGAAAAAAAAACAAATAAATATTCTTAATTCTATATTTTACTTCGTTGAAATCGCTTTCATCAAATAAATTAATATAAATAATTAGTCTCAGGAAACAAATTTAACTAATGAAATAAAACGTTTAGTTCCCAACTTTTAATTTAAGTTCCTTTACTTTAATAATTATTATAAGCAAAAATGTCAGAATACAAAAGAAACTTCGAGCAACAATTAGTCCTCTCCCAAAGTTTAGCATTCGCCACCAAAATTTAAGGGCGGGCCATTAACAAAGTTTAAAGTTCTACCTACTTTGGGCCGAGACACCTATAACCAGGCAGTGGGAAGTTCTAAGTATAATTTCATCTTCGCGAAGATAAAAACGCTTTGTCTCAGACACAATGGGGCGCCAAACTTCGTAAAGAATTAGTTTCGACCCAGACCGGCCGCCTTTTGTGGCGCCATTTTGTATTTGATACAGACGTCAGCATTTGTTTTTGTCAATAAATTATACATACAAGACTTCTCCTTCTTCTTCGTATATATCAAAAAATGTTAATTTCAAAATCAAAAACGTTTATTTGGGCAAAGGTTGCATAATATGTAGTAATAAAAGTAATAAGAATCCAAAGGCTCCCAAAGTAGTTTTGAGAACTGTGTTATGGGAGCCAATAGTCGCCTCTTACGACAGGCAGGGGCAATTCTGCAGCCTTATTCTTTCACCCAGGCTGCAGGGTTAGATATATCTACAGCCTAGTGAAGGTTAATCAGTGGAATTTTAGTAATTAGGGTCATAAGGTCGCATGCATGTTTTTATAAATCGCAAACTTCATGAAATTTAAAATAAAATAATAGCATCTTTAACCTGTTTGAAAAAGTTGCAAGTCTGTCTAAGCCAGGGCACAGTTCAAGGTCAAATTAAGAGAGATTCCTGATATAACTTGGACGGTGGAATCAAGATTACAGATTTATGGAGTACGGGCCAAGTCTCTTGTTTAAGGTTTGCAAAAAAGTATATTATGAACCCTGCGTAAAAGAGGTAGAAAATACATAAATAATAATAATGTTTAATGAACTTAAAAGTCTTACAAACTACAACAATTCATGACTTATAATACTAATTCACAAATTACTTCTACTAAAACATTTTTAATGGCACTGATTGAGTTTAAAAATTTAACAATATAGTATATGACCGACAGCTCTCACACTGAGATTATTAATCTCGTATTGTGGGTAAAAATTAATTATTAAATAATTTATCTATTTACATAGCTTAATTTGAAATTTGTTAAGATTTATAAGAGTTATGGCAACCTCTGGTTCGTTTTTAAATTAATTGTCAACACTTAAACATGTCTTTAAATATGTTAACCACTGCTAGAATTTATGTCGAGTCTTGGGAAAAAAACCCAACCCCTAAGTCTAGTGTAAAAGACACTGGCAACTATCGCCACTGCCAACAAAACTAGCCACTTCTACCAGAGAAAATAAATACAACAAGTACTACGCTGAGTGACGCGACTGCAATCCTTATTTATAATTCACTATTTGCGCCCCGCAGTGTTACCCGCGTTAATCTGGGACCAAAATAATGTATTCCGGGATAAAAACTTACCTATTAATCCAAAATCTAACTTATCTTCATAGAAAATCTCATCCGATTCGGCCCAGCTGTTGGAGCGTGAAGAAGTAACATAGATTTTTAAATTATTTGCGTATCCCACGGGAACCACAATTGTTTTTGAGATTAATCCAAGGTCTAACATACTTTTACACTATAGTTCATCAAAATTGGTTCAGCCATAATATGAGCGTAAGGAAGTAACAAACATACACCGCGGGACGCCGCTTGCAAATAATATTTTAGATTAAGCCGCGCCTCTAAGCGTAGCAATTGTTGTATGTACTGGCGCCAAAAGAAGTGACTATTCTCATTGGCCGTGGCGACAGTTGTTAGTGTCTTAAATACCAGACTTGAGGGGCTGTCCTCCAGAGAGAACGCCGCAGTCGTTTGTATGCTAATCCTGAGAATATCCGACATTTTAGTTTTAGTATGGTCATATAGTTTGCGAAGTCATTTCCGTTGTTTTATAGGTTATAGAGTTTTTATGTTTATTGGACACTTTAGTGCGTGCTGAGGAGATAGGCTAGAATAGTAGATTAAAAAAATATAGGTACATCTAGCGATAAAACTTTTATAATAGGTTCACTCCGTTTAAGATGTAACATGCTTGCCTAGAAGAAACATTCATAATCTGGGTTTGAAGACCCCCAAATCGTATCACTGAGGTATAAAGAAACCTAGGTAGAGAGTTACAAGGCTTCGCAGTCTTCACAATGAAGGTTACCATGCCGGACCGCCAATCAGAAGGTTCCGGGTTTAATTCCCGGCACGGCTAACATCTTTGTGCTGAACTAAAGTTGTTGGCTGTATGTCTTGTCGGTCTGGGTGTTAAATATGTATCTATATGAAGTATTTATGTACCTATTTATATGTAGTTTTTCAGTTGTGTTAGCAACCAAAATACAAACTAGAAATTGGTTAGTATGGGGCTAACCAGCCGTGTGTGAAATGTGTCCTTATATTTATTTATTTATTTTTTAATACGCATTTACTTAACTTCACATAAAAATCTCTTGAAATCGCCTTAGACGCCAAGGCGAGGGCAAGTCTTGTGATTATACATATTATCTTTAAGCATTACCGAGCTAAATTTTCCCCTCTATTAAAAACACTGTAAGAAGCATTATCTTATTTTCCTCGTGGGAATCTGTTAAAGATTTTACCAGATAACGCCGTAAATCGTTAGTCAAGGATAAAGTACAGCAAGCCTACCATGAATTTTTAACCTGTACGAAAACAATGCTTATTCCATCCTGTTTACGTTTTGTATCTATACGTTAAGACGAGATAGAATTAAAGGTTCGTAACCACACGGAAAAAGCGAGCGTGGCTCGGTGGTAATAACGTCTGATTTTCAATTAGGCGAACCGTGGTTCGATCCCGGCCCTACCAATGACTTGTTTACTGAAACTAATTGTTCTGTCCAAATGAATAAATGACCCAAAAGCTGGCGCTTACCTCGGCCAATGTATAAGCTAGGCGATCCAGTGTGGTAATGCCGCCAGCATTTTAGGCACCTTACCCACGGACACTGACTTAGATTTAAATTCTTGTTTCTATATGCATGACCTGACCTGGGTTCCGCATTCTCAGCATGCAGTCTCATCTCACTTACCAAGTAATAAAGATAGAGTAAGTACTTACAAGTGATCGTGGTAGTACCCGCTGCTGTTTTTGAGGAAGTATCAAAGGATTACATGGATGGTTTATTTCCGACAAAAACTCCACGCTTTTGTCCAAATCGCTTCGATCAAATATATACCAGATTCAGTGTTGCATACAAACACAGCACAAAAAATGGCATGAGTTTACTATACTATTGTATCTATCCAAAAGTACGGTGTGTTCAGAAGTGATATTTTGAATAAATGAATGCCTATTACAATAATTAGTCCGTTACAAAAATATTTCAATTCAAGTCAACTTTAGCACTGTATCTTAAGGTTGAGTTTCGACTAGCGCCGTAATAAACATAAGCTATCTTGCTCCACGATAACAGCTATAAAATGTTATGATCGTACGCAGTGAGCGTTAGAAATAAAAACCCAAATAAGACCACACTCTTATTCGTGGTCTTATTTTCCTTGCCGTTTTTAGAGACATCACCTTATATCTGGTACATTTTTGATCGAAGCCAAATCATCAAGGAGTTCAAAATCCACGTTCAGCTCTTCTTGGAGCAGTTAGTCTTCGTTTCCAAGGTTTGATGCTACTTGTTTGTTTGACACCGGTTAAAATGAACTAAGTTTTTGGAAAACAACAAAAGGTTTCGTAGTTTTTTGAACATAACTTTATATTATATACAAAAGGCTTAAGGCTGTGACAAACAGAATAAATAAAAAAAGTAATAAATATTTTATTTATAACTCATTTAATATGTGCCTAAGCTGCTAAGGGTACACATATAATGTTTTTGAATTCCATTTAATAGCACATAGGAATTTCTGCTGTTAACTCAAATACCTTTTGCTTGATGTACGAAATACGAATGGATATGACAGTTAGTGTACTTTAAAAAAACATAGCTGTTGAAATATTTTTTGAGTGACTGGCTGGAATCCACAAATAGAAGTTGGGAGATTTTTTTTCCCATTGCATTTCTATTGCACATACCTTTTTTTTTTTTTTTTGTTGACGAGGGGGAAATCTTCGACAAGATAACTGGCTACGATGGGGCGCAGCCAGGTTATGTGGGATTTGTACCCACTAAAACCCCCCCGGTGACCTGCGTCTCTGCTTAACGGAGGTCTCCGGGTTCTTCCGGGAAACACTCCGATTGCATATATCTCTCAGTTAACGGATAGATACTACGTGTTTGATTTAATTGGATAACGCGACGCCAATTGGAGAAATTTTGATAACAATTGCATACTTTGCGATCTGAATTTGTATTGTTATTATCACTGAATTTGAAGATAGATGTGCCACAATACTCACAACACACTTCACTTATTCCGCGTTTTCTTTTTCACCCTTGGCTCAGACGAAACATGACTCTTTTTCGTGCGTGCAACCGGCTGCCATCTATTTGTAAGACGTTGGATGTCAAACAATGATATTATAATTGATTTCAAAAAATTATACTACAGATAAAACAAGTGGAGCGAAACAAGTATACATAGTCTCTTAGCAAAATACCTCCTCAATCAAATATTCCTAACTGAAAATGATAAGTGATTTATTTTCAATTTTGAACCCATGTTGATGGGTCGAAAATTTGGTAATTTATTCATCTTATCAATTGATTAAATTTGAACTTTTAAGGTTTAATTTTTATGCTTTATATATTTTGACTAATCTTTGGGATTAGACAAAATTCATTTAATTCATTTTGATGAATTTAAAACATTAAAAAAAACTAACTACTTTCAAGGATCAACATTCATTTTTATTCTATTTTATTAAAAAAAAATAGGATTGTTTCCACATCTAAATCATTTTCTTCCTACCTCCTTGTTCGGATGGAGGCGTAGTATGCGTACGATGAACAGCACTCAACTATTGATTCATTAATGGACATAGCGGTATGTGTGTGTACTATGCGCTTTAGAAATACCTTAATACAAGCTCCTATAGCGATGCTATGCGATCATTCAAGTTATCATAACTAGTGACGACCTTGTTGGCGTAATGGTAACCATGACGGACTGCTAATCAGAGGGTCCCGGGCTCGATTCCTGGTACGCCCAACATCTTTGTAATGTGCTAAATTTGTTGACTGTCGGTCTGGATATAACGAGTAATATGTATCAATGTAAAGTATTAGGAAAGAATGCGAAAGTGCTAGTGTGAAATTTGTCGCAATATTTACTTATTTTATGTTAATTTATTCTAAGTACACAATGAAAATGTAGAAAATCTTAAATATTTTGAGATGACGGCCATTTTGCATTTAAATTCTACCATGTACATATTATATATGTCTTCTACTATTCAAGCCCTTAAAATGAGTAAATACATACTTTAAAAACTTCAAATTCTGGCAAGGTGTAGAGCCTGACTCGCGCTGGCCCTTGGCCATTATTTTTACACTTGCAGTGTGTAAAGGGAGCTTTATCACATAGGGTAGCATGTAACGAGGCGGGAGGTGATCGAGCGCTTTACGTAATCGCTTATTGATGACTCCCTGTTGTAATTAGCCAATCATTTTGTCGGAAAACTTGATGAATTCAGGTGATCACAGTAGCTCGGCTAGCTAAGGTGATCTGACGCGATCATCGGAGCTCAGCAACGGTCGATGCGGACGGTGTTTGGATGGGTGTCCATGCACAAAACTGTCGTTTTCCAAATGGCATTTCCATCTGGGCGCTACCGTGGGTCGGATGACACGTTAAAACTGTAGATCCCGGCTGTTAGACTTAGTACAAGCAGTCGTTAAGCCAAATCAGAGGCCTTCGGGCGGCTGAAAACTCTCGACGTCAGAGCTTGGCCACTTAGCTCATACGAAGAAGAAGAAGGTGATATCATATTGAGCTGAGCCAAATGTGCTGTCAAGAAAGCGAATGGTGGATTTTGACCCGTATAACTCAGTTAACATGGATGCGGGCAAGTGTACCAAATGTATTAAGATTTCAAAGATATCCAAAAATTGCTAATAATATGACGACCTCGTTGGCGTAAAGGTTACCATGCCGGACTGCTAATCAGAAGGTTCCGGGTTCGATTCCCGGCCCGGTCAAAATCTTTATGCTTAACTAAATTTGTTGGTTCTGGGTCTGGGTGTTAAATATGTATTTACGAGTATATATCATATGTATGTATGTATATGTAGTATACCAGTTGTGTTAGCAACCATAATACGAAATAGAAATGGTTTAGTATGGGGCTAACCAGCCGTGTGTGAAATGTGTCAAAAAAAAAAGCTTGAAGACGAAGTCTTGGCTTAAAGTGAAGATAAGGGCGAAATCTTAATTTTTTATTTGTTTCGCTTTAAATCGTAATTGGTATAACAATAAAAAAATGTTTAAAGGCTGTCTAAAGAACCAGTCTAAGAATATTTATACTTATTTTGGTACCAATCAGACGTATCAGTATGAAAATAAAAACACTAGTTCAAAAACTTTAATTTAGATTTATTGAACCAGTTTTATTTTGCTGTTTTGGATCTTTATAATTGTTATTTTTCTTTTCTGCTTTTATATTTATTCTTGTAAATGTTGCTTTCCTTGAAAGAAAGAAAGAAAGAAACCCATATTCATTAAGTAACACGTATTGTGTGACACGAACAACAGTACATAAGAAACAATAAATAAAAAAAAAAATGCATGTGTAACATTATTTTCTTTCCATCTTTAATTCTGTTAACTGTGTAATTTCTCAACATCATAGGATATGTATGATATAGGGTGTAGTATCAATTTTTCATAATAAAGAAGTACTCAAAATAGTTATGGTTGTGAAAGCTCAAAAATATTTCAAGTTAGGAAAAATTCACACTGACATTGTTCCCGTACACATAAATATTGAAAGAAAGACTTTTTGAAACTAAAACTGATACCTCGAAGCTTAGTTTAGTGACAGAGAATACAGACAGACCGTCCAGACAATTTTATGGATGAGTAAAGCAACCGCAATAGGGGGTGTTTAAGACTTTTATAGTCGACGACGCGATTTGGCTTTTATTTTTCAATCTGATGCAAAACTTACAGTGTGTATTTAGTTTCACCTTCGATCAAAAATGTATGTACTAGATATAAGATCATTAAAAACGGCAAGGAAAATAAGACTACATGTAAGAGTGTGGTTTTGAGTTTGAGGAATTTCAGCGTTATTAGTATTATAATACAGTTGATTTTTCTAACGCACACTGCTTACGGTCGTACGATTTTAAAGCTGTTATCGTGGAGCAAGATAGCTTATGTTTATTACGGCACTAGTCGAAACTCAACCTTAAGATTCAGTGGTAAGGTTGATTTGAATTGAAATATATTTTGTATTCCTGTGTATATTGTAAACGCATGCCATTTGTTGTGCTGTGTTTGTATGCAATACTGAATCTGTTATATATTTGATCGAAGAGTTTGACGTACCTGTGTGTTAGTGAAACCAAAGACACACATCATTTGTATCACATCTGTCAAACAGATGAACCGATTTAGTAAGTTTTTTTTCTTTTTAAGATGTGTCAGTTGGATCTATAGCTAACGTTTGATGGCAATCGGTCCAAAATGGCCACCGCCAAAATGGCGGATTAGAATTTGACCTAGCGTAATGGTTACCATGCCGGACTGCCAACCAGAGGGTCCCGAGTTAGATTCTCGGCACGGCCTACACCTTTGTGGTGAACTAAATTTGTTGGCTGTCGGTCTAGGTATTAAATATGTATCGATAAAAAGTATTTAAGTATATATATGTAGCATGTCAGATGTGTGAGCAACCATAATACTAACTAGAAATGGTTAAGAATGTTAATGTGTTAAAAAAAGAATTAATTTATCGCGTTTGGGCACTCTAACGATTCTTAACATTGCCTCAAATAAAATAAAGTTGAAAAAAAAACTAACCCAATTATTTAAGCAGAATTTTATATGTTTTTTAAAATATACCATGTTGTTCCCATATTACCTTGGTCGCGTCGTGTAAAAAAGCTCTTCCAGTAAGTATTCCCAAGTCAATGTATTTCAGTCTAGCTGAATTAGGATCTACATGAACACCCTTAGGAAAAAGGGACTGTTATATCCACCTAATGATTTTGACCTTTAAATTCCTGTCCGCTTCAAAGAAGGGACAATTTTCCCTATTAAGGTCAAAGGTACTTAAACTGTTTAAATTTAATGCTTAAAGCTTGTTTGACGAAAATGGGAATTGGCCTAGAATTAACGTCTTTTTAGGTTTCCGTATCTAAAAGATAAAAACGGGACCCTATTACTAAGCCTCCGCTGTCTGTCTATCTCCAGGCTGTATCTCAAAAACCGTATTAGCTAGAAAGCTGAAACTTTCACTAGTAATGTATTTCCTTAGAGCCTCCCATTAATATTATATCAACTTTTGGTAACTTATAATACATATATTGCTCATATAATATATGGCGCGAATATTTTGTACTAGTTTTCCAGTAAAACGGATAGAATTATATTTATTACAGAAAAAAAATACTATAATTATACAAACTTAAAGATAACAAGAAGAGAAGGAGAAAAATCAAAACACTACAATATAAATTAAAGTAAGCTCACCATCCAGGCTATCGCTGCGGGGCAGAGTTCCCAAGATACTGGCAGCATTGCCCCGTTGAACAGCATTAATAGATAGATAGACAGTTCTTTAATGGACACAATATTTAAAAAAAGGACACAACTACAAAATAAAATAAGTATTAATAGAAGTAATAATAAAAATAAATTTAAACATAACTCAAGAATAATATTTACAAAGCATAGTAAAACGAAAATTTTGTAAACTAAAAAATAATAATAATAACAAAACAAAAATTTAAAAGATAAAATTAAGCCACCCGCCCAAACGTGCCCATAAAGCTTGCCGCATTGCTTCGTTGAATTAGTATTACCATAGACAAAATATACTAGAGTTCAGTATATTTTGTCTATGGTATTACTAAACCACAGTAAGTCTATATACAAAATATATCTATATAGTGTATGTGAAGTTCCGAGGAATGTAAATGTATCGACTTTGGTAGGAATAAATCGACATAGTCGGCGCCATGAGCTTAAGTTAATTTTGAGTTTGTGACATACAGCTGTGGAGTTTGGAAAACTTATTTGTTCGAGTTTTATTAGCTTAAGCATAAGCAGCCCACTACACGTTTCCGCTGCTGGGACTTGGTGCCTTCTCTCACGGGAGGAGAGAGATATAGGCCATAATGCATCACGCTGGCCAAGTGTGGGTTAATGGGTGACACGCGTCTTATTAAAAAAATACATTTATTTTCCCCTCGAATTTTGTATATCAGCTTCGATCAAAAATGTACTAGATTTAAGGTCATGTCATGTCACCTGTTTCTAAAAACGGCAAGGAAAATATGACCACAAGTAAGAGTGTGGTCTAATTTGAGTTTGAGGAATTTAAGCGTTATTAGTATAGTAATACAGTTGAATTTTCTAACACTCACTGCGTACAGTTATAAAATTTTATAGCTGTTATCGCGGAGCAAGATAGCTTATGTTTGCGTATGACCACAGCTTACCTGGTGATAAGCAATACTATGGTCTACGATGTTACACGCTTACCTAGAAAACACCTATTAACTCTAGATTTAAATTGATTGAGCATTAATTATCACCAATCGCTCGACGATCCACTAGGCAATGTGTCTCAGTAGTAAAATGTATTCTCACAGTCAGACGGCCAGATCTATTGTTGTACAGTGTAGTACATTCCTGGTGTACGAGACTACGGCTCTACTATTTTTAGAATAACACATGGAAAGCTCCTTCTTTTTTAGCCGCTGATTTAAGCGCGCGAGATCTAACTCTGTTTTTGCAGGTGTGAACTTTTTGCTGAGACTGTTGATAATTTTTAATTAAAAACTTTTTAGTTTTGTTATTCATTTTCCTTGGTTGAAGTGTCGCTCGTGTTTTGTTTTTTCGAGTTATGTCAATATCAGAAAATGGAAGTAGAACGACAATTTTCTTTTAAAATTGGATAAGAATTTAGCTTTTATAACAGTTATATGATCGATAATAATAATAATGATATCTTTATTGGCATAAAACATTGAAGATACATATTTAATTTGAACCATTAGTGCTGAACTAATATCGAACTGTGATTCAGCACCGATGGCATCTCCCACAGAATGATTGCTCAGACTGACGTGCAAACGCAGTCGTGGGTTTAGTGCCTGCTAATGAGCTCAAGTTTCTGTTGAAGGAAAACCTTCCGAAGAAACCATATCTGATAAAGGATTTTCTAGTGATTCTAGCGAGCGCGCTTAAAATGAAAAATCTGTCGCTAAACACCTAACAGTGACTTATACTTTTGTAATAATAATATATTATTTGACTTGTAACTTTGGTGTTATCAATAAATGATAATGTATTTGTGTGTTTCACCCTATGTGAGAGCTAGTTACGAGTATATCCCGACTAAGCTTGCTCCGTCTTAGGTTCTAATGTCGATAATTCATGTGATTATAATCACACTAACTGGGCACATAATTATGTGCCCAGTTAGTTTCCCCTTTTATTATTAGCAATTAAAAATCCTATTTACTACAAGTTGTAAATAAGATTTTTATTTACATAATTTAACTAGCTGACCCGGCAAACGTTGTTTTGCCTCACTTAGGGGTGTGAAAAATAGATAGTGTAGCTTACATGACACGTTCGTAGATTTACCATAGCAGCGCCATCTATTGATTACTTACTCAACCCAGTTGAAAGCTATCGACATCTGTTAGAATCATTTGGAGTTAACATATAATTGTGACTGTCAAATAATAACAGACAATAATTAGCAATAAATTAAAATTGCGACTATAATTTGAGATTTAAACTATCCTATCTCTCAAGTTGGATCGAACTGCACATGGTGTGCGAATTTTATTATAATCGGTTAAGTGGTTTAGGAGTCCATTGAGGATAAACATTGTGACACGAGATTTATGTATATTAAGATTAACAAACTTCTATTGTGTACATTTAAATAAATACTTTGTACACGTACTATTTATAGACTTTCTCTTCCCTTCAACAAAATCCTGAATGGTTCAGAGCAAAGTCCTCTATTGAAGTTTAAGTAAATTCCACCGCAAATAAACTTTCTAAAAACTGGTGAATACGAGAAATCGTACAGTAGCTGCCAACAAATATTTACCCTAACTTCGACTTTACCCTGCCCGTTGGGTAGTTAAAAGTCCGGGGAAATTTTAGTCTTTATTTGCGTTTTGTAAAATAGCCAGGAACTGAGGTAGCGAAAGGAAAAATTATGTGCTAGTTAGTTTTGAATGGGTTTTAGTTTTCAATAGGAAATTTGGATGTTTGTGTTTCAAAGAGAAAGGCCAAGGCAAATATTGAAACAAAAGTGATTGGTAGGTAAATACTAATAAAATTTTAAATCATTCAATCTACATCAATAAATTAAAAATTATCTTGTTGACTCGTAATGGTTACCATACTAGATGCCAATCAGAGGGTTCCGGGTTCGATTCCCGGCGCGACCAACATTTTTGGGATGAACTAAATTTGTTGGCTGTCGGTCTGAGTGTTAAATATGTATCGATATAAAGTATTTATGTATGTATATGTAGTATATCAGTTGTGTTAGTAACCATAATACAAACTAGAACTAGTTCCGTATAGGTAAAAAAAACTAAATATTTATTTATGTTTGCCTAGTAAGCCGGCCAACATCTTTGTGCTTAACTAAATTTGTTGGCTGTGGGTCTGGGTGTTAAATATGTATCTATATCAAATATGTATGTAATGTATATGTAGTATATCAGTTGTGTGAGCAACCATAACACAAACTAGAAATGGTTCAGTTAGGGGTTAACCAGCCGTGTGTGAAATGTGTTCTAATATTTAAAAAGTAAAAAGTATTCTTTTTTCTGAAATATTTTAAACGTACCTCACTGAGTGTGTTTTATTCTATCATAAGAACTTTCTCTTGACTATAACAAGCATAATCATCAATCGGTCCAGCCGAGGATAAAGTTATTCATATGTGTATGTACAAATATGAATAGTTTTATCCTCGGCTATGTAGGCAATTTTCCAATTCATTTTCCGATCTACTATTTGAGTTAAGATTCCGCGGTAGTACGTTTAAAATGCAGTGTACAGGTCAGTCGGCCAATGGCCCACCAAAATGGCCCATTAGGAGAGTCAACTGACCGCATATCGCTTACACAGAAGATAAACAGCCCATTATGGGCCATAAGTTTTTTTCTAAGCGGGGACACTTTTTATAGTATTTTTACCCGACTGTGTAATTAAGTACTTTATGAAATTGTGTAGCGTCTGTAAACTATGTGGGTCCGTGATCATCGAAGCTAAGCAACAGTCGAAGCGGACAATCTTTAGATGGGTGAACAAAATTGTCGTTTAAAAAAAACAAAAATTTCATCTAGGGTCATGAATTTAGTTAAATTGTAGGTCCCGTTTGTTAGTCGAAGTTCTAGCAGTCATTCCAAGGCGTCCCATACAAAATATATAATAAAAAAAAAACTATAAGGACATTTGGTAGACCATCTAAACATTCACAGAATAAAAAGAAAAGATAAAGATAAATATAAATTTATTTGTAAAATTAAAAATAGTGTACGTACAAAGTTCTTACGTCTACATGACACCTTAAAGATTACCTGGTACGCTGTAGGCAGCACTACGCCCTGCTATAGGACTGCCAGGAGCCTGTATCACAGGGCCGTAGGTATAGTCAATAATTAAGTATTTACTTTAAAAATAAACTAGACAGTTATATTTTTTTCATCTAACCTATATTGTCCCTGTTTTGGGCAAAGGTCTCCCAATGATTCCCACGCTTTTCTGTCCTGGGCCAGTTCCTTCCAGTTAGTGTGGAAGTTTCACCAATTCCTTGCGCCATGGAGTTGGCGGCCTGCCTTGTCGTCTTCTGCCAATTTAAAAAATCCCACTCTATGGAAAACTTTGCCCAACGGTCAGGGTGCATTTCTACAGTACAAAATTCAACTCCTAAATTATAAAATTAATATTTAAGGGGGCTCCTATATGGAACCCTTCGAGCATGAATTTGATATTTACAAGCATTTGAATAAGATATTTAAAAAACTTAATTGAATAAAACATAATAGCTGCTTGTCTATTTTAAGTATATATTTCTTAAGTCTTTACCTAACCTGAAGCTACCATCAAAGTAATGTAAGCTTTAAGTTAACCAGAAACTTCAAACCAAAGTCCTTGAACGTGTTAGAAAGATGTTAAGCATCACAATTCTCGCTCTTAAACCACTTTTACTAGACGCTACTTACTCGTATGACATGAGAAAGCTCACTTTAAAGCCACATTTATGTGTAACATGACTAATTAGCTTTTGTGGATCACAAACAATATTACTAAACCTAAGTTTGCATGGTGGTTGAGTATTTTCTAGTTCTCGTCTCGCTAGGAACTACCCTTGAGTTGACAATCTGACGCCAACTACGATCAAAAATGTACTAGATATGGTGACGTCTTCAAACGGCAAGGAAATTAAGACCACAAGTAAGAGTGTGGTCTTATTTGAGTTTGAGGAATTTAAGCGTTATTGGTATAGTAATACAGTTGAATTTTCCAACGCTCACTGCGTACGGTCATGAAATTTTGTAGCTGTTATTGCGGAGCAAGATAGCTTATGTTTACGGTTTACTGTATTAGTCGAAACTCAACCAAGATACAGTGGTAAGGTTGGCTTGATTTGAAATATTATTATGTTTTGTGACGTAGTCATATTTTGTATTTCTGTGTATATTGTAATACATACAATAATATAGTAAACTCATGCCATTTTTTGTGGTGTGTTTGTATGTAACACTGAATCTGGTATATATTTTATCGAAGGAAGCCAAGCACCTAAAATTTTGTTCCAACAGCCTTTTTGAGAGCCCGTTATTCCAGACCAGGCATGCTCCTTAGGCCAGTGTCGCAAACCTGTTTTGGTATCACGCTCTTATAGTGTAACAGTAATGCTTAGGCCCTGGTGTGCTTAAGGTCAAATTCTTACATTTTTTTTGTTATACTTCGTAAACGGTAAAAAAAGTAACTACAAAACAGCTCAAAGGCCGTTCAAAAAACCACTCTCAAATACAAATACTTATTATGGTACCAATCAAACTCATCAATATGAAAAAATCAAACTGATTTAAAAAAATGTAATTTTAGTTTTCTTGTCCCATTTTTATTTCTAACTCTTCTGATAGGTACCAAAATAAGTATAAATACCTAATCAACGCCTTAAAAAAATGCGTCTGTAACTGTGTCTCAAGTGTATCATACTAACTCTAAAATATTCACTAGTAATTATCTGTTCTAGAAGGTAGGTACCTTCTTATGTAGCTTTCAGGTTAGATAGGTATCTGAGCTGAAACTACCTCCATCCCTGGCATCCGGTCTACGAACTTCCTTCTCCTAACTCCAGGTAATTAGTTCTGACCGTCCACCGACGAACCTTCCTCGAACTTGTTTCAAGTTCACTGCTTCCGATAGATAGATCAACTATATAACTAGTATTTCTTCGAACAATAAACCACGTGATTTTTTTTGGGACATAATTGATACTGCTTGGGATTTTATGTATGTACCTTCGAATGTCTAAATTAATCTTCTCAATTTTATTAATATTAACAAATTTTTTGTGAACAGTTTTTGTTGCCTTGGCAAAGTGAACCAACAAAAGGTGCTGCGACGAATTTTGCAATCTTAAAATAAGGCAGCGAACTAGAATAAATATAATACTAACTTGGCCGATAAAATAGTTCCACCGTCAACGCGTAAAATACCTCGGTGGGCGGGGCAAAACACCTAGCTACCCGCGCGACTAGTATTGGTGACATGACCTTGATGCGACCATTCGCGTGCGTTATGTGTGTGTTTCGTTGGGATAGCAGTATAATTGTGTGCGTAGATGGATTCAAATTCTAAACGGCAATTGTATGGAGTTACTCTTCCGTTTATTCTAATTCGCTGGAATTAGGGTAGAAATCGAAATATTAAAAATCATCGAAACGTTTATTTCAAAATTTCATCTATTTATTAGGTTTGGTACAAAATTATGGCATCTAAGCAAGAACCAACGCAATGTAATCCATACATTGCCGAAAAAAAACGAAATTTGTCCGTTTGATGCTGGTACGCCTAACTTGCTTCGCTCGCTCGGGCAATTAATAATGTAGCTACAGTATAATAATATTATGAGTAAGATTTTGAAGCAAATAATTTAAAGGGATTCTGATAATTAGCCTGGAAGGCTTTCTCAGAAGGTTTCAGTAAGTTTGGACAAACAATTATATTGTGTTAGTATGCAGCACTGAATCTGTTATATATTTGATCGAAACTTATAACCCATAAATATATAGACAAACCATATTTTTTAAATAACATTTTCGTATAAATACACCTTTTTTTTCTCTAAATAACATACTGGTATCAATCAGACTCAATCAATTAGAAGAAAAAGTAGTTTAAATATTCTAAATTATTATTTTTTCACATTTTCACACTTTCACTTTACTACTTGTTGTCAACCTTGTTGTTATAGCGACAACAGAAATACATCACCTGCCAAAATGTCTACTAACTAGATACATACAGACCGAGGTACAAACAGCGAATTATATTAAATATATAGCGGACATATTTCACACAGGGTTGGTTAGGCCCATACTAAACCATTTCTAGTTTGTATTATGGTTGATAACACAACTGATATACTACGTATACACACATAAATCTTAATATATATAAATCTCGTGTTACAATGTTTGTCCTCAATAGACTCCTAAACCACTTAACCGATTATAATAAAATTCGCACACCATGTGCAGTTCGATCCAACTTGAGATATAGGATAGTTTAAATCTCAAATTATAGTCGCAATTTTAATTTATTGCTAATTATTTTGTGTTATTATTTGACAGTCACAATTATCTGTTTGCTCCAAATGATTCTAACAGATGTCGATACCTTTCGACTGGGTTGAGTAAGTAATCAATAGAAGGCGCTGCTATGGTAAATCTACGAACGTGTCATATAAGCTACACTATCTATTTTTCATACCCCTAAGTGAGGCAAAACAACGTTTGCCGGGTCAGCTAGTACTTTGTATAGATACATATTTAACAGATAGCCAACAAATTTAGTTCACCACTAAGATGTTGACAGTGCCGGGAATCGAACCGGGGATCTGGTTGTCAGTCCGGCATGGTAACCATTACGCCAACGACGTCGTCATTAATTATTGGTAAAACGGTCCGGCTTTTTAGGGTTTTTTAGGGTTTCGTAAGTAACCAAGAACATAAAGTACATCAATCTCACTGCGAACATTTCTCTAGAATCACAAACTTGGAACAAAAATGCGGCATTCTTCCTTATGTCGGTGAAGGAATGTAAATTGTTACTTTATATATAGGGAGCATTTGTCTGTCTGTCCGCTTTATTAGTACACGCCAGATTTACGGCCCTTGGGAAAACAAGGCGTTATTTTTGTACAGAATGCATGCAATGGTCTAGTGTTGGGTGCTGGGCAAAGTTTGCCGGATGAACGCTCTATTTGCCGACAAAAAAGATTTGCCGGAAATATTGTATGCAAAGGCATTCTATATTTGTAATTTGAAAAAAATATGGATTAGATAAATAAATAAATATGATATAATTCCCCCCGCCCCCTTCCACTATTGGACGAGCAGGGAAACGCCAAGGCGGCATCGGTTTACGGTTGAAGTGCCCAAGGCACGTACAAAGCGTTTTGCGTGCCTTTTTTTATACCTTTGTTGTCCGAACCGCCAAACTTTGGAATTCCTTGCCGAATTCCCTGTTCCCCAATGACTACAATCTAGCGGTTTTCAAGGCGAGAGTGAACCGGTTCCTTCTAGGTAAGCGCGATCCACCGTAGACCTCAATATCACTTACCATCAGGTGAATTCTGGTCAAGCGCTGACCTATTCAGAGTAAAAAAAAGAGATGCATGAAAAAGCTATCATTCTAAAAAAATAAAAACATGTCGGGCTAATACCGACAAAATAAACGTAAGTGATAGCCGGTTAAACAAACATTATTCAAATATGCCTTACGAAAGTTTTAATACAGTGATTCTAAAAAAAGTCAAAAAGTCAACGTATTTATTAGCCACTAGATGCGCCCCGCGATCTCACCCGCGGGTGATGAGATAATCCCGCCTCTCGCCTTCCTTCATGCTTAAACGCCTTGACCAATTTAAATAAAAATTGATGTGGAGGTTTGCATATATTGCATATTTGCGCATCCCATGAGATCCAGTTATGTTTTTAGGATAAAAAGTAGCCTATTTTTTGATGAGCCTTGATAATCCAAAGTCTAACCTATACCACGTTTACATACCATGCTTCATCAAAATCTATTTTAAATATATGCAATTGAAACCAAAGTGGGATAAGATTTTATAAATATTTTATACAAATAAATAAATATTAGGATACATTTCACACACGGGTGGTTAACCCCATACTGAACCATGTCTAGTTCGTGTTATGGTAGCGAACATAACTGATATACTACATATTTATACATACATATTTTATATAGATATTTAACACCCAGACCCACAGCCAACAAATTTAGTTAAGCACAAAGATGTTGACCCCGGAACCTTCTGATTGGCAGTACAACCAATACAAAACAATGATACAATATGATACAATGTAAAAGTATAGTTACAGAAGCAAAACAAAAGAGAAACACTCAATACAAAATTATCACATATTTAAAAACGGCTACAAAAGAAATATCCGGCAAAAAGCACACAACGCTCCGTCCCTAATATTCTTTACTCCAGTAAAAGGCAGATACGGAATGTGTCTGCTTGAGACGATATAAAATTTTATGTGACGAGATTACATTCAAACCGAGTTGAACATCTCGACAGACACTAAACTGTGGTGCTAGTAGGAACGTTATTTTGAAACTGTAGTAAAATTTTGATATATAACTACTTAGGCAGTGCAAGGAAGAAGAGCAAGAGGCCGACCGAAGAAGACATGGATGGAGTGTGTGAAGAAATGGAAAAGAAATGACTAAGTGTGGAGATGACGTCTGACAGAAGTGCTAGTATATTATTTTGAAACTGTAGTAAAATTTTAATACATAATTATATACTTGGGCAGTGCAAGGAAGAAGACCGAAAAAGACATGGATGGAGTGTGTGAATGAGGACATGAAAGAGAAAGGACTGAGTGTGGAGATGACGGCTGATAGAAGAGAGTAGAAGAAGAAGATTTGCTGTGCCGACCCCACCTAAGTGGGATTAGGTGAAGAAGAAGAAGAAGAACTATTTAGGAGGCCAAGAAGAAAAAATTGACCTAATATATGTTCCGGCAGCTCTTAAGAGGATTAGTACCATTCCAGACTAAGCATGCTCTACTCTAATCCTAAGTGTCGATGACTCGTTTAGCAAAGTGGTGGTCTAATGCCTAGCTGAACCGTGAAAAAACACCCATGACCGTTTGAAAGAAAGAAAGAAAGAAACATTTATTTTATGACACGAACAAGAAAGAAAAAATAAAACACAAGAAACATAAAAGAAAACATTTACGTCGCACAAAACCTTGGTTTGGAAGTGTGTTGATTATTCAACAGAAAGTTTCGGAGGTATATAGTACTTTGATTCTTTTATATGATTGCCAAACCAATTCAAAAAATATGATAAATTGACTTTCTTTACGTCCTTGAACCTTGAATTGAACCAGTGAATTTAAGAAGAAAAAAAGTGTCCATTATCCGTTAGTACAGTTTTTGGGATAAAGAGCAGCCTATGTGTTAATGCATGACAAGGTCTAACTTAGTCTTAATCTTTTAACTTGTTATCATGTAATATAGATAAAATATTCATGAAATAAGAAGACTGGTTAGATATATTAAACTTGTAAATTTCATCGAAATATATTCAACACCATTATAAAATCTACATCTCAAAACTGGCGGACTCAAGAACGTTTTGGCCTCAGAACTTAGCTTCATAAGTTCATAATTTTACAACCAACCCCTAATAATAGGACTTGAACTTGCACAATTCCTGTCCTTGTAAAACGCCTCATAATACAGAAACGCAGAACTTTATGGGCCATAAATACGTATGTTAAATAGTTAAATAAATACGTTAAAAAAGTCACAATCATTATTTAAATTCAAAAGGACTAGTGGTCTATAGTATTTCTGGTCTTCTTAAGATTTAGTTTATTTTTTACTATTGTGTTTGGATGTAACAAAGACAAAATATTCACGAAACAAAAAGACTAGTTACATAAATTTTACTAATAAATTTTATTAAATATTCTACTATACCATTATAAAATCTGTATCTCAAAACTGACGACCCCAAGAACGTTTTGGCCTCAGAACTTAGCTTCATAAGTTCATAATTTTACAACCAACCCTTCCTTGGGAATTGTAACATCATCCAAGCCGACTCTATTACCCGATCTAATAAAATGACATCCATTTGGTGAGGAGACAGGGCTGATGGATTGCGTCACTTATGACGTTGCGCCTGTCTTGAGAATGTTTGCGGCTGTTCCATCTTGAGGGTCGGATTGTAACAAGCTTGTGTCTTTTGGCTGATCTATATTGGACGTCTATTGGTGGTTAAACTTACTTGACTGCGGCGCATCAATGTAGGACCTTCTTGCGAATAGTGACTGAAAATTATGTTACTAGCTAAGAGGTCGGCAAAAGAAGCGATGGAAAGACGACATCGAAAAGATTGCTGGAGCAACATGGGGTAAGGCATTAGAGCTACATAGTATAAGGCAGGGTCAGAATCGCAGGACATGGGCCAGCAAGGAGAAGGCCTTTATCCGATTTTAAATGCCCTGATGCGGAACATGATTCATTAAAAATAATATAAAATATTAAATATTGTCATGTAAGGGAAAGTAAAGGCTATTTTATTTTTCTTTCTTTTCTAGCTATCCCGGTTTTCAAGATATAGCCTGGTGACAGACAGACAGACAGACAACGGAGGCTTAGTAAAATACTTTTTAGGTACAGTCTTAAATGTGCCATATTCAGATTCAGATACTTAATTGACCATAATAACATGTTTTATGCATAATAATAAAATATTTTTTTTATGCATAATAGGCTTGGGCTCACCTGATGAGTGACATTGCGGTCTAAGATGAAGCGCGCTTGCCTAGAAGAAACCGGTTCACTTTCGCCTTGAAGGCAGTAAGGTTGTAAGTTCGGTGGGAACAGGGATTCCGGCAAGGAGTTCCACAGTTTTACCGTCCGTACTATAAACGTGGAAGCGAGTATTCGTTCTTTTTTCTATGTCATTTACAACATTTATTGCAATTTAATAACTGAATATACTATACTAATAACCTAAATGGTAAACTAATTACAAAAATATACGTGTATATATTTAATAGACGTTAGGTCCATGAAAGTGCGATAGACGCAAAGAACTAGGATATATATTGTTCGCTGGATAGACGTAAAAATCAATGATTTAAATCAAAGAATCCAGTTTTTACCATTTGCTAAGCCAAGACTTATCGCCTAAGCACTTTCTCTGTTAACCTCAGATCAACCTTACATTTAAACCTTTGAAATATGACTCCATTGGCTGTAGATTATGTCGGCTGGCTCACAAATCCGAGCATGTCAGGTTGGTAAGCCACGTGAACATAATCCTGAGCATTAGGGGGCTTCTTTTTACATTCACCACTTCCAACTGAGATACCTTTTGCTTTTGACGTTCTGGGGTTAGGGAATTGGATAAGAAAGAACACAAACATTTCCGAGAATTCTAGTCTCGGGTTTTACAAGCGTGATACAAACGTTCCAACTGCGAAGATTCTTGAAACCACATAAGCCTAAAAGTAATATAGAAACAATGTTGTTTACGTATCGGCATCATTAAAACCAATGCTACCAACCGCACGAATTAATTTTAATATCACAATACTATAAAATTACGGCCCATTTAAATGCATTCGATATTTAAAAGGTGCGTTGATCGGCGTATCGATATCGGCGTGCAGTTCGAATTTCGAATATCGCTCGATGTTTGGAGAACTAAATTGTTTATTTTTCTTTTGCAAATATGTAGACGCGTCAATGTTCGTTTGCGACGTTGTGTTTTGTTTTGTCGGGAAAGCGAAAAATCTGTTACAAACTTTTTTTGACTTTGTTTACTTTTGTTTGTATCATGTACCTTACCTTAACCATAAAAGGCAATGTACCTTATTAATGATCGATGGGTAAATTTTTTCATAAAAAATAAACACTTTAGAGACTGTTCCGACCAGTGGGATATACTTTATGAAACGGAACTACCGCGACAAATACGTCCTTTTTCTATAGATCCGGCTGGTTTAAATAATGTTACCAGTACAAAAAATAATTGACCAAGTGAAGTATTCCATACTATTGCTATGGGGAAAATTTAATATTTATTTTATATAAATTTTAAAATACAATTTAAAGAGTATTATGTACATATATGTATTCTGTGAAATTGTTTAGTATCAACCAGCTACTGTTATGATAAATAGAAAAAAAAATCGAAAACTAAAACAGGCTTATTGTATGAGGACCTCCCTTAATATTTTCAAAGTCAAAGTCAATCATTTATTGCAGAATTAATTGTTATGTAATGTAACAATCCTTGCTTAAATAACACTTAATATACCCATGATTAGGGTGTAGCAATATAGATTTGGAGCGGGCCGATTTATATAATTATCATTAGTTATTATTAATTATTCTATGTTTACGTCATTTAAATTTTTGTCATTAATATATTCTTTTACGTCATAATAACATTTATATAATAATAAATTTTTAAGACATTTTTCGAATTTATTATCATTTTATATATTGTTTATTATATATTTTAATCGCCATAGCGTTTGGGCCCGAACTTTGAATTTCTAAACGGGATTTTTGTATTAATAAATTATTTGCATATCTAGGCCTGAGCTGTTATTTTTGATTTTACTTTTGGTCTGCTCTGTTGTTTTCACTTTTTTTTTGTTGTTATGGCGGCACGGGAAATACATATCTTGTGGAAGTTTTAGCTTTCTAGCAATCACGGTTTCTGAGACACAGCCTGATGACAGACAGACAGCTAACAGACAGCGAAGGCTTAGTAATATGTAAGAGTCCCGTTTTACCTTTTAGGTACAGAACCATAAACATCGATCTATAACTTGATACCCCTTTCTGTTCCCCCGGCTAATAACGCAAATGGCTCTTTTGCACCCCATTTCCAAAAAGCAGGTTAAGCTTCAACAGTCACCTCAGTAAATCTCGTTTCTTAATTAACATTTCGTATTAACTTCCCGATTTTACTCACGTGACGTTTTCAGTCACATCGGTTTTACGAATCTCAACTTTAATCTTTGATAGATAAAGTTGAAATTGCAAGGAAAGATTTGACGTGGAGACGGTGTACCTTTGACATTGAAAGTACTCTGTCAAGATGACAAATGTGAAGCATACACAGCTATTCTGGAGTAGCTTTATGTAGATTATCGATACAATATGGTAAGTGCAGAAGGGAAACCTATTGTTTAAAGGAAAATTTATGATAAAAAAATAAGGGAATTTCAGGAAAAAAAGACATAGTCTATGGATTTCTAGCTCCCTAGCTTCTATCTTCTTCTTTTATCCTCTTCTAATATACTAAATTTCCATGTCACAATGTTAGTTATCATGTTAGTGCTCCTCGGAAACGGCTTGACCGATTTTCACCAAATTTTATTTGCGTATAATAATATATCAATAGGTCTGATATAGGTATTTTCCATACCCCTAAGTGATAAGGGTTCATCCTTAATATTTTTTTCACGAATTTTTTTGTAATTTTATTTATGTGGCTTTTAAAAATACGCACAATCGTAACTTTTTATTGTTTTATCACCAACCCCTAATTTTTTATGGTCATTTTAATAATTGAACCATTTTTCTCATTCGATAACTGATCAATTGTAGTGTTAAACTGTACTTAAGACAAAATAACGTTTGCGTTAAGCTAGTTACAATTGGGTAAATTTAAATATTGGGTACATAATCTTTGACAAACACTTCATCCATGACATCCGAGAGTCATCATGCGAAATGAAAATTAAAATACCACATTATTGACAGGGAAGTAGAATTGTGGCAATTTAATGATATTTGCTCTTAGTTCCTACAGACTGACAAATAGTGCAGTTTTTGGAATTCTAATTTTAAAACAAATCGCTAAGCTCTGTTCAGCTCTGCTCTGTTCTAAAGTTTTTGTTTAATATAATATTTATTTACACAACTTAAACAACAAAATAATACTGTAATAAGTAAAAATATAAGTTTTTTTTTAACTTAATATTTTATAACTATGTTAATTATACTTTTTATAGGATTTAGACGCCTTTTAGAACATTTATTTGCAGAATAAATTAGAACATTGATCCTTCTTTACACTTGATATACAATATAATATATTATTTTTAAATCACTGTATGATTAGTATGGCACTACAATTTGTTATGTAAAAATTAAAAATATCAACTATTTTGTGGGTAAATATAAAAAATTGGCCAAGTGCGAGTTGGGTTCGCGCATGAAGGGTTCCGTAATATTTTTGTATGGGAGCCCCTCTGGAATATTTATTTTTACTAAATTTGATTATTTAATTTGATAGCTAATATACATTTATATATTTTGTGAAAATTTTAAGTGACTAGCAGCTACCGTTATTGATATGTAGCTAAAAAAATACAAAAAAAAACTTTTGTCGTATGGGGATCCCCCTTAATATTTTATTTTTTTATTTTTAGTATTTGTTGTTATAGCGGCACGGGAAATACATATCTTGTGAAAGTTTCAGCTTCATGGCTATTACGGTTTCTGAGATATATATAGCCTGGACACAGACAGACAGACAGCGAAGTCTTGGTAAGGGTCCCGTTTTTACCATTTAGGTACGGAACCCTAAAAACACCATGATTAAAAGTCCAGTATTTATTATAATACAACATGTACTCGTATAGACAAAAAGTTAATACATCAACGTCAGAACAAGTCGGGCCGCGTGATGGATTATGTTAAATCATTCATTCCAAGAGATGTTATGGAATTGAAAATTTGTGCTGAACAATTACTTCGGCGGTTAAGACAGTGACATTTCGGTAAAAAACTTTTTCGTTTATTATAACTTTTTTCTCAAATTTCTAGCTTTTTTTTGTGTTTGTGTTATGACTAATTTAGCATAAGCAGCCCACTATATGTTCCCACTGCTGGGACTCGGGGCCTTCCCTCACGAGGAGAGAGATATAAGCTATAATCCACCACGCTGGCCAAGTGCGGGTTGGCGGATGACACACGTCTTCGGATATTGTGGTTCTCAAACACGCCGGTTTCCTCACGATGTTTTCCTTCACCGTAAAGCGAGTGCAAATCTATACATAACTTGAAAAACAAGTCATTGGTGTAGGGTCGGGATCGAACCAGGGGCCGTCTGATTGAAAAACAAACGTTATTACCACCGAACCACATTCGCTCCTAATGACTAATTTACTTACAAATAACTATTACAGAAAAAAATAATTAAAATACTACACACAAACTTAGATATAACAAGAAAAATCAAAACACTACAATTTAAATTAATTTCTAGCTTATTTAACTTAATATGTAATGTTTTTTTTCCTTCTCATATCAATTTTACGCAAAATAGTAAGAAATAACAAAAGTTTTATGCTGAACAAACAATAATAATAACAAAAAATGTAATTTCATTTTTCTAGCTATCACGGTTTCTGATATACTGCCTTGTGAACAGACAGACAGATAGCGGAGGCTTAGTGATAGGGTTCCGTTTTTACCATTTCAGTACGGAACCCTAAAAATGAATATGATTACCCTTTTATATTCTTGTTTTCAATTGATTACTTATTGACGTGACAACGTCTTAAATTAGGTTGCGGCTGGGAGTCACTTATGAAAAAGTGTAACGCCCGGTAACGTTACGATGAGTCACCGAACGAGAGAGAGGCCCGCCGAATGCCTTGCGTCTCTCTCCCACTCAACTATGATCGTGCTGCGCGCGCGGCAGACGTTGTCACGTAAAATCTTCGTCCGTAAAACCGACTTTACAGGCAACCATTTTTTTCAAAAGGTACATCTATACATTCTGAATATTTCATTTTTCTAGCTATCATGGTTTCTGAGATTCTGCCTACTGACAGATAGCGGAGGCTTAGTAATAGGGTTCCGTTTTTACCATTTCGGTACGGAACCCTAAAAATGAATATCATTAATATAGTAGGCGTAATCAAGATTGCAATATTTAATACACTTAACAATTTGATTTATAAGCCGTGTAACAGCTTAATGAGAATTTCTTAAAATAGCCTTAAATTCTGAGAGCGGCCGATCTATCAAACGCAAGCAATATATTTGGTCACGCACTACGTCTTGTGAACGCGAGTTATTTATTGCGTTCTGTTTTTGGTTTAATTGTTCTGTTGTGGGCCGAGTGAGTGGAGAGATTTTTTGACAGGATTTTTTTTTAATGTCTAAAGATTTTGACCAGTTTTCTATTCACGGATGTGATTTTTCGAATTCAGCTAAAATACAACTATGCAGGATTTAGATTTTAAGATATCGACTACCCACGGAAATTTATTTTTTGTAGTGATTTAAATAATTGGTCAAGTGCGAATAAGGCTCGGCCTTTTATGTACGGAATCCTAAAAATATTGGATCGTCTTCTAAAAATTTTTCGCAGATATTATTATACAATAAAAATAAGTTGGGTTTTCCTTCCTGTCGCTATAACTCCAGAACGCACGAACTGATTTCCCCGGTACAGCATTCGTTGGAAAGGTCTCGGGCTCCGTGAGGTTTGTAAGAAAATTTAGGAAAAAGCGAGGGTGGCTCGGTGTAATAACGTCTGCTTTTCAATCAGACGGCCCCTGGTTCGATCCCGGCCCTACACCAATGACTTGTTTTTCATGTTATGTGTGGATTTGCACTCGCTTCACGGTGAAGGAAAACATCGTGAGGAAACCGGTATGTTTGAAGACCACAATATCCGAAAACGTGTGTCATCGCATTTGGATAACGTGTTGGCCTTTATCTCTCTCCTCGTGAGAGAAGGCCTCGAGTCCCAGCAGTGGGAACGTATGGTGGGCTGCTTATGCATGCAAAAAATAAGAAAAAGAAACGAAATTACCTCTTTCTACATAATTAAGGCATAATACAAAGACATGCCTTATTTATAGTCCACTTATCATTCCTGATTTTATACGTTTTGTGTTTAAACCATCTATTTCCGTACAGGAGGCAATAAAATCACTGTCTAGTTAAAATACTTGAGGGGTTCAGTGTACACTTAATTTGGTTAAAATGTGACTGTAAACTACATGATTGGAGCACTTGGACTGAATATAATTGACTGGTAGCGACTATAGCTCGGCTAACTAAGGTGATTGACGCGATTATGGAGGTTGAGCAACGGTCGATGCGGACAATCTTTTGATGGGTGACAATACATAAAAAAAAACTTTTATAAGTGGCATTTTCATCTGGGTGCCACCGTGAATTGTATAGGTGGCTAAAGTGCCAGATATTCCAGACTAGGCATATACCACTTTAGGCCACAGTGACGCTGTCTTGTGTGGTGACGTGCCAAGTTTGTCAAATGCCTAGCTGTAAGGAAGATATACGAATATCGTTTTATTTACAACTTTTAGGCCTCTAAGAGCTATTTCTCTTCGGAGTGTTTCCCGGAAGAACCCGGAGACCTCCGTTAAGCACAGAGGCAGGTTATCGGGGGGGTATTAGTGGGTACAAATCCCATATAGCCTGTCTGCGCCCCACCGTAGCCAGGTATCTTGTTGAAGATTTCCCCCTCGTCAACAAAAAAAGGCCTATAAGAGCTAAGCAAATAGGACATCATTTTTAAGATTGAATATATCACTGTTTAAATGCTATGCGACTTGGTTAGTGACGTCAGCGCCCTGCTGGTTCAATGCCTAGTTGTAAGGATTAAAAAAAAAATGTTTTTTGGACACATTTCACACATGGCTGGTTAGCCCCATACTGAACCATTTCTAGTTCGTGTTATGGTTGCTAACACAATTGATATACTACATATACATACATATTATATAAAAATACATATTTAACACCCAGACCCACAGCCAACAAATTTAGATAAGCACAAAGATGTTGACCGGGCCGGGAATCGAACCCGGAACCTTCTGATTAGAAGTCCGGCATGGTAACCTTTACGCCAACGTGGTTGTCAATAGTTATAATATAATATATACGAAAATGCTTTTATATACATACTACTTAGGGATCTAAACTAAAGTGAATCATTTCGGATCAGCAGTGACATCACTGGTAATGCATGGTATAGTTGGCAAAAGTATAAGAGTCTCATTAAAACGTTAGGTATTCCAGAAATGTCTAAATTAATCTTGTCAAATAATTCTTCTTCAGCAGTGATTGAAACAAATTAATATTAACTTGTCAAGTTGTCTGTGCGTGTTACAAAACACGAGACTCGTCTCGGCTGCGCACGCGCCGCTTGTTGCAACGACTTTCTTATTTATGGCTAACATTTCTCATCGTATCGTTTTATTTTATCACTAGCAACGTCTCGCGATGTTACTTGTGTTAATCTGAGATTAACATTATTCGGTGCGCTGATTCAGGGCCTGTATTAAACAATCATTTTGTATTATCAAAAAATTAACAAATCAAAAACGTTTATTTGGGCAAAGGTATAATAGTAGTAATAAAAGTAATAGGAATCCAAAGGCTCCCAAAGTTGTTTCAAAAACTGTGTTATGGGAGCCAATGGTATCTCCCAAGTTTATTCTACGGTAACATTAAACTTATGCTAAATATTTTACGCTGTTTTTACTAAAATAGACTAAAGCCACAATACTTATATATTACGAGTTAATATTGTGTGTTTGCGCGCGTGTGTGTTTGTGTGTGTATGTATGTGAGTGTGAGTTACTATACTTTAAGATGGTCCAAAAGACTCTTCTAGCATTTTATCTAAGTGAAATGTAGCGCCTGTATCTCGGTTAGCTAAGGTGATCTTTGCGATCTTCGAAGCTAAGCAACGATTACGGACAGCTTGGATGGGTGACCATGCACATGACTGTGGTTTTTCAAATGGCATTTTCATTTGAGTGCTACCGTGGGTCGGATGACACGTTAAATTGTAGGCTGTTAGTCTTAGTACAAGCAGTCGTTAAGCCAAGTCAGGCCTTCAGGTGACTTGAAATCTCTCGACACCAGAGCTTGGCCACTTAGCTCATACGTAGAAGAAGAAGAAGCTAAGTTAGCTTTAGTAGTAAGCCCGTGAGATTTAAGATTAAACAAACATACAAACATTATTTTTATCTATTTACACGAAACAAACGGTCACACTTACTTAAAAAAAACGTTGGATATATGTCCAACGGGATTCAACGCATTCCGAGCGTCATCATCGGGGACGAGCTTTTTTAAGTACGTGTGACCGTTTGTTTCGTGTAAATATATAATATGCCTTACGATAACAATTTACAAAGTACAATTATTTTTATCTATATAAATCAGTGTAAACGAACAATTACACACACACATCCACAATATTGTGTGTAATTTATTTGAGCGCTTGTTTGGCGCCTGACATGGCTCGTTCATTTGATTAATTCTTTAGTTGGCAATGTTTGTGTTAATAATTAGGATATTTATTGTTTTTTTGGTCTCATGATTTATCCAACTAATATTATAAATGCATAAAATTATAAGTGTGTATGTTTGTTACTTCTTCTCGCTCAAACGGCTGAACCGATTATGATGAAATTTGGTGTGACGATAGTTTAGACCTATAGCTACTTTACATTCCGATATAAATTGTGTAATAATATAAGTAATATAACCCATTAATCAGCCCAAATTCAATTCAATAAGTCTAAATTCTTAAAACAAAGCAATTCGTTTTAAAGGTTCTGTACCCAAAAGGTAAAATCAGGACCTTATTACTAAGCCTCTGCTGTCTGTCTGTCTGTCTCCAGGCTGTATTTCAGAAAAGCTAGAAAGTTGAAACGATCACAAGATACAAGTATGTTATTCCGGTGCCGTTTAACAACAAACACTTTAAAAAAAATTAGGATCTACATACAATAAACGATTTTTATCAAACCTTTAACTACCTACATATTAAAAACGTAGCTGGTAGACCCTTAAAATTTTCATAAACACATGAATTAAAATAAGTCTAATATTTATGGAGGGGTCCCATACAACAATGGCACGGAACCCTTCATGCGCGAGCCCAACACGCACTTGGCCATTTTATTAAAACTTTTGCTGATTAAAAAAAGTCTAATTGATACGTTTTGTGTATTAGATATTTGTAATTGGAATAGCCGTTTAAACGGTCACCTTTGCGTATTAATTATCAGAACCGCTCCAAGCCAAGCGTTCAGTACGTCACTTACCGTGACCTGCCAGTCATACGTCAACTAGTTCACACCATAAATACGCCAATTTACGTTTAATCGACTTGGCATTCTCTCGTCACTATTAAGGGTAAATTTACACGTTTCTATACATTTTAGTAAAAACGGGACCCTATTACTAAGCCTCCGCTGTCTGTCTGTCTCCAAGCTGTATGTCAGAAACCGTTTTAGCTAGAGGCTGAAACTTTCACAGGAATATGTATTTTCCAGGCCGCTATAACAACAAATACTAAAAACAAAAAAATGTAAATATTATGGGGAGTCCCCATACAAAGAATGTTTTTTTTTTCATATTTTTTAGCTTTACATCAATAACAGCAATTGCTAGACACTTAAAATTTTCACCAAATATATAAATGTATATTAGATATTAAATAAATTTTTAAATTAAATATAAGGGGGGGCTCCCATACAACAATGGAACGGAACCCTTCATGCGCGGGCCCACCTCGCACTTGGCCTATTATTAGTTTCTTGTTTTTTAATGGTGAATAGGCTTACGTTTGACCGCAGCTTGCATGATGTTAAGCTTGACTGTGGTCTAAGATGTAACACGCTTGCCTAGAAGGAACCTATTAACTATAGATTTGAAGAACCCCAAATTGTACCTCTAGGGAGAAAGAGACTCAGGAAGAGAGTTTTTAAAGCTTTGTAGTTTTTAAAGTGACGATTGAACCAAAACGCTTTTTGGTATCCGTACCTGAAAAGTAAAAACGGAACCCTATTACTAAGCCTCCGCTGTCTGTCTGTCTCCAGGCTGTATCTCAGACACCGTAATAGCTAGAAAGCTGAAATTTACACAATTCATGTATTTCCCTTGCCGCTATAACAACATGATGTACAAAAACGACGACAGAAACGTCGACGACCTCGTTGGCGTAAAGGTTACCATGCCGGACTGCTAATCAGAAGGTTCCGGGTTCGATTCCCGGCCCGGTCAACATCTTTGTGCTTAACTAAATTTGTTGGCTGTGGGTCTGGGTGTTAAATATGTATTTATATATAATATGTATGTATTGTATATGTAGTATATCAGTTGTGTTAGCAACCATAATACGAGATAGAAATGGTTCAGTATGGGTCTAACCAGCCGTGTGTGAATGTGTAAAAAAAAATAAAAAAATTACCCCCTATTAAGCTTGTTATTATTATTCTAACAACATTCCAATAATATTTATTTTTTATTTTTGCTATAGCAGCACGGGCAAAACGTAACTGGTGAAAATTTTAGCCTTATCACGGTTTCAGAGAAAAAACTGGTTCAAGAAATCTTATTTGAAGTTCTTGGAACCAGTTTATTTTTTCATATTGAAAAAATAAACTGATTCTAAGAGCTTAATTTAAAAATTTTTGATCTCCAAGAATTTGTATACTTATTTTAGTACCAATAAGACATAAGTATACAAATTCTTGGAGTTGTTTTTTACACGGCCTTTAAGCTAGTTTTCTATATTTTTACCGTTTGAGATTATTAGTGATAATCCTGTAAAATTTAAATTTAGCCCTTATTCTCGCCTTAACCGTTAATCAAGCACTCAGTAGTTACTCGCTCCATGGTTTTGCTACTTTGCCGCCCCATTTCCAGGAAAGGGTAAAGTGTTTGATCGCACATTTCTTGGTTGTCAAAGGTATTTAAATTTAATGATTTGTCAAGTAAATTATTAGGGCGCTTAAATTGTAGGACCCCGCTTGATAGTCTTAGTACTATGCGTGCCAACTAAGAATAGGATCGCGCTTGCTTCAACTTCACACGATAACTGTCAAAAAAGTACTGCTAGCAAAGAAAGCGTAAAAAAGAAATTTAGTTATTATTATTATTGATCATAGATAAAAAAAATATTATTGTTTAATTTTTCTTGATTTTATTACTAGATAATTTTGGATTAATTAATTCTACAGGTAAGAAGTACCCAAGGCAAATTAACAACACCTAAAAAAAAATCACGTGACGAGACATTGGTTTTGGATAGTTTTGACTTTAGTGCTGTAAGCAGTATAATAAACTATTTTTATTTGGTACAAAAAGAAGTGACAACGATGAAAAAGAAATTATATTTTTATAAATATGCTTTCACTTTCAAATCCTACACATTTATAATTAATTTGCCGTAAAATGTATAAAAAATAGCAAAACTGAATATAATTTGTGCATAAATTTTTTTGCACACCATACACTTTGGTTATGAAGTTTGCGCGTATGATTGAGCAAGATGGCGGCTTTGACAGTCCTATTCTTAGTTGGCACGCATAGTAGGAGCAGTCGGTAAGGCTGTCAGAGGCCTTTGAGTAACTTGAAAACTTTAGACACTAGAGTCTGGCTACTTAGCTTATACGTAGAAGACGACGTAAGCTGTATTGAGAAAAACAGAACTTACTTTCAAATTCAAATCGTTTATTGCATCATTTAAATGTTATCTTATAAAATTATAATATAAAATAAAATTTCAATAAAATAATAATATAAAATTTCCGTGTCACAGTGTTTGTTACCGTCTGAGAATCGGCTACTATATATTTAGAAATTTTTAACATTGTTTATTTAGAAACATAAAATGTACCCTAATCAGGGCGTTGCAATTCTGGTTTGAAGCGAGCCGATTTATTTTTTTCTTCCAATATATGGTGTACATATGTGTCATTAAAACTTTTATCATTTAAGGATTAGTCAACTGTATAATATTTACACTTGTATAACTTATACTTCTTTACAGTTGTAAGGTTTGCTTTTGACTTAAGCTTGCCGGATGGAAAGCTACGATGCAATTTGGCACACAAGTTAGCGACACTCTGACTTAAAAGGTGGAGCATGCCTGGTCTTGAATAACTGTTCTTAAAAACGCTGCACAGTGAAGTATTAAGCGACAGGTTTTTCAACAGGTGAACATTAAAATACACCAATGCACCATGCTATGGATTTCTCGCGATATTTTCCTTCAGCTCAAACTCATTGGCAGTGATCGAGTCCACGACCTTTCGAACGTATGACGGCCAGTCAGTTAACTGAGCTGTCATCTCTTCAGTCTGTCAGTACATTTCCTACGACGTCACAAATATATTATTATGTAGGCTGAGAATTATGTAAAAAGCCATAAGATTGTATTGTATTCAAAAACTATATAATATTGCATTGTATGCAAATAATATATTGTCATCATCATCAGCCATCATCTCTTTTGTTATTTTTTTATATATTTTTGACAATTCATACACCATCTCTTGAAAGTATAGTCCTTTTTATTCTGATATATAAACAAACCGGACTTATATATTTTATGATAGTAAATACAAGTCAATTATAAAATTAAAAACTAATAAAAAACCACTAATAATAATTAATTAATTTAATAGGCCACTCCGGATAGAACCTGACGGAAAGGTACCCATAACGCTGGTGGCATTGCCGCGTTGTATAGCTATGGATAGCCTTTGCGCTAGGTAAAACTATATATAAACTATACTAAGTATTGGAACTTGCATTAAAATCCATTCGGTAGTTTCTGAGTGATAGAGGAATAAACATCCAGATATCCATACATACAAACCTTCGCGCTTATAATATTAGTAAGATCCAGAAAACCGCCCTATTTCCCCTGTTTCTCGGAACCACAACTAAGAAGCTTTCCACCCTTTTCACCGTTCATCAAAGGTTGACGCTCTAACTACTTACTATTTCTCGAATAATCTTTAACATTGATTAGGAAGTCTACAGAGAGACAACTTTCACTGAAAGTATTTATTTAGGGTTTACTTTTTATACCAGCTTGTTGTTGTTGTTGTATTATTTGTTTAAACGAAAAAAAAAACTATTGGTAAAATATGTATATTACATGTATTATGTATTATTATTACATGTATTATACTTCTTATAGTTCGTTTTTTGCTTTGTGTATGTAAATAGTATGATTAACTAAGTAAAAATAGTAGGTATAAACTAAGAAAATTGTATTTATTGTGTTCAAATTTATTTATTTTCGTAGAGGAATAAAAAGGTTTCCTCAAGATAATATGACTTTTATAACTTGGTCATTATCTTCTCTCAATAAATTGAATGAGAACATACGAGTAAATGAATGAATGCTAGAATGCATATTACTAACCTATATTTAACTATTCACAGCTATATATCATTAGAATCAGGATCAAATAAGAGCAGGTTCCGCAAACCAGCTAAATGTGCGACCCACAGATATAATTATTACAAAAAATAAACTGCCGACTTTAATCACAATCTTCTTACACAATAAATGACGCATTTCTTGCAATAAATTTTACAATACCGAATCTTTGACCATGGCTCAAAATAAACGCAAATGCAAGTTATCCATCTGTTCTTTTCTCTTCAGCGTCAAAACGATGATCAAATAGGCGCGGATGCTTCGAGCCAGCAAACTGTAGTATCACTCAAAATTATTTAGAAAAAAGAAACTACCTACTCACTTTATGATCATTATCTCACTCGTATATATACGTCATTTATTGTTATCTCTTCTCTTAAATACAAAATTTCCATGTCGTACTCCTCTGAAACGGCTTGACCTATTTTTACCAAATTTTATACGCGTATTAAGTAGGTCTGAGAATCAGCTACTATTTATTTTTCATACTCCTAAGTGAGGCAAAACAACGTTTGCCGGGTTAGTTAGTTATAACTTATAATATCTTAAAAATTAGCAATTCTTGTATATATTCTTATATATAAAATTTCCGTGTCACAGTGTTTGTTAACGTACTCCTCCTAAACGGCTTGACCGATTTTTTTCAAATTTTATATGCGTATTCAGTAGGTCTGAGAATCGGCTACTGTATATTTAGTTTTTTTTTTTTTATTAAGGCAAAACAACGTTTGCCGGGTCAGCTAGTATATATACATATTTGGAATCTCGGAATCAGCTTCAACGATTTTCATGAAATTTAGTATATAGGAGGTTTCGAGGGCGATAAATTGATCTAGCTAGGGATCATTTTTAGTAAATGACATTTTAAAAAAAGATAAAAAAATACCGAGCAAAGCTCATTAATTTTACAATACCGAATATTTCACCATGGCTTAGTATAAACGCAAATGCAAGTTATCCATCTGTTCTTTCCTCCTCAGCGTCAAAACGATGATCAAATAGGCGCGGAAGGCTCGAGCCGGCGAAGTGGAGGCCCTCGGGGATTATCTGAAACTCGCGCCCGCATTCCGTGTTCACGACATTTACATGAAGAGTGGGAGACAGACGCGAGGGAGCCATTTTGTGATTACACCTCGAATAAGTCAAGTATTCAATTCATTTATTTCAAATATATGTAAGTACATGTAGTACACTTATGAACGTCATAACTTACAATCATAACTTAAATATAAACAAAAAATTACAATTTACAAAAATATATTCTTAATTAAATCAAATCAAATTCGTTTATTGTATGTATATGTCGTGGCCGCATCGTAGAATTGATCATTTCATGAAATGGTTGATCATTTCGTGAAGTGTTCACCTTTCATGAAGTGGCCAACCAATGATGACCAAATCATTAAACAATAAACGTTTAACGATTTGGTCACTCACGTTTGACCATATCGTGGAAATGGGGTAATCATAAAATATTTAATGAAAATCCAGAACAATTGTGTTACATACTTGTCTATTTTAGTTGTTAGGTAACCTAACCTAACCTAACCTTTTTTTTTATATATATATAAACATAAAAAAGCTAACCTAACCTAACCTGGTTAGGTTAGGTTTTTTTATGTACTCGTACTCGTATTTATGTAAAAAAGGGCCTTTAGTCGACCACCATGTCCAACACTTTTGTGAACTTCCTTCAATACTTCAAAATAGGTCTCCATCGGAATTATACGAATCATAGGATCGTCATTTCTTGAAAATGAGGTATTCCTTTTCGACAGTTTCCATAATATCATATTTGATAACCACTAGTAGTCTATAGACTTCTTCTTCGTGGTCACCCTACTCTCGTGCGCGTACTAAGGGCCGCCATCTTGACCAAACAAAGCGCTTGCAGTACCGCCTCTACCGGTAGTCAATGAAACAATTTCACGATATGGTCAATTAAGATTGATTATTTCATGAAATAGCAGTGCGTCCAGCTGGCCCTATCGTCAAACGATTTTTTTATCATTGATCTGGCCTGGGCACATCATGATATGGCCAATGGACAGTGACATATTTCATGAAATGCTACCATTTCATGAAATGGCCGATCATTTCATGAAATGGGCAATTCTACGATGCGGCCACGACATATACATCTTTGAGTTAGGTACTACATAATGTAATAATAAATCAATAATTAATTTATTTGCACCAAAAGGATATACAAAAAAGTTCCATTACAGACCCGTAAAGGTTACCATGCTGGACTGCCAATCAGAAGGTTCCGGGTTCGATTTCCGGGACGGGCAACATTTTTGTGCTAAACTAAGTTGTTAAATATGGATCAATATAAAGTATGTATGTGTGTATGTGAAGAATATCAGCAACCGTAATACGGACTAGAAATGGTTCAGTATGGGGCTAACCAGCCGTGTGCGTAAATGTGTCCTAATATTTATAAAAAAAAATATGGTGTATATTCACTGTTGATCTTTCCTGTCCAATTAATATAATGTTCTACAAATTATATTTATTTAAAAGCAATTTACTTAAACATAATTACTTTAACAAATAACATTATGAAATTTTAATGAAATTTTTTTGCGACCGGATTTTTTCTCACATTTTTCCTAAACAAATCTGCTTCGTTTTAAACCCTTTTAACCCTTTCCAATGTTTTTAATATCAACGTAACAATTTTAATATTCGTCTACAGAGTTAGTAATTTACAATAATTGGCCAAGTGCGAGTTGGGCTCGCGCATGAAGGGTTCCGTACCATTGTTGTATGGGAGCCTCTCTTAAATATTTATTTTATTTCAATTTTATAATTTAATTTGATAGACAATATACTTTTATGTATTTTGTTAAAATTTAAAGTGTCTAGCACCTACGCTATAAAAATGTAGCAAAAAAAACAAAACGAAAAGAATTTGTTGCTTATTCGTATGGCTATGTGTCTTCAGAAAGAAAAAGAAAATTATTTGACCTAAAATAGTCCCATACTTATATTTACTTTTGTATGTAAGAACTGAAAGGTTTTACGCGTTACAGTGAAGGAAAACATCGCGAGGAAACCGACATGTTTGAGAACTACAATATCCAAAAATACATATGTGTCGTCCACCAACCCGCACTTTGCCAGCGCGGCAGATTATTATGGCCCCGAGTCCCAGCTGTGGGTTGCTTATGTTATGCTATACTTTTGTATTAGTAATATTAGTTGGAACCAAATAAGTGTAGTTTCTGAAGATTCAGATAAGATATTTTTTTCCAAAGCTGTTTCTTGTTTATAAAAAATAACCGTTAATTCAAAACTTAAAAAAAAGAATACTGTAACTAACCCGGTACAAAATGTTTAACCGTTTTGAGCGTTATTCCCAAATATTTTATAATTTTGGCAATATGTTTTAAAACCTGTTTCAAAATGTTTTGTTGCTTTTGTTTTTCAAATTCGATATCACGTAGTTTGAAGAGAATTGTAAACTTTTTTTAAGAAATTGTTAAAACAAAATTATAATAAAGTTATTTAAATAATATTTATTCTTTAATCAATACTTCACTTTAAGTTATTTTTATTTTACATCGTTGCTGTATAGAAAGTTGGAACATGGTTCAATGTGAAAAAGAACTAGCAATTTTTTTAAATAATTTGACAGCTGTCAGTTGAAAGCGATTCACTATGGCTGCTTCCAGACTTCCTCTATGCACTGACTGATTTATATAATATGAGTATAATAAATCTTTTCAATTAATTACATTTCAAAGTGCTAGCCTGCTGTGACTGCAGGCTTGCCTTAGACATGGCTGGCTAAGTAAAATATTATGTTACATTTTCCAGGCCAAGTAAGTTCAAGGTATAGGTTTTTTCTACCAACTTCAGAAGGAAGTATATTATTTACTTCAGAATATTAATAGGGTCGCGTTTTTACCTTTTTGTTACGGAACCCTAAAAACGTGTTGACATTGTAACGTGTGATAACAAAAAAGCTAAGATAAGAAGACGATAAAATATAAGTAGCAGAAACCAAAAAAACAATTTGGATTATTTGTCTAAAAATGTCTGTTTGAAACAAAAAAAAAAAAAGTTTTTTTGTAAAGCTGTATAATAAAACACTGTAATAAAAAACTTTTTACTAATCTGAACAATTTCTAACAGCCTCGAGCGTAACGAGTTACAACGCTATGACTTTTCTAGCATTAGAACAAAACCTATACAATTGTATAGAAAGTGACGTCAGAACCTTTTGTGCTCGTTTAGTGAATTTTCCAGAGCTTTCTAAACTAGCGTCGGCTAACAAAGATATACTCGCCACTGGGTACCAACTGCTATTCATCTCTGGGGTGCTACTGACGAAATATTTAAAGATTTTTTTTTTCAATTTTACTTAGGCCACAGTATAATAACTTGTACTTCGTACAGAAGCTTCACTTCGCAATGGTTTTCAAAGAAATATGAACTCAATCTGATAAACAATATGATTTAATTTAGCTCGCGGTCCAGTCGAGCTCATGATGATTTCGTTACCTACCAATTTCTTTTCAAAGGAATATGGGCCTTAATTCACTATGCTACGGTTCATAATACGTTGTACATGGTTATACGTAGTACTAGTTATTATTCTGTGGTATTGAAAGAGCCACATAGATTGGCCCTTTGCGCAGTGGCCGCCGCCCGTAGGTATGTTTTTAACACCTACACGCGGAGTGACACAGGCCTGCTTAGGCCTTCCTCCTCCTTTTCTAGTCGGTAGCTCAGTGCTGAGCATCGTGATGACCCCGACCCGCCACCTTATGGACAATGTGTCGCCAGTTATGTCGATCCGCGGCTTCATGGATGGCTACACTTGCTTTCGAGCCAGTGTGTTCAGCCACCTGATCGGACCATCTTGTTGGGCTTCGACCTCTGGATCTTGTTCCCACCATTTTGCCAGTGACAATGAGCTTCTCCAGATTGTCCGCTGGTTTCCGTGCGATATGCCCGAAGTATTGCAGCACTCGTTTCAGGCGTACTTAGGCCTTAAGAGCCAGTGAATCCAAACTAGGCGTTCTCCATCTTCGGCTTGAGATTCGCGAACTAGTGTGGTTATACTCGCCTTGCTAATCTACTGAAGCTGAATAGCGTAAAAAATGTTTTTAAAGTAGATAAGTAATGTTCGTACTGTAAAGTCTTGTTAATAAATAATTCGAGTTAAAATTAAAAACTAAGAAAACTATTTTCACAAAAGCATTAAAAAATGTGACTTTCATAATTTTTCACTTTTGGGAACAAATGGGAAAGAAACATAAAAACGCCAACAAAATCTTGTAGCCGTACATTGAAAATATACGAAATCTGTAATAAAGATTTTAATTTTAATTTTATCTTTTATTAAAACAGATATTATTTTATCTATACTAAGGGTACAAAACAAAAAAACGAAATACTAAAATGGTTTAAATAATACATGATTACGTGTATGTAACTTTTTATGTGCGTTATTTTTGTCAAATCCTATGATGACTAATCAAAATGAAATAGAGCGAATTACGTGTAAACAATGTGCTTACTTATTAGTAGCGCCTGTAGCTCGGCTAACTAAGGTGATTTGATGTGATCATCTAGGTTAAGCAACGGTCGATGCGGACAGTCTCTGGCGGGTCACCATGCACAAGAATGTCGTCCAAAAGTTAGCACAAGCAGTCATTAAGCCAAGTCAGTGGTTGGCCTTCGGGCGGCTTGAAAACTCTCGACACCTTAGGTGTTAGACACTCGGTTAATACGTACAAGAAATAAAATATTAAGTAATACAAATTATAACATATTAATCCACATAAGGGTAAAGGCTCTATACTAAACCATAATAGAGAAGAAAAAGTTGATTAGTTAATTAATTAATATATTGTAATATGTAGATACGGCACCGAATAAATCGTGGTAGCCTCGTTAAGCTTAACAAAAGAATGCCTTAACTCTGGTTTGCAGAAGCAATGTAGCGAGCGTTGCAGTTTTTATTCGTGTATGTTATACGAATAAAAATGTTATGCATTAAATTTTTTGGGTGAACTAAACTTATGTTTTACAAAGGTTAAAAGGCTAAGTTTGTGTTTTAACCCGTAAGATAAAAATGACGGGGTGTTATTAGTTTGATGTGTGTGTGTGTTTGGCATCGTAGTCTCCGAACGAGTGCACCAATTTTGATTTAATTGTTATTTGTTTGAAAGGATTTTAGTTACTTATTAAAAGTCTTTTTAAAAATGTAATGAAACTAAAAATTAAAAATTGCTTACAAGCAATTATTGAAATACCTACTAAAAATGTGTTTGTCTGAAACAGTAGTAATCCACTGTATCAGTTATTTACATTCCAGCAAATAGTAATAATGAAAAGTATTATATACTTAGAAATAATATAATGTAATGCATTTTACCGTACCAATAGGACTATACTATTAAAAGTACACTAGGTTCGTGCGGCTATGTTGTAATTATTTATGACTAGCAGATCGTCCCAGCTTCGCACGGACTGTAAAATTATTTATTTGCAAAGAGAAACAAAATATAGCTCAGGGATCAATGTAGCTTCCCAACAATGAAATAATTTCTCAAATTGGTCCAGTAATTTCGGAGTCTATTCGCGCCAATCAAACTTTTCCTCTTTATATATTGTTTTCACAAAATTATTTAGAAATTGAACTGATTGCTTTCGTGTAAAAAAGAGCTAAAATAAGAGTATTTTAAAAATTAAACAAAACAAAGGAAATCAAAAATCGAACGTTAAATTTCACTCAAAATATTAATAATGCCAATTAATATAACGGTCTCGCGCGTGAGTCATTAATCACGTGGCGCACGGATTTTAAACTATAAACCCTGTCCGGGGCAGGGGGCGATCTGACACGGGCGATATTTCATGGGTCTACTTGACCCGTCCACTGGCGGCCTTGTAGCCGGCTGCTGTTTTATATTGACGCGTGTTAACTGAGCCAGTGTCGGGTGCAGATTATTTTGTATTGAATTTTCGTTTTATTGTTACTTTTTGTAGGGCAATTACAGTTTTTTTTATTTAAACTATAATTTATTTCCGGGTGTAGGGGCAAACTGACTCGAGCGATGTTTCAGAGAACTCTGTCAAGCTTGTGCACCAGCGGGGTCATCCGCGTTAATCCGGGACAAAAATAACAGGATAAAAAGTATTCTATGACCGTCTCGTAATTCTAAGCTATTCTAAGCAACCAATTTTCAGCTTAATCTGTTCAGCCGTTCTTTAGTTATAAGTGGTGTAACTAACACCACTTTCTTCTTTTATATATATAAATTGAAAAATCTCACCAAACGTGTTCCGGCGCCCTTTTTAAGTGTTTTTTATCTTAGACTAAATATGCTTCATAATAGGCCAAAGTGTAGCTAAATCTTGTTCACGAGCCTTGACGAGGTCAAATACTTTACTAGCAGGAAACTTACTTGCACTTAAACTCATCAGAACAAACTTAATAACCCAAAAATTTATTTACTAATAACTTTTCATGCTAATACATACTCGTACATACGAGTATGTATATTAACAGCAATCCCAAATTCAAACCCAGGAAATCTTACAAAAAAAAATACCAATACTTTCTACAACTTTCCCAATTTTAATGGAAAAAATTGTAAAAATAACTTCTCAATTTTCCAGGGAAGCAATTCGAAGCCATATTGCCTCGGGCCATATTTCACCGGGACAAGTTGACTCGACAAATGACGTCACTCGGTGACGGCTCGGCCCATCGAGCTCGGTATCTGTATTTCACAGCCTTTACAAAAGATTAGTAGCACGCGTTTTAGAGTAAAAAAGTCAATATTTTTTGCTTCGATCAAATATATACCAGATTCAGTATTAAAAACAATATTAATAAATTTATTTAATTCAGGTTTCAAAGGCCCATATTAATTTTAAATGACATTGTGTTATACATTTTATGATTCAATGAAATTTCACAAAACAAAAGCACAAACAAGTAATAAAAGTTACATAAAAAATTACAAATCTAAATAAAATAATTTAAAAAGTCAAAACATTCACATACAAACAGTGATGTATGATTCAGTGTTGCATACAAATACAGCACAAAAAATGGCATGAGTTTACTATACTATTGTATCCGTTACAATATACTATATCACAAAAAAAAAATCAATTCAAGTCAACCTTACCATTGCATTTTAAGGTTGAGTTTCGACTAGTACCGTAATAAACATAAGCTATCCTGCTCCGCGATAACAGCTTTAAAATTTTATGACCGTACGCCAGTGATCGTTAGAAAATTCAACTGTATTGCTATACTAATAACGCTTCAATTCCTCAAGCTCAAATAAGACCACATATTTACTTGTGGTCTTATTTTCCTTGCCGTTTTTAGATACATTACCTTAAATCTAGTAAATTTTTGATCGAAGGTTTTTTTGATAAGATTTGGTAGGATTTAGTTCAGTTCAGTTACAATTTACGTAACCAATAAATTTCCAGCACCGCTGTTAGTTAGTATGGTAACTGTACATAAGACCACACTCTTACTTGTGGTCTTATTTTTCTTGCCGTTTTTAGATACATCACGTTAAATCTAGTAAATTTTTGATCGATGGTTTTTCGATAAGATTTGGTAGGATTTAGTTCAATTCAGTTACAATTTACGTAACCAATAAATTTCCAGCACCGCTGTTAGTTAGTATGGTAACTGTACATAAGACCACACTCTTACTTGTGGTCTTATTTTTCTTACCGTTTTTAGATACATCACGTTAAATCTAGTAAATTTTTGATCGATGGTTTTTCGATAAGATTTGGTAGGATTTAGTTCAATTCAGTTACAATTTACGTAACCAATAAATTTCCAGCACCGCTGTTAGTTAGTATGGTAACTGTACCTAAGACCACACTCTTACTTGTGGTCTTATTTTCCGTGCTGTTTTTAGAGACACCACCTAGTAAATTTTTGATCGAAAGTTTTTCGATAAGATTTGGTAGGATTTAGTTCAGTTCAATTACAATTTACGAGTACGTAACCAATAAATTTCCGGCACCACTGTTAGTTAGTATGGTAACTGTACATAAGACCACACTCTTACTTGTGGTCTTATTTTCCTTGCCGTTTTTAGAGACATCACCTCAAAAAGACGACCTCGTTGGTGTAAAAGTTACCATGCTAATACCTGCTAATCAGAAGGTTCCGGGTTCGATTCCCGGCCCGATCAACATCTTTGTGCTTAACTAAATTTGTTGGCTGTGGGTCTGGATGTTAAATATATATTTATGTTTATAATATTATGTATGTATGTATGTATGTGTAGTATACCAGCTGTGTTAGCAACCATAATACGAGCTAGAAATGGTTCAGTATGGGGCTAACCAGCCGTATGTGAATAAAAATTTAAAAAAAAACTGGTAAATTTTTGATCGAAGGTTTTTTGGTAAGATTTGGTAGAATTTAGTTCAGTTCAGATACAATTTACGTAACCAATAAATTTCCAGCACCGCTTCATTACACGGAATGTGCGAGAATCTATCAACCTCGGTCAGTAGGCAGCTGTATCGTAATGCTCACATTAATACACACGTGACATATTACCGTCTCAGATGCCGCTTATGGTCCATTTGATGTAGCCGCGGTTACATGTAAATAGATGTTATTGATTATGGGTAACGGGATTAATAGGCCCGGCTTGACTTGCCACGGGTTGCGGTGATGCATAGGCGCCTTGTAACTTGAATCTTGTAAACAATAGTAGAGATAGGTTTGTCCTGGTAAGCTTGGCCCAATTTTAAGTACCTCAGCTTTCTCTTCTATAGCGACTGTCTCGCCATTTAACATCTGGTGAGTTGTGGTCAAGCGCAAGCCTATCATACATAAAACAGTTTTTTTTTGTAGTTTTATCCTTATTTAAAATACTATGTCCATTCTATTCTATCTATATAAAAAAAATATAAATAACATTATTTTGTTCTTTTTCGTATGAGCTAAGTGGCCAAGCTTTGGTGTCGAGAGTTTTTCAAGTCGTACGAAGACTTGACTTAACAACAGCTTGTACTAAGACTAAGCTGCCGAGATCTACAATTTAACATCATTCGAGCCATGATAGTGCCCAACGGATCGTCACGCCATCGTTTTCTGAAGTTTCAAAATCCAATTATTAATGGTTTTGCTTTTATGTTTTTTTTTTACTCTTAACAGCTAGACATTTGACACACGAGATAGCGACACTCCCCCCAAATGTGGAGCATGCCTAGTTACACTGTAAAGGCTAAAATTACTATGCTAGGTTGTCTATTCCATGTCAGTTAATATTATTATGTAAATGATGACCAGCCGTAGCAATGTAGTATCTATGTAATTCCAGATATATTATACATATCGGTTTAGCAGGGCATTAGTATACGGACATCGACGCGGGAAGTAATTAGTATGTTTAGAGAAGGGGTAGCCATAACTATCGGCAGCCATAATTATTCTTATCTTAATATATATAAATCTCGTATAATTATACAACTTCCATATCACAATGTTAGTTACCGTACTCCTCCGAAACGGCTTGACCGATTTTTTCCATATTTCATATACGTATACAGTAGGCCCGAGAATCAGCTACTAGCTATTTTTCATACCCCTAATTGACAAGGGATAATGTTCAGCCTTAATTATTATATTTTTTTTAACAATTGTTTTTTATATTTTTTTTTAGAGTGGCAGTAAAATATACATACAACCCAAATTTTTTACTTTTTATAAACAGCCCCTATTTTTTTACCATTTCAGTAATTTAATCATTTTTCATCCCGCTCGATAACTCGTCAATTATAGTGTTTTTTAACTGCACTTAAGGCAAAATAACGTTTGCTGGGTCAGCTAGTACAAATATAATAATATAAGCAATAATAAAAGTTTGTATTATTTATTTAAATGTCGATATTTATTATTCTTTTGCTTTGTTAGTTTTAGATATATATTTTATGTGACGACCTCGTTTGCGTATTGGTTACCATGCCGGGCTGCCAACCAAATTGTCCCGGGTTCGTTTGCCAGCATGGCCAACATCTTTGTTATGAACTTAATTTGTTGGCTGTTGGTCTGGGTGTGTATATGTCAGTAAAAAGTATTTATGGTTGTATATGTAGTAAAACAGTTGTGTTAGCAACCATAATACAAATTAGAAATGCTTTATTATGAGGCTAACCAGCCGTGTGTGAAATGTATCCTAATATTAATTCATTTATTTAATTGTGATGGTAATAATATGAGATTCTACAGTTTTAATAATAATATCTACAAAAGAGTGTCCAAAAATATTTACCGAGAGAATATATTATTTAACAGTAAGTAAAACATCTGACTCGACAAAGTACGTTTTACTCAATTGACGAATTTTTTTGTGGCCAAATGAAAAGTTTTCGCTATATACCAGAGAAAGGTACATTGCGAAATTATATTGACATTATTACTAATGTATAATGTATATGTTTTCTTTTCTTTTCTATCTGCACTGTCCCTATCCATCCTGTTTGCCTGGTAGAGTAATATTCTATTCTTTTCTATACATTGTATATAATTATGACATTTTATCACTAGTACTGGCTTGTAAATGTAATATTTTACCAATAAAATTGTGTATCTAAATATCTGAGATTACTATTTCGAGAATTGCCGGTTATTTATCAGTGATTTTGGTCTGAGGACAGCCTACTGGTCAAATTCCTAGCTGTACTGTTAAAAAAACATGTCGAAATGTTACATCCCTAGTTCATAACTCAGCGAGTCCGGGGATCGAGCTCTGTTGCGGCGACGCAAAGCACCGCAATATCGCCATGACTCGATAGATAATAACGCTTGAATATTCATTTTAGAACGTATTTGAATTGTTATTTGATATATTGCACTGGAATATGATATATTCCACACGTTTCGCGGAATAATTTACGCATTTGTTGTAATGCAAACTGCTCTTACAAACGACCTCGTTGGCGTAATGGTTACAATGCCGGACTGCCAATCGGGAGGTTCTGGGTTCGATTCCCGACACGGCCAACATCTTTGTGCTGAACTAATTTTGTTGGCTGTCGGTCTGGGTGTTGAATATGTATATATATAAGATATATATGTATGTATATGTAGTATATCTGTTGTGTTAGCAACCATAATACGAACTAGAAAAGGTTCAGTATTGGGTTAACTAGCCCTGTAAAAATGCGTCCTAATATTTGTTTATTTTATTTATTTATTTACTTTTAGGCTGCATTCAGGGTTTACTGATTACAAGTTTTACGGGTTTTTAAGGTTCCGTACCTAAAGGGTACAAACTGGACCGTAACTAAGACTTCTCTGTTCATCTGTATCTCTTTATTTGCTCATAGGCTTAATTATGAAGGGTTAGGTAAAATACAAAGAAATATAATCAAATCAATTTACATACCCATAATATGCATATCTGTTGTTGCTTTTATGACATAAAATGTACTATGACATGTTACGCCACTCGAATTAATGATTAACTCTCTAAGGCGTCGGAATCAATTGGCTTTAGTTGGTTTTGTTTGTATTCCATACAATGATACATTCTCACTATTTAAAGACCACTCTCTATAACACCAACTCCAAAATACACAGTCCCTTCATGAAGTTTACACTATATATTGAAATTTGAATAAATTAATATTTGAGGTTCCCGTACGACAAATCATATACAAAACACAATAATGATATGTTTGTTTTTTGGCAAAAAAGATCCAAACGTTTATCATTACTAGCAGCTTAAAGTCAAAAGTCTAAAGTCTAAAACCTTGAATAATTAAAACCAGTACTGGCAAGTAAAGTAAAAGTATTTTTCATTTAGGTTTTTACAATACATTCCAAGCAGTATCAAAGCGGACAAGAGAAGCCTTAGCACAGTTTCTTTAACACAATAATTACTTACTCAATAGCAATAGCGTATGTGATCAAAATTATACAAAAACAATATTTTAGAAACTAGTTCATATTAGATAGCAGATGTGCCTAAATAGATTACCTGTCCTTGTTATAGAGATTTCTAAAATCTGACATCCGGCCAATATTCTGTCGGCGTAAGTAAATTCCAGTTACTGCTATTAAAAAAAATACCAAATATGTAGATGCTTTAAAAGGCATATTCACCGTGACGCTAATATTTTACAAATTGAGAATATCTTTTTTTTTTTACACACGATATTATTATTTTTATAAAAAAATACGTTGTCTAATTGATAAATAAAAAAAATATATGTTAGAAAATATTCAGTATTCTATATTTGCACCATGCCATGTTGGTGGGCAAAAATTATCTGATTTTCAATATAAAATCGAGCAAAACGAAAAAAATGTATGTTAGAAAATATTCAGTATTCTATGCTTGCGCCATGGTAAGTTGGTGGCCGAAAACTATCTGATTTTTCAATATTTGTGCAAGCACAAAATTTACTTTTTTTATTATTCCCAAATGCCTAGTACAACAATAACGATGTTATCCGATAAACATTTAAAATGGCTACATAACCTACCTAACATAATAAAAACAGTCTAATATTTCCTTTAATTGAATTTTTCTTAACAAAATGTTACTCTAATCCTATCGCACCCGTCCATATTATGTATATCGTGATGTATACAGTTATTTAAATAAATTGACTTTTTCTGTGCACTCAACTGTAGTTTTTACCACCCAAATCCTATCCGACCAAAACCTATCCGGATAAAAACCTATCCGGCCAAATGTTTCCGGCCAAAAGACTCATCCCTATCCCACGTAACCTGGCAGCAGTTCACGGGCTGGATCCGTCCCCCCGAGTGACGCGTCACATAAATCAACGTCTAGAACTTTCGCTACCAACCTGTCCCCTATAGATGGAATGATACCGAACTTGGAAGAAATATTGTTTGGTGGGATCTTGTATCTTGGGCTTGTTTCTTGTATCTTGGTCACGAAGTCTTATGCTAGTGGCATGAATATAGTTGCTTTTAGACTCGTTTTTTGCAAGCTTTTTTTAAGCTTGTATTGTTTTCTTACTACTTCGACAGTGCGCCATAATTATAAGTTTGAGATATCTGTTTGTCTGTCAATGGCACCGTAGTTCCCTAACGGATGAACCAATTTTAGTTAGACTTGTTTGTTTTCAGTATCTTTTTTACAAAGGCACATTTCACGCATGACTGGTTGGTCCCATACTAAACCGTTTGTAGTTTGTATTATGGTTGCTAACACAACTGATATACTACACATATTGATATAAATTAGTACTTTATATCGATACATATTTAACACCCAGACCGACGTCAACAAACTTAGTTCATCACAAAGATGATGGCCGTGTCGGGAATTGAACCCGGGAACCTCTGGTTGGCAGTCTGGCTTGGTAACTACGAGATTTAATTTAACTTTGAATTTATGGTCCAAAGCATAGACTAATAAATATAATAGACGCTCAACTTCTTGTTGAAAATTGTACTACGTGTATCATTCAATATACTTAGACCAATCTATTCGTATTTTCTTAAAACTACTTCACTCGGGTCTCTAAATCTCCTATCGTAATATCACTATGCGACTGCAGCGCATACATTTGCAGCGCCATCTAGGTTTTATTGAAAATTATGCCAAACTTCCGCGCCACGCTTTACTGTATAAAAATCAGCAATCTTATCTAGTATTCTGAATCTCATAGTGTGTCGAAAAACGTTTTTCTTTTACCCAAGTAGATTAACCTAGTCACCTAAGAACCAAAGCGAGTCTTTGTAGTTCAAATTCCTTTAAGATTATCTTAATTTCACCAAGCATGATTCTCCACAAGAGTTCCTTCAGACAGGTCTTAAATGACGTTCAAAGGGTTCTTTAATGCCTAGGTACTTTGGAAATGGGCAGAACATTTTGTGAAATGCCTTTATAATCTACGTAGTCGTTAAAATCTTGCTTCGTCTAAAAAGGTAGCTATTGCGACAGTATTGACAGTATGGGCAGTGCTATATTAACCACTAACAGAATTTAGACTTAGCTTACCGTGGTATAACAAAAATCACGTTTCTTCTATGGGGGCTTGTGTACCCACCTTAACATTTAATTTTTTTATTTGTTGTTATAACTTTTTTAGATTTCTAGGTATCACAGTTTCTGAGATACAACCTAGTGACAGACAGACAGACAGCGGAGGTTTAGTAATAGGGTCCCGTTTTTACTTTTTAGGTACGGACTCCTAAAATATTAAGGATGCATTTTACTTAAGGTAGTATAAGGTCTTCAGCCGTGTTCGGAGCTTTGATATATTAACAAACTTATGTAGATATAAAGTGAGCAGTGTTACGACCATAGTTCTGTGGCTTTGATAGCGTTGTGCCAGAAGACGAAGATTCAAAGCCTGGTGGCTGAGATATTTTCGATTGCTTGCCCTAAAATTTACAGATGACCTGGTTTATTTACGAATAACTATTAGATAAGAAACAATTTACTATATACAAACTTAAACACTACATTTAAATTAGAGTAAGCTCACCCACCATTAAGGCTGTCGCTGCGGGGCAGAGTTCCCAAGATGCTGGCAGCATTGCCCCGTTGAACAGCTAAACTTAGTCTTTGTAAGAAATAGCAGGCAGCTCTAAAATCTCCAGAAGCGAGGAATAACCGCTTCCCAATGTCTTTACAAAAAGTTTTTAAAGGACGAGCACAGGCCTAAAGTCTCCACGGACAGCGCAACAAACTCATAGTTTGCTCTAATCTGTGAGTACTTTCGATGTTTAGACTTAGCATTATAGATAAAATCATATATATCTTCAAGATTAAGGAACATACTTGTTTCATGTGCTAATCGTGTTTAAGAATTAAATTAATGTTTTTTTTTCAAGTTTAATACAACACAAACCCATACTGGTGCCTGAATCTAGTTATGGTCCTAATAACCCAAATAAATCTAATTTAAACTCTTCGACCGTTACTTGGCTACTTTTATACAAAAGGAATCATTAGTTATCCAATCAATTTTAAACTCTAACTTGGTTATGCAAAATTGATTTTCCTTTGATTGCGTAAAAGAGTTAGCGCTGACCAGAAATTGAATTTTAAAATGACAAAATTGAGGGCACAGCCTGTTAAATTAAATTCGACTCTATCATCTTTGCTGGATGATTCAAAATTGATTGAAAGATATACTCGTATAAGTAATATAAGTAGTGTATTTTCGTTAGACTTTTAATTTTGTTTGTCAATGACCGTGATTTATTATTTGTATGATTTTGATTTTATTTTTATGATTTTGATTATGTGTAATATGGACTTTGTCTGAAATAAATGATTTGAATTTGAATAATCAAATTGTTTTGGGCAAAGATAGTTGTGGATCTTTGGAATGATAAGTGACTTTCTTTTTGCTTCAAAACAAATTCAACGGACATTAAAAGAGAAATGAAAACCTGTACTCGGAGAATAAAAATAGATATAGTAGAGTAGATATAGAAGTATTGTAAGAATTTTTATATACTCGTAAACCCTTCCTTCTGTTATCCGTGGCAAAAAATATTGTGTATACAAATAGGTAGATCTAAAACGTTATAGTCCTTACTGTTATAACTGAGTGAGTGTTTTTATTCAAACCATGACAGAGAGAAGGCAGTGAAGACGTTTTGAACAAAAATATTCCTCCTTAATACACAAGATTTATACCAAAATGATGGAATGTATAAAAACAATGAGATAATAATTATAGTTTGGTTGATATCGCAATTTTCCGAATTTATTCTTGCGGTCTGATTGGCTTACCTTTAGCTTGTAGTTGTAATCAAGAAAGGAAAAGGATTACGTTCTTATTAAAAACGCTTAATTAAATTCGTCATGCAATAGATACTATTCAACGGCACACACGACGAAACTAAATTTAAAGAAGCCCCGTCTCTTTTCATCTTAGGTCACGTGATTTTAGTTGTTTTGTCTGTGTTTCAGAACGTGCCGTCTCTTTTTGGCCACCTAAGATGAAAAGAGACAGGGCTTCTTTAAATTTAGTTTAGTCGTGTGTGCCGCTGAATTGCCACCAATGTCTAGGCAAGCAAAGCATCTAGCAGCGAGATGGGTGGACGACATCACTCTAAAGTCGCGGGTTCTTCCTGGACGAGGACTGAACAGGATCAACGCAGGTGGCACATGCTGAGAGGCCTATACCCAGCGACTGGATGAGAGGGCCTGTGGGGCACGTGGCATAGCGTGGCATGGCGTGGCATGGCGTGGCATGGCGTGGCATGGCGTGGCATGGCGTGGCATGGCGTGGCATGGCGTGGCATGGCGTGGCATGGCGTGGCATGGCGTGGCATGGCGTGGCATGGCGTGGCATGGCGTGGCATGGCGTGGCATGGCGTGGCATGGCGTGGCATGGCGTGGCATGGCGTGGCATGGCGTGGCATGGCGTGGCATGGCGTGGCATGGCGTGGCATGGCGTGGCATGGCGTGGCATGGCGTGGTATGGCGTGGCATGGCGTGGCATGGCGTGGCATGGCGTGGCATGGCGTGGCATGGCGTGGCATGGCGTGGCATGGCGTGGCATGGCGTGGCATGGCGTGGCATGGCGTGGCATGGCGTGGCATGGCGTGGCATGGCGTGGCATGGCGTGGTATGGCGTGGCATGGCGTGGCATGGCGTGGCATGGCGTGGCATGGCGTGGCATGGCGTGGCATGGCGTGGTATGGCGTGGCATGGCGTGGCATGGCGTGGCATGGCGTGGCATGGCGTGGCATGGCGTGGCATGGCGTGGCATGGCGTGGCATGGCGTGGCATGGCGTGGCATGGCGTGGCATGGCGTGGCATGGCGTGGCATGGCGTGGCATGGCGTGGCATGGCGTGGCATGGCGTGGCATGGCGTGGCATGGCGTGGCATGGCGTGGCATGGCGTGGCATGGCGTGGCATGGCGTGGCATGGCGTGGCATGGCGTGGCATGGCGTGGCATGGCGTGGTATGGCGTGGCATGGCGTGGCATGGCGTGGCATGGCGTGGCATGGCGTGGCATGGCGTGGCATGGCGTGGCATGGCGTGGCATGGCGTGGCATGGCGTGGCATGGCGTGGCATGGCGTGGCATGGCGTGGCATGGCGTGGCATGGCGTGGCATGGCGTGGCATGGCGTGGTATGGCGTGGCATGGCGTGGCATGGCGTGGCATGGCGTGGCATGGCGTGGCATGGCGTGGCATGGCGTGGTATGGCGTGGCATGGCGTGGCATGGCGTGGCATGGCGTGGCATGGCGTGGCATGGCGTGGCATGGCGTAGCATGGCGTGGCATGGCGTGGCATGGCGTGGCATGGCGTGGCATGGCGTGGCATGGCGTGTGCATGAGGGTCTGTGGGGCACGTGGCATAGCGTGGCATGGCGTGGTATGGCGTGGCATGGCGTGGCATGGCGTGGCATGGTAGACAGTACATGCATATTATGTAGTAGTACCCATAAGACAGTAGACGTATATGTAGTAGTACCCGTATATAAATTTAGCAAGACTGAAATTCTCACCACATTTTTGGCGCAAATTCCGCTAACAATTATCTCGGATATTATTCTAGTAGTAACAAAGCGGCAATAGTAACAAGTATATACTAAGTATATATGTAGTTATGTACTTAACGGAGCGGCATGCTTTATCAGCTGAAAGTTAATTTTCACCAGCAGGGAGAATAGGGTAGAATGGCCAGATAGAATTTGTTAAAATGGGTTGTGTCCTTAAGCGAACTTTTGACTTGTAAATTTGGTGTTATCAATAATAATCATTTGTATTTGAACAAGCGAAGTCCAAGCATGGACTGGCCATTTTGATTTCGTCTGCCTGTATTTATTATTAGTTCGTTATCGCCTACAGGCTGTAGATTTGAACTAAGCTTAAGGCAAAGATACGAGTAAAGGGGAAATAATGATTTTACCGTTTTTTAGCTATAAATTGTAAACAATAAAAATATGGAAAAAAAGTTTAAGGGCCGTCTAAAGAATCACTTTAAGAATATTTATCGACAACCTCGATGGCGTAATGGTTACCTTGCCAGACTGCCAATCAGAAGGTTCTGGGTTCGATTTCCGGCACGGCCAACATCTTTGTGCTTAACTAAATTTGTTGGCTGTGGGTCTGGGTGTTAAATATGTATCTATATAAAATATGTATGTATGTATATGTAGTATATCAGTTGTGTTAGCAACCATAACACTAACTAGACATGGTTCAGTATGGGGTTAAACAGCTTTGTGTGAAATGTGTCCTTATATTTATTTATAGTTACTTATTGGGGTACCAATCAGACTTGTCAATATCAAAATCTGGTTCAGCAAACTAAATTTTTGATTCTTTGTACCAGTTTTATTTCTAATTCATAAGTTTGATTGATATCAAATAAGTATAACTATTCTTAGAGTGGTTCTTTAGACGGTCTTTGAAAAAAAATCGTTATTTTTTCAGTTTACGATTTAAAGGAGAAAGAACTGTTAAATAAAGTTTTCGTCTTCTGTCTTAACCATTCTCTCGAGTTTCAGCACGTATTTCGAGTTTCAACATATATTATACTACACATAGAGTGGTTCTTTAGACGGTCTTTGAAAAAAAATCGATATTTTTTCAGCCTACGATTTATAGGAGAAAGATCTGTTAAATAAAGTTTTCGTCTTCTGTCTTAACCATTCACTCGAGTTTCAGCACGTATCTCGAGTTTCAGCATATTGTATTATACTATACTTAGAGTGGTTCTTCAGACAGTCATTGAAAAAAAATCGATATTTTTTCAGTTTACGATTTATAGGAGAAAGAACTGTTAAATAAAGTTTTCGTCTTCTGTCTTAACCATTTTTTTGAGTTTCAGCACGTATCACGAGTTTCAACATATTGTATTATCCTATACTTAGAGTGGTTCTTTAGACGGTCATTGAAAAAAAATCGATATTTTTTCAGTGTACGATTTATAGGAGAAAGAACTGTTAAATAAAGTTTTCGTCTTCTGTCTTAACCATTTTTTTGAGTTTCAGCACGTTTCTCGGGTTTCAACATGTACTATACTATACTTAGAGTGGTTCTTTAGACGGTCTTTGAAAAAAAATATCGATATTTTTTCAGTTTACGATTTATAGGAGAAAGAACTGTTAAATAAAGTTTCGTCTTCTGTTTTAACTTTTCTCTCGAGTTTCAGCACGTATCTCGAGTTTCAACATATTGTATTATACTATACTTAGAGTGGTTTTTCGACGGTCTTTGAACAAAAAAATTCGATATATTTTCAGTTTACGATTTAAAGGAGAAAGAACTGTTAAATAAAGTTTTTGTCTTCTGTCTTAACCATTCTCTCGAGTTTCAGCACTATGCTAGCTCCGGGTCGTCGCTCCAGTGAAAAGCAAACTATTTTATCTAGCGTTTAATAGGAGCTGCGGAACACTGGTAGGTACTGCGATTATTTATACAGATTATTTCTACAAAACACTGAATAAATTCTCAGCTTTCTAGCTTACTTCTGATATTTTATATTACTAATGTTTTTTTTTAAATAAAAAATTGACATTATTATTTATGAATTTATTTAAGATTAAATTGTTTTTTTTTTGGATTTAAATAAGTATGAACATACTTATAAGATTATTTAATAAGAATTTGACACGTAAATTGGTTTTACAAAAATAAATGATTATGATTATGATTATTATGATTTCAAATTGCTAAGACAAATAAGAAAGTTGAAATGAATGGTTCTTTCCGTGAGCCTCTTGAGAGCCAGTGATTCCAGGCTAGATATGCTCCATCTTTAGTCAGAGCGTCGCTAACTCGTGTGATAATACGAATATAATATGAATACTATAATAATAATAATATGAATACTAAAATAATAATATGAATACCTGATACACAGAGGGGAAAAAATAATAAGTTTATTTTCAACCTGAGCATATTAATATTAATTTGCATGATGATGGTAAGGCATTTTCTAGAGCTCCTCTGGCTAGTAACTACCCAAACAAGTTGAAAAATTTCTCGCTAAGCAGCCAATACAGCTGTGTTCCAGTAACCTTTGAAAGACATTAATACCAGACTAAACATGCTCCACCTTTGATTAGTGTCGCTTGCTCGGTTACGGGCCCTGCTAGTCAACTATCTAGCAGTACAGTGTAAAGAAAAACAATCAACGAAAAATATATTTCTATGCTAAACATCACTGAAGTCGCCTAGATGAGGACTGCACAAGATCAACGCAAGTGGCAGAGGGAGGCCTATACCCAGCAGTGGATAAAAAGGGCTGTGGATGATCATGCTAAAGATAAAATGATACAATGAGTTTTCTTAGCGTGTGTATCTGCCATTATTTCATCGATCAACAACAAAAAATAATTGAAAACTTTTCCTACCTATTATGATTTTGGCATTTTATTTGAAAATAAAGTAAAAGCCTTTATTCTACATATAAAAAATATTTTTCACATTGTAGTTTTTTACTCTTTTCTATTAATTTATTCACTTATTTTATAAGCCGAAATTTTCTTAGCAGACTAGTCTTCCCCTATAAACATCCATTCTTCTCTTTTCTCTTTTTAATTTCAGCATTTAAATATGTTAAAAGAACAAGGAAAATGAATAATTAATCAAAACATAAACAAGTAAAATAATGAAAAAGCAATCCCTCCAATTACATCTAAAGACAGAACTTATAAAACAAAATGGCCGACTCGTGAAGGCGCAAAATTGAAATGGAAGTAACACTCAAGAATTCACGGCACGCGATCATAATAAAGAAGTTTCACACATTAAATTAATACGTCTACAAGTGAAAATATAAGCCCGAGTACACATTACTGAATATTAATCTAAGCATTAACATTCACAACTGCTACAAGCTATTAATATATGAGTATTGTTATTAAGTAGAATAAATATAGTCAAATAATAATTGTTTTTGTTTTATAAGAATACTAACGTGGTTGCCTGGAAGAAATTGCTTTTAGCAATAAGGCTGCCATTTTCGGCACAAGTTTTAAGTTTCTTATGTTAATAATTTTATGTACATAAGTGTGTGAAATATAGAATTAATCTGCCTATCTATCTAGTGGAACAAATACCAGTAATATAACAGTTTTATAGTACTCGTCTAATATCAGGCTACTCTTAATATATTATGTAGTCTATTGACTTATTATAGTAGATATTGAGTTTTTTATTGACTTAAAAAAATACACATATATTTCAATTTTTTTCCATACACTTTTAGTATCTGAAAACACTCATAAAAATATACTAGTCCAATCTACAATAGTATAAATTCTTACTTAATCAAGCTTAGGTCAATGCATTGGATGGGATAAGATTTTTGGTTAACTTGCAAATACTTCCGTTAGTCGGATGACCCGTCAAATAGTAGGTTCCTTGCGTTTGTTTCAGTACATTCGTCGTTAAAATACATCACCAAAGACATTTTGTTCAATAGTTAATAAGCACTATGAAAATACTAATTTAAATATATTTTTTTCCGGTAGGCTTCGTGAGAGCCAGTATTTCTAGGCTGGCCATGCTCCACCTTAGACAAGATAGTAGCGACTTTCTGGCTTAGGGCCTGTTAGTAAAATGCCTAATCATGTTTACATACTACATATATACAAAAGTTATATCAATGCAAAGAAATATAATAATATACATACATCCAAATTTTTTTTTCTATACTAGGACACATTTCACACACGGCTGTTTAGCTCCATACTTAACCATTTTTTGTTTGTGTTACGGATTCTAACACAACTGCTTAACTACAAATACATATTTTATACGATACATACTTAACACCTAGACCGACAACCATCAATTTTAGTTCATCACAAAGACTTAGGTCGTGCCCAAAATCGAACCCGGGACCCTGCGGTTGGCAGTCCAGCATAGTAACCATTACCAAACAATTTTATTGTTTACTATTGGGGTGTTCTTTTTTTCACGAAAAAAAGGCTAACACGAATTTCCCAACCACATTATGTGAGTTAAGCTGAACATTGCAAAATATAAAGTTTCTGTTAAGTACCGGGGAACTTTCATCTGTTCACAGATTAACTTTGCTGTCGTGTGCCGTCCTTGATATAGTGCTAACACTAGATATGGCACTTATAAAAAACTAACTACTCATATGATGTAGCCACCATCGGGCGAGTAGGGAAACACCAAGGCGGCATCGTTATACTGTGGAGGTGCCTAAGTCGCGTACTAAGCGGTTTGCCTCCACCTTCATTGTGCGAACCGCCAAAGTGTGGAATTCTTTGCCAAATTCTCTGTTCCCCGATAACTATAATCTAGCGGTTTTCAAGGCAAGAGTGAGCCGGTTTCTTCTGGGCAAGCGCGCTCCACCTTAGATTGCAATATCGCTTACCATCAGGTGAATTGCGGTCAAGCGCAAGCCCATTACTAGGTAAAAAAAAGCTTAACTGACTAAGGTGATCTGAAACAACCATTAAAGCTGATCGATTTGGTCAGCTTTAACATCCTACTTATGTAATAAATGCGAAAGTTTGTGTGTGTATGTTTGTTACTTCTTAACGCTCAACCGGATGCACCGATTTTAATTAAATTTTGTGTGAAGAAATATAACCTAGAATTTGTGTTAGCACATTGGCTACTTTTTGTCCCGAACATAATTATGGTTCTCGTGAGATACGCAAATAACTTCAAAATCTATTTTGCTTCTCCACGCTCCAACGGTTGGGCCGATTTTGATGTGATAACCTATGAAGATAAGTTATATTTTGGATTAACACAAAAGCTATTTTTTATTCCGGATTAATTTATTTTGTCCCAGATTGACGTGGGTAACATAGCAGGGCGTAGCTAGTAAAAAAATATTATAAGCGAATAGACGTAGGGGCAGACAACCAGCCAGATTGTCAGTTTACATCGTCAAACTGGAAATAAATTGAAGACTGTACTGTAAGGCGTGTTGAAGAGGAGACCTATACTTAGCATTGGGAGGGTACAGGCTGACAATGGTGATGAAACAAATAGTACTACCAGAGCCACTGATCTTAATCTTTCAGACAAATAAAACTCAATCAATTTGGTCCACCCCGTTCGGAAACTATAATGCTACGGACACTATCACACACACATACATAATATACGTATACTTAGAACATTTTCCGTATATGTATGCTTATAACATTATCCGTCCCCCTCATTTACGCAACGGAGGCCAATAAGAATAATAATAGTAGTTTAAAAAAAAACTAAAAAACACACGCTTATCTGGCCGTTTTAAGTGGGTCAAAATCGCTTCCAAAGAAGTCGGTTACAAACAAACATACAAACAAAAATACAAAAAAATGTGATAATTTTATCAAATTAGTGTATTGTCATCGGTCCTCAATAAATCTACAAAGTTTCAACGAAATCTGGCCGTTTAAAGTGGGTCAAAATTGCGCCCAAAGAAGTCGGTTACAAACAAAGATACAAACATACAGGTGAAGCTAATATAAAGCGTGTAAAAGTGACATTTAAAAATATATTCACTATCACATCCAGTAACTTTCTATCCGATGTTTCGTGAATTAATTCTTTGCGAAGAAAGTGGGAAGTTGTCTTCTGACTGTCAAAGTAATTGAAAACGTTTGGCTGGAAGTGTCTGCTCGTTGCGACTTGAAATGGGTAAATTATAGAAATTTAAAGCTCATGCGTGGAGAGAGTGGTCTTGTCGGGAGGATGTTGGACTACTGTCTGCAACACCTTGGATCGAATCCAACGCTACACCAATGACTTATTTGACGAGTTATTTGCGTAAATTGTGTCACAATAATATGATATAATTTTATTATTTCGTTATTTAAATTTAATTTTATTTCATCAATAAGTTGTCATCAATATATGATAATCTTCTTATCTTTTCTTATATATAAAATTTCCGTGTCACAGTGTTTGTTACCGTACTCCTCCGAAACGGCTTGACTGATCATTACCAAATTTCATATGCGTATGCAGTAGGTATGAGAATAAGCCAACGTAAAACGTTTTTACCCCTAAGTGATAAGGGTTGTTCACCCTTAAATATATTTTTTAATTTTTTCGACGATTTTTTTTTATTTGAATTTTATATAAAGTGGCATTAAAAAATACATACAACCCTAAATTTTTACTTTTTTATCATCAATCCCTATTTTTTTATGGCCATTTTAGTAAATTTCCGTGTCACAGTGTTTGTTACCGTACTACTCCGAAACGGATCGACTGATCTTTAGCAAATTTTATATACGTATTCAGTAGGTCTGAGAATCGGCTACTATCTATTTTTTATACCCCTAAGTGATAAGGGTTGATCACCCTTAAATTTTTTTTTTAATTTTTAACGATTTTTTTTATTTTATTTTTGTATTAAGTGGCATTAGGAAATACATACAACCCTTATTTTTTTACTTTTTTATCATTATTTCCTATTTTTTATGGCCATTTTAGTGTTTTATTCATTTTTCATCTCGCTTGATAACTGATCAAATATAGTGTCTTCAACTGTAGTTCGAGTAAAATTCTATATTTTTTTGAAGAAAATAACTAACAAAATTTAACCTGATTGATATACATATGCTTAGTATTACCAATCTTAAATACTTAAAATTTGCCGCGCCTTTACTTTACTGGTGAGTGAAATGCCACACTATGCCATAGACTGAAGTCGGTCTCCTGTTTCACTCACAAAATTCTTCTTCAAAGACTTCTCTCACTGTATACACAAATTTCGTTCTTCGTTATTGTTTATGTATCGTATGTAGTAGTATTGCTTACAATTATCATTTTGCTATCTCAATGTAACTCTCTAATTAAGTACTAGATGTTGCCCGCGGCTCCACCCGCGTATGAGCAAAAAATGTTTAACAAATATGATGATGACACTACAAATATTATGTAATTTGTTCTGCTTTGGACTGCTTTATGCTCAAACGGCTCAAACAAATATGCTAAAAATTTTCGCGCTCGCTTCGCTCGCGCATAGCTCGCTGCGCTCGCGATTGGCCCTAGGACGTTTTGGGTCATAGCTTATGACACTACAAATATTATGTAATTTGTTCTGCGTTGGACTTCTTTATGCTCAAACGGCTCGAACAAATATAATGCTAAAAATTTTCGCGCTCGCTACGCTCGCGCATAGCTCGCTGCGTTCGCATCCGGCTCGCTTCGCTCGCGATTGTTCCTAGGACGTTTTGGGTCATAGCTTACGACACTACAAATATTATGTAATTTGTTATGCTTTGGGCTTCTTTATGCTCAAACGGCTCGAACAAATATTATGCTAAAAAATTTTCGCGCTCGCTTTGCTCGCAATTGGTCCTAGGACGTTTTGGGTCATATAGCTTATGACACTACAAATATTATGTATTTCGTTCTACTTTGGACTTCTTTATGCTCAAGCGGCTCGAACAAATATGCTAAAAATTTTCGCGCTCGCTTCACTCGCGCACAGCTCGCTGCGCTCGCGTCCAGCTCGCTTCGCTCGCGATTGGTCCTAGGGCGTTTTGGGTCATAGCTTACGACACTACAAATATTATGTAATTCGTTTGGTAACTGCTCGAACGGAATCGCTTAAAAATTTTGAATACCTAAAACTTTGGAAAAATATCATTACTCACCTTAAAAATTTTACAATGAAATTGTAACAGACAAATAACAGACTTTAAAATCATACCTACATTTATAAATTGTAACTGTATCTAAAAAGTGCAAAATAAATTTATGCCTACACATAAGTACAACCGAAGACTTTGTTTGATATACTTATAAAAATGCTATTTTCAATTTTTATTTGTCCTGTATTCTTGGCGTCGGTGCCATCTAAGAAGAACAAATTAATGTTTGTTAAAATAAACACTATTAAATAGTGTTAGTGTGTTAGTTGTGGTTTTGGAATCGGTTATTTGTTTTTAAAACAATTTTATTGCGTCTAGCATTCCAGTATGAGCTCAATATTGAATATAATGCTCATTTAAAAGAGGTAATTGGTGCTATGGATAAGGTTCACGCTATAGCTTTAAAAGATTGATGTTGTTTGTTATTGTTCCTGTCGTAATTAATATGTGATAATTATGTTATTTTAGGTAATAAACTATAAAAACTTGAACATAATATTTTTTGGCGTTTGTTATTTTTTTATTTTCCCAACGTTTTTTCATAGCGCTCCATACCCATTTCACGCATATACCATACACACTTATAATAAGTAAGGAACATTTTAATTATACTAGAATTTGTCTAGAATCTAGAATAAAAATTATTAATAAGGCAAAACAACGTTTGCCGGGTCAGCTAGTTATATATATTTTTAATCATCATCAATAAACTAGTCCGCCATGATGATAGTTTTTAGTCAGTCAAAACATTATCAATAATAATTTTTTGACTGACTAAAAATTTTAATAATTTTTTGACGACCTCGTCTGTTTAATGTGGTTACCATGCTGGACTGCCAACCAGAGGGTCAAAGTCAAGTCAAAGTCAAATACATTTATTGCTTAGTTATGGCATAATTATGATGTTATACATTTAAAAGGTAGGTATCTCATAACGGACCCTGTTCGGGTATTGCAACACAAGGGTCCCGAAATGTATCCTATTATGTATTTATATTTATACTTGAAACGCAACAAGTTTGATGTACTTAAGCCAGACCACATTATGCAATGTTACAGCGTACATCAGCGGCTTACTATACTTTCCCAATGCTAAGGGGTCTAAGCGCTTTCGCACCAAAGACGTGAAGTACAAATTTTAAGCTATCATATCGTGGTGGATGCTACGCAAATTAATGCGGCTAAATACAACTTTTTTAACGCTTTAAAAAAGAAAAGTGAGAGATTTTTTTTTATTTTATCCCCCAAGCTTAGATGCATAATTGTTGTCAAGATTTTCTAATTTTTTATCAAATTATTATTTTTTCTATCTGATTATTTATTCATTCTATCTAAGCTCGAATATAATTATTGAAACAATTTGCATATCTAGCCTCATTCTGCCGTTCATTTATAGGTATTGGAATGGCGGAAAAAACACACATACACAAAGTTATTGTTTATTTCCTCTTAACACTCCAACGTCTTTTTAATTTTGATGAGTTATGGATTTAGTTAAGATAAGACACTGGATTATCAAATCAAATTAAATCAAATAATTTTATTTCAGACTTACATATGTCCATACAATATTAACACAATTACATAATATGATTGTAGTAGTTCAAAAAAAATATTTAAATTAAACTAGCAATAAAAAATGGTGATGCACAAAAGAAATATTAAACACATTGAAATTTATATAAAACAATAAAATTACCACTTTTTAAAAATTATTTTGTAATTGTTTATCTTATGAACAGCTGTTTTTTTTATCCCGGATTATCGAGGGTAACGCCGCGGGTGAAGCTAGTCGTATTATATAACGTATCAGGAAAGCAAATTAAAATAAATTCCTACGTTATTTTTGCACATCCTAAGGCTTTCGATTCAAATAACATAGAAATCAAATTACCTGCTTCACTCTTAGGTAGATAAGCTATTACGGTGGAAACAAAGTATGAGCAGTTCAAACTTATTTTACACGAACACTTGACATACTTGACAATGATATATAAGGTTCTCTTTTTTGTCTTTTTTGGGATAATATTATCAGTATTATAATTAGTAACGGAATGTCAATAAGCATTTATTGAAGTATTTAATATTTAAATACAAATGTCAAATACCTTAAACTAAAGGTGAATTCGCCCACGATCATAAGTGGTGCAAGGGTTAAGGTTTTGCCCACAACGTTGGATGTGTTTTTACGCTGAATAGCAATGGATTACCTCTGCACCTAGTACAATCGAAAACTGTTACATCCACTTTTCGTTCCAGTTCTCCTCGTCTACCAGACTCTTCGTGTCTGTATTCCAACAGTAATATTTAATTGATACATACAATTGATGATGAACATTTTAATCTAGATATTTAAAGGAAGATATTCCTAACTGAACTGAAAAATGTATCAGTTTCGTGATATACATACCTAGTTTTGATTAATACATAAACTTACTGACAGACCGAATTCCAACAATTTCGAAAGTTTACAATTCTCTTCTCATTTATTCCATTTTCTCTTCTACCTTTTTTCCAATTCTCTTATTGAAGAGTCCCGTTCAAACACAATCTTGGAACCAATTTAATTTTATTCTCCGTTTCCTGTGTAATTAGATTAAACAGAAATGATTGTCGTTCGGTTGGCAGCTCTGAAGAAGATTCAGTTTCGGTAAACGGCAGGAAATTGGAAAATAATTGTGTTTTGTGTAAGTAAAATGGTCTTAAGGCGTCTGTATTCATTGGATTATTAAATAATGCTAATAAATATTTATTGACATAAAAATATTTTCTACCTATAAGGATATACCGTGGACTAATAAATATAATAGAGGCAAAACCTCTTCTTGAAAATCGTCCTACGTGTTTATTCGATCGATACACGTAGCGCCACCTATTTGTATTTTCTTGAAACATTTTTATTCGGGTCACGCAATCTACAATCGTTATACTACTATGCGACTGCAGCGCGATGTGAACCTCAATTGTTTTCGGAATAAAAGTACCCATGTGTTAATCCAAGGTCTAAACCTATCTTTATAGTAAATCTCATCAAAAATGGTCCAGCCGTTTGAGCGTGAAGAAGTAACAAACATTTTAGTAAGATATACTCAATTATTATTAAAGCTGTAACTTAAAAAGATACTAATAACTTAAGATAACTAAACCCCTTAAGTGAAGGAAATAAAATAAATTCAAATTACTGTATTTCAGGATCAAATCCCATCATATCCAAATATTACATCAAATTATTAGTAAAATAAATTGAATTAAAAATATGTCACGGAAAAAAATATAAAAAGTCAGATTTAAATACAATAAATGTCAATGATAATCAATATAAAATACACATATAAATACATAGGTCAGGTAGGTCAAAACCTCCTCTCTGGTACCAGCAATGCCAAAGAAAAGGCCAATCCAACCACGACGAAATCATCATTAACATTAGCTTTTGACGACCTCGTTGGCGTAATGGTTACCATGCCGGACTGCCAATTAGAAGGTTCTGGGTTCGATTCCCGGCACCGCCAACATCTATGTGCTGAACTAAATTTGTTGGCTGTCGGTCTGGGTGTTAAATATGTATCTATATAAAATATGCGTGTATGTATATGTATTATATCAGTTGTGTTAGCGACCATAATACGAACTAAAAATGGTTCAGTATGGGGTTAACCAGCCGTGTGTGAAATGTGTCAAAAAAAAGCTTAAAATGGAATAAAATACTCTTTTAACAAAATGTAAAGTAATTTCAACCCGCGAAAGGTCTGGCTTCAGTTACCACTATAAGTAATTAGTCTAAAATATCAAATATAGTAATTAGATACTTTTTGCAAAATGACTAAGTAAATTCTAAAGCTTAAACAGAAATAACTGGCTTTGTGCAAAACTAAGTTAGCGCTAACAATCTCTTGTTTAGTTCTAATTAATTAAGTTATTTAGAAACATTAATTAAAAAGTAAACTAATACTTATCCCAACTAAAATTAAATTATGCAGAATAGAAATACAAAAATGTGACTAGAAACAGATGAGAAAGGCACTTAATATAATTATATGAAATTATTTTTTATAACTTGCTAAAAATATGTAAATTATATAATGTACATATAAGTAGTATACCAGTTGTGTTAGCAACCATAACACAAACAAGAAATGGTTCAGTATGGGGCTAACCAGCCGTGTGTGAAATTAAATGAAATTATTTAAAAATTAAATAATTTCATTTCAAATTTATTTTTATCATTATTACTAGTTTTATTTTGTTGTTGTATAATACAATTCTCTATCATAACTGAGGTAGATACAGATATTTATATTGTTTACTAATTGTATAAGTATGTATACCATACTCATATATTTAAAACAATCGTAAGCTTATGTACTTAAAAATAAAGAAAATGGATTTTTAAATTGACAAAACATAAATACTAAACTAACTAAATAACTGGGTTGTTGCGTCGACTCGAATCGGACTTGGCCTCCGATACCAGGAGACGCCACTGTTCTCGGTCCTGTGCCTTCTCCTGCCACTGCGTGACCTGAAGATTGCGCAGGTCCTCCTCCACTTGGTCTATCCAGCGATACCTGGGACGTCCAACCGGTCGACGCTCGCTCGTCCCAGGTAAGCTCTCTTCACTGTACGATCCGATTCCATTCTCTCCACATGGCCGAGCCAGCGGAGTCTGTATGATATTGTGTGATGATAGCAGCTCAAGATGAAAGTTCGCCTTCCAGTGCTAATATTCAGACAAACAGACCATCTGACGCAACAGGGGTGGAACAGGTATGCCAGCGACCCAGGGCTGTGCTCCTTTACTTCAAGGAGCTCGGTTGGCTTGGGTAGGCTGGTAAGGGGGGAATGCACAATACGCCCCTAGCGGGATGTCAGTGCAGGTCTCATCACCCCCACTTCAAATTCGAATTAGATATTGTGTCGCCTTAAAAAAATACAATACTTTTTTTAAATGAATGCATTCAAAAGCCGTTTTAAATAAAGAAGTTGCAAGTCAAACCCTGGGTAGAACAAATTGCATGAAACTTTGTGCAACGAATAGAAACGTTATTTGTTGAGTCGCGAATTGAAAGCGACTTGCGAGCAAGTGACGTAAATTTCATTTCCCTCGCTGAGGTCGAGAAAGACGACTTTGGAGCTATAGTCGGGAAGGTAACGATCATTTTATTTACTTTTTATTATATATTTTTTTCGACTACACTAAATTAAAAATTACATGAAAAAAAACACACACAATAATAAAAAAAAAACCTTAGAAATAGTAGATTATATCTAATACAGTGTCCGCGAGTAAGGTGCCTAAAATGTTGGCGGCATTACCTCGCTTGGCCGAGGTAAGCGCCAGCTCATGGGTCATTGCTTTTAAAAAAATTGTATCTAATTAAATCTTTTTCTTCTCGTATTAGCTAAGTGGCCAACCTCAAGTCTCAAGGCAAACTCAGTGTCAAAAATTTTTTAAGCCCCCCGAATTGTTTTGACTTAGCTTAACCCAACTGACAGCGGGGACCTACAATTGAACGACCCAAAATGTCCGCATCGAATGATGCTTAGCTTCGATGATTGCGAAAACAAACACACATACACAAAGTTCAGAACAACGAATAATTCAAGTGTTCAAACAACTAATAATTGACAATGCTAGTGTGAGTGTACTGTATTGTGTAGGCGCGTCGTCAAAGAATAGATGATAGTAAAATTTCCATGTCACAATGTTAGTGACCGTACTCCTCCGAAACGGCTTGACCGATTTTTACCTAATTTTATATGCGTATTCAGTAGGTCTGAGAATCGGCTAGTATCTATTTTCCATACACTTAAGTGATAAGGCAAAACAACGTTTGCCGGGTCAGCTCTATAATAATATTTTATCGTACCGTTATCTCTTTGACTAGAATTTATCTTATACAGCAGAATACGGCGTCGCTTCGCTCGTTTTAACTTTGCCTCTCAATTATGACTGTCTGAGGATTCTATTAGGCTTCAACTACAGCTGAAAGATACCGTTTTCTACAACTGACATTGGAAAATGAGGATTCATAATTTTACTAATGTTGTCATTATAGTAATATTGTAGTTATTTCACGATTCAAACCCAGGTACACAGTAGTTCGGCTAACTAAATAGATCAGACACAATCATCGAGGTTAAGCAACGGTTGATCCGGACCCTTTTTGGATGGATGAACGTGCACAGAACTGCAAGACTGTCTTTTAAAGGTGAAAATTTTATATGGGCACTATCGTGTATGACAGATTAAATTGTAGATCCTGGCTGCTAGTATTAGTACAAACAGTCGCTAAGCCAAGTCAGAGGTCTTTCGTGTCCTAATATTTATTTAACTATTCGACAGATTCAGCAAACATTCCAATACCAACATTCGGTATTACCATTTAACACTCATCTACATTCAATCAAATCTATTTTACTCTAAAGCTCTCTATTGCCTTTTCATAGCAAATTGTATGGAAAATCCCCGCGAATGGCCATAGAAACCCAGCCGTGAATGGTATTACGCGCACAACTGAGCTTTTACATTCATGGCTATTTTTCCTATGCTATACAGGGTTATACTAAACTATTGCAAAAACGTTTGAGGCAAAGATCTTGATTTTATAGTTTTTCGCTATAAATCGTAAAAACGAAAAAAAAAACGATATTTTTTTAACGTTTACCAGTTTTTTTTGACGTGACAACGTCTTAAATCAGGTTGCGGCTGGGAGTCACTTATGAAAAAGTGTAACGCCGGTAACATTACGATGAGTCACCGAACGAGAGAGAGGCCCGCCGAATGCCTTGCGTCTCTCTCCCACTCAACTATGATCGGTCTGCCGCGAGCGCAGCACGCGGCAGACGTTGTCACGTAAAATCTTCGCCCGTAAAACCGACTTTACAGGCAACCATTTTTTTTACATTTAATAGCCTTGCACTTGATCACAATAATTCACCTGATTGCAAACGACATTATGATCTAAGGTGGAGTGCGCTTACCCAGAAAAAACCCGGTTCACTCTTGCTTTGAAAACCGCCAGATTGTAGCTCTCAGGGAACATGGAGCTTGGCAAAGAATTTCACACCTTCGCGGTTCGCTCAATGAAGGTGGAGGCAAACCGCTTAGTACGCGTCTTTGGAACAGCAACCATGGAGGTAAGATAACGATACCTTTGCACCTTTAAAATCATTGAATGACGTCATAACTTGAACTGTAACCGTAACCGCCCAAACTTCGCTGGTTAAAAGCTATAGTTAATATTAACTAGTTGTCAGATGCGCCAGTAGACTGACAACCCGGATAACTTTAACTATACTAAGAAATATGATGGTGCAATAGATTTCGCCGTAAATGTTAAAGTTAGTGTTACAGCTGTTTTTTCTTTGTGTAAAGATAATAAGTTTTTATTTAGACTTGGAATTAATAGTTTGTTAATAACTTATTGACTCAGGCGTTACATTGCGGAAATCCATTGTAAATAAAAGACAAAATTAAATATTTAGTGTACTTCCGCTGTGATCCGAAACCCAAATTAAGATAAGTAAAGGAAAACTTAACTAAAATCAATTAACTAAGATAAATTAACTAATATTAATTAAGGCTAACGTTACCTATCACAATCCGGAAATTCTTAACTCAACACGTGTTTCGCCTTTCCACAAGGCATCATCAGGAGATGTTGACTGTTCGAACGACGAATCGAAAGCGTTTGTTCAATGATACGTAGTTTACGTTATTGTTTTGTCGATTTACTGAGTTGCCATAAACAGTTTAAATATTTATCTATGTATTTAGGCTTATTCAACTTATAATACATATATATAGTAGTGTTATCAATACTAAAATAAACATTACACATCTACCAACTAGTTATAACAGATTCAATATACATTTTCAACTGAAATTTCTGTATTATGTATAAATTTTTAATTAGGATCATTATACGTAATCACGTACGGTTTGCTATAACACAGTGTAATTTAGGATTTAATACTATTTTACTAATGAGCAATAATTAAAGCATTTTCTTTACAGAATACAGAATACAGACATTTATTGATAAATAAATATTGACAGGTCAAGATACTAATATAAAAATATAATTAATTACCATAAGCGGTACTCGTATCATTTTTAAATTCTCTAAGAGAATAATAAGATTTGCCGACTAAAAATTGTTTCAATTTGGCTTTGAATATAGAGACAGAAGCTGCATTTCTTATACTACTAGGTAGTTTATTATATAGCTTAGGGCCACAAATGTAGACCGATTTTTCAAATTTGGCTATCGAGTGGGCAGGTGTGGCGAGCCTGTCCTTCCACCTAGTGCCGTACTCATGGGATGCTCCCTGTGCGGTAAACTCCTCAGGATGAGTCCTCACAAACATACATACTTGGAGTAATACGATGCTCGGTACGGTGAGGATTCCTAGCTCAGAGAAATGCGGTTTACAAAATCTATTGAAGTTGTTTTTTTTTTTTCAAATATACAATAAATAATTGTTTGAGCGAGCGAAGCAAACAAACCTCAACGTTAGCTACCACCTTAACGTTGGAGTACTGATGGCACCTTTGGGATGGTTCTGCAAGGTACCAGCTAGAGGCGTTGGAGTCTTTTGAGAAGCGTGCCAGGAAGCTCATCGGCATTTCTTACGAGACCAAAACCAAACTTCAATCCGAACCGAAGATTTGTACAAAACGCTTTGCCTCAACATTCATAGTGAAGACTGCGAAGCTTTGGAATTCTTCCTGTGGCTCTGTTTCCTGAGAATTACTATCCTGAGATCTTCAAATCGAGAGTGAATAGGTTCCTTCTAAGTGAGCGTGCTCCAACATAGGCCGCAACGTTTCGGCCAGGCAACTGTGGTCCCCCCCCCCCGTGGGGCCCCGCATTGTCGAGGCGGGGGGGCTCAGTAACCGTGGCCTGGTCACCCACGGTGAAGCGAAGAGGGTCCCTGAGGCGGGCCACTCCCTAGACTTGTAATCCCTGTACGCAAGTTCTAGATGGAGTGGCACCAGTAGGTTGCGGAACCTCGTTTCGGGGGGGTTTCGCAACTGAGGCGGGCTGTGGTGTGGTTTGGGAGGCACCGCAGTTGAAGGTGTGGGACCGCGGCAGGAGAGAAGTGTCGACTCCTCCTCAAGCATCCCTTGAGGAGGAGTCTCTCAGGCTAGCCGAGGTGGGCGGGGTGGTGGGTTAATGCGAGAAGCGGAACCTCACGCTGTCCTTTCCGGTGAGGAGGCCATCGTGAGGTTTTAGTCGGTAGTGATGCCCTTCTGGCATCGAGCCCGACATACCCCACCCACCTCCCCGGGTGTGGTGGGCATGCGTAAATGCATTTCCTCACGTTAAAAAAAAAAAAGCAAGCTGTGGTCAAACGCAAACCTATTTCAATAATTAAATTTAGAAAACTGTTTCGCATAAGCCACTTCCAAATCTGCGTATATAAAATATTTGTCTTTCTATACCGGTGCGGATTTAACCAGGTATAATATTTTGTATTTTTTAAACTAAAACAGTTTATAATATAATAAAATTAAATTACAATAAACTATATTCCTTAAAAAAAAATGAGTACGTTAATAAAATTGGTCAAGTGATTGTTGAGATATAAAAGTAACAAAGTTTCTGTACAAAAGACGAATTAAACTGAATTACAACCTTACAGTCTTCAAGGCGAAAGTGAACCAATTTCTTCAAGGCAGGTGAGCCCCAGGCAACAATTATTTATAAAAAAAAGAAATGTTAACAAGGTCTATCATTCAGATGACTCCTAGTCGTTATTTTATAAACACATTAAAATGTTTTTAAAACTGCAGAGTCGCGTCAACTCAGCATTTTGTCATATTTTGCCTTGACAGCGTTAAGGCTGTGAATTTTGCTAAATTGTCGCTATAAGCTTTTAAAATGTTCAGCTCTTAAGACGAAAATAGTTTAAGTAGGGTCGTTTGTCACTATTCTTGATATCCTAGACTTATCTGTAGATACTAGCGGGTTTTAACCGTAGGCATTTTCTAGTGCTCGCCTGGCTTCACGCTCAAGTTAAAATATTTGTTACCAAGCACCTAACAGTGCGTTCCGGCAGCCGCTTTGAGAGCTAGTTATTCCAAACTAAGTATTCTCTACTTTAGCCCAAAGTATCGCTAAGTCGTGTGATTACGCGCCATGCTGATCAAAAACCTAGCCATAAGAAGTAAAAATAAAAAAGACATTATCAAAGAAGGTGTCAAATGTATACATACAAATAAGGTGTCGTATGTATTTTTACCTAACCAGCGAACTAGAATAAACGGAAGAGTAAATTTGAATCCATCAACGCACACAATTATACTGCTATCCCAACGAAACACACACACACAAAGCTCGCGCGCGATTGGTCGCATCAAGGCCACGCCACCAATACTAGCCGCGCTGGTAGCTGTTTTCCCCGTTCACCGCGGTATTTTACGCGTGGACGGTGGAACCATTTTATCGGCCAAGTCACTATTCTATATTTTCTAGTTTGCTGTATCTGATTTAAACATTTCTCTTATTATCTAACTTAAAAACTAGAGCACAATGCCATCCTTGTCGCCTATGGCGATCTCTGCCAGGCAATCGCTAAACAATCAAATTATACTGAATTATTCGTTAGTTAAACTGACCATGAATACCAGTGTGAACTGCAATTGTCACGCTAACGTTACGACTCGTATACGAAGACTCTAAACAAGGAAAATTTTCAAGTGAACACTGGCAAAGAGTTCCCAAGTCCACAGCTAACTCACTTGAAGAACTTCGCGAGTGCTTGTACTTGGTAATTTATCTGTAGGTGAGGTTTTATAGGAATGAAATATGGGAATGTGTTTTGAAAAGGTAACATTTTATAGGTTTTTTTAGGGTTACGTACCTAAAAGATAAAAACGGGACCCTTTTACTAAGACTCCGCTGTCTGTCTGTCTCCAAGCTGTATCTCAGAAACAGTAATAGCTAGAAAGCTGAAACTTTCATAAGATATGTATTTCCCATGCCGCTATAACAACAAATACTAAAAATAAATTTAAATAAATTTTGTGAGCCTTAGTGCAGCGTTTTTAAATAATGTATTTAAAAAATAATATGGGGGGCTCCCAAACAAAAATGGTACGAAACCCTTGGCCAATTATTGAATATTGCCATTAACAAATCGACGTTAGTATATTCTGAGTCAACATTATGTCCAGTCATCAATTTCCGAATAAGGTTTCAAAATATAAAAGGCTTCTTTTTTTCTCGAAACCTTCACAGAGATCCATTTCTGGATAAACTGTAACTAATGTCTCTTTTACACTACAACATTTTATGTGTTACCTTCAACATTAAGATTCCGTCCACGTGCCTCACTACTCTATTCCGTGGAATAACTATTTCAAACCGCTCTTTTAGTAAATCCTACTTTCTTTACACATTGACCGTCTTGTTCTACTCAATGAATGGAAGACTAATACGGAGCCAGCAATAGTTAAGTCACGTTGCGAAAATGTAGCAATCTAAGAATTTGAAGTCGATTGATTTTTGACACTGCACTATTCATTGCTGGTTTTTAATCACGTATATTTGAAAGGATTTTGCAAGAGAAGCAATGGTTGTGTTGTAAATAAATATAGTTGGAATATATGGGGTTAAATAAATACACAAGTCACGTAGGAAAGATCGAGTTGAGTTCATTTAATACGTTTGCTTTAGTGGACATTTTTACTTTCCTCGGCTTACAGATGTTATTAAAATGAAGTCTTTAATATTATTTTGTCAAACCAAGTCAGAGGCCAACGGGTGGCTTGAAAACTCTCGACACCAGAGATTAGCCACTAAGCTCAAACGAAGAAAATTCAAATTCAATTTCCATTTATTTCAACTATTTTTCAAGTTATATAACATAAAATAATAATAATAATAATAATAATATACACATTAAAATAATCAAAAAATAATCAAATGTCAACATATTTTGTTTTCAGTTGTCTCCAAAAGTGAACAGACAAAATGGTCGAACTAAATATAGTGGAGCGCCTGGGGGTTTTCACCTCGGATTAGAGTTATAGTGAATGAATTAATATGATTGATATGGGATATTGTTTTTTAAACTATAAATTGCAATGTTTACCCAAAAATTTTTTGTGCACTTTATTTTTTTTTTTTTATATAAAAAAGTAATGTTTGACCATATATTAGGTCCTTACATATGAGGCGTTTTGTATGGGAGGAACAAAAAGTCGAATATTTTTAATATAATTATTAATCAAAGTATAAACCATTATTTTCTATGCACTTTTGCCATCTCATAGGTAGTTTATTGATCCCTTTACTAAAAAAACCAGTCAGACGGGAATCAATAAAATCTTTGAAGGCGATTTGGACTGCCCCATCGGAGTTGATTTTTTTCCCTTGCAAGAAGTTATCCAAATTTCGAAAAAAAATGGTTATCTGTTGGAGCAAGGTCCGGAGAGTACGGAGGATGTCTTAGACTTTCCAATTGAAGCTCTTCTAATTTAGTAGCCGTCTGTTGCGCAGTGTGTGGTCTAGCGTTGTCGTGAAGCAGCAGTGGCGTGGAGCGATTGACCAGCCTAGGTTGTTTAGCCGCTAGATTTTCCATCATGGTTTGCAATTGCTGACAATAGGCATCAGCCGTAATAGTCTGGCCAGATTTGAGAAAACTGTAATGAACAATACCGGCACTAGTCCACCAAACGCTTACAAGTAACTTTTTTGGGGTTAATTTTCGCTTGGGGCAGGATTTGGCTGGCTGGTCAGGATCCAACCATTGCGCTGAGCGCTTCCGATTATCGTAAAGAACTCATTTTTCATCACAGGTAATGATTCTGTTTAAAATACCTTCATTATTGTGCCGGTTCAGTAATGTAACGCAGCAGTAGACGTAGCCGTAATGTAGACGCGCGTTTGCCGGTTTGCTTCAGTCAATTCGTGAGGTACCCACCTTTCAAGCTTTTTAATCTTCCCAATTTGCTTCAAGTGAATTAAAACAGTTTTATCACTAACATCGCAGCCTGCAGCTAACTCGGACGTGGTTTGCGATGGATCTGCTTCCACAATAGCCTTCAACTCTTGAACTTGAGAGTCTCAGGCCGTCCACGGGGCTTGTTCTGCAGGTCGAAATTTCCAGAACGAAAACGTTGGAACCAAAAACGAACTGTGTTTTCTTTTGCAACACGACCGCCATACACATCATTCACCCTTCGAGTTGTTGCCGCAGCACTAGTGCCACGGCGGAACTCGTACTCGTAAATAATGCGATATTTTAAGTTTTCCATTTTTTTATATTAGTGACGCAAACGGAAAAAAAACAGAAGAAAAAAAACAAATGAATGACGATCATCGAAGCACAAATACGTGAGTCTATAGCTGTACAAATTTTAATTTGGAATTCCTTACCAAAGAGGAGAAATTTGTGATTAAAGTGGTCAGTACGAAAAACGCCAATTTCATATGTAAGGACCTAATATATGGTCAAACATAACTTTTTGATAAGAAAAAAAAAATTAAGTGCACAAAAAAATTTTGGGTAAACATTGCAATTTACAGTTTAAAAAACAATATCCCATATCAATCATATTAATTCATTCACTATAACTCTAATCCGAGGTTTTACGGTTTTGAATGCTCCAGGCACTCCACTAATATTTAATCATTCATTAAGTATTGTTAACATACATAAGTAGCCCAATATACGTTCCTTCTGCTGAGACTCGGGGCTTACTCCCAGAAGGAGAGCGATATAGGTTCAGGAAGACGAGACACTGTGCTTCACAATACAGCACTTGTCCTACTATGAAGCACAGGATACGCCTTATAGTTGTACAATAGAATTTAAGGTAATTTTGTGAACAAATAGTCTACTATATAATTGTACATCTTATTATTAATGCCAAATTGTTTATTAAAAACATAAAACATTACTAACTAAAACTTAACCTAAAAAAATATAATTCAATACCTAAATACTACAAATTCAATATTAATTAATGTAAATCTAATCTATTTTTTTTTAATTAAAAGTATATCTAATCTTATTATAGTATCTAATGCCTATTCAAAATAAATAAAATATATAAATATTGACACTTTCATCCAAGTCGAATATAATCTGAATTTTCGGTATCTGTGTGTTCCAGTAAATTCTCACAATATTTTGAGTAGTTATTGCCCCATTTTGTTTTAAGTGCTTGAAAAGATCGTAAAACAAGAGTTATGGGGAAAAATAAATATCTTGGGCCTACTTTGTGTAACGTGAATGGTTTTTGGGTACTAAATAGTGAATAAATCATGTTTTTTTTGCTTAGTAGATTGTTTATTTGAGATATTATTTCTTTGTTTTACTATAATAGTATGCTGTTTATATATAGAAATACAATGATTTAATACAACACTACAATTTTATTGTAATTAAACAGATAGATAGACACTTTATTTAAACACAATACAATAAAATTACAGACAACACACAAAGAACTTAAAAGTGATATCTTCCAGGCAACCAATTCTCAGAAATTACACAAAGAAAGAACTTAAAGACGAGGCGTAAGCGCCTTTATGAAATCGAATAAGTACATATTATCTTCTTATACATACAATTTCCAAGTCATAATGTTAGTTACCGTACTCCTCCGAAACGACTTGATCGATTTTTACCAAATTTTATATACGTATCAGTAAGTCTGAGAATCGGCGACTATCTATTTTTCATACTCCTAAGTGAGGCAAAACAACGTTTGCCGGGTTAGCTAGTATTATGATAAAATAAATACATTATAATACACACACACTGTAATGAAAAAAAAAATATAATGAATACAATACAAAAACCAAAATTTAAACGACTAAAGAACCACCCAAACAATACGAGTATTTCTTCTAATTTTGGTACCAAGCAGAAAAAAAATTGGTACAAAATTATTAATTTTAGTTTTTTTTAAACAAGTTTTATTTTTTAATTCATAAGTTTGATTGGTACCAAAACAAATATATATTCTAGACTTGTTATTTAGTCTTTGAGCAATTTATTTGATATTTTTTCCATATACGAGTTAATAGCGAAAAAACTGTGATTTGGAGATTTTGCCCTTATCTTATCTCTACACATCTCACGCCTTACTATTCAAAGTGCAGTGCTAATTATCGAGGCTGTATTGAATGGTCCTGTACAAGGAGTGAGGGTGCATTCAGCTGACAAGATGAGGGATGGTACAGTCGCTAGCTTGGCGATTTTAGAAGCTTTTTCTTATAACAATAAAAGGGCTTGCGCTTGATAACATTCATGATGGTAAGCAATATGGTACCTATTGCCGAAGCTTTTAAGACCGCCGAGGACAGGAAAAAGTGGAAGACCATTGTTAACCGAGTGATCGACACTCCGTATTAGACACGACCTTCAGTAATGAAGTTACGACTAAGAAGAAGAAGCAAAATGGTTATCTAAACTGGAGCGCGCTTGCCCAGAAGAAACCGGTTCACTCGTGCCTTGAAATCCGCTAGATTAAAGTTTTCGAGAAACCAGACGTTTGGCAATGAATTCCACACCTTGGCGTTTCGCACAATGTAGCTAGAGGCAAAGCACTTAGTATATAGGTTAAATTGTTAAATTGCTTAGTACTTAAGATTACCCCTTTATTTTTAAATACATATATTGTATAATTATCTGAACTTTCCTTCTTATTAAGTTTACACTAGCATGCTGTGTACTCTTTTTTGGATTACAGGCTTGTTTTTGTTTCTTTGTAGTTTAGTAATGTTAAAATGAATGTTTGTAATCTGTCTGAGTGCCTAATAAATAAATAAAATATCCACAGTACAAAAAAGGCTGGATCTAGTTAATTTATACATTGTATTTTCTATGACACATATAAATAATACACAAAATAAAAAGTTTTTTACTTATAAATATAAATTTAAATGCTGTTTTTGTTTCATTTGATGACTAGTTTTAATACTACATTAACACGTTATAATTTAAAACCTGGCACAGATATTGTCCGATTTAGCCCCCTATAATAGCAGCGGTAATTTTGCCAGCACCAAGAAAACATAATATTTTATGCAATATCAATTTCGCAAGTACTTTGGCATTGTCCTCCAGCATATATTGCCAAATCGCCTGTGCGATGGCTGCGCTTGCAGATTCTGTCCGTCTGTGACGTCTTTTAGATTAGAGAAGGGAAAAAGTCCGGCAAAATTTCCGGCTAAAATTTTTAAGGGTGGATGTCAAGGAGGTGGTTTGAATATAGCCATTTTATTTCCTGCTTTTGGTATACATAGAGGTAGATATATATATATACTAGCTGACCCGGCAAACGTTGTTTTGCCTTATTAATTATTTTTATTCTAGTTTCTAGACAAATTCTAGTATAATTAAAATGTTACTTACTTATTTTTTGTGTGTATGGTATATGCGTGAAATGGGTATGGAGCGCCATGAACAAACGTTAAGGGAATATAAAAGTAACAAACGCCAAAAAATATTATGTTCAATCCTATCTATTTAATAGTGTTTATTTTAACAAACATTAACTTGTTCTTCTTAGATGGCACCGACGCCAAGAATACAGGATAAATACAAATTGAAAATAGCATGTTTATAAGTTAATAAAGTCTTCGATGGTACTTATGTGTAGGCATAACATTATTTTTCACTTTTTAGACACAGTTAGAATTTATAAATGTAGGTATGATTTTGAAGTCTGTTATTTGTATAGTACAATTTAATTGTAAAATTTTTAAGGTTAGTAGGTAATGATATTTTTCTAAAGTTTTAGGTATTCAAAAATTTTTAGCGATTCCATTCGAGCCGTTACCAAACAAATGACATAATAATGGTGGTGACATAAGCTATGACCCAAAACGTCATAGGACAAATCGCGAGCGAAGCGAGCCCTATGCGAGCGTAGCGAACTATGCGCGAGCGAAGCGAGCGCGAAATATTTTAGCATATTTGTTCGAGCCGCTTGAGCATAAAGATGTCCAAAGCAGAACAAATTACATAATATTTGTAGTGTCGTGAGCTATGACCCAAAACGTCCTAGGACCAATCGCGAGCGAAGCGATCCGGATGCGAGCGCAGCGAGCTATGCGCGAGCGGAGCGAGTGCGAAAATTTTTAGCATAATTATTTGTTCGAGCTGTTTGAGCATAAAGAAGTTCGAAGCAGAACAAATTACATAATATGTGTAGTGTCGTGAGCTATGATCCAAAACGTCCTAGGACCAATCGCGAGCGCAGCGAGCTATGCGCGAGCGAAGCGAGCGCGAAAATTTTTAGCATATTTGTTCGAGCCGCTTGAGCATAATGAAGCCCAAAGCAGAACAAATCACATAATATTTGTAGTGTCGTAAGCTATGACCCAAAACGTCTTAGGACCAATCGCGAGCGAAGCGAGCCGGACGCGAGCTATGCGCGAGCGAAGCGAGCGCGAAAATTTTTAGCATATTTGTTCGAGCCGTTTGAGCATAAAGAAGTCCAAAACAGAACAAATTACATAATATTTGTAGTGTCGTAAGCTATGATCCAAAACGTCGTAGGACCAATCGCGAGCGAAGCGAGCCGGATGCGAGCGCAGCGAGCAATGCGCGAGCGAAGCGAGCGCGAAAATTTTTAGCATACTTGTTCGAGCCGTTTGAGCATAAAGAAGTCCAAAGCAGAACAAATTACATAATATTTGTAGTGTCATCATCATATTTGTTGAAATTTTTTTGCTCATACGTTCGGGGTCTAGTTTATTAGTACATCAAATTTTATAGCTTCTTCTACGTAAGAACTAAGTGATCAAGTTATGTTGTCGAGAGTTTTTCAAGCCCCTGCCTTAGTTTAACGACTGTTTGTGCTAAAAGGACCTACAATTTAACGTATAATTCGATCCACAGTAGCGCACAGGTGAAAACACATTTTTTTACAACAGTCATGTGCAGGAGAGGTTATGCAATAAAGCGACTTACACGCGGGTGGAGCCGCGGTTAAGTAAATAAGAGAGTTACATTGATATAGCAAAATGATAATTGTTAACAATACTACTACATACGATACATAAACAATAACGAAGGTCGAAATTTGTGTAAACAGTGAGAGAAGTCTGTGAAGAAGAATTTTGTGAGTAAAACAGAAGACTGACTTCGGTCTATGGCATATGGCATTTCACTCACCAGTAAAGTAAAGGCGCGGCAAATTTTAAGTATTTAAGATTGGTAATAATCATAAGCATAAGTATATCAGGTTAAATTTTGTTAGTTATTTTCTTCAAAAAAAAAAAATAAAGGATTTTTACTCGAAGTTCAGTTAGATACTATATTTGATCAGTTATCAAGCGAGATGAAAAATGAATAAAATACTAAAATGGCCATAAAAAATAGGGAATGATGATAAAAAAGTAAAAAAATTAGGGTTGTATGTATTTTTTAATGCCACTTAATACAAAAATAAAATGAAAAATTCGTCGAAAAATTAAAAAAAATGTTTAAGGGTGATCAACCCTTATCACTTAGGGGTAGATATAAAAAATAGATAGTAGCCGATTCTCTGACCTACTGAATACGTATATAAAATTTGGTAAAGATCAGTCAAACCGTTTTGGAGGAGTGCGGTAACAAACACTGTGACACGGAAATTACTAAAATGGCCATAAAAAATAGGGGTTGATTATAAAAAAGTAAAAAAAAATGGTTACAACCTAATTTAAGACGTTGTCACGTCAAAATTAGGGTTGTATGTATTTGTTAATGCCACTTTATACAAAAAAAAAATTCGTTGAAAAATGAAAAAAAATATTTAAGGATGATCAACCCTTATCACTTAGGGGTATAAAAAATAAATAGTAGCCGATTCTCAGACTTACTGAATACGTATATAAAATTTGGTAAAGATCAGTCAATCCGTTTCGGAGGTGTACGGCAACAAACACTGTGACACAGAAATTTACTAAAATGGCCATAAAAAAATAGGGGTTGATGATAAAAAAGTAAAAATTTAGGGTTGTATGTATTTTTAATGCCACTTTATATAAAATTCAAATAAAAAAAATTCATTGAAAATATAAAAAAATATATTTAAGGGTGAACAACCCTTATCACTTAGGGGTAAAAACGTTTCACGTTGGCCGATTCTCATACCTACTGAATACGCATATGAAATTTGGTAATGATCAGTCAAGCCGTTTCGGAGGAGTTCCTAACAAACACTGTGACACGGAAATTTTATATATAAGATTTATTTTTATTATGTACTTTAATTATTAATCTTAGTTATTGCGATTTAGTTTAAAATTATATAATTTTAATAAAATGTTATTATTATTTGTGAGTGACGTGCCGCGTATGACAAGAGTAGTCATAAGGTAAATAAAAGATTTGATTTGATAAATAAAATAAATAGAAAGAAGTATTTTACTTTTTATTGCAACTAATAAAATAATTTAGTCCCTTTTATTTCTGTCAATGTCCTTAATGAAACTGTCGTTTGTTTGGAAATGCTAGTTTAAAATCATTTTACATAATTATTTGGTACAATTACAATTATAGAATAAAAATATTTGTTAATTCCAAAATAACACGTGTGGTTTATTAGTTATAGAGCCATTTAACGGTCCCAAATCAGATAAAAATATAAGACACGCATCTAATAATAATTTATCCGGCCAAAACTATATAACATAGTATAAAATGATAGTAGTAAATGATACTTAAGTTTATAATTTTGGAAGCAATATAACTAAAGCAAAACTTTTCAGATTAAAAAACACATTTTAATACAAAGACAAATACAAAATTATGTATTGGGGCTTAAATATTCACATGGTGCATATTGAAGCCTCTGGTCTCGTATTACAGTAGTAGTTATCAGACCATGTAACGAGAACAGAGTTCTTTTCCAGTTTTACTATTTACTCGTAACAATTATGTGTAAGTTTAGCTAATGGGTTACTCATTACATTATAACTTACCCGTAAAAAAATGTTAATAATACTTAATATCCGGCCTAAACATACACGACAATCTCTATAAGCTATATTATGCTGCAAATAGGTTTAGATCTGAGATACCACTCCGATAAAAGGAGAATAGGTGTTCAGAGTTGAGAGATAGCCTTGTCTTGGAGCTCTGTTCCGGCGAAATTATCCGGCCATTGTACATTTCATTGGGGATTGGACGGAAAACAAGACTTCCATGGAAAAAGGATTTAACTTAAAACAATGACTAAACTATTTACTGTTTTACTGCACCTTATTACGGGGACTTCACTGTCCGTCTGTCTGTATGTAAGTCTATTATAATGCTGTGTTTCATGAACCACGTCATAGATAATAATTACATTTATAATAGAATTATTTACACACAATATAATATTTCTGTTGATGACATGTCAAAAAATAATAAAAAAAATAATTAGTTAATATTTTAGGGGGGACTCCCATACAAAAAATTACATTATTTGTCATTTTCTTTAGCTAATGGCACGTAACCCTTCATACGCGAGATCTTGGCCAAATATTTAAGGTATTATTGTGTAAATGCAATATTAAGAAATATATTTTCTTGAAAAAGATAGATAAGTTGATTTTAAGCCGTGACGAGACAACGACGAGGTGTTTTGTTAGTTAGACGTGCCGCAGTGTGTGCGTCTGTGGCGCAACAGCTCGATGTGTTTTGTTTTGTTTGAAAACTGTATTGTTTTAAAGATTTTCTCGCATTTTTTTTTAATGAAAAAAGATCTAAAACAGCCACTGCCAGAAAATAGCAGATGACATATTTTTCACAACTGCCTCAGTATCAAAGACCTTGATTAGTAGATCACATACATTATGATTAATTTTATTTTTTTAATAAAAGTATGAGAAATACATAATATAAAATATAACTATGAGAAGCAAGTAGCGGTAATTTAAGCATCATTTAAGCTTCATTCTTATTTTTTTATACATATTTTATATTAATTACCCGACTGCATAATCCTAACTTGAAATGTTAGCACAACTGGCCAAATTTAGAACGGATCAAAGTAGCTTATATTTTGGATTAACACATAATTATGTTACTTTACCACAAAATTAATATCTAGTTATGTAATTTTTATGCCTACTGTAGGTATGGGTATGACTAATTTATTATATCGATTATACGTACCTGCGTAGGCCTCAATATTACTTACTATCAGGGGAATTACGATCAAGCACTGACCTATTTAGGGTAGAAAAATAACATAATTTAACCGAATGGTTAGTGTAATTAATTTTTTTTTTTGCTTTATTTCAGACTTTTGGTCCATACAATATCATCAAATATTAATAAAATAAAAAATATTATAAAATTAAAATGAAATTTTAAAATTATCATCCACAAAAATATTTAAGATTTTACATAGGTTTAAACATGAAGCATCCTTACTATTCATTATCACTTTAATAGTTTGTACCCGGCTTGATAGCTGGCTGCAGAAAACAAAAAATCTCTTGCTAACCTGTGATCAGTGCACCAGTGGACTTTAAACATTGACATTGATTATCGAACATTTTGTGAACTATAAAATGATAAATAAAATTTCAACTCAGTGTGACATAGGCACATCAGCATATTGCTGCTCGCCTATAAATCAAATAAAAAAAATATTTAGCTAAATAAATGATTGGATTTGATTACTGGCGAGCAACATCGCGGGGCTCAGCTAGTTTAGCTATAATTTGTATCATATTTACGACTACTCAATCCCTAAGACGTATCGAGAAAATATAGCCTAATATTATAAGCTATTTAATGCACCTGGGTTTACCATCATACTAAACTTGATATTACTCTTAGATGCCAGATATTTTGCTTCGTACATTTTTATGGGTGTAATTTTATGGAATATCGTCTAAGAGCTTCTAAAATGCTCTTAATGCGTTATTAATGTAGCTTTTTACAATGATTCATTTTTAAAGTTTTCCATGAGGCTTTTTCACAGGATTAGGTTTTGAAATAAAATAAAGAATAACATTGAAGTTCCAAACTTTCGTACAAAACGCTTTGCGTCACAGCTTTTATTGTGGCAGCGAAGCTTTGGAACTCTCTACCTGAGTCTCTGTTTCCTGAACGGTATCATACGGGGTCTTCAAAAGTAGAGTTAATAGGTGTCTTCTAGGTAAGCGTGCCACACCGTAGACTGCAGCGCAGCTTAACATCAGGCTAGCTGTAGTCAAACGCAAACCTATCAAGAATAAAAAAAAAACATTTTATTTGGACAAATACAGAGTTTAAAAAAGTTTTCATATGTGGTGCAAAATTAAGTCAAAGTAACCCATATTTTTTTTTTGCTTTGTGGTAAAAGTAGGTATTTCTAAAACTCGTTGGCGTAATGGTCACCATGCCGAACTGCCAATCAGAAGGTTCCGGGTTCGATTCCTGGCACGGCCAACATTTTTGTGCTGAACCAAAATTGTTAGCTTTCAGTCTAGGTGTTAAATATGTATCTATATAGAATATGTATGTATGTATGAAAATATATTATGTAGTATATCAGTTGTGTTAGCAACCATAATACGAACTAGAAATGGTTCAGTATGGGGTTAACCAGCCTTGTGTGAAATGTGTCCAAAAATAGAAAAAAAAAAGGCTAGCTGTAGTCAAACGCAAACCTATCAAGGACAAAAAAATACATTTATTTGGGTAAACACAAAATTTAAAATAGTTTTCATACATGGTGCCAAATTAAGTTACGTAACTTTTAAATTTTTTATCTTGCTAACTTACCACAATGTAAAAGTAGGTATTTCTAGTGCTCATCTGGCCTCTGATTTAGCTTTTTTGGTAAGTAAATATGGGAACAGTAATCCCATATAGTCTCTTGTGCCCGTTAAATAGGTCATTGAATGCGACCCCAATATTTCAGCATGAAACCTCCTTATGAAACACAGGGCTGGGAGCAAATTTAATTTGGTCGGGCATTATGTGGCATTTTCATATATTATCATTGTTGGAGGGAGAATATTTAGAATTTAGAAGGAAGTATAAGAATCAGTATTAGAGCAAATATATTTTAGAGTATAAAGATAAATAGAGACTAGAAATATATCTGTATTTTTTAAAAAACTGCATCAATATCTTTACTATACTATATACTGTGTAAATAATATTGTAAACACTTAAACACACAAAGAGTAAATGTTAATCACTTAATAAATGTTTTGAAATGTTTTCATGTCACAAAATGATTTTTCTTTCTTTCTTTGTTTTAAAACCAGTGTAAATGGAAAAATGCTCTATTTTTACTATACTATATACTGTGTAAATAATATTGTAAACACTTAAACACACAAAAAGTAAATGTAAATCACTTTATAAATGAAGGTAACAATCACAAAAGTGTCGGGTCCAGCGGAAGACCAGCGCTGACTGCTTGCAGTCAGCACACGCTGAGCTGGGGCCGGTTTTGTGCCACGTGAATGTTTTCTTTTATGTTTCTTGTGTAGATACCTATTATTTTTCATTCTTGTTCATATCACAAAATAAACGTTTCTTTCTTTCTTTCAAAAACGACGTAAATGAAATTAAAGTTTTCGATATCATTCAAGAACAATTTAATAAATGCTTTTAAATATTAAGGTTTTACTTCAATAATCAATAATTTGGTTTAAAAATAATAATAATAATAATTAAATATTTATACATTTTGATTTATGCAAAAGAATTGTTACATTTTTATTCAAAATTTATGTTATAAATTAAATAAATTTCTTATTTTAGTGTTAGTTTATTAATAATAATAATTCATCAAAGTTTTATCCTTTGTTCGTATAAGACAGGTTGTATGTCGGACATAGATCCTTTCTTCTAGGTTTCCTAAGAACAATCCAAGAAAATCCTAGAAAATCCGTAACCCGTTTCAACAATTTGACAAATGGACCTCTTTCTTAGCTAGTACTAATAGTCGGAGACACAGATTTATAAACAAGCATGGAACGGTCATAATAATAGTCCACTCAATTTAATTTCTGTACTATAACAAATATTTTGTCACTATAAAATCCGTAGGATTTTATTCTGTATTGGTGATGCCATGGACATACAGAACCAGTTCATAAATACCCAAACTACAGTCAAATTAAAATCATCCTACAAAAGTTATAACCCAAACTACAATAAAATTCAAAATCATCGTACAAAAATTATGTCTCTCAGCAGCTTTTGACAGTTCTGGGTTCCGTCCGCATTCATTTAGATATACTTTTTCTAGTTACAAACGAATAATATATTTTCTTGTGTTTACGTTTGACCTATTTCAAGTTTAATTTTCTTACAATTTTATGTAGAATAGCCTATTGTAATATCACAATTTTTACTTAAAAATGAAGCACAGATCTAATCAACAACTTTGTCCTAACTGTATTTGAGATTGAATAAAACTTATCTTAGAATAAATTATAAATCTGTACGTATAATCCAATAGTTAAATGGAATAACATAAATAAGATTATTAACTCAGTATAGGAAAAAAATGTATGAGCACCAATACGAATTACAGCAAAAGTGACCACTCTGCATTAAGTGAAGGAGTTTCATATCTACGGTTCGTACGGAAGGAAGCGAATTGATCAAAGTGAATAAATTGGTGGCAGTGAGAATTGAATACTGATGGTTTGTGATTCAGTCACATAATCGACACTTCTCTTCTATGTTACAAATTGATTGAGGAAATTCTCTGACTAGTGGCGCGAACGTCTATAAGTTTAGAAGTTATTGGTGGCATCTCCTTAAATTAAATTTATATGAAGGAAAAAAAATTGTATAGTAGTAGGAAAAAAGATCTAGCGAGCTAGCCAAACAACTATCTGACATACATACTCATTTAAAAGTACAATAATACTTGTAAGAAGTGTAAGAAGTAGCGGAAGGAGAGGTAGACCAAAGAAGACGTAAGTGAATTGTGTGAAGGAGGATATGAATGAGAAGGGAGTGAATGTGGAGATGTCGGCTGATAGAGTGGCGTGGAAGCGAAAAACAGGCTGTGCCGACCCCACCTAGTGGGAAATGGTAAAGGAGAAGAAGACATACTTACCTACTTAAAAGATGAGCGCAAAATACATAATCTTGCACTGTCAATAATGACAAAAACATTATGTATATTTTTTTACAGTAACATTATTTATACATTTTTTAACAGTATAGCACAATAATAAAATTTAATGGCAGCAAAAATCCATATTTTTTTTCATCACGTCTATGTATTACTTGTAGTTAGTTTAAAATGCAATTGTAAATGTATATAAGGCTAACTACAAACTTTATTTTTGAATAGAATGTGGATGTTGTGTAATAAATAATATAAAAGCTTTATAATAAATACTTAATATGTTTCCTTTTTTTCACAATTAATAATTGTCTGTGATTTAATTTATTTTGTTTCATAGGCAGATTTTATTACAGATTAAACACCAAATTAATAAAAATATAAATCTTCAATCTAATTGAAAAGAAAAACAAATTTACTAATAATTATTAGTGAAAATTATAATTTTCAGTAAAATCTTGCATTCATTATCAAATAAATAATCTCATTGTTATCAAGTATGTGTATAACAATTCTCATCCCCAATGATTGTCAAAGCCGCCGAGGGTCATTGACCCTTGAACGGCTGCCATAAAAAATAACAACACTATAGCATATCAGAATATTTAGTAAATGTTTCCACGCGTGAACATTAGCCGTGTTATCTCTTGTTTTGTGTATTTTGTACGCGTCCAGCGTTAAACATTAATGTTGTAGTCTGGCCATAAAGCTAGAGGCAAAAGTTAAGGTTGACTTTGACAAATCTAAATTTTTAGACTATTTTTGACAAATCTTAAAATAGATAATTATCCTGAACTTTTTTAGCATTGATTTATGAATTGATAATAATTGGCCAAGTGTGAGTTGGGCTTGCGCATGAAGGGTTCAGGTATCTTCTAGGTAAGCGTGCCACAGCGTAGACTGCAGCGCAGCTTACACATCAGGCTAACTGTAGTGAAACGCAAGCCTATCAAGGATAAAAAAAAGACCGGGCTGACTAGAAGGAGTGAAGAGAGGCCTTTGCCCAGCAGTGGAGCAGTTATAATAATAATAAATAATAATAATAATTGTAGGAATAAACAAAATTTCTTTCTTTTTAATAAACAATTTAGAGAATCTCTCATCCCGTGGCTCAACCACGTTTCTCACCTTGCCCCGAGCGAAGGATAATCGTTGATTTATGGCTAATATCTCGCGTGATTTACCAGTTTTACTTTTTGAATATAATATCCGCGCTAGCAACCCAAAGTGCATGCGTGAATAGAATTATCTGGCCTTTTTACATTTGTTTGAGCTAAGTGGCTAAGCTAAGGTGTCAAGAGTTTTCAAGCCGCCCTTAGACTTGGCTTAATGACTGCTTGTACTTAGGCTAACAGCCAGGACCTATAATTTAACGTGTATTCCGACCCACAGTTCTTGTGCATGGTCACCCATCCAAACACCGTCCGCATCGACTGTTGCTTAGCTTCGATGAACGCGACAGTTCACCTTAGCTAGCCGAGTTACAGGCGCTATCTAATTTGGCTAGTTTGCTGGTAATAAGGAGAATAGGTGTTTAAGGCGATATGGAACTTTAAGTTTCACTTTTATATATTTTTGATTAAGTGACACGAATCTAAAACAAGATTACGTAAAATTCAGATCGATAGTTTTATTTTTGAAAATAGTTGTATTATTAATTTAATTTGTGGCTCTGTAAGTAATAAACATGTCTTACTTTTTGTAGGTGCTTTTATAAAGAATTTGGTTGTTAATTTTCATATGAATTAATTTTGATCGTTAATTTTTTTTAAATTTATTTCGTGATTTTTCTTCGTTTTTTTACACATGTTTCAAGTTCACTAATTTATTTTTTGTTTTGTAATAGAATTCAAGCAAAGAATTTATATGATTTGAACTTCTTAAAGAAAATAAGTAAAAAGTTTCTGCTTAAAAATCATTTTAATTGGCAATTTTTCAGTTATGGATTAACCAAACCAGTCAATTTGTCAAGTAATGGAATGCATTTAGGAAGTAAATTGCTATACTTTGATTAAGACCTGTCGTTGTTTATAGTGGCAGTCAAAGGAGTAGTCTCGGAGCTCGATATATTGAGATGCATAGAACAGTTGAGTTCTAGAGATGTACTAGATGCATTCAGAGTTCTTAAACAAACATATACTCGTATATTATATAATAAACAGAGACTATAAATAATCTGTCATTAAGTACCTAACAGTGTGTTCAATATACCTTAAACAATCTTTGCAAGGCAAAGTTGCAGAGCTTGGAGCACCGCCGCATTGTTGCCAGTTTATCGGTATTCTATCGGTTGCATTTCGGCGAGTGTGCGAATGAATTACATGAAGTAATTCCCCCCGCCCCCTTTCACTATCGGTAGAGCAGGAAAATGCCAAGGCGGCATCGGTTTACAGTTGAGGTGCCTAAGCGTTTTACCTCCACCTTTATTGTCCGAACCGCCAAACTTTGGAATTCCTTGCCGAATTCCTTGTTCCCCAATGACTATAATCTATCGACTTTCAAGGCGAGAATGAACCGGTTCCTTCTAGGTAAGCGCGCTTCACCGTAGACCTCAATGTCATTTACCATCAGGTGAATTTGTGGTCAAGCCCTGACCTATTTAGAGTAAAAAAAAAACACCTATCGCCATGAACTTGACAGTATGTAACAGCAGCCTCATTGATAGCTAGCTATTCCAGACTATACATGCTTCTCCTTAAGCCGGAGTGTTGCAAGCTTGATCGGTTACGCGCACTGCTGGTTCCAAAGAATAACATTCAAAAAACGAGCAGTATCTGGCCGGTTGCCAGATGAATGTATTTTTAAAATAAATAATATAAATAAATAAATAAATATGAGGACTCATTTCACACACGGCTGGTTAACTCCATATTGAACCATTTCTAGTTCGTGTTATGGTAGATATATACATACATATATATTTTATATAGATACATATTTAACACCCAGACCGACAACCGAAAAATTCAGTTAAGCGCAAAGATGTCGGCCGGGCCGGGAATCGAACCCGGAACCTTCTGGCTTGCAGTTCGGCAGTAACCGTTGCGCCAACGAGGTCGTCAAAAGAACCAGTATCTGGCCGTTTGCCAGTTGATGTGTTATATGCCTAGTTGTAAAGAGTAAAAAAAGCCTATTGTCGACCTAACCAATCCATTTAGTTTGTATTGTTTACCAGCCATTATAGACTGAGCGAGCGAAGCTCTCAGCAAAAAGCTAGATCTCCACATAAAAAAATTTTGCTTTGTCTGCCAGTATGAATGTATAATATACTACATTCGTAAATTGGTGTTTGAGTAGAGGCTGTAATATTGGATAGATGTTTAAATTGGAGCTTTTTTTCTAACAAAGGAGGCGAAATTTTTAATTAGATAGCTTGATCTCTACAAATAAAAGGAGGGAATTTTCAGCAACGCTATTGACAGGCTGGTTTTAATGATATTTGGTAGAGTAAATTCAACACCAGATTTTGAGAATATAAATAAAGGTCTAGTTATAGTTGAGATATAAGGTCATAAAGTTTCACTGACTACAAACGATGTTCTAAGAAATAAATTAATTGCGCAACTTCCACCATTCGGAGAATCACTAGTTCTTAGTACTTTCACCTACCCGTATTCCATGAATTTTAATCATGGTACCTATATTCGAATCTCTTCGCTTACGATATGTTTTTTCCTTTAGCAGCATTTTTAGGGTTCCGTACCTTAAAGGTAAAAACGGGACCCTATTACTAAGACTCCGCTGTCTGTCTGTCTGTCTCCAGGCTATATCTCAGAAACCGTAATAGCTAGAAAGCTGAAACTTTCATAAAATATGTATTTCCCGTGCCGCTATAACAACAAGTAGTACTAAAAAGAAAAATATTAAGAAGGATCCCTATAGAATAAACGTGTTTTTTCGTTATTTTTTTGCTATTTATCAATAACGGTAGTAGTAGTAGCTGTTAGATACTTAAAATTTTCACAAAATATAAAAATGTATGTAACTATCAAATGAAATCATAAAATTGAAATAAAATAAACATTTAAGGGGCAGTACCATACAACTATGGTACGGAACCCTCCATACGTGAGCACAACTCGCACTTGTCCAATTTTTTTAGATCGTTTTTAATATTTAAATTCTTGTCTCCACGCATACACACCTATGTTATTTCTTAATATGCATTTTTGTATATTATTGTATGAATTTCTAATTCACCATTACGCATTACTCCACTCTATAAATGTATAACCTCTTTGACTGGAGCTAATACTTGAGCCGTGTGGCGGAAATGGACAAGCTGATTGCTTTCAATGATTGAAATTGGAACATTGATTTCAGTGCAATGGTTTTTTCTTCGTATTTTGAACAAGGGTATGAATGATAATTAAGGAAACTTAAAAAATCATTTTTTATTCATAAGTAGTTCCGCCTTGCGGTGAAACCTACGAGTATGTTAATACGTGACATGAAGAATTTGATCCGGAATAAAATAATTAAATAAAAAAGAAAAAAATAATTTGAGTTATGGATAACTCAAATTATTTTTTTCTTTGTAAAAAAATGATTTGTGTTTGTCTATGTCTAAAAATTGAAATCAAAATCAAATAATTTATTAACCTTATGACTACTTTTGTCACACACGGCACGTCACTAACAAAAATATTTTATTAAAATGATTTAATTTTTAAGAACTAAATCACAATACTTAAGATTAATAATAAAACTACATAATAAAATAAAATTAATACGAAAAATCTATTTTACACAGAGCCACAAGATAAACCATTTATTGATAATTATTCAATTATACGTCAAAAAAATTAAAAAATGATAATTTGTTATACAATCAATTTGTAATAAATGTCAATATGACGTCAATATTAAGAAAATAATAATAATATTAAACAATTACATGTCACGACACACATTATTAAAATAAATATTATTTTTCGATATCAAAAAATTCGTCCACAGAATATAACGTACTCTGAAAGAGCCAGTTCTTGAGCTTATTTTTGAAAATGCTGTTATTAGTTATGTTTTGAGATGCATTCGTATCACGCCTTACCCTGTATAAAGTCATGTATCGATGTCTCTGTAGGCCCGATCTGTATTCTAGGCAGTTCTTGTCATAAAACTCTTCCAACTACTGCGTTACTTAGTCTCCATGGACTCGGTTTTCGTATTTCTAACATACAACAATTCTTCAAGAAAGGGATGCCACATGTATTGTCAAATAGCAGCTAAGAATCACAAGTTCCCGCTGCTGGGACTCGGGGCCTTCTCTCAATAGGAGATATAGGCCGTAATCCATCACTCTGATCAAGTGCGGATGACACGTCTTCGGATATTGTAGTCCTCAAACATGTCGGTTATCTCACGATGTTTTCCTTCACCGTAAAGCGAGTGCAAATCCACACATGAAAAACAAGTCATTGGTGGAGGTCGGGATCGAAAAGTAAAGATAAAAAAGAAAGATTTTATTAAAATAAAATTTTACTTTTTTCAAGAAAAAATACTTTTATTAAATAAATAGTTATATGTGGGACGTCAAGTAAAAGCCGGAGTTGACAGCTGACTGGTTTATTCAAAGAGCACACGGTATTACTTACAAAACTACCCACATTTCCCAAAACCTCACATCTTTCCCCCCTTTTTAGCTTTGAATTTATCTTAAAAAAACTAACAACATTCTAAAAGGTCTAGACTACGCATGAGAACAAAACTTAAATATTGTATGATAGAAAACTAAACTCACTTAATATACTTAAACTTAATACACTAATTACAATCTAGATACTACTCTATAAATTTACGTAGCCGGTTATGTGCTTGCGCCTTAGCTTCCCGCATCGGCGGTAGTGCGGGCGTGCGCGGCGCGCGGGGGCGCAGCGCTCGGAGCTGCTCGGAGGATGCTGGGGCGGCGCTGATGACGGAGAAGCCGCCGGCGAACTATCTTCGCCCTGATTACTGTTCTCATTATCCACATCCAACATCTCCTCCCCCGCTGCGTCCTCGAACGTGTCGTCCGCATCGCTACCGGGCCGCAATGGACTCTCATCCCCGCTAACATCAGGTTGAGAGGCATTTAAATTAGGTCGCGACAAAGAATATCTATTGTTGCGCGTAATCGGAATGATCTGATCTTGATGCCTTCTCCATACGACCCCGTTCCCGACGTCTACTTTATGCGAGACCGGTCCCGTTACGCTAGTGACCTTACCCTCGACCCATTTTTGACCTTTCTGAGCATATCCGCGCGCGAGCACGGGCTGCCCGACGTGTATGTCGCGGTGCGCGCCGGCGTGCGCGCGGCGCTGGCGGTCCTGCGCGGCGCGCACCGTGGCGCGCACGTCGGGCCGCAGCGCGTCGGGCCGCAGCGCGTCCAGCCGCCCGCGCAGCCGCCGCCCGAGCAGCGCCACGGCGGGGGGGACGCTCGTCGTCGCGTGCTCCACGTTCCGATAATGAAATAGGAAACTACTTAAGGCCTGTGATACGTTTTTGCCTTCATAAATTGCTCTTTTAATTGCGTCGCGCACGGAGCCGCACGCGGCGCACGCGCGGCACACCTCCTCCAGCTCGCGGTCCAGGCTCGGCCAGTACACGTAGCTACGAGATACATTTTTCATTTTATTGACCCCCAAGTGCCCTTCATGCAGTTCATCTAACACCCGACGGCGCAGCCTCGACGGGACAATAACACGGTACTTGTACACTAAGCACCCCATTTCCAAAATAATATCCTGTTTACGCGCAAAATAAGATTTCAATTCTACACTACAATCGGTCCCTGACGACGGCCAACCGAACATTACATATCCTTTAATTTTACTCAAAACACTATCTTTAGCCGTTTCTTCGCTAATCTCTTTAAAATTGACCGGTGAGTTCTCGCACAATAAGTTAATATAAGAAACCGGTTCCTTATCAGCGCACGGCCGCCGGCACTCCTGCGGCAGTCTCGACAGAGCATCGGCCGGCCCGTTATCTCGCGATCTCACGAAACGCACGGAGAAGTCATAAGCGGCTAACCGCGCCGCCCATCTCTGTAAACGACCAGCGGCCGTCTGCGGAATACCGTGTTTCGCGCCAAAAATATGTGTCAAGGCTTGATTGTCGCTGACTAACGTGAACTTACGGCCGAATAAATATTGATGATGTTTCGTTATACCGAAAAATATAGCCAACGCCTCTTTATCTACTTGACTATAGTTCTTCTCCGCCGCGTTGAGAGTCCGCGACACGCAGCTAACGGGCCGCTCGCTGCCGTCCTCGTACACATGCGCTAGTACCGCGCCCAGCCCGTACGCCGAACTATCTACTGATAACACCAGCGGCCGCCCTTCCTCGTAGTGTGCTAACACCTTATCGCTAGTTAACACTCGTTTGGCTCGCTTAAAGGCCTTCTCACACTCGGAAGTCCAGTCCCATTTCGCTCCCTTTTTAAGTAACGCGTGCAAAGGATGTAATAAAATACTCAAATTTGAGATAAACTTTCCGTAATAGTTTAGCATGCCGAGAAAGCTCTTAAGCTGTGTTACATCGACTGGCCTCGGGGCCAGGGCGATGGCCTCTGTTTTCTTGGGATCTGGACGCAGCCCGGTTTTATCAATAATAAAGCCTAAATACTTTACACTTTTTTGCAAAAACGAACATTTGTTTAACTTAACAGTAAAACCCATATTATTTAACCGTTCAAGTACCGCTTTAAGATTCTTTAAATGTTCATCCCTCGTCTTCCCCGTGACGCAAATGTCATCCAGGAAAACGACCGTGTTTGGCACGCCCTTCAGCGTCTCCTCCATAATCTTTTGGAACTTCTCCGGTATGCATGAGAGACCGAAAGGTGTGCGGCAATATACGAACGTTCCGACGTGTGTGGTTATCGCTGTATACTTTTGTGAGTCCTCCGTCAGCAACAGTTGCTGGTAACTATTTTTCAAATCAATTTTCGAGTACTCCTCCCCGCCACTGGGCGTCGCGAACAGCTCCTCAATCCGCGGGAGAGGGTACGGGTCGCGCTTTAACTTCGGATTAACCGTTAATTTGTAATCACCACATATTCGTATATCACCGCATTCCTTAATGACGGGCACGATAGGCGTGCCAAAGTCCGATGAGTCGAGTCGATAGATCGTTCCCTCACTCTCGAGTCGCTCGAGTTCCTTCTCGACGGGAACCCGCAGCGCGAGGGGAACCGTGCGCGCGCGGTAGTATACCGGCGAGTCGTCACTCAGCTGCAATTGAACGGTTTTTTTACACGTACCTAGCTTATCGGTAAACACTCGCGGATACTCAGCTATCAATCGTTTCACGAACGGGTCATCGACCTTACTGTCGACCTTGTCCTTGATCTCATTTAAATCAACCGTTATAGTATTTACTTGCAGTAACCGGAGCCACTCCCTGCCTAATAAGGGTCGCCCTCCGTTCTTAATAACGTGAAGCTTACAATTTTTGGCGGAGGCTTCACCGAGCGATACGTCGACCGATATAAAACCGAGTGACTCCATTCGTGAACCGACATAGCTGCGTATCTTTAGATTTTCCGGTTTAATCACTTTATGGCACATAAATCGTTTATAAAAACTGTCATTAATTGTCGAAATTCTACTTCCGGTGTCTACCTCAAACTCGATCATTTGTCCGTCCACTTCCACTGGTATAATATAAGGTTTGTCACCTGTACCGTCCACACGCATGTTGTAGGAGTCCTCGTCCTCGCTGGCGTAGTAGTGTGTGTCGCGGGCCGGGCCGCCGGCGCGCGCCGCACACATTACCTTGATGTGCCCCCGCTTGCCGCACTCGTCACAGTTGTACTTCGCAAACCGGCACCTGTCCGCCGCGTGCTGCCGGCCGCACCGCCAGCACGAGGGCGCGTCGCCGCGCCGGGCCGCGGCCGCCGCGCCGCCTGGCCCCGCCCGCGGCGCCTGGCGCGGCGCTGCCGCCGCACTCCCGCCGCCCCTCCTGTAGGTCGCGCCTCGCGCGCTCGCCCGATGCAGGCCCTCGGCCGCCGCACCGCCGCCGCCGCCGGCGCACTCGCCCGCCGAGCTCGCTCCCGCCGCCGACACGCCGCTCATCTCGGCATGCTTCTCCGCGGCCTCGAGCGCCATGGCCAACCGCTTCCTTGTGTAAGGTTTCGCTTTTTATTATTCGATTTAACTTATTCGATTATTATTTTTGAGCGCGGCAATACTGTTTTTATTTTAATGGCAAACCCTTTTCCCCGATTGGTGGATTTCTGACGAATCGGGGAAAATGGTTGAGTGACGCGTTTTGCGAGGCGACGTTAAGAGAAAGGCTGGTGTGAAACGGCAGTCTGGCTCGAACGCTTGTACTGTAAAGACAGGAAGTGAAAATAAAAGAAGTACTGACTCAAATTCAAGGGTTTTTGTTGAAGTCCCCAGTAAATAGGCACCTACCCGTTAGGCAGTCCACATTTCAGAAGAGGGAACGACGAACGAAAAAAAAAAATAACGTTCGTACACGCTCACCCCCTTTTTTTTTATTATTCTCTTTTCAATAGGTGTCTATACATACGGACTGGCAAATTAATTTTCGGAGTGCTTTCCTAGGGCTGAAAAGGCCGACTATCTAGAGGCACTCCGGGGTTGGTAAGCCAGACTGGTCGTGACACGTAGTAAGTTTAAACCTCTTATTAACATTCCGGTATCTATACATACTTGGGTGAAGTAGTATTCAAAATCTCTTTCAAAAAAAAAAGCCACGATCGACAATAGTTATGAGACACATGAAGATTAGTAAACTAGATTGTCGTGTCATGAGTGTTATCCGATAAATTTAAAATATCATATTTTATAAATATCAGGATTCACTGAATTTTATTTTTCTTTATTTTGATAAACAGATAAACGATTTTATTGGTAACATATTTCATTTACAAGTCAAAAATATACATTAAATTTCATAATTAAATATAATGTACACAGTGCAATTAAAAAATAATAAATAATGGCAATATAATTACATACCTATTTAATGCATCTATTTTTCTGGTACAGTATAGCGAAAGCTTTTTATTTGGCTACAAAAATATTCGTCAATTAATTAAAAAGTACCCTGAACGAGCCAGCTTTTTAACTTACTTTTAAACATATTATCGCTAGAGACATTCGTTATTTCTTCCGGGAGACTGTTACACCGGGAGGATGTTATATACCTTCGGCCCTATCACGTGAGTAAGGTTCTCGGCGCGAGTGAGGCGCACGCGCGGCGGCACCAGCACATCCGCGCGCCGGCGGCACAGCGCTCCCGAGTACTTGTCGCCACTCTTCTCATACATCGTAAGTGCACCCAGACACGGGAGCACTCTACAAATGGGGCAGTCGATCTAAAGAACTGTGAGTACGTTCCAATTTACTAAAAAAAAAAAAAAAAAAAGATAAAGGAGTAACGGGATATATAAGTGTGGTATTAATTATCATACCAGTATAGCGCCGTTGACTACATTTAAAAACACCACATGTCTTATTTACAAAAATAAATATTAGTTGAAGATAGATTCGCATAACTTGCGAAAATAATCGTGGTGAATATAGTTTAATCTCGTGATACTCCCGATAATGATAAGTTATGAAAGTGCAATATTGAATCTCATAGCAGTATAGTATAACTTCAGCGTTAGCTAAAATCAAAATCATCACGCGGTATTTTACAAGTATAAAAAAATAAGTGGTTATACATAAACTGCGAAAATAGCTGTAGTGTATGTAGTGTCATGTCGTTATACGAATATAGGATTTAGTATATAGGAATTTTCATTTTAGCACATTACTTTTGTATCTACGGTGCTGAAATATTCAGTTCAATTATTTAGTGGCCGAATTCAGTGTCACATTCGTAATCGCTTTATAATTTATAATGAAACAATTATTATAAATTGTAGTCCTACTTTACCTACAATAGTGGAGTGCCCAAATACTATTCGGTGCGGAGTTGTCCAGAATAGTAAGTCATCAAAGACAATTATAAATGAGAACACATTTTCATAACGTATAACCTAATTATTCGTATGAAAACGAAATAGTCTGTATTTATAATAATAATAGTAATAATAATAAATAATTTATTTGCACAGAGACTTAAGGATAAGTAACATCGAGTTACATAAAATAAAATAAAAAAATAAAAAATACAATCACTTATTAAAAAAATTAATCGCAGCATCTTTGTTAAAAGATGCAAATAGTGGTGTTAAGATGCAATTAATGTTCTATCTATCTTCACTTATTAATCTATTTGTATCTTATAAAACTAAGAATCTACTTTAAAGTACTTAAAAGTATATATTTAAATTACATACGAGCGATAAAATAAATATATGTATATATACATACTATCTTAATATATATAAATCTCGTGTCACAATGCTTGTCCTCAATGGACTCCTAAACCACTTAACTAATTATAATAAAATTCGCACACCATGTGCATTTCGATCCAACTTGAGAGATAGGATAGTTTAAATCTCAAATTATTGTCGCAATTTTAATTTATTGCTAATTATTTGACAGTCACAATTATCTGTTAACTCCAAATGATTCTAATAGATGTCGATACCTTTCGACTGGGTTGAGTAAGTAATCAATAGATGGCGCTGCTATGGTAAATCTACGAACGTGTCATATAAGCTACACTATTTTTCATACGCCTAAGTGAGGCAAAACAACGTTTGCCGGGTCAGCTAGTATTATTAAATAAGCTTAATAAACACAAACATATATTTGTCAAAATATACCTGCAGCTTCACAAACAATTAAACGTTAGTTTGAAGAAAGACAGTATACCTAGTACAGTAAAAAAAAACAGTGTAAGTAGAGGTTCTAAAACCGAATGTGTTGCATGCACCATTCAGGTGTTTCAGGAAGTTTTCATAGAGTAGCTAGCACAGTCTGGTATTCAAAGTCACACCAAGCAAACTAAATTAAGCAAGCTAAATTTAGATGGATTTTAATGAGTTGCACTAAGTTTTTAGACAACAAAAGCTACGGCTTGACATTTGTGACCTTTTATCCATGCTGAGTTCGTTCTTAAAAAGTATAATATAAAGTGAATCATTTGATCGTTATTAGTTTGGTATTGATAATGAAGCTTATAATACAGCTGTGCCTACGTACCATTCAAATTCAAATCATTTATTGCAGAATGGGTAAGGTTAGGTTATTACATGTTAACATTTTATGTCCCTCACACTCTTCGCCCTTAGGCATGCAATATTATCAAAATATATATATACCTACAAAAATGTCATTTAAAATTAATGAATACTAACCTTCATTAAAACCGACATTATAAATACGTCTTTGTCTTACATAATGACTTATAAAATTAAAATAAAAAGACTAAAGAGTTTGACTTTACCTACCTACGTACGTGTAGCCTGAAACCTCACGATGGTGGAATTTATAAATAACTAGTTATAATAGGTACCCTTATGTACAAATCTGCATAAATACAGTGTTGGTACACGAAAGAAAACTGCTGATTTAGCTAATTATAATGCTAAGGCAAACATAATTTACACTGATATAAGTTATTGTTTCAGTCTTGCCAGTAATCGGATTTGTTTAATGAATCTGAGATATACGCCACTAGATGAAGAGGTGGTCGCCATCGGGATAGTGCGAGCGGACCGTTCTTGGATGAACGTGCTGCAATGCCATCATATGAGGCAACCCTAACTTTCGAGGAGGCCAAGGGGCTGAAGGCGTGATGGTTATCATCACAATGAAGGAAGCACAAGCACGAACTGTCGTTCGACGTGACCCAAAGGGGTGAAGACATGAAGGATGTCTTAACGAGTATTGTTATTCATAAATAGCTAGCTACCCGCACCGGCTTCACACGGGTGCAAAGCCGGTATCAAATACATTACAGAAAATCCGTGAACGTAGTTTATGAAAATATGGCGGCCCGGGTACGGGTATAACATATATCGATCCAGTAGTTTTGATTTATTAATATACTGCCCGTGGCTCGCACGCGATAAATTTGGTGTAAAGCAATTCCCTTTTCCCTATACCACGAAGATATCCTGCTGTCTTTGGATTATCTAAATTATAATTACTGATACATTGTCGCGCTGAAAAGCACGTTTTACTCTAGCTCCGATAATAAACACGTCCGATCACGTACCATAGGAAAAATCGCAGGCTCCGTCGAGCTATCTATAAGCACGCGGCCGCCGCCCCGGCCAGCCAGTACCGCAGCAAGCGCTACATCCGCACCCGCAATTTTATATCTGTGATATCTTCGAAAACATTCATTTAAATCTTGTAATGTATGGAACTATATAGATTTATATCAAATCAAAAACGTATTTGGCTATTTTATTGGATAAGGATTAATGCAGTATTGCTTAAAATTGCTTCGAAAATTCGCCATTGTTTATCGTAAAAAGAAGAGACAAAAAAAAAATGTTATTATGGGATATCCATAAGAGATAAATGTATACCATCCTGGAGTTTTATGCAGACCTTTTCAATGTGTATAAACAAACATTCAGCATTCAGCCTGCGTTTGCAAAATAGGCGTATAAAAAATGATAACTAACGATATCCCATTAGAAACCTCGAAAGTAACACTGTTCCACCACTATTCAATGTATGTTATAATACATATAAATAAAAAAAAAAAAACACAACAAAGCAACGAAGTCGTAATCAAGACAGGGAAAGTTCTAGGGTCCTCTGCGACACGTGGGTTTCTACGTACGACACCGGCAGCCGCGTTTGGGCCAGCAGTTCCGGTCACCGCGAGCGCGACCGAGAGGACACCGGCAGCCGCGTTTGGGCCAGTAGTTCCGGTCACCACGAGCGCGACCGAGAGGACACCGGCAGCCGCGCTCGGGCCAGCAGTTCCAGCCACTGCGAGCGCGTCAGAGGGCATACCGGCAGCCGCGAGCGTTGGAGGGGAGCCAGGCGGAGACCGCCACGTCCCCTGCAGAGCCACGTATTGACGCCGGAGTTTTAAAAAGAGTCAACCACGAGCATCGAGCGAGTGCGTTGATACATCCAGAGAGAGGCACGGTCACGAGTATTTGATCGGCTCGTGGTCCGTGTGAGGTTCCGCATAGAGCGGCAGTTGTTATATCTAAAGAGAGAGGTACGGTCACGAGAATTTGATTAGCTCGTGACCCGTATGAGGTTCCGCATAGAGCGGCAGTTGGTGCATTTAGATGATCACTGATCGTCTAGATGATTGATTGATTGATGATTGATGATGATTGATGATGATTGATGATGAATGATCGGAGAGGGTACGAATCGGTTTGTTCGCCCCGGTGCAGAGACCGCTAACGCTGGTATACGTCCCTAGGTGTACGATCCTTGTGGACATGACCGGGTGCGGACCGGTTCGTGGCCCAGAATTGATTGATTGATGTCCAAAGGTGAAGGTGTCCAAGGGTGACCCACCTGCGGAATTTGATGCTATTATACGTCCCTAGGTGTACGATCCTTGTGGACATGACCGGGTGTGAGAATTGATTGATTGATGTCCAAAGGTGAAGGTGTCCAAGGGTGACCCACCTGCGGAATTTGATGCTATTATACGTCCCTAGGTGTACGATCCTTGTGGACATGACCGGGTGAGAGAATTGATTGATTGATTGATTGATGTCCAAAGGTGAAGGTGTCCAAGGGTGACCCACCTGCGGACTTTGATGGTATGGCCCTAATCTAGCTGTTGTTTAGGTGCCACTTTGACTTTGACTTCGACTTTGACTTTGCCATTTTAGATTTTGATTTCGTGAATTATGATTTATTGATATTTAGTATCCGAATGGGATAAGAAGTTGCTTATTTTCCTTATTATTTTTGGCGAAAATTTGGTTTCAAGTAGAAATATCAGATAAACTTACTGTTTAATTATTATTTGAATACAGTATGGATCCTTTAATATTTTATAGATATATACATCAGATGTACCTACTTATTTAATCATCATGGATTTGTTGTTGCTCAGTAAGGTTAATGTGTGTTATTTACTTTACATAAATCTATAATTTTCATAGGCTGTATATATTGTTGGAGGGTACAATCTTATAGCTGATTTTATGATTTGATATTCGATACAAACAATTTATGAACATTTTGTTGTTGATGTCATCTTCACCTCACATCTCTTTTTCTTATAAACTTAAGCATTATATAATTCTTATGTCAGTTAAAAGGATATTTTTTGCAATTGTATTGTGTAAATATTAATTTGTGTAAGTTAAGAACTAATATCGATTTTGTCAGGTTGAGTTGCGTAATATAGACACTGATTGTACCCTTAGTAAAATAAAATAATAAAGATCAGGGTTAAATTTATTGTAAGTGTAATGTATATAAATGACATATTGATTGTAGAGTAAGATTGACGTATCAGACCAGCCGATTGTAAGGTTGCCACCTGGGATCGTGAGCGGGACGCTCACGATGTCAGGATGGACGATTGTAAGGTTTCGCTTTTTATTATTCGATTTAACTTATTCGATTATTATTTTTGAGCGCGGCAATACTGTTTTTATTTTAATGGCAAACCCTTTTCCCCGATTGGTGGATTTCTGACGAATCGGGGAAAATGGTTGAGTGACGCGTTTTGCGAGGCGACGTTAAGAGAAAGGCTGGTGTGAAACGGCAGTCTGGCTCGAACGCTTGTACTGTAAAGACAGGAAGTGAAAATAAAAGAAGTACTGACTCAAATTCAAGGGTTTTTGTTGAAGTTCCCAGTAAATAGGCACCTACCCGTTAGGCAGTCTACACTTGTACTGTATGTTCCGCTCGGCGAAGATGCGCGAGCGCATCATCTCGTTCGCCAAGCCGGATACAAATTGGTCCCGTAAATTCTCTTCCAAGGTCGAACCGAAATTACAAGTTGTCGCGAGGTGTTTCAAACACTGTAAATAACTTGCGAGGGATTCGCCGCCATTTTGTCGACGCAGACGAAATATGTGACGTTCCGCGATCTCGGAACGCTGCGGCTCCAAATGATCCGTTACAAGTTTCACAAGTTCGTCGTATGATTTGTTTTCGGGATGCACGGGGGAACACAAGTCACACATCAACGCATAAGTTGCGTCACCGACCACCGTTATTAACAGCGACACTCGCAGATCGTCTTTAATTTCGTTTAACCGTATGTACTGATTAACGCGGCGTATGTACGCCGGCCACTGCTTAGAATTGAGGTCAAACGGTTCCAATTTCCCGATCGGCATGGTAAAACCCTTCTTTCGCGACAAAACTCGTAATAAATATTTCACGCGTGAATCCCATCCTCGTCGCCATATGGGACGTCAAGTAAAAGCCGGAGTTGACAGCTGACTGGTTTATTCAAAGAGCACACGGTATTACTTACAAAACTACCCACATTTCCCAAAACCTCACAATATGAATAAGAAATCACAAATATGTTGACTATAAACTTTACTTAAAAATTTTATATTTTCCACGAAATATATTTTTTTTATTCTATTTTTAGATAAGTATCCAATTACTGCAAATTATTACGAATAAAATATTCTACTCGAAAATCAACTTGGAATAATTTTGTCGGCGATCTATTTTAATAAAAGCACTTATTCGTAAGGAATGATATTAAAACCAAATTATTGCGGTGATATTTCATGCCTAAGCTTAGGTAACTTTGTATTGGTTTACATGGAGGTCTGACACTGAATTACACCAATTTCGAGTTTTCATTGTAATTGTAATATTATAATAGTACATTGTTACCCACTAGTTTCTAGTTTCATCCCTAGGGAATCAATCTTTCGCCAAACCCCATCTCAGGGCTAAATAAGTCTTTCACCTGAGGTGCACACTGTGCTTTTCATTACGAATACAAGGAAAGTAAAAAAAATAGTAAAGAAATTTATTGACTTACTTTCTCAACGCGCCATTTCATAAAATCGTCATATGATCTTTGTTTTGATTTGGGTAGTAAGAGGTGTTCCGCTACCGCCTTAGCCTCTTCTCTTATAAAATCAGGCGTTAAATTCATATCAGAATCAGATGAACTCATTTTATGGGTACAAATCTCTGCTACACGGATAAACAAAATTCCTCAAATCAAAAAAATATATGAAGATCGAATTGCCCCTTCCCCGCTTTTTTTGTTTGTTTTTTTCTTTGGCCGGCCAACTATTCAGCCATTATTTTTTATTTTTACTATTGCAAAAATTATAAATATTTTGCCCAAATCTAACTTATTTTAAAGAAATCGTTGAAACTAAATTATAATAGAGTTTACTATTTATTATTCTTTAATCAATATTTAGGTTTAAGTTATTTCAATTTTACATCGTGGTTGTATATAAAATAAAACCTTTTTTTACTGTACTATTTTAAAAATAATTTGACAGCTGCCAGTTGAAAGCGATTCTCCCTAGGGATGCAATGTATTACTTTCATCCCGCTCCTCAGGCAACTTCAGACCTACCTATAAACTTTAGATTATGAGTAATGAAAAAGTTGTCAAATGTGGTGTAACATGTATTTATTTTTGGTCCAATAAATCATTATTTATTTATTACAGCAGCGAAAAGGTATAAAGTTTAACATCAGTGCGTATTTTGTAACGAAATAAATTATTACGTCACATTAACGTCAAATTATATATTATATATTATTATTATTATTACTAATAATAAACTAGACATTTGACCACCGATCGCCATCACTCGTCAAATCACCGATACTCCGGTCCATATGGGAGTATGTTTAGTCCTGTCCCACTGACTCTTGCGACCAATTTTCATCTTCATTAGTGATTGAAACAAGTTTAATTATAAGTTTTCATTTAATTAATAAAAGCTCCCGGATAAAGCTCAGCAGAAAGCTTGCGCCTCAGTTTCCGCTGTTAGTAATTAAAATACGCGATGGCGTAAAAACTGGCGGTTAAATTAACACTTTCGTGCCACATTTTGCAAGTTTTCATATTTTTCCACTCGTTGTTTAAAGTAATTGAATACTTTTTTAGCTTTAACAAGTACGAGTATAAACTACTATTTCTTTTATTTATACTATATACTTTCTTTTACCTATGCTAACTAGCTAACTTTAATGAGGTGATCTGCTAAGACCATAGAGCTTAAGCAACGGTCGATGCAGTCAGTCTTTGCTTGGATAACCAAGCACAAGACTGTCTACAAAGCTTATCAGCTGAAAATGCCCCTGTGTTTTTACACATGGGCATTTTTGCAACATTATTTTTTACAACTGCTTCACAAATTCTATAAATAAAGTAAATAAAATATTAAGGAGTGGTCCCTCTGCAAGAAACCTGTATTTTTTATTGTTTTCTGGTAAGTGTATATCAATAACGGTATCAGATTGACGCCTTTTCTTTCAGAATAAAACATGGATGTTTGAATATTATCTTTCGAAATTATTTTTAATTTGCACTTGTTATTCTTGTTTAGGTACTTGCTTATTAAAGGTAAAAAAAAAAATATTTAGTGTACTTCCGCTGTGATAAAAAACTTAAGAGGTGTTAAGGGACACCCGGATGGAACAATTTTCCTTTATTATTATTTTTTATAATTTACTAAAAACCTGTATACATTCAACAAAAACATAATAAACAATATCATCGCAACACAATACTATTCCATGCAAAATAGAAATGAAAATATCTGGCTTGATTTCTATAAGAGAGAGTCAGAGAAACATGCGCACGCCGCACAGCTTACAATAGCTTACTATAACAAAAAGTGTCGTGACCACTTTTCGTAAGATTTTTTTCCGTCTAGCCCCCTTTCACAACGCGCGATAAGGAACTTCGTTCCAATATCTTAGTGTGTCATATCATAGCGGAAGTATGTACATTAAATATTTTATTTGTCTACTATCTACAATGGATTTCCGCAAAGTAACGCCTAAGCCAATATGTTATATATATGTACTTATTTATTTATAGACGCGACTAATATCACAACTAGTCTTACTATAAATTTCGGGCCAAATTCAGTCACCATGTAAACCTCGAAGCTCCCCAAAAGCCTGTAGGTATAACTCAAGTATTCTGAAGGTATTTCGGCGAAGGGTTGACGTCAATGCTAACGCAAATACGTTTCAAGTGGAATGCGTTCAACGTAGACTCGCTTAGTAGGTAAAGGTGGCTTTATGTTTGCAATTATGTAGTAGTTAACTCATATTCTTTCTTTCTTTGGTCATTTTTCAAAGCGTAGTAATCTGCCCATAGAACCTTCGATCAAATATGCACTAGATTTAAGGTGATGTCTCTAAAAACGGCAAGGAAAATAAGACCACAATTAAGAGTGTGGTCTTATTTCAGCTTGAGGAATTTAAGCATTATAAGTATAGTAATACAGTTGAATTTTCTAACGCTCACTGCGTACGGTCACTTTATAGCTTATATCGCGGAGCAAGGTAGCTTATGTTTATTACGGTACTAGTCGAAACTCAACCTTAAGATACAGTGGTAAGGTTGATTTGAATTGAAATATTTTTTGTGACGTAGTATATTGTAATAGAAACAAATAGCTTAGTAAACTCATGCCAGTTTTTTGTGCTGTGTTTGTATGCAACTGAATTTGGTATATATTCGATCGAAGACTCAATGAGAGCAAAAGAGATGAAACCTTCAGATGTAGTGCCTCTTTTTCAGTCTTTTTTGCCGATTGCATCAAAGCCCTAATCTCTCAAACATCGAGTCAAGCCTGGTTCTAATAAAAAATTAAGACCTAACCAATAAAGTTCAGCTCGCAACTAGCAATTAACTTGCCATCGCTAGATATTTACTTAATGCCTTCAGAGATGAGCGGAGTGGAATGTTATTTGATTTTTACTTGATTGAGATGAATGAAGAAAGGAAAGAGAGTTCTAGAATTATTTGAGAGCTGTTGAAAGTATTTATACATATATATATTTTCACTAACTGCGACTCGTGGTTTCACCGATGTTATAACAATAATTCATTACCATGCACATTATCTTATTATATTGTATAGGTACTACTAGCTGCGCTCCGCTGCTAATCTCGTTAATAGGGAGAAAAGAAGTTAATCCGGGATATATTATGTAGTAGTTAACTCACATTCTTTCTTTCTTTCATTTTTCGAAGCGTTATAATCTGCCCATAGAGCCTTTGATCAAATATGTACTAGATTTAAGATGATGTCACTAAAAACGGCAACGGCCTTGCCGTTGCCGACATCACGTTATATCTAGTAAATTTTTGATCAAAGCATTGAGTTAAATAAAAGAGATGGCATGAACTTTCAAATGGTTTCTTTATTGATATATAAGATATTTGAGACGAGCCCGCGCCTCGAGTAGGGTCGAGACGCCATCTTGTTTAGCGATCATTTTGTATAGAGTTATCGTTGTTGAAAAGTAAAATCGGTGTCTTGAATCACTGCTCAGTCTTAGCTACTGATTTTCTCTCCGACATTATTGTGAAGTACCTACAAAGAGTAATAAAACCTAAAATAAATATTGTGAAAAGTGACTTATGTGTTTTGTGCTCGCACTTTACCCTGATAATGCCCACCAAGCCCGCCACCATTAATGACGATGTCGATAAGAATAACCTGATTCTCCGACATAGGTACCTCGAACAGTTTCAGTTTCAGTTTATTTATTTCGTACACAATACCACTTATCATATATACACCGAGTCTTAAATTATGTATAAATTAAATTTAGGCTATAACTGTGCGATCCTTACATTGCATTAGATTTGATGGTGGTACAACACTATTTGCCACTGCCCTAGATGTCTTTTTTTGTTCTACCCTCGACTCTGGATGAGAGCGGAAAAAGATAACTGACACATAAGTGCCAGCGTGTGGATCGACGACAAGCGCCTCCGTAGGTCGCATCTTCTTCAAAATCACAAAAAGGACGTTCCTTTAGCTCCGTGAGCTCTGCAAATAGCTGCCGTGCACTATTTTACAACCCAGTGCATGTGTTTGTGTCGACATCCGATAAGATCCCACTTTACCCAGGAGAACTCTCACCCGACCATAGGTAGATATATTGGCCTCCTCTTATCTGTGTTCTTGTTTGGATCGGTGCATCACCACTGCATTGTCATTTTTTTATACAGTCCACTAAGCTCCCATTATCTGAATGTTCATATATCGAACAATAAGTAAGAACTAGGTATTTAAGACAAGGGGTGCACTGAACTCCACAGAAGGTTGAATCTGTGTCGTAGAGTACAGTAAATATAATATATTGAAATTACGCCGCCCTAATCTTTTTACACGCAAATATCAGTTTCCACACGAGCTGCTATCGAAGGACAGGACGGCAATGAAATCGAAACGCTTACTTCATTTTCCGATGTTCCCAATACCGTCGGAATATTTATTACGGTTCATGTGTGGAGAAAATTGCGAACAAATTTAGAATTTGACATATTGCCATTATTGTTTGATGAATAAGGTAGGTACCTTATTCAAGACAATAATTCATTCATTTATTTAAAATGAATGTAAGAATGAATTAGTTTATTAATATATTTAGGATGAACAATAATTTGCAAAAGGACACACCTTAGAAAAAAAGAGAGCCCTATATTAGTATTCCTATTTCAATTGATGAATTTCAGGAAGTATTTGGACTAGACTAGCTCAAGATCGAATGTCCTGGCAACGCATGGAGGAAGCCTACACCCATATCTGGGTGCCCCTAGACTCTTTATAATAGTATTTTAATTAATTGTAATTTGTAATTAATAAACAGAAGAATGTATTTATATATAAAACTAACATAGATTTCATTAACCCATTATATGTTTTTTTAAGTTTCTGGGAAATAAATGGCTTTATTTATTTTAATGGATTTCACTTACAGATTTGCAAGGAAACACAGTTCTTCAACCTTTTTATTTCTTTTTCCTGACGCAAAACCAGTAACAAAATAAAAATAAAGTAATATTAGGACACATTTCACAGACGACTGGTTAGCCCCGTTCTTAACCTTTTCTATTTTGTATAATGGTTGCTAACACAACTGATATGCTACATATACATACATAAATACTTTATATCGATACATATTTAGCACTCAGACCAACAGCCAACAAATTTAGTTCATCACTACGATGTTGCCGTGCCGGAAATCGAACCGGGGAGCCTCTGGTTGGCAGTTCGGCATGGTAAACATGCCGGCAACCAAGCGAATGCCGCGTGACACGATATCGACATATATTTTTCATACTTTATGACATTATGAGCTCTAAAGTGAGAATTGTTTTTTATTTTTTATTACTTTTAGAATCACAACAATTCTAATCTCTATAACAATTTATTTAATAAGACTTCGAGCGAATTTTTTGTAGTTGTGTTATTAAGCTGAAAACTCCTAGCTTTATCATTTACGCAAGATAGTAAAAGTAAAAAAAAAGTAAAAAAGCCTTTTATTCAACTACAACATATTTACATGCACATATATTAAACACTTGTCAATTATCAAAATTAATTTCATTATTTCACTACTCATTAAATTGATTAATAAAATTAAATGTCACATTTTCGATTTATTTGTCAATAGCTATAATAATTGTTGTATCATATTAATAGTGCGATTTCTCTTGTCAGTTAAACTATTGGTTTATGTAGCTGTCGCCTCCTTGGCGTAGGCCTCCCCCAGTTTATACCATAGTTTCCTATTTCTCGCCATTCTAGCAAGATAACTATAACTATAATCTAGCAGTTTTCAAGGCAGGATTGAACCGGTTTCTTCTGGGCAAGCGCGCTCCACCGTAGGTCGCAATTTCGCTTACCATCAGGTGAATTGCGATCAAGCGCAAGCCCATTATGAGTAAAAAAAATAAAAGATTTTATGTAATTTTTCAGAATATGCTATTATTACTCCCATACCGCTTAATTTACATAAAGCTAGTTACATTTTTACCCCATTAAAATCATGTAAGCCTAGCTTAAGTCTGACCTCTCGTGACCTCTACTTTTTACTCTCCGAGGGTCAAGATCATAAAGCTGGTTCGATTAGAGATAAGAAAATAAACTTTAATAGCAGAATGACAGAATCTAATAAAGAATCACAAAATATCTTTATTTTCTTTCTGACTTTGATGGTTTGTGAAATTGGACGCGAGATATTTTTCTAGATGTTTCTACATTTACACCCTTGACGCAGCGACGGGGTGATATAAGTTTGATGTGTATCTGTGTGTGTGTGTGAACCAATGAACCAGTTTTGATTAAGGCGATTTGACAAGTACAAAGTCTTGAGTTTACAGTTTTTCGTTGTTAAATAGTCAAAAACATTGAAAAATGGATTTTAATCTATTTTTATTTTGACCGACTAAAGAACCAGACTCAGAATATTAATGCTTATTTTGTTAAGTACCAATGACTTATAAATTGGTAAAAAAAAAATAATGAAGCAACTTTTTTGATATTGATAAGTCTGGCTGTTACCATACAAAGTTGTTTTTAAGGATTTTTTCCATATTTTTTATAGAAAAATTTGTAAAAAAGATTTTGCCCTTCAAAGTCAAACATTTATTTGCATAATTAAATGTTATGTTACAATATCTTTGTTCAAATAACACTTAATATACCCGGGGTCAGGGTGTAGCAATTCAGATTTGGAGCGGGCCGATTTACATAATATACATTAGTTATTATTAATTATTCTAAGTTTACGTCATTTAAATTATTGTCATTAATATATTCTATTTAGTCCCCCTTATCATCGTTAATGCCTTCGCCCTAATGATTTTTATTTATTATTATTAGATATGTTTGAAGACTAATTCTAGAGTGTTCATAGCTATGTTTGAAGAACACGAATCAAAGATGGCGGCCAGACACAAAATGGCGGATAGCTTATTTTTGTAACTGCCTCAGTATGAGTATTAAATAAAATAATAGAACTAGAAATATTTATGTCTGTATTTTTATCATAAAGTTATTTTATGTTATATTGCAAATCCAAAATGGACGCCACTGCATAAAGTTAAACGGAGGTTTCTGAAAATTTTAATTTATATTTGCTAATATGAAAGCTTAGACGTGGAGATAACTTGGTTTAATATTAGAAATTAGCTGCTTCTGCCAAATGTATTGTGTAGTTAAGCTAAAGAAAATCTACGTTATTTTTAAGTCTAGAAACTTAATAATGATTTTTAATTTAATGCTCCATGACTTACATTTATAAAATCTTAAAATCTCGACGCAATACTACAGGATGATAGAAAACTAATATGTATGTGTTTGTGTCTGTTGCTCCTTAATAAACTAAACAATTTCGACATATTTTTGCTTAAAAAAAGTGCCATTTTATGTTATTAATAAATAATTTCAACATGGCATACTCGTATCATAATAATAATATGTTACGTGTTTTTATGATGACATAGAGCTTGTAGCTCGGCAAGCTCAGGTGATCTGACACAATCATCGAAGCTAAGCAAGGGTCCGCATCGACTCTTGGTTAGCTTCGATTTCGATGTGTGACCTTACAACAATGTCATTTTAAAAGTGCCATTTTAATCTGGGTGCTACCGTGGGTCAGATGATACGTTAAATTGTAGGTCACGGCTGTTAGTATTAAGCCAACTGCTTACAAGCTATCGTTAAACCAAGTCAGAGGCTCTTAGGTGGTTAGAAACTTCTCGACACCATAGCATGGCCGCTTAGATATTACTTTTTTTTATCCTCGATAGGTTAGCGTTTGACTACAGCTAGCCTGATGTTAAGCTGTACTGCAGTCTACGGTGTGGCAAGCTTACCTAGAAGATACCTATTAACTCTACTTTTGAATACTACCCAGATGATACCTCTCAGGAAACAGAGACTCAGGTAGTGAGTTCCAAAGCTTCGCAGTCCTAACAATAAAGGTCGACGCAAAGCGTTTTGTACGAAAGTTTGGAACTTCAACTCAAATATCTATATTATATATATCTTACAAAGTACAAGAAAAAAAATATGATTAAAAATCGATGTTTCTAATTAGTGTAATTACTAAAGAAAGTACACAAAAGCAAAACTTACAAGAATCGCCGCCGGTTTACCTCGACATTAATGTAGGGTGAAGTTATAATGACCCTCCTATTAGAGCGGCCATTAGAGGCGGTGGGGGGTATTAAACATGACATGTAGTACCGTCTTTTTTGGGAATTCACCATGAAAGCTTGGAATCGTACGTTTTAATTTACATTATTAAAATATTTAATGATTCTATACGATCAACTGTGTGAAACCATGGACACAGTCAAAATTATTTATTTTTATAGCAATTTTGTTCATAAATTGAAGTGGAACATTATGAAAAGAACCATTTTATTGCGGCCAAGCTCTGACCTATTTAGTCTTTTATTATATAAAATTAAATAATAGTTAAGAAATGCTTCACTTTTTTGTTTTTTTTGTTTTTAATACACGGTTGGTTAGCCTCATACTAAACCATTTTAGTATGTATTATGGTTGCTAACACAACTGATATAAATTCATACATAAATAAATACTTTATATCGATACATTTTAACACCCAAACCAACAGCCAATAAATTGAGTTCATCACAAAGATGTTGGCCGTACCGTTAATCGAAACCCAGAACCCTCTGGTTGGCAGTCCGGCATGGTAACCAATACACCGACGAGGCCGTCAAATGTTGTATGAATTGCGTATACTACAGGTCTCTTTAGGACGACTGTGTGCCTTTGTTCCAGAGAAAGGGTTGCAGGATGGTTAGTTGACTAATTCTCCAAACTATGCGTACCAACTATTTCGGGATATCAAGACTCGGGGACAAGGAAATGCCTTTGTGGAAATATTTTATTCCCTTTGTTACTCTTTTTTTCCTTTTTTTATCCTTGATAGGTTTGCGTTTGACTACAGCTAGCATGATGTTAAGCTGTGCTGCAGTCTACGATGTGGCACGCTTACCTAGAAGATACTTATTACCTAAACTTTTGAAGACTAGATGATACCTCTGAGGAAACAGAGGTTACGGTAGAGAGTTCCAAAGCCACTCAAAGAAAAGCAAATTCTAAAAATAATAATATATATTGACATTTATTTTAATTCTATGATAATTTTGTAGTATTGATAATGTATTATTTTGATTTTCCTAATTTTTAATTTGAATGTTTTGTATTTTTATTTTTATATTATAACTAGCTGACCCGGCAAACGTTGTTTTACGTTAAATGAAAAAAAAAAAAAAAAAAAAACTAAATATACAGTAGCCGATTCTCAGACCTACTGAATACGCATATAAAATTTGGAAAAAATCGGTCAAGCCGTTTCGGAGGAGTACGGTAACAAACACTGTGACACGGAAATTTTATATATAAGAAGATATATCATTAATGTAATTCGGGTATATATAAATGTGCTAATTATCATAAATAAATGCTAGTAGGTATTTCTTTACCATAAACTATAGATGAGTTAACGGAGGTTCACGAGAGTCCAAGTCCGGGCCTAGCTGAGTTTGGGGCCCATTGCTAAATCATGTAGATCTACCAAATCATGCAGAGAAAAAAAAACACTTACAAGTAGTCTGGAAGAGATCGCTTTTAGAGATAAGGTCGCCATTTATAGCACTACTTTTAAGTGAAAAGTTATCCAAAATCGATTCGAGTTGAGGTCAAGTTCCACAGCGCAAGTATTGGTTGCCTGGAAGAGATCGCTTTCAGAGATAAGTTCGCCATTTGTAGTGCAACCACTACTTGCGTTTTGGAACTCGACCACGACTCGACTCGATTTTGGATAACTTTTTTTAACACTGATTGAATAATAAAAGCAAGAAAAAGCTACTATACAAGATTTTACTATATATGTATAGTAATAATGTATATATAAGTAATAATGTATATAATGTAATTGTCTATTTCAAGTCTAATGTAAATCTGAATGTAATGAATGACTTGGCAAATGCGACGAGATGATCTAAGGCCAATAAATTATTTATCTTTATCTTTATTTATCTTTTATGCTATTTTGCTCCCATTTCGCCTTAGTAAGTAAGCCAAAACAAACCATGAAAACTTATGAGGAAAGTGGAAATTCCCGAAAATTGAATGAAATATCAGTTCAATATCGTTTCGCGTTTTCCATAAAGAACTAAGCTTTGCTTCATAACGTTCCAAGTATTTGCAAACATATAACATTGTATATAAAACAATACGATACGATAAAAACCTGTGGTTATTGTCGGTAACAATAACTGAACGAATAATTTTGCTGTTTACAGAGAACATGGATTACCTTCTGATAGATTCTGAAACAGTACCAATGTCGCCATAAAATATTGTGCTCTATGTATAGGAAATTTTAAAACAAATGCATGTCACGTTTTTAGCGTACCTAGTTTTAGGAAGCGTTTGTAAGTTTAGTGTACCAAGTTTCGGCACAATTTACTTTTATAATCTAAAGACAATGACAGAACATTTTCCTTCAGATTCTTGCCACGTTTTGGCGTACTCTCCTAGGAAAATGGACAGTGCTTGTATGTATACAAGTTTTCCAAATTTTGACAAAACCAAAGCTAATGGCATCTCCTTTTATTTATTGTCTCTATGCAATGCCATTAAACATATGGTACTCGTTGTTGATATTCAATGCTCTATCGTAAAATGACATGAAATGTAGAAATGAAAAAAGCTACACAGAAGAAAGATTGCAAAATTTAGTATACTTCCGCTGTGAACTGAAATCAAATTAGAATAAGGCAAAGAAAATATCAACATGATTAAAAAAAAAACAACCAAACTTAAGAAAAGTCCCGATCTTTACTTTTAAGAATCTGTTGCAGAGTAAAACAATAAGTAAAATAATAACAATAACAAATAAATACACACATTTCACACACGGCTAGTTAACCCCATACTGAATCATTTCTAGTTCGAATTATGGTTGCTAACACAACTAATATACTACATATCCATCCTACTAATATTATAAAGGCGAAAGTTTGTATGTATGGATGTGTGGATGTATGGATGTATGGATGTATGTTTGTTACTCTTTCACGTAAAAACTACTGAATGGATTTGAATGAAACTTTACCACAATATAGCTTATACATCAGAATAACACATAGGCTATAGCTTATACATCAGAATAACACATAGGCTACAATTTTTGAGGTTTTTAATGTGAGGTCGTAAAAAAAACCCTTTTTTGCGCTTACATTGCAAACGCTGACTGAATCCTACAAGATAGATCAAAACAATTTACTACAGTATTGTACAACTTAAAAAGGTCTACAAAAAAGTCCGTGATGGTATATGTTTATCTCTTAGGAATAACCCACAATAACCATTTTTTATCCTTTACTTTGTACGAGAAATAATGGCTTATTTACGAAGCGATTTTAAGCAATACACTATTAATCCTTATCAAAATAAATTATTTCATCAATAAAAACAGTTTGTGTTGATAATATTTGGTCGTTGAATGATTAAAATTGGACGTTTGGTTTTGAAGTTATGGTGAAATTAAAATATTACGATTTCTGCTGCACGGCCCGTTGCGATGAGGGCGTGTGCGGGGGAGGGGTGTTTAGATCTATGAGTAAGGTACCCGCGCCGCTCAGTCGCGAGGTTGGCTCCCATCACAGCGGTCGTGCGCAAAGTCTAATAATTTTCGTTTTTTTTTTTTTGATTTTGTTCTTTTAACTACACATACGCAAAAGTTCTTCTCAGAGCTAAACTGTTGTCTAATATATAATACTAGCTGACCCAGCAAACTAGGTTTTGCCTCACTTAAGGGTATGAAAAATAGATAGTGTAGCTTATATGACACGTTCGTAGATTTACCATAGCAGTGCCATCTATTGATTACTTACTCAACCCAGTCGAAAGGTATCGACATCAGTTAGAATCATTTGGAGTTAACAGATAATTGTGACTGTCAAATAATAACAAACAATAATTAGCAGTAAATTAAAATTGCGACTATAATTTGAGATTTATACTATCCTATCTCTCAAGTTGGATCGAACTGCACATGGTGTGCGAATTTTATTATAATCGGTTAAGTGGTTTAGGAGTCCATTTAGGACAAACATTGTGACACGAGATTTATATAAATTAAGATAAGATTATTAATATTATATGTATGTTTTTTATTATTCTTTATTGTACACTACGTCCTTCTTTAGTCGTTTATAAATTCCTTTCCATCCAAAGGTTGCCTGGATGAGATCGCTTTAAGCGATAAGGCCGCCAATTGTGGTACACTAATTTTAAGTTAATTGTCTTTTACTGTGCCTTTTTTATGTGTCCAATAAAGAATTATAAAATTTCCATGTCACAATGTTAGTTACCGTAACTCCTCCGAAACGGCTTGACCGATTTTTACCAAATTTCATATGCGTATTCAGTAGGTCTGAGAATCTTCTACTATATATTTTTAAGGCAAAACAACGTTTGCCGGGTCAGCTAGTACATACATATTTTATACAGATACATATTTAACACCCAGACCAACAGCCAACAAATTTAGTTCAGCACAAAGATGTTGGCCATGCCGGGAATCGCAACCAGGATTCTTCTCGGATTGGCAGTCCGGCATGGTAACCATTACGCCAACGAGGTCGTCAAATTATATTTTAAGAAAAAAAAAGTTCATTTGGGTTATTTATCATGTTTACGATACAGTATCTGTGGGAAGGTAATCAGTTCTCAAACGGAAGCAAGCCGGTTATGTCGGGGTAATATCGTATGTACCACGCGCCGCGAAACGCTAGATATCGCACGTACACACCTAGTGATGGGAAAACCGAGCAATTTATTTATTATTTATTTAATTTCATAGTGGAGCATGTATACAAGTTATTGATGTAATTTAACTTAGTAACATGTACCCTGTAATCATGTGTAAGAAAGGGTTATTAATTTATTTATTCCATAGTTGTGAAAAAAAAATTAGTACAAGTTGACGACCTCGTTGGCGTAATGGTTACCATGCCGAACTACCAATCGGAAGGTTCCGGGTTCGATTCCCGGCACGGCTAACATCTTTGTGCTGAACGAAATTTATTGACTGTCGGTCTGGGTATTAAATATGTAGTATGTCAGTTGTGTTAGCAACCATAATGCGAACTATAAATGGTTCAGTTTGGGGTTAATCTGCCGTGTGTGAAATTTGTCTTAATATTTATTTATTTATTAATTATCAATGTAATTCAACATTTACTTACTTACTCGATTAGTGTTTTTCTTCTTTACCAACTTAATTTAGTACTTGCTTATTTTGCAACAGTAACATGCCATTCTTCTATACCAATATTATAAAGAGGAAAAGTTTGATTGTTTGTTTGTTTGACGCGAATAGGCTCCGAAGCTACTTGACAGATTTGAAAAATTCTTTCACTGTTGGAAAGTTACATTATCCCTGAGAAAAATAGGCTTTATTCTGTTTCTCTTTACAATTTGGATTATTTTATAGCCCGCGCAAAGCCGGGACTGGCTGCTAGTTTTAAATAATTTTATTGTAAGAGCTAAAGTTACATTATTTTTCATCTGTAAGGGTTGTTTTTTACATGCTTGTTTTGAGTTATAATATATGAAAAAATAAATAATTTATCGTTTTTTTGTCTTGTATTCGGGGATTCATTTGATTTATTTAAACTTTTTTGTTAATAAATAATTAAACATTGTTAACTGTTCACGTATGGCATCTTAATATTTTCGCGTAAATAATAATGTAAGTGTGACCGTTTTCTACGCGGAAATATTAAAATATTTGTACTTATAGGTCCAGAAAGGAGAAAAATGTTTACTACTTTTTCTAGTTCCGAGTAAAAAGTATTTTAAGTTTGATGTGTATTATAATTTACAAGTAAATAATAGTAGTTCAGAGACCGATGAGAGCGCAGCTGCGCGCGTATGGCCAATCAGGAGCGAGCTACCGATGTTATAATGAGATTTTACGATATCGATGTGGATATTATACCATCATGTGAAATTGCTTAAATTGGGGGTTTTGTTTTCTGCGCTATAACAGTAGTCATTATAAGTCAAGTATTGGAAACATAAGTAGAATTTTACAACATTAGTGTAGATAAAAAACATAATGTATAAAAAACATACTCTAAAAAAATATTTGATCAAACACGTGTCTACAAAACTACATTACAAAATTATACAAATTAAAAATAAACGCTGATTAAATTTTATTTAATTTCATTATTTTTGACATGTTATTGATATTTAACTAATTTGTATCGTGTAAATTCTATCTATGAGTGTTGAAGAATGTATCAAAAATTTTCCATATTATTTCAATTTTTATTTTACATCCATAGCTACATCCCTAACGCTTGTCAGTCGCGATAAAATCTCGCGAACTGCTCCCGTGTAAGGAGCTTTGCTATAATAACTGCGGAATCTAGACGTGTGGTCTGATGGATTACTTATTTGGAGGAGGTTGAGAGCAGAGAACCTCGGAGATCAATTTTGAAATTGAGTCGTGAATTCAGTTGTTTTTCTCTAAAGTATCATGTTTATTCAGAACAACATAACATGGGATTCAGCCGCACCAGTAGTCACTAGTTTTCAAGTATTAGTCACGTCACCGAATTTTCTTACTTTTTAGGGTTCCGTACCTAAAAGGTAAAAACGGGACCGGATCCCGTACAATAAACGTGTTTTTTCTAATTTGCTTTTTTACATATCAATAATGTAAGCTGCTTAATTTTTTGACATAATATATAAATGTATATAAGTTATCAAATTAAATTATAAAATTTAAATAAAATTATTTGAAGGAGGCTCCTATGTAACATACGTAATTTTTAAGTAGTTTTTTACTCGATCTTTATAACGATATTTGGTAGTTAGTCTATAATATTGAATGATATATACAATTTACTAATAAATTATATAATAACAATTTAATTAATATTTATAGGGAGCTCCCATACAAAAATGGTACAGCGAGATAAGGCACTTTAAAGAGTTTTTAGTCATACGGTAATAAAATATACAGCTTGCCTGAGAATTTAATTGAAACCCCTGATGCAAAAACAACGTCGTTTTATACTTATATGTTTTTAGTTTGATGTGTTTGTATATGTGTTTGTGTGTATGTTTGTGGCATCATAGTTCCAAAACGGACGGCCCGATTTCAGTTTACGAATTTTTTTAGTTGTATGTTTTATTTTTTGGAAGTATTCTTAGATTATGTTAAATGAAAATCAGTACAAGATGGCTGCCCCTGAAAACCGCTGAATATTTCTCTAAATGTTTAATATACACTTGTATTTACTTCCTTTATCTTTTTTACTTCCATCCAAATTAAACGTAAATGTATATCGTCCCCACCGGTCAGTGTCGCGGACTAATGATCGTTTTTTATAACGAAGCCTCTTTATTGCTTTCAATTAACACTCGAGAGGAAGGTCGTTGGAAAGATTGTTATTTTGTTTCTGGGGGGGCTACCATGGGACTGAAACAGTACTGCTAAGGTAATCGGTATTGGTGGTTTTATGTATCTGTCAGACAGGCAGAAGAAATATGATTTAAGAGAAAGAGACATAGAGAGAGAGAGAGAGAGAAACCGATATCTATTAAATAGCCCATACTGGAATTATTTAATCTAATAAAATCAAAAATTAAAACAATATGTTTGTTGATTCATATCATATACTATTGCAATGTTATTATATTACTAGAATTAGAATTGAAAATTGACATTGAATCATATCATATACTTTTCTTATGTAATGATATCATATTTTTTTATTTTTTTTATAAGTATTAAATTTAAATGATTTGTATTTGTATTTGTACGAGTAAAAGTAAAATTTTAAATGGTAGCCCTGGCTTCTGTGCTAGTATGAACAGTCCTTTCTTAATTTTACGTACAATATTTATGTACTTATAAACTAGCCACACAAATAGTCAAGTCAATTCATTTACGAAGTAAATGGAGAAAACGATTGAAAGACGACAAACACCATAACATTACTATTTTCGCCAACAACGTTAAAAAGAACACATAGTAGAGACCCCGAAGCGTAAAAAGTTGAATTGTGAATAAACACTGGAAAATACTGTCGAGTTAGGGATACACGTTTATTTATAATGAGCTTTTTTTCGACTTTTTTTTATTCTGACTCTTTTGTCGAAGCAGAGATACAAGGTCCACGGGAATTTAAATTTCTTACTTGTTACAAGTTTCTCGAAATACTATCGGTATTCGAACCCGCACTTCTCTTTTTACAGACTAAGCTAGCAAGCAAGCATGCCAGAGTGTGGTCAAATGACCTGTAAGAAGAAAAAAATCTTGCAAGTGCCCACCCCAAATGAAAAGCTTATTGACACAGATTTCTCAATCAAAACAACAACATACAAGCCACCTGATATCAAGTTTGCAAAAAAAAAATAGCAACGTCAAATTAAACATACTCGAGTTTAATAACACGTTTTCAAGAATCTCCAACTGAATTTTCTTTTAAGAACTTCAAGCCAAGTGATGAAGAAGCGATGCAATAGTATTTGGTACTCGATTTTAGCTCTTATTGCGTTGCTGTAAGGTTGTATTTGGTTGTAAAGATTTCTGTACAATTGTTTGATTCCAGTCTATGCGCGTGTTTCTGAAGATTGCAGTATACTGGGCTGTTGAGGATGTAAAGTAGCTGGAAGAGACCTTTCCTTAAAACGGATGTTTAATATGTATCAATATAATGTTATCAGTTGTGCTAGCAACCATAAGATAAACTAGAAATAGTTTGGTATAGGGCTAACCAGCTGTGGTGAAATATGTCCCATTATTTATTGTATTTATTATATCTAAACTGTGATGATCGCGTAGTACTTCAGTCAAAGTATGTCTTCTTCGTGAGCCGTCTCTCCAGCGTCTGCCTTGTGCTCTTCCCCGCAACACCCTCTTGCTCGTCGTTGTATTGTCGAGAGTGAATCCGCCAATCATAGACGGGCATTCGACTCGACTAATCACAAAGGGTAGATGGCGCGCACCGCTTGCGGCAATCACGCAGCTTTTATGCCGACACGGTCACCGATAATTTAAACAAACTCAAACAAATCGGTCGGCTCCAGCGGAAGACCAGCGCCGATTGCTTGCTGCAATCGGCACACGCTGAGCTGGGGCCGGTTTTGTGCCACGTAAATGTTGTCTTTTTCTTTTATTTTTCTTGTGTATTAGTTGTTCGTGTCACAAAATAAATGATTCTTTCTTTCTTTCTTTCTTTCTTTCTTTCTTTCTTTCTTTCTTTCTAAATATCAATAGATGGCGCTGCACGACATTTGAACATTATGTAGGACAAGTATTTCAATGAAATATTAGCTAATATATTATTTTATTGTAAATATGCTTGAATTGGCGATATAGGCAACTGAAATCATGACAAAACCTATAAAAAAGTTTAAATTGGTTTGCTTACAAAAATATCGAACTCTGTCTCAAATCTTTTTTTATTACACTATACAGCCAGTATTTAACCACATGAGACACTGATATTAAATGCTTTATAGCTAGTCTAGAGTTACTGGTTGTCTAGCGATATTTAAGGCGAGAGTGAACCGGTTATTTTTAGGTAAGCGCTCTCTCTCGTAGACCTTAATATCACTCGATAATATTAAAAAATTCCTGACAAACTTAAAAAACTTACTCATAACAAAAAGTTATTATAAAAAAGAAGACTTTTTAAATGACGGAACATTAAAAACAAATCAAATGAATTAACAGGGTTGCTCATCTCCAGTAAATAATTGCAATGCCTTATGGGTAATTATGTAACTGTAATGTGACATAATATTGCAATAAATTGTTTGACTTTGACTTTGAAACTTACCACCAGGTAAATTTTGGTCAAGCGCAGAACTATTTAGAGTTAAAAAAACACACAAAAAACCGCATTGTTAAGTGCTTGGCGACAGATTTTATACTCAAAAAATAACAATCAATCTTAAAATGATGATAATAATAAAGTACAATTGAACCACACTTGATTTAAAGAAGCGCTTGGTCGACGCTACTCGTGACTAAAATGCCGGCCTCTACTTTGCACAGCGGACTAGCGTCACAATACAAAGAGGCAACTCGGCTGGCATTTTAGACACTCTTCCCACTGGCACTGGTTTTTTGGATAAGATATACTTTTACTTTTAAGTCGGTATAAATTGTATTATTTAGTAGCTTTTATATGTATACTAATTACCTTTGTATGTAAGGAAGAGCCTGTCCTCCACGAACCAGGTGAAACCTAGAGTGGAGCACAGAGTACCCCGAGTTTACCAAACACTAAAATTCTATAGGTACTTATATTATAGTTTCTAACTCGGTGTAACCTAAATTTAAGTTTCTGTGACAAATAAATAATTTATTATTATTATTTATTATTATTACTTTAATAAATTTTAGATGAGATTTACAATAATTGATTGATTTGATCACATTATAATAAATAGAGCATTTTATAACATACTAATAAAACCTTTGAAAAACTAAACATGCTCCCTTTATAAAAGTCGTTAAATGGATTGAGTCAAATTCAAAATTTAATTCAAAATAATTTATTGGCACCAAAAAATACATATTTTTAACATTAAGCTCTAGTTGCCAAAATAGGTGTTAGCCCGTGCCTTGGCAGCTAGTCCTTTCCAAAATAATCTAATAATTTGACTGATACAATTAGAATAAAATAATAATAGATTCATAATAAAATAATAACACATTCATATTAACTAACTAACTAGTCACATCCAGGTTTAAAGTTGAACAACCATCTTCGTCCAATACAACAATACAGCCAATGAATTGGGTCACCAGCGCTGGCGGAGTACCTGCTAATTTCTGTCAACACGGGGAATGCTCTGTCAAGTGATAGCTGAGCTTCCGAGCAAGATGGATGCTTTGTCTAGAATAACTTCTGTGTCTAAACCGAATTAAGTTGTGTACGTTTGAAAAGGATATTAGATGAGAGAGAGATTACGTCGTGGTCATGAGCACTTGAGAGAAATTTAATAATATATTATTACAAATGAAAAAAAATATAATTGTTTTTTAGAGTTCTGTAGCTTGAAGGTAAAAACTGTACCCTATCTCTCCTCCCTGAGACCCTCACTCAGCCTTTTCTGTTTGTCAGGCTTTATCTCAGAAATCGTGAAAGCTAGAAAGCAACAATTTTCTCAAGATATGTACTTCCCATGCAGTTTTAACAAAAAAAAATGGTTGCCTGTAAAGTCGGTTTTACGGGCGAAGATTTTACGTGACAACGTCTGCCGCGTGCTGCGCGCGCGGCAGACCGATCATAGTTGAGTGGCAGAGAGACGCAAGGCATTCGGCGGGCCTCTCTCTCGTTCAGTGACTCATCGTAACGTTACCGGGCGTTACACTTTTTCATAAGTGACTCCCAGCCGCAACCTAATTTAAGACGTTGTCACGTCAAAAATTAACTGTCATACATTAAACGCGGTTCTTTATATTTTTTGCCATTTATCAATAACAGTAACGGTAAGGTTGTTTATAACCTTTAAAAATAAAAATTATATTTAGTTAAGGTGGATTCCCATTAAAACAAACGTAATAAAAAAAAAATGTACTCATTCTTTTTAACAATATTTGGTAGACCCTCTAAACATTTACAGAATATTTATATCATAATTAATTACAATAATAATTTATGGCATTAAATTACAATAAATATTTAAAGGGGCTCCCCATACAATGTATGTGTTATTTTTTTTAAATAATGGTACAGAACCCTACATGAGCTAGCTCGACTCGCACGTAGCAATTATTTTAATTTCCATAATTTGTTGAACAAAAGTATAGAAACTAAATGTACTAAATTTCCCTCAAAAGATTTTGTAAGTATTTCTGTATATTGAGAATGTACACAGAAGCGTTCATTTAAACACTACCTACGTCATTTGTCTAGATATTATTTTTGGAGAAAGTATCCTTCAAGAGTATAACAGACGCCTGTGATAAAAGATATAATGACATATTTATTCTATTTTGAGCCTACTGTGTACTTTCTTTGGTAAACGAATTGTTGAGATTTGATTACTTAGAAAACATATTTTTAATTCCTTGTAAATGATAATTATATCTCTAATATATAACATTTCCATGTCACAATGTTAGTTACCGTACTCCTCCGAAACGGCTTGACCGATATTTAACAAATTTTATATGCCCCCAAGTGATAAGGGTTGTTCACCCTAAATTATTTTTTTTATTACGAAATTTATATTGTCTATTTTTTTATAATGTGGCATTAAAAATACATACTACAACCCTGATTTTTTAAATTTTTATCACCAACTAATATTTATTTGTAAATAAATCATTTTTTCATCCCGCTCAATAACTGATTAATTATAGTGTTTCAACTGTTCTTAAGGCAAAACAATGTTTGCCAGGTCAGCTAATATATTATTCTATATATACTAGTACGTCTATGTGAAAGAAAAATATCTTATACAACTTTATTAGCTTCGACCTACCCTCTTTTATCATGGATTAACTAGTAAGTCCGGCATGAAAGTAGTTTGCGTCTCAATCTAAGGTCTATTTATTATCTCCATACTAAATTTTATCGCAAAGATTCAGCCGTACGTCGGGGCTCACTACAAAAAAAAAAAACACCATGATTGCACTATGACACCAAAAGTTGGGTACAAGAATAGGTATTTCGTTTGGATCGAAATTTCTAAAAATTACCTTCTTTCTAGCTTTAGTAGGACAGTTTCTTATTTATTTTCAATATAAATTATAAAAATATAATACGTTATTATTTAAGGAAAATATTTAGTTAGGTATACAACTACAAATTTACAACTTAAAACTAAATAATAAAAATAAATTTACAAATAACTTAACAATAATATAGTAAAAAATATTTACAATGGATGGCAAAAACGAAAATTTGTTTATACTATTTATTTTTAATTATTATAATAATTGCATATTAGTAACAGAATCAGAATATTTTTCTACGTTCTACAATTTTAATTTATTTTCATTTATCGTATAGCTTCGTATTTTATGCACAAAATTTAAGAAATAGAATAAAAAATAAACTATGGACAAACTCAAAACCAGAATTTGAACATTTCGTGTTCTACCTATCACATGTTTTTTTGGCTTCGTTGCCATTATTCTCGACACTAAAGCTAAGCCACTTCACTCAGATGAAAAAAACACTTTCTCCCTTTTAAAACATCTTTTCTGACCAGCAGCAAACGGCCGTTATCAGACCGACTGCAACCACGAAAGCTTCGATAAGTATAAGAGGCACAAGCCGGCCGGGGAACGATCGCAGCGCCGCCCAACAGAAACCAGTCCCGACGCGATTCCGCCCTGGACGCACGTCCCGCCCGCCCAAACCCTCGAACGTTAAAAAAACAGATCGATTTTTTTTCAGTGCACGTATGTGTTAGTGTGTGACTTGTGTGTGTTATGTGAGAGTGCACAATTTATTGGATCAATTTGAAGTAAGTTTGGGAAATAAAAAATCAATTGCTAGTTACGATTATTTAAATTGCGTCGATTTTTTTGATCGTGATTTTTACCTGTATAGTTTTATTCGGCGGTGATTTCGAGTTGCGAATAGTAATATAGTAATTTGTATAATAATATCGAGGTAATGCCGCCAGCATTTTAGGCACCTTACCCGCGGACACTGACTTAGATTTAATCTACTATTTATAAGGTTTTTTTTGTTGTGTGTGTGTGTTTTTTTTCATGGAATTATGTCAATTTACTTGTATCTAATAATATAAATTATTTAGATATGACAATAGTAATTTACACACTTTTGTGGCTTGACAAAATGTTTTAATGGATGAAAAGGTTCATAATTTATTTCAATTATTACCCTAGAATGTCGTGACGAGATTTTAATCTTCTGACGAAATAACAATTACTGTTTTTGTGTGAATTGGAATTGGTTATTTATTTCGATTGAACATTCGTTTGTTTCAGTATTAAGTGCTTAATTTTGGTGCATTGTAATTAAAATTACGGCGTTCTGGTTTAAAATATATTGGTCCGTGATATGTTGAATCAAATACTCGTAAAATGAATTATATAGTCACTTAAATAATATAAATAATATTTTCACTTCAATATAGGTAATTTTAAGATTATTTAAATCGATACCCTAATTTGCAAACCTACTAACTCTTCTAACTGCGGATTTTTTTACAGGAGAGACTTAAAACGTCATAATAAATTTTATTTACGCAACAAAGAAAAACCAAAATCCCGTTGGAAATTATGCTTTATTTTTTAATTCTAAAAACACTTTAAAATATATTTTTTTATTAAACTAATAGGTTTTATAGTGAAAAAAGGAGTTGTTAGATTTGATTTAAGCAATAATCGAAACTAAAAGTGGAGTTGTTCATTTCAAACTAAGCAAAACATACAAATAAATGAAAATAATAAATTTTCGTGTGGCAACGCATCGTAATAGGCGTGATAAGCTTATTTATTATCTTATTTAATAATTTGATGATTAAATGAGATAAAAAAATAATAATTAATAAAAAGTAGCAAATAAAAGTGAAATATAAATTTTCACGAATTTGCTTATTCACACAACTCTTTGTAATTATGATCAAGTGTGGTGAATAATTAACCAAATTAATTGTTGAGACAAAATCAGGTCAGTATTTTAGCTGTGCCTTAATTAATTAGGAATTGTTAAATATTATAATCAGTGTTTTCGACGTTTGATTAAAATGTATTTTCATTTGACCCACTTTTGTGAAGAAAATTTAATAATTAGACTGAAATTATAATTAGTATATAATTTTTAGAACTACAAACTTGGTTGCCGAAAATATTAGATTAGGATAGCATCTTCTACTTCTTCGTGTGAGCTTAGTGACCTTGCTCTGGTGTCAAGTATTTTCAAGCCGCCCAAAGGCCTTTGACTAGGCTTAACGACTGCTTGTACTAAGACAAAAAGCTGGAACCTACAATTTACCGTGTCATCTGGTTAGTTTAGTAGAATAGTATTTAAAAAAAAACAAATATCGTAAAGCCGAGTAAACACTACTGCTTGACAGAAGAGTTACTAGCAAAGTTAGTAAGATAGTTTTTCTAGGCGTCGGCTTTCTTGAGACTTTGTCAGTGTCTTCTTCAACCAAAATAAGAAAAAATTACTCACTTAAAAACTAAAAAACTGGACTGACATTATGTACGCTTAGAAACGCCTGTAGCTCGTCTACCTAATGTGATCTTTCACGATCATCGAAGCTCTTTTGTTCTAGTTATTGCCTGTAATGCTATGTAACGCGTCTTTTATCTTAATATATATAAATCTCGTGTCACAGTGTTTGTTTTTAATGGACTCCTAAACCACTTAACCGATTATAATAAAATTCGCACACCATGTGCAGTTCGTCCCAACTTGAGAGATAGGATAGTTTAAATCTCAAATTATAGTCGCAATTTTAATTTATTGCTAATTATTGTCTGTTATTATTTGACAGTCACAATTATCTGTTAACTCCAAATGATTCTAACAGATGTTGATACCTTTCGACTGGGTTGAGTAAGTAATCAATAGATGGCGCTGCTATGGTAAATCTACGAACGTGTCATATAAGCTACACTATATATTTTTCATACCCCTAAGTGAGGCAAAACAACGTTTGCCGGGTCAGTTAGTTTGTTATATAAAGTAGTGAAAACCTTTTACCTTGGATAAACCCAGGTTTTATAGGTAAAATATTTTAATTATAATATGTATTCTGTTTGTGATAATAATTAATAAAAGCAACGATCGATACGGACGGTACTTAGAGGGGGTTAGGAGGGGCGATCATGAACAAGACTGTCCTTTTTAAAGTGGCATTTTCATCTGAGCGCTAGCATGGGTCGATTGACCACGTTAAATTATAGGTCCCGGTTGTTATTCTCAGTACAAGCAGTTGTTAAGCCACGTCAGAGGCCTTTGCGTGGCTTGAAATCTTGAAAACTTTCGACACCAGAGCTTGGCCACTTAGCTCATACGAAGAAGATGTACGCTTAGATTTTTTTTTACTAGTAATGGGCTTGCGCTTGACCGCAATTCACCTGATGGTAAGTGAGATTGCAATCTAAGGTGGAACGCGCTTGCCCAGAAGAAACCGGTTCACTCTTGCCTTGAAAACCGCTAGATTATAGTTATCGGGGAACAGGGAATTTGGCAAAGAATTCCACACTTTGGCGGTACGCACAATGAAGATGCGGTTCAAAAGCTCTTAGTTCACATGAGAAACAAAAGACTACACAGAACGTAATAAAGACAACTCAAATGAAAAGCATTCATCTACATTAACACAACTGTATGGTCTCACGAGTGGAATGAATTTACAGAATGTACCGTTAAATTTAAGGATGCATTTTACGTTTTACTCGAATGTCTGCGAGTTTTTACCTCAATAGAGACTCAATTGACGACCTCGTTGGCGTAAAGGTTACCATGCCGGTCTGCTAATCAGAAGGTTTCGGGTTCGATTCCCGGCCCGGTCAACATGTTTGTGCTTAACTAAATTTGTTGGCTGTGGATCTGGGTGTTAAATATGTATTTATATTTAATATGTATGTATGTACTCGTAGATGTATTATATCAGTTGTGTTAGCAACCATAATACGAGCTAGAAATGGTTCAGTATGGGCCGTGTGTGAATGTGTAAAAAAAAAATCTATAACAAAATTTCTTTATTAATTTAATACGTAATAACTTAAACAACAATGTCAGCGTACGTTATATCCTAGCTGCTATTAACATAAATATTACAAACATTTTCAAACACAAGGCTTATATAAAACTTACAAGAATGAAATTAAGGATCAACTACATGTTTATTAAAGAAAAATACAATAATAATTTGCAATATGTTCGCTTTGAAAGAGCTGAACTCACTAGAGACTGCAATTTGAGATGAGTTGTATTTTTATTTACCTTTCCAAGTTACCAACGAGATTATTCAATTCCATTCAAAATTTCAGACGTAAACCAATATTGAAATTAGAAGCTCAAAATGTTTGACATTAACTTATTGTGTGCATTTTTTTGATAGACATATTTGTATTGTATTGCTTTTATGACACGTATTCTTATAACAACGATGGCCAACTGCACTGCGCACTGTGCAATAGGTTATTTCAAACAAAATTTCGCCAGCCATATTCAAACATAGCCGGATCTAGCCAAGGTCGCCATTGGTGGTTACGCCTAGGTATATCTTCTTATCTTCTTATCTTCTTCTTATATATAAAATTTCCGTGTCACAGTGTTTGTTACCGTACTCCTCCGAAACGGCTTGACTGATCATTACCAAATTTCATATGCGTATTCAGTAGGTATGAGAATAAGCCAACGTGAAACGTTTTTACCCCTAAGTGATAAGGGTTGTTCACCCTTAAATATATTTTTTTATTTTTTCGACGATTTTTTTTTATTTGAATTTTATATAAAGTGGCATTAAAAAATACATACAACCCTAAATTTTTACTTTTTTATCATCAACCCCTATTTTTTTATGGCCATTTTAGTAAATTTCCGTGTCACAGTGTTTGTTACCGTACCGTACTACTCCGAAACGGATCGACTGATCTTTACCAAATTTCGTATACGTATTCAGTAGGTCTGAGAATCGGCTACTATCTATTTTTTATACCCCTAAGTGATAAGGGTTGATCACCCTTAAATATTTTTTTTTAATTTTTCAACGAATTTTTTTATTTTATTTTTTTATTAAGTGGCATTAGAAAACACATACAACCCTTATTTTTTTACTTTTTTATCATCATTCCCTATTTTTATGGCCATTTTAGTATTTTATTCATTATTCATCTCGCTAACTGATCAAATATAGTGTCTTTAACTGTACTTCGAGTAAAATTTTTTTTTTTTGATTTTTTTTTTTGAAGAAAATAACTAACAAAATTTAACCTGATTGATATACATATGCTTAGTATTACCAATCTTAAATACTTAAAATTTGCCGTGCCTTTACTTTACTGGTGAGTGAAATTCCACACTATGCCTCAATATTGAATAAAATGCTCATTTAAAAGAGGTAATTGGTGCTATGGATAAGGTTCACGCTATAGCATTAAAAAATTGATGTTGTTTGTTATTGTTCCTGTCGTAATTAATATGTGATAATTATGTAATTTTAGGTAATAAACTATAAAAACTTGAACATAATATTTTTTGGCGTTTGTTATTTTTCTATTCCCTTAACGTTTTTTCATAGCGCTCCATACCCATTTCACGCATATACCATACACACTTATAATAAGTAAGTAACATTTTAATTATACTAGAATTTGTCTAGAATCTAGATTAAAAAATATTAATAAGGCAAAACAACGTTTGCCGGGTCAGCTAGTATACTATATATATTCAATTATTGCTGCTGCTGACTGTACTTTTTGACACTAAATCATCATCATCAGCCCACTGCCGTCTACGTCCACTACTGGACATAGGCCTCTCCCAAGGCACGCCACGCGACCCTATCCTGAGTTTATCGTCTCCATCCACTACCCTAATATGCCTATTAGTCTAATCAACAAGTGCCTTTTTGGTCAACTTTTTTCAGCAGTCTCTGAAAATTATGATTGAGGTATCATTCGATTCGGAATGGCATCTAGATAGTTTACGGAAAAACATGAAGATTCGCAAATAAAAATTACAAAAGTTATTAACAATTAACTAAAAAAAGGGGGGTTTAGTTTTTTGGAAATGTCTCATAAACTAATAAAGATTTTTCAAATTTGAAAAAAGATTCAGAAAGAAGAGGAAATTTTCTAAAAAAAAAATCCGACTCTTAAATTAAAAATTGGAACAAAAAATGCACTTGTTGACTAGACTATATGACCTATATTTATTTTATGTTCTGCAGTTAATGCTACCTATTACTTAATCCAGAAATTTGGAAATTCGTTTGATCTATTACTGACGCATTATCCTGTAATAATAATTGCTAGCTCATCAACTTGGGGTGCCATTAAACGTGGCTTATACACGTGTGTTCTAAGTACCCGAATAACGGTTTTAAGTGACGTATTAAATTAATTATTTCAAAAATTTATTTTACAATAATGTTGTAAAAGCATGAGTATGGTTTACATATCAATTGAGGACCACAGTGTGCGAAGACGTGTGTCATTGGCCAACCCGCATTTCGTGTCACGTGAGAGATGGCACCGAAAGCCGTCAGCTGGTTTGCCTCATACTAAACCATTTCTAGTTAATATTATGGTTGCTAACACAAATGATAAACAACGAGTTCCCACATATACATAATAACATATACAAAATAATAGTAAGATATAATATGTGAGAGAAGGCTCCGAGTCCCAACATTAAATAAAAATGAATATATAAAATATTGCACACACGGCTGGTTAACCCCACACTGAACCATTTCTAATTTGTGTTATGGTAGCTAACACAACTGTTTTACTACATATACATACATACATGGATACATATTTAACACCCAGACCCACAGCTAACAAATTTAGTTCATCACAAAGATGTTGACCGTGCCGGGAATTGAACCCAGAACCTTCTGATTAGCAGCCGGCATGGTAACCATTACGCCAACGAGGTCGGCAAACGTCATTGAACATATAGTAAACTGATTATGTTATTATGAAAATGACAGCCCAATTTAGCGTTCATTTGCCTTACGTGGCTTTGATCTTCGCTAATGAGTTTGACCTTTCGGTACACGAAAACATCGTTAAGAAACCATAGCATTTTCATAGAGTTAAGGTAGAAGAAACTTAACTACGTAAACTTTGACTTATTAGTCCTAAGGTCTCGATCAAATATACACCAGATTCAGTGTTGCATACAAACACAGCACATAAAAATGGCATGAGTTTACTATACTAGTGTATCTATTACAATATACACAGAAATACAAATATGTTTATATGTACCAGATATACCATATACACTGAATCTGGTATATTGTGTATACCAGATTCAGTGTTGCATACAAACACCGCACAAGAAATACAAAATATGTTTTAATTCAAGTCAACCTTACCACTGTCTCAATCTTATCTTAAGGTTGAGTTTCGACTAGTGCCGTAATAAACATGAGCTATCTTGCTCCGCGCTAACAGGTATAAAATTTTATAACAATACGCAGTGAGCGTTAGAAAAATCAACTGTATTACTATACTAATAACGCTTAAATTCCTCAAACTCAAATAAGACCACACTCATATTTGTGGTCTTATTTTGTGTTGTGTTTTTAGAGACATCATCTTATATCTAGTACATTTTTGATCGAAGCCTAAGGTAGAGCATTTTCTACTGCTCGCCTGGCTATCTACCACCATCGAATAGAAAATCTGTCACCAAGTATCTAACGGTAAACTACGGCAGCCATCTTTAGAGTCAGTTATTCCAGACTAACGTACTCCACCCTCGGGCACAGTGCCGGTGATTTGTGTGGTTAAGTTTCACCGTGAAATGGTTGGCGACAGATTTAAGTCAAATGAAAGGTTAATTATTTACTTGTAAAACTTAAATGTTTTAGGGTTCTTTTTTGGTACGTTACATAACGTAGGCTTTTTGTGTCACTCCAGTTCAAACGAATTAGGGTCGGATTAAAGCCTTGACATTTACATGGCTCCAGATTCTAGAACGATATAGAGATAAATAGCTGTTAATAATACTGTAAATAGAAATTTACAGTATTTTTGCTATAAATATTAAACGATAAAATATATCTCGAAAAAATAGCTTAAAGGCCGTCCAAAGAACGAGTCTAAAAATATAACACTTAATTTGTATTCATTTTTACTAAATCTTAAATGTAATAAATTTTATAACGTTTACGATTTACAACAAAAAGAAACCTGTAAATTTTAAGATTTTGGCCATATCATCTCCTTTTCGTAACTAAAACCACATACTCTTAAACCGGCTGTACTAAACACCAAAATCAAGTCTCAATCTCTCGCCCGCTACTCCGAAGAGTAATTACAATTATTAAACACTAGACGAATCATAAATCTAGCGTCATAACGAATTCATCGCCGGTTCCCAGATTAATTCGGATTAGCAGTCCAGCCGAGCAATGGATTGTGCGACATTTATTATTAATCACTCCCATTCTCAGGGGAAATAATGGGTATTTACTTTTCTCTTTCTGTGGCCTTCTAAAGCTCTGTTATACTTTTTTCTGGTTTAAATGGACCGCAATTTGCTGCTTTTTTTAAAACCCTTGAGGCATAAACGGTGTGGTGTTATAAGTTGAACGTTTTTCGCTGTGTGTGTGTGTGTGTGTGTGTGTTTGTATGTGTGTGTCTTTGGTATCATATATTGTAAAATATTTTTTACCAATAAATATTATTATGATTATTTAGCTCCCGAATTACATATGAACCAATTTTTGATTTAGTTTTTTATGTGTGTTGCTGAGGTGTGTTTTTTGCCGACCTCGTTGGCGTAATGGTGACCATGCCGGACTGCCAATCAGAAGTTTCCGGGTAAGATTGGCCGGGAATCGAACCCGGAACCTTCTGATTGGCAGTCCGGCATGGTAACCATTACGCCAACGAGGTGGTCAATTAAGATATATCACGTGTATCTTTTCGAAAAAAAATAACTTTACATAAGACAAAAAAAGACAACCAAACTACAAAAAATAAACTAACAGAGAATCTCCTACTATTTTCAAAGCCAGTTAAAATTACTCCCTATTGAACAAAAAAAAAATCCCCACTCGACAGCGAAGTGGGGGAAAAGCAGACAAAACCGAAAAGCACTTAGTCACGAAAAATCTGTTAAATAACACGCATCATCCACTTTATTGGGTCAGACAGGCTGTATGAAGAAGTACGCACAATGGCTGACTCAGCATGTTTCAAGTGCAAATATGACTCGTCATTGTGAGCTTATTAGACTGGCGTTTGCCAAACTTTTCACTGGCTAATTGACTGAGGGAGTGAAGCGAGCGAAGCGTTTCTGTGTCTACTGTCAACTTTTTAGCGATTCTTCTTCTTTTTCTTCGTATGAAATAAGTCGCCAAGCTCTCGTTTCGAGAGTTTTCAAACCGCTCGAAGGTCTCTGACTTGGCTTAAAGACTGCTTGTACTAAGACTATCAGCCGGGACCATCTCACTAAGCGGTTCGATTTCACATTTATATATAGTATGGATGGTCAAACTGTGGAACTCCTTGCCGGAATCCCTGTTCCCACTGAACTACAACCTTACTGTCCGCAATGTCACTTAACATCAGGTGATTTGTGGTCAAGCGCAAGCCTAATATGCATATAAAAATGCCACTTTAAAAACGACAGTCTTGAGCATGGCATCCAAACACTGTCGGCATCGACCGTTGCTTAGGTTTGATGATCGCGTCTGATCAATTTAGCTAGCCGAGCTACAAGCGCTACGTTTGAAGCCATGGCATGTTTAGTAGGGCGTGCGGTCCCCTCAAGCCCAAAAAGACGTGGGTTCAATCTGCACTAATCAGTTTCTAGGTTTGTTAACCCATATCGGTGGTACTCGCACTTCTCAGGAAATACAGATTTAAAAACATAACTCCAAAGCTTAAAGCTACGCGGGGGCGTTTCTAGTTTCAAAATAAATTTAGTTCAACAAAAGCAGGACCTTTTCTTTGAAGTTAGTTCAACAAATAAAGTCGCACATAAAAGGTGTTTAGTCAGTTATCAGTGAGTAAGAAGTAAAAAGAACGAAACCATGTACTGTTGTGTTAAATATTAACTGATAGCAAAAACCAAGGTGTTTAGTGCTGATAATAGAACACATGAATGAAGTGTACTCGTATAATAAAGTCATTTAAAAATGTGCTAATGAGTACATTCTTAGAGACTTTATGTAATTAGTAGTTTATTTTAAAGTAATACTATTAGTACTCGTATTAGCTTTGTAGCCTAACTTATAATTTTATTAAGGGATAACATCGCACAGTCCCTATAAAAAAAAATATCGGCGACTTAGTAAATTATTGATGTATTATTGACCCAGTCACCTGATGTAATCGAATTGTCTGGTTCCATCAAATCACCGCCCTTTGACATTCAATATCACAAATATTTTGATGAAACTCCACCCTTCATTAGAGATTCAGTTGCGCCGCAACACTTTGTGACTCCCACGCTTAAACTAAACCTGTGAGTTATTTACTAACGAATAGATAACAATTTACCAATACAGGGTTAGTGCGCATTTAAAACGGCACGGGAGCAAAATTGCATATTTAAAAAAATCCTGCACCTGTGATAAGGCTACGATTTTTTCAGTTTTATCATGTTTAATTCATTATTAAGTAACTTTAGAAGTTCTAAAACTCAAATGCATAAAATTCGCTATAGATTTATTTTTTGAAAAACTATTGTTTTATAATTTAAATAGGCGTGCTTCAAAAAGGTATAAAACAAATGTAACCTTTTTGTAGGTATTTAATAATTATGATATTATATTGAATTATTAGAGTTCTTATCTTCATTGTTGTTCATTTTAAATGAATTTATTTATCAAATACTATACAGCGCGCCATATATATTAGGCGCTTTGCTCTAATATATAATGTAGGTACGAGTATATGGCGCGGCAAAATTCGCTAAAGCATCGCTTTCAAACCAAAATCATATCAAATAACTTTATTTATTACAACAATCCCAAAATTTCACAGAGTATTTAATTATGACATAATTATAATAATTTAGTAATAATTTAATATTATAATACATTGTAGTAACTGAAAAATAAATTAAAAAATATAAATAAGATTTAAGGGAGTACAGGGGTTTAAGGGGTTTCCCATACAATGGTACGGAATCTTGGTGGTTTTATTTCAATGACACTCCCCAGAGATCAGCCTCCGGTTCCGAACTGAGCTGAGAATAAAAATGCCTTGGTTTAGTTATGTCTAACCCTGTAAGCCAGTGGTTAGTCTGTAACCCGGTGTCGAAGTAACAGACTTGCGACCTGGTTTCAAAGGTAGGAAATTAGATTGACCGTCCTCGACAAACACGGCTTCGTGGCGATTCTTAGCCCCCGACGCAGAAAAGATAGGTTGTTATAATTTTGACGTGTGTTCCGGACTGGTGGTTCGATTCGGATGTAGCTTTTTGTTTTTTTTTGTTTGGTAGTCGAATGTGTTCGTATTGTTCATAGATTATTTTTTTCTGACCTACATTCTTTTTTTGTAATATTTCAGATTCCAGTCCCATTGCACTAATTTTCTATTAATATAATAATCCAGTTTTTTTATAAAATCACACCATATAGTGACGTCAGCTACCAGGTCGCCTAGCATTTTAATCGGGTGGTAGAATAAACAGCCCACTATACGTTCCCATTTGAAGCTTTCTCTCGTGAGGAGAGAAATATAGGTCTTAAGCTGGCCAAGCGGATGACACATCGGATGTTGTTGTCCTCAAACAACTTGGTTTCCTCACGATATTTTCTTTCATCGTAAAGACAGCGCAAATCCACAAATAACTTGAAAAACAAGTAATTAGTGTAGGACTAGGTTCTAACAAAAAAAAAAGATGGTCGTCGGCCGTTTTTTTATCACGGCTGGACAGCCTCATACTAAACAATTTCTATTCTGTATTTTGGTTGCTAACACAACTGATATACTGCATAAACATACATACATAAATACTTTATAATGATATTTAACACCCAGACAGACAGCCAAAAAACATAAGTCATCACGAAGACGTCGAAGTCGAATCGAACCCGAGACCCTCTGGTTGGCAGTCCGGCAAGTTAACCATTACGTCAACGAGGTCGTCAAAAAAAAAATGGTTGCCTGTAAAGTCGGTTTTACGGGCGAAGATTTTACGTGACAACGTCTGCCGCGTGCTGCGCGCGCGGCAGACCGATCATAGTTGAGTGGGAGAGAGACGCAAGGCATTCGGCGGGCCTCTCTCTCGTTCGGTGACTCATCGTAACGTTACCGGGCGTTACATTTTTTCATAAGTGACTCCCAGCCGCAACCTAATTTAAGACGTTGTCACGTCAAAATAAAAATTGCATTAAAAAGCTCCCAATTTTCCCACCAATCTCCACTTGATTTTATCTGGCGGTAACTACATGTTAAACTCAAAGTTTTAGTACCCCCTTCAGTCTTAAAAATAGCCAGCTTTACCTCTGACTCAGGTAAGCTTCAGAGCTTACGAGTCTCTTCAGAGTAAACGTATTGCCGCTGTTATATCGCTCCCAACAGCAATGCGGCGGCCACTGTGCTAGCCAAGCTATTAACTTGCTGATAAAACCCACAGTGGAATGACGAGACAGTATCTAATGTCACTGTATTAAAACTTTCGTAAGGCATATTTGAATAATGTTTGTGTAACCGGCTATCACTTACGTTTATTTTGTTGTTTGGTTAGTATCTAATGTGTCTTTATAATTCATAAATGATGGTGAATTGAGTTTTTTTGCGGTGACAGTTTTAATTCTTTTACTTAATGCGTTGATTAGGGCAAAATCTTAAATTTACAGCGAACAGATAAACAGTTAAAAATTATATTTATTTGGTACCAATCATACTACGAGTAATTAATATGAAAAGAAACTGGTTCGATAAATTTTAATTTAATGATTTTTTGATCCACTTTTATTTCTAATTCAAAAGTCTGATTGGTGGTGTCTTGGCAGTTGAAAGTCTGAATGTTTACAATTAATTGATGCACTGATCACACTTTAGCTTAGCTTAGATTATTGTTTTGTTTGAGTTTTCTGCAACCAGCTATGAAACCGGTTTTTTATGCTATTTACTGACGTCCATCATTGTGCGAACCGCTAAGGTGTGGAATTATTTGCCAGACGCCTCCCGAAAACTATAATCTAGCGGTTTCCAAAGCATTATTAAACCGGTACCTACTGTGCAAGCGCGCTCCACCTTAGATCATAATACTGCTTACCATCTACTGGGTTGTGATCAAGCGCAAGCCTAAACAGTGTAAGAACAGAAAAAATGGAAATAACTAATAATTGGCCAAGTACAAGTTGGGCTCGCACATGAAGGGTTCCGTACCATTGTTGTATGGGAGCCCCCCTTAAATATTTATTTTTAGTAAAATTTATAGTTTAATTTGACTGCTTATATAAGTTTATATACATTTTCTGAAAATTTTCATTATCTAGCAGCTACCGTTATTGATATATACAAAAAAAAATAGGAAAAAAACACGTTTACTGTATACCTTTAATATCTTATTTTTTTATTTTTAGTTTTTGTTGTTATAGCGGCACCAGAAATACATATCTTGCGAATGTTTCAGCTTTATAACTATTACGGTTTCTGAGATACAGCCTGGAGACAGACAGACAGCGGAGTCTTAGTAATAAGGTCCCGTTTTTACCTTTTAGGTATGGAACTTTAAAAACGTTGATAGACTACTGTATTTACCACCACGTTGTCCACAGAAGCTTGGCAAGTACATTGCATTAGCGGTAATGTCTCAGATCGCTCGAGCGCCAGTCCAGCCGTATGTAGCTGGAGATTCAATTGTTTGTTGAACATCGATCTTCTTAAAGTACTAGCAGGTGACTCGTTGCTTGTTTGCCGTTTGAAATTTATTGCGCTTCGAGACTGGATAGACGATTCTATTACTGAACTTGTTTGTACTGAAATTTGAAATTTTAACGAAAAAACCGTAGCTCGGTGAGCTGACACGATCATCGAAGCTAAGCAACGGTCGATGTGGACGGTGTTTGGATGGGTGACCATGCACAAAACTGTAATTTTTCACTGGATCATGACACGTTAAATTGTTGTTGAGGCTAGTTTTTTAACTAAGTGATCCAATTAACGGTACGGTATAACTGTAAATTGATTTGATTAACAAATCTAAAGAGTTTGTTTGTGACAATGTAACAATATTATATGCAATAATAGCATAATAATTATTATTGTCAATAAACTTTTTATACTATATTTATTTAACAAATTATATAAAATTTTAATGTATTATAATTATATTCGAAAATACGAACCAATAATTTAGGTCTTACCCTCTAAAATAGGGCATAGACTTCAGTCTATGCCCTATTTTCAAACTGTATTGTGTTTTACAACTTATCATAGGATGAGGCAATTTAAGACAATTATTATCTACTTCGGCGAAGATAAATCGAGTATTCTCCACCTAAATCGCACAAACAACAATAACAATAATGTTATAGAATTGAGATACCTACGCTAGTTGAGTATTCTATTCGCGCGCCGTAAAGTCATTTAACTTTTCCAAAAGCCTCTATTGTGCCACAGGAATAGAGAAACTAAAGATAGAGCGGAGGTTAAGATAATATTTAATATTTATGTCTGTTTATGTTTTTTCATAACTTTACGGAATCATTTCATATGTTTTGCTAGTTATCACTTTACACGATGTGATAAAAATAAATTTGTAACTAAATTTACAAGTCTTACTAATGTTTCTTTTAGTATTATTTGAATTATATATTTTTGTTCAGTGTTCATATTACGATTAAAAAAAACTGGCATATGTTCATTGTCCACCTCCAATACAAGTAGTTTACTTAGTGAAGGGTCTGTATACCTAATATTAGAAATATAAAAAAGGGTGACATTTTTTTGCAAGAGTTGTGTATGTTTTACAGAGTCCCCTTAGTTTTATACATTGTACTAAAGTTTATTAAAATATAGACTCTTAGCTAAACATGTATGTGCAACACTAATGGTTAAGTTTTTTCAGTGGTAAATAAATATTTTATTGTTTTTTTATTATTGTGCTATCGCATTATTAAGAATTAAGAAATGTAGACAAATAATATGTAAGAATTAAAAAATATGAAAAAGTACCGCTTGGTTGGAATAGCTAAGCTGTAAAACCTATCTTGGTTACTAAGCACTGAGGCAGGTCACCAGAGGGGGTTTAGTGGGCTTAAAATCCACATAACCTCGCTGAGCTCCATTATAGCCAGGTGTCTTGTAAAGATGTTCTTAACGTCAACAAAAAACAGCTATTAAACGTAGGCAGAATAGATATGCTATTTATAATGATAACTAAGCTGAGTTCGATGACGTCCTGGTGTTTGTACCCAGTTAAAAATCAGGTTTAAATATCCGCAGTTGTAATGCCTAAGCTACTAAACACTGGCTAGTGTTTTCTCGACAGTCTCTGCATGTAATACAATAAAGAATAGGTGTGCTTCAAATTAGTATTGTCTACAACGACTTCATATTCCACTAAAGACCCACTCTGTGATTTATATAGTCTATGGCCGTGTCCCGTATGTATAAACAAGTTGAAAAGTTCTTCTGATTCGAAGTTGTAACTTTGTTTCGAGTTTCATTATAACAGATCCATTTTAATTTAGCCTGAAATGCTTTTAGCAAAGTTTTTCCTTAATTGGTGTAGTTTTGACTAATTCATTCCAATTGAAGTTAGACTTAATGTAGCTTATTTATTATTTATTAAAAAAATAAATGTAGCTCATTACAGCACATTCGGGGACATAAAGGCCTCAAGGAATAAGTATACGCACAAAAAACTGTTCTCTTTTTAATTGACTTCAAATATAAGATGAGGATCTGAGATTCAAGTGTATGGTACATTATTTACGTTTTGTAATTCATAAATTCGCAATTTATTAACTTATTATAAATGTTTAGTCTTATTTGAACTACATAAATGGTTCAATTTAGATTGTATCTAAATAAGTTCAGTTCTTACAGCGTCATAATTGTAATTATTAATATTAATAATATAATATAGGAAGTAGCGGCAACAAAAAAAAATCTTCTGTGAAAAATAATGTTTGTTATCTAGTTATGAGCTGAGACTGACAGTAGAAATTTAGTAATGGTATAGTAAAAATATATACAAACTAGCTTACCCGGCAAACTTTGTTTTGCCTTAAGCACAGTTAAAAACACTATAATTGGTATTTTTATAGAGCGGAATGAAAAATGATTAAATTAGTAAAATGGCCATAAAAAAGGTTGGTGATAAAAAATGTAGCGTTGTATGTATTATGCCCCATAAAGAAAAAAGAAATGACGTCAAAAAATTAAAAAAATAATCTTTAAGGGGGCACAACCTTTATCACTAAGGGGTATGTAGAATAGATAGTAAACGATTTTCAGACCTACTCAATAACATATAAAAATTTGGTAAAAATCGGTCAAGCCGTTTCAGAGAAGTAACTAACATTATGACATGGAAATTTTATATAATATTGTCTATCTTAGATTAGAAGAAGATTAGATAAATCAGTCCGGAATTCCGTATTTCGGAACAAACGGAGCCGGCTTGATAGCTGGCTGCAGAAAACAAAAAAATCTCTTGCTAACCTGTGATCAGTGCACCAGTGGACTTTAAACATTGATATTGAACAATGGACATTTTATGAATTGTTAAAAATTTAATTTCAACTCAGTGTGATAAAGGCATATCAGCATATTGCTGCTCGCCTATAAATCAAACAAATAAAATAAAATAAATAATGTGCCAAACATTTCGCATTGCACTAACATTATCCACCAAGACATGAATGCTCGAAATTTCATTATTCCGCTCCAATGAAACTATCTTCACCTACCGATGAAATTCCAAGCGGCATTTCACCGGGCAATTGTCCAAAAACTCTCCCGCTATTTGAACCGTGATTATTTCAATAAAATCCTGCAGCCGAGCTAAAAATTCACTAAGATGCAATGCGACAGTATGAGTCAGAAAAATTGCGAGGATTTATTTTGGTCGACCTACTGAAACTAATTGTAATCATTAAGGCGTTGACTGGGGAAAAATCTGAAAATTAGTTTTTCGATATGAATTATAAATAGTAAAAATATTGCAAAATAGCCTAATGACCGTCTAAGGAACAACCCTAAGAATATTTATTCTTATTTTGGTACCAATCAGATTTAGCAATACAAAAAAAAACAGGTTCCAAAAACAGGTGCCTTTATGTATACCAATATGATAAAAATAGTATTGAATAGATAATCACTTTATCAAAACATTAAAAAAGCGAGTGTGGCTTGGTGGTAATAACGTCTGATTTTCAATCAGACGGCCCATGGTTCGACCCCGGCCCTACAACAATGACTGTTGTTTTTTTAACTGTTTTTTATTTTATATATTTTGAACCAGTTTTCCTTGTAATTTACTAGTCCTGTTATTACGACCTGAAAGCCATTTTTTCAATATTTAAATGAAAGGGATTGATTAGTAAAACACATGCACTGTAGTAATTTTCAAATCAAAGATGGCTGTCATGACCAAAATCAAATGTTGAATTGGAAGGTTTCTAAATTTTTAAATGAAATACACATTTAAGTTAAGTGAAATACTAATAGTTAGTGAAATAATAATTGGCAATTAAAAGTTTTTAGAACTAATATAAGATTATTTTTTCTTTTGCTTAAAATCTATGGGTTATACAATTTGGTAAGGGTCTGAAAAGTTACCGGGTCAAAGTAAATATTTTGCCAAAAAATAAAAGTGTTATAGTAATAAAGATGAAATGATAGTGTGTAATTAAAATATTTGAAACTGCGTGTTTTCTTAAAAAGTACTTTTTATATTTGAATTAATAAGAGGCAAAATCAGTAGCAAGTCTAGTATTATCTAGCGGTTTTCCTGGCAAGAGTGAACCGCTTTCTGCTAGGCAGACGCGCTCCACCTTAGATCACGATATTGCTTACCATCAGGTGAGTTGTGATCAAGCGCAAACCCATTAAACCTAAAAAGTGAGAAATCGAAAATGGACGTCCGTACGTACGTGCGAATATAAAAATATATGCTTTTTTAAATGGATTCCATGAAATCCAAATACAATTCAATCAAACATACAGTCCATATTGCTTTTTGAGTTTATTTAGCGTGAAACATGATCGGTACTCTATTACGCAATATTCCAGTTTTTGCCGTTGAATTAAATCAAGAATTTCATGCAGTTCAAATTTATTCGGTTAAACTTGATTAAGATTGCTCAGTCGTGTTATTTCTATACGAAACTGTTTTTTTTGTTACTCTACAATTAGCGTAAGCATAAGCAGCCCACTATACGTTCGCACTGCTGGGTCTCAAGGCCTTCTCTCACTAGGAGAGAGATAAAGGCCATAATCCACCACGCTGGTCAAGTGGGAGTTGGTGAATGATGGGATGATGGAACGTTTTCGGAAATTGCAGTTCTCAAACATTTGAGAATGTCTTTTTTTTAACGTTTATGATTTATAACTATAAAGATATTGCCCCTGTAACGCGCCTTAAGGCAAGCCAGAGGCCTTAGGGCGGCTTGAAAACTCTCGACACCAGAGCTTGGCCACTAACCTCATACGGAAAAGAAGAATTCTCACATCTCGTATTTGCTTATTCTAGGCACAAGATATACAGCGCCACCATTTTACGATCTCAAGACGTGTACACCCAGGTTTAGTGCTGGGAACAAATTCGATTCAATCTTATATCTGTGCGAAATCGTATTGTACTGAGGTTTATGGTGATACAGACGTAGTGAAGTACATCGAGTGTGCTTATCGCAAGGTTAATTATGTTGCGCCTGTAGTTCTGCTCACGGTAGAGATTTGACGCGTTATCCTGCAGTCGATATTGGCAGCCTTTGGATGGGTGACCGTATAAACTGAGTAAAAAACAAATTCGACGACCTCGGTGGCGTAAAGGTTACCATAACGGACTGCCAATCAGAAGGTTCCAAATTCGATTTCTGGCCCAGCCAACAATTAATCTTTGTGCTTAACTTAATTTGTTGGCTGTGGGTCTGGGTGTTAAATATGTATCTATATAAAATATGTATGTATGTATATGTAGTATATCAGTTGTGTTAGCTACCATTATACGAACTAGATATGGTTCAGTATGGGGTTAACCAGCCGTGTGTGAAATGTGTCCTAATATAAAAAAAAGAAATACGTGTTGGGGCCCGCGATCTACAACCGCGGACTGTTCGGGTTGCACCTTCCACCGCCAGCTTTAAGACTAGACTCGGGGTTTAGCTATTAGATAACACTTTTTATAATATTAATAATTATTTAGAATTGAAAATTGACATTTGATTAATATCATATACCATTGTAATGATATCATATTATTTGACTTGTAACTTTGGTGTTATCAATAAATGATTTGTATTTGTAAAAGGATCATAAACATGTTACTTAAGGCGAACTTACCAGTCATGTATGGCGCGGGTGCCCTCGGAACAATAGCGCCTTTATTATTGTCCATAATAAAAAATATAGCTAATAAAGTTGGAAAGAGAGTAACTTTATTAAAACATTAACAATGGACAATAGTAAAAGAGACATACAAAAGAACTTAAAAACTAGTGTCTGGATTGGTGACCTGTACTTTTATCGCTGAAAACAATCTTTTTCAGTCACCCAATCAGGCAGGTTCTGTATGTTTAATAAAAGTTTATTATCTGAAAGCCTTGCAAGTAAACAACTTACGTAATACCATTTTTTTTGCCATTCTGCTCTCCAGATTTGTTTTTGAGGATCCTAGTCTACGTTTATTCTTATTTTTAACAATTCATTTATTTTACCTATCGTACCTATATTTAGATTGATTAACTTATTCTTTATTGGCCACTTTCTATTATAAACTTAATTACATATGATGTTTCATTTCTTACTTATTTCTATTTACTACCTTAGATATTACTTTATTACAATTTCCTAGATTTTTTTGTCTCCTTTTCTTATCTTCTATTATTAATTATACAAGTTATCTTATTTATATCTATATCAAACCTTAACCTACCGAAGACCGGACACTCGGCGATCACATGGAGGACGCTCTCATCGACATCAGGATCACAGATTCACGCTGGGCTCTTTGCACTTGAATTTGCACGTAGTACCTATTTGTAACACCTGAATATAATGATAATACAAAGATCTTCCTAATAGAAAATATTCTTGCAGATCCCTCAACATTGAGATTGAGATATCTTTTTACTAAATAAAATTCCCTTATTTATCGGATTTTGTTTGAAGTTTGGAAGTTCAGGCGCAAATCCTCCAAATGCTAATGGTTAGGGACGGAAATGCGCCATAATTCTCTTATTGGACGGCTTGAAGTAAAGTTGCCAGGTCTACGTGCTTTCCGGTAGACGTACGTTTTAAGTGTCCTGTTTGCAACTTGAGCTAGTTTGGTTTGGTGGGAAAAACGTCTACTTTTCAATCAGACGGCTACCGGTACCGAACCAGGGGTTTAAGTCCCGGCCCTACACCAATGACTTGTTTTTCAAGTTACTTGTGGACTTGCACTCGCTTTACGCTGAAGGAAAACATCGTAAGGAAGCTGACATGTTTTAGGACCACAATATCCGAAAACGTGTATCATCCACCAACTCGCGCTTAGCCAGCGTGGTGGATTATTGCCTATATCTCTCTCCTCGTGAGAGAAGGCCCCGAGCCCCAGCAGTGGGAACTTATAGTGGGCTGTTTATGCATATGCTTGTAACTTTTTGGAACAAACACAAAGGAAAAGCGTGTTACATCTAAGACCACATTAAAGCTTAACATCAAGCAAGCTGAGATCAAACGTGAGACATTAATCATCAATAAAAAAAAATCAGTTTGTTCGGCCGGAAAAAAACATTATAATAAGCTTGTTTGACTCATGCTTGACCAACTGTGTGTGAAACTAAAATAGATTAGGAAACTTAAATAGTTAGAATCTGTTGTGGTCTTATCTATCTACAGATTTTTTCGGCCAGTAGGGCAACACTGCTGGACTAAATCTGGCCCAATCGCTTAAATCGAAAGCTTGGCACGTTTTATTTTGCTTTGTATATTTATTTTCTTAAGGAAATGTATCAGGCGATAACGATAAGGAAGAAAAGATAGGGAAAAACGTCAGTATTGATCGTAAAATGAGATTCATTTGAGAAATAAATACACAAAGGCAAGGCAAGGTTCTTAAGGCGGGTATGGGAGTAAAATAGAATCTTTTGCTTATATGGCAATATAGCATTACAAAATACAAGCATCTTTATTTGACATAGTAAATAAATAATAATCAAACAAAATTTTATGGAATCCAAAGGCTTCCAAACTAGTTGTAAAAACTGTATATTGGAAGCCAATGTACAGCCATTATGTCTTCACCCAAAAAAAATAATCTATCCATATTCATATGATGTATTTAAAAACTAAAATATAATTAATAAATTTACAAGTTGTTTGAAAATTAAACATTAAAATTTTGAAAATTTGAAATACAATCTATCTATCTATATCTAAGCCTATAAATCAGCCCACTGCAGGGCAAAGGCCTCCCTACCGTCTCTCCACTTTTACATAAATAAAAAGTTTATATAAATCTATTCATCAAAGTACTAATAAGTTATATTTAGATTTGCAAACATAGTTGTTTGAGACTTTAGCAAAAAAATTAGTAATATGTGAAAAATATGATATTTTGCCTATAAACTCCTGCATAAAGGATAGGGGCTACAACTAAACGGTTTTTTGAAAAATGAGGACACATTTCACACACCACTGGTAAGCCGCTAAACCATTTCTAGTCTGTATAATGGTTTCTAACACAACTTATATACTATACATACATAAATAAATACTTTATATCGAAACAAATTTGACACCCAGACCATAAATAAATTTAGTTCACCACAAAGATGTTGCCAACGCGGGGAATTAAACCCGGGACCCTCCGATTGGCAGTCCGGCATGGTTAACCAAACATTACGCCACCGAAGTCATCAAAAATATAAGCTTATTCTATATAAGTTGTAAAAATTACCAACATTTTTCACACCAATAATTTAGGTTATCTACCGAATCGTGTGTAGGCTGGTAATTACGATAGAATAATTGGTCAGCTTTAATGATATTCCAACAGAATACACAGTACAGATGTATAACAGTAAGGCACCTCGAATTATTAAAAAATCAGTCTCCAAGCATCTCACAGTATGTTCCGGCTGCCTTCTTGAAAGCCAGTTGTTCCAGACTAGGCATGCTTCACCTTAGGCCAAAGTGTCGCTAACTTATGTGAATACGCGCCATCTAGGTGAAATGCTGTATAGCTTCCCAATTAAGAAATTTCTGTATGTATAGGTGATAGAAAAGATTACGTACACACCGATTATGAAAAAAAAAAACTATTCGTTCAGAATAAGCATAGCATAAACGTAAGCAGCCTACTATACGTTACCACTGCTGAGACTCGGAGCCTTCCCTCACGAGGAGATAGATATAGACCATAATCTAATTTATCATGCTGGCCAAGTGCGATGGCCAGGTTGATGGATGACACACGTCTTCGGATATTGTGGTCCTCAAACAGTCGGTTTCGTAACGATGTTTCCATTCACCGTAAAGCGAGTACAAATCCACACATAACTTGAAAAACAAGTCATTGGTGTAAGGCTGGGATCGAACCAGGCCCCCGCCTGGTGGAAAAACAGACGTTATTACCACCGAGCCACACTCGCTTTATCCGTTCAGAGTGAAGGAAATTATTTATTTGCTTTTGGTGTACAATAAAGAGTTTTTGTATTGCTTACGAGTATAATAGAATACAAAAACTCTTTCCAAAGTACAAAGTCCTCATACTGTCAACAACCAACGTCAATAATTGTATAGGCAGTAAACATGTGACGAAATATTAACTGCATGATTCATCCAAACCAGCTGTTTGCGATGCAGCTAATTATTGTAGGCAAACACTTTAAACTTCATTAGGCTTGCTAACTTGTTTGCTGGGGACTAGCTGGTTAATCCGGTCCGTGTTTGATGTATGGATTTGGTTGGAAAGGCTAGAGAAAATAGTTTAAATGTAAATTTGGATATTTAATAGTATTTGAGAGCTAGTTATACCAGACTAGGCATTCTCCACATTAGACCGGAGCGCCCCTAATGCCCTGTTGGTCAAATGCCTAGTTGAAAAGAGTTTATTCAGTCAAAACTTAGTGTTTACATTTCATATCCTTAGGATAAAAATAACATTGTTTATTTCTTTAGCAATTACTCGCTGAGTTCCTCATGGAATGGTTTTTTGATATCAATCAATAAACATCTAAAATATTGCCAGAAGTCTCAAAAATTTACGAATTTCCGCTCTTACTTCCTCTCTTGCCAAGCAACGCTAAATATAGAGCTTTAAAACCAATCTGTATATAACTATAATAAAACTAATATAGCTTTATTCGATTATAGCGTTTTTTTTATTAAAACACGGCTGATTAACCTCATACTAAAACATTTTTAGTTTATATTATGGTTGTTAACACAACTGATATACTACATAATATATATCGATACATTCTGAACACTTAGACCGACAGCTAACATTTTTAGTCCATCACAAAGATGTTGGCCGTACCGGAATTCAAACCCAGAACCCTTTAGTTGGCAGTCCGGCATGGTAACCATTACGCCAACGAGTTCAAATAGACTATATCCTCTAATAGACAAAGATTTAGTATCACAAATTAAAACACTCCTAATATACCTCAGCTAAGTAAAAGCCCAGCATTATCCTTATTTCCTTATTTACTTAATTTAGACATAATGTCTTGAGGAAATAAATTTCAAAAACCCTCGTGACAGACAAATGCTGAGGTACGTCTTAATCCTCCTTTTACTCCCGGAATAAGAAAAACTTGGACAAATGGCAACCCTAGTGACGTCATAGCGAAAACGGACCGAAAAAGACGACAAATGGGCACCTCAGTTACGTAATCAGACGTTTTTTTGCTTTTCCGAAAAATCGCCGAGTTTTCTCAACGCAAAAGTTCCGTTTTTTTATATTTTTTTTACAGTATTTTAATGGGGCTGCGCTGACTGATGATGTTTTTGCAGAAATGTTTTAGACTTTTTTGTCATCGCTTTTTCGTGTCAAGTTTGATTTAAGATCTGTTTTTTATTTTCGAACTGGGTCATGAAATCCTAGAGGCATTGGCTGAAAACAGGTTAAAAAATTGACTAGACTTTTAATGTATTTTTGGCAATCTACTAAGTATTATTAATTGGGAAAATTTGTGTATATTATGTGACTTGCTTAACAAGTTATGTGTGGATTTTCACTCGCTTTACGGTGAAGGAAAACATCGTAAGGAAACCGGCATGTTTGAGTACCCCAATATCCAAAGACGTGTGTCATCCGCCAACCCGCACTTGGCCAGCGTGGTGGATTATGGCCAATACTCTCTTCGTGTTAGAAGGCCCTGAGTCCCAGCAGTGGGGGCGTATAGTGGGCTGCTTATGATATGCTTATGCTGTGTATATTATGTTTGTTAACTCTTCACTGCTGCATTGATTTCGGTTGAACTTGGTATGAGGATAGTTAACCGGATTAACGCCTGGAACATTGCAGTGCTTAGATAGTTCGCCACAAAATTGTTTACTAAAAGCAACTTTTCGCAAAACTAAAATAAACATTAATTGAGTGTTACTAGTTCACTAAGTGGGCATTGTGCTGAATCAGAATACAAAATACAAATACAAAATTTCATTATTAGACACAGTAAATAACGACAACAAAATTAATTGAATCAAGGGCATTTTTTATTGCAATATCTATAAAATATTGCTATAGAAACCTTGATTACTTATCTGTGTTATTTAAAAAAGTAAACAGTCGCATTGAAAATTCGAAACATAACAATCAATTAATGTATTTTTTGGGTCGTTGGTTACGTTTTATTTACATTAAAATATATTATGGCCAAAACATAAAAATGTGTTTAGTTAATTCTTTAGATAATAACTATGTCTTACATTACTTTATTTTTATTACATTTTAAATTGCGTCATTTTAATTTTCTTTAAATATAAAAGTTGTGTATTTTGCTGATTTCAACCACCACCTTAATGTTTGATACGAGCGAAGCCAAGGGTAACAACTAATATTTCAAATAATATGTTTTCCTAAAGATTGTACTTTATTGTGAAGGAAATAGGATACGAAATGTGCACGTGTTTGTGCCGAATTTTAACTAAAACTGCCAATTTGGGCCAGTTGTTAACACCCCCATTTCCTCCTCTATTATCTGTACTTTATAACTGTTACTCTATTAAATTTTGACATGGGAAAATTATACCCCATATTCAATCCACCATCACATTTCATCACCTGTCAAAACTTCGGCATAATGACACATATTACACACACACACACATACAGAGTTACTTATAAATTAAAATATTTGAAAACACTTCATTTTAATATGAGTACATATTAACGGAGCTATATAACATAAGCAGCCCACTAAACGTTCCCACTGCTGGGACTCGGGGCCTTCTCTCAAGAGGAGAGAGAGATATAAGCCATATTCCACAACGCTGGCCAAGTGCAGGTTGGCGGACGACACACGTCTTCGTATATTGTGGTCCTCAAACATACCGGTTTCCTCACGATGTTTTCCTTCACCGTAAAGCGAGTGCAAATCCACACATAACTTGAACATCAAGTCATTGGTGTAGGGGCCGGGATCGAACTAGAGGCCGTCTGATTGAAAAGCAGGCGTTATTACTACCGAGCCACACTCGTTTAATCAGCGCTATATAATATATTATTTCTCATTTTGAGGCGGCGGCCATCTTAGTCCAACTTACATCTAATGTCAGCTATAAACTATAGCTAAAACACTCCCGACTATCAAAACTTTCAAACAAAATCTAAATCGGGTATACGATGTCACAGACTAACATTTGCGCGGCTGTGCGACCCCAGTTGAATATAATGATTTTCAGAGTTAAAACAAGATAATACGCCAACAATCGCCTACCTTTAAAGAGGAAAAAAAAGTTTTATACATATCACAATTTGACAAAGGTAAACCGCGGATTGAAGCTACTAATTCCATACACGTACGAGCTTTAAATTTAGTGAAAAATAACCCTGTATTCTATGCCGTGTACATAATGCCCCAAACTTCACGAAACGAGCGGTTCTCACGATACAAAACGAAACGTTAAACATGGTAACATTTTCATAAAAGTTACGCGTTATTGCAAATGCTTATGATATATGGGAACAATAATGTTACTTCCTCAAAAATTTGTTTCACCGTTTTAGGGTTCCGCGCGCAGACGCCTACCTGTTTGTTAACCATGGACGCGATAACGACGGAATATATTTATGACAAGCAGATCGTCCCGGCTTCGCATGAGCTACAAAATAATCTAAGTTGCTATGCAAAGAGAAACAAAATATAAAACAATAGTCTATGTTACTCGGGGATAATGTAGCTTTTCCTAAAATAATTTTTCAAAATGGTTTTGTAATTTCGAAGTCTATTTGCGTCAAACAAACAAAATATCAAACCTTATTATTGGTATAAATAATATTGGTATTAAAAGAAAGTAAAATATTTAGTTTACGTCCGCTGTGATCTGAAACCATCAAAAAGTAAATAATAATAGTTAAAAAAAAACTAAAAAACACGCTTATCTGGCCGTTTTAAGTGGATCAAAATCGCGCCCAAAGAAGTCGGTTACAAACAAACATATAAACAAAAATACAAAAATTGGAATAATTTTATCAAATTAGTGTATTGTCATCGGTCTTCAATAAATCTACAAAGTTTGAACGAAATCTGGCCGTTTAAAGTGGGTCAAAATCGCGCCCAAAGAAGTCGGTTACAAACAAACATACAGGTGAAGCTAATAAAAAGCTTGTAAAAATATAGTTCTAACCAACAGGTCAAATTATGGGTCGGATGACACGTTTAATTGTAGGTCCCGGCTGTTGGTCTTAGTACAAGCAGTCGTTCAGCCAAGTCAGAGGCCTTCGGGCGTCACGAGAATTTTCCACACCAGAGCTACTTAGCTCATTCGAAAAAGAGTATAAAAATGTCCATTTGTGACGTGTGAAAAAGGGAAAAGTGTTACGAAATAACATTTGATATATCATACAGAACCCTTTCTCGCTCCTAATCTTGCGTACTTGACCAAATTTTCATTACGTTCTGTTTCGCCCGAAAGAAACGTTCAATTTTAGGGGATATTAGAAAACTTCCAAATGTACTGCTGCAGTTAGGGTTGCCTCAGTATTGAGTCAGGGCTGCCGCGGATTATGAAAATTGATAATTGGATATTTCAACTTTGTTAATTTCGGTCTGTTAAATTGGCTTCCATAATTTTGACCTACTTAACCTGAAATAATTATCGTAGTACATTGAGATGAGAGTTGGAATTCCTTGCCGGTTCCTTGTTCCTAAGTGAATGGCGACGACCTCGTTGGCGTGATGGTTACTACGCTGGACTGCCAAACAGAGGGACCCGGGTTCGATTCCCGGCACGGTCAACATGTTTTCTATGAACGAAGTTATGATTATGATATAAGGTATGTATGTTTTTTGCTGAAATTGTAGAATATTAGTTGTGTTAGCAATCATAATACAAAATAGAAATGGTTTAGTATGGGGCTAACCAGCCGTGTGTGAAATGTAATAAATAAATGATAAAACTGATATTCTACGGTTTTGACACCGGTTTATTTTACGTCATCATATTCTTTGTATGAGCTAAGTGGTTGGGCTCTAAAGTTGAGAATTTTGAAGTCCGAAACTTTCGGACAGTAAACCACATATAACATGTTTTTTTTTCAATCAAACGCTATCAGTGACATCACGGTCGCATAGCATTTGATGAGCGTTTTAAGGCAAAGGTAAGGGCAAAATATCGAAATATCGAAAAAATAGCGTACAAAGATTGTCTAAAGAATCTCTTTAAGAATATTGATACTTATTTTAATACCAATCAGACTTATCAATGTGAAAATAAAACTGATTCTTAATAGTAGATTATTTGAACCAGTTTTATTTTAAATTCATAGGTCTAATTGGTACTAAATTAAGTACAAATATTCTTAGTGTCGTTGTTTATACGACCTTTAGGCTATTTATTCGATATTTTGTTTCCGTTTACGATTTAGGTAGTAAAAATAATAGTAAAAAAAAACTAAAAAACACGCTTTTTATAGAAAACTGTAATTTTATCAAATTAGTGTAATGTCATCGGTCCTCAATAAATCTACAAAGTTTGAACGAAATCTGGACGTTAAAAGTGGGTCAAAATCGCACCCAAAGAAGTCGGTTACAAACAAACATACAAACAAAAACGTAAAAAATGGAATAAATTTATTAAATTAGTGTATTGTCATCGGTCCTTGATAAATCTACAAAGTTTGAACGAAATCTGGCCTTTTAAAGTGGGTCTAAGTCTAATAAATAACGCGCCCAAAGAAGTCGGTTACAAACAAACATACAGGTGAAGCTAATAAAAAGCGTGTAAAAATCTGTATAATCAAGCTTTGGCCGTTATTATTGCTTTCATGGTAAATGAAAACTCAAGCATCCTCTAAAATGAAATCTCTTACATACGCAATACATATATTGAAGACGAACAAATAATATGCAGCAGTTGAATCGAGTATCGAATGTCAAAGGATTTTTTCACTCGATCTTCAAAGAAACAAGGCGTGCTGGCGCCGAGTGAGTACGTGTGAGTACGTGAGGGGAAAATTGTTACACGGCTTTCATAGTCCTCTTTATTCTGTTCTCACCTGACAAGCAGTGGTCAGGTTGAAGAGTATGTACTATGCGTGCCAACTAAGAATAGGATCGCGCTTGCTTCAACTTCACACGATAACTGTCAAAATAGTACTGACAACAAAGAAAGCGTAAAAAAAAACTTGGTTCATAGATATAAATTTAACTATTGTATAATTATTATATTCATATAAAAAACTATTCTTGAATTACATTACTGGGAAATTTTGAATTAATTAATTCTACAGGTAAGAAGTACCCAAGGCAGATTAACAACACCTAAAAAAAATCATATGGCGAGACATTGGTTTTGGTTAGTTTCGACTTAGCGCTGTAAGCAGTATAATAAACTCTTTTTATTTGATACAAAAAGAAGTGCCACCAATGAAATAAAAGTGAATATCATATAAATATGCTTTTACTTTCAAATCCTACTCATTTATAATTAATTTGCCGTAAAATATATAAGAAATAGCAAAATAGCGTTCATTAAACATATAAACTGAATATAATTTGTTTTATTATTATTTTTTTTGCACACCATACACTTTGGTAATGACGTTAGCGCGTATTATTGAGCAAGATGGCGGTTTGACAGTCCTATTCTTAGTAGGCATGCATGTATAATGTACCAACCCCCCGGCTTTAAGGCGCTACGAGGGAACACCGTGGAGTTTTTAGTCGGTATTTTGGTAGCCAGGCGAGTGCTGGATATTGCCCTACCACCACGCAAACTTTATAGCAAAATTGATGTTTTCAAAATCAAATTCGGTCTTCAAAGCATTACATTCTCCGTTTTCATCTTCTTCTTCATGTGAGCTAAGTGTCCAAGCAATGGTGTCGAGAGTTTTCAAACTGCTTGTACTAAGACTAACAGCCAGGGCTACAATTTAAGGTGTCATAATTCACGGTAGCGCCCAGATGAAAATACCACTTTTTTTTTAAAAGAAAGTTTGGTTCATGGTGACCATCAACCAAACCTATCCAAGTACCGTCGGCATCGACAGTTGCTTAGCTTCGATGATTACGTCAGATCACCTTAGCTAGCTGAGCTACAGGTGCTACACTAAAATCTCCGTCACATCAATTATTTCGATAAATTTTTCTGTTTACGATTTTTAGCAAAATAAACTGTAAAATCGAGAATTTGCCCCTATCTTCACCATAATCTTCGACGGAAAAATGACGGGGTGATATAAACTTGAGGTGACTCTTTGCCAACAACTATAATCTACCGGTTTCAAGGCACTAGTGACTAGGTTTCTTCTGGGTAAGCAAGTTCTACCTTAGATTACAATATCTCTTCATCGGGTGAATAATGAAACTCAATTATATTGTGTATGTCTTTGTTTTTCTGTGGCCATCCTCTTTCTCTTTCTTTTTCTTTAAATTTAATGTGTCCAATAAAGAATTTTCTATCTATCTATCTATCTATCCTAGCTCTCGATGAACTGACTTCAAATTGGTTTTGTATTTATTAGGGAAGTGTATTAGAAAGTTTACCGTCCAGCTGGACAAATGCTCAGCTGATATGAAAAAAAACACAAAAACAATAAAACATTAAAATAAAATCATACCCCTTCAACAAAAACCTCTTCGACTTTCAAAAAATGTATGACGTCACAGGTTATTGTGGGGCAAATAATAATTTCTGACGCGTAAAAGCAAGCACGAAAGATACGAGCTTACCTACGTCGCTCGCCATAAATAACATTACAATTTTATATTCCACCGTGAATACACGATGTGAAGGTAAGAAGCGGAACAAGGGCATCGACAAGCCCCTACTTCACACTTTAACAATTTTCTGTCTACATATTGTATGGAGTTTCTGATTTTTTTATAAGCAACTACGGCGTAGTGGAAAAACTTGTACCTTTCGATCTTACGGCCCCTACCCCAATGACTTTTTCAAGTTAAGTGTGGATTACATACAGCTATAATACATATACAGATATGATATGATATGATCCAATGTCAATTTTCAATCCTAATCGACATACGCAAACATCGAACGCAACGATTTGATTTAAAAGTTACCAGGCTGGACTGCTAATCAGAAAGTTCCGGGTTCGATTCCCGGCCCAGTCAACATCTTTGTGCTCAACCAAATTTGTTGGCTGTGGGTCTGGGTGTTAAATATGTATCAATATAAAATATGTATGTATGTATATTATGTAGTATACCAGTTGTGTTAGCAACCATAATACGAACTAAAAATGGTTCAGTATGGGGTAAACCAGCCGTGTGTGAAATGTGTCCTAATATTTATTTATTTATTTATGAGGTAACTTACATGATTGAGGACCACAATATCCGAAGATGTGTGTCATCCTATCTTACGAAGAATACATTCGTTGTAATGCTATGGATTAAGACAAACTACTTTTTATACCGGTACTTGCTGCGTTGCTCCGCTGTGATGCTTTTGTTAATCCGGAATAAAAAGTAGTTTCCGATCCCGGACTAACAGCTAGTATCATTATAAAACCCTTCGTTAGCCCGATATGGTACTAAACAGATGGAGTTCCCACATTTTCCTGTTTTCCCGCGTATTAATCGATGTTGTTAGCGAAAGGAAATTTCCGGAAACCCTTACCGATGACAGGCGACAAGAGCGCTGTCAAAATGCGATTGACATATTTATAATGTAACCTTTTTGTTCGATTATTTATGTGTGAACACAAAAAGGAAATACACTAAATAAATCTGCGTTAAAAGGAACGTTAGAATCAGTGTGAAATTGTTTGCGTGATGTATTATGTTTTTTTTTTGTTTTCGGAAAAAAACAGTGACATAATCTCTATAGACAAAATGTTTATACATACATCAAATGCGTGCCGTGTTGTTGTTTTATGTGTTTTATGAAAATATTTCTTTTTAATTTATTTTTTTTAGCTTTCGGGTAAAAACAGTGACATAATCTCTATGTACAAAAAAAATATACATCAAATGCCGTGCCGTGTTTTTGGCTAGCTTAACTTACTGCAGTCTTAGGAAAGTTGAAATCTTATGTATTAAAAAGTATACAAAATATAAGCACAGATATTTTCTGCTAATCGCAGCAAATCGCATCTTCACATATTCCATCGCTACAGTTTTCTTCATTTACAGTTTGTTACTTCGATTCAAAATCCGTAAAAAAACTAAATCTCTACACAACATAAATAGCTTAAAAATATAAAAAAAATGACACTGCTAGGCAATTGACTAACAGGGTGCGTTACCATACGAGTCCGCAACACTCTTGCCAAAGGTGGAGCTTACTTAGTCTGGAGTTACTGGCTTTAAACAGGCTTCCGAGACCTGGACGAAAAATCTCTGTCCAAGCACCTAAGTGTTTTTCAACTTGAAGGTGTTAACTAGCCATGGAAGTCAAGTCGGAGGCCTTTGGGAGGCTTGAAAACTCCCGACACTATAGATAGATAGATAAACTCTTTATTGGGCAGATTATAGGTACAAGTCTAAACAAAAAGTAACAACACAAAATTATTTACAATGTGCCACAATCGGCGGCCTTATAGCTAACAGCGATCTCTTCCAGGCAACCTCTGAATGGAATGGAGTTGAAAAGACGAGAAAAAGAGGGTTTGGTCACTTAGCTCAAACAAAGACGACCTCGGCGTAAAGGTTACCATGCCGGTCTGCTAATCAGAAGGTTCCAGGTTCGATTTCCGGCCCGAACAACATCTTTGTGCTTAACTAAATTTGTTGGCTGTGGGTCTGGGTGTTAAATATGTATTTATATATAATATGTATGTATGTATGTATATGTAGTATATCAGTTGCGTTAGCAACCATAATACGAGCTAGAAATGGTTCAGTATGGGGCTAACCAGCCGTGTGTGAAAGTGTCCTAATATTTATGATTTATTATTATTATTAAGACAAGCACTAGAAAATGCAAACCACCAAGCAAAGTCTTAGCTTGAAAACTGTGATAAAAATAGAAACTTGAAGTCAAATAAGGTTTTCAATAGCTACAACTATTAATTATGTAACTTCAAGAGTAAGCAAGTTTTAATAGAGAACTTCAAAGCAAAGTCATCAAAGCAGTTTTAATTAAAGTTTCGTGATGAAAAGGAATATTGAAATGGTTGTATTGATGTCGCATAATTATAGTGAAATTCCATCTACGAATTTTAGAATATACAAGCTGTATCCAACAAAGGAGAAAATAATTCATCTTTGGAAGTTTCCGTACATAAAACGACCTACACGCGGGTGGAGCCGCGGGCAACAGCTGTGATATAAAGCCAGGTTTAGATGAAGTTTGCAACGCAGGCAGACAGAGGTCACTGCCTTAAAAAATAGTCCGAAGTTCTATTCTGGCTAAGCCAGCAGCGGTCGCTGGCTTTTCCTTGCTAAGTGCTAATGCTGTTTTTTGCTAGGTGTTTGAACACAGGTTAGCGACACTCTGGCTTAAGACGGAGCATGCCTATTCTGGAATAACTGGTTCCCATTTTACACGGTTTGAAAAATTTTACACCAAGCACTAAATTGTGTTCTTCAGCAGCCTCATTGAAGCCAGATATTCCAGACTAAGCATGTTCCGCTTTAGGTCAGAATGTCGTAGTTGGGTAGTGAGTTTGGTAGGTATACGCACTCCTGGTCGAATGCTCAGCTTTGTTGTGTTTAAGAAAAAAAAATACGAAAACAACATTTTTACAAAATTCTTGCCAAAGGCGAGAACGAAACGTTTTGTAATTACATTGTCCCGGCTTAGGTCTATCCTTTCAAATAATCAGTTCGAAATTAAAATTGCTCAAATTTCATAACAATAACAAGGTAAGGTCACAAAGTCTTACATTACGTCACTCTCCGGCCCCACTCAGCACCTCGGGGCTCTGAGGGTTGGCAATTGGGTTAAAAATCTAATTAATGAAATTTCACCGTTTCATATTTTATGAGAATCGTTTATCTTTTTTTCTCACACAGTACAGCTTAGCATTTGACCGGTACGCGCCGTAGCCACACTAGTTAGATACACTCAAGATAAGATAAACCATTTATTGATAAAATTATTAAATTATATGTACGTCAAAACTAAAAAAAAGTATATGTCAATATGTAATACAATGAATATTTTTTTTTATATATTTTTTTTTTTAATTTTTTTTTACACATTCACACACGGCTGGTTAGCCCCATACTGAACCCTAGCTCGTATTATGGTTGCTTACACAACTGATATACTACATATTATACATACATACATATTATATATAAATACATATTTAACATTCAGACCCACAGCCAACAAATTTAGTTCAGCACAAAAATGTTGACCGTGCGTATTTAGGTGCGGTTAGGTGCGTGAATCGAACCCGGGACCCTCTGGTTTGCAGTCTGGCATTGTAACCATTACGCCAACGAGGTCGTCAAAATAGGTTATGTAAAAGACTCTGAAATGAGAGATTCAATCTTCCTTGATAAATTTCTCCAGGATTCACTAGCAAGTTAAAGTTAGATTGCACTCAAATAAAACTTGCCTCCGAAAGTCAGGGAAGTGCATGACTGTTGCACAAGTTACTGTGTCAAGTTAAGTTGCAACTTGTCACTTTACTTCTCGTCTAAGTAAATATCACTTAGGGAAGCTCCGAATTGTAAACTTAATTTAAGTGAGAGCTGATGTGAACAATATGTTATATGTGGTTCTAAGTTATTTAGTTTGGTGTACACTAAGGGTAAATGACAATAACCCTGCAGCCTGGGTGAAAGAATAAGGCTGCGGAATTGCCCCTGCCTGTCGTAAGAGGCGACTAAAAGGGGCATCAGACTCGAGGGTGTTCGGAGATGGGGTTCCGACACCCGCTTCATCGAGTCCGGGGTGAACGACGACGGCGTCGCGTGACCGTCACCGTCGCGTCGTTGGCGGAAACAATCCGGGAAGGGCCACAGCGCAGTGCAAGGAGGTCTCCGGAGTGTTTCCCGGAAGAACCCGGAGACCTCCGTTAAGCACAGAGACAGATCACCGGGGGGGTTTTAGTGGGTACAAATCCCACATAACCTGACAGCGCCCCATCGTAGCCAGGTATCTTGTAGATGATTTACCCTCGTAAACAAAAAAAAAAAGGGTAAATGACAATTCCAACGTATTATTGAGCAGTAAACTGTTGCCCCGCATAACAGGGTCCAGAGATACTTTGCGCGAGGCGCAGTGCATACTTCTTAATGTTCAATCATAGAAAAGTAGCGCCTGTAGCTCAGCTAGCTAAGGAGATCTGACGCGATCATCGAAGCTAAGCAACGATCGATGTGGACGGTGTTTGGATGGGTGACCATGCACAAGACTGTCGTTTTTAAAGTGGCATTTTCGTCTGGGCGCTACCGTGTGTCGGATGACACGTTAAATTGTAGGTCCCGTCTGTTAGTATTAGTACAAGCAGTCGTTAAGCCAAGTTAGAGGGCTTCAGGCGGCTTAAAAATTCTCGAAACCAGAGCTTGACCACTTAGCTCATACGAAGAAAAAGTAACCTTTGCTGTAAATTATTTATCTACAAAAATAAATGACTGTACTAATGAGAAAACCTTATTTTTTTAATTTCTACAAACCAATAACCGCTAAATTAAGTGATCAAATTAACTAAGTTCCGGAAATGTTTAAGCAAAGTGCATTTATCTTTGAGACAAGTTAAATAGAGCCTGTTCACTTGACTAAGTGAATATTAAGTAAAAGTGACGCAACATTGTCTCTGTTTACGACGTTTTACGTCAACATCTCGGAAATGATAAGTTACGGACAATATGCCTAAGCTTAAAGTTGAAGCTGTAATAAATAATACACATAGGAATACATTCCAATTACTTACTTCGTTATGTATTTTCTTATAACTATGTGAGAAAAACATTCATGTGGAACGTTTGCACTGATTTTTATGTTGTTATATGAATTTAATTCAAATCTAAAATATTATCCCGGATAAACCCGTATTGTTATTTTATTTTAATTTGTATTTTATTAGACTTTTAATGCGACTATGTTAATTATTGTAAGTATATTAAGTTGCTTAACAGGACATTATTTTTATTTTTACTATTTTTATATACATATTTAAATCTATTTATGAAATCATTTTAATATGAACTAGGAGAGGAACCCTGGTTCATGTTAAAATTATAAAAATGTCAAAAAGATTAATTGGTAGGACAACCTGCCCGTGACAACACTTGCTACGTTTCCTTGCTAAAATCTTCTGACGATTCAAAAAACGCATTCAGTAGTAACTTGCATGTTACCGCTCAAACAAAAGTTAAAATTGTATTATCTCATGCACGGTCTGTAAATTCCTTAATCTTCGTACTTCTGAAACTTGATTTTCTGCTCTGAAAATCTTGAATTGAGATTCATCAGGTGTGAACGACAGATTAATATTATGTACTCCTGTGATGTCACATGAACATTATATCGTTCCGGCGTGCTTTGTAGAATATATTTCATGAATATTAGAAAGAAATATTTTGTAGAAGCAAGCCTCTTTTGTAAACTATTATGCCGTTAAGCAGTAGTAAACAAGTATTACTGTGATTCGGCTCAAAGTGAAATTAATAAACACCAGTTTTTTTTGTGAATGCAGAAGTGTTCTTAGCTAGATTTGATGAAAAAAGATCTAAGATGGCGGCTACCTCAAAATGGCGGATGATATAACTTCAACAGCAATATGAGTTTCAAATAAAACGGCTTGATTGATATGCATTTTTTATACATTTCACTCACGGCTGGTTAGCCCCATACTAAACTATTTCTAGTTTGTATTATGGTTGCTAAGACAACTGATATACTACACATACACACATAAATACCTACTTAATATTGATGCCTATTTAACACCTAGACCGACGGCCAAAAAACTTAGTTCCTCCATCACAGAACCGATTTCCACGGTACATCATTCATTAGAAAGGATTCGGGCTCCGTGAGGTTTGTAGCTAACAAAATTCAGGAAAAAAATTATTCGCAAAAAAAGCCCTACACGCGGGTGAAGCCGCGGGCAACAGCTATTTATTTAAAATATACATACATACATGTATGTTTATGATTATTTGTGAGCTAAATGACTGGCACAAACAGTAAACATACTGTCATTTTGGCATCAACACCATTAATTCTGCAGCTAACAATCAGAGGGCAATCATAGTATTTCCATCGTAAATCTGTGAAACAATTGTTTGTTGATTTATTTTACTACTGGTTATTGTCCAGTTTGGCTGTTAGCGCTTATTTTGAGCGGATAGTTAATCATCATCATCATTGACATCATCGTACGCTTTAGTGCGTCTCAATCTGATGATTTAAAGCAGCATCCGTTGGTTGCAGCGCTTTTATTGCTGTCTGAACAATTATCACAAGCCACAGGGCTTATCAAAACATAGATCGACGTGCGCGTGCGCCAGTGGCCCGGCGCAGACTCAAGGTGCTCGGCGCGATATCGTAGGCGCGAATAAAAAATACAATTTTCAAATTAATAATAATCTTAGTATATATAAATCTCGTGTCACAATGTTTGTCCTCCATGGACTCCTAAACCACTTAACCGATTATAATAAAATTCGTACACCATGTGCAGTTCGATCCAACTTGAGAGACAGGATAGTTTAAATCTCAAATTATAGTCACAATTTCAATTTTTTTGCTAATTATTGTCTGTTATTATTTGACAGTCACAATTATCTGGTAACTCCAAATGATTCTAACAGATGTCGATACCTTTCGACTAGGTTGAGTAAGTAATCAGATGGCGCTGCTATGGTAAATCTACGAACGTGTCATATAAGCTACACTATCTATTTTTCATACCCCTAAGTGAGGCAAAACAACGTTTGCCGGGTCAGCTAGTTTATTATAAAATAACATTTAATTTACTAACATTAACATTTTCTATTTGAGTAGGGATATTGCGCAGTGTCTTAGTCACCCATTATTTATATACTGACAATCATATCTATCAGCAATCGTAGTAAAACAATCAATAAATTTATATCAAACAAACTTTCATAGAGAACTGAATGCTTGTCATACATAAATGTTATTTGAATTTGACTATCAGTTTTTTACTTTATGCACATGTGTATAATATATTTATTACCAACTCTACTAGTGACTACTAAAATGGATGAAAAATCTGTTATAAAGTCATATTCACATTGGCTCTCGTATTTCAGAGTAACCGCTTTATCCTGCAAAGGCCTCATTTCGCGCAAATATATCAAATGTGCGAGTGAATTAAAAGCAGCACGGTTCTAGGGTTGCCACGTCATATTTTTAGAAAAAGGAAGTTCTTTTCTTTACTTTTGTATTTTTCATCTCGTAAACAAATATCCGACATTCGTTTATTTTTGTTTTAATAAAAATAATATACTTTTCGAATGATTCAATATCATAACTACATTACAATATATTTTATAGCAATTGGCATAGATTATTTATTTTATTAAACTCGACCCTCTAAATATTCACAGAACTTAATAAAATAAGTCATAAAACATATTTTCATTACTTTTATTAAAATTTGTAGCATACATACAAAACATACAGTTTAAAATAAATCATTCCTGAAATTGGGCGCCAAATAAGAGAGACAACGGGTGAATTTCGCTCCGGATCGTACCTGGCGCAAAGGCTATCCATCGCTATACAACGCGGCAATGCCACGAGCGTTATGGGTACCTTTCCGTCAAGTTCTGTCTGGAGCGGCCTTTTAAATTAGTTTTGTTATAAGTTTTTAATTTTATTTTCAAGATAGCGATAAATCTAACCTAGTGTCCATATTATCGCTGAACATTAGATCCATAAACTGCAACTTTGATAACTTTCAAATATTACTCGCTCGTCTCAAGATTAACGTAGATATTTTGGTACTAACAGAATGTTGGCTGAATGAAAACTATACCCCTCACAAATTACAAGGCTACACTGTACATCATACAACTAAACACTGGAACCAGAATGACGGAGTGGTAGTTTTTGTCAAAAAATCACTTCAACATGTCAAAGTATATGAAGAGACTATCAAAGATGCTAACTGCATGGTAATTAAAATAGGACATGAATTGTGTGTCTTTGGCATATACCGTCCATTCTTCAATCCTAACATATCAGATTTTTTAGACTCACTTGAACTAGCCACTAACAAAGTGAAAACATTCCCAAATGTAGTTTTGGTTGGTGACATGAATATAAGAATCGAACAAGACCATAGCGACACCAAAGCCGATGAGTACTTGGAAGTCTTAGCCAGGAACGGACTCCTACCTGCCCATACACTCCCTACAAGAGATAAATCATGTCTAGATCACTGTATAATTAATTACAAAAATATAGTCACAACCTTAGTATTACCAGCTGTCACGGATCACTGCCCAATAGTAGTAAAAGTTCATAGTTGTAGCAATATCAAACGGCAACTGGGGAAAGTAGTAAATAAGGTTAATTATGATGCGATATATAATGAAGTGGCTAACGTAGATTGGAACACTTGCTTAAATTTAACCGATGTGGAAAATGCGACCTCGCAATTTATTAATGTGATTTCGTCAGCAATCAACAAGTTTACTGTGACTATGACAATTCCAGGATCTAAATATAACATAAAGCCCTGGATTACACCTGGTCTGATCAAGTGTATTAGGAAAAAGGACAAGCTACATAAAAAAAGCAGGAAAGATCCTACAAACGTAGTGCTACGCAATGAATACATAAACTACAGAAATACCTGCACTAAAATCTTAAAGAGATTAAAGAGGTCCCATGAAAGAGCGGAACTTCTTAAAAATAGTAAAGACTCCAAAAAGACATGGGAGTCGATAAAAAAAAAAAATATGTAATTTCCCTTCCAAAGAAAATCCGGTAGAGAAGCTACTCAAGTCAGAGACTAACATTGGTGATGCTGTTAACAAAGTAAACGAATACTTTCTACAGGCTCTAGTTTAGCCGTAGAAACCTTAGATTCGTTGCAAGATACAGAACAGAACCTGGCTATGAAGTATAGCGACACTGACAGGCAAATCTCATCTTTTGCATTACTCCCAACTGATGAAGCCGAAATTCAGAGTGTTGTAAAAAATCTTAATAACTCTGCTGCTCCAGGATGGGACAAGACAAATGCAACACTAATTAAGTTTCTTCTCCCACTTATTATACGGCCAATGACAGCACTATGCCAAGCTAGTTTTGATTCAGGCGTGTTCCCATCAGTGCTAAAAAAGTCCATTGTATGCCCGATATACAAGGGAGGAGATGAATACGGTGTCTTTAATTATCGCCCTATCTCTTTATTACCTATTTTATCCAAAATTTTAGAAAAAATCATGAATATAAGACTTAAAAAATATTTAGAAAGTAAAGAAATTCTATCTAAAAATCAATTCGGGTTTAGAAACGGAAAAAGTACAGAAGATGCGGTATTAAGCGTAACAGAATACATTAAAAAATATTTAGACAAGAAAAAAACGAAGGTAATTGGAGTGTTTTTGGATTTAGCTAAAGCGTTTGACACCGTATCCATCCCCTTACTATTAGCTAAGCTTGAAATGATAGGCATTCGTGGCACTGCACTAGAATGGTTTAAGAGCTATCTTACATAATAGAACTCAAATGGTAAGGATTGGGGATAACTTTAGCCGCGAGAAAACTATTACATTTGGTGTTCCACAAGGGAGTATCCTTGGACCAACCTTGTTCCTCGTTTATATAAACCAACTTTGTAACCTGAAATTAAAACAGAGTGAAATAGTCACCTATGCGGATGACACAGTGCTCTTATTTCAGGGGAAGACATGGAAAGAGGTTGAGGATATAACGAACGAAGGCCTAGCCATAGTGTCTAAATGGCTCAGATACAACCTTTTATCCATCAACGTAGATAAAACCAAATATATCACCTTTACGATAAACGACGGTACACAACCAAAAAACAAGCTTGAACTTAAGATTCACAGATCAACCTGCAATATTGAAACTCATTGCAACTGCAATAATCTAAAATCTACCAATGAAATCAGGTACCTTGGTGTCATATTAGATAAGAACCTGACATGGTTGGCTCACCTAAAACAATTATCAGGTCGGGTTAAAAAACTTATATTGACATTCAAGACTCTGAGGCATGTACTGAACTATGAATACCTGGTCAAAATCTATACTGCTCTTGCTCAATCAATCATCACGTACTGCATACCAGCCTGGGGTGCTGCAGCCAAGACACACATAAAAAAGGTTGAGGTCGCGCAAAGAGCATTACTGAAAGTCATGACATTTAGGCACAGACTATATGATACAAAACTGTTATATAAGGAATGTGGAGTACTAACAGTTAGGCAGCTTTTTATAAAATCAATAGTTATGCTACAACACAAACATGTCTCGATGGATATACAAGATAAGCTGAAAAAAAGCAGAAGACAGCATCTTGTATTCAAGAGATCCTCTTCCAGAACTGAGTTTGGCAAAAAGGCTGTAAACAGGTTAGGACCCACATTATATAATAAAATAAGTTTGAACGTCGATCTGGTGAAACTGTCGAAATTCAACTGCAATCGAAGGATTACAGACCATTTACTTACACTTGATTACGAGACTACAGAAAAGCTATTGAATGAAATTATATAGTAAAGAATTAGACTAATATGGGCACTAAAATATACAATATACAATATGTAAGCAACATACACAATATGACCTACCACTCGTACTCATCAACGCGTTATTATACGCACTCACTCTCACACACACACACACACCCACACCCACACACACACCGCACACACTACATACACTCACACACACACACACAATCACTACACTCATAACACACCTAAATATATCACATACCCTCTTTATTGTGATTTTAAGTTCTATAATATCTACTGTCTCTGTTAAATATTATATAAATGTCTATCTTCTTACCTATTCTACCAAGTTGGTAAAAGAGGGAACTGTTGCTCTGCCATACAGGCTATATCTTATCCTAGTGCAAAGCGCAGACACTCTACCAGCCTAACTTCCTACTAAATTAGCTGTTTTAAAAAAAAAAAAAAAAAAAAAATTTTGTTCTTATATGTATATTATTTGTTATCTGTATTTATATTAACGCCAATATAGTTGTAAGTTAGGTCGTAAGCATTTACTCTGTGAACAATAAAAGATTTATTTATTTTATTTTATTTATTTATAATTTACTTCATTAAATAAAAATCGGTTTTTAATTTTTAATTGTTCATTTTTAATTGTTGATTTGCTAATTTTGTTTGAAAGCCTAACAAAATTACTAACATTATTTTTTAGGCTTTCAATTTTATGAAAATTTATTGATAGTCACAATTCCGAAGTACATTTTTTATACGCATCCGTTTATTGAAATTCCCCATTTATTTTTGTTTGTATTTTGGTTGTGTGCCAGCCCTATATTTTCCACGCCTCTATTACGCCGGTGTAAATACACCTTTATGCGGGAAATTAATGTTGGCACGAATTTTATTTGAACTTTTTTTTTTACTTTTTGCGGATTTTGTGATTATTGGAATCGATTTCAGGGAAGCAATATGTGAAGACTTCTTTGATGAAAAATGTGTATGCCGAATCGGAAATTATTGTTTGTATGTAAGATTTTTTTATATTACGCACTTCAAAGATTTTTTTGGAGTGATTTTATGTTTGTTTTGTATATTCTCATTTAAATTCAAAGAGGAAATAATTTACGAAACATATTTACTTTCCAAGCTCATTAACTTACTTTAAAAAAAGAGGAGGCTTTCAGTTCAACCGTTTGTTTTTGTACTTTTTTTGGTACTTGAAAACTTCTACAACCATCAAACTACTTAAAAAACTCTTTGGAAAGAATATACAAATACAAATACAAAATACAAAAGTTTTTATTTCACAGAAATACAACGTTACAGTTTACGCTTACAATAATATAGAACAATATACTTGATTCATAAAGTGTAAATGTAGAGGCCCTGCTTGCTGCTTTAGCGTGAGCTGTGTTGCAGCAGTCAGTCTTCCCCATTCAAATGATAACTAGCGTACAAAAACGAAACTATTACATTTTTATAATAAAGGTGACAAATAATTTAAGATTTAAGTCTTTTAAATTAAGTGTATGTATGTATATGTGTTTGTGTATATGTGTGTGTGTGTGTGTGTGTGTGTGTGAGTGTTAATGTATACGTGTATCTGTCTAATAGGACTAAGAACCGCCAAATGCTAAATATGTATAGTAGTATCATATATCAGTGTCTCTTTTAACCAGCTTTTCCAACGCTTTATAATCAAAGTTCTGTAACCATTTATTTATGACTATTGAGAGTTTAGACCAGGTTATGTTAATTGTCTTTTCATATGAATTTAGCTCGTTATATAACTTAGGTGCGATGTGGTTGTAGTGTCTCCATGAGAGGGCACTTGAGAACTTTGGTACTGGAAATCTCGGTTTCCTTTTATGGCTGGCTGCCAAATTAGGGATCGCTTCTTTATGGTACCTATTTAAACATTGTCGAACAAATACTTTTCTAACCGTGAGAACCCCACTTAATGAGTACAAATCTTCTGTATCATATTTAAAAGGCAAACGCAATATAACTTTAAGTAGAGCGCGCTGGGCACGTTCTACTTCAATCATGTGCGTTTTAGCAGCTCCACCCCAAGCGGTGATACAGTAGCCTATGACACATTCGCAAAGCGCTTTGTAAGTGTTCATGAGTAGGTCCTTGTCAGCTACATCTCTTAATACTTTGAACACGTGTATGAACTTTCTAATGCGTTTAGAAACTGTATGGATATGTTCAGTCCATGACATTTTGTTATCAATAATTATACCGAGATATCTGATGGATTCAACTCTGGCTAGGCTATCACACTTGCAGTTTACTCTAGATATGTCACGGTTGCAAGGAAAAACATGGGCTATAATATTGAAACCTAATGGAAGTTTTGTATGTTCTGTCTTTTTGAAACATATGTACTTAGTTTTATCTATATTGAGTGATAGTAGACTATCTTCTAGCCATGATGTTATACGCGCCATGCCATCTTCCGCTGATTGCTTAACATCTTTCCAGTTGGAACCATGAAATAGAATAAAAGTATCATCTGCAAAAACAATTATATCTGCGTTGGCCATTTTCATATTACACAGATCATTTATATATAACAAAAAGAGAGTAGGCCCTAGCGTGCTGCCCTGAGGTACTCCGTATTTACAAGTGGCTTCTCCACTCATGAATTTATTAACTTTAACCTGCTGCTGGCGTTCCGAGAGGTAGTCTGTAAACCAGTTCAGGACACTACCTCTTATTCCAACGCTTTGCAAACGCGCTAATAGTATAGGGATCGAGACTGTGTCAAAGGCCTTCTGGAGGTCCAAAAAGACTCCAACACACCTCTTCTTTCTGTCTAAATAGCCTGTAACCAAGGTTGTTAATTTTAGTACAGCATCTTCGGTAGACTTTCCAGAGCGAAATCCGTATTGGTTAGAAGCTAGGATGTTATTTTTTTCAAGATATGATGTTAAACGCTTGTTCACGACTTTTTCTAATATCTTGGAAAGTGCTGGCAATAGAGAAATTGGTCTATAATTGGATGCAAGTTCTTTATTTCCAGATTTGAAAATAGGACAGACCATCGCTCTTTTAAAGATTGACGGAAACTCCCCATTTGAAAGACTTAAATTACAAAGACGTGAAATTGGTTCTGCTAAAGTTTTAGAACATATCTTAAGAAGTGAGGTACTAATGTTGTCATAACCCGGAGCACTATTTACTTTTAGCTTAGAAATAATATTTGATATTTCGTTAGCGTCAGTCAAAAACATTGCTAGTGATCCAGATGGTGATAGCGCAGTAGAAAACTTATTATTGCTCGCTAGCTCTGTATCTGTTTTCTTTAATTTATTTAGGGTAATGTTGGCCATTTTTTGTCCTATTGAGGTGAAGTAAGCATTTACAACATTAAGTGATTCTACAGCATCTTCCTTAAATGTCAATAAGGCTTCTGAATTAGTTTTCTTTTGACTGAAATCGCACACTTCTCTTATAACACTCCATGTGTCTTTAAGGTTACCGCGTGATTTGTTTAGCTTATTTTTATAGAAATTTTGTTTAACTGTTTTTTTGTTTTTTATATAATATATAATATAATACTATAAATATATTTGTCCGAATGGTCTTAGTTCTAAATTATTAAATTTAATTAGATTTTCCAATGTTTAATTTAACACTTGTTTGTAAAAATATTCAAAAACAAAAGCATCTACTAACGATACATATTTTTTTTTTACAGATCTTCATTCTTCGGTCCGGAAAATTCAGTGATAACGTCAAATACTGCAAGGTACGAAATATTTATTACTTATTTTGGCTCTTAAGCTAAAAGACGTCTTACTATTCGAAGAATTAAGAATTATATTTTTAATTTTGTAAACTAAAAAAAAATCTAAACAAAAGTTTAAAAATATAATAGTATAATTATTTATTTAATAATTACTTACTCGGTCGAAGCCTGGTAGATAGGCTAAATATTTTATCGGATTTACACTTCGGGGAGTGTGCTTTGGAACTACATAATTTGATTCCACCTCCGTTCTACTACAGAACGAGCAGACAGTCAGCGAAGAGACACGGATACAGAGTTGAAGTTCCAAACCTTCGTACGAAACGCTTTGTTTCAACTTTTATTGTGAGGACTTCGAAGCTTTAGAGTCTTTTGAGTCTCTCTACTTGAGTTTCCTGAGAGGTATCATCCGGGGGTCTTCAAAAGTAGAGTTAACAGGTATCTTTTAGGTAAGCGTGCCACATCGTACAACGCAGTTTAACATTAGGCAAGCTGTAGTCAATTGCAAACCTATCAAGGATTAAGAAAGAAGTTTGCACTTTATTTCTGTCGTCTATTTGACCTCCAGATTTTTTAGACATCTAGTATTTACCACAATGTTACACTTTATCTAGCTAATATTACCACATATTAATTTTTCATACATTTTGTTTGGATTAATCAAATCTTGTGATGACCAATTTACATTTTCAACATCTATTTCTCTGGTAACATAGTTTTTGTAGCAAAACTATTAGAAATGTAAATTTTTCGCCCTCTCCGCTCCATTCACCTTAACTCAGTGAATAAGTAAACCATAACGCAGCTCCCTTCTTTGCCAAATAAAAACCACACAAAAAAAACATTTCGAACGCGAGTACAAAATAATTATGAACCCATAACGTGAGTACATTACCCGTAAATTATACAAATACGAATTTTCATAAAAAAAGCTTTTAAACCTAATTCCGCTGCTCAAATATAAAGAGAAATATCAAATAGAACCTTCCTTATTTTGGCCGAAACGTCGATTACGAAGTTTACATTGAAATGGAATTATGGTAATGGAATAAAAAACGAAACGTGTGCTGAGCATTTTGATATTTTATAACCTAATGTGGAGTGTTTGATTTTATTTCAAACTGGTTTTGGTTATTTGATTTAAGCTGTATTGTTGGGAGTGGCTGTGAAGAGAATATTAATTAAAGAACCCGACAGCATAAAGTTTTGATTAATAATTTATTTTAGTTTATGTTGTATACTTGTGTCTGTACAAGCCTTTCAATTTGATACACATAATTAGGGTAGTTACAAAAAAAATATGTTAACCGGCATTTCGGTTGCTCGATTTTTGTGAAACAAAGCTCTTTAATAACACCCTTTCCAACAAAAATCATAATTGGTTCATTCGTTTGAGAGGAACGATGTCACAGACAAGCACACACACACACATAGACACTTCAAACATATATATAACAACACGACATTTTGCGTCAGAAGTTAAAAATCGATCACAGAGATTGATTTTGCCAAATGATCTTCGATCAAATATATACCAGATTCAGTGTTGCATACAAACAAAGCACAAGAAATGGCCTGAGTTTACTATATACAAAATATGACTACATCACAAAACATATTTCAATTCAAGTCAACATTACCACTGTATCTTAAGGTTAAGTTTCGACTAGTGCCGTAATAAACAAAAGCTATCTTGCTGATAACAGCTAGTAGTGCTCGTACAATTTTATAACCATACGCAGTGAGCGTTAGGAACATCAACTGTATTATTATACTAGTAACGCTTAAATTCCTCAAACCCAAATAAGACCACACTCTTACTTGTGGTCTTATTTTTCTTGCCGTTTTTAGAATCATCACCTTACATATAGTACATTTTTGATCGAAGCAGATGACTGACCATCGATTGGTAGTACTAACAGTACTGCTAGGCATTTGACCAACAGGGGGCGTAACTACATAGGGGAGGGGGTAATAACAATTTACTGGTCTGATTTAATTATAGATAAAATTAAGTTAAATATTTTATTTGCCTTACAACATCTCGTCGCATTTGGCAGTTCATTTGTATTAAATGTAAATTAGAAAATTAATTCTGAATTTGGCGTGTCGTAATTCAACTACTTGGCGGAGCAGTTTATTGAATATAATTTTTTTTTTTAATATATATGGCTGAATGATTAATTACCACATCCTTTCTTTTTGTGATATATAACATTTGGTCAAATAATTGTTAAGATTATGAGCTTAGAAGGTTAAGGTACAAAGGATGTTACAAAAATGCATTCTCATAGTCTGCTGTTTGGAAAACCCCCTACTAGTATTTTATTTGCGTCTTGACCCAAAAAACCGAGTTAATGTACCGTTTCGGTTACTATTCCACATCGTCAGTCCCTTAGACAATTTGCTAAGAGATTTATCGGCACCCTTTTAACTCCAAATTCAGTGGCGATTGGGTCCTATTTAATTTTATTATCTCTTTGTTTCGCTCAGATTTTTTCCTCGACGATTTGTTGCCAATTCACCAATTGGCGCTGATTTTATTTGGACCTCGTTTCTTGGATTGGAAATGAGTTGAGAAATTGTGCAAAAATATACGTAATTTTGTGGAATTTTAAAAATTATTTAAATAATATTGTAGGTAAAATACCTAATAAATCATGATAGGCCCCAAAACATTTTATAGATATTCTTTTTTTTACTTTTAGAGCTTGACCACACCTCACCTGATAGTAAAGAGTAAGTAAAAGTAAAAATGTCATTATAAGGTTCAGTTTCAAATTCACAATCACAATGTCAATATTTGTTGTTATAATCATAATGTTCATGTTTCTGATTGATTTCTGAAGATGTCTGGATGTTTATTTATTTTTAATGCAAAAATTATCGAATGAAGTTTAGTGAAAGTTCACAAAACACGGCTTATACATCAGAATAAAAAAAAATGATTTTTCCGAAGTATACGAGTATGAACATAACATAACGTAATATAATGGCCGATGATGACAATATATTTTTTTTTTATATAAGGTCACATTTTACACACGGCTGGTAAGCCCCATACTAAACTATTTATAGTTTGTTTTTTTTTATGACGCAACTGACATACTACGTGTACGTACATACATAAAGTATTTATGTATGTATTATATGTCTTACTTATGTCTACAAATATTTAACACCCAGACCGACAGCCAACAAATTTAGTTCATCAAGAACATGTTGGCCGTGCCAGGAATCGAAGCCTCAGATACTTACCCTTTAGTTGCCTTATAACATTTTACATAACTCGCAGTAAATGTTCAAGTGACCATTATTTCATGATTTTCAAAGACTTTCCACAATGACGTAAGTTTACGCAAACCGAATAAAGAACTTCAACCAAAGTAAAGCAAACAAAGGTCCTGTTAATACAAAAGGGGTAGAATTGTGAATTTGTCCCTTTATGCGGGCTCGCGTCCCCATGTCTGTTATCTGATAGTGAAGGGACCTTCCGACAACCTTGTTCTAAATTTACTTCGGACAAACGAGGGAGTGCCTACTGAAATATTTCTAATACTTACCCCTTTTCTGTTGCCAACCACGAAAGGTGTGGAAGGAATAAAACAGATTGTGTTTGTATCTGTATCTTTATATATATGTTAGAGAAATGTTTTATTTTAATTTATTCGATTAGTAGTCCCATCCTATCGAATGGCAGCACTGTGAACGCAAGAGTTTGTTATCTGTGCTGATTGAAGGAACGATTGTGAATGAACGAATGAAGTTGTTTCCTATTTGTCAGTAATGCGTTCACTCGCGGTTTGACTTGAAGGTGCTTCAGTCTGCCACGAAACAGCGCTTGCGCCATTTGTGCGCACTGACAATGTTAAAATCCATAATGGCAGACAACGACGACGACCACGCTGATTCTAATCTAATTGAATCCGCGACATATATTTTTTTTATATATATTGTTCCATATCTCGGACGGTATCCGAGACCTTGTCTTGCCAGAAGTGGGATTTGCCTGATCTATTAAACCAAAGGTAAGTACGTTTAATTTATTATGTGGTGCTATATTTTCTTTTTATCTTTTATTTCTAATTTATTAATATCCTTATATATTTATAAGTATCTTTATATTTACAACTGATAGGTTTGCGTTTGACCACAGCTTGTCTGGTGTTAAGCAACACTATGGTTTACGATGTTACAAGCTTACCTAGTAATAAATAACCTACCTATTAACTCTAGATATGAATGACAGATGGTACTTATCAGGAAACAGAGACTCAGGAAGAGGATTCTAAAGTTTTGCACTCTTCACAAGGAAGGTCGAAGCGAATCGGCTTGTGCGATACTTTGGGAATTCAAATGTCTTTTTGATGAGTTTCTGCTCGTTCTTTAATGTTATCTACATTATTTTCAACTTTCAGTATTGTTAATGTTTTGATGATACCGGATGACAAATAGATCAGTTTTTAAGTCAAAAAAGAACCACGGAAAGTGGGAAAAAAGAAGCTTATTTGTTAATCCAGGTTTTGAACCATCTCCATACCAAATTCCATCGAAATTGGTTTAGACGTTTGACCACAAAGATGTAAATTACATTTACATAGTACAATAACATTTACATAGCCTCTATATAACTCAGTTAATTTAGGTGATATGACGCCATCATCGAGGTTAAGCAACGGTTAATGCGGACAAACTTTGGATGGGTGACCAAGCACTAGACTGTCATTTTAAAAGTGGCATTTTTATTTGGCTATGAGTTGGATGACATGATAAATTGTAGTTCTCTGTACAAGCAGTCGTTAAGCCAAGTCAGAGGCCCTCTGGCGGCTCGAAAACTCTCGACACCAGAGCTTAGCCATTTAGCTCATACGAGGTAAAAGAAGAAGATAACAAATACAAACAACCGCTATTATAATGTAAGTGAGATTTTTATACATAAAAAAAATCTTCTATTTGAGTAGGAAAATTATGACTGTCCTTGATTTTTCTTCAAGTCTTTTAAATATTTATTGTCTTCCAAGTAAAAACACTCAAAATGTCCTTTCAGACAATAAGTTCCCAAATAAGACCCAATCAGATCAGCTGGCGTAATAAAAGAAAGAAACGAACAATGAAGGGAGATAGTAAAAATACTGAGAAAACTGGATGGGTTTTAACGCACTTGGCTTGAAATATTTTTTTTAATTTTGTACTCCATCCATAATATGCCTTCGTACGTAAATGTCTAAAATTCAAACACGTAACCCTAAAAAACCTCCGTTTAAAGTAGCTACCTAAGGTTTTTTTTAAACATTAGAATACATTTCACACAAGGCCGGTTAGCCCTATACTAAACCATTTCTTGTTTGTATTATGGTTGCTAACAACTGATACACTCACTACATAATAATATACATTCATAAATACTTTATATCGATACATATGTACCTATTTAACACCCAGACCGACAGCAAACAAATTGAGCTCATCACAAAGATGTACTACAATTTAAATTAAAACACAATTGAAACGAAGCTCCTTATCACGCGTCATTAAAGGGGGCTAGATGGAAAAAAATCTTACGAAAAGTAGTCACGACATTTTTTGCGCACGGTATAGCAACGTCGCATCTCCAAAATTTGTTCGGAAGTCAAATAGGCTATCAATGAAAGTATTCACTAATTGACAACCAGCGCTATTCCTTTCAAGTGGAGTTGCAATTGAGCCTACTGGTTAAGTTTATAGTACATTATATTTGTTAATATAAAAATTATATTTTATTACAATTCCTTTACTAATTAATCGAAAGGAACTTCGTTTCATTTGGGTGTCCCTTGACACCTCTCAAGTTTTTTTTTAAATATATCTATGTTTCAAAATCAGAGAGCTTCGAAATCGATTAAGGCAACGCCTCAATTCAATATCGTCAAATGATTTGAAAAGTATGAAAGTGACGTAAGCTATCGAAAACCCGGTCGACAGTTAACGTCACTCCCATGGATTTCACGTCATTTGACAACAACAAATTAAGTGATGACAGCTTGTCATCTTTTGAAGCGATGGTAACTTTGCCTTCTAAAAAAATAAAGAAAACCTTAATCTATCTCAGTGTTATTTATTTTGGTACCTATCAGACTCATTAATATGAAAATAAAAAAACTTGTTCAAAATCATATCTTAATTTTAAAACATTTGTTTCTAATTTATAATTTTGAATTGTACCAAAAAAATTGGCCAAGTGCGAGTTGAGCACGCGCATGAAGGGTTCCGTACCATTGTTGTTTGGGGACCCCCCTTATATATTTATTTTTATGAAAATTTATAATTTTAAGCTACTGATATTGATATACAGCAAAAAAAATTGTATGAACCCCTAAATATTTTCATTTTTGAAAAGTTTATTATTTGTTGTTATAGCGGCACGGGAAATACATATCTTGTGAAAGTTTCTGCTTTCTAGCTATAACTGTTACTGAGATTCAGCCTGGAGACAGACAGACAGTGGAGGCTTAGAGATAGGATTTTTTTTATCCTTGATAGGTTAGCGTTTGACTACAGCTAGCCTGATGTTAAGCTGCACTATGGTCTACGGTGTGGCACGCTTACCTAGAAAGGGTCCCATTTTTACCTTTTAGGTACGGAACCCTAATAAGTATTCATTTTCTTAGAGTTGTTCTTTAAGCTATTTTTTACAAAGTATGTTTTATAACGAAATAACTGAACATTTTAGATTTGCCCATATGATCGCTAGGTAACGACATCTAGCATCATCTCTATCTTTCATCCCGCTCATACATACAAACAAACAAAGTAGTAAACAAACTTACGACAAATTCTCGTGCGTATCGACTTCCCCGATATTGATGGTCGACACCCGATACGGAACTACGTTTTTGTTTCTAGTAAATTGGCTCGCTGTAAAAAAGCCTATCTGCAAGTTTATTGGTACGAAAGATAAATCTGCGAGAGAATCCGCGACGTTTTGTATTACGCACTGCTACTGAGTTTCATTTTGTTTTGTTTCCTTTACTTTTGATCTCCGATTTAAATACGTCTGAATGTGTGTGTGCAGTTTTGACGACCTTGGCGTAATTGTTATCATGCCGAACTGCCGATCAAAACATTCCGGGTTCGATTTCCCGGAACGGCCAACATTTTTGTGCGGAACTAAATTTGTTGGTTGTCGGTCTGCGTGCTAAATATGTATCTATATAACGTATGTATGTATGTATATGTAGTATATCAGTTGTGTTAGCAACCTTAATTACAAACTAGAAATGGTTCAGTATGGAGTTAACCAGCCGTGTATTAAATGTGTTCTTATATAAAAAAAATAAGTTTGACAGCAAGACCTCAAAACTTTTTGTTATAAGTTTTAAGGTTCTTTAAATATGAAATTACAATCGACACATGTTTAATGTTATTCTTTTAGTTCTTATATGTTTTTGAGAAAAATAATAATTTACCGTAGTGGGTAAATCTAACTCTGCTATAAAACATTCTAAGACAAATCACATAATCCCATTTATCGCGTGTTTTAAACCACGCTCGAGTGAGTATGGTGTGAATTGGTTTACTGTCGTAAAACTGTACTGTTTATAAGTAGATTGACGTTTGTTTTTTAAAGGGCTTTAATAAACGATCATGATGTCTAGATTTGAATGATATTATTCACCAAAAAACTCTAGCTAGTAGAAATCTTGTTTATCTTCTAGTCTTCTAATATATAAAATTTCCATGTCACAATGTTAGTTACCGTACTTCTCCGAAACGGCTTGACTGATTTTTATGTATTCACTAGGTCTGAGAATCGGCTACTATATATTTTCCTTACCCCTAAGTGATAAGGGTTATTTATCCGGTTTTTATTTTTATTTTTTATAATGTGGCATTAAAAATACATACAACCCTAAATTTTGACTTTTTTATCATCAACCACCCCTATTTTTATTGCCATTTTAGTATGTTAATCATTTTTCATCCCGCTCGACGACTAATCAATTATAGTGTTTTTAGGCAAAGCAACGTTTGCTGGGTTAGCTAGTTTTAATATAAAATAATTACATTCCACTAGCACCATAAATGCAAGTGTTCGTATAATTGTGTGTACGTCTGTAACTCTTTTCACTCAAACGGCTGAACTGGTTTCGATTAAACTTAGTGTGGAGATAATTTAGAGTTTTGATTAACACTTAAACTACTCTCTTTATCCCTGATTAACGGCGGGGCAAAGTTAGTTTATAATAAAGGTTTCGATTGTCTTGTACTCGTAGATATTATTTAACTTCAACAATCTTTCAATAATATGGAAGAAGATTTTAGTCGTATTTCCAACTATTATTATATAGAAACAGGAACATGGAAGTCTAAACTTTGGACGTAGTTAAAAAGTTTAAGATCTCTTGTTTAAAACTTGGGCTTACCTTAAGCGAATATGTACTTGAAAGTATATAAAAGTTATTTTAATACAACCTGCGTACCACGACGTTACTTGTGCTTCACAAGGGCAAAGTAGTCAATTTTTATTTTGTTTCTGTATCAAGTGATACTTAGTTAGGCCAAGTGTGCGATCAAATGTGCACTAAAATAAAACTAAATATAAAGTGTAAACTCCATGTAACGTCACTCGATTTAACGGTGAACTCTCTAAAGCGTCGAAATCAATTCTCCTTAGTTGGCTCAATGATACATTATATCCATTTAACGACCACTCTCTATAGACGACCTCGTTGGCGTAAAATTGTTACCATGCCGGACTGCCAATCAGAAGGTTCTGGGTTCGATTTCCAGTACGGCCAACATCTTTGTGCTGAACTAAATTTGTTGGCTGTCGGTCTGGGTGTATAAATATGTAGGTATCCATATAAATTATGTATGTATGTTTATGAAGTATATCAGTTGTGTTAGCAACCATAATACAAACTAGATAACCAGCTTTGTGTGAAATGTGTCCTAATTTGTATTTGTCGTTATATAGAATTAACACTGTATGTAAATTGGAATTTATTAAGTAGTTATACTTCGTTGACCTTGGTAAATGTCCCTAACTATTTGTATTTGTATGTTTATTGGATCTCGCATTGAGAGTGTTATTTTGAGGCTATCTCGACGCATCAATACTCTATAGAATTTTTCATTTGTCGGCAATTTTTGATCAGGGTAAGAGTGAGCAGAAGTTAGTTGCCTAGAAATATCCTGTTCACTCTCGCTTTAAGGACAGTAAGGTTAAGTGGGAACAGGGATTCCGGCAAGGAGTTCCACAGTTTGTCCGTACTACGAGTATACTCGTAAATGTGGAATCGAAATGCTTAGTAAGAAATTTTTGGAACTTGTGTGAATTGTGTTCTACTATTTATTTATTTATATCAACATTTAAGTTTGGCGATCCAGCGAGAAAATAATGATAATAAAAATAAAATCATTTATTCTGGCCAAAAATTAGTGAACATATTTTTTTTTTTCAATTTTCTCCAATATTACAATAGTTACTTTGAAATGCTATTAGCATATTAGGAACCTTATTGCGGACTACTTATTGTTATTACTACTTATTATTTACTATTTTTAATATAGGTTTTTTTAACTTTTCATTATTGTGTAGTTTTTTTTTTCATTTAATTGGGTCTATTAAATAAATTACCTTGGAACAATTATTTATTTCACTGTAAATCTTCCAGCAGTCTCCAGTAATGAAACTGCAGCATGTTTTGAAAATTACCAACATAAAAGTTATATATCCCTGACATGCTATTAAGCTTGTTTTTCCCAGAGACGCACAAGTGCAGCTCTTTACGACCTTTGTCAGGAATAGCAATATTCATGTCAAAGGAATTCCCGTTGCTGAAATTATTATCTTGAAGAATTTGCATAAAAATATGTCAGTACATAATGTGTGGAACGAAACGTAAGTTAATGGTCTTAGATACTACATATTACTATTATTATATATTTTTGTATTTTTTTTACGTATTTCTAGGAATTTGACAAAGCAAGACACTTTACTAGCGTTGGTTGCTCTCCAGCAACCAGCATTATGCCGAGTTGAGGCTGTGTTTTCACTAATTAAAGTTTATTATATGTACTATTTTAAATATTATATCTTGGCTTGTGTAGTCAAATCGTCATATAGTATTAATTTGTCACAATAAATAATTTTCATTCTTTCTTTCGAATTTTGATAGCGAAGGTAAGTAAACAGTATGTAAACATATGTATATTATTAGCAAATAAATGGCGGGTCACTCATTGTTGTGTATAAGTCCATTTACAATAATTCGAAAGTCTGTGTGTATGTTTGTTACTTCTCACGAAAACGGCTGAACTGATTTTAATGAAATTGGTTGTAAAGACACATATGCTACTTTTTATTTTAAATTAGCCTCTTATCCTGTATCACAGCGGAGCGCAGGTAGTCTAAAAAGATGTTAGTTTCATGAAATTTTAAACCAGAATCTAGATGAGTAATCTGCGTATTAAGGGCCTGCTTATATTGGCTGTTCCAGTTTACAACACCTATATAACGGTTTATGGCTACGCTTCCATGTACTCATTTGAAGGAAAAAAGATAGGGATTTTGGCTCTTGCAAGCTTTGGGTGGGGTTTAAGGTTTAAATTTTGATGAAAATACCGAAAGAGTCTGTTGGTTCTATTTTAAGTTTCGCCTTTAGGGCTTAGAGGTTACAGTGAAGACTCGGAAAGACCTTTGTTTTTATTTTGTTTTTCACACACGGCTGATTAACCCCATACTGAACCATTTCTAGTTCGTTTTATGATAGCTAACCCAACGGATATACTACATATACATACATACATATTTTATATAGTTGATACATATCACCCAGACCTACAGACCACAAATTTAGTTAAGTACAAAGTTGTTGACCGGGCCGGGAATCAAACCCGGAACCTTTTGTTTGTCAGTCCGGCATGATAACCTTTACGCCAACGAGGTCTTCAATCGATGTTTTTTCAGAACGTATAGTGGGCTGCTAATGTTTGGTGATCCGACGCACTCATTGAGGTTTAGAAACGGTTGATGCGGACAGTCTTTGGATAGGTGACCATGTCTTTTAACAAGTGGTATTTTCACCTAGGTCGGATGACCCGTTAAATTGTAAATCCCGGCTGTTAGTCTTAGTACAAGCTGTCGCTAAGCCAAGTCAGAGGCTTTCAGGCGGCTGAAAAACTCTTGACGCCAGAGCTTGGCCACTTAGCTCATACAAAAGAAAGAAGTTCCCAGATAGATAGATAGATAGATAGATAAACACTTTATTAAAACACTCACAAAAAAAAATGGAACAATTTACAGAAAACACATAAAATACATAAAAGCTGTTAGTATAAGCAATCGTTTAGTCAAGTCAGAGGCTTTCGGGCAGCTTGTAAACTCAGAACACCAGAGCGAAGGAAGCTTACACGTACGAAGAAAAGAAGGTACAAATTTAAGTGAAACAATATTTCCTGTCTCACCTGTTTGTCAGCAAGAAATCCTGTAAGATTGAGGAAACCTACCGAAACAAGCGCCATATTGAAAAAGGTCTCGGCCCGACAAAATAACAATGAATTATTCACGTATTGAAATTCTCCAGATAAGTCGTGTTTTTTTGTGTGTTACGAAGATTCGTAAGCAGATTGTCGGTGTTATGTTTTTTGTTGTTGTTGATTGAAGTTATTGGGTGAAACAAATGTGTTTTATTTACTTCTTTTACAGGGTTAGGTATCAAAAACATTAAAAACAAGGCGGCATTGTTTTACTGTGGGGATACCAAAGATGCGCACTATGAATGAGAAGGGAGTGAATGTGGAGATGACGGCTGATAGAGTGGCGTGGAAGCGAGAAACAGGCTGTGCCGACCCCACCTAGTGGGAAATGGTAAAGGAGAAGAAGATACCAAAGATGCGCTAGCTAACCGCTTTTTTATATTGTTTTGTTTGTTCCACCAGTTCTTCCTTAGTCAAGAATGGTGTTTGGGTTGAACATTTGCTTAAGTATTTAATGTATTTGTCAAGATCGCACTAACACCTTTGCCTCCACCTTCATTGTGCGAACAGCCATGGTTTGGAATTGCCAAACGTCTGAAAATAAACTCTCAGGAATATTTATTTATTTTGGCATTAGTCAGATTAATTTATATGAAAAAAAAACTTGTTCTAACTGTTAAATATCTTAATATATATAAATCTCGTGTCACAATGTTTGTTTTCAATGGACTCCTAAACCACTTAACCGATTATAATAAAATTCGCACACCATGTGCAGTTCGATCCAACTTGAGAGATAGGATAGTTTAAATCTCAAATTATAGTCGTAATTTTAATTTATTGCTAATTATTGTCTGTTATTATTTGACAGTCACAATTATCTGTTAACTCCAAATGATTATAACAGATGTCGACACCTTTCGACTGGGTTGAGTAAGTAGTCAATAGATGGCGCTGTACCCCTAAGTGAGGCCAAACAACGTTTGCCGGGTCAGCTAGTGTATCTATATAAAGTGTGTGTTGGCAACCATAATTACAAACTAGGAATGGTTTAGTACGGGGCTAACCGTGAGTGTGACTAACCATGTGTGAAATGTGTCGTAATATGGGTTCTATATATTTTTATTATGTTCCTATTATGTCACCATAGAATCGTTAACCAAGTGCTATTTAAGTACTGCTAACCTTGTGAGTTGTGCCTTACTCGCGGGTTTACTACCTTACCCTTGTTCATGGGAATTTAATGACCTACCTCTGACTTATTAAAGTACAGGACATGATTTGCAAAAAAAAAAACTTCTTATACAGTGGTATTTATTGTTTATCAAAGTATTAATGATCCAATTCAAAGTAAATGGCCAAGGTGGCCAAACACTTCCCCTCTTCTTCTTCGTTGACGTTTCAAAGTTATATTACTTTGAATGTTTCAAACATAGTAACAAAAAAAGGAAAAAATAATATTTTTCTAACGAGCTTTATTACTCGTATTTTAGTTAAATTCCGTGTGTATGAATATTATTTAAAAATGATATATGTATTTTCAAACAATATTATTATATTACAAAAATTGTGAGCCGTCACGGGACGCCTGGTAATATGGACGCATGCCGTGGCGACGCGTCGCCACGCCAGAAATCGGTTTTACGTGTGGTTATAGATGTTTCACATTAAAAATAAGAAGAAAATAATATGGATGTGTGAATAACAACAAAACAGAGTACGAGTAAGTGTACTTATAACCGACTTATATAACAAAAAAAAATGTCCTAACACTAAGAAAACTTATAAATAAATAACTTGCTTATCTGCGCGCTTACGCTTAAATTACATACACCATAATAATGGTCATAACGTAACCCGGCCAGACGTAATGTTGTCTCACAGTTTATTCGTCCTACCCCCATTCTAGCGTACATCATAAACACTAGCATGATATCACGAGTGAGGGACCCGAGCGACCCGTTTTAAGAGCAATAGCCGGAGTCACTTCACCAAACTATTGTTTAACTATATTTATTTAGCCATGCGTCGAAAAGGGGTACTACGAGGGTGAATCAAAAAGTTCTTAGAAGTGCATATATATGAAACCTTTTTGGATCAAGTTCGATATTCAAATTAAAGAGTGTATATCACATTATATTATTTATGCAGACTGTCACTTGTTTTTGTCAGTTCGTTCGCATGTAATAAATTTTTTTGTGCAACGAGTATGAACATGGAGTACGTACAAAACTAAGTATATTATTTCTATGATTTCGGTCACCTATATCACCGATTCAAACATATTCACAATAAAATAAAATCTTAGCTAATATTTCATTGACATAATTGACCTACATAATGTTCAAATGTCGTGCAGCGCCATCTATTGATATTTGTTTAAATTATCGGTGAGCATAAAAGCTGCGCGCGATTGCCGCAAGCGATGCGCGTCATAATCTACTCGTTGTGATTGGTCCAGTCGAATGCCCTATCTATGATTGGCGGATTAACTCTCATCAATACAACGACGAGCAAGAGGGTGTTGCGGGGAAGAGCACAAGGCAGTCGGTAGAGAGAACTCAAGAAGAAGACATAAATTGACAGAAGTACTCGTACTACGCGATCGTTATAATAGGATACAAATAAAACGTATTTAGCATAAGCAGCCCACTCTATGTTCCCACTGCTGGGATTCGGGGCCTTTTGTCACAAGGATAGAGATATAGGCTATAATGTTGTGTTGTGATGCTTCAGATAACAACCAATGTAAGACTCACATTACTGAACTGGATGTATTTAGTAACAGTCTCAGTCAATTTAGAAATAATATAAGTTATAGGTTAATTTGTTTAATTGTTTAGTACTTAAGATTTCCCCTTTTTTATGTATATCTGAACCTTCCTTATCATTAAGTTGCATGCTGTGTACTCTTTTTTGGATTGCAGACTTGTTTTTGTTCCTTTTAGTTTAGTTACGTTTAAAATGAATGTTTGTAATCTGTCTGAGTGCCTAATAAATAAATAAATAAATCCTCCACGCTGGCCAAGTGCGGGTTGGCGGAAAATGTACTTAAAACAACACAATTTTACCAAATTCTGTCAATAGGTAAAGGAATACCTTAATTAATAAATTACAGTTTAAGTTAACCAGATGACGTTAAAACGTAAAGACAAACTGACGGACTAAAAAATGTTGAGGGTTCTTCGAAACCCTAAAATCCATTTTTGTTTTCGATTTATTAATTTGACCACATTGCTTATCCTAACACTGGCCTCGGAAAACCTTCGTCGACAATATTGGGTTATTAATATTAATTGGGTATTAATCTGGATAAAATGTTATCTCGATTTTGTTGGGTGTTTGGTATATCGTAATGACCGAAATAATATAATACGATCAAACGGACTTACCCAGTGAACTTTGATCTTTATTATATAAGTCACTTCATTCAAAGATATGGTATGCGTGTTGCCTGTAGGCTGTAGGTAAAGTACTACCTACTACTTCTCTACTACCTTCGAGTGGATTAGTCTAGTCAACAAGTGCCTTTTTGGTCAACTTTTTCCAGCAGACTCCGAAAATTATGATTGAAGTGTCATTCAATTCGGAATGGCATCTAGATAGTTTTCGAAAAACAATGAAGTTCCGCAAAAAAAAAATGTTTTACGCGATTATTGTTTAACCACGGATTATTGTTTATTTATGCACCTAAATTTTTAAAAATTTAAATTTTCATATTCAATAAGTTAAAATAATATTTATTCATTCCTTCACCTTGAATGAATAAATATTATTTACACTTATTCTTTTTTGCGGAACTTCATTGTTTTTCGAAAACTATCTAGATGCCATTCCAAATCGAATGACAGCTCAATCATAATTTTCGGAGACTGCCGAAAAAAGTTGACCAAAAAGGCACTTGTTGATTAGACTAGATTGAAAACTCTCGACACCAGAGCTAATACGAAAAAGGAGAATAAATAACACAAAAAAATGGTCTTCAAGTTTGTCTAGATAGTTCTTAAGCAATGTTTAATGAAAAAGAATCCATTTGGCTGCGGGCAAAAAAAAACAGGTGACAGACATCATTCTTCACAGCTGCCCCAATATACTCGTAGGTATCAAGTAGGGTTTGATTATTAAAATTCATCACAAGCATAATCGGCCCACTACACCTTTTCATTGATGGGATTCGGGGCCTTCTCTCACGAGGAGAGAGATATAGGTCATAATGCACTATGCTGACTAAGTCCTGTTTGGTAAATAACACACGTCTTCGGATATTGTGGTCCTCAAACATGTCGGTTTTCTCGCGATGTTTTCCTTCACCGTAAAGCGAGTGCAAATCCACACGTAACTTGAAAAACAAGTCATCGGTGTAGGGCTGGTATCGAATCAGGGACCGTCTGATTGAAACACAGACATTTTTCTACCGAGCCACACTCAATTTTTTAATAGAAAAAATACTAAATAACTTTAGTGACAAATTTTAAAGCCAAGATGATTTACTTCGGGATTTTCGAAATGTTTTGATTTGGACTTGTTTATTTGTACTGTTTTAACAATTTAACTTATCTCTCTGCTATCCTATTTATTCTGTCATCATTCTAATGTAAGGATGCAGTCATAAAATCCTCGAAAGCAGAGAAGGGGTGTGAGCTAACTCGCCGTTTAAGTCGCCGGTTAATGGCGGAGTTTAATCACGCTTTAAACTGGGGTTAATTGTATGGGCAATCTGACTCTTAAGATTTTATTATACTAGATCTACAGAGTAACTTTCATAGCATGAGCTCCCCACTATACGTTCCTACTGCTGGAACTCGGGACCTTCTCTCACGAGGAGATATAGGCCAAAATCCACCACACTGGCCAAGTGCGGGTTGGCGGACGGAGGACTGCAAAGCTTTGGAATTCTGTTCCTGAGTCTCTGTTTCCTGAGAAGTTAAATTTAGGGGTCTTCAAATCTAGAGTTAAGCTATTTTCTAGGTAAGCGTGTAACATCGTAGACCACAGTATTGCTTGATACTGTGTAATTACAGACAAGCTGTTAAAATGGAAACTAGTATTTTTTATCAGTTGTAAAAAAAGCGACAAATGCCAGCAAATATCATGTTTTTTTTACAATAAATGGGCTTGCGCTTTATCACAATTCACCTGATGGTAAGCAACATTATGATCTAAGGTGTAGCGCGCTTACCCAGTATAAGTATAGGGTACTCAAAGTACCTAAGTGTAGGACAGCTTCAGCACAAAGAAACAAAATGTTTCTTGGACCCTACCTATATAACAAAATAAATAGAGTACATAAAAATTTTGTTCAATTAAACTATTCAGAGGCAAAAGGTGCAGTATTGAGTTGGTTATTAAATCTTGATTATAATAGTACAGAAGAATTAATAGAAATAAAGATAAAGGTAGACAAATAGTTACACAAGACACACATATACATACACACACAACGGTGAGTATTGTGGCCTGTCGGTATTCAAACATGCCACCATATACCTAGACACACACACATACTCACACCACACGCACATATACACCACACACGAACACACATACACACCACACACACACACACACACACACACACACACACACACACACACACACACACACACACTCACACACACACACACACATACACGCACGCACTCTCACACACTCACGCATACACTTGGTGCCATTGAGGGAACACAGACCCTCCAATACAAGTAGTTTACTTAGTGCAGGGTCTGTATACCTAGTATTAGAAATATAAAAAAGAATGACATTTCTTTTTGCAAGAGTTGCGTATGTTTTACAGAGTCCCCTTAGTTTTTATACATTGTACTAAAGTTATTAAAATATAGACTCATAAGCAAACATGTATAATATGCAACACTAATGATTAAGTTTTTTCAGTGGTAAATAAATATTTTTATTATTATTATTATTATTATTATAAACAGATTCACTCTTGCTTTGAAAACCATCAGATTTTAGTTTTCGGGGAACAGGGAGCTTGGCAAGGAATTCCACACTTTCGTGGTTTGCACAATGAAGGTGGAGGCAAACTGCTTTTATTTTTGCTGTTATTTTTCCAAGTTAGTGTACAAGAGGATATGAAAAAGCAACGAGTAAATGACGGCTGACAGAAGAGTGTGGAAGCAAAAAACGGGCTGTGCTGATCCCACATAGTGGGAAAAGGTGAAGGCAAAGAAGATTCTTCCAAGATAGCACGTCAAAAAGTGACACATAGGTACACATTTGTTGTCCAAAGTATCTGTCCATACGAAATCACATTCAAATATCGGATTCACATAAAGCAGCGATCACGTCGTGTCTAGGATCAGTATCCACTTATCATACGTACCCTTGCTTTATGGCCTTTGAAGAATGGCTCGGGCCTTTGCGAAATCGCTGAATTGGCCACCGCTTCCCATTCCACAGGGGCGGACTGGATAATGTTGGATAACAGAAAATTCAAATTATTACACACTAGCTGACCCGGAAAACGTTGTTTTGCCTCACTTAGGGGTATGAAAAATAGATAGTGTAGTTTATATGACACGTTCGTAGATTTACCATAGCAGCGCCATCTATTGATTACTTACTCAACCCAGTCGAAAGGTATCGACATCTGTTAGAATCATTTGGAGTTAACAGATAATTGTGACTGTCAAATAATAACAGACAATAATTAGCAATAAATTAAAATTGCGATTATAATTTGAGATTTAAACTATTCTATCTCGCAAGTTGGATCGAACTGCACATGGTGTGCGAATTTTATTATAATCGGTTAAGTGGTTAAGGAGTCCATTGACAAACATTGTGACACGAGATTTATATAAATTAAGATGAAGAATACAGAAATTACGATTGACAGAGATGTATGGAAGAATGTGCCGCCTGCTCGCAGTGCCGCCGTGCCGTACTGCGGCTCGAGGTCATTCTCCTGTACTGCACTCCCTCTCTGCCTTCAATGAACTCCTTGCTATGATGACTGAGTGCGATCTGCTTGCGGGTGAATGGAGAAATTTTCAAAGAAAATGTTTGGAATTTTGTGAAAAGAAATTATGTAACGATAATAATGAAATAGACGATGGAATTGTGGACTTATTGTTTGACTTAGGAGATATCTAATTTGTTATTTGTATATTGTATGTTTTACTCTCTTGACCTTGTTAATTTAATTTAATTAGTAATTCAATTGTTTTATAATTCCTTTTAACTATGTTTATATTTACTTATTTTGATTGGACTATTTATTATTTAATGTACTTATTATGATTGGACTATTTTAATTTTATGAACTTATTATGATTAGACTATTTTAATTTTAGTATTTTGTCTGTTATATTGTAATTTAATTTAATATCATTTGAATGTAACTTGCTTTGTTATTGGTCTCGGCCGTAAAGCAATGTAAATAAATAAATAAATGTGGGGTCAACACTTCGGTACAGTACATACATACTGTACCGACCCCACATGAAGTGTGATGAAGAAGATATTTTTTTTACTCTTAATGGGCTTGCGCTTGATCGCAATTCACCTGATGGTAAGCGGTATTGCGATCTAAGGTGGAGCGCGCTTGCCCAGAAGAAACCGGTTCACTCTTACCTTGAAAACCGCTAGATTTTTAGTTATCGGGGAACAGGAAATTTGGCAAAGAATTCCACACCTTGGCGGTACGCACAATGAGGGTGGAGGCAAACCGCTTAGTACGCGACTTAGGCACCTCCACAGTGTGATTTTCTGTAGCTAGAAATCTATCACGGTTTTTGAGATACAGCCGAAAACTACCCGAAAACTAAAAATCTAGCGGTTTGTTTTCGGGGAACAGGGAATTTGGCAAAGAATTCCACACCTTGGCGGTACGCACAATGGAGGTGGAGGCAAACCGCTTACGCGACTTAGGCACCGTATAACGATGCCGCCTTGGTGTTTTCTTTCAGAAAGTTCAAATAATTTATCTATATTACACATTACGAATACAGAGATGACGATTGACAGAGATTTATGGAAGAAGCGTATATACCTGACGACCTCGTTGGCGTAATACTTACCATGCCGGACTGCCTATTAGAAGGTTTCGGGTTTGATTCCCGGTACGACCAACATCTTTGTGCTGAACTAAATTTGTTGGCTGTATAAAATATGTATGAATGTATGTATGTGTTAGGAACCATAATACGAACTAGAAATGGTTCAGTATGGGGTCAACCAGCCGTGTGTGAAATGTGTCCTAAAAAAAAATCTTAGCTAGAAAATGAGTACCAGATAAAGGCATCAGATATTTTATTTTCCAATAATATTGGGAACCAGGCATAAAAAACTTCTTGGTTAAGTGCAATTTAAAAAAAAATGGTTGCCTGTAAAGTCGGTTTTACGGGCGAAGATTTTACGTGACAACGTCTCCCACTCAACTATGATCGGTCTGCCGTGTGCTGCGCGCGCGGCAGACCGATCATAGTTGAGTGGGAGAGAGAAGCAAGGCATTCGGCGGGCCTCTCTCTCGTTCGGTGACTCATCGTAACGTTACCGGGCGTTACACTTTTTCATAAGTGACTCCCAGCCGCAACCTAATTTAAGACGTTGTCACGTCAAAAAAATATAAGAAAACATAATTTTGATAAATCCGGCCCTGCTTACTCCACAATCCCCAAACATTGTACAGGGGAAATTGATTTCTAGACCTATCCGTACAAGGTTGAAATTGCTACTTTAGAATGATTGATATCAATTTATTTTTCTAAATTGTGCTTGCGTGACGAATATTGACGTGACAGGTAAAGGTATAAGAAAGCCTGGTGAGAATGAATAAATAGCTGACATAAATAGACGATTTTCATCTGGTCGGATAACGCGTTCAATTGAAGGTCTCGGCCGATCTTAGTGCAGTTGCAAGTAAGCCAAGTCAGAAGCCTTCGGGCGGCTTCAAAACTCTCGACACCAGAGCTTGGCCACTTAGCTCAAACGAAGAAGAAGAAGAATAGATGCTGCTACAATATTACCAAAACAAGCTTTGCGCTGCGGTGTCACCCACGTTAATCTGGGACTAAAGAAGTTAATCCGGGATAAAGATTTGGCCTATGTGTTAATGCAAGTTCTAACCTCTATAGTAAATTTCATTAAAATCGGTAAAGCCGTTGGAGCATGAAGGAGTAACATATATTTTTAAGTTATTTGCATATCCCACGGGATTCACATTTATATTCGGGATAAAAGTAGCTTATGTGTTAATCCAAGGTTCAACCTATTTTCTATCTATCGGCTAGTAAAAAATAAAGACTACTTAGGTAAGTGACGACCTCGTTGGCGTAAAGGTTACCATGCCGGTCTGCTAATCAGCAGGTTCCGGGTTCGATTCCCGGCCCGGTCAACATCTTTGTGCGTAACTAAATTTGTTGGCTGTGGATCTGGGTGTTAAATATGTATTTATATATAATATTTATGTATGTATATGTAGTATATCAGTTGAGTTAGCAACCATAATACGAGCTAGAAATGGTTCAGTATGGGGCTAACCAGCCGTGTGTGAAAGTGTTTAAAAAAAAAAGAAAAAAAAATACTTTTTTCTGTTATCAGTGATATATGCCTATCTATATTACACATATAGCTAACACAAAATATGACATACACCTACATAGAACTCGTTCCCTTCCATTCAGAAGGACACCGCAATATATTTTGTTTTGAAAAATCGCAAACAATAAAAGTATCTAGATGGACCACCGGCCGGACAGGGGACAAATGCTCCATTGGTCCCTGATATTTGTCATGGCGAAAAAAGTTGTGGTTTCAATGTAAAAAGCGTTCACTTTTTATTTTGGGTTAGTATTTTTTCACGTATATACCTTTTGTAAGCCCTATCTGAATAATAGAGTTGATTAAAACTTGAAATAATAATAGGGCTTGTTTAATAATATGATTTTTCCTTTTTTTTATCTTTTAGGTAATTTTGTTAATATTTTTTTATCCTTTTTTTTAACACCTGCCCAAACGTGCTAGGGCTAAGTAGGGTTTTTCTTCCTGACGCTATTTCTCCAGAACGCACGAACCGATTTCCACGGTAGATAGCATTCGTTGGAAAGGTTTCAGGCTCCGTGAGGTTTGTAGCAAACAATATACAGGGAAAATTTGATTTGCAAAAACATCGACCTACACACGGGCGGAGCCGCGGGCAATAGCTAGTTTTTTATATTTTTTTTGTAAAAAGCTTAAGAGCTAGAGAGATAAATTAATATTGATCGAATGATTCATATGTATTTTTACTATTTATTTCAGTCCTCAAACATGTCGGTTTTCTCACGATGTTTTCCTTCACCGAAAACCGAGTGCAAATCCACACAAAAAAAAACAAGTCATTGGTGTGGGACCGGGATCGAACCAGGGGCCGTTCTGATTGAAAAACAGACGTTAATACCACCAAGCCACGCTCGTTTTTACCTACATACCTTGTACACCTCACAATTTCCCAGAAAATAACCTGTCAAAGCAACCAAACAACATCATTCGCTTAAGACAGAGTAATTCTATACAGCAAACAAGATATCAGATTTAAAATATCCATCCACATTGAAAAAAAACCATTTCACAGAAGCGTACTTCATTAAATTCCTGTCAACGGAAAATATACAAAATTTTTCGTTCATTCCTCTCTCGGTAACTAACTGCAAAAAGATGAAACGTAATCCGCATGTTTTAACATATATTAAAGGGGGTGTGAAATGGGAAAGCGAGACGCTTATTTGTACCGCAATGGTTTCAATAGTAGAATGTATTTCCTTTTATTTTGAGGCGTGACAAAACCGGTGCACCTTATAAATTCTTGACAAATTGGTATAAGTTTTACGTTTTGATTTAATACTATACAGGCAAAACATACAATTTAAAATAAACATAAACATAAACATAAAAATAACTTTATTCAAGAAAAGAGTTTACAATATTAGTAAGTAGGAACTAGACTTAGTACTAAATATCGATGCTTGTTTGAGCTGCCACCAAACCCGAACTGAGTAACAATACTCGTATATCGGGATTATGGTAGCTTCCCAAACAAGCAGTATCAAATAAGTTTATTTTTGTTTATATTAGTTTGAGGCGAAGCTCTTACAATTTTATGTTCCTACTTAAGATTACGACATTCAGTTAGGTTCTAGAAAGGACCTGCTCTTGAATGTCGATTAAGCTATTTTAATATGTATACTTATTGTGGCCAGAGCCGAACTACGTAACTAGGTCAAATATGCCAAAATAATGATAAAGGTATGTAAACAATGTTATACATCTAATAAATTGTGTGTGTGTGTGTGTATGTGTGTGTTTGCGTGCGTGTTTGTGTGTGTGTTGTGTGTGTGTGTATGTTCATTGTTTTAGGGAAAGTGTACCTAAGTGTATGTTGACTAGTGCAGCATGGGAATGATTAATAATGGGATGTTTCCTGTGTGTGTTTGTTACAGGTATTTGCAAACTTCCTTATGCTTTAAAAGTGGTCAGATAATAAATAAACTAGATCTTTTATAAATAAATAAACTAAGTTCAATAAGTCTTGTAAACGAATATTATTTTACAGTTATAATTAAACTTTCAGTAGTGGAATAATCTAACTTTAGCAGCCATTTTATTGTTTCTTTTTTACATTTGTGCTTGTTCATAGGGTAAATATTGAGCTCTTTATTAATAAGATTGTACAAGAGTGGTCCCAAGTATAAGAAAAATCTTCCGAAAAAAGCAGTGCGGGACTTTGGGGTCGTGCAAACGCGATCGGATCTCCTAATCAAGTATTGTGCCGGATTATATGTGGTCAATGAGTGAGTCCTTAGAACTGTTTGTAGAATGAATATCTTACGGACTGTAAGGACTTGACATTCATCATACAACTGGTGGGTTGGGTGACGGAAGGGTTTCTTTAACATAACCTTTAGAACGATGCGTTGAGACACTTCAAGTTGCTTCATTTTGGTTTTTTGGGCTCCACCCCAAACCGAGACACAATAGCGCAGAAGAGATTCACCTAAGGAAAAGTAGACTAACCTCAATGTCACAAGGTCCGCTGATGATCGTAACATTTTAAATACGTAGATAAGTTTGCGAATCCTACCGGTAAGTACATCGATATGTGAATGCCATTTAAGAAGGTCATCAATGCAGACACCTAAATTCTTAAAGCTGTTGGTTCTCGACAGGTTAGGACAATCACACCCTGCGCCATCTTCCAGGCATACGTGAGCTTTGATATCGTATGAGGTCCAAGAGGGCTGAGTAGCGGACACCAGAGAGTGAGTCATGTATTTGGTTTTGTCAACATTAAGTGTTAATAGATTATCCGCTAGCCATGCCGTCACAGACCTCATAGCCGTTTCTGCGTGATGCTTGACTTCTATCCAAGTTGTTCCATGCACCACCAACGCCGTATCATCGGCATAACATGAAATAGAGCAGTTTTTGAGGGAGAGGTCACAGAGGTCATTAATATAGATTTGAAATAATGTGGGACCCAAGATGCTTCCTTGGGGCACTCCATAGTCTAGTCGTTCCTCTTGACTTAGCACTGATCCTATTTTAACCACTTGCGTGCGATCTGATAAGTAATCATTGAAGATATCTAAAGCCGAACCACGAATACCTATCTCTTCCATCTTCAGCAGGAGTCGGGAGGCAGAAACAGTGTCAAAAGCTTTAGAGAGGTCCAAAAATATGCTGGCACATTTAGAACTCTGGTCAAGCTTTTGTACTAAAGTATTTACTTATGTATTTACAGCATCTTCGGTTGATTTTTGTTTTCTAAATCCATATTGATTATCTGAAATAATTTTGTGTTTTTCGAGGTACTTTACGAGTCTTTTATTCAATAATCTTTCAAAAATTTTTGACATTGACGGTAGAACCGATATTGGTCTATAATTATTGACACTGTTTCTGTCCCCGGACTTGTATATGGGATGCACTAGAGCTTTTTTGAGTACTTTGGGAAAGACGCCTGTCGATATAGAGAGGTTGAAAATATGTACTATGCAGGGAATCAGTTTGTGCCTAGTAAGCTTCAATATTTTAGAAGATATACCGTCCCAACCTACGGCACAATCGACTTTAAGGGCTAATATGAGATTTTCTACCTCAGTTTCATCCGTTTTCAATACAAAAAATGAGTTCTTAGGAGTGTTTTTTATCTTTTCATTGGTAATTTGGCGATTGATTGGTATAACTTTTTTAGCAAGAGTACGTCCAATATTAGCAAAAAAGGTGTTAACATGGTCAGCTGAAGTTTGTGGTGTAGGTTTAATTTTCAAAAGTTCGTTAGGTAGTTGTTTTTGCTGTTGTAAGTTCGTTATATTTTTAATTGTTTTCCAAGTAGTTTTAGGGTTATTTTTAGCTTTCTGAAATTCATTTTGTTCGTACTCACATTTTCGTTTTTTAATCAAATTGGTTAAATAATTCCGGTACCTAGTATATGTAACTTTTAAGGTTTGGTTTTCAGGGTCCGCTCTTAGTTTCAAGTGCAAGCGATCGCGGTTACGTGTGCAACGTAGTAAGCCGCTTGTAATCCAAGGTTTTAGTATTCTAGTTTTATTTGTGATTGTAGATACCTTAGTAAATTTAGCAACTATTTTACTCATTGACTCTACAAGGTAAGACATAGCAGTATTTGCATCAGTATATTTCATAACATCAGTGAAATTAATTTCACAAATTTCCTTACAAACAGACGGGTAATCGACGTGAGTATGTGTACGTTTTGATTTAAGTTTACCGCCGTGATCCCCGTACAAGGACATAACTGATGGTAAATGGTCTGTTACAACTGTTTGAATTACCAAAGAATTTGCTTCATGTTTAGTTTTTAAAATAATATGGTCTAAGCAATTTCCGTCTCTAGTAGGGTAATAATAAGTCGGTAACATACCGTGAGATGATGTAATCATAAGGTATTCGTCTGAATTTCGATCTTTATTACCAGCTTTTATATCTATATTTGCATCTCCAGCAATACAAATGTTTTGGAAGGGAGATAATGATTTTAAGATTTTATCCAAGCTATCGAGAAAGTGAGTGGCATCATAAAAACATGGTGGCCTATAGAATGCTACTATTGCAGTGTGCTGTCCAATTTGACATACTAACCCCGTACCTTCTTCTAAGCTAGGTTCGTAAACCGAACACTGTATATCATCTCTAATATAGACCACAACTCCATCGTTCTTATTATATAAATTATTAGTTTTAAATGACACATAGCCCTGTATTATAGGTATTGAGGGAGTACCACGCAACCAACATTCTGATAATATGATTATATCACAAGAAAATTGCAAAGATGTCAATAAAATCTCTAACCTTGTAAAGTTTGCATTAATGCTGCGTATGTTCAAGTGGAATATTTTCAGGGATTTTCTGTTCATGTTAATGTGCTGCAGACATTTCTCTGGGGAACAAAGTTGTGAGGTAGTTACACTAATTGCGTCAATATCATAACCAATTGAGTCTATATCAGTCATAATTCAATTTAAATTTAGTATGTGTATATCCCAAGAAGTAAAACACTTCAAAATGGGATATTGGTGATGAGTAAAAAATTTCAGAGTATATTGACGCAAAAAAGATGTAGCTAACTTTGTTAGTAGGCGAGTGAGGGAGTGTGAGAATTTGTGAGTGTGTTTTTGAAAGTGTGTTTGAGTGTAAGTGTGAGATTAAAGGTGTTTTAGGAGTTTTGTGCGTATTGTGGACTGTCTGAAGATGTAACATAAGATTAAAATACAGCAATATTATTTTAAAGTACCCATATAGTCAGGCTAGAGATTTAAGTTCATCTAACATTTTTTGGTTATGGATAACAAGTGATGGTGAGGTTTGTAGCAAACAATATACAGGGAAAATTTGATTTGCAAAAACATCGACCTACACACGGGCGGAGCCGCGGGCAATAGCTAGTTTTTTATATTTTTTTTGTAAAAAGCTTAAGAGCTAGAGAGATAAATTAATATTGATCGAATGATTCATATGTATTTTTACTATTTATTTCAGTCCTCAAACATGTCGGTTTTCTCACGATGTTTTCCTTCACCGAAAACCGAGTGCAAATCCACACAAAAAAAAACAAGTCATTGGTGTGGGACCGGGATCGAACCAGGGGCCGTTCTGATTGAAAAACAGACGTTAATACCACCAAGCCACGCTCGTTTTTACCTACATACCTTGTACACCTCACAATTTCCCAGAAAATAACCTGTCAAAGCAACCAAACAACATCATTCGCTTAAGACAGAGTAATTCTATACAGCAAACAAGATATCAGATTTAAAATATCCATCCACATTGAAAAAAAACCATTTCACAGAAGCGTACTTCATTAAATTCCTGTCAACGGAAAATATACAAAATTTTTCGTTCATTCCTCTCTCGGTAACTAACTGCAAAAAGATGAAACGTAATCCGCATGTTTTAACATATATTAAAGGGGGTGTGAAATGGGAAAGCGAGACGCTTATTTGTACCGCAATGGTTTCAATAGTAGAATGTTTTTCCTTTTATTTTGAGGCGTGACAAAACCGGTGCACCTTATAAATTCTTGACAAATTGGTATAAGTTTTACGTTTTGATTTAATACTATACAGGCAAAACATACAATTTAAAATAATGATAATACAAGTCAACTATATATGAAATGAGCAACCTACGACCTCGTTGGCGTAAAGGTTACCATACCGGTCAGCTAATCAGAAGATTCCGGATTCGATTCCCGGCCCGGTCAATCTTTGTGCTTAACTAAATTTGTTGGCTGTGGGTCTGGGTGTTAAATATGTATTTATATATGATATGTATGTATGTATATGTAGTATATCAGTTGTGCTAGCAACCATAATACTAGCTAGAAATGGTTCAGTATGGGGCTAAACAGCCGTGTGTGAAAGTGTAAAAAAAATATAGTGTTAACCAGCCGTGTGTGAAATGTGTCCTAATTTTTATTTATTTAATTACGGCTACTAAATCTTGGATTTAAAATTTATCACTGTTTCCGTATTCTACTAATCAAGTTCTTTGAGTTGATACCCATATTGAGGCGTTTGTGAAAAAATACGACACCCGCCATTTTGAGGCGTCGCCGTCTTTAAATCAGTTTTCTCGAAACATAGCTAAGAAAGTCTATTACACATTCACAACAAAGTAACTATAAATCATCTATCTAATCAGTTCGTAAACTCTGAATAAAATATAACTTTATTTTTGTACTCTTTTTCTAAAGTCAAAAATTATAATTATAAATTTTTTGATGAAGCCTTATTAGATAAATTGGTGCTATTATTTAATTAAATTATTTAGTTTATCACATTTGAAATGAAATGTTATATGTAATTAAAGATCGAGCCCATATTGTTGCTAGTGTAAACTGTCTATTATTCAATGCAGGTGTCGACGAAGATTTTAATTAAACTCAGATATTCCACTGGCAAAAACTGTATTTCTTTAAACACATGCTAGTAGCTTTATGTGTCCTTCCGTTCGGTTCCAAACGTCCCGAATGAAGCGCCCTACCAAGTGGCTATCAGTATTGCCAATCCATGAAAATCGTTAAATCGTTTACCCGGTAAAGTTACCCTAAATTTAGGATAATTAATTAATTATAAGTTTTTTTTTTTTACACATTCACACACGGCTGGTTAGCCCCATACTGAACCATTTCTAGCTCGTATTATGGTTGCTAACACAGCTGATATACTACATATACATACATACATATTATACATAAATACTTATTTAACACCCAGACCCACAGCCAACAAATGTAGTTAAGCACAAAAATGTGTTGTGTTAGCAACCATAATACAAGCTAGAAATGGTTCAGTATGGACTAACCAGCCGTGTGTGAATGTGTCCTAATAAAAAAATAAAAAAAAAATGTTGACCGGGCCGGGAATCGAACCCGAAACCTTCTCATTAGCAGACCGGCATGGTAACCTTTACGCCAACGAGGTCGTCGATATAATTATAAGTAAAACTTTACATTTGTTATTATAAATTATTTCAATGTAATGTAATAACTATGTATCATAATGATAATAAATAAATTCTATTCTATTCACATACATATCAAATTTTGCTGTAAATTAGTTTTTGCGCCAGGATTAAAAACTCAGACGTAAAAATATGGTATCCAAGAAATGTTGAAATACTTAGTATTTTCACTCTCACCATTTTCTGTGAGCGGAATAATAACCTCCAAAGATTAGACTAATTAAAAGTCAACAAAGCTTTTATGTACATTAGTCTAGTGGTTGCAGAAATTTGCATTCCTCGGTTTCCAAGTAGCGTCCCACCTTTAAATACTTATGCAAATGGTTGTTAAATTGCATAGTTTTCACGAAACGCTGCTTGTTCTGTTTACTTTTAGTCTTTGCTAAATGTGCTTTGGACGAGTTTCATATAGTTCCTACTAACTGTAGGTTTGAGTATTTGTGAGTTTTATGGTCCAAAGTGTTTACTTACTATGATGGTAGTTCCTGTTCTATAAAAATACTAGCTGACCCGGCAAACGTTCGTAGATTTACCGTAGCAGCGCCATCTATTAATTACTTACTCAACTTAGTCAAAAGGTATCGACATCTGTTAGAATCATTTGGAGTTAACAGATAATTGTGACTGTCAAATAAAAACAGAAAATAATTAGCAATAAATTAAAATTGCGACTATAATTTGAGATTTAAACTATCCTATCTCTCAAGTCGGATCGAACTGCACATGGTGTGCGAATTTTATTATAATCGGCTAAGTGGTTTAGGAGTCCATTGAGGACAAACATTGTGACACGAGATTTATATATATTAAGAATAAGATGGATAGTTTGGGCCTACTTTGCCCATCGTTACATTATGGCGGCGCCACTTGGAATGAATTATTTCTATCAATATGAAAAAACAATGAGACTCAATCTGATACGATTTGTAAACAAACAAGAGAAAATTAAAAAAAAAAGCAATCTTTCTATGGATGATGTGAACCAGTAATGTTTTCGGGATAAAAAGTATCCTTTGCATTGTTTTTTTTTATCCTTAGCATGTCCCACCAAATTCGGTCAAAGCGTATGAGCGTGAAAGAGTAAAATAGATTTTGATATTATTTGCATATCCCAAGGAAACCAGTATGTTTTCGGGATAAGAAGTAGCCTATGTGTAAATCCAAGGCTTTACCTATTTTTATACCAAATTTCATCAAATTCGGTTAAGCCGTTTGAGCGTGAATAAGTTACAAACATACACACACACACAAACACACACACACACAAACTTTTGCATTTATTATATCAGTAGGATAGGATTAAGAACAGGCACTATTTTCAAAGTTGACTCAAAAACCGATCTTGGCACACTTTTCTGTTCAACTCAATTTCTACTCTCTAAAATGCTTTGTTTTACTCAAGTACGTAGTACCTACTCCTATTCTAATGCGTTCCGGAAAGTACTTTTCGCGTTGAATATGCAGATTTTCATACTCAAATCCGATGCTATCCGGTTTTTGCAGTTTCGGAATATGTAAAACTGAGCATTGGAATGAGTATTTCCATAAATTTGTATAAATAGATTTTATTTTTACCTTTTGTTTCATGTATTATTAATTACTTACATATTATTTGCGTTTATTGTGTTTGCTTGTTCTATGAAAGGTAATTTTTATTCCTTGCAGAATTTATTTTTGTATTTTTTACTTCGCTTCTATTTATTTTGTGTATATTTAATGACAGTATATTCAAGACACAATTTATTGTAAAAAAACAAAGTAGAAGAAACGCCAAATTAAATCTGGTGTTTTTTTTTCGACATATATAGGTAAGTAAGGTAATTATTATATACAGTACAAGTAATTGTTTTGAAATAAGTATTTCAATATGTCATTAATATTTCAAGACTGATACTTACGTTCAATTTTCCCGAAGTAAAAATATTATTACATTTTTTTTACTGGTATGGGTGTAAAACATATTGGAATTCCTAAAGTGTTTATTTTTGAAGAAAATAGACCTCTCTTCATACATACCAAAACTGATAAAATTCAACATCCAGCGATCGTAAGAAATTCCATGAAATACCAAGAAATAATAGAATAATCTAAGTTGCAAATAGAAACAAAATATAAATGTTACTCAAGGATAATGTAGCTTCCCAACGGCGAAAGAACTTTTTAAATCGGTCTAGTAGTTTTGGAGCCTATATGCGTCAAACAAACAAAAAAAAAACTTACTCTTTCTATTTATAATATTGGTATCGATAATGAAAAAACTGTAAGAACAAGACTTTGCTCTTCTGATCGCCTTATAACATACCAAACCTATCAAATTCAATAAAAAATAAATACAGAACGAAAACACAAGCAAGGCGACCAATTTAAAAATACCCCAGAAAATTGTCAAAGGCACCCCGGCAGTCTACTCCTTGACTTAATAGCATGAATATGAAAGAGTGCGGCTTTGGTGGCATTACCATAAACCTTTGATCTGGCTTCACCGTTCAAGTATCGTTCTTAGCTTTGTCTCATTAGAGGTAAAGATGTTGGTACGGTTTGTAATTTTTGTTTTATTGCCGACGCTTAAATAAGTAAAATGTTGTTTTTAAGGAAAGGGAGATGTCTGGAACACATAGAAAGGAGGGAAAGAGGTCGAAGAAAATGTGTTTTTAGTGTTTTTTTTGTACTCATTACAGCTAGTCATTAAATTTTGACCAGCAGAGCGACTAAATTTAAGGCAACTGATTTTAACACGTCTACTTTTTAATCAGACGACGCTTGGTTTGATTCTGGCCCTACATCTTTGACATCTTTTCGTGTTATGTGTGGATTTGCACTCGCTTTACGGTGAAGGAAAATATCGTGAGGAAACTGACATGTTTGAGAACCACAATATCCAAAGAGCCACATGTCTTTGGAGTGTAGGGCCAGAATCAAACCAAGCGTCGTCTGATTACTGCGCCATCACGCACTTGGCTACATCTCTGTTCTTGTGAGAGAAGGTCCTGAGTCCTAGCAGTGTGAACGTTGGGAGGGCTGCTTATGTTGATGCTATATATTTTAGATTAAATATGTACTCGTAAATTTAGACGTAACAAATATGTAAACGTAAACTTTGGGAGAGGAATCTGGTCTCGTAACACAGTCTAACGACTAGCACGAGACCAGAAGCTTCGTTATTATTATTGAGTACTTGTACCTTATGTCAATAAATATTTTTGTATTTGTAATTGTATATTTAATATAAGTAATTTATCTGCTTTTCATAAAGCGGGGTTTACATTTAAGCTACTGATTATCGAGACTAAACCGCTGCTTAAGTTTAACCGTAAGTTAGACTTCTTAAACGTATTTCCTAAGCACCTTAGAAGCATCTATTACTTTGCGCCGGAGGTTCCAAAGTTACGAACTTTAAGTAGAGGTTTAAGCCAACTTTATATGGTATCTTCCAAATATCGCAGCATTATTAAACTTAATCTTTAATGCGTTAGTAGCCCCAGTATCTCGGCTAAATAGGGTGTTCTGACGCGATCATCGAGGTCAAGCAACGGTCAAGTAAATAACAAGATAAAATAGACTAGGATAGAATGATATTAAGAACACTAAATAGGTTATGTAAATAAAGTAAATAGTAAGTTAAAGTAGACTAAGATAGAATGATATTATGTAGAATAGAATGATATTGTAGACTAAGAAAAAATGAATTATGTAGGATAGAATAATATTAAATAGACTAAGATCACCAATCTGGGCAGAAGGACAATTCAATAAATTAAAAAAAATAGCAACGGTCGATGCGGACAGTCTTTGAATGGGAGACCAATGCACAAGACTGTAGTTTAATGTTTTTGACATTTATAATTTAAATATTAATTATACTTGTTTTTATTGTTTTCATGTATATTTTCAATCATTTTGAACATATGTTTCATTGGTTTAATTGAAAACTTACTATAATTTATTGGTGTATTTTTTTATTTTCAGGCTCTCCACTCGAGTTACGCTTAGTGCTGCCTTGCAACGATGAGTCATGTAAGTTTAACAAACTATATAGCATTTTTTTTTCATAAATGATTCATTTCTGTTTCTAATAAAAATTTTAAGCATGAAATTGGTGTTTCTTCACAAGAATGAAAAAAAATACATAAGACATACTGGCGGCGATTCAGCGGTACACACGACTAAACTAAATTTAAAGAAGCCCCGTCTCTTTTCATCTTAGGTGCCCAAAAAGAGACGGCACGTTCTGCACCATAGTCAAAACAACTAAAATCACGTCAAATGTAGAAAATATAGGTGACTTTAGAACGCACTCACTTGTATCACCTCTAAAACTGCCTGCACATTCCATATTTGACGTGATTTTAGTTCACCATATTTGACGTGATTTTAGTTCAAAATCACGTCAAACATATATTTCATTCATGAATTTAACCACAAAAATAAGTAAAAAAAAATACTAAGTATTGAAACAATTTTTATTCGCTAAAAAAGCAATCCAAACATCGAAACCGAATTCGATCGGCTCAAAGCCGAAGAATTACGATGCGGGAGCAAGAAGGGACGATGACAAGGCACTTTTAATTAAAGACCGAGTGAGATATTAAAATTCACTCCGAAATTGTGTTAGAGATTCCCAAGACTAATGGAGGGTAGGAAAAACAAAGAACCAAACGATTGCTGAAGCAATTCGGGCTTTGATTAAAATTTATTGTTTGGCCACTCTATTTTTGTCGCCGAAGACAGGGCCGAATTCAGGGACAGGTCAAGCTGTTTGAGAAATTGAACAAGATACTGTAGAGAATCTAATGATATTTAACTTAAGAAAAAATTCAAAAATAAAATATCACTGAATTTTTTGATAAAATTTAACGCACATAATTAACTAATTTGAGGTTGATATAAACGATGAAGATGTCATGTAAAATAGTATTCTCATTTGTTAAATAAACTATGACATAGTTTAATATGTATCAAACAATATACCAAGCTTAAAAACCTAAGACTATATAAGAATAAATAAATAAAAAGTCCACCGCCACCGATCCATTAATTTACCATTTTTTTTTTGCGTCTGGCTAATGTGAGAAAATAATATTGATATAAGATCTTATTACACTGATGATGATGTAGGTAAGGGTAAAGTTTTATATTTTGGGCAGGTTGATATTACCAATATTGACTGTAAATGCTTTCACATTTTTTTTTACTAACCCTATATTTTTATACTGTCGGACAAAGGTTGATTAAAAAAATTGTTATAACTAATTTTAGTCAAGTTAATACTATCCCTTTTTTTATTTATCTTATATATTAAATTTCCATGTCACAATGCTAGTTACTCCTCCGAAACGGCTCGACCGATTTTTACCAAATTTTATATGCATATTCAATAGGTCTGAAAATCGGCTACTACCTATTTTTCATACCTTACCTAAGTGAAGTAAAACAACGTTTACCGGGTCAGCTAGTTAATTCTATATTTTGTACTGCCGGGCAAAGATTTCCTGCCATTTTTTTCACTAATAAATAAATATGCCCCCCATCATTCGAGCACTGAGTACGCCCTTCCCCAAGGACTAGTTGGGGACAATAGGGCGTAGTATTTCAGCTAAAGATTTAATTAAATGTACAGTTGGCCCATTTTGGAAAATAATTTTCGGAAGGAGGTTGCTAGTGCTAATGAAATTAAATTAAGCTGTTGCTTTTCTCTTGGAGTTATTTAGTGGCTCTTTGGTTGGCTTTGCATTGTGAAAGGAATTAATCTGGCAACAGTTTTATATGATGTTATGTACAGTTACAAGGTAACTTGTAAAATTCAATTCAATTAAATAAAAATAAATAAATGGCCACGTATGAGTTGGCCTTGCGCATGTTCCGCACCAATGAATTAAAACAATAGCAAAAAACACGTTTGCTGTATGAAAATCCCCCTAAATATAATTGTATTTATATTCAAAGTAAATAAATAATTAAACTTTTTCTGTACGTTTAGAGGGTCTTCCAAATGTCGTTATAAAGATTGTGTAAAAATTGCTTAAACTACTAATTGTAAAAACTACGTTTGTTCTATGGGAGACCCCATAAACAGTAATTTTATTTCTATTCTAATGTTCACTTCGAAAGATACTTTAAATTTAATTTTTATTTCAATTTTACTGTTTTCTTCAATAGATACTATAAATTTATATATGTCATGTACATATTAAGCGTCTAACGGTTACTGTTGTTGATAATAAAAAATACGAAAAAAACACGTTTATTGCTTAGGGACCCCATTTATTAATTTTATTTTAATTCTAGTACTTATTCGGCACGAGAGATACGTAACTTATGAACATTTTACTTTTCTAACTACCACGGTTTTTGAGATACAGCCTAGTGATAGACAGACAGCGGATACTTAGTAATAGGTCTCGTTTTTACTTGTTTTGGTACGGATACTAAATATATTATACTATTTTTTGACGACCTCGTTGTCGTAAAGGTTACCATGCTGGACTGATAATCAGAAGGTTCCGGGCTCGATTCCCGGCCAGGTCAACATCTTTGTGCTTAATTAAATTTGTTGGCTGTGGGTCTGGGTGTTAAATATGTATTTATACATAATATGTTTGTATGTATATGTAGTATCAGTTGTGTTAGCAACCATAATACGAGCTAGAAATGGTTCAGTATGGGGCTAATCAGCCGTGTGTGAATGTGTCCTAGTATTTATTATTTTATAAGTGGAACATAGTATCAAAATTAATAAATAACATCACAAACAAATATTAAACTGTATACTCACTAAAGCATATATTCTGAAAATCCTCACACAGCTACTCTAGTAAGTACCTACGAAAAACCACAGCTTAGCCAAATTTCGAACTCACTACTTTATCAAGTCATAAAGCCCCACAAAATGAACTGGCGGTTAATTTAAACCGATTCACTAACCGCTGCAGCTAAATAGCAGTGCTGGTAACCGTTAACTACGAGTTAAAACCATAGAGTAAGTTTAAAAGGAGATCTGATGAAGCAGTTTTAGATTCCGCGATGCATTTTGATGTAAGAAGAGAATTAGTGTTAGTTTTGCTTGTATTTGTTTCAATCGAAGTATTTGTGTTTACTTAAATAAATAATAGACTAGTGCGAGTTGGACTAGTGCATAAAGGGTGAAATTTTAAGTATCTAGCAGCTACCGTTATTGATATATAGCAAAAAAATACGAAAAAAGTACGTATGACCCCCTTATTAATTTTATTTTTTATTTTTAGTATTTGTTATTATAGCGGCACGGGGAATACATATCTTGTGAAAGTTTCAGCTTTCTAGCTATTACGGTTTCTGAGATACAGCCTGGAGACAGACAGACAGCTGAGGCTTAGTAATACGGTCCCGTTTTTACCTTTTAGGTACGGAACCCTAAAAAGGTATAAGTCAAAAAAATGCATGATTTTATTTGGGGTAATGTTTTTTTTTATTCCTAGTATTTGTTCGGCACAAGAAATACAAACAGAACTTGTGAAAATTTCACCTTTCTAGCTATCACGGTTTTTGAGAAAAGCTATAAAAAATATAAAATAAAATACAGCGTCTCCATCCCGTTTGTATTCTAAGCTCGAGTTAGTACCAACTAAGGTGAAATCAAAGGCTTTGAGAGCGGTTCTAGAAAGTAATTAAAAAGCTTTGTTAATTCCCGGAGTTACTACGCGATCCCTCGTCGTTACAAGCCAATTAGATAGTTATGGTGTGCTTGAATTAACTTTCTAATAATATAACATTACTAGCTGACCCGGCAAACGTTGTTTTATTTATTTATTTATCTTAATATATATATAAATCTCGTGTCACAATGTTTGTCCTCAATGGACTCCTAAACCACTTAACCGATTATGATAAAATTCGCACACCATGTGCAGTTTGATCCAACTTGAGAGATAAAATACTAATCTCAAATTATAGTCGAAATTTTAATTTATTGCTAATTATTGTCTGTTATTAATTAAAATTATTGACTCAATTATCTGTTAACTCCAAATGATTCTAACAGATGTCGATACCTTTCGACTGGGTTGAGTAAGTATTCAATAGATGGCGCTGCTATGGTAAATCTACGAACATGTCATATAAGCTACACTATCAACTTTTCATACCCCTAAGTGAGGCAAAATAACATTTGCCGGGTCAGCTAGTACGCATATAAAATTCGGTAAAAACCGGTCAAGACGTTTTGGAGGAGTACGGTTACTAACATTGTGATATGGTAATTTTATTTAAAAGGTAAGATGGTAAAATAATATAATATAACTTTACTGATTATAATCAGTAAAGCTTTTTACATTACTTTATAAAAAGCATTTATATTTCACAGAGTACTGCGGCAAAATTAAGCCCCTCAAAACTGCCACATTATTTCCAAGAAATACTTTATTAAAAAAAAGATGTTGGATAAATATAACATAGATTTTAAAGTTATTTCCGTATCCCACAGGAACCAGTTATGTTTTTGGGGTACAAAATAGCCTATGTGTTAATTTTGATGAAATTCGGTAGGCATTGCAACAGGTTAAATTTTGATCTGTTCCCATACCGAATTTTATCAAAATCGGTTTAGTCGCTTGAGCGTGAAAAAGTTACACATACACACACACTCAAACTTTTACGCATTTATTATATTAGCAAGATATAATGATACAGAACCCTTCACGCACGAGCCCTACTGGAAGGTACCAGAAATCTTATGAAAGAGAAATAAATAGGCATTATTCAATTCATTATTTAAGCTCATTGCACTTGACTACTAAATTAGATCGTTCCTTATTTATTCAAAACAGAGCTTTAGAAATTATTTCTGCAAAAATTATCATCGGGTAAGCAATTTTCCTTTTCCTAAAGTGGTCAGACTCAATCTTCTAAGAACATAGAAAATGTTTTTATTATTTCTGCGGAACATTTTTTTCGTACACAAACAAAGGGAGATAGAAATTCATACATACAATGGCAATATTTAATAACAGTAATGTCTGTTTTTAATCTATGACGAAGCCCCTTTACAGCTGACATTTTTGATTTTTTAAACAATTTTTCTTTAATGTTATTTTATTGTTGTTGTTTTATTAATTCGTTTCCATTGTACATTGTAATTGACAAGTCCATATTGTATCTTGTTGGTGATATTAATTGTATATCTAATAGGATAGGTTATGATGAATAAAATTATTCTATTCTATTCTATATAAAACTTCTGAAAATATCACTGAAAAAAATAAATAATTTGAGTGCTTTTATGAAATAAAAATACAGAAACAAAATTACTTCATTTACATAGATTTGAAAGGTGCAATTAAATTAACATTTTATGGTAACTGCAGCCATCTTGAGAGACATTAATTCCAAACTAAACATGCTCTACCTTTGATTAATAATAACTACTAATAATAATAAGTAATTATTAAGATTTATATATCTTACAAAAAAAGAGAGTGTGGCTCGGTGGTAATAACGTCTGCTTTTCAATCAGATGGCTCCTGGTTCGATCTCGGCCCTACACCAATGACTTGTTTACGGTGAAGGAAAACATTGTAAGGAAACCAACACGTTTGAGGACTGCAATATCCGAAAACGTGTGTCATCCGACAACCCGCACTTGGCCAGTGTGGTGGATTATGGCCTATATCTCTCTCCTCGTAAGAGAAGGCTTCAAGTCCCAGTAGTGGGAACGTGTAGTGGGCTGCTTATGGATATGCAATATATCTTACAGTATTATCTTATAGCCTTAACTTACCATTTGACAATACAAAAACCCTATAGCTTTTATCGCGAAGAAAGATGACTGAACTTAAGTCAATATTGGTAGATTCGATGAAGTTTACTCCAAAATAAGGTCAACTTAGTTTTTTTAGACAAACAAAAAATAAAACAATCAGTGCTACTTAAACATAATTTTAAATGTAATAAACTCATTATAGTCAAGTTAGAGATCCAAAACTACTTCCTTTAGCAGATATCACAAGATCGTATCACAAAAACCATTTTAAGCTAAACGGAATGCGGCATGCGAGTGCAAGCAAAGATACGGTTAGTATAAATATTCGTATCATCCCTACATCTTCACCGCAGGGAGAGAAAAGTCCCGGAAAACGTGACGCGATGTTTGCCTTCAATAACCGACCTACACGTGACCAGAATACGGGGTTGATTATGGTGTTCAAACGCCATGGGGGATGAAAATGAGGTTATTTTAGAATGTCGTCAGCAATTTCTACGAAGTTTTATTTAACAAGCAATTTTATTTCCTATCCTTATTCTTACTCTAATCTGTCTAGCCGTATATTTTCTTTTACACACCAATAGAACGCAACATAACCAATAGAATCTACCTGCGTCATATTACGCAAAATTTGTAAATAGTTTTAACTTTTATGACATTTTATGATACCACCTATGTACCTAGTTTTATAAAAAAAAAAACATTAATTTATTCAGATTCAGATTCGTTTATTTATTCATTCATTAATTCAATGTTTTTACTTTTAAATGCGAGGTTTTAATTTGATCTTAGAGGATTTAATTTTTGTCGAACGGAAATAAAAGGTTGAACAGATAATAAGATAATTAATAATCAATAATTAATACTTGCCAATATTAAAAATAATATTGAAATAAATAAATATTACACATTTCACACACGGCTGGTTGACCCCATACTGAATCTATTCTAGTTCGTATATGGTTGCTAACATAACTGATAAACTACATACACATAGATAAATATTTAACAGTCAGACCGACAGCCAACAAATTTAGTTCAGCACTAACATGTTGGCCGTGCCGGTAATCGAACCCGGAACCTTCTGATTGGCAATCCGGAATGGTTACCATTACGCCAACGAGGCCATAAACATTTACAATATCGTTATATTCTTATAACACATAGGTAACTTTATATTCGTGTAAGTTACATAGATAATATTAAAAAAATGCTGATTCAGTATCACGCCACTTCATCGGATCCGGCCACCCGGGCTTTGCCGAAAGAGCCAACCTTTTGTTAGCAATAAGACACTAGTATTGGCAGTTGGGTATCCACTCCACTCCTATCTATCCTAAGAGTGGATACCCAGAGCCAATGTACGGAGCCAAGGCAGACCATGCAGAAGATGGGCAGACGTGTTCACTCAAAAGTACGGACAGGAATGGATGAGATTGGCGCGAGATAGACAACTTTGGTGCAAACTGGGGGAGGCCTACGCTAATGAGGCGACATCAGCATTCCAACATTTGACAAAATTTAATAATAATCACATTGACATTGACACAATATAATTATACTTTTGACATCATTATAACTGACAAACTACTCTTTAAATAATCATAATTTGACTTAACATAATATTAAATATAATAAGATAATGCGCATGTTAAAGAAGTAAGTAATCATAATGTAATAATGCAGATGAATAAAGGCTTTTTTACTTTTACTTTTACTTTTACTATTGGCAGTTGAGAATAGCATCTTCGAGACTCCACACCTGTATTTTTAAATAATATATATAAATAAACTTAAAATCAGTTTTTAAAAATCTATTTCTACGTTCCCGAAACTCAACTATACTATTTTTATTTCTTATTATTATTTTCAATCTAAACATTATCCCTGGTACTCAAATAACAACGATGCTCATTGCCATCATTCTCCTCGGAAGTGTCCCATGGCATGACAATGACCATCTTAAATTCTCTGAAACCGCCATTATTATTCCGCGTCCAGCGCTAAGTCGAGCCTTAAAGCCTTAACGGATTAGCTGTGATGCCACTATTGACATCATTGGACGCTGCGGGTGTGACTTGCAAAGGAAATGTGCAGGACTCGTTCTCTTAGCCCATGGTGTTGTTTGCCCCGTGTCTTTAAATTCTTAGCAAAATGGAACGTCTCCATTTAAATACTTAAGTTTAAAAAAAATGTGCCGACAGGGCGTATGTTTGGGTGTTAAATATGCATCAATAAACAGTATTTATGGTTATACGAGGTAGCGGCAGTAGAGGTCGACCTAGGAAGACGTGGCTGAATGAGGACGTGCATAAATGAGGATATGAAAGAAAAGAGAGTGAATGTGGATATGACAGCTGACAGAATCGTGTGGAAGAGGAATACTTGCTGTGCCGACCTCTTATTAGTCTGTTTTAACTTCAATGTGATATTTTTTATATTTATACGAAAATAAAAATTGCTTATTTCTGTGTTAATTACAAATTCAATAAATTTACGTCCATATTTATAAAATTCAAGCAAATTAATCACGTACTAGTTGTGCTTATTACACAATAAAACGGGTTGTTTGAATTTGTTATCGTTTGAACAAATATTTTGTGAATGGAATTAATTGTAGAAATAGTTATTATTTTTATAATTTGTATCTCACAAAAAGTAACCTTTTATGTTAAAAGCTAAGATATCTACACAAATTTCTATTTGATTCAGCAATTTAAGCATGTATGAGAGGAATGCAAAAAACAAAGAAACATTGTTTTTATTACTCGTACTTTTTACACTTTCTTAATTATAAACACAGCGCCTAAATATTAGCAATACCTTTAAAAAAATAATATAAATACACTTATCCTTTTTCTTTTTATTTAACCTTTTCAGTTTTTAGTAGGAAACAACTATAAACAGTTCAAAAACGATAAAGTTCAAAAGAGGTTTTCGAATCAGGGTCAAACAGCAAGCGTACAAAAAGCAGCAGAAACTGAAAGAATGACCCCGATTTATGGACTTTCTTGCTTTGGCGTTGGCCCAAACGGGCCTGTTTTCTATTTGCCGCTTTATTTGGGAAATTGGACCAAGCTGGAGTTATGGCTGCCGATGGGATGTGTCTCGAGCTTTTTCTACTTAAGTGAAAGCTCTAAATTCCACTTCCACTTTTTATTTAGGTCAAACGGGGTTCGGTTTCCGTACGTCAAAGTTTTGCCTTTGAATGGAGTGAACTCTTGATTTGAGAAAAGCGTATTAATTTATTTTCATTAAAATATTCGTAGGCCTTAAGTTTAAGGCTTTATGACAAAGCTCACTGAATATTTTTTGTCGTTATCTATTTCTTATATCGTAAAAACGTGGTTATTTTTCTACTTGTTTTCTTTTTGCCCACGTAATACCACAGATGCGGCTTGTAAATGAAAATGATAATTATGTGTATGTAATAGTGCCTACCATACATACTTTTCTTCTCTTTTTTCTTCTTCTTTGCCTTATCCCACATAGGTAAGGTCAGCAAAGCAAATCTTCTTCTTCCACTTCCGTCTATCAGACGTCATCTCCACACTCAGTCCTTTCTCTCTCATGTCCTTCTTCACACACTACATCCATGTTTTCTTCGGTCGGCATCTTGCTCTTCTTCCTTGCCCAACCATACCCATACATCTCCTATTAACATACATCAGTCTCTTCTCAACGCACCCCATGGTCATACCACGCTACCTTTCCTCTCTTTATTTTCTCTATTCTCACTGGAGCTACTTTCAGACTTCCTCTAACCTAGCATAGATAACATAAAGTGATCACAGAGAAAGTTTTCAACATTTCCATAACCATTTGCGTCGTTAGAAGAGCTAAAATAACTGAAATGATACTCATATAGAGCACACTTTGTAAAAAAAAAAGCGACAGAAGCGCTCGCAGTGAATACCAAACGATATAAAATGAAAGTAGCTCTGAAAATGTTCTAGTAAATTATACGCTCTTTCACAAACCTTAACACTGATCGTATAAACAGTAAGGGTATTTATTACATAGCTTTTGTTGCGAAGTAAAGTGACTGAACTATGTATAAGTCAATATTGGTAGATTCGACGAAACTTACTCCAAGACAAGGTCAACTTAGTTTTCTTTAGAAATGCAAAAAACAAAACAATTAGCGCTACTTAAACATAATTTAAAATGTAATTAACCGACTCGTTATAGTCGAGTTAGAGATCCAAACATACTTCCTTTAGCAGCTATCACAAGTGACTGACGTGATCGTATCACGTGTGTACAGAATTTTATTGTGATTATTTGATAGACGTTTGAAGAATCTCTCAATCATAGCACTCTGGTGTTAAAAAAAGTCATTGACATGAATGACAACTTAAAGTGATACAGCATACACACAGGCCTTTAGTAATTTATGAATGTGGTAGTTGATAGTGGAGTTTTGCCATCATTTTGTGAATTAACCTTCCATTTTTAACACAGATTATTTAATTTTAGACGTTGTGAATTCAAAACCGTTTGCATTATACATTTAAAACAAAGCAAGAAACATTTGTTTTGTAACATGAACAAAAATTATATACGTAACATAAAATACATTACCTACTTGTGCATCCGCTTGTTTGAATTGACCTACTGAATGCGTTCGACACTGTTGCTTCGTTTTCTGAACGGTGTATATTTCGATGTTACAAAAGATACTCGTAATAATTTTGCGTCGGAACATCCAATTTTGCGCTTGATTTGTTTTGTTAGAGCGCAAAATGTATTTGAAAAGTTTGGTTAAAATATTCGTTTACTTTCATTAATATAAATCGGTTTTCAGACGTATTTCATAATGGAAACAATTTTAATAACGGTATCGGTACCTTATTCAATAGATGAGAAGTACCATCTGGGGTCTTCAAATCTGGAGTTGGTAGGTGTTTACTAGGTAAGCGTGTAACATTGTAGACCGTAGAGTAACTTAACACCAGGCAAGCTGTAGTTATCACTATTCTTTCCCCATATATTTATTGATTTGACGACCTCGTTGGTTTCGATTCCCGGCACGGCCAACATCTTTGTGCGTAACTAAATTTGTTGGCAGTGGGTCTGGGTGTTAAATATGTATGTATCTATATAAAATATGTGTGTGTATGTAGTATATCAGCTGTGTTTGCTACCATAACACAAACTGGAAATGGTTCAGTATGGGGCTAACCAGCCGTGAAATATGTCCTAATATATATGTTTTTTATTGTTATAATTGTAATGTAATAATAATAATTTATTGAAGTGAATGTTTAGAGGGTACCAAAAGTCGTTAAAAAATCGAATCAAAATTTGACTTAAAATTACGTTTGTTGTATGGTTAATGTTTTTTTTTAACATTTGTTTATTAAAGCAGCCAGGTAATTACACAATCTATACTAAGGTTCGATTTTTAATCAGACGGCCCCTTGTTCGATTCCGGCCCATCAATAACTTGATTATCAAGTTATGTGTGGATTTGCTTTCCGGTGAAGGAAAACATCGTGAGGAAACAGACATGTTTGAGGTTGAGAACTACAATATTCAAAGACGTGTGTCATCCATCAACCCTCACTTGGTCAGTGTGGTGGATTTGTATTATTTTTATTTATTAAGGTTCACAAAACAGAAAATAATCAAAACTATAACTAAAATTAATTAATTTGCCAGGATCAAAACAATATTATTTTCCTTACTATGTGTACACAATATAATTAAATAAAAGTATTAGAAAGAAACAATACATAACTAGTTGGTAACAATAAGGTTAAAAAACAATTTGATTTTATTTATTGAATTTAATTAAAACGGTACATAGACCTTACATTAATTAAATATTAATAGCATACATCCAATAACAATAGTTTCATACTTGTATATAAATCATTAGTTTCATTAAATTAAGTTTAGTTAATTTAAATTAATTAAATTAACTTAACTTAATAAATTTACCTAAATTAATTTAATTTAAGTAAATTTTAATTAAATTAGATTTAGTTTAGTATAAGTTTAGTTTTAATCTAAAATATTTCAATAATTCAAAAATATTTCTCTTGAATTTGGCTAATCTACAATCAAATATAGGTATCAATTGGCATGGTGATGATGGATAGCATTATGGCCTATATCTCTCTCCTCGTAAGAGAAGGTCCCGAGTCCCAGCAATGGGAACGTGTAGTGGGTTGATTACACTTATGCTAGTCAGCAAACAGTGAAAACCTTTTGTGGTGTGAAGTGTAAAGGTGTGAATACGATCTTTAACAGTATGCTAATGAGATCACTTGCCGGCGTTGAAGTTCTACTTTAACCTGTGCATCTCTATTTTAATTCAGCGACAGTTACCCGGAAATTATAACATTAAGTACGGAAGTCGAGCGCCGAGAAGTCGTCGCCGGTTTCCTCGGATTACTCTTATTAGAGACTATATTACAGTGCTTTTAAATATTTTTTTTGTGGGTGAATCATAATAAAAATTTAAAAATTTTAAATTATTTATTGGCACCAAAAAATACATATTTTAACATTAAGCTCTAGTTGCCAAAATAGGCGTTAGCCCGTGCCTTGGCAGCTAGTCCTTCCCAAAATAATCCAATAATAATATTTATCTACAGCGTAGTTTTTTATCAGGTATTTTGTAATCAAATAAAATAAAAATAATATAATATTAGATTAGTTGTTCGTTTTATTACTAATTTATCTACACCTCTTACATAAAAAGTAAAAAATATAGCCGGGGTCCATGGAGTAATCTCAGCGGCATTACTCAAATCTAACCATTATACAGACAAATATACAATATAATAAGTAAAGGCACGATATTTATTTGCTATAAGACGATTTACTGTATAAAAGATACGTAAGCCTTTGTAATTGTTCCGAAATAAACTATTTTTTTAACCGACTTCAAAAAGGAGGAGGTTATATATTCGACGTGTATGTATTTTTTTTTTTTTATGTATGTTCACCGATTTCTCAGCCATTTGTGGATCGATTCTCAAAATTCTTTTTTTAATTGAAAGAGTATGGTTCTGAATTGGTCCCATTGTCACCAAAACTGGTTCTGATGATGGACTCCTAGGGAAATCGAAGAAAAACCTAAAAAGTTAGGTTATTTTTACGCATGAAGAGAGATTCACGCTCGTTTGGCTGTACTGATATTCATGAAATTTGAGAAGAAAATAGGTAAGACTATGTGTTAACACATACGCTACTTTTTATCCCGAAAATAAATACTATTCCCGTGGGATGCACCAAATAACATATAAATCTTTTTAACTTCTTCACGCTCGAACGGTTGTACTGACATTGATGAAATTTGGAATGAAGATAGGTTAGACTATGTGTTTACACATAGGTTACTTTTTATCCCGAAAATAATAATTGTTCCCGTGGGATGCACCAAATAACACATGACACACTGATTTCGCTAAAATTTGACATAGGGGGTAGACTAGACCTTGTATAACACGAAGGTTACTTTTTATCTTAAAAGTCATTGCTATTCCCGTGGGAAGCCCAAATAACTCGATAACCTATTTTACTTCTTCGCGCTCATACGGCAATACAGATTTTGCTCATAAAATTAGCAGCCTGGCTAACAAAAGTAATCTGACGCGAACATCGAGGCTAAGCAACGGCCCATGCGGCCAGTCTTTGGATGGCTAACCACGCACAAGACTTCCATAAAAAAATGTGATATTTTCATCTGGGCGTTACTGTGCTTCGGATAACACGTTAATTTGTTGGGCCTGGACCACTACTCTTAGTACAAGCAGGGTTCAAACTAAATCAGGGGCTTGAAAAACTCTCGACGCCAGAGCTTGGCCACTTGGGTCATACTTAGTGGAAGAAGGAACTGTAAAATTTGATATATTAATAGACAAGACCCTCGAACGGATAAGGAGAATATTTACGCGCTCGCTTCTCTAGGAGTTATCCCGCTTCGTTCAAATTTCCCCCAGGATGTTCTGGGCTTATGACACTCCAAATATTATATAATTTGTGCTGCTTTGGACTTCAAACGGTTCGAACAAATACGGTGAAAATTTTCGCGCTCGCTTCGCTCGCGCATAGCTCGCTTCGCTAGCAACCAGCTCGCTTCGCTCGAAATTAGTTCTAGTACGTTTTGACACAACAAACATTATGGAATTTGTGCTGCTTTGGACTTCTTTATGTTCAAACGGTTCGAACAAATACGGTGAAAATTTTTCGCGCTCGCTTCGCTCGCAATTGGTACTAGTACGTTTTGACACAACAAACATTATGAAATTTGTGCTGCTTTAGACTTTTTTATTGCTCAAACGGTTGGGACAAATACGGTGAAAATTTTCGCGCTTGCTTCGCTCGCGTATAGCTCGCTTCGCTCGCATCCAGCTCGATTTGCTCCCAGTTGGTTGCCTGCCTGGCACACGCCAAATTTTTTCATCGTGAAGTTTATTTGGCTCTCCATAGCTAAACTTAAACAAAATATCATTACCAACCACTAAAAATGTAAAAATAAAATTGTTTTAAAAAACAAACAACCGACTTCAAAAACACAACTAAAAAGGGAAAAATAATTTTAAGCTTAAATCAAATCAAGAATATATAAATAGAATAGGAGAGTTTATTTCATGTACTTATAAAAAACTATTTACAATTTTTAGTAATCCTGTATTCTTGAAGTCGGTGCCATCTAATAAGAACAAATTAATGTTTGTTAAAAAAAAACTATTTTCAATTGTCTTTCTTTGCTGGCACCGACTCCAAGAATACAGGATTAGTAAAAATTGTAAATAGTTTTTTATAAGTACATGAAATAAACTCTCCTATTCTATTTATATATTCTTGATTTGATTTAAGCTTAAAATTATTTTTCCCTTTTTAGTTGTGTTTTTGAAGTCGGTTGTTTGTTTTTTAAAACAATTTTAATTTGGTTTTGATATATATTTCTTACTATTTTATTATTTTTTTATCTAAGTGATGATATATTTTGACGTTTGCTCTTTTTTGATGTGAAACATCTATAGCCGCACGTAAAACCGATTTCTGGCGTGGCGACGCATGCCGTGGCGACGCGTCGCCTACCAATTGTCAGTTACTGTGACGATCAATTGTCCTTAGAGGCAACATCAAATATAACTGTTACAAAAGTTACTGATTACACGAATTAAGTAATCACGATTTGGAATAAATTCGTAAATTTTTGTATTTCATGCAATTAAATGTTCATTCAATAAATAATCATCGTTATCTAAAAAAAAAACGTAATATTTTATTTTATCATAATGACATATTTAGTTCCTATCACAAGATTTTTTTTTCTGCATATCACTTTTACAAAAGAATGTCGATGTTTCACATCTGCCAGGCGTCCCGTGACGGCTCACATTTTTTTAATTTTGTATCTGTGGGTGGTAATCTATGCGTTGTCGGGACATTTCCCAGATTGCCCTCCCATTCCTCGGAATGTAAACAGGGAAGTCGTATAGGAACAATGTCTTTCTTAACGGTCGAGGTAAATATTAACAGCTGAGAGTAGGTATTAGGACTTTTGAGTGGCCATTGCGAATCTGGGTCATGAGGACTTGAGTTTGGTTCTTCTTCTTCGTATGAGCTAAGTGGCCAAGCTCTGGTGTCAAGAGTTTTGGAGCTACCTGAAGGCCTCTGACTTGGCTTAACGGCTGCTTGTACAAAGACTAACAGCCGGGACCTACAATTTAACGTGTCATCCAACCCACGGTAGCGCCCAAATGAAAATGCCACTTGAAAAACGACAGTCTTGCGCATGATCACCCATCCAAACACTGTCAGCATCGATCGATGCTTAGCTTCGATGATTGCGTCAGATCATCTTAGCTAGCCGAGCTACAAACGCTACTTGAGTTTGGTATGGGTGTGTGATGAGCTAGGAATTTTATTTCTTTTTCTACGTCTGTTTTCAAATTCATTTACTCCTTAATTAAACATTACAGGGACAGTCTATAAAGCGCTCCATTCTTAAAATTAATACATTAGCACTAAATAGGAAATACTTCAAACTAATCGAGTATAGCTCGGTGGTAAAAACGTCTGCTAATCAATCTGTTTGAGAACTGCAATATTCGAAGACGTGTGACAATGGCCAATTCGCACTTGGCCAGCGTGGTGGATTATGGCCTATATCGGTGTTCTAGTGAGAGAAGGCCCCGAGTCCTAGTAGTGGGAACGTATAGTGGGCTGCTTATACTTATGTTATGCTCTTACCAAAGTTCGATGTGCAATATGTGTTTTTTTTTTCTGGGTAAGCGCGCTTCACCTTAGATCATAATGTCGCTTACCATCTGAATTGAGTTTAAGCACAAGTCCATTTATTGTAAATAAAGCTGGATACTTTACTCGTTTAATAAGTTTGATTGCTTTATTTGCAATGTTTAAGCTGTTTAGACAAGATAATCTTTGTATAACTATTTCAGACATAGTACGCCAGATATTTTAACAGTTTCAAATGTTCTTTTCATTTTCCTTTCCTCTCCACTTGTCAGAATGCAGAATGGTCCGGCATCCGTCGCCGATCTAAACGACATAATTTCCTCTGCCACTTAAGTATTCTGCAGAAAGAAGAGCAAAGTAGCTTTTTATTAAAACGTACGGTGGCTATAAATCTTTGAATTTTTAACACTGGCTAGGTACTCCTTGACATTATAATTTCAAATGCGAGGCTCGGCCGTTTCGTTGTAAACATTGGGCGTTTATTTTGTAAGCCACACGATACGGAACCCGCGATTAACGCGTTTTTAAAATGGCGGATAAGCAACAGTGTGCATTCTCAGATTGAGGTGTGGAACTCTTTGCCTAGTTCCCTGTTCCCTGAGAGCTACAATCTGGTGGTTTTCAAAGCAAGAGTGAACCGATTTTTTCTGGGTAAGCGCGTTCCACCTTAGATCATAATGTCGCTTGCCATCAGGTAAATTGTGATCAAGGGCAAGGCCACTTAATGTAAAAAAAAAAGTTTATTTAAAAAATAAAATGGTTTTTTTTCTGTTTCCTTGCAAATGAGTCAAAAAACGTCGTACAATATACGTGCGTATTGGTTATAACATGCTCAACTCAATTACGCTCTCGCATATTCTATCTAACCTTAACGCTTTAATATCGTAATGCACAATTATTACAAGATACTTAAATTACAAAAATAATATATTTACAAGCTGTATGTCGGGCTCGAGGGCCGGAGGGGTCGTCACTACCGACTACAACCTCACGGTGTCCCATCTCACGACCGTTTCGCGCATTGCCGCTGCTCTCCCCGCCCAGTACCCCACCTAGTGGGAAAAAGTAATGTGATAAAGAAGAAGAAGAAGTATGTACCATTTGTGCACAAAAAACAATTTTCCTTCTCTATTACATACATACCTTAAACCCTGGATTAACACAATGGCTGTTTTCATCCTGGATTAACGCGGGTAACACACCGCGGGGCGCTTTAGTATTTTTTTTTATATATAAGGACACATTTCACACACGGCTGGTTAACCCCATACTGAACCTTGTCTAGTTTGTATTATGGTTCCTAACACAATTGAATTACTACATATACATACATGAATATTTTATATAGATACGAGTACATATTTAACACCCAGACCGACTGCCAACAAATTTAGTACAGTGCCAAGATGTTAGCCGTGCCTGGAATCGAACCCGGAACTTTCTGATTAGCAGTCCGGCATGGTAACCTTTACGCCAACGAGGTCGTCACTCGCTAGTACTCGTTAGTAGCTCAATAAACCTTAATAAGCACATAAAATATAATTTATTAATATAAAATTGTTTGTTTCCCACCATCATAGTTTAGATAAGTCATTAATTTTCTTATAAAAAGCGTGAACTTGTCATCAACACATTAATTCTCTAATTTTCCCTGACTAAGGTCCCGCGTTTTGTAAGCGTCAGCTAACAAAAGATGCCCTTAATTTGCTCCCGTCTAGGTGACATAAATGTATTGAGCAAAGACTTAAATTTCTATTGACTATCAAGGAATGTCTTTAGTGCAAGGAAAAATCTAGCACGTCTAATACGTGCTATATTTTAGATTTTCCTTTAAAAAAGAGTTTCAGAAATTTGATTAATGAGACAATAAACAATAACGCATCGCAAGGCGTTCTATCGGTGAGGACAGAATTTCGCACAATGGCAGCCGAAAATATCGAAATATTATTGAACTTTACTCGAAATTATCCCGAGTAGATATTAGTTAGGCGTGTTGATTAAAGCATTAAAACTTTCGTAAGGCATATTTGAATAATGTTTGTATAACCAGCTATCACTTACGTTTATTTTGTCGGTATTAGCCCGACATGTTTCAGCACAATCAGTGTGCCACTCTCAAGGGTAGGAACACAGCCAACGTACGCTCGCGATGACGGCTGTACCTGAACTGCCTAATCCACCGACTAACCCCTGCGAGCCACAGCGCACGCCTCACGCGCGGTCGCTCGCTGAGTTCGCTGTGATGTTGCTATTATATCCGGCGCAGGCGTTACCGGTGGATGGTCTTCTTCTTCATCGCTCGAACAATTTATATTTAAAAATTGTTTCCGCGTTAGAGTTGATTACAATAATCCATACAAAAAAGAGGTGGCATGGAGGAAAAGACGGGGATAGATGGACATTTCCTTGCGAAAGAACTGCAGTGGACTAACGTTCCGCAGATGTTTCGCTACCGCAATTATTTCGCAAAGACTCGCAGCCACAAACGAACGCGTAGGTGTACTAAAGGCGTTGAGGTTATATAGATTCTGACATTGATTGGTGCGTAGCGCTTTTCTCAACCTAATACAGCTATGTTCTATCAACAGCGCAGTAAATCTGTGCCACTAAGTAATTAATAATATGAAGGCTACGCGTTGGGCTGAGAGAAGACCTCGTAATGTTGTTAAATAGAGCTCTTCCAAGTAATTAGAACAATTTAAACATTAATTAAATAATAGTACACACATCACACACAGCTGGTTAGCCCCATACTAAACCATTTATAGTAAAGCGTAATATACAATTTGAAATTCATTTCATCACTGGTTAATACCAAATATACCATTCGAAAATCATTCCAACAGTTTGCATCGACCCCAGAGTTCCAACTTCTAACAAACAGCCGCATAAATTCCACAAACCTTTATTTCATTCATGGCCCTGCGAAGGTCGTAAAGAATTAAATCTCCATACAGGGACATTATTCTTGTTGACCTCCTTGCGAGTTTTGGGTTTGGTTGGTTTCATATACTTTGCGACCAACCAGTAAGGGAACGTGCCGGAACGAAATGTAGCAATGTGGTAGACTTTTTATTTTCCCACAACGTAATTTACATTGTAAGAAAATAAAAAAAATATAACATAACTTTATCCTAATTTTAACATTAATCGCACTTTTATAGACCTAGCTAATATTGTAAAGGTTGACTGGAAGAGATCGTTTTAAGCGATAAGGTCGCCAATTGTGGGACACATTTTTTTTGTTCTTAGCTATTATTTTATCTTTAATAATTTTAGTTTTAAGTTTGTGTCCAATAAAGTATTATCTATCTATCTATCTATTGTATAGTACATTCAGTTATTAAATTGCTGTAAATTTTGTAAATGACGTACCAATAATAGCGAATATTATTATGGCTAATAAAAATCTGAATCTGAATCTGAAATACGTGTTGTAGATTTCACTCACCGTCGGACAGTGAAATATCTGTCATAGGGTCCCGTTGGTGCCCTGGTGGGTTTAGAACCCTAAAATACCCATACTCAGTATCGCTGATAAACATTATATCCACATTTTTTTAAGTATGATCTACATAAATGTTTAATAAATGTAATTAATCCATACTGCGTTGGATTGTAGAATAACTAAGCAAATGGTGGGCTGAAATGGCGGAATGGTGTATTGAATGTAATATACGAAAATCATGTGAATTGTGTTAGGACATCTTACCCTGTTTTTTATGTATGGTAGCCACATATATTGGAGGCCATTGTGATTGTGAGAAATTCTCGATACCAGCAATTTGGCTTCAGAAAAGATAATACATTAAAAATAGAAGTTCTATGAATTGTACTTATGAAGTGCAATTTATTGTAATCCGCAATTTATTGTTATAATTATGCTCTTTGTTCGTTACTCCTGATTAGTAGTACCTAAACGAAGACTAGCTAAAACAGCAAATAGCTTTCACTGTCTAGGCGTACACTTTTATAATAAAATACCTGATTTGGCTAAAAATGTTAATAAAAACGTATTACTGACAAAAACAAAGAAATACTTCTTGTAAAGACTTACTATAAACTAGCTGATGCTATAGAAGACAGGCATATAATTAATTATTTGAAAGTACTATCATGTAAAAATTACAAATAATTATATTGTAATTTGATTATTTTATTATATTTATATAGGTTTTATTTTTACAATTCTATATTTATACATACATTGTATAATTTTCATATTGTACTGTTTGACGAAACCAAGTGCTTGTAACTAAGCCTAAGGTTAATAAATATACTTTGACTTTGGCTTTGACTCCTAAAAGAAATAAATGCAAAATGAGGGTAGTGCTACAAAAATCTGCAGTCCACGCGTCGCGGACTGAGACAGTCGCTCTGGAATAGTATGGGAGTTAACCCGCCCGTACCATCACTGCGCCGTAGTACGGAGTTACTTGCGAATATCTCCAAATTAATGTCGCGCGCCGTTCCACGTTTGGATTTTTACTGTGCCGCGTACAGAGAATAGTGTTCTGAACTTAGTACAAGGAGCTTAGGCTACGTTGACGATCGTTAGGTACCCACCAAGCTGCCGCCAGACGCAAGGAGTTGTCCCAGGGAGTGGCGTCGTAGATGAAAGGTACGTGGTCCTAATCTAAGTTTCGCATTTTTCCTTGTGAGAGTCAGCATTTTCACACAGTCCACTTATTTTGTATCGAACACTTTTTATTTAATAATTATTCATCTATACCAATATTTTAAAAAGGAAAAGTTTGTTTGACGCAAATAGGTTGCGAAACTTGTGGACCGATTCGTAAAATTCTTGCACCGTTGGGAAAATAATAAAAATACCTATGCCTATAACAAAGGCTGTGTTTTGTTTTTCTTTGCAACTTAGATTGTTTTATAGCCCGCGTGGAGCCGGGACGGGATGCTAGTTTAATAAAAAGATAATAAAATGGTTCTAATGGTCTTCTGGTTTTAATTCGTAAAATGGTTTTTGATCTGAAGTTCACACATTTACAAATATTAACATAACATGATTTTACAGGCAAACCAATTAACCATAATGTTTAGGCTTACCATTGCTTAGAAATCCATTTGGGTGCCGTTATTGAATGTTTTTTTATGGTAGTAGAATAGCATATAGAATATAAAGATATTATTTAATGACGGGACTATGTTTTTTTTTTTCAGTTTTAACAACTTTAATTCAGTGCTCAGAATCGTTAGTTACAAAATACTAAAATTAAAAATAAATAAAATAAAATTCGTTCGAAGGTTTTATTTAAAAAATAGTCGTATAACAATTTATAAACATCGTGCTTTTGAAGGAAATAAAGAAGTTAAAATAAATCATATTTTTTTCGTAGGTTATAATTTTATGTAGAATCTTTAGAGCTCATAAACTCAATAATGATAACTGTTGATTTTATATTAACTTAGTTCGAGAATAATCTACGGGTGGCCAGCGGGCCCTTCGCTCAAATATACATAGCAGCTAAATCCAGTACAATAGCGTCTCGCCTTAATAAATAAATAAAAACCCTGCGTGTACCGCGAGCGTTTTTCTACATTATTCATGATAATAAATTGATGCGCGTCGCGAATTTCGGACTACTGATAAGGCTTGTCTGAGAAATGGTAGGGCTTTCGACCCTGTTTGTATTTTAATATCCCTCCCAAATGAGAAACGAGAAAGGTCGTATTGTGAGGGTCTTTTGGACGTTTCGCTTATTCTTGATTTGTTTCGTAGATCTTTGGAATCGTTTGGAGTCGCTCCGTTTTTGTACATCGTAAAAGAAAATTGTGTTGTTTTTTAGTACGTATTGTAGCAATGAAAGTCTTAATCTAGCGTGAGTTGGAACGAGGATTTTATTTCTCTCGCTTCTATCGTCCTTAGACCTTAGAAATAAAGAAAGTAATACCATTTTATTTTAAACAAGAAATGGGGTTTCCCTTGGTCACAATTCACCTCGTATTGATATTATGATCTAAGGTGGAGCGCGCTTATACAGAAAAATCGGTTTACTCTTGCTCTGAAAACCACCAGATTATAGTTTCGAGGAACAGGGCGTTTGGCAAAGAATTCCATACCTTCGCGGTTCGCACAATGAAGGAAGCAAATCGCTTAGTACGTGCCGTGGTACCTCCTCGGTATAACGATGTCGCCTTGGTGTTTCCCTGCTCGTCCAATAGTGAAATGATCCTTATATTATTCCTTTATCAATCATGGTCGTCATATATAATTGCTAACGTAGCGTTCCCTGAAAATAATAATAATTGATGTTTTAAATGCTCAAGTACTATATTATCAAGTGTGGTGATATTTTTTTTTTGTATACTTTTAATTCAAGATTTTGCCCTTATGTTATTTATTATTATAAAGTAATGTATTTTACAGGAATTAAGGATACTTACAGAGCATATAATAGACGAAAATTTAGTAAACTAAAAAAAAAAAAATTAAAGTTAAGTACAGTTTAAAAAAAATATTTTCTGCCTTCAACTGATGATTAAGTCTTAATAATTTTGCAGTCATATAGATAATTTGATATTTTTTAAAATTTTATTTATTTATCGAGGCAAAAGCCATGTCGTATAAGGAGGTCAAGGATAGAGCCATCTGGAAAAATCTCCACGAACCTAGCTCTCCAAGCACAGCTCTTAAATATTGATTGATTGAATCAATTGCGACTTAAGTAATGGACCATTTTCAATTATAGTACAACACGTGTTTATTTACCAACAAAATAATAATAGTAACATTCTTCTTCTTCTTCGTATGAGCTAAGTGGCAAGGCTCTGGTGTCAAGAGTTTTCAAGCCGCCCTCAAGCCTCTGACTTGACTTAACGACTACTAGTACTAAGGCTTACAGCCGGGACATACAATTTAACGTGTCAATCGATCGACTGTAACGCCCAGATGAAGATGTCACTTATTTAAAAGACAGTCTTGTGCATGGTCATCCATCCGAGAACGGTCCACATCAACCGTTGCTTAACCTTAATGATCGCGTCAGATCATCTTAGCAAACCGAGCTACAGGCGTTAGTAACATTATATCAGAGTAAAGGTATTAAATAACAGACATTTGGTTTTCCGATGTAGCTTACGAATAGCGTCGTACATTTTGAAACCCTTTGTTTGAGTGTAATATAGTATATTTCAGAATGTATTGTTATAAAACTCTGTTTCTCCATTATTATGACTGTCTAGAAATCTCAAGGATAATGTGTATATTGTGATGTATAAAATAAGTATCTAATTACTCGTTCTTTGAGTAACCATTTATTTTAACACTCCCAATGCAAAACGTATCTGTGTGTGTATGTGTTTGTGTGTTTTTTTTTTTTTTTTGGGGGGGGAATCCTTTTCACGGATTCCAGGCAAAGCTGCCTGGATATGTGGCGACTCGACGCGGCTTCATACTAAAAACTCGACGCTACGCCCCTACCCACTAAACCCTAAACCCTATTTCCTTCTTTCCTCTAATCCCTCATGGAAACCGCCGTCAGGCATTACTTCGTGAAGGGAGGATTTAGCTGCTGCTCTTCCTTCTGGTAACTAAGGTGTTAATTTATTTCCTTCTATATTCTGCTATTTGCTCTTCTTCTTTCGGTCGAACGCAAGTCTTTGAGGACTTCCGTTGCAAATGTGTTGGTAGCGTTCCACGCAGCTTCTGATGACAACATTGCTTCCACTAGTGAATCTGGTTGGATTTTGTGTGTGTGTGTGTGTGTGTGTGTGTGTGTGTGTGTGTGTGTGTGTGTGTGTGTGTGTGTCTGTCTGTCTCTATCATTGTAGTGGATCAATCTGATTTTGATTTTGTATTTTTTTTTGTTAGAAAACTGTGCTGGTGTGTGTTTTCTTAACTATGTTTGATAAAAACAGACCTAAGATGGCGGCCGCCACAAGATGGTGGATAGCATATTTTTTCACAACCACCTCAATATTGGTATTTAAATGAAGAAGCATGATTCTCGTTGCTAAATCGTGTCGTTTTGCGCCCTTCTGGACAAATTTAAAGATAAATAATGGCACCTGTATAGAGAAATAATTAGCCAAGTGCGAGTCAGACTCGTGCATGAAAGGTTCCGTACCATTTTGTATGGGAGCCCCCTTAAATATTTATTTAATTTAATTAGAAAGGTTATATACACGCGGTGCATACGGTGAAAATTTTAGGTGTCTACAAGCTAGAATTATTGATATAAGTATAGCAAAACATACGAAAAGAAAACACGTTTATTGTATGGGGACCCCTTAATATTTTTTTTTTGTGATTCTTACTATAGCGGCACAGAAAGTACATAATTGATGAACATTTCAGTTTTCTAGCTATCACGGTTTCTAAGATACAGCCTGGAGATAGACAGCGGAGGCTTAGTAATAGGGTCCCGTATTTACCATTCATGTACGAAACCCTAAAAAATATCTTCATATACACAATTCATCGACGTTGTCTTAAATCGAATTCTTCTTCTGCTACCTCGTACAATCTTTCAGTATAGGCGCTTCAAATCAAATCTTCACTAAACTACACAGCATCTTAAAATGTGCCAAAATGATCATAACGAGTACAAAATGGCCCCCGAGGGGCTAACTGGGCAAGAAAGGCAATCATACGTTAACTTATTTCGCGAGCCATTAAGAGGGCATTTGTTTTACGCCCATTGCGCTTCTAAGGCGAGAGTTGGAACCTAGGGACGTAGTCAGGGGAGGGCGAAAAGGGGGTGGAGAAAGAGATTTTTATCTGATATTTCATTATTTATTTTTAAGATGGTTCTTCTTCTTTTTCATATGAGCTGGCCAAGCTCTGGTGTCGAGATTTTCGAAGCTGCCCATACGCCTCTGACTTGGCTTAACGACTGCTTCTACTAAGCCTAACAGCTGAAACTTACATTTCAACATGTCATCACACCCACGGTATCACCCATAGAAATTCCATTTTTTTAAACAAACGTCTTGTGCTTGTCAGCGATCCAAAGACTGTTCACATCAAGTGTTGCTTAGCATTGATGATCGCGTCACATCATATTAGCTAGCCGAGTTACAGGCGCTACATTTTAGTTGGTAAGATGTGAGTGACTTTTTGGGATGCTTATGACCTTATTTGAATTTGAAACTCAATGCTATGTAAGTGCCATCTATAATTAGCATTTTTTTACATTAAGTGAGCTTGCACTTGATCACAATTCATCTGATGGTAAGCTATATTGTCATCTAAAAGAGCAGCACGTTTGTCGAGAAAACTGGTTCACTCAAATTTTATAAGTCGTATGCGGTGATAATTTTAGCCAATAAAATAGACTGAAAGTAAAAAAAATAAACTTTTTGCTTTGTGCGAAACTAAAAGCTTGAAAAAGTGTACATAAAATTAAAAACTTCTATGTCACGTTGTAAAATATGCCATAAACTTTACCATTTTACTACACAGCTTTATCAATGCTGTAAAAATACTGTAAACAGCTTTTTTCCTTGCCCCATAAACTTGACCCTTAGTACGTCCGCTCTATAGGTTAATCCCAAACACAGTAGGCACCTATAAAAGGAAATGGGATGCCCCATAAAGCAGGCCCTAAAACGTAACCTTTATGTGGATTCAAAACTATCTTTCTGAGATGTTGTTGGGTAAATATGTTTCTTCGGATTACGGCCTTCTTCGCGCCTTATTTTGACAGTTGCGTATTTAAGAAAGGGTCTGAACGATGTTTGCAAAGTAGGAGAATTTGATAAATAAAATATTTTTCATCTCGATCCTTTCTTGGGAAGGTTGCGTGCGTTTGAAGGTTACCAAATTGTTGTAACGTAGTTAGGGCGTAGGATAGATCAGAGAAGCTTCTAGATCTTTGAAACAAATTGAATGTTGGATAATGATTTGTTATTTTGAGGGACACTAAACATTTTGTTATCTTACCCATAGCTGTAATATACTATGTATTGCCTTTAAATAAGTAGAAATATTCTAAACTTTAAATAAGTTTGTGTTCTATTTTAAGTGCCAATATTTAATTTTCAAAATGATGAAAAACACAATGTTTGATAACTATTTATTAACTTCTGTTTTGTATATAAAATAATGGAACAATAATTTACATGAAGAAATAACGTGTAAGCTAAGAAATGAATCTAAACTTTCATCTATGAAACACCTAATCTATTGTTGTCATATTTATATTAATACGATGGGATCATATTTGTACTGATAGTTGTACTCTGACTTACCGATGCTATACCCCAAAATCACTCAAACACTCACGCACATAACACTTGCACCAACCATAGCCGTAAGTTTGTAAATTCAAGACACTTAACTATCACAAACACAGGCTACTGAAGGAGATAGGGCACCCAAGTGCTAAGATCGCATTCCATATACGTCCATATATGAGTATGTTCCAGAGTATTGTCTTTTATAATACTTGAACATACAAAATTATACATAACATGTATTGTTTTCTCAATTTATAAATTTCAATTTATTCAGGTACAAATTTCATATTTTTAGTATATTCTTTCGCTCATTTCATTTGCTTAATATTGCTATTACATTTTCTCTCTGCTATTCTGTTGTATTACAAAAATGGAGTTCTATAAATAAAGCGGAATCGAAATTGAAATTTCTTTTTTAAAATATTACCAACTACAGAAAGTTGAAACCCAATAAATGACTGTTACAATCTCCGCTTGAAGCCGTGAGATATTAAAATTAGGTTGCAATAATTAAAACTACAGTTCATTTATATTCCCGATAGAAAATAAAACAAAAAAATTACAAATTTACTAAGAAATTAATGAAGCAAGTAAGTAATTGTTATCTACAACTAGCTGATATACCAAACTTTGTCCTGCCTTAACAATGATAATTTAATTCGAATTGGTATCCTACTTATGCGAAAGTTTGTGTGTGTGTGTGTGTGTGTATGTTTGTTACTTATTCACGCCCAAATGAATAAGCTGATTTTAATGAAATTTAATATGATGAGTGATCAGACCTTGGATCACATAGTAGGCTACTTTTTATCCCGGACTAACGCTGGTATGACAGCGGGTGCCGCTAGTAATTAATAATAAAAAATGTTCGATATTTCAGATATCATCCTTATAATTAATAATAAATAAAGAAACAGAAACAGTAAAAAGTGTGTTCACAATAAAATTAATAAAATTGTTTTAAAAAACAAACAACCGACTTCAAAAACACAACTAAAAAGGGAAAAATAATTTTAAGCCTAAATCAAATCAAGAATATATAAATAGAATAGGAGAGTTTATTTCATGTACTTATAAAAAACTATTTACAATTTTTAGTAATCCTGTATTCTTGGAGTCGGTGCCAGCAAAGAAAGACAATTGAAAATAGTTTGTTTTAACAAACATTAATTTGTTCTTATTAGATGGCACCGACTTCAAGAATACAGGATTACTAAAAATTGTAAATAGTTTTTTATAAGTACATGAAATAAACTCTCCTATTCTATTTATATATTCTTGATTTGATTTAGGCTTAAAATTATTTTTCCCTTTTTAGTTGTGTTTTTGAAGTCGGTTGTTTGTTTTTTAAAACAATTTTATTTTTACATTTTTAGTGGTTGGTAATGATATTTTGTTTAAGTTTAGCTATGGAGAGCCAAATATACTTCACGATGAAAAAATTTGGCGTGTGCCAGGCAGGCAACCAATTGGGAGCAAATCGAGCTATACGCGAGCGAAGCGAGCGCGAAAATTTTCACCGTATTTGTTCGAACCGTTTGAGCATAAAGAAGTCCAAAGCAGCACAAATTACATATTGTTTGTTGTGTCAAAGTGCGAGCGAAAAGAGGTGGATGCGAGCGAAGCGAGCGCGAAAATTTTCACCGTATTTGTTCCAAGCGTTTGAGCATAAAGAAGTCCAAAGCAGCACAAATTACATAATGTTTGTTGTGTCAAAGCGTACTAGAACCAATCGCGAGCAAAGCGAGCTATGTTCGATCGAAGCGAGCGCGAAAATTTTCACCGTATTTGTTCGAACCGTTTGAACATAAAGAAGTCCAAAGCAGCACAAATTACATAATGTTTGTTGTGTCAAAACTTACTAGAACCAAGTGCGAGCGAAAAGAGGTGGACGCGAGCGAAGCGAGCGCGAAAATTTTCACCGTATTTGTTCCAACCGTTTGAGCATAAAGAAGTCCAAAGCAGCACAAATTACATAATGTTTGTTGTGTCAAAACGTACTAGAACTAATTGCGAGCAAAGCGAGCTATGCGCGAGCGAAGCGAGCGCGAACATTTTCACTGTATTTGTTCGAACCGTTTGAAGTCCAAAGCAGCACAAAATATATAATATTTGGAGTGTCATAAGCCCAGAACATCCTGGGGGAAATTCGAACAAAGCGGGATAACTCCTAGCGAAGCGAGCGCGTAAATATTTTCCTTATCCGTTCGAGGGTCTTGTCTATTAATATATCAAATTTTACAGTTCCTTCTTCCACTAAGTATGACCCAAGTGGCCAAGCTCTGGCGTCGAGAGTTTTTCAAGCCCCTGATTTAGTTTGAACCCTGCTTGTACTAAGAGTAGTGGTCCAGGCCCAACAATTAAACGTGTTATCCGAAGCACAGTAACGCCCAGATGAAAATATCACATTTTTTTATGGAAGTCTTGTGCATGGTTAGCCATCCAAAGACTGGCCGCATGGGCCGTTGCTTAGCCTCGATGTTCGCGTCAGATTACTTTTGTTAGCCAGGCTGCTAATTTTATGAGCGAAATCTGTATTGCCGTATGAGCGCGAAGAAGTAAAATAGGTTATCGAGTTATTTGGGCTTCCCACGGGAATAGCAATGTTTTTTAAGATAAAAAGTAACCTTCGTGTTATACAAGGTCTAGTCTACCCCCTATATCAAATTTTAGCGAAATCAGTGTGTCATGTGTTATTTGGTGCATCCCACGGGAACAATAATTATTTTCGGGATCAAAAGTAGCCTATGTGTAAACACATAGTCTAACCTATCTTCATTCCAAATTTCATCAATATCAGTACAACCGTTCGAGCGTGAAGAAGTTAAAAAGATTTATATGTTATTTGGTGCATCCCACGGGAATAGTTTATTTTCGGGATAAAAAGTAGCATATGTGTTAACACATAGTCTTACCTATTTTCTTCTCAAATTTCATGAATATCAGTACAGCCAAACGAGCGTGAATCTCTCTTCATGCGTAAAAATAACCTAAGTTTTTAGGTTTTTCTTCGATTTCCCTAGGAGTCCATTCATCAGAACCAGTTTTGGTGACAATGGGACCAATTCAGAACCATTCTCTTTCAATCAAAAAAAGAATTTTGAGAATCGATCCACAAATGGCTGAGAAATCGGTGAACATACATAAAAAAAAAAAAAAATACATACACGTCGAATATATAACCTCCTCCTTTTTGAAGTCGGTTAAAAAATGAATATATTCTTATTAAGGGATTTCAATAAATGTCATTAAACGTGTTTTTTTTTTTGGCTATATAACAAAAATGGTAGCGTGTAGACACCTACAATTTTCACGGAAGAATTTCACAATTGTCAGGACACTTTTAAATTTGTTTAAGTTCGTGTGTAATACAGAATTAGCTACTTGTGTCTATCTATCATCTGTGTTACGGCAGTATCCTTGAGAGATAGTAATGTATGCAACTACATGCTTCCACAGACACAGGTGTTTATGTGACCTGCAGATTGTTGCCTATATCTACTGTAAAACAAAGAAGCTCAATGTTCCATTAAAATTTGCAAAATACAAACTCGCACTTGAAGATCCGTCACGCACGACATTCTATCTTGATCAAGGCGCTGTGTAGCAATTTATAACAATAGAGGCGGCACCGTCGTCTGTCAGCTCTAATGCTGATGAATCGCGCGGTTTTCTGCCGGTTCTATCGCGATATTGATTCTGTGCTCTATTGTGCTGTCTTGGGAACCAGTGATGAGTAGGGGATTTTAGTACAGCATATTGTGGCAAGATTAGTGAGAAAAAAATACATTTTAGTCCTTACAGCTAGGCTATTGGCCACCAGGGCGCATGAACACATGAGCTATTGATACTCTAGCCTAAGGCATGCCTTGGCTGAAATAACTTTTTTAAGAATTTCACACACGGCTGTTTAGCCCCACACTGAACCATTTCTAGTTTGTATTATGGTTGCTAACACAACTGATATACTACATATACATACATACATATTATATAGAAATACATATTTAACACCCAGACCCACAGCCAACAAATTTAGTTAAGCACAAAGATGTTGACCGGACCAGGAATCGAACTCGGGACCTTCTGATTAGCAGTCCGGAATGGTAACTTTTACGCTAACGAGGTCGTCAAAAACTTAAGGCTCAAGAACTGTCGGAAGTGAGATTCCGACAGTCCATTCCAGTATTGCCAATGTGGATGTTGCTGCAAGCAAAAGCTAGGAGGGCCTCAGTGTGTTTCCACCGAAGAACCTGAAGCCTTCCATCAGGAATCGAGGTTGGGCACCGAGGGGGTTTTAGTGGGTGAAAACCCCACATAGCCTAGCTGCACCCCTATGTAGCTGGGTATCTTAACGAAGATTTCTTTCGCGTCAAAAAAATTTAAAACAATGGCTAGAATAACTGGAAATTAGGATAAAATACAATGCTGGGATGCTTCATGCGATAGCCTGACTTGCACTTAGCTAATTTTATATTGTTACAAAACCTTTTTTTTTGTTGACGAGGGGGAAATCTTCGACAAGATACCTGGCTACGATGGGGCGTAGCCAGGTTATGTAGGATTTGTACCCACTAAAATCCCCCCGGTGACCTGCCTCTGTGCTTAACGGAGGTCTCCGGGAAACACTCCGGAGACCTCATGCACTGCGCTGTGGCCCTTCCCGGATTGTTTCGCGACGCCGTCGTCGTTCAACCCGGACTCGATGGAGCAGATGACGGAACCCCATCTCCAAACACCTTCGAATCTGATGCCCCTTTTAAGAGGCGACCTCTTACGACAGGCAGGGGCAATTCCGCAGCCTTATTCTTTCACCCAGGCTGCAGGGTTAATATTGTTACAAAACCTAGCTTACGTTTATACAGATGTCTATGTTCTTATGTTTATTTTATTACTAGTTGCACCTCGCAGCACTACCCGTATTAATCTGAAACGAAAAAATAGTCAATATGTTTATCCAAGTTGTAACCTATCTTTGTAGTGAATCTCGTCAAAATCGGTCCAGCCGTTGGAGCGTGAAACGAGTAACTTAGATTTTTAAGTTATTTGACTATCCCACGGAAACCACGATTGTTTTCGGAATAAAAAATAGCCTATGTGTTAATCCAAGGTCTAACCTATCTTCACACCAAAATTCATCAAAATCAATTCAGCCGTTTGAAAGCGAAGAAGTAACAAACATACATACTTACACATAAACTTTGGCATAACATATGAAGGATATTGGGTCGTGAAGGAGTTACATAAATTTTGAAGTTTATCCAAGGTCTAACCTATCTTCATACCAACAAGATAGTAAGATATTTGTTATTGGTACATGTGATACTAGACTGTAATAATTATGATAATAAATATCCCTAAACTAATACGAGTACAAAACCTAGCCTACGTCAGATGTGTATAGTCTCAAGACACATCAGTAATGTGTGTGTATTGATCCAATCCACGGTCTGAATCTTCATAGCGCCGATTTGCTAACAAGCCCCAAGGCGCTCAGCTGTCAGGGGAATTATTTAGGCAAATCGGAACTCGAGATCTCACATGGGTACATGGCTTTGATTAAGGCCGAGACCACATCAGATCGCGGCGCGACGCGAACGTGACAAGTTCATATGAAAGTGTATACGAGGGTGAATCAAAAAGTTCTTAGAAGTGCATATATATGAAACTTTTTTGGATCAAGTTCAATATTGAAATTAAAGAGTGTCTATCACACTATATTTATGCAGACTGTCACTTGTTTTTGTCAGTTCGATCGCATGTAATATTTTTTTTTGTGCAACGAGTTGCAAAAAAGTTAAAATTATGGATAAAAGTGAGTTACGTGCGGTGATAAAATATCTCAGTTTGAAAAAAATGTCTACGAAGGAAATTTTTTTGGACATTCAGCAGACATCAGGGGGTGATGCTGTACCCTATTCTACGGTTACGTACTGGATGGCTGAATTTAAAAGAGGTAGATCAAGCTGTAAAGATGACCCGCGTTCTGGGCGGCCTTCAACCTCCGTTACAGAAGAAAATGTCAAAAAAGTTGAGAATCTGGTTTTGGAAGACAGAAGAATGACTATAAAACATATAGCTGAGATCCTAAATATATCTTTTCGTAACGTTCAATCCATTTTAATTGATTCACTGTGGTTCAAAAAAGTGTCTGCAAGATGGGTGCCACGAATGTTAACCGACGAAAACAAAAAGCGACGTTTGGAAATTTCCAAGCGTAATCTCGAAATGTTCCAGCGTAATTCGGATAATTTTTGCCGTCGTCTTGTCACCATGGATGAAACGTGGGTCCACCATTTTGATCCTGAAACTAAAAGACAAAGCATGTCTTGGAAACGACCATCCTCTCCATCCATTAAGAAATTTCGAGTTGCTCCTACCGCTGGCAAAGTTATGGCCTCTGTGTTCTGGGATAGTGAAGGAATCCTTTTTATTGATTACATGCCAAAAGGCCAGACGATTACTGGACCCTATTATGCAAATTTAATCCCGAAAGTGCGTGAAGCTATTAAAGAAAAACGTCGTGGAAAACTGTCGTTGGGCGTGTTGTTCCTTCAAGATAACGCTCCTGCTCATCGATCGGAAGTTGCGCTCAAGGCAATCCGCTGTGCTGGCTTCAATCTCCTTGACCACCCACCATATTCTCCGGACTTAGCCCCAAGTGATTTTCACTTATTTCCAAGATTAAAAGAGGAAATTCGTGGAACAAAATTTCACGATAATGACGCGGTTATAGCTGCCGAAGAGGACTTTTTCGAGAGTCAAGAAAATATTTTTTTTCACAAGGAATAAGGAAGTTAGAAACGCGTTATTCTAAATGCATTGCATTGGAGGGAGATTATGTAGAAAAATAGAATATTATTATTTAAATCTTTGCATTTTTTAATATTGATTCCAAGAATTTTTTGATTCACCCTTGTAGATAGAATAGAATATAAATAGATGACAAAATTAAATATTTAGTGTACTTCCGCTGTGATCACAGCGGAAGTACACTAAATATTTAATCTATTTACAATGGATTTCCGCAAAGTAACGCCTGAGTCAATAAGTTATTTAATAGAATATAACTTTATTGTACAACCACAAAAAAAAATATATAAAATTAAAAAATTAAAAGTAGCGTACAATGGTGGCCTTATCACTTATGGTAATTTCTACCAGGCAACCGGTAATGGAAAAATAAAACATACAAAAGATAATTCCTTTTAATAGATAGATTTATTAAAAGGAATGTTTTTTGAAATCGATATTTTTTTTTGATATATTAAATACTAGTTGCACCCCGCGGCGTTACCCGTGTTAATCCAGGACAAAAGAAGTTAATCCGGGATAAAAAGTAGTCTTTGTGCGCCCAGATAAAAAGCCATCCAGACACCGTCGACCGTTGCTTAGCTTCGATGATCGCGTCAGACCACCTTAGCTAGCTAAGTTACAGGCGCTACAACGACTGAACTGATTTTAATGAAGTTTGGTACACACTAATTTAGAGTCTAGTATAACGTATAAGCTACTTTTAAGCTCGGTGTAACGCTATTGACACTGCAGGGCGAACCTTTTAATACGCACTAATATAGTTTTTTTTTTCATGTTGCCTATTCTTTTGTTTTTGAACTTACGACCATATATTATTATATGTAATGGTCATAATGTCTATCTAGATATGACACTGACTTTAATATAAACATTAAAAACCTTTGTAATATAACGGATAATAAATTTGCTACAAAATTTTAAGAACACTGTTATAAGATAGTTATAAAATTTGTAAATAAAAATTAATAGATTGTAACTTATGCTCCACTGTATAATTAAACTTATGCAGTATATGCTAAATAAAATACGTAGTAAAGTACGTAAATAGACTAATAATGATAGATACATAGAAAACTCTTTATTGGACAAATTAATTAAATAAAAAAAAAAAGAAAGCGCATACATATTAGTGTGCCACAATTGGCAGCCTTATCGCTTAAAGCGATCTCTTTTAATGCAGTTTCCTAGTATATAAGGTCTCCGATTTTATTAGGGGTTAAGATTACTACTATTAATAAATAAATAAAAAACTAACGGTCAATTTGGTATAAACAACTGACCGATAGTGTCCATAGTCATTCACGGCATATTTCCCTGAGTTATGCTCCATCAAAGTTACCCCCACTCCAAGTAGAGGGAACTCCTCGATCCTTCCTAATTGAGTTCTGCCTTGCAGAAACCGTTATGCAGTGGAAATTTAATTACTAACGCAGCGGATGGCATATTCTCTGATATATTATGCTTGTACTGTCATAGAGTTACTATGTAATGAGTTACTATGTAAAGGACGCTAAAACAATTCTTTAAAAATAATCCATTTTATTCTATAAACAGTTTTTGAATATGCAACTTGATGACATAATTTTGCAATAACATCTCTAATTTTAAATACCTACAATTTTAGTCTATGTTACAATAATTAAGTTTAGTTTAGTTAATATCATTCTATGTTGCTTAAACTAAATGTAAAGGCTTACCAAATGCGATGAGATGTTGCAAAGTCAAAAAATGTTTTTATTTTTTTTTATTTTATTTATGTACTAACAGTACTTTTTAACAACCCATAGACTCAGTTTTCAGGAAATCCACTCAGGCGGAAATCCATTGTAGATAGATGTTATTTAGTGTACTTCCGCTGTGATCTGAAACCAAATTAAGATAAGAACAGGAAAAATTAAAATATTTAAAAAATTAAGTGTGTTCCTCCGACCGACCACCACACCTCCACTACCTCGTTGGCGTAATGGTTACCATGCCAGACTGCCAATCAGAAGGTTCCGGGTTCGATTCCCGACACGGCCAACATCTCTTTGTGTTGAACTAAATTTGTTGGCTGTAGGTTTGGGTGCTAAATATGTATCAATATAAAATATGTATGTATGTATATGTAGTATATCAGTTGTGTTAGCAACCATAATACGAACTAGAAATGTTTGAGTATGGGGTAAACCAACAGAACTAATTTTAGTAATAATATTACTTATTATAATTTACATCGATACATTGGATCCATACGTGTAGATTATTTTTTCTAGAAGCAAATAAACCAATTCATTTGATTTGATTAAACAAACAATAAGCAGTCTAAAATGTCAATCAACTTATAACCCAAACCTTCCATCAAAACAAATCGTTACTCACCGAATAACTTTCAAAAGAAACCACAAAGGTTTCCCAATAACTGTAATAAAAATTGGACAAAAGAACTTCGAACAATTAAACCGATAGCGCACCGATTCATTGAATGGTACAAAAAGCTATATTTATGGAGACCTCATAGTCTTTACCAATATCATGTTGGAAATAAATAAAGAATGACGGCTTGCGAGGGAAAGAAGTTAATAATAGCCTATTCTTTGAATCGGTTGCCGTCAAAGACGTTATTTTATGGACTGAGTTTGAAGGTTTATTAATATTTAAAACTATTATATTTATCATCAACCAGGCTTCGCCAGGTCAATTTTCGCGTAACATATTATATTGATATCTTGAACCATTTTCGCATCGCACGCAACGGAAGACCTCAAAGATGAATAGTTTTCTCCGTTTTTTTCCACATTTTCCATTGTATCTTTGCTCCTATTAGTTGCTGCGTGATGTAATATAGCCTCAAGCCTTCCTCGATAAATGGTCTAAGCAAACTAACAAAAACATTTTTCAATTCGCATAAGTAGTTTCTGAGATTAGCGCGTTCAAACAAACAAACTCTTCGGCTTTATAATCTTATCTTAATATATATAAATCTCGAGTCACAATGTTTGTCTTCAATGGACTCCTAAACCACTTAACCGATTATAATAAAATTCGCACACCATGTGCAGTTCGATCCAACTTGAGAGATAGGATAGATTAAATCTCAAAATATAGTCGCAATTTTAATTTATTGCTAATTATTGTCTGTTATTATTTGACAGTCACAATTATCTGTTAACTCCAAATGATTTTAACAGATGTCGATACCTTTCGACTGGGTTGAGTAAATAATCAATAGATGGCGCTGATATGGTAATCTACGAACGTGTCATATAAGCTACACTATCTATTTTTCATACCCCTAAGTGAGGCAAAACTACGTTTGCCGGGTCAGCTAGTATTTGTATAGATTTGAAATTACAAACGTAGGAATCCCGCGACAGCGTATTTGAGGTAGCAGCCATCTTGGTTCTAAATTAATTTTAATGTATATTCTACATGTCAAGTACTTTTATTTGCTACCCACATTTAGACAGTTGAGAAAAACGCGTCATCCGCCATCTTGGATCGATTTTCATCAAGGAGCTGAAAACACTCCCCACTAACACCAAACTAAACAAAATAACTAAATCAATTTTTTTCATAGGAGCTACTAAGCTACATTCAGACACAAACACACACCAACAACTTGCGTTGAGAATTAAAAATGTTATACAAAATATACTTTTTTTGTTGATCAGTCAATCATAGAAGTCTTTAGAGACCATATTAAACAACTTGTAAATTAACCTATTGACACAAGCGTTACTTTGCGGAAATACATTGTAAATAGAAGACAAAATCAATTATTAGTGTAGGTACTTACCAATTACACCAGAAGACAAAATTAAATTATTAGTGTACTTCCGCTGTGATCTGAAACCAAATTAAGATAAGCATAGAAAAAAATAAAATTATTAAAATTTTACACACCAATTTTTTTTAATTTTTTTTTTTTTTCTTATCTTTATTTGGTTTCAGATCACAGCGGAAGTACATTAAAAAAGTATTTTTGTCTTCTACTTAACTTTTAAATTGGTGAAACTGGTGCTTTGTGCTTCTAGAAAGAAAGTCCGTTATTTGCGCATGAGCTATCAATAAGGTTGCTAATCTTTGCTTCTGAGAAATGAATTACTTCGACAAAATGTGATTACAATTTGACAGAATTGGGCAGAGCAATATTTTTAGCAATCGTTTTTCGGTTGAATCAGAATGAAGAAGGAATGTAATTGTATTAGAATGACAAACCCTACTCAAATAATATGTTTTTGTCAATTTGGAACATAAACTTATTGTTGAGCGGTCATTTAATTTATTTATTATATTCAGTCTGATGACACCTTTCCTCTGGAGACGATTGGGAGCGGATTATTTTTACTTAGAATTAATTAATTTATAAAAAATTTAGTTTAATTTTGTCAACTAAACTACATCGTTAGTAATATATTTATTGTTTTTTTTTCCAGGTACATAAATTTATCAGATTAAAATTTTTCTATACAAGCATGTTAAATGTAAATCTTTGTAATTTTAATTAATACACTTTATCAAAAGAAAGGAATGTTGGTAGCTTTCTTAAAACTTCTAAACACACGTGTCAGCAACACTCTCACGTAAGGTGTAGCTTGGCCAACATAACAGTAAAATGATTTGACTATGATTTGATATGTCTTAATATTTCCCATGTAAATGAAATTATTTCACATCCATTTTGCAATAAAAATCATAATATTGTAACCCAGTCTCAAGTTAACGGTTAAAGTTGACAAACAGTTGCAAAAACGCAGAAAACATTGGAATAAAATATCAATATCTCAATTTTACTACTTCACATTTCCAACAAACTACTTTGCTTCATAAAACTAAAGCGAGTATGAATGTTCATTCTTTTCATTAAGCCCAAGAGACGGGCTGCATTCATAATAGTCAGAAATAAAGAAACTTGGCTCGTTCAGCTAGCAAAAGAAACTGTAAGAAAATAATTAGAAAAATAATTCAGCCATTTATATGCTAGATGAAGGAAACTTGCCCGTATGTATTAGAGAGGTTTTTTATTTAAAAAGTTTTAAGGCACGTCTACAATGCAGTTGCTTTTGAGTCATAATATGACATTTATGAACTTAAGCGATGTAGTGCAGAGTTCAAACGCAAGCGATGCGCCTGCACAGCAGTAGTAGTTGGTATTTCACGTGATAAGTTTTGCCAAATTTATCAACAAATAAGTAAGATTTATTTTCATTGTTTACAACTTTCAGAAGCATAATATTATTGTTTTTTTTTTAACAAAAAAAATACATTAGTTGTAGTCACTAGGTATTTCACGTGATAAATTTGACAGTCAACAAATAGGTAAGATTTTTTTTGAAGAATTTAAGTTTAGATACATTTATTTATTTTACTTACCGGCACATCATTTTGAAAGACAAAAATAATGTTTTTTATTAACTCCTTAAGCTATGCATTTGATCAGCAGACTCAGACTCCGCGGTTTGTAGCAAACAAAATTCAGGGAAAATTTCAACAGAAAAGGAGAAAAAAGGGGAAAATCATTTTTTACTTACAGCGCCATCTTTGATACATAGCATGTACTACACACCAATATGGTTTTGCATGGTGGTGGAGCAGGCGCAAAAAGCGACCTTCACGCGGGCGGAGCCGCGGGTAACTACTAGCTATTATATAGTATTCAATATGTATAAAATATTTTTACTTTCGGTATGACTGCACCCTAACATTGCAATGACTTCATAAAATGAGCAGAAGCAAGTTGTTTGATCGGTCACTTTATTAAAGTTGCCGTCTAGAAAAAAGCAGAAAAACTACGGCAAAAAGTAGTTTTCTTTTCCCCGAGTTCTTTGTTTGTTTTCGAACAGCGGTGAAAGTTAAATTTTTAAACGTAAGAATATTTTGCCAAGCTGGCTAGACATAATATAAGTTTTTTTGTTATGTTCTTGAAAAATAGTTACTTTACTATAAATGTAAAAATATTGAAAGATAATTTCTTTGTAGCCTGATGGTAGGTAGGCTGATAAATTGCTTAAAAATATTTTAGAAATGTGAATTTATAATAGTATACTATTTTTAAAATCTGTAATACTCGTATTTGACAACCTCGTTGGCGTGATGGTTACCAAGTCGGACTGCCAACCAAAGGGTCCCGGGTTCGATTCCCGGGACGGCCAACATCTTTATGATAAACTAAATTGAATTGGTTGGCTGTCGGTCTAGGTGTTAAATATGTATCGATATAAATTATTTACGTAAGTTTATGTAGTATGTTACTGTATTTGGTCTCACAGCGGAAGTACAATATATATTTTATATTTTCTTCCATTTACAATGGATTTCCGCAAAGTAACGCCTGATTAAAAAGGTTATATTGAAATGTTATAATGTGATTATTTATATTCATAAAAAATATACAGTCGAATAAAGGTTTCTCCTCTTTGGTTTTCCTTGGCAGTCGGCTAAAATCAAAACAAAACAGTGCAAAAATATTATAAAATATGATATCCTGAGGCCTTCATAAAGTATTTCAATCCACTCCGTAGTCCCTTCTGGCAAGTTAGGTACCGCTTTCTTTCTCGAAATTTCCCTGGACGATAAGACGGCTATTAATTGTTGGAAACCTTCCGAATTAATCTTGGACTTAAATGTGGCGTCCCCTAGCGGAGAGTGCTGAAGGTTCCGGAAGCTGTTGATTGATCCGAGAGAAATCATTTCCGGTGTTTAAACTCATTAAATGACTCGTCAGACATTTGAAGAATGGCTGAGTGTTGAGAAATTAAACTGTTTTACGTTTGGTTGAAATTCAATTCAGCTAATTTCAAATAATTTAAATCTACTCGTATTTCGTGAATTTCGAAAATTATTTTAGCCGCTATGATTGGTTGTAAAGTTGAGATTTCCAAATAATTCATCATCATCATTAATTAGTCGTTTTAATATAGACTTTAACGTGACAATAATTATTAAGTAAGTTTACGTTTTTTTTTTTAATCCAAGAATTGGGTTTTAGATTATTAAGTAACATTCTATTAATTTCCCGTTCACAAACATATATAATATCCTAAATATGAACACATAATTATATAAAACTAGCTGACCCGGCAAACGTTATTTTGCATTAATAATTATTTCTAAATATACAGTAGCCGATTATCAGACTTACTGAATACGCATTTAAAATTTGGAAAAAATCGGTCAAGCCGTTTCGGAGGAGTACGGTAACAAACTCTGTGACACGGAAATTTTATATATAAGATAAGGTATTATTTTCCATTTAAAATCTCATAAATTTCTACCAATAAATCGCTTCACTCGAGTTTCATCTCAGTTTCATAAGTTCCAGTTAAAAATGAACTACTTCACTTAACTTATTGTTACTTCTCTCCCATTCTCTTTGTCGATTTCGAGAACTTTCTACTAATTCAAACGACATCCTTAGAGTTCCATACCTAAAAGGTAAAAACGGGACCCTATTACTAATCCTCAGCTGTCTGTCTGTCTCCAGGCTGTATCTCAGAAACCATAATAGCTAGAAAGCTGAAACCTTTACAAAATATGTATTTCTCGTGTTGCTATAACAACAAATACTAAAAATAAAAAAAAATATTAAGGGGGGTACCCATACAATAAACGTGTTTTCATATATTTTTTGCTATATATCAATAACGGTAGGTTCTAGACACTTAAAAATTTCACAAAACATATAAAAATATATTGGTTATCTAAATTATAAAATAAATATTTAAGGGGGGCTCGCATACAACAATGGAACGCATCACTTCATGCGCGAGCCCAACCCACACTTGGCCAATTGTTTTAAATAAATGACTTTCTTAAAATTTAAAAGTAAATGTTTGAAAAATATACCAATTACGACTTAGACATCTACATTAGCTTCCTTTTAGCACCCTGGATTACCTTTCCCTGGTTGTAAAATCGTGACCATCGTTAATGCTTGATTTATCACCTTTCTCAAAAGGGCCCTGCGACGAGCCCTGCGGAAAAGGCTCTAGCACAAATGTTACACTGATTTGAAAGGGTAACAAGACACGTATTAATGATTATGGTCGTGGAATTTGTTTAAAAAAGTTCCAGTAAATGGTACTGGGTTTTTAGGGAAGTAATAGACTTAAGTATCCGCTGTCTGTCACCAGACAGTATTTCAATAACTGTGATAACTAGAAAGCTGAAATTTTCCTAAGTCATGTATTTACCGTGCCGCTTAAGGCTTTCCGAGCCCCATACTAAATGCTTCTCAGACTGGCAACCATTTCCTCTAAGATTTTTAAATAGTAATCACTTAACATAAACTTAAAATGGTCTAATTGGGGCGCGAAATAGGTAATATTATACATTTTTTATCGCAAAACAGATATATCAGCGTGATTTTTTCCAGCAAAATACACATGTATGAGTGCAGTGCAACAACTTAGCTGTTCAGTTGACAGTGTCGCTAGTGGAGTTTTGTTGCCACCTAAGAGTGCTGTCGAACTTGTAATTCCAATTTTGGCCACCTGAACAGCTAAGTTGGTGACATGTATACGTATACATTGTTAGTTTCCGTTTCCGTTAGTGTCATTCTCTCTGCCAAACATGAACCCAAGCTTACCATCCGTAGTAATAAATCAACAAAATTCCGTTAGATGGCAGGATCAAAAAAAGTATTGTTAAAGAGTTTGATGAAATTTATTTATTATTTTTAAATAAATTATTGCTATTTTTATATTAAGTATCGTAATAGAATTAAAAATTTAAAATATGTATAATTTTGTTTGATTATTTGAATGAAATTTAGTTATGTCAATGTCAGTTTGTCATATTTGACATACTTAAAAAAACGTATTTATATTGCAGCAATATTTTTTAGGGTTAGGTACCCTAAGAATGAAATTAATATACTACTGCGATCTTTTCTGTACTTAAAAGATAAAAACGAATGCCTTTTACAAAATATTCGTTGTCTGTCTTTATGTCACCAGGCTGTTTCTAATACACCTTGATAGCTGAAACTTTCACAAATTATTTGTTTCCGTTGCCTATAATCCAATGCTATAACCCAAGAGTATACAAGTACTAGATACGCTATAACAACAAATACTAAAAACACAAAATATACAAATATAAAGAGTGGATGACACGTTTTTAAAGTGTACCTTAAAAGACGTGTTATATTTTGTATTTTTGCTCAATATCAAAAACGATAACAGGACACTAAAGAATTCTACAGAATATTAAGCTACGTATTACCTCTTTTTACTCTATCTTTACAATGACACTTGGTAGATTCTTTCATGATTTCTCTCTTTCTTTCTTTCAAAATAAAATGAATGTTTGATATGGGGTTCCCATACAAAAAACATGTTTCTTCGCCATATTTTAATAATGGTACGGAACCCTTCACGCGCGAGCCCGGTTCGTACTTGGCCAATTATATCAAATTTTTATACCTACGTCTTTTGTTTACCTATCAATATCTTTAACAATCTCATAATTACAAAAGGCTTGTTTGTTTGTTTGTTTGGATGTTTTTATGTTTTTTTGACGCGAATAGGCTCCGAAACTATTGGACTAAAATTAAAAATTCTTACACCGTTGGGAAGTTACATTATCCCCAAATGACATAGGCATTATATTTTGTTGCAAAGGGTAAGAACTTCTTATTAAGACTCCAGTAATGTAACACAAGGTATAAAAAAGAGTAAAAAATTTGTTTCATCGCATGCGCTAAGAAAAGTTAGTTGTGGCGGGTGTCGTTTAGTATGTCTTGAGAGCAGCGGAACCCATAAATACAAAAAAAAACTTTAATCTATGTCAAAATTATAATGCGATAAAATTTAAATGTTTGTTTGTAACGAATAACATATTACACATCTGAACGACTTTCAAACATATCTCCTAGAATTCAATTTTTTTTATGCCCGTGCTAAGCCGGGACGGGCCACTAGTGTATAATTATATCAACGATACATGTAAACTGCCAGGTGTACATTTATTATAACTAAGATTTCGACAGGCCTCTTACCGTAGAATAATAATAACAGTTTTTTTTATTTCAAATGTAGCTAAAATTGTATCCATAGTCTAATAAATATAAATTCCCTGATAAGTAATATGTAATTATTTACTTTTCTGATCATTAGACTTGAAGCTGATAAGATAGAGTAAAAATTAGGTTTCATCAATAAAAGGTCTCTGGATACGTAGCTTTATCAGATTTTGGCACCCCACGCACGCACTGTATGTAGAAGGTACATATGTGTCTAGCTCCGGTTTTGATGTTCTTAGCTATGTATGATGGTATTCGCATGTCCGCGAATACAAAATATTGGATATGATATTATTCGCAACTTTCCCAAATGAAAGGGCTTACATTTTGGAATCATGCGAAAAATACAACTGTTTCATGCAATATGTTAGATGATTCGTGAGAAAAGTTTTTTCTTGTTACTTATATCATGTACCCTATAGATTTTTACTTTTCTAATTTCGTTTGAGGTTTGAAGGTATGCGCTATGAATATTATATACACGAAAACGAAACCTATTGAAAATATATTCTTTCTCATAATTTTCCTTCAAAAAAAAAGTTTCAAACAAAATAAAATAGCAAGAACAATTCATGAGATTCGAACCATGGTCAATTCAAATCATAAAAATATTTCATGTTCCAAAAATGCTTCCTCTACGAACGAGCTATATAATCGACAATTGAGCGTTCGAAATTGGCATCCATATTCAAATATGCTGAAGTTCAAGTGACAAAAAAAATTGTCAATGCTAGTGTGAGTGTAGCCGCATCGTCACAGAATAGATGATAGTAGATATGGGTTTTATATGGCTTTTTGTAAATTTTTGCTATCAACGCTTAATATATGTTATTTTGTGATGAGCCTTAAAAATAATAAATTAACAGTAGATTTCGCGAACCGATTCTGAAGTTACAAAAGAAATCACTTGGGCTGCTGGGATGAATATAACTAACTTATACCTATTTAACGCCATCTAGCGGCATATGAGCACTTGCAGCATGCTAGCGAACAACCTTAAACAACAAATACTAAAAATAAAAAAATGGTTGCCTGTAAAGTCGGTTTTACGGGCGAAGATTTTACGTGACAACGTCTGCCGCGTGCTGCGCGCGCGGCAGACCGATCATAGTTGAGTGGGAGAGAGACGCAAGGCATTCGGCGGGCCTCTCTCTCGTTCGGTGACTCATCGTAACGTTACCGGGCGTTACACTTTTTCATAAGTGACTCCCAGCCGCAACCTAATTTAAGACGTTGTCACGTCAAAAAAAATACTAACGAGGTTATACCCATACAATAAACGTATTTTTTTGTATGAACTAGCAAACCCGGCGAACTCCGTTTCGCCACAAAGTTGAAATTTTCTCTAAATTTTGTTTGCTACAAACCTCACGGAGCCCGAGACCTTTCCAACGAATGCAAAACCTTGGAAATCGGTTCGTGCGTTCTGGAGTTACAGCGTCAGGAAGGAAAACCCGACTTATTTTTATATTATAGAATATCAAATACAAGATATCCACACTTACTCTAATTTAAATTATAGTGTTTAAGTCTGTAAGTTTAATAGATTATGAATAGAAAACGAGTAATGTCAATAAAGATATCCACTAGTACAATATGTCGAAGATGTTCTTAGCGTTTCATTCATAATTATGTAACCAACCAATAACTTTGTAAAAATTCTTACATTTTAATACATAGCTCAATCGATCGCGGCTCTTGCCAGAGGACTGAAGTGATTAAGCCATGTCTTGGCACTGCTCCCATATGAACCTATAAAACACTCTATACTATACTGTGACCTGAACGTGAATTTATTGAATGTGCCATAGTAGTAAGGGAGCCGAAGAGGGGATTTTTGTAGTATTTTGAGCGCGTCAGATTAAAATATGGAAGACACCTTGAACCTATATGAGTACCTCGTCCGAATACAAGCTTTCCCCGTTGGTGAGATTGTCTGTAATAACAACTGAAAAAAAAGTTGTATGGCAGACATACTTCAAATTGTCAGATTAAGCTAATGTAAGTTATTGATGTCTATAAGAGTGTATATTTAAAAAAAAATCTGACAATTTAAATGTATCACTTGGGTGTGAGAGGGTCTCAAACTTTCAAACTTTGATGTTCAGTAACAGCCAAATTTTTAGGTTTATCTTCAAGGAAAGAATTTAAGTATATTAGAAGACTTATAATCTACCGATTAACACAAACATAATTGAAAAAAACTATTGCTTAACATTTCTAAAACTTTTAAAAGCGCCTGGTGGCGCCCTCCATCGGTGGACAAGATAGGTCTCATACAGTTTTTTTCATGTTCTAATATCTACATTCTAATCCAATAAGCTCCAAACGCGCTCAAGTAAGACATTTAACATCGTGGGCTCCCCTACTATAGAGATTTGGCGATAAATAGTCCATAACAATAACAGTTTTACAGATTTTTAACCCCCGCAACTTAGATTCGGGGATAATGTACAGATTAAATTTTCTTTGCCAAAAAAGTAACATGTCTCATAAGAAAAAATTTATTAATTTAAAATAGCACACTAATTTAAGTGCTACTTATTAATTTTGTTACAAGTTTCACCCAATTCTGATTACTTACTCTATGTTCACAAGTCAACGCCAGAGCAAGGTTGGCATCAAGAAAATAAATCAGTATTTAGAAGAAAGAAAATGATTTATTTTTTAACTTATTGACTCAGGCGTTATTTTGCGGAAATCCACTGTAAATAGAAGACAAAATTAAATATTTAGTGTACTTCCGCTGTGATACAAAATCCAAATTAAGACAAGTAAAGGAATAATCTTAATTAATCTTAGTTAATTTTTCCTTTACTTGTCTTAATTTGGATTTCGGATCACAGCGGAAGTACACTAAATATTTAGTTTTGTCTTCGATTTATTTTTTATCTTTGAATACATCTAAATATCCAATATACATCAATTTGGTGCTTTTATTTTCCTGATGCGGCAACACTGCTTTGACGTTGACTTGCTAGCCATAGAGTAAGTAATCAGAATTGGTCTATTTGACGTTCGGAGTAGTAATGGAGAATAATATTCTGGACAATAAATACGCTCGAGTATCGACGGGTCGGAGAGTAACCGTGATAAATGGAAGACATTAGGTATTCAATACATGGCCACTGGTAGATAGGGTATTGTTTACTAGGGATAGTAGATAGATGGAATAGATTACGTATATACTCTAGTAAGGGATTAGGCTATTGAATAACACAACACTTATTAATACGAAAGTTAGTATAAATTAGAAAGGTATATTTTAAAATGCTTACTCAAAATTCGTTCATCAATTAGGCATAGTTTTTTTTATGTTAACTTTTTGTGACTATGTAGCTCTTTTATTTTATTTTTTTGTTTTTCAAGCGACAAAAAAATAATCATAATCTGTCTGAAAATTATTTTTCTATGATATATTTGATACAGCCCAGTGTCAAACTGATAGACAGACGAATAAACAACAAAGTCTTAAGGTCCTGTTGGAATTATGTGGCAACAGAACTCTAAAAACAAATAAAGTTAAAGTAAATAGCGCACGAAACATTGCCAGAGACCTCTCTGATTTTCATTAAGAAGTAACTTGTAGGCAGATAATTTGAATAAACTGTGATTCTTGCCTCATTACAACACAAAAGGTAGCCAAATTGCCCAAATAAAGGCTAGGAAGGACACGAGGAAAATTCCTGGATGTAAGAAAACCGCCTAAATCCCAACGTTTTGGAGGGAAAGGGTGCGTCAGGAATTTAATTATGGATTAACATTGGCCGCGTTTTAAGATTTTATTGGACGGGTTATTTCGTAAACAGAAACGCGTTGGCGGTTCAAGTACGCGTGTTTTGGAGTTATTATTAACTGACTTCGTAGGAGAAGGAATTTGGATTTTACTGTTTTTTAGGCTAACGTACCAACGAAACCCTATTTAATAAACTTTGCTTTCTGTCCGTATGTCACCAGACAGTGTCTCATGAGTCGTGATAGGTAAGGGAAATTTTCACTAATGGTGTTTTACTGCTCTCTTTATAATTTTTTTTACACATTCACACACGGCTGGTTAGCCCCATACTGAACCATTTCTAGCTCGTTTTATGGTTGCTAACACAACTGATATACTACATATACATACATACATATTATATATAAATACATATTTAACACCCAGACCCACAGCCAACAAATTTAAATAAGCACAAAGATGTTGACCGGGCCGGGAATCGAACCCGGAACCTTCTGATTAGCAGTCCGGCATGGTAACCTTTACGCCAACGAGGTATAACAATAATTTAATCATCATCATTAGCATATATAGTTCATAGTTCTTTATTTATAACAAAAGTAACACAAAAGTTACTCCCATGGTTAAGAAGTAGTGGCTCGATAGCAGTAACTTTTAACATTAGTTCAGTCACTACTTTTAGCGCGTCACTTAGCTTGGGTTCTGCAGGTTTCGGCGGCATTTTTATTAACGACTTTAACACACATGAACGAAATAACGATGCGTATGGCGCGTAACAGCGTCAAGCGCGAACTCCCAATCATTCATTCAGCGCATATCTTCCCACTGCTGCGTATAGGCCTCCTCATACAGTACGGACTTCAACCAGTTTCCACCACCTCTTTCCAGCGTGCCTAACGATGTCATCCGATACCACTTTGTGACCGTCCTAATAAGAGGCCATGACAACCATAGTGGCCTAATTCGATGGACAAGATTTTTGAGTATCATAGAAAATAAAAACGGCATTTTTATAATCAACTATCACTTTTATAATACATGCTTTTTATTACTTTTATGTTTTATTTTACCTACTAACGTTCCAATTTAGACCACTCTGGTTCTATGAAAATGATGAATTTGAACTGGAAAAAATCATAAACTCAATATTGTAAAAAAATAGTTAGGCCACTATGGTTCTTTAGACCTCATAAATAATAATGATAATTCATGTAAGTAAGCTACCATAAAACAACTCTGATTCTTTTTCACTCCACGGCCCGCTAACTCCAAGCAAAATGCGCAATTCTAAAATGTACAAATAATTGAGTTTTAAATTTCGAGTATTTTCCAACGTCAGCCAAAGACCCTAAAACGCCATTCAGACCCCCAGAAGTATCATTACGTTTAATTTTATTATAATAAAGAACATTGTAAGCGATGGCTCTGAACAATTCCCTTTATTTATCTCTTTGATCTCTATAAGGAGAATGATGAGGAAATCCTATTAAAATCCTCATACAAAGGTATGAAAGAATTGTTTTAGGATTTCGTAATACAAAGGGAGTGGAATGAGTTTTCTAGCTTTATTTGATTAGCTCTTCCAAAATAATTAAAGCAAACGTGTAAAAAAATAATCGGAAAAGTCTGATCGAGTTTTGAAGTGAATGAAGTGATGCAAGCATTTTACACGCTTTATATTAGCTTCATCTGTATGTTTGTATGTAGGTAACCGACTTTAAACGGCCAGATTTCGTTGAAACTTTGTAGATTTAGTGAGGACCGATGACAATACACTAATTTGATATTTTTTTATTTTATTTTGTATTTTTGTTTCTATGTTTGTTTGTAACCGACTTCTTTGGGCGCGATTTTGACCCACTTAAAATGGCCAGTTATGCGTGTTTTTTAGTTTTTTTAAACTACTATTATTTTATTCATAACGTGGCGTTTGTCGCCACTTTGGCCTTAGACCGAGCATGCCTAGTTTGGAATAATAGACTTTCGAGGAAACTGCCGCAACACAAATTTTCGGAGCTGGGCGATAGAATTTCTTAAGAATGGTTGCTTCCTAGGCAAGCACAAGAAGATGACATGTTATGGTGATTATTACTTCTATCTTCACGATGATTATTATTTAATTTAAACTTTTCGTGGTGTATAAAACAAACCTGTCAAAAATAGAGAGACAAATCTAACTCCAGCAACGGACAAAGTAAATTAAATTGCGTCTCTCAGAAATGTAGCTCTTCTCGAGTAGGGAAGAAATTCCAAACAACACTTATTACTGTATGAACAGACATATTCCGAGACCCCTTGAAAAGGTCAACACTTGACAATGTTTTGGAAATTCAAATATTTAGGCCTGCAATAAATAAATGGCGACTTTTACCACAAGGAAAAAGTACAAAAAAATAGTATAAAATAGGAGAATCAACTTTTTATGGACGCATATTATTTACTTAAGACCAAAAAATAAGAAATAATTGGCCATTGTATGGGAGTTATAAATAAATACAAAAGCGTACAAGTAAACTATAATAAGAGAGGACTTAATATTTTAGAGGAAATGTTTATTTTATTTTTATTTTATAATTTATTTTGTAAGGTAAAATACAAAGAGCTAAATATTTTATGGAAATTTTAATCTTCCATCTGTAACCATTATAGAGCATATAACACGAAAAATAACTCGCTAAATACCTCACAGTGTTTCAGACTAGGCATGCTCCTTATCGGAGTGTCGCTACGCGCTCTGCTGGTCAAATTACGTTAGGGTTAAACCCTTAACTAATGTAACGGCAACTTTTGTTCAAACGCGGTTAACTGTTAAGTGTACATTCATTATTTCACTAACAGTCAGCTAGATCACCTAAAACCTAGATGTTCCAGTAAGCTAATGTAACGGCAACTTTAAATTAAACGCTCGTAGCTGTTATAGTGTACATTCATATTTCACTCAGAGTCAGCTACAATACCTAGACCACCTAAAACCTAGATGCTCCAGTAAGCAAAGGAACCTGAACGTACCCTCAATCAATTACTCGCCTGTCTTAGCCATGAATAGTGTTGTTACTAACACTTACTATACCTCCTTGTCTAACCTTATACCTTATAATTATATACACGTACTATATGGTGTCCCAGTTGGCGTAATGGTTACCATGCCCGACTGCCAAACGGAGGGTCACGGGTGCGATTCCCGGTACAGCCAACGTCTTTGTGATGAACGTACTTTATTGGCTGCTGGTCTGGGTGCTATATATGCATCGATATAAAATATGTATGTACGTATAATTATTTGGTATATCAGTTGTGTTAGCAATCATAATACAAACTAGAAAAAAAAATGTTTTAGTATCAGGCTAACCAACCGTGTGTGAAATGTGTTAGAAAATACATATTTACTTATAAATGTATTTTTATGTTGTTGTATCTGTAAGTATATGTACTAGAAATGATTTATTATATTTCTGCTTACTAAGAAATAATATGTTTGATTTAAATCTAAGGTAAAAACGACTGAGTTTTATAAGTTTGACGTGTGTGTGTGTGTGTTTGTTTGTCTCTGACATTGTAGTTTCCAAACGGATGATTAGATTTTTTTTTTAATTGTGTTACTCGAGAATTTCATAAGTATGTTTAAATGTTATAATCCATGATTGTCGCCACCGAAAGGGGAGGATGATATTTAAAAATCCATGATTGCATCAGTCTGCATGAATGAGAACAAAAATGTATATTTAAAAATTGACATAATTAAGATAGTTATATCCCACTGCTGGGCAAAGACCTCTATTGCCTTCTTCCCAATAAATCAGAAGGCAGCTTTGGCAAGGTTTTTTGTCGATTCGAAATAATGAGCACTTTCATCACAAAATTAAATAACTTACCTTTAAAACTACGAGTAAATTGGAAAATAAAAGCACAAACGACCTTTTGTCTCAAAGGTTAATTCAACTCATCCATCGAGATTCAAATCTAATTAAACATTAAAATCGAATGCTCATTTACATATTGGAATCATTTAAATTTAATATCTCAATTTGAAATGATATTAAAAAAAACCATGATTGCATCAGTCTGCATGAATGACAACAAAAATTAAAATTTTAAAATTGACATTATTAAGATAGTTATATTCCACTGCTTGGCAAAGACCTCTATTGCCTTTTTCTCTATAAATCAGAAGGCAACTTTGGTAAGGTTTTTTGTCGATTCGAAATAATGAGCACTTTGATCTCAAAATTAAATAACTTACCTTTAAACTACGAGTAAATTGGAAAATAAAAGCACAAACGACCTTTTGTCTCAAAGGTTAATTCAGCTCATCCATCGAGATTCAAATCTAATTAAACATTAAAATCGAATGCTCATTTACATTTCGGAATCATTTAAATTTAATATCTCAATTTGAATAACGTAGCTTACATCAAAGGGTGGGACACAGAACTTCAGGAACATTTGAATTTTATGACATCATTAAAATTTCAATACTTTGCTACTTCGCAAAGATCCGAGATAATGTACCTTCCAAGGAAAGGAGCCTGTTGATTTATTTGTGACTACAGGTGTTGATTAAAATTTGATAGCTTTATCGTGGAATAAATACTTAAAATAGTACTTAATAAGCAGTGATAGCCGTTATAAAAAACGCAGCTCGAAAGCTATGCGACATACATAAGTCAATCGTGATATTCAGTTGTTAAATATATTTAAAATATTGTTTTCAAAAATATGAATTTATGATCCAAATAAAACTCATTTCATTTCACTTTCAATATCATTTTATTTAAGTCATTATGATCGTTTTTCTTACATATACATACATGAATACTTTAGATAGATACATATAGTATAACACCCAGACCGACTGGTAATATAATTATTTGCTTCATCACAAAGGTGTTGGTAGTGCCGGGAATCGAAACCTTCTAGTTGGCAGTCCGGCATAGTAACCATTACGCCAACGAGATCGTCAAATATGTGCTTCCATACCTACAAAAACTTACAAACACACAAACACACACACACACATACATACAGCGCAATAGGTTACTCAACAAAAAGGAAATACCCCTATGTTCTTGCGGTCTACAAACTGCTTAAAAGTAAGACAGCAATCACACTCACATCTGACACCCTAGAAGAGAAACTAACTCTCTCAAACTCAGGGAATCCTACTGAGGGAGTTAGTGCCCTTAAATTACTGGCTTAGAGCTTATCTATTTATGAATTTACATAAGATTAAATTAATTTATTATTATTATATATTTGGTTTTAAATAAGTATGCACATTCTTATAAGATTTGTTAATAAGAATTTGACATGTAAATGGTTTTACAAAAATGAATGATTATGATTATTATGATTATAATCAATTATTAAAAAGGTAAAATTAAAGAAAGTATAGGTTAATTCCCTTATTAACGGTTTCGGAGATATTTATCTCCGAAACCGTTAAGAATTAAAAGTAACAAACTTTGTATACATACAAAAATAATTATAATAATTAGTATTGTAATGTTTAAAAAATAATTATGATAATGATGAATGTACTGATATGTGAATGTATGTTTTGCCTCAATAAACGATTTATTTATTTATTATTTATATAATTTATACTGCTTTTTTTTTGTCCCACACTGAACCATTTCTAGTTCGTATTATGGTTGCTAACACAACTGATATACTACATATACATACATAATGACTTTGACTTGTAACTTTGGTGTTATCAATAAATGATTTGTATTTGTATTTGTATTTGTATTTGTAATATATATAAATACATACATATTTAACACCTAGACCCACAGCCAACAAATTAAGTTAAGCACAAAGATGATGACCGGGCCGGGAATCGAACCTGGAACCTTCTGATTAGCAGTCCGGCATGGTAGCCTTTACGCCAACGAGGTCGTCAAATATATAATACACTAGCTGACCCGGCAAACGTTGTTTTGCCTCACTTAGGGGTATGAAAAATAGATAGTGTACCCTATATGACACGTTCGTAGATTTACCATAGCAGCGCCATCTATTGATTACTTACTCAACCCAGTCGAAAGGTATCGACATCTGTTAGAATCATTTGGAGTTAACAGATAATTGTGACTGTCAAATAATAACAGACAATAATTAGCAATAAATTGAAATTGCGACTATAGTTTGAGATTTAAACTATCCTATCTCTCAAGTTGGATCGAACTGCACATGGTGTGCGAATTTTATTAAAATCAGTTAAGTGGTTTAGAAGTCCATTGAAGACAAACATTGTAACACGAGATTGATATATAATATTAAGATATTTAACTCCCAGACTAACAGCTAATAAATTTAGTTTATCACAAAGATATTGGTTGTGCCGGGAATCGGAACCCTCTGGTTGGCAGTCCAGCATGGTAACCATTACGCCAACGAGGTCGGCAAAACTGTGCTTCCATACAGCCTTAAATCTTGAGTGTGAAAGCAAACGTAACGTGCTGAGTCTCGCTCAAGTTTGTAACTTTGTGTTATCTTCAAACTCTGTAATTACAACGTCTACGTACATAGTGTTCGTTTGTTTTCTTCGCGTAGGCGGTGCCAAGCTTTATTAACTTAGGCCTATACAGCGAGTAGGCAGTAAGGCGAGTATTTCTTTTTATGTGAAAATTGGAAAATGCATTTTTTTATAACCATTATTTTCAAATTTAAATTCAAAACTTTATTTCAGAATTATTACTTTACACATCATATCATATCATGATAGTAAACATTATAATATATCTTTAACATTTGTTATAAGAACAATATTTCAAATAGAAAGTGAATAAATAATTTGAACACAAAGACTCGTAATATTTATAATACTGTCTCTTGGGAATATTAATAATATTATCATCTATACTTAAATTTACATTATTATTATTATAATTATAAGCTTTGGATACAGACGTTGAATCAGCAGAATAATAATTTTGTAACTAATTTAATTAGTTATTACAACAACAAAATTATGAATTCTATTATAAAATCAAATATTAAAAATTAAGACATTAGATTGTCCCCCATACAATAATTTTGTTTTGCTAATTATATCAATAACGGTAGCTTGTAGACGCTTCAAATTTTCACAGAATATATAAATGAATATAATTCATGAAAATAAATTATAAAATACATATTTAAGGAGGGCTCCCATACAACAATGGTACGGAACCATTCATGCACGAGCCTGACTCGCACTTGACCAATTATGATATATAGAGATTGAATTGAGTTACTTCCACTATCCGTAGGTTTAAATTATTCATCCACGTAAATTTTGCTGTACGTAATACGAAAGTCAAACAACGAAATTTAGCCTTCGTAGGGCGACTATACTTCACGAAGCCTACACAACTATAGGTTGGTGGCATGGATTACCCTTTATACATTTTCCATCATCTTTAAAAATATATCAGCTACTTGTACTAGCTGTTGCCCGCGGCTCCGCCCGCGTGTAGGTCTATTTTTTTGCGAATCGTTTTTTCCCTGAATTTTGTTTGCTTCAAACCTCATGGAGCGCGATATCTTTACTATGAATGCAAAACCGTGGAAATCGCTGGATTTATAGCGTCAGTAAGGAATACCCGACTTATTTTTATATTATAGATATATTATAATATAGATCAAACATTAAATTATGACGAGTAAATTTAAAATTTGTCAATAAAGACTTTGAGTTTATCTTTAAATGAAACACTCATATTATTAAAATAAACACATAAAAACCTTAATAAATTGCCATGTCACTTATCGCTGATTACAATTAATTTTAGGTAAACAATTCATTGCTTGAACTAGCGTTAGATGTATGGGCGAGAGCGTAGTTAAATGAAAAGTAATGTTTATTGTTTCGTTTGAGGATACAAAAAGCAGTATTTTGTTTTGTTTTATTTGTATTATATACGAGTATAGTGTATTGGTTAAATGTATGACTCTTCCATATTCGTAATAATTTATTATGATTTGAACAGCTGTATTAGAAAAACGTGTGAAAAGGCAAGATGCGGTCAAACGCAAACTTGTTTCAAACAAAAAATAATAATGATGAAAAGGTAGGTTGTATCCACGAAGAATTTCGGTAATATGGAGTAAAAAATGGATTGCAATGGATTGAATAATGGATCCCCAAAAAATGATGAAAAATCTCCTCAATATGTATAGGTATGGTGAAATGTGGTGACTTTTACAGAATCTACTTCAGGTAATCATTGATAACAAAACTATACGTATAAGCCCTGTAGGGTTTGATCTTTCGCGGAATTTTAATTAGTGCCTATTCTTTTTCTACAAAATGCCTTTGAGCTTAAACTATTTATATTGACTTTTATTCGAGTTTAAATATAAATAAGAAAAAGAAGAAAAATGCTTTTTATCTTACTCTTGGGGATCTTTGGGGAAGACTTTGTCTAACAAAAAGACAATGTAGCTTAGTTAAAAAATATTTTTATTTTATGTTTCTTCGGAAGGTAATATAAGTTGCTTAGTTTGAACAGAATATAAAAATATAATATATTTTTATATTTTGTTCAAACTAAGCAACATATCTTGCCATATATCAATAACGGTATATAGCAAGAATACGAAAAAAATACGTTTTATTGTATGGGGACTGCCCATAATATTTTTATATTTTTTTTTGTATTTTTTGTAAAAGCTGCACAGAAAATACATGACTTGTAAAATTTCATCTTTCTAGCTCACGGTTCCTGACATATTTAATGATATGTACAAATGTATATAGACAGACAGATAGACAAATAGCCAGCGGTGGCTCAGTAATAGGGTCCTGTTTTAACCTTTTAGGTACGGAACCCTAAAAAAAGGTTGCCCTTGGAAGTGAGATAATATACCACTCGAACATTTTCTTCGGTCAGCCATCCAAAGACGTTTTGGAAAGCAACTTTCTTTATTTAACTTTTTTGGACGATTCGTGTTTCCTAACCTAAACTTAGCTACAGGCATTCTTCTGTTCAAAAATCTTAAGACTTCAGATTTTATACAATTAAGCTGAAAAACAGCGCGACAAAAAAAGAGAAGCGTCGGCCTTTTAACGAGACAAGCTTTTATATAGAAAAGAGGTGAGAAAAACATCCTTTATTCGCAGCACAAAATAAACAGTTTCCAGGAAAACTGTAGGAAAAGGCAAATATTATGGTAACACCGTTAGCATAACTAGATTTATTTTTATTGCCAACTTTCTACTAGCATTCGCGTAGCATATTCTTCTGTATTATTTGCAGTAAATATACCTGGGTAGTTGTTGCCAAGTTTTTCTTAAAAATTTGCTAACAAAATATTCAGTGCAGTTTTTGAGGAAACTTATTAGCTTTTGCGTATTGAAAAATTTTATTTAACCAATGATAAAACGCTATCGACTTCTGTATTTTTTTTTCAATATTCGAAGTTTAAAGCTTAAAGCTAAAATTAATTATTTTTTCTTCTTTAATTACTTGAAGTTTTACAAGTAAAGCTAAAACTAATCATCTTTTTCTACTATCGTGAGCTAAGTAGACAAGCTCTGGTGTCAAGATGATTCATTACTAATACCATAGACTTATAAATACAATAGACGCTGAACCTCTGCTTGAAAATCGTACGCCACACCACAGTCAAAATCGTAGCGCCATCAATTCGTATTTTCTTGAAACTATTTCACTCGGGTCTCGCAACCTACTATCTTCATATCACTATGCGATTGCAGCGCGTTGCCGAATTTGGCGGCAGCTAAGCTTCACGCTCGATTTGCAGCGCCATCTAGGTTTCATCGGTAATTATGGCAAACTACCGCGACACGATTTATTTTAAGGTAATCAGCAAACTTCTCTAGTATTCTGATCTTTGGTAATACGTATCTCATTTTCGTCAAAAATATTACATTTTAGACGTGAAAGAAAATACTACTTACCACTTCGATCACAGTCCTATAAAGCTTTCTTATACCGTACATATGTATATACGGTAATGTATTATAGTCATATATGTATAGGTATGTATAATATATACCAGCAACCAGTTAATTAATCCAAACATAAAATAATTGAACGATAATATTGGAAAACCTAATTCTCGACTTGGCAACCTATTTTCGATCTGGGAACGTTTCATATTAGGTCATGTTACGAGTACCTTCAACCTTAACATAATATTAACTTTGAGCGAACGAAAATATGTTTACGCTTTCTTCACAAAATAACTCTTACAATATAAGATTACAACTTTTATTTAATTTATGATCAACTTGAGACAGCCTGGTTTAGGCTTGAGGTGAGCTGAAATCCAAAAGAACGTAGAACTTGAAAAATATCTTCACATCATGATCTTTTAGAGAAAATGTTGTAAGTTTAAAAGTCTCCTATAACTTTTACAAGTTTTTATTGTTTACAGAAAATATTGAAATACAACTATTGAAATATGTGTATTGTATTTAGTGATGTATTTATTTATATTTCAATTGAATAATTTAATTTGATAGTTTATATACATTTATAATTTTGTAAACATTTGAAATGTCTAGCAGCTACCTTTATTAATATATAGCAAAAAATACGAAAAAAAAACACGTTTACTGTATGTTGACCCTTACTAATTTTTTTTTTTTATTATTAGTATTTTTTGTTACAGCAGCACGGAAAATACATATCTTGTGAAAATTTCAGTTTTCTACCTATAACGGTTTCTGAGATACAGCTTGGAGACAGACAGAGAGCGGAGGCTTAGTAATAAGGTCCTGTTTTTGCCTTTTAGGTACGGAACCCTAAAAATGTACAAATTCATTCGAAAAGTGGTTTCCTCCTAGTATCAGGTGGTCACAGACTGTGAAAGAATGAAACATAAATCACTCTAATATTAATCGAATGAAACCTTTTCTAGCTCCAGACTGCAGCTGAGACCGTCAACATACAGGGCTACCAGCAACAATACTAATAATTTAAACTGTTTTGCAAAAAGAAAATACAAAAGATAAGTTTATAATATACGCGAAAAATATAATAAAATCCGCGAAATAAAATGCTTCCAAATGTTTAAACTCAAAAATTAAACAGTCTGCTCAGGCTTAGAATTGATTTTTAGAGTAATGTACTGAAAGGTGAAAACGGGACTTTATTATTACGCCTCCGCTGTATATTTATCTGTCTATCACCAGGCTGTATCTCAAAAACTGTGATAGCTTTCTAGCTACCGAAAATTGCTACTGTCTAGCTGTAATTTAATGTTTATTTTTATAATATTCTAAGTAATTATTTATTTCTTCTTATAAATACCAATATTATCATGAGGAAATGTTTGATTGTTTGACGAGAATAGGCTGCAAAACTACTAGCCCGATTTCAAAAATTCTTTCACCGTTAGAAAGCTACATTATTCTCGAGTAACATACGCTGTATTTCGTTTCTCTTTAGAACTTTAATTTTAAATAATTATAATATTGATTAATATAGACTCTAGAATTTACAACTTAGATTATTCTATAGCACGTACGAAGCCGGGACTGACTGCTAGTGTATAATAATTATATTTTATCGAAAGACGACCTAGTTGGCGTAATGGTTACCATGCCGGACTGCCAATCAGAAGGTTCCGGGTTTGATTCCCGCCATGGCCAACATCTTTGTGCTGAATTAAATTTGTTGGCTGTCGGTTTGGGGGTTAAATATGTTTATATGTAAATAATAATGTAGTATATCATTTGTATTAGCAACCATAATACGAACTATAAATGGTTCAGTATGAGGTTAACCAGCCGTGTGTGAAATGTGTCATAATATTTATTTATTGTTTATTTATTTGCATTAACCCTGTTTTAACCATAAATAAGTATTGTGTGGCTAAGCTCAGATGTATTCTCGAAGGGCTAGATTATCTCGATAAATTGTGTTTTCACGGATAATTTAAGTTTAAACGATGTTAAAAAACATTTACAAAAATAAATCGAAAATGTTAAATTTCTAAAACGTTGAGAATACTGAAATACAATGTTATTTAAGTTTTAACTTTACTTAATAATATAGAATAAGAATGGTTTATTATTTTAATGATAAAAATACATACTGAGGATTATTATATCTTTCACGCATTAATTTATGCTTTAACAAGAAAGTGTTATTGAGATTAAATGAGGTTTACTAATGGGTTTTATTGAAATAAAAAGTTCAAACATTTTTTAATTGAAAGTTAAACAAAGGTTAATTACGAAATGAATAAATAAAAACTTTGGTATTTTTTTATCATTTAAGCGCGGAGACTTTTAACAAGTACACAATAAATTTTTATGAAAAATAGTTTGAGGTCTCTCAAATAATTTACAAAATGGAATAAGTTTAATGTTTTGAAACAGTTTTAAATTTGTTTAGGTTAGGGTTGCCAGTCTCATGGAAAAATTATGTATGCTTTTAAGAAAATAGCCTGCAGCTATTTTAAATTTGAAGCACAGAAAAATACGTGTGCTTTTAAAAGTGCTTGCATTTTAATTTTCAATTAAAAATAACTTCATACAATATATGACATATTTGTTTTCATTTCTGTAAGAAAAAATAAAATTCTCCTTTGATAAATTAACATTTTAAGACGCTGATAGAAGCTATCACAGAACAGTAGGGCGTTTGACCGCCTTAAGTCTTGAACATCGTGGGTTCAATTTCCGCTAATGAGCTCAAAATTTCAGTAAAGTAAAACATCGTGAGGAAACCATTGCTTGTAAATATTATATATATACATAAAGGTAAATATTTTCTAGTGCTCGCTTGGTTAGCATCCATCCTCAAGTTGAATAATCGATCACCATACATTTAAAAGGTGTGTTGCGCCTTCTAAGAGCCAGTATTTCTAAACTAGGGAATCTCCTCTTCAGGCCGGAGACACTCTCGTGAGATAATGCGTCTTTATGTTCAAACGCTTAGCGGTAGAAAAAGCTTTTCTGTTAAAGTTTTTTTGTTCTTGTTCTTATATTTCTATCTCATTGGTCCACAATTAGCGCTAGGTAGGGACAAATAGAAAGAGGGTAGGGAGGCCTTAGCCCAACAATGGGATCAAACAGGCTTTTAATAATAATAATAAATTTATATTTCTATCTGCAATCAGTTATAATTACTATAAGCAGATTTGGTCTGAGTGAGTGTCGTTGTAAAGTGTGCACCCCATTGGGTACATCTCTTAATTCATGCCAGAGGTGTTCATAGATAACTCAGTGGCTTCCAATTGTCTCTTAAGTCTTGTTTGATAATAATATGTTGGCGTTTATAGTTTTAGAGCAAGTGGATTTGGATGTATAGCTAGGCGAGACTTGTATGTGTCCGTATGTGTCCTGATCTCTTGGCTGACTGTCGCTACTTTCAGGTGTTTGTGTATTTCTTCTACATTTGTGGTGTACCAGGACCCCGCACTGATAGTCCTTAAAAACTTTCTCTATATGACACCCTTAAACATGCTCCAATGGGTTAGTTAAAAAATCGTATGATTAGACTAGTATTACACTATATTATATATAAAACATAGTTATAATTACCATTTTCTAGATTTAAGTTTTATTAAATATTACTTAGTACAACTAACTACCTAACGGGGTTTCTGCAGCACTGCCATACAGGACAACATTTTTGTCCTAGTGCAGAGCACTGAGCTCAACCTAGCCTTAATCTTAAATCTAAATTTATTCATAAAGATATTTATAACTTAGCTAGGATTATGAACCATTGTTATTTTGAATAAAATATTTTGAATTTTGAATCATGTTTTGCATCCTCTGTATGATTGTGATGTTTGGTTTTGAGGCAGTGCCCCAGCGCTGTATCATATAAATGTCAGTTAAAATAAGAAGGGGTTCTAACTTCAAAAACTGCAACATCACTCTAGCAAAAGGTTTCGGGCTCCTAAATTCAAGCCGCCTAAATGGCTATACTTAGTCCATTTCTCATACCGCCATCCACATTTCAGTGTCACGTACATCGCCCTGTAGGTCGTGACGCATTCGAAGTTAAATGGGTTTATGCAAAACCTCGCCAGATGGCGCCCCGGTGGGGCATTACATGAAGAATTCAATGCTACAGTAAGTGGGGCTAGAATTCAGTTTCTTGTTTTAGGCTTTGTTCATTCTTTGTAATTATTGTTTATACATCAAGCTGAAAATATATCGCCAAATACTTAATGGTATGTTCCGGCAGTTTTCTTTAGAGCTATTTATTCCAGACTACGCGTGCTCTGCCTTGTCCGTGTGGTTACGTCGCCCTGCTACTCAAATTTCTAGATGTATTGTCTAAAAAAGATAAAACAGCCTTTAATTGTACTTTCTTTCATGCCGCCTTAATTTCAAAGTCGACGAATGCATTTTGATCTCAAATGAAAGAAAGAAATATATTGTGTATATCAATCTTTTTTTTAAAACAATAATTATAAGAGTAAATCCAAACAAATAAATAAAGTTCTAAATAAAGTGGTGAACGGTGGAGCGCGCTTGCCAAATTAAATAAGTTTTTTTCTTATATCGGAACACCTCTAGATATACGAGTATCTATAGTTTTTAGGGAACTGCAATTCCACAGCTTAAGCTGTCTGACTTACATTACTAAAACAATATTATTTATATTATACAATCTTTCACTGTAACTTATTTTTCATACAATTTTTCAATCGAAACCGAACTTAATATAAAAATATAAAATTCCCATAAGAAATTCAAATACAGCCGACATAATCGTCCCTAACACCATTCCTTACTTCCCAAAAGACAGTTTTAAGCTCTTTGTCCTTTTACTGCCGAAGTTTTCATATTATAAAGAACATGTACTACCAACTTTCATTTGAGGGGTGAATTTTTAGGGTTCCTTCCTCAAAATTTTTAAGAAGAAGCAAGTAGACAGAGCGTCTGCTTATCAATCTGACTGTTTTTGGTCAAAACGCGACCATAATCCAATGACTTGTTATCAAGTTATGTGTGGATTTGCAATCGCTTTACGGTGAAAAAAAAATACCTGACTTTTTTGTGGACCACAGTATCCGAGGACAGTATGTCCTCTGTCTTCAGAGGAAGAACTTGGTGGCGTATTTCTCTTGACGAAGGATAAAAATACTTCTTCTTATTAAAGATCTAGGCACTTATCACTGGAGTTTTCTTCTAGTATTTTTAGTATCTCAATTGCTTTCATTATATTATATATATTTTATTATCTGCCATTATCTCCATCTTCCTTAACCTGTTTGCAAGATGTGACGTTTACTTTCTCCTTAATTTGGTCTGTCATTACTTGGTCTTTCTTTTCTTCTTCTTGCTTTTTCTTTTTTTTTTGTCATCTTTATTAATTTTTCTTCTATGCTTTTAAATGCTTTATTATAATAAAATGTTTAGGTGGACATCCGTTTAACAAGCGTGATATTTAATTTTGTCTTCTATTTACAATGGATTTCCGCAAAGTAACGCCTGAGTCAATAAGCTATTTAGCGTGATATTTGTTTGTTTTTTACACAAACTATATAATATACTATATTTAATAGTACGGAACCCTTTGTACGCAAATAGGACTCGTAATTGGCCGGTTTTATTATTCTTTGAAAACAACAAAGGTCCTTTCAATATTAAATATGAATAGCCTTAAATTGCAAACTGCCTTTAATAATAGAATGTAAAACAATACTTCATAATTTTCAGGTCAGAAACTTTCAAACAATGAAGCAACGCGATAGGAAATTGGGTCGTTTTGATTTTCTCTTACTCTATTTGTGATTTTAGTTTTGAGATTTCATTGTTGAGAGCCAACGGTAATTTTGCTTTGAATGCAATAATAGACTGTGAAATATCTTCAATACTGTGCTTTCCTTTTAAGGGGAAGGAAGACAAGAATGGTTTTTATTAGCTTTGGCATCTTGTATCTTATGCTTTATGATTAGAATTTAACACTTTGGAAATAGGTACTTGTTCCATAAATACTTATACCATTATTATATTTATTGAATAACTAGCTGACTTGGCAAACGTTGCTTTGCCTCACTTAGGAGTATGAAAAATAGATAGTAGGCGATTCTCAGATCTACTGAATACGTATATTATAAAATTTGGTGAAAATCGGTCAAGCCATTTCGGAAGAGTACGGTAGCTAACATTGTGACATGGAATTTTTTATATTAGAAAAACTATTATACAAAAACTTTAGCCCCAAAAAATTGTGGGATAAATTATATTGATTCTTTTCAAAATTTTAATAATAATCTTACTAATATAATAAACGCAAAAGTTTGTGTGTGTGTATGTTTGTAACTTCTTCTCGCTCAAACGGCTGAACCGATTTTGATGAGATTTACTATGAAGATAGGTTAGACCTTGGATTAACACATAGGTTACGTTTGATCCCGGATTAACTTCTTTTTTGTCCCGAATTACTGCAGGTAACACTGCAGGGCGCAGTCTAGCCTAATATAAAACACAAATCTCTGATCTAATATTTTTTTCATATCACGAATATTTTCTTAGCAGCTATAATCTAAAGCAAGCACATTCCGGGTCAAAATTAAATTCTTTTATCGGAATTCAATTCGATTTATTCATATGGGTCCCGAAAGATCTCTGGCGTGCTTAAATGACTCTTTCAAACGTTCAAAATGACTTTGGGATAACATAATGGATTCACTCTAACCGACCTTCGGGGAAACCCTAAGATTTCATGATTTTTTAGATAGCTATATCAATAAATAACTTTGTATATCACATTGTATAGCCAATTGACGACCTCGGTTACCATTCCGGACTGTCAATCAGAAGGTTCCGGGTTCGATTCCCGGCACGGCCAACGTCTTTGTGCTGAACTAAATTTGTTGGCTGTGGATCCAATGTTAAATAATATGTATCTATGTAAAATCTATATGCATCTATATAAATGTGGTATAGCAGTTGTATTAGCAACCATAATACGAACTAGAAATGGTTCAGTATGGGGTTAACCAGCCGTGTGTGAAATAAGTACTAATATAAAAAAATATGAAAGCTGAAAATTGATCTTTTTACGTACTTACTGTAGCGCCTGTAGCTCGGCTAGCTAAGGTGATCTGACGTGATCATCAAAGCTAAGCAACGGTCGATGCAGACGGTGTTAGACACTGGTTTTAAAGTGGCATTTTCATCAGGGCGCTACCGTGGGTCGGAAAACACGTTAAATTTTAGATTCCAGCTGTTACTTTTGCAAAGTTAGAGGTCTTCGGGTGGCTTGAAAACTCTCAACACCAGATCTTAACCACTTAGCTCATACGAAAAAGAAGAGCTGGTTTGTCTTCTTATCAATCGAGTAGCCAAGCCTTAGAAATCTCTGTACAGAGATTTCAAGCCACCCTAAGGCCTCTAATATGGCTTAATGACTTGTTTGTTAAGACTAGCTGCTGGAACCTGCAAAATAACAAGTTCTTCGAACCACGGTAACGCCGAGACGCAAATTCTTTTTTTAAGTAAATCTTATTGTATGCTTGCAATAAATAGTTTTTTTATTGGCCGTCGCTTTACTTCGGTAATATCGTCAGATCATCTTATTCAGTTGAGCTACCTGCGCTACTAGTTTGCGTCAAATTAGTTGTCGTGTTATGGAAATAACGACTTTTTTTTTATTTACCGGCTTGATTAGTAATATTTACATTATTGTGTGCACATTGATTGACATATAAATTAAAACTATATATTTTCTTTTTCAGATATAAACATGTTACTGCCAAGAAAACAATGTTTTGGTAAGTTGCAAAAAAATTCAAAATTTCATAAGTAAACTAAACACAATCCAACATGTTATAAACAAACCCCTTTTAAAAGACTCTTAAGTTTCAGTTCCTATAACATATATTACAGTAACAACTTCATTTTCTTCTGCGCAAAGAAATATTAGCGCGATAAAAACCAAAATTGCTCGATTCTCACCAATCATCCCATCTAATGCTTCCCATAATGTCACCGCACCTATCTGTCGATATCCCGGCCATTTCACTCTAATACCCATCCTGTCCCTTCGGTCAGTCTAAATTTCAGAAATATTATGCGAACAGTCCCTTCCTAGCCTTACACACTCCATTAGGGCCTGATTTATTGCATCCCACTAAAAGGGTCCCGCAAGGTTCTCTCCTCGGACCCTCCCTGTTCCTTGTATGTATCATTCACATTAGCCGTATGGAAATTTAGTTTAGGATATACGGGTACTATTTTCGCAGCGTATTCCCATATTTTGCGTCTGATATTTTCCTCGTTGATATGTTTATGGGAATCGTTGAGTTTTTGCGTAATGAAAATGGGAATAAAGATAAATATATGTCGGAAAGATGTGTGCGTTTAGCTGCGTAAACAATTTTGTTGGTTTCTCTGTCGATACAAATTCTGAATGAAGGGGGCTTGAGAGGTTTCCGGTTTCGCCGGATCTTCTCGTCGCGCCATTTTGTTTTGTTCATTTGTTATGCTTTTTAGGTTTGTTATGGCAACATTCTGAGGGTTGATTTTCGTTGCGAGAATATTGAATCCAATTTTAGAAGTAACAAACATACAAAAACACTTTCATACAAACTTTCGCCATTAAAAATAAAGTCTCAGCGACATAAGGTGAGCACGCCTAGTCTTTACCAATATTATAAAGAGGAAAAGTTTGTTTGTTTGTTTGATGCGAATGGGCTCCAAAACTACTAGACCGATTTGAAAAACTCTTTCGCCGTTGGGAAGATACATTATCTCCGAGTATCATGGGCTATACATTGTTTTTTTGCTACTCATATAATTTTAAAGCCCTTGCGAATCCGGGATAGGATGCTAGTCTGAAATAACTGCAGACACACAGACAAGTTTATGACCATTTAATTACACGGTCTATTCAACTGCGGACACACTGTAGCAAATAGACCATTAATACTTATACTAATATTAACTCAAACCATGAAGTTAACAATAGCAATCCATACTTGGTTTGTAGTTCTGAATTCTGATATTGTTACACTATGCAAATTGAATCTGCATTACAATTACGCATTTGACCTACTTATACTATGTAAACTTGTGTTTTACGATATACAAGACTATATAAGAAGAAATTAATCTCATTGCATAGAGCATGAGTTAACCATTCGTTCCCACTGATGGGACTCGGTGTGTTCTGTCACGAGGAAAGAGATAGGTATAGGCCATAATCAGCCACGCTGGCTTAGTACGGGTTGATGGATGACCACATCATCGGATATTGCGTTTTTCAAACATGATCTATCTATCTATCACCGTAAAGCGAGTACAAATCCACATATAATAATAATAATAATAATAATATATCTTTATTTCAGACACTGATGATCCATAATTATACATACAAATATTATAAAAATAAAACAGTAAAAAAACACATTCAATATTGGTATCAATTAGGTAGCAATTGCTAACCATCGTTTATAGGTTGCAGACAGCAGCCGCCGGTCAGCTAAAATTCTAATATGTAATCGTATTTTTAACAAAAAAAAATATAATTTCTGTAGCACAACTAACTAAGGTTATCTAACACGATCATCGAAGTTCAAACGGTCAATAAGGTCATCTTTAAATGGGTGTCCATGACTGTATTTTGAAAAAAAAAATGGCAAATCAGCAATAAGACATTGAAAAAAAAGTTATTGGAGTAGAACCGGGATCAATTCAGGGCCCGTGAGATTGAAAAGCAGTCGTTTTTCTATCTCTTTTTTTACTTTTAACGAACTTGCGCTTAATCGCAATTCACCTGATGGTAAGCGACATTGCGTAAGGTGGAGCGTGTTTGCCCAGAAGAAACCGGTTCACTCTTGCTTTTCGAATAACAGTAGGCCTGTATGAATAGGGTCACGCTAAACTTACAAATTGTAATTACTAAACTTGGCAACTCAGTCTATTCAAAACCCCACAACTCTATCTCGAGTCGTGCTGTTCTATTAGACAAGCGCCTTTAACTAAACTTTAGAGAGAACGACAAATGAATGTCTAACTACGTCTATGAATGAGGGTGGTAATTCACTATTGTTATGTGAAACTTCTTCTTCTTCTTACTTGACTATTTCTGCTTGTTGGTTGGTCTTGCTCTTCTTCTTCCTTGTCTTATCCTGCTAGGTAGTTATTCTTTTTGAATGAGGCTGGTAATGCACTATCGTTGTGTGAAACTTCTTCTTCTTCTTTGTTGTCTATTCTTGCTAGGTGGTTGGTCTTTTTCTTCTTTTTCCTTGCCTTATCCTGTTATGTGGTCGATCTTAATCTCCTGGCTTGTACGAACGACGAACATAATATTATAGTATTGACGAGTTTATTGAAACCTATAAAATTGTTTTAAAAACAAACAACCGACTTCAAAACCATAACTAATAAGGGAAAAATAATTGTATGCCTACATCAAATCAAGAATAATATATAAGTAGAATCGATGAGTTAATTTCATGTACTTATAAAAAAACTATTTACATTTTTTATTGCTCCTGTATTCTTGGAATCGGTGCCAGCAAATAATAAATAAGAATACAAGCTAAACCAACTAAAGATTTCGACGCTTTAGAGAGTTTGTCGTGAAATCGAGTGATGTTGCATGGAGTTTACACTGTACTAATAAAAAAATATAAATTCAGTTAAAAAGCGATTTCGTACTCAGTTTCAGTGGGTTCTAACGCTTTAAACTTTACGTGCGCGATTAAAGTCACTCGCGTCGTCTCAATATGATTTACTTTACTCGACTCTTAAAGTTGTGAATGAAATATTTAAATGTAAGTCGGAAGTTTCGTGACATACATTTTGGAAGTTTCACGTGCTATTATTCCGGCTATTAATGCGATGTTGTACCGGGCGAGTGAGGCTTGGTGAAAAAACAAATTGGCCAAGTGTGAGTTTGGCTCGCGCATGATGGGTTCCGTACCGAATAAATTTATCTTTATCATTATTGTTGTACTAGCTGACCCGGCAAACGTTGTTTTGCCTTAAAAAAATATAGTAGAAGATTCTCAGACCTACTGAATACGCATATGAAATTTGGTAAAAATCGGTCAAGCCGTTTTGGAGGAGTACGGTAACTAACATTGTGTCATGGAAATTTTATAATTCTTTATTGGACACATAAATAAAAAAGGCACAGTAAAAGACAATTAACTTAAAATTAGTGTACCACAAATGGCGGCCTTATCGCTTAAAGCGATCTCTTCCAGGCAACCTTTGGATGGAAAGGAATTTATAAACGACTAAAGAAGGACGTAGTGTACAATAAAGAATAATAAAAAACATACATATAATATTAATAATCTTATCTTAATTTATATAATCTCGTGTCACAATGTTTGTCCTCAATGGACTCCTAAACCACTTAACCGATTATAATAAAATTCGCACACCATGTGCAGTTCGATCCAACTTGAGAGATAGGATAGTTTAAATCTCAAATTATAGTCGCAATTTTAATTTATTGCTAATATAATTTGTTATAATTAACTGTAAGTAACCTATCTATATGTAATTGAATTATCAATGAAGTAATTTGTAAAAATGAAGTATCTTTTTGTACGTGGTACTCCTAACCAAAAAGAAACCTGGCAATAACTAACCTTAGGCCTATATTACTTAAAGTAGGCGACCATACGTTTTTATCAAATCGCTAGTGCCTTGAAAATTCGCAAAACGGACACAACCGTCAACGCCGTCTGCCCTCACGCGTCTACCCGCGTTCGGGTCGCGCACTCAGCTATTAGCCGCTTCTTCCCCACCGCACGCCCCGTTCGCCTGGCGCCGCTGCATTTTAAATCTGTGATATCTTCGAAAATATTTATTTAATTTACATGCTGCAAAAAGCCATATTGATCTTTATTAAATGCACAATGTATTTAAGATACTTAATTGGATAAGGATTTATACTGTATTGCTTAAAATCGCTTCGTAAATAAGCCATTATTTCTCGTACAAAGTAAAGGGTAAAAAATGGTTATTGTGGGTTATTCCTAAGAGATAAACATATACCATCACGGACTTTTTTGTAGACCTTTTTAAGTAGTACAATACTGTAGTAAATTGTTTTGATCTATCTTGTAGGATTCAGTCAGCGTTTGCAATGTAAGCGCAAAAAATGTGTTTTTTTTTACGACCTCACATTAAAAACCTCAAAAATTGTAGCCTATGTGTTATTCTGATGTATAAGCTATAGCCTATGTGTTATTCTGATGTATAAGCTATATTGTGGTAAAGTTTCATTCAAATCCATTCGGTAGTTTTTACGTGAAAGAGTAACAAACATACATCCATACATACAAACTTTCGCCTTTATAATATTAGTAGGAAGTAGGCGACCATACGTTTTTATCAAATCGCTAGTGCCTTGAAAATTCGCAAAACGGACACAACCGTCAACGACGTCTGCCCTCATGCGTCTGCCCGCGTTCGGGTCGCGCACTCAGCGTTGAGCCACTTCTTCCCCACCGCACCTACCCCCGCTCCGTTCGCCTGGCGCCGCTGCATTTTAAATCTGTGATATCTTCGAAAATATTTATTTAATTTACATGCTGTAAAAAGCCATATTGATTTTTATTAAATGCACAATGTATTTAAGATACTTAATTGGATAAGGATTAATACTGTATTGCTTAAAATCGCTTCGTAAATAAGCCATTATTTCTCGTACAAAGTAAAGGGTAAAAAATGGTTATTGTGGGTTATTCCTAAGAGATAAACATATACCATCACGGACTTTTTTGTAGACCTTTTTAAGTAGTACAATACTGTAGTAAATTGTTTTGATCTATCTTGTAGGATTCAGTCAGCGTTTACAATGTAAGCGCAAAAAATGTGTTTTTTTTTACGACCTCACATTAAAAACCTCAAAAATTGTAGCCTATGTGTTATTCTGATGTATAAGCTATAGCCTTTGTGTTATTCTGATGTATAAGCTATATTGTGGTAAAGTTTCATTCAAATCCATTCAGTAGTTTTTACGTGAAAGAGTAACAAACATACATCCATACATCCATACATCCACACATCCATACATCCATACATACAAACTTTCGCCTTTATAATATTAGTAGGATGGGATAATATGTTTTTTTTATAATTTGTTCCTAAAGTTAATACAGAATTAAATATTTTGTGAATGTTTTGAGGGTATACCAAATGTCGTTATAAGGATGGGGTATAAATTTTTATTAAAATTTACGTTTGTGTTATGGGAGGCCCCTTAAATATTTATACGGTCCCTGGTTCATCAAACGGTACATCCGTTCGGAAGTCACACACACACACACATATACGTCGGAGTGAAATGTGTAACTGCATGAAAATAATCAACAAAAGTTATAGCTTGCATTTTGGCCTATTATTTGATTCGTTATTAAGATAAGCTCATTAAATCTATATAAAGACTAGCTGACCCGGCAAACGTAGTTTTCCCTTAAGTACAGTTAAAAAACATCATAATAGGTTATCGAGCGGGATGAAAATTATTAAATTACTAAAATGGCCATCAAAATAAGGGTTGGTGATAAAAAGTTATAATTTAGGTTTGTATGTATTTTTAATGCCACATATTTGTCATAAAGACAAATAAAAATAAAATAAAAAATATTTATGGATGTACAACCCCTATAACTTAGAGGTATGAAAAAGAGATAGTAGCCGATTCTCAGAAGTACTAAATACGCCGTTTCGAAGGAGTACGGTAACTAACATAGTTACATGGAAATTTTATATAATAGAACTAGCTGACCCGGCAAACGTTGTTTTGCCTCACTTAGGGGTATGAAAAATAGAAAGTATAGCTTATATGACACGTTCGTTGATTTACCATAGCAGCGCCATCTATTGATTACTTACTCAACCCAGTCGAAAGGTATCGACATCTGTTACAATCATTTGGAGTTAACAGATAATTGTGATTGTCAAATAATAGACAATAATTAGCAATAAATTAAAATTGCGACTATAATTTGAGATTTAAACTATCCTATCTCTCAAGTAGGATCGAACTGCACAATGACATGGTGTGCGAATTTTATTATAATCGGTTAAGTGGTTTAGGAGTCCATTGTGGACTAACATTGTGACACGGAATTTATATATATTAAGATAAGATATACGAGAAAATTTTTGTTAATGTATAATTAATGAACAAAGGAATTCAATATACCGCTAAATACGAATTTACGTTAGAAATTGAGCTTGCGCTATCGGAAAATTCTTCAATTACACATCATAAGAACGATTCCAATTAGTACGTCGATATAATGGGAAACAGCGCAGATTACACCTAACTGCCTACGAGTATATAGCATACGAGTACTCTTATATGTATATAGCTATCCCATGTTTTACTAAATCAATAAAAAGGAAATTTAATGATTTATCAAGAGTGTATGCAAATTAAAATAGCACCCATTTTACACATAAATCCTAGTTCCAACTTATATTAGAAATGCGAAAGTTTGTGTGTGTAAGTGTGTATGTCTGTTCTTCACGCTCCAACGGCTGATTTGATTTGCATGTAATTTTAATGCATTAAGATATTTTAGAGCATAGATTAAAACAAGGACTACTTTTAATCCTGAATTAACCTCATTTACCTTGAAATAAACGCGGTTAAATGTTACTTCATTTTAATTAATCAAAAAAGTGACAAATGTATTACATTCTTACAGCGGGGTCTTAGTAATAGGGTCCCGTTTTTACCTTTTAGGTACGAAACCCTCAGAGAATTATAAAATTTAGTCCAAACTGTTAACTTTTTCTTAGAATCGTACTCTAACTAATGCAAGATTCAATATGAAAAATTGTCCAAGTGTGAGTTGGACTCGCGCATGAAGAGTTTCCGTGTCATAACTTAACGCGCCTTGCTAGTCAATTGACTAGCCGTGCAGTGCAAAACACTTCACGTTCAGTATAAAACAAAAGACTCGACCGAAAAAATTGCAATTTTATACACCCTGTGGCCAAGATAAATGACTGTGGATGATGACGTCATCATCATTTGTAGCTGGCACGGGTAAATTATTGTAGTTGGACGGAATTGGGCTCTTTCCGACGTTTACTGGACCGATTTACGTGATGGCGTACTTAGGTGATAGTGCCATTATGGCACAGGATTAGAAGTTCCCGTGCAGTAGACAAAGATATCCACCAGATTTAAGTGGAAAGAGAAGTTCATGGATCCACTGTTGGATTTATGGGAGAAACAAAAGCATAAGCGCATTTATACAAATAAATAAATAAAAACGGAAATATTTTTAGGGGACCCTATTACTAAGCCTCCGCTGTCTGTCGCCAGGCTGTATCAAAAAAACCGTGATAGCTAGAAAGCTGAATCTTACGCTAGTTATGTAAAAACGTGGCAATAACGTCTGATTTCCACAATCAAACCATTATATACTTTGGAATTCCATGCCGATTTCTCTGTTCCCCAATGGCTACCTACAATCTAGCAATTTTCAAGGCGTGAGTGAACCGGTTCCTTCTAGGTAAGCGCGATCCACCGTAGACCTCAATATCACTTACCATCAAGTGAATTGTGATCAAGCGCTGACCTATTCAGAGTAAAAAAACTTATTTTTCATGTTATGTGTGGATTTGCACTCGCTTTACGGTAAAGGAAAATATCGTGAGGAAACCAGCATGTTAGAGGACTATAATATTCAAAAATTTGTGACATTCATTCATCCAGCACTTGGCCAGTGTGGTAGATTATGGCCTATATCTCTCTCTTCTAGTGAAAGAAGGCCCTGAGTACCTGCAATGGAAACGTATAGTGGGCAGCTTATGCTTGGTATGTTCTTTAAATTAAATTAAATAAATAGTCGCTTCCCATTCATTCCACCATTTCAACTGATCTTGGCAATAAAGCCCAAAACCCATCAAGCAGAAAATAAAGACACTCAAAAAGATTATTTGCGAAGACAGAACGCTCCAAGAAAAGCCTTCTTTGTACTTTTCTTTCGGATCGAAATCCGTAAATGTTCGGGCAAATAGTCGTTACGGAGCGTTGAGACGTTTTTTCAACTCTGTATAAATATATTTTTGATAAATGTCGCCATAAAAAGTATTCAGTGTTTTTGTTCTTCAACTTCGAATTCGGTTATGAAAATATTCGCGTAACGATAGAATGTCAGATGGAATATGTTTTTATTTCTGAATATCGTGTATTTCAGATAATTTAGAAAATGTTCATTGACTTAGAAAACATAGAAATAACAAATTCATTTGATCATCTATATTTATGAAAATCAATTACTGTGCCAATCAGGATTACAATGGCAATATTGGTGTCTGTAACAGTATTATATATAAGTAGTAATTTATTACACGCTTTTTATTAGCTACACCTGTATGTTTGTTTGTAACCGACTTCTTTAGGCGCGATTTTGACCAACTTTAAACGGTCAGATTTCGTTCAAACTTTGTAGATTTGTTGAGGACCGATGACAATACACTAATTTGATAAAATTATCAATTTTTTTGTATTTTTGTTTGTAACCGACTTCTTTGGGCGCGATTTTGACCCACTTAAAACGGCCAGATAGTTTTTTAAAACTATTATTATAATAAGTATTATATCTTTATATAAGTAGTAATTTATAATTAGTATTATTTTATATCCTGGCTCCACCTAGTTCGGATGAAGCCAGGATACTAACAGATATATATCTGGATGTATTAAGCTGATTTTGTGATTTTTACTATGATGTTAAATCTCATAAGAGTGGCATAGTCGCTACCGCCAAAACTTCTTTTCAATTTAAGAATACAAAAATAAAAAAAACAATTGCTGTTTGTTAGTTTCGCTAAAACTCAAGATCGGCTGAACGGATTTAGGAGTATCTTATTTAGGTCTATAAATGTTCGTGTAGGTCTAGGAAAGGTTTAAAAGGGCAGAAAATTCGAATAAATGCTGGGAAAACCCTTTTTTGATTTCCAAATTCAATACAAAAGTTTAGGTCTTTGACTAATTGATTGAAGCAGTACGAAGTCTGCCGGCTTAGCTAGTGGCTTGTATAAAAATAACCAGCTACATACATATGTGCGAGTTAGATTTGTATTTTACGATAGCTTATGCTGATTATTATACTTTGACCGTCTGACCCGGCTAATGTTTTGCCTCACTTAGGGGTATGAAAAATAGTAGCCGATTCTCAGACCTACTGAATACGCATATAAGATTTGGTAAAAATCGGTCAAGCCGTTTCGGAGGAGTACGGTTACTAAGATTGTGACATGGAATTTTTATATACATACTAGCTGACCCGGCAAACGTTGCTTTGCCTTACTTAGGGGTACATCGCCACCTATTGATTACTTACTCAACCCAGTCGAAAGGTATCGACATCTGTTAGAATCATTTGGAGTTAACAAATAATTGTGACTGTCAAATAATAACAAACAATAATTAGCTATAAATTAAAATTGCGACTATAATTTGAGATTTAAACTATCCTATCTCTCAAGTTGAATCGAACTGCACATGGTGTGCGAATTTTATTGTAATCGGTTAAGTGGTTTAGGAGTCCATTGAGGACAATTGTGAAACGAGATTTATATATATTATTATTAGATAAGATAATGATTCCTTTTCTAAATGTTATATAATACAATAAAATGATAATGTAATGTAATATAATATTAATATTAATTAATTTCTGTATTGCAGTATTATCGCAGCTAAATATTGGGTTCGACTAACCCACTCTAAAAACCGTCCAAAAGTTCCAATCTCAGGGACTAACTTTAAAAATTATGAACAGAAAATGCAATTTAAATATCGTCTAAAATATTGTCCGGAAAATATGCACCAAACTTTTCGCCTATAAAATATTTTCTGAACATGTGCTGGGAACCGTTCCTTTAGAAGGCGTGAAATTGAACTAGATATTAAAATTTTGTCTTGATATTAAAGTGTTGCTCGTAGCTCATATTTATAATCGACTACAAAATGCTGCGACTATTTTGTGGTAGTTGTGTTGTAATTTTCAAATTTATTACTCTTTCTAAGTAAACTTTTCTACACGAAGACTTTGTGTTATACACAAATTGACATAATATACCACAAAATAATATAATTTAATAATCTAAGAATTTTGTTCACGAGCTGGGTCTTAGGATAAATAACATCACTGGTGACTCCCGCTCCGGGTCGTTCTTGGTGCAGAGGTTGGTTAAAGCTATTCAGCGCGGTAATGCAGCGAGCGTGATTGGCACCTTTGCACCAAGAGCGACCAGGGGTGGGTTATTTGATTCGTATTAGTTTTTAATATGTGACATGTATAAAACCAATATTGACTTAAATAACTTTAATCTATGAATAATATAAGCCAAAAACGCGGTTGATATTGTTTGCACTTTTTATTTTTTATCTGATATAAGTCCCGCAGATCATGAGTTCGATGTCTGTCATATGAACTCAGCTTTTGGTGATGTAAATAACATCGTAAAGAAACCAGATAGCATATTGTTACATAGCATTTAATAAAGCAATAAATGTTTGACTTTCACTTTGAGTATTTTTAGTACTCACTCTGTCGAACAATCAATAACTTTCAAGATTAAAAAAGTTAAGGAGACAATTATTCCTGACTATGCATGCTCCAGGCCAGAGTGTCATTAATATATGTACTGTGTTAACGTACGCGTCCGGTCTAATGTTATCTTCATAATATACATAAATAAAACATAAAAGTTCAAATGTCAAAGGTGTCAAAAGATGTCAAAAGTGATAAAGAATTTAAAAAAATGTTTTTTTTTAAAGTACTTAATTAAGTGTTCAAACTATTAGTAAATACGTATTATAATTAACATAGACGTCATACTTACTTACTTAATGTAAGAGTTCTTTACAATCCCGTTTTCTAATTAAATAATATTAATTCAGAGAACGCTATAATTAATAATCCTAAAATATTAATACCTCCACATTATTAAGCTTTGAAAGTCTAGACTGAAATCAGTAACAGATTAAAACCCCAGATAAATACCAGCTCATCTTATCTTAACGCCTAAGGCTGTACTAGATTTAATAATTAAGAACCGTAGACTACACGGCATAAACATTAAATTTAAACATCTCCTTTAGATACCTAGACGCTTAAACTTAGACACAGTTTGACCTAGAATCAAGATTAAGATATACTCAGTACAATATTATAATATCTGACACAACCCTTCAAGATAAGCTTTAGTATTTCAGTATGATTAATTAAATTTCAACGAATGAAAAAGGTTAGAAATAAGTGTATTAGAGGAAGTTTAAAAAAAACTCTTAAATGAATGAATGAACGAATGAATGAATAAGTGAACGAATGGATCAATTATTGTCAATAAAACTAGGTACATACATACATGACCAGTCTGCTAGTTTTAGATAGATACTCGTATATATACCCATAGATTACAGACAAGAGCTATTAGATTTTGTTTTTTTTTTAAGGGAATACGCGAGTTTATCCTTTCATTAAACTTTAATCTAACCTACCATGCTAATAAATAGTATTTATTAACTTAACATAAACTACGTATTACGTAAGGTCTCTAAGAAAGTGCCTATTAGCACATTTCTTTGTCTCTATTATCGAGGTCGAGCACATTTGATTCATGTGTTTTATTTTCAGCACAAAAGTTTTATTTTATTTATTCTTACTTATTTATCAATCGATTTAATAAAGAACAAAATCGAAAGTTCGCTCCCTTTTGCTGACATTCTTAGTGTGAGAGAGAGAAAGAAATTTCAAACGTTTTCTGTAGTGACTCGAGTAATAGGCATTAAAACAGAAACTTTAAAATGCAAAAGATAATTTTAATCAACTTTATTATATTTGCGGCAATTAATATCCAAACTATTTTTTTCGTATACTTGTTACAAAGAAGAACACGTCTATTACAAACTAAAATATCGAGTTCATCAAGAACGTGCCTTTTCAACTAAAAAAACTTTCACCCAAGTTTAATAAGACATCGAATCGAGACCTAAACTAGGCCAAACTGACAGAATGAACGTAGTTTTCTAGTAAGATCTAGGAAAAAACTTTGTTAGGCTTGATGCGAAGGGTAAAAACTTTTTCGTCGTTAGCAAAATTATGAATGCCAAAACTAAACTAAGTCTAACCAAACTTGTTTTGACATTCATATTCATAGATTAGCCAAACCAAATGAAAAAATAATGACATAATTTTAGGCAGATATTTTTTTTTTGTAAAAACATCTAACGCAAAGTCGAATAAGCGTTGTAAGTTTCACAAGTTTGAATTATTTGTATTTATATTAATACTTCAACTGTTTTTTTGCTGGCGCGAGTTTATGTTAAATATTTCCCAAAATGACCGCTGCTACAAAATGACGGAAAACTTTTTTTTAAGACTATGCGTAGGTATCATATCAGAAAATACATAGACGATTGTTAATATCAAATCCAAGGTGATCGATACGGTAAAATGTTGTAGTGTCTGAAAGTCTTTTAACTAAGGTGATCTGATGCGATTACCGCGAAGTTAAGCAACGGTCCATGCAGCAGTCATTAGATGGGTAAACTTGCAAGAGTTATTTAAAAAGTGGAATCTGGGCGCTATCCGTGGATAGAAGACACATGAAATTGTAGGTTCCGGTCAAGCAGTCGTTAAGCCAAGTCAGAAGTTCAAGAGTGGCTTGAAAATCTCGACGCTAAAACTTGGTTACATGGTTCATACGAAATTAATATTATTTAGCAAAATGTTATTTCGGGGCTCTGTTTTATATATATTTTTCTTTGACCAAAACTTCTAGGTTAAGCAGAAGTAATCCACTTTTATAAATGACATACGTAAAAAATACTTTTTGTATTTATTTTTCACGTTATCATAACACAACAATATCATGAGTAATGGCGACGTTTCTAGAAAATAAATATATATCAAGGTTAGGGCCTGTACATAACTTCTACTACATTGAGAAATATCATCTTGTAAGAATGTTTGTTACCGTTATGTAGACATACTCGTAATGTGAAACGGCCTAAAGGTTTAGGTTTTGGGTTCATAGGTATTATAAAAAGTAATATTTCGCCGACAACGAGAAAGATTTTCGCCGAACCCCGGTTTGATTCCCGATAGGTAAATTTGTTGACTATCGGTCTGGATGTTAAATATGTATAAAGTACAAGCTGACCCGGCAAACGTTGTTTTGCCTCACTTAGGAGTATGAAAAATAAGTAGTAGCTGATTCTCAGACCTACTGAATACGCATATAAAATTTGATAAACATCGGTTAAGCCGTTTCGGAGGAGTACGGTAACTAACTTTGTGACATGGAAATTTTTATATATTAGAAAATGTATGTAATTTGGAAAAAATGGCATGTAAAATAAGAAAAGTTGAATATTCAGAATTTGGATCCTTTTAGAATATCATTATTTAGGTTTATGTTTTCACAGATTGTTTTTTTTTAATTTATAATATGTATATTTTTAGACCAGACTGAGTATAGTATAGACAAAACCATATTTGATAAAACATGTAGTTATAAATTGAGAGGTGTCAAGAGACACCTGGATGGAACAAAGTTCCTTTTATTATTTACAAAAAACCTGTATACACTCAACAAAAATAATCGTCGCGACACCACACTGTTCAATGCGAAAAAGAAATGAAGATATCTGGCTTGCTTACAAAAAGAGAGAGAGAGAGAGCGAGAGCCAAACACAGGAACATGGACGCCGCACAGCTTACAACAGCATACTAAAGCAAAAAGTGTCGTGACAACTTTTCGTAAGAATTTTTTCCGTCTAGCCCCCTTTCAAAACGCGCGAAGGAACTTCATTCCAAAAGTTTGATTATTGTTAACTTAATTTGAAGCATACTTCAAATCTAGTGTAACAATAAATAGTACGCCTATATATGAAATGATAGGTGGAGCAAAGCAGTAACTGAGTGGTGGCCGAGGCTAGGGAAGCGGAACGTAGGACGTCCAGCGGCAAGATGGGTCGACGACATTACAGCTATCGCGGGTCGAACCTGGGCTAGATTGGCACAGGACCGAGACAGATGGCATGACAGGAGAGAGGCCTATACCCAGCAGTGGGATAGAACAGGCTGTGGATGATGATATGAAATTAATCACAGTAACTGTTATCTCGAACTTTCTATACCGTAGAACTTTGAAATGGCGTCCGGGATTCCATTTTCTAATTGCTTGAATAAACGTGGATGTCGTAGTCCGCAATAAACTATCTGACATTATATAACGTCATTAATTTTTTTTAGGTTTCCATTTGTAAGAAAAAAGATAAAAGGTTGCCTGGAAGAGATCGCTTTAAGCGATAAGGCCGCCAATAGTGGCACACTATTTTTGTTCTTAGTTTTAATGTTATCTTTAGTTGTAGTTTAACTTTGTGTCCAATAAAGAAGCTTAAATTTTCACAAGTCGTGAACTGCCCGTGCCGCTATAACAATGAATACTAAAAATAAAAAAAACAAAAGAGGGTTCTCATACAATAAACTAATATTGTATTTTTCTAATTTAAGCAACTACTACTAATAGTTACAGTAGGTACAGTACTCATTTTATTATACTCTTCAATGTGGTCCAATGCGTATTCAAAGTGATAACTGATCAACATGGTAATAGAAAACAAATACATCTGTATTTATATAGGTACAACATCAAACTTGCCTGCTAAGCTAACTAGAAAATAAATTGAAATTCTAGGGAAACTCAAATCGAAAGATAGTTTTGGTGGCTATTAAGCTATTCCCGTAATATATCCCTGGAAATACTTGGGTGTGTACCGCGTAGACCTTGTCCAAGAGAAATTGTCTCACTCAATTAATGAATTCTTCGTTGGAGTCTCAGTAATGTGGAATACGACTAGAGAGAATTAAGCTACGGATACTTAAAAAACTTAAGTACAGCATAAGCATAGTATAAGCAGCCCACTATACATTCCCACTGCTGGGACTCGGGGCCCTTCTCTCACGAGGAGAGAGATATAGACCATAATCCACTACGCTGGCCAAATGCGGGTTGGCGGATTACACACGTCCTCGGATATTGTGGTCCTCAAACATGTCGGTGTTCTCACGATGTTTTCCTTCACCGTAAAGCGAGTGCAAATCTACACATAACTTGAAAAAAAAGTCATCGGTGTAGGACTGGGATCAAACCAGGGGCCGTCTGATTGAAAAACAGACGTTTTTACTACCGAACCACACTCATTTTTTTAATTACCTTCAAAAGATAATTAAAAACGTCGTAACAAACAACTTTTGTGCACTTGTTTTTTGGTATTTCTTAAGAAGAAATGAAGATTTTTCATACTTGCGACTTTACTAATGTATGAAATATTCATGAAACATCACCGTTATTTCTCCGTAGATTTCCAATCTTATATGATTCAACGAATCTAACTAATACGAAGATAAATGCCTTGCGCCTGATTCGTCAGAAATGACACGCATAAGCAGCGTTCCAATCGCAGCTATCAACGATGTCTATGCGCGTCATTTCTGTCGAATCAGGCGTAAGGAATTTATCTCCCTATTAGCTCGTCTCGCTGAATAGACTCTAGTTTGGGTCAATACGCTTCCGTTTCCATTTCAATCTGCTGTAATATCATCATTCACTCCTCTCTTATCCATTTTTCCTTTCACACAACACATATTTTTCAGACCAAAACTCATAAAACGTAAGTTATTTTTTTATTTAGATGTTCAATAATAATAAATAACGAAGAGCCTTTTGAACTGGCTGAGTTTTGGCAAGAGATACAATAACCTAACGTGGGACATCGGAACAAACAAACTGAACTGAAACAGAGCTACAGACGCACACACAAGTGAAAACATTTATTGAAAGATTTTGTTTTCAACATTCTAGCCGTACTTGCTATGTTTCTGATACTCTGATACAAATTAATTGAATACTGATTTTCATTAAAGTGAAACCAAAAGTCTAGAAAATTAGTTCAGACATGCGTGAAAAAATTATATACGTACTCGGAAACTTATTTTCAAACTTTCGTATTTATAATATTTTTATGATAGTAAATAAGCTTTTTTGTTATTAAATGGAATTTAGACAAGCGGTTTATTAGTAACAGCTGATGATACAATTAAATGGGTTAGAATTTACTATAAAGAATACATAAACAAAAGCTCGTCCGTCTTTTTTCAAAGCTTAAACGTACATTAAAGGATTTATCTTAACTCAGAAAATATTTATTGGAAAACTTAATGTTAAGGAAATCAGCACACATTTTTATCTAAACAGCCAGGCATATGACAAGCAGGGCACGTAAAGATAAACTAGCGACTCTGAACGAAAGTAGAGTATGCCGTCTGGCATAACTGACTCTCTAGAATGCGCCGAGACACTTTTTACTAAGTTAATTCTTAATAATTTAATTATTAGATAAGGTAGTTGGCGACAGATCCAACTTCCTACTAAATACTAAATGCAAAAATTGTGTGTGTGTGTGTGTGTGTGTGTGTGTATGTTTGTTACTTCTTTCACGCTGAAACGGCTGAATCTTTTTATTATCTGATACTCAGTGTGAAGATAGGTTAAGCCCTTTTTTAACGCATAGGATGCTTTTTATCCCGGATTGACTTCTTTTTGTCCTGGGTAACACAGCGGGGCTCACCTAGATAAAAATAAAATTACATCATATAAATAATAAATAAATAAATATTAGGACACTTTCACACACGGCTGGTTAGCCCCATACTGAACCATTTCTAGCTCGTATTATGGTTGCTAACACAACTGATATACTACATATACATACATACATATTATATATAAATACATATTTAACACCCAGACCCACAGGCAACAAATTTAGTTAAGCACAAAGATGTTGACCGGGCCGGAAATCGAACCCGAAACCTTCTGATTAGCAGACCGGCATGGTAACCTTTACGCCAACGAGGTCGTCTATATTTTTTCATCTTTTTATATATAAAATTTCCGTGTCACAGTGTTTGTTACCGAACTCCTCCGAAACGGCTTCACTGATCATTACCAAATTTCATATGCGTATTCAGTAGGTATGAGAATCGGCCAACGTGAAACGTTTTTACCCCTAAGTGATAAGGGTTGTTCACCCTTAAATATATTTTTTTATTTTTTCGATGAATTTTTTTTATTTGAATTTTATATAAAGTGGCATTAAAAAATACATACAACTCTAAATTTTTACTTTTTTATCATCAACCCCTATTTTTTATGGCCATTTTAGTAAATTTCTGTGTCACAGTGTTAGTTGCCGTACACCTCCGAAACGGATTGACTGATCTTTACCAAATTTTATATACGTATTCGGTAGGTCTGAGAATCGGCCAACGTGGAACGATTTTACCCCTAAGTGATAAGGGTTGTTCACCCTTAAACATTTTATTTTAATTATTCAAGGAATTTTTTCATTTTATTTTAGTATTAAGTGGCATTAGAAAATACATACAACCCAATTTTTTTCCTTTTTTATCATCATTCCCTATTTTTATGTCCATTTTAGTATTTTATTCATTTTTCATCTCGCTTGATAACTGATCAAATATAGTATCTAACTGTACTATAAATACTTCGAGTAAAAATCCTTTTTTTTTTTGAAGAAAATAACTAATAAAATTTAACCTGATATACTTATGCTTATGATTATTACCAATCTTAAATACTTAAAATTTGCCGCGCCTTTACTTTACTGGTGAGTGAAATGCCACACTATGCCATAGACCGAAGCCGGTCTCCTGTTTTACTCACAAAATTCTTCTTCACAGACTTCTCTCAACTGTTTACACAAATTTCGACCTTCGTTATTGTTTATGTATCGTATGTAGTAGTATTTTTAACAATTATCATATTGATAAATAAATGTAACTCTTTTATTAACTTAACCGCGGCTCAACCCGCGTGTAAGTCGCTTTATTGCATAACCTCTCCTGCACATGACTGTTGTAAAAAAATGTATTTTCATCTGTGCGCTACTGTGGATCGGATTATACGTTAAATTGTAGGTCCTCTTAGCACAAACAGTCGTTAAACTAAGGCAGGGGCTTGAAAAACTTTGACAACATAACTTGATCACTTAGTTTTTACGTAGAAGAAGCTATAAAATTTGATGTATAATAATAAACTAGACCCCGAACGTAAGAGCAAAACATTTTCAACAAATATGATGATGACACTACAAATATTTGTTCTGCTTTGGACTTCTTTGGACTTCTTCGCTGCGCTCGGATTCGGCTCGCTTCGCTCGCGATTGATCCTAAGACGTTTTGGGTCATAGCTTACGAGACTACAAATATTATGTAATTTGTTCTGTTTTGGACTTATTTATGCTCAAACGGCTCAAACAAATATGCTAAAAATTTTCGCGCTCGCTTCGCTCGCGCATAGCTCGCTACACTTGCATCCAGCTCGCTTCGCTTGCGATTGGCCAAGGACTTTTGGGTCATAGCTTACGACACTACAAATATTATGTGATTTGTTCTGCTTTGGACTTCATTATGCTCAAGCGGCTCGAACAAATATGCTAAAAATTTTCGCGCTCGGTTTGCTCGCGATTGGTCCTAGGTCGTTTTGGATCATAGCTTACGACACTACACATATTATGTAATTTGTTCTGCTTCGAACTTCTTTATGCTCAAACGGCTCGAACAAATAATTATGCTAAAAATTTTCGCGCTCGCTTCGCTCGCGATTGGTTCTAGGACGTTTTGGGTCATAGCTTACGACACTACAAATATTATGTAATTTGTTCTGTTTTGGACTTCTTTATGCTCAAACGGCTCGAACAAATATGCTACAAATTTTCGAGCTCGCTTCGCTCGCGCATAGCTCGCTGCGCTCGCGTCCAGCTCGCTTCGCTCGCGATTGGTCCTAGGAGTTTTGGGTCATAGCTTACTACACTACATATACTACGTAATTTGTTCTGCTTTGGACTTCATTATGCTCAAGCGGCTTGAACAAATATGCTAATAATTTTCGCGCTCGCTTCGCTCGCGCATAGCTCGCTACGCTCGCATCCGGCTCGCTTCGCTCGCGATTGGTCCTAGGATGTTTTGGGTCATAGCTCACGACACTACAAATATTATGTAATTTGTTCTGCTTTGGACATCTTTATGCTCAAGCGGCTCGAACAAATATGCTAAAATATTTCGAGCTCGCTTCGCTCGCGCATAGCTCGCTACGCTCGCGATTGGTCCTATGACGTTTTGGGTCATAGCTTATGACACTACCAATATTATGTAATTTGTTTGGTAACGGCTCGAATGGAATCGCTAAAAAATTTTGAATACCTAAAACTTTAGAAAAATATCATTACCTACTAACCTTAAAAATTTTACAATGAAATTGTATTATACAAATAACAGACTTCAAAATCATACCTACATTTATAAATTCTAACTGTATCTTAAAAGTGAAAAATCATTTTATGCCTACACATAAGTACCATCGAAGACTTTATTTGATTAACTTATAAACATGCTATTTTCAATTTGTATTTATCCTGTATTCTTGGCGTCGGTGCCATCTAAGAAGAACAAATTAATGTTTGTTAAAATAAACACTATGAAGTCCGGGTACGGTCACTCTGAGTGCCACGAAAATAAGTCGCTCCGCGTTTAAAAAATCGCCAAAATAGGACAAAGTGTACGAATTACAACACAATGAACATCAAAACGTGCAAAAAGTGACCCAAAAGTAAAGTATGGTGATAATTCCCGGATTGAAACACATTTGAACCTTCAGGAGCGACCTTTTCGCGGGGATCAAGTGGTTCTACCCACAACAAATATTACTTCAAAAGCGAACGCTGTCCAAACAAGATCAAAGCCCCACAAATTTTATTAGTGCAGTCAAACGGTCTCATAATGGACTACATTCTGTGAATTTCCTGGAGTTTTCCATTCGTGCTCCTGCGAGTTATCCGAGAAAAACGAAAAACCACGTGTTGGTAAAAATCCAGGAAAACGGAAACGGAGTGTAATCACCAGCACTATCCAGAAGCTGGCACAGCGAAGATCCCGAGACACCTTTTGGATTTTCGAAACTCCAACGGGAACCGGAAAACAAGGCTTTTTGCGGTTGGCAAAAAAAATACTGTTTGATTTCACATCAAATAACGCAAAAACAAAAGCATATACATACCAATTTTCTAACCGAATTAAAAAGATCAAGATTTATCCTGAAGAACGAAATCAACATTTTTAAAATCAAGATCTGGATTCGGGACCTGCAAATTAATTAAATGAAACTGTATCAAATATTGACCGCAAAACTTATTTTGCAATAGTTAAGATATCGAGCCCACACACAAATAGAAGAAGATTACGGACCAAAAATACTCTAAGGACGGATAAAAGAAAATAAACTGATCGGGAAGAAACCCTCTGGACCTAAAATCCTTCCAGGAGCAGCTAGGAGCTCTCAGGATCTCACCGGCAGCCGGCTTTCAACACCTTCCGAGTTCGAGAAGATCCTGAGGGAGCACCGGGAAGACGGCAGCAACTTCATGAACAGGAGCTCAAAGAGGACATCAACCCCTACACGCTGTAACCTTTAGATTGTATGTAGTCTGATATTCAGAATTTGTATGAATTTTCAAAGATACCGCAAGGCGCATGAACAAACACTGGCTAGTTTTATAAACCACCGCATAACTCCGTAATCAGTACTGAATACTGATACTGATAACGGGAACTTTGCTGGTAGGGATACTTTGAAAATTCGTATAAATTAAACGTTAAGCCGTTAAGGACAGGACTTTCGGTGTTGGAGCTCTGATTAGTTGCGCAACCCCAAAAGGAATAAGTGAAAAACATGACAACTGGCTGGCCCTAGTGTCAACTTGTAAAGTAGCTGTAAAATCGAAACCAGAGTAGATAGGAACAGTATAAAAACAGTTTTGGCACCTGGAAACGATTCCGCTTTAGATACTTGCTCACTTAAACCAAGTGGCTGGCCCTAGTGTCAAACTTAAACAGACGTAACTCCGAAACCGTGTGAGATAGGAATACCGTGTGAGATAGGAATACCGTATTGACCTTTTCTCGTTATCATCGGCCGCTTCCCGCAGCCTGCCCTCCGCCGCGGCTTTCCATCCTCAGGTCGATACGTCACTTACCTTCCGAAGCGCGCGCTGCGCAGGAGCCGCCGTATGTTGACCTGAAACAGAAAAAAAAAAAAAAAAAAAAAAAAACAATTCGTATTAGTATAAGGAACTGTTCCTATCTATATTATCATAGATTTTAAGTTGTATATTTACTGTTCTTACTGGACGCTCGGTGTGACATCACAACTTCTAATCATATGACATCGTCATAATTTTATTGTATTGAAATTTTTTATTTATATAATTTACTTATAACTGACAGACGCTCTATACACGTCTATAAACTCTATTTGACAAGTCCTATCCCCAGCTCCACTCTATCATGTTCGGGTACAGGACACCAAGACGCGAACTCACGCCTACCTCCGCGGTTCCACCGCCTGAAGGAAACACATCGACAGAGAGGGTCAGCCCCTCCTCAGACTGTAGCGCCCATACAAGCAGAGTCCAGTGCAGTGTAGGCGAGATCGAAGCACGGACCTCGATGTCACCGCCACCTACCACGAAGACCCTGAGCCAGCCCGGGGCACCGTTGAAAACTAAAAAGACTAAGGCGACCCCGCGCAGGGTCGGAGCGACCACATTAATGTCCGAGTTGGAGAAATCACCGGCGCTGAACGATAAGCACGTGACCAGGACGACGGAGGCGAAGGCCTGCTTCCAAAAAGCGATATATCACCTCCAGAACTGCAGAAATATGAAAACTGAAACAAAGAAAGAAGTCACAGATGCGGTAGATAGGCTTTACACATTGGTAAAAGAGAGTGAAGCAAGCAACGGTAGAAAAACGGAAACAAAAAAGACAGATACACCAACACAGAAGAACGAATACAGCAAACAGCTAGAGGAAAAAATGGACAAACACAGCAAGATGCTAGAAGAGAACATGATGGAGATGGAGAAGTTAAAGGAGGCACTTAACAGGCAACCGCCGGCTGGCGAGTGCTGCCTCAAAAGGGGAACGTACGCCAGCGTAGCGGCTGGCACGTCCACCAGCCCCATGGCTGAAAACACTGCCATGCACACTATCATTGTTGCCTCTACGAACGATCAAGAGACGGGGGATCAAGTCTACGAAAAACTAAGAAAATTAGTGAATGCCACAGAGGAAGGAGCAAAAATAGATAGAGTACGTAAAGCGAAGGATCGGAAATTGATAGTAGGCTGCAGGAGTGAAGAAGAGATAAAGAAGGTGAAAGCTAAAATAAAAGAGAGAGAGACAACGTTGAGTTATGAGGAAGTCAAGAATAAGGACCCGCTCATAATCTTGTATGGAGTCCTAAACAGCAATACCGATGAGAATGTGGCAAAGGCAATCCGTACGCAGAACAAAAACGTTGTACGTGAGGTGGGGGGAGCGAGTGATCGTATCGAAATACGATTCCGAAGACGTGCGAGGAACCCCCTCACATCTCACATAGTAGCAAGGGTTTCACCGCAGATATGGCAGAGCCTTACGAGTGCAGGGTATGTACACATTGACCTACAGCGGATCAGGGTCGCCGACCAATCTCCTCTAGTACAATGCTCGCGTTGTCTAGGGTACGGACACAGCAAGCGATTCTGCCCTAATGCGGTCGATGTGTGCAGTCACTGCGGCGGGGCCCACATGAAATTAGAGTGCCCGGACTTCCTCAGCGAAGTGCCTCCCTGCTGCGTGAACTGCATTAAAGCAAAGACTGACAAAACAGACCACAACGCCTTCAGCAATGAGTGCCCGGTGAGACGCAAGTGGGATGCGTTAGCGCGATCTACCGTGGCCTATTGCTGAGGGCGTTTTCTATAAGGTAATACAAGCCAACCTTCACAAACCGCTACTAGCAACGGACGAAGCCTTCATCGAAGCCACAAGACGCAAGGCTGCTGTGGTGCTTATCCAGGAGCCTTACGTTGGAGCCCGAAAGAAGATGAAAATGTACACAGGAGCGAGGATCTACCAGAGCACTGAACTAGGAGAAGGGATGATAAAGGCAGCAATTGCTGTCCTAGATCCTACACTAGACGTAATCCCATACCCGCAACTCACCACAAACAACATCGTAGTGGTGGGAATTCGTACCAGTGCCTGGCAGATCACGCTGGTATCCATCTACTGGGAGGGTGACAAGCCCCTGGAGCCGTACCTTAACCACCTTGCAAATATCGTCAATACGCTGGGGCCAAGAGGGCTGGTTATAGGAGGGGATGCCAACGCATGGAGCACATGGTGGGGAAGTGCTAGGACAAATCCGCGAGGAGAAGAGCTGTCTGCAACGCTCGACGAACTGGGGCTTCACATACTGAACAACGCAGATTCCGTTCCGACTTTCGACACCATACGAGGAGGAATTAGGTACACCAGCCACGTAGACGTCACGCTCTGCTCCGAAGATATGCTCAGCATCGTAAAAAGCTGGAAGGTCGAGGAGGGGATGACGAGCTCGGACCACAACGGCATAGTTTTCGACATACAGCTACACAAATCCCACGGCACACACATCGCACGCACAACGAGAATCTATAACACAAGGAAGGCAAATTGGGAGCAGTTTCATAAGAAACTGGCCCAATTAAAAGCTGATGAAAACTTGTCAATCGCCAATGTAGAAACTCTAAACAATACACAACAAATAGATCAAGCAATCAATAAATACACGCACTCAATCACACAAGCATGCACGCATGCAATACCAATAAAAAAGAACTCACACACAATCACTGTGCCGTGGTGGTCCAAGACGCTGTCGCAGCTGAAGCGTGATGTCACGGTAAGGAGAAGAAGGATCAGATGTGCAGCCCCGGTTCGAAGAGCAGGTGTGGTGAACGCCTACCTGGAAAAGAAACAGGAATACGAACAAGAGGTGAACAGAGCCAAAACGCAGTCCTGGAAAGACTTCTGTCAGAAACAGGACCGAGAGAGCGTATGGGATGGGATCTACCGAGTTATAAGTCGTACCAGAAGTAGAGAGGAGGACCTGCCACTTAGGGATGAAGGCACAACGTTGGACGCCGAAGGTTCCGTAAGGCTCTTAGCCAACACCTTCTACCCGGAAGATCTTGAGCAGAGCGACAACACTGAGCACCGAAGAATCAGGGCAGAGGCAGAAAAGGTGAACAATGGGGAGCCAGGTGACCCTTGCGACCCACGGTTTACGCTAACCGAACTGATGATTGCGTGCAATGCTTTCAACCCTAAAAAAGCCCCTGGAAGTGATGGATTCACAGTGGACATATGCCGTGAGGCAATTAAGCATGACCCGGAATGGATCCTGGCATGCCTAAACAAATGCCTTGACTACGGTCATTTTCCTGAACAATGGAAAGAAGCCACTGTGATAGCCTTAAGAAAACCCGGAAAAGAAACATACACTGCCGCCAAGTCGTATAGGCCAATTGGACTTCTCCCAGTTATGGGCAAAATCTTCGAAAAGATGCTGATCACCCGGATTAAGTTTCACCTGCTCCCACGGATGAGTACTCGCCAGTTCGGATTCATGCCTCAGAAAAGCACTGAGGACTCCCTCTATACCCTAATGCGACACATTCGCAAAGAGCTCGATAAAAAGCGAATCGTAACTGTAGTCTCGCTGGATATAGAGGGAGCCTTCGACAGCGCATGGTGGCCAGCCATAAGAGTCCGACTGGCTGAGGAAAAGTGTCCGATTAACTTAAGAAGAGTAGTAGACAGTTATCTTAGCAACAGAAAAGTGAAAGTCAGATACCTGGGAGAGGAATACGCCAAGAGTACGGAGAAGGGATGCGTGCAGGGGTCAGTCGGGGGTCCCGTCCTGTGGAATCTGCTCCTGGATCCACTCCTCAAGAACCTGGAACAGAAAGGCGAATATGTTCAGGCATTCGCGGATGACGTCATACTCGTCTTCAGTGGTGAGAAAGCACTCAATATAGAGCAGCAAGCCAATGCCACCCTTGAACACGTCCGGGCGTGGGGAGTCCAAAACAAACTGAAATTTGCCCCGCATAAAACCATGGCCATGGTAGTCACACGCAAATTAAAGTTTGACACTCCACGCTTGGTCATGGGAGGGGTGAACATTACGACGCGCGATGAAATTAAAGTGCTGGGTCTCACGATCGATAAAAAATTGACCTTCAACTCCCACGTCACAAATATCTGCCGAAAAGCGCTAGGGCTATACAAGCAGCTTTCGCGTGCGGCAAAGTTGAGTTGGGGGTTGAAGCCAGATATAATACGCACGATCTACACTGCTGTCGTAGAGCCGATAATATTGTACGCAGCAAGCGTATGGGCACCGGCAGCTAGAAAGCAGAGAACAAAAAGAGAGCTCAATTCAGTGCAGCGTGGCTTCGCACTGAAGATAATTAAAGGATATAAGACAGTGTCGTTAAACTCAGCTCTGCTGCTCTCGGGACTTCTTCCTTTGGACATTAGAATCCAGGAAGCAGCCCAGCTCTACGACATAAAGAAGGGTTACTTCTGCAGCGCAATAGGTGATCGAGATATAGAGAAGCCAATTCCATATGGAGCCGCACCACACCCAGCACTACATACCCAACTTGTCATCACAAGAGTGGAAGACAGAGCAGCTCTACAACAGCACCTCGACAACGACCTAAACATATTCACAGACGGAAGTAGAATAGAGGGAAAAGTCGGGGCAGCTCTATCCATATGGAGGAACGAAACCGAGATAGGTACTCGAAAGCTGAAGCTGGACGATCGATGTTCAGTCTACCAGGCGGAACTCTTGGCACTGAAGGAGGCCACGAACGAGGCACTGAAGGAGCAGGTCACAACCTGCGGCATCTTTTGCGACTCCCGTTCTGCGTTGGAAACGGTAGCCAACCCATCCTCTCTCCATCCCCTCGCAGTGGAAATAATACAGAAGACCGTAGAGCTTAAAGACCAAAATAAAATACTGCGTCTATTTTGGGTTAAAGCTCACGTGGGTATGGAGGGGAATGAGAGGGCAGATGAGCTCGCAAAGGAAGCGGCACTGTGCCCTAGTGCAAAGCCCCAATATGACAGCTGTCCGGTGTCGTATGCAAAAAGAGCCATTCGAAGAGACTCTATAGAACAGTGGAACCAGCGATATCAAGCTGCAGTTCAGGGAGGTACTACCAAAATGTTCTTCCCCGACGCAGTTAAAGCACATAAAACAGTCATGACGATAAATATAGATAAAATACTGACACAGTTATTCACGGGGCACGGTGGGTTCTCCTTTTACTTGCACCGATTCAAGTGCAAGGAGAGCCCAGCGTGCATCTGTGACCCTGATGTCGATGAGAGCGTCCTCCATGTGATCACCGAGTGTCCGGTCTTCGGTAGGTTAAGGTTTGATGTAGAAATAGATATAGATATAGAAATAAAAAAAGATAACTTGTATATAATAATAGAAGATAAGAAAAGGAGACAAAAATTTCTAGAATATTGTAATAAAGTAATATCTAAGGTAGTAAATAGAAATAAGTAAGAAATGGAACAACACTTCTATGTAATTAAGTTTATAATAGAAAGTGACCAATATAGAATAAGTAAATCTAGAGATGATAGGTAAAATAAGCCAATTGTTAAATATAAGAAAAAATGTAGACTAGGATCCCCAAAAATAAATCTGGGGTGTAGAATGACTAAATAAAAAAAAAAAAAAAATAAAAAAAAAAAAAAAAAAAAATAAACACTATTAAATAGATAGGATTGAACATAATATTTTTTGGCGTTTGTTACTTTTATATTCCCTTAACGTTTGTTCATGGCGCTCCATACCCATTTCACGCATATACCATACACACATAAAATAAGTAAGTAACATTTTAATTATACTAGAATTTGTCTAGAAACTAGAATAAAAATAATTAATAAGGCAAAACAACGTTTGCCGGGTCAGCTAGTATTATATATAAATACATATTTAACACCCAGACCCACAGGCAACAAATTTCGTTAAGCACAAAGATGTTGACCGGGCCGGAAATCGAACCCGAAACCTTCTGATTAGCAGACCGGCATGGTAACCTTTACGCTAACGAGGTCGTCTATATTTTTTCATTTTTATATAAATCACTTCTGTACGCGATAGTACTGACGACTAATCTACAAAATGGCGTCCAACAAACCGCGGTAGAATCCAAACCTCCATTGTCTGTCTCTCATTGTTGTATTATTTACGAGCCCCGCGATGTGGGCTGGTTAACTTACACTGGTACTACGCAGCGGTAGTTTTAGGTTCGTTATTTATTAAGTTAACATTGTATGTACTTACTCGTCTGCAAGATAGTTGGCAAGTAACTCAAAACTTTTAAGGATGAGCTTAGTAACAAACAACTTTTGATAAAAAAAAATCACATACGGCTGGTTGACCCCTTGCTAAACCATTCTAGTTCGTAAGTTGCTAACACAAACTAAATAAATAAATTAGGACAATATAGACATATTTTAAATAGATACATATTTAACACCCAGACCCACAGCCAAGAACCCGTGCCTGGAATCGAACCCGGAACCTTTTGAATGGCAGTTAGGCACCGTGCGATTTCGATTTGACCCCCACTTTCCGAAATGTAACTGTACCGATTTCCAACAACCTCGAACTTCTTGGCGTAACCTTAACTCCAACCCTCAACTTTGGCTCGTACATTGAGTCTAAGGCTCAAATTGCGGCCAAAAAGCTGGGCATCCTCTCTAAGGTTAGACAGTACTTCACACCGGAACAGCTGCTCACTTTATACCAAGCACAAGTTCGGTCGTGTATGGAGTATTGTTCGCACCTTTGGGATGGCTTTGCTAAATACCAGCTTCAGGCGTTGGAGGCAATTGAGAAGAAGGCCAAGAAAGTTATAGGTAATGACTCCCTGTGCAGTGCGAAACTTCAAAGTTTGGAGCACCGCCGCATGGTTGCGAGTTTGTCGGTATTCTACCGGTTGCATTTCGGTGAGTGTGCGTCGGAATTACATCAGTTAATTCCCCCGGCCCCTTTCCATTACCGAACGAGCAGGGAGACTGCTAGGAGACACCGTTATACAGTGGAAATGCCGAAAATACGTACTAAACGATTCGCTTCCACGTTTATAGTACGGACGGCCAAACTGTGGAACTCCTTGCCGGAATCCCTGTTCCCACTGAACTACAACCTAGCTGTCTTCAAGGCGAGAGTGAACCGATTTCTTCTAGGTTAGCGCGCTTCATCTTAGACTGCAATATCACTTAACATCAGGTGAGTTGTGGTCAAGCGCAAGCCTATAATGTGTAAAAAAAAAAATGCCTGACTGCCAATCAACTGCCTGCTAACCAATATGCCAACGAGGTCAATTTTAGCTGCCAATTTCCTCTCAAGATACAAATGCATTTGAAGTACCATATCTGACCGTACCATTCTAATAATAATTAATCATAATAAATTATATTTGTTCTATCTACAATGACCGTATATGGCCCTTTCCTTGGCTTATATATACAAAAGAATAAGGTTTTAGACAACCTTTAAAAACAAGAGAATACGCAGGTGTGCAGATTTCTTTTTATCACCAATATTTTGGGAATACTTAAATAACAAAGTTTTCAATGGTGGTCTCAAACTTTTGGCCGCCAGTGTATAAATAGTTCGATCTGTCAGTATAACAATCTGAAAAAAAAACATCCAAACAGTTTGACTATAGAACTACTGGCACGATTGAATAAAGGTAAAAATAATACACTAGATTATTTTATAACTAACTAGATATATATAAAATAATTTTTAAGTTTAAAAAAAAACTAATTATTGAAACTAAACCAATGTTCATAAGCTTAAGCAAGCCTCATGTATCACTTCTGACTGTACCATTATAGTAATAATCGTAATAAATTCTATTTGTTCTATCTATAAATAGTTCGATACGTCAGTATAACAATCTAAAAAAAACATCCAAACAGTTCGACTATCGAACTACTGAAAGGATGGAATGAAGGTAAAAATCACACTAGATATTTATAAAATACTTTCAAGTTCTAATAAAACGCATTTTTCTAACGAAACCATTGTTCACAAGCTTAACCAAACCTCATTTCAACTTCACCGTATGCTAAACCTCACGACCCTCATTTGGCGGCCCTTTAATAAAGGCTCTAAGATAAGGAGAATTCTTCTAATTCTTTCCCGAGGAGCCTTTACAACAATGCCGGCACATTCTTCGGGACTATACCTACTTGATATATATGCTGGCGGCGAGAAGATAAGGGTAAAATCAATATGTTATGAAGAATTAAGGACATTCTATTCTATTAAACCGAATCAAAAAAAAAATTACGAATTAAAAAAGAACTAAAAATTTTAGTTAATTATCAAAAATAATTCATTTTATTTATAAGATTCAGAAAAACTTTATTATTTCCCTTTTTCTTTTCGGTTCTTAACGAACTTCCTAATCCTTCCTAAATGTGTATGAGAAAAAATTGACTTAATATTTTTTTAAATCAGTTTTATTTCTCATAAGTCGAGTGGTACAAAAATATGTATAAATTTTCTTAGAGTTGTCCTTTAGACAGTATTTAAGCTAATTTTAAACCCCCATAAGATAATCATGTTATTTTTTGGTATTGTTTGCTATGTATCAATTATGGTAGCTTGTAAACACATAAAATGTTTAGGTAAGTATAAATGTACATAACATTCCAAATCTTACTATAAATCTCGTGTCACAATGTTTTTCCTCCATGTACTCCTAAACCACTTCACCGATTACGAGTATAATAAAATTTACACACCATATTGTGCAGTTCGATCCAACTTGAGAGATAGGATAGTTTAAATCTCAAATTATAGTCGCAATTACAATTTATTGCTAATTAATTGTGTCAAAATTATATGTTAACTCCAAATGATTCTAACAGATGTCGATACCTTTCGACTGGGTTGAGTTAGTAATCAATAGATGGCGCTGCTATGGTAAATCTACGAACGTGTCATATAAGCTACACTATCTATTTTTCATACCCCTAAGTGAGGCAAAACAACGTTTGCCGGGTCAGCTAATTAAATTATAAAAATAAATAAAATAGACGCTTGTTACACCCATACAACAAACGTAATTTTTAAGCATTTTTTCACTCCATCCTTATAACGACATTTTGGCCCTCTATACATTCAGAGAATATTTAATTATGTATTTACTTTTTAAATAAATCTTACTCGTATATATAAAATAGAGACCTAGCGTTTCTCATCTCGTTTGAAACCCTTCACACAACAAGCGTGTAGGTATGTTTACTTTCACAATAAGCCTTCAAGGGAACGTACAATTCTGTCATGTAAATAAGGCACGTACTTAAGAACAAAGGAATTGAAACTAGCGTGAAAAACTTGTAAGAATTCTTCTGTGACGTCTAAAATTCTTGAAGTCATCTTGTAGCGTATGCGACAAAACAACGTCAAGAATTTTAATCTTCTTCTTCTTTGTATGAGCCGGGACCTCCTCCTTAACTTGTCATCCAATCCCCGGTAGCACCCAAATGAAAATACCACACATCAAACAACAGCCTTTCTCATGATATTAAACTTAACTAACTTTTTTTTGTAAAGCGAGAACATTAATCGTTAAGCTATTTTCGTGTTACAAACTACATCAGCAAGTCGACATACAATTCCTTTCCAGTGCGGCCCTGGTAACATACCGTCCCAGAGGGTTCAAACATTTTGAGTTCGCAAACACTGTACCCTAATTTAGTCACTTTAATATAAGTGGGGCCAAGGTACGGCTGTTATATTTATAGGTGAAGTTATAACGTGCTGGCTTTGACTGGGTCATGTAGGATTTATTAGATATTTGATTTTTCATTAGAAATTTACCAAATCAACTTCGATCAAAATAAATTAATAAAAAAAAAAATTCTAGGACACGACTGGTTAACCCCATACTGAACCATTTCTAGTTCGAATTATGGCTGCCAACATAACTGGTATACTACGTATACATACATACATAATAATATTATGTTATATAGATAAATATTTTACACCCAGACCCACAGCCAACAAATTTAGTTCAGCACAAAGACTTTGGCCGTGCCTTCTGATTAGCAGACCGGCATGGTAACCTTTACGCCAACGAGGTTGTCTAATCTGATATACAACATATACATACTTCTGTACATACTAATATGTTTTCCTGTGAATGAACCATACAAATACATATTTTATATAGATACATATTCAATAGCCAGACCCTTAGCCAACACACTTAGTTAAGCACAAAGATGTTGGCCGTGCCGAGAATCAAACCCAGAACCTTCTGATTGGCAGTCTGGCATGGACCATTACGCCAACGAGGTCGACAAATAACCAGAGTAAAAATCCGCACGAAATATTTCGCTTCCACATATTATATGGCAATGGTTCATGTATTGACAATCAATGCAATTTGCAAATTCTGTCAAGTTGGTGTTAGGGCTAGCCCGGACTCAGCGTGGCAAAAAAAAGTAAATTTAGTATTAAATAATATCTTGAATATTGTATGTTATATACAGTTTTATCATTATAAATCATAAACAGTATTAAATATCGAAAAAATACCTAAGGACCACCTAAAAACACTACCAAAATAAGTACAAATGTTATTAGAGTTGATATTTAATCTTTAAGCTATTTTTTAGATTTTTTTCCGTTTATGACTTTTAATGGTATAAACTGTCAATTTAAGATAACTTTATATTTTAGGTACACGATAATCAACATTCGTGTACCTAAAATATAAAGTAAACTTTGTGCTAAGGGCGATAAAGACCAAAGAAAAAACTTGTCACATAATTTACTTTACTGTAGAAATTTCAAACGTTTGAGCTATATTATTTTGGATGATAGACTACTAGGTAAAAAAATATAGTCTTTAACATGTATTAGCATAGTTCATTTCACAGTCTCAATTTGTCTCAACCTTTCAATTTGTATCTTTTCTTAGAAAACCAATTTAAACCCCGACAAAAAGTTCACAGAAAGAAAGCAAATAGAGAAATAGTTCTCTCAGAATCCTTAATCCGTCTCGATTTCCTTTCCAATCCCGCCTTTAGATGGAGAAAAAAATCTGAACATCAATTGGCGGATTAAATTAAATTTCGAATTGCTCTATAAAGATTAGAGTACACGAATGGTGGAACGGAGTTTATCAAAGTCGTATTATAGTCGTTTCGTAGCAGAAGGTCTATAGAGAAAGTGACGTAGTTTGTTTAGAAGGTTCATATGGTGACGTCTTCAGAAGAAAAACGCCTTCTTAGTATAAGTTCCAAAATGGAAAATAGTATAATCATTGAAAATAAAAATGAAATGAGAGGTGTCAAGAGACATCCCTAATATACCTGTACACTCAACAAAAATAATCGTCGCGACACTACACTGCTTAATGCGAAATAGAAATTATAATATCTAGCTTGCTTTCTATAAGAGAGACAGAGAGAGACATAGTGAGAGACAGACAGAGAAACATGCGCACGCCGCACATATTACAATAGCTTACTATAGCAAAAAGTGTCGTGACAGCTTTTCGTTAGATTTTTTTCCTTCTAGCCCCCTTTCACAACGCGTGATAAGGATCTTCGTTCCAATAAGTGTACTAAATTTGAAGGCATTATGCTTTTATCTATAAATATAAAAAGATATATTTTTTTTAAATCATAAGTCAGACTGGTACTGTTACATTTCCTTAAGCTTGTAAGATTGTAAGAATTGAACGAACAAACATACATGTGTGCGTACATACATATACTGCAAGTAAATTTTGCAAAAAAGTCGCAATATTTCGGAAGAAATTATTCAGCCATTTTTATTTTTAGTTCTTTTGTTTTTGGGGTAAAAACGAAAATAAGGATCAAAGACTATACATATGTATATATTTCTCCTTATTATTATGCTCTAAAAACGCCGCCATCAGTGCAGATCTAGCTCAGAATGGTGCATGCGATCTTTTTGTATTCCCTTCCCGACAAAGACAGCCTTTATCCGCGAAGAATAAATTAGTTTTTACTTGTTGTTGGAAGGAATTGGATGTCGAGTATTGAGTTTGCATTGTTGGAGAGTGAGGGTAGAATTAGAATTTTGATCTCAGTCGTTCTGGAGTAATGTTTGTAAAAATATTAATAGTTAATTAGCAAGAAATCCTGAGGTGAAACGTACTATAACTAATTTAATACTCCTATAAACTCTCACTTGGCTCATTTTTTTTACCCTTGATAGGTTTGCGTTCGACTACAGCTTGCCTGATGTTAAGCTGCGCTGTAGTCTACGGTGTGGCACGTTTACCTAGAAGATACCTATTAACTCTACTTTTGAAGACCCCCGGATGATATCTCTCAGGAAACAGAGACTCAAGTAGTGAGTAACAAAGCTTCGCTGTCCTCACAATAAAGGTTGACGTTCCGTACGAAAGTTTGGAACTTCAATTCTGTATCACACTGTATTTAACATATAAATTCATATGAAGAAGAAGAAGAAGTGCAAAATAAAAATTGTATCTTTAGCGTGAAATTGGCTACATCAGCTTTTAATAGAAAGTAGTGATACCCCGAGTTGGTATGACTAATTCCCAATCTAAAGGCAATAATCTCTAAATCTTCTAAACAAAGGTCGAACCCGGTCAACAAGCGGTGAGCGGCTAACTTCAGAGACAAACTAGCCATACTTACTCTCTGATCTAAATTTCCAATGGACTGTAAACAACAATAAAGTAAACTTTGCAAATGGCTGTTGAAACAGTGAACTGTATAGCGGAACAGTGGACAGAACAAGATTTATTGTTTCACTTCAACTGGTAAACAATTTTCAATGTTGGAATCACTATAACCTTATTAATATTTTGTTTTACTTGTAATGTTATCTAGACAGCCTTTTAGCTTTTTTTTAGTCTTTTTATCGTTTACGATTTGTATAAATAAAACTGTAAAATTGACAATTGGCTCTTATATTTTTTTTTTTTATATCAGGATACAATTCACACACGGCTGGTTACCCCATACATTGAACCATTTCTAGTTTGTATTATGGTTGCTAACACAACTGATATACTACATAATACATACATACATATTTAAATAGATACGTATTTAACACCCAGACCGAAATCAAAAAAATTTACTTCAGCACAAAGAGGTTGACCGTGCCGGGAATCGAACCCGGAACCTTCTAATTGACAGTCCGGCATGGTAACCATTACGCCATCGAGGTCGTTTTCTAATGTCTCTACATAAACTCTCAATTCTTACCAATATTAGACAATATTGTTAATATTTAAAATGTTTTTTGTAATTGTCCTACTAATATTATAAGTGCGAAAGTGAGTAAGTGTGTATGTTTGTTACTTCTTCTCGCTCAAACGATAAAACTAATTTTGAAATTCAATATGAAGATAGGTTAGACTTGGATTAACACAGGCTACTTTTTATCCCGAAAACAATTGTGGTTCCCGTGGGATACGCAATTAACTTCAAAATCCATGTTACTATTTCACGCTCGAATGGCTAGACCAATATTGATGAAATTTACTATGACGACAGGTTAAACCTAGGACTAAAACATAGGCTTTCATGTACTCTCTATCCCGGATTAACGCTGTTAGCACAGCGGGTACAGCTAGTAGGTAATCTGACATTTGTTTTAGAAACCGAATAAAAACATTCAAAGAAATCTTCATAAAACATTTAATTACGGCGGCAATATCATCCGCGTAACTATTAACAGTCTGTTTGAAACCGCTTCGCAAACATTTCGACACTTTGGAACTTTTCTGGCACGACCTATAACTGGAGCGAGCCGCAATCGACTGAGAAAAAAACCTCTTTTATGACGCGACCTATTTTCGGACGGGTTTTTCTCCATTAAGGTCTTTAGTGTTGGGTGCCAGCCTTAAGGCTGAAGGTTTAAAGGCCAACGCTATTTCAATGTCTATAAGCCTCGACCTAGCCTCGAGCTCCAAAAGTCTTAAAGAACGTGTCATTGGAGCTACCTTTTTTGCGGTTACCTGGAATAGATCGTTTTTAGTGATAGGGTCACTTAAAGTTCTTTTGTAAATAATTGGTCAAATGCCTAGCTTGCGCATTAACAATTCAGTACCATTTTAAAAAAGAAGCAAATAGACGCATTTGTTGTATGGGAGTCCCACTTAACTATAATTATATTATTATTATATATTTTATTTTTTGTATTTGTAGTTATAGCGGCATAAGCATTCTACCATCAGTGAAAACTTAACACTAAGGGGTTTTTCACAAAGGCACGGTGCCGCACGGCAAAAATCACGCTACGCGGCGAGTCTGCATACATAGCATAAGCATAAGCAGCCATAATCCACCACGCTGGCCAAGTGCGGGTTGGCGGATGACACACGTCTTTGGATATTGTGCTCCACAAACATTCCGCATCCACACATCCAATAACTTGAAAAACAAGTCATTAGCCGGGTCCACACAGAGCGAGCAGCCTTGCGAGGCATTTGCCGCGCGAGGCTGCTCGCTCTGTGTGGACGTGCCTCGGACGAGGCAAGCGCGCGCTCTGCCGCGGGCGAGCGACCTAGCGCCCGAGCCATTGAGTGTCGGCTTTTGAATTTGCTCAAAGGCGCCTCAGTCGCCTAGTTATGTCATTGTTGCACTAAATAGGCGCGTTCACACAGAGCAAGCAGCCTCGCGAGGCATTTGCCGCGCGAGGCATTTGCCGCGCAAGGCTGCTCGTTCTGTGTGGACGCGCCTATTGGGATAAGGCCGGGATCGAACCAGGGGTCGTCTCATTGAAAAGCAGATGTTATTACCACCGAGCCACACTCGTTTTTTCTTCTTATACATACATATTATACATATTTAACACTCAGACCGACATCCAATAAGTTTAGTTCAATCACGAATATGTTGGATGTTATATGATACCTTATTTATGTTGATGTGGCCTCTTAAAGTCTTTAGAGCAATATGATAGGTTTAACGTCTATTGAAAGTTTAACGTCCATTTTTTTCGACCTAAATGTTGAGGCTCTTGAGGTAAAAGCAAATCGTTTAGTCATGAACCCTTTAGCATTTAGGTTTTTCTTTAATGCTTTGAGAATTTTGAAGCAATTTGTGTTAAATATAACGTAAAGAGCTTTATCATAGTTACTCAAGCATAGCTTTTCAGATTTGAGCCTTTTGTGGCATATTTATGATTCTTGCTAATGGATATACTCGTATTATATAGACTCTTAAAAACGTGTTTTTTTTTCTTTTACTTATTCAAGTTTTGAAGCCACCCGAAGGCCTATGACTTGGTTTAGCGACTGCTCGTACAAAGGCTACCGGCCGGGAACTACGCTTAACGCGTCATCTAAGCCACGGTAGTGCCCAGATAAAAAAAAAACACTTTAAAGACGACAGTCTTATGCATAAAACTTAACTATTTATGGTAACCCATCTAAACACTGTGGCATCGACCGTTACTTAGCCGTTAGATGATTGCGTCAGAGCACCTTAGCAGTTTTTAAGATTTCATAGCAGCATTTTCATCTGGGTGCTACCGTGGATCGGGTGACACATTACATTGTAAGCGCCGTTTAATCTTAGTTTTAGAAAGCGTAAAGCCATGTCAATTGCCATTTGGCTTCAAAATTTTAGAAACTAGAGCTTGTCCACTTGGCTTATACAAAGAAAAGAGCATATTGAATATTTCTATATACAACTAGATATTTAACCAGAGCTAGTAACCGTACCAGTCAGTGACATTCTAGTTCAAGGTGGTGTATGCAGAGTCTGGGATGACTGGCTTTTAAAAAGATTGCCTGAACACACAGCTTAGCGATAGATTCAAGTTGAAGTCAATAGCTAATCAAGCGAGTACTAGAATAATCTTAGTCACCATTATTATAGTTTCCTCACGATGTTTTCATTTTCCCGAAGCTAAGTTCATTAGCGGGTATTGAACCCTCGTCCTACCGGATTTAAGGCAACGCCATTTTTCTCTACGTCACTTTCAATATAATATTATCTGCAAACCTAAAAGTATTTTTAGTCACGAACTGTTTACAGTATTGAGCATTACACTTCAAAGGCACCCCTTTCACACCCCCATGCCCTTATTACAAATTCACGCCAAAATCTCCCTTATAGTGTTGTAATACGGCATAAATTTCTATACACTCTCTGTCTCATTCTGTCTAAAGCCAGTGATACATTGACAATTTACACTCGACACTGAGTGTTCACATAGTGTCTACCTGTGTCCATTTCAATTACTGCGAGACAATTCATTAGAAGTGACTATTGTTTCTACAGTGCTGCTATTGAGTAGGTTGTAATCTATTTCAACAATTAACCTTGCTAATACAAAAAAAAATATTCATGACAAAGTTTTTTTTTATTCAATTTTAATTTATTTTTAATAACCAGCTAGCTGTTGCCCGCGGCTCAGCCTGAGTGTAGGTAGCTTTTCGCGTAACCTGTGGAAACTACAATTATCCAGACCTACTCGTATATAAGACTTATGACTAATCCTATATTATCCTATTTCCGGGTTATTTTAATATAGCAATCACATTAGTAAGATTTAATAAAATAAAGACGTCATTTGACTCTAAACACTCATATCAGTCAATCAGAGACGTCACAAATTGGGAATTGCATACAATATTCTGAAGCGGAAGTTTGGTTTTGACGTTTATTTAAAAGTATATCAACGAACGTGTTACAAACGATCTTTTGTACTAAGTGTCAGTGAATTCAAGATTACTTAATCACGGCAAAATTGGACAAGTTGAAAATATAAAAAAATACATACTTTTAATAAGGAGTTAAATTTAGTAAACACTAGTTCAAATATAAAATATTACTGAATATTCTGTGTATTTTATAATAGCAAATCTTTACAAGAATTCTTCGAAAAATGTAAAGTGTAAAATACTCTCGTCTATCCCTAGCCTAAGCTTAAGACGTGACATGTAAAACTGAATTTTAACACGCCGGGAATATGGTATATTTTTCTTTGCGGACGAGCACTTATCGTCATTGTCAAGCTTAGCTCAGTCTGAGTAGTACATGCAAAATTGTGCCTACATTACGTGTGAATAAGGTTTGTTTTTGTCCACAGATGAGTCGTGTTTCAAGAAGCTTTGAAGCGTGAAACAGGGGGTATGCCGGAGTATATGAACTAGGAATGTCGATGGCTTGGCTGTTCGGGGCGCTCGGCGCTCTAACCTTCATTACAAAGACAGGTATGTTCTAATTATAGACCTTAATATACATACAACTAGTCATATTTGTTCGAGATGTGGTGCTGGAGGAAAATGCTGCGGATCCCGTGGACAGCAAAGCGTACGAATGTTGTAATACTCAAGGAACTGAAGATCAAGACGAGGCTTTCATCCATCTGCCTACAAAGAGTCCTTGAGTATTTCGGTCACATAGCTCGTAAAGATGGGAGCAACCTTGAGAAGCTAGTTATCACAGGCAAGATCGAGGGTAAAAGACCGCGAGGACGAAGTCCAGTGCGTTGGACTGACCAGATTCGCACCACACTCGGAACAAAAGTTCATGAAGCCATTCACACGGCAAGTGACCGGAGTCGAAGGCGCAAGATCGTGCGGGAGAAGATGATCCGTGGCGGGGGTCACGACCCTCAGCAGTGAGGAAAATGACGCGAGGAGGAGTCATATTTGCTAAATTATTTCATTCGTTCAATATTTAAGAGCTAGGCTCTTGTCGGTACCAATGACGGTCCACTGGCTAGCATTGGGGTCGATTGGACGGAGACCTCAGGCTCAAGGACTGTCGGAAGTGGGGTTCCGACAGTCCATTTAAATTGGCTCCGGGAGGGTTGGCAGTTCTTTTTGCCTATGTGGATGTTGCTGCAAGCAAAAGCTAGGAGGACCTCAGTGTGTTTCCACCGAAGAACCTGAAGCCCTCCATAAAGCATCGAGGCAGAGCACCGAGGGGGTTTTAGTGGGTAAAAATCCCACATAACCCAGCTGCACCCCATTGTAGCTGGGTATCTTATGGAAGATTTCCCCCTCGTAAAAAAGGCTCTTTTCGGTGGAGTTTTTTCCAGTTTTATCTTTACCAAATCCTTGACCTCCCTATACGACATGACTTTCGCCTTCTCCTAAATTTGGTCTAAAAATGATCGTCTAGGTCTTCTTCTTCCTCTCCTGGCTTCTATGTTTCCTTCTATGATATTAAATTATTTATTCTATAAATTTTAAGTTTAAGCACGTCTTTAGTATGATTTAGATCAAATTACACGTAAAATTAAGGGTCTTTAGTACCAGAGCTAAACCGCTTAGCCCTCACGAAATCATTTAAAATATTAGTGTATGATTACGATTAAATAATTGTGACTCTTGTTTTGAAACATCATATCTTATTTATTATAAGACTTAATAACACTGATCCTATTTAGAAAAAAAAACTAATCTAGAACTAGGGTTATAGCTACTATCGCATCCCTATTCTAGTGACTATAAACGATAGCCAAAGTTAGCTTGAACAGATCTGATCTGGGCATAATATCTTTATGCCCAACTGCGATCGTTTCTGAACTATAGAAGACATATCTTCTGGAGCGATGCGATAATATAATACCAAATAAATTAGCGTAATAAAATAAAGTCTATTAAATTATGTTGAAGTATGCCTAAAAAGTGCTGCGCAAATTTTGAAAATTGTTTATTTTTATTTCACGCATCGAAGATTTTTTACTTTATTTTATTTTAATTTCAGTTTTGTCATCAAAGTGGCAACAGAAATACGTCATCTGTGAAAATTTAACTTTCTAGCTATCACGGTTTGTAATAAAGCCAGGAGAAAGACGAACATACACCAAAGTTTGAGTAATAGGGTCCCGTTGCAACCTTTTTTTACGAAACTCTAAAAAAACGACTAAATTAGTGCCTTTAGAAAAATAGCAAGATTGTTGACGATGTAGTAAAACAAAGCGTCACGTACATCTCTTAGCTCTAAGAGATAGCTTACAAACACTGCATAGGTACTTAGTACAGCTCTTGGCATTTCTAATAATTTGCCCAGAGCGTTCCAAGTGCTTCGATTCAAATACGTGCTTCTAGGTTATGTTACGCTATGTAGAATTAGCGCGAATTTACTGTTATAACCAGTGATATCTGTCTGCGGAATAGTGCCAGAATAAGTACGCCGTTTTCGTATTAGAATACAGAGTGGCAACTGGAAGAAAGTAGGTCGGAATTTCTTTAAGAGATCTTGCTTAGTTTTTGTGAGTGTATTTTTAGCAGTGCTTTTAGTTGGTATGTGTATTAACATATTTGACCGTTTAAGGGAAGTGAGGGAAGTATTTGGCTTAACTGTCGACTGCTTTCCTCTCCTTGAATGTATGTTGTGTAAAAGCTGTAATTTGGAATCAGTTTTAACTAAACTTGGTTAAAGGTAATATATTTTTTTTGTCGTCAGTGATTTTTGATTCAAGGGGGCTTCCACAAAAAGGGCTATTTGCTGTTCGATCCGTAACGGATCGAGTTAAATGATGATAAGATGATTGTGAACGTATATTAGACTAGCTGACCCGGCAAACGTTATTTTGCCTCACTTAGGTGTATGAAAAATAGATAGTGTAGCTTATATAACACGTTCGTAGATTTGCCATAGCAGCGCCATCTATTGTTTACTTACTCAACCCAGTCGAAAAGTATCGTTTGGATATCGTTCGAATCATTTGGAGTTAACAGATAATTGTGATTGTCAAATAATAACAGACAATAATTAGCAATAAATTAAAATTGCGACTATAATTTGAGATTTAAACTATCCTATCTCTCAAGTTGCATTGAACTGCACATGATGTGCGAATTTTATTATAATCGGTTAAGTGGTTTAGGAGTCCGTTGAGGACAAACATTGTGACTCAGTGATAATACAATCTTCTAAAACTAAACACAATCTAAATAAGAAGTAATCTCACTCTATAACAGTTACTCTAATGATCTAATCACTATTACCGCCCACAATACACATAATTCCAAGCTGTTAGCTATACTAGAGGAGACTATTTCATAAGAGATATGACCACACCATGCGGCAACAGATTTCATTTATCAGCATGCATAAGAAAGAAAGAAAGAAAATTATTTATTGTGGCAAATTAATCTACACAAGACAAAATATAATAATTAAAATAGTACCTCAACTCAGCATAATGCTGGTTGCTGGAGAGCAACCAACGCTGGTCTTCCGTTGAGGCTGGCTGTGACGTCACGCACGGTACACTAGGAAAGAGAACACGCAATTATATGAAGAAATTGAAAGTTGTAAGAAATACTCTTCTTCTTCTTCACCTTATCCCACTTCATGTGGGGTCGGTACAGTATGTACGCTTCTTCCATACATCTCTGTCATTCGTCATCTCTGCTTTCACGCCCCTCCTGGTCATATCGTCATTCACACAATCCATCCACACTTTCTTAGGCCGCCCCCTTCCTATCTGTCCGTCCACATTCTCTCATTGTACCGCTCATTGTCTTCCTCGCGTCGCATAATATGACCATACAACGACAACCTCTTACTGAAAGTTGTCAGAAATACTATATAACAGAAACTAATAATGTACAACAGAGAACAACGATACTAATAAGATATAACAGAGACAAGATTACTACACGAATATACAACAAGAACACTAAATTAAGAATAAAATATAACAATAACAAGATAAAACAAAATTAAAACACATGTATATGGTCAGTATGGTCAGTTGACGACCTCTTTGGCGTAATGGTTACCATGCCGGACTGCCAATCAGAAGGTTCCGGGTTCGATTCCCGACACGGCCAACATCTTTGTGCTTAACTAAATTTGTTGGCTGTCGGTCTGGGTGTTAAATATGTATCTATATAAAATATGTATGTATGTATGTATAATATGTAGTATATCAGTTGTGTTAGCAACCATAATACGAACTAGAAATGGTTCAGTATGGAGTTAACGGGTGTGAAATGTGTCCTAATATATTTATTTATGATATTAGGAGAATTAAATGGCGCTGGTGTCATTAACTAGTGCCTCCCATCTTTGGTGCTCAAAAATAAAACTTTTTGTTTTAATCTAAATGAAAACAAACAACGCAGGCTCCTTATCAAAAGATCTAAGCAAACCCAACTTGTCAAGTCTTGGTCTTGGGCAAGTCACACCAGAGCTTGGCCACTTAGCCCATACGAAGATGAAGAGGTATAACCAGCCCTCTATACGTTCCCATTGCTGGAACTTGGGACTTTCTCTCACGATGAAAAGGTATAGGCCATATTCAATCACGCTGGCCAAATGTGGGTTGCTGGATCCTCTTTACTTTACACACACTCACTCATATTTAAGTACTAGCATTCAACAACACTATATACCCCAACTTCATTTTTAGCACCTCTGAAGAGAGCTAGCTCCTGCAAACACAGGGTATCCTACTGCAGGAGCTAGCCACCATACTTACATACATTAAGACTTAGCATTTAGAATAACTATTAATTAGTTAAGGTAAAAATGGATATCTTCAGATATTGTGATCCTCAAACAGGTTAGTTTTCTCTATTTTGTTTTTCTTTACCGTAAAGTGAGGGCAAATCCATACATTACTTATAAACAAGTCATTAGTGTAGGGCCGGGCTCAAACCAGAGGCCGTCAGAATGAAAGTAGACGTTTTCTCACCGAGTCACACTCGCATTATTTATTAGCTACGAGACAAAATTCTCCAACCATGCTGTAATATTTATGTTAGAGTTTATATTTTTTATGTATTTTATTGTCATTTCTATTTAAGCGCTATTCACGATCTATTAAATTTAAAAAAAATCTATTAAAAATTATTCCCGAAAAGATTTTGAATATTTTGTTTCTTTTTAAAAATAGCCGAAAATTTTGAGTAAGTAGTACTTGTATACCAAATTGCGTTGAGTTTGTTTCGAAATAACGCTTCTACGTGAAAGTTAGACAACAAAAACATGATTTGCCAGAGAATGTAAAGACAAAACAACAAAACAAAACAAAATTTTCTCGTGAAAACAAAACAAAGCTTGCCAGTAAACGCGGAGATTTCGCCCGTTTTTAGGGTCCCGTACCTAAAAGGTAAAAACGGGACCCTATTATTAAGCCTGTCTGTCTGTCTCCAGGCTGTATCTCAGAAATCGCAATAGCTAGAAAGCTGAAACTTTCACAAGATATCTATTTCCCGTGCCGATATAACAACAAATACTAAAAATAAAATAATAAAAAATACTAAGGTGGGTCATACAACAAATGTGTTGTTTTCGTATTTTTATACTATATATCAATAACAGTAACTGCTAGGCACTTAAAATTTTCACAGAATATATAAATGTATATAAACTACCAAATTAAATTCTAAAATTTAAATAAAATACATATTATTTGAGGGGGTCTCCCATACAACAATGGTACGGAACCCTTCATGCGCGAGTCCAACTCGCACTTGGTCAATTACTCGCTCAATTTCGATTACTAATTGAAAATAAAAATAAACATCAATAAAAACCAAGAAAGCGAAGTCTTTGCTAAACAAGGAAAACAACAAAAGCAATTTTAACACATTTTCTTTTCTAAAATTGAATTTTTCTAAAATTGAATTTTCGTCGTTACAAGACTCATAAAACAGAAGACGTCCTAACGTTACACTTCCAAACGTCACTTGTTTTGCATTAATATAATGTTGCAGTTATATCTAACAAGTCTCTGAAGAAAATGGCTACTAAGTACATTGTTTGTTTCACTACTCATATTTTTAGTGTTTAACTAGCTGCGCCTCACCCAGTCTCAACCCAGAATAAAAAGAAGTTAATTAGTTATTTTTTACAGTTCACATAAAAATTTAATTTAAATCAAATTTTTTTATAACACTACCACAAGCCTATGAAACAAAATTATCCTATTAAAATACAATGACAATAGTTTTTGGCTATCGACATAAGAGACTTCACACGCATTCGCGATTCAAATGTCTTTCGCCTCCAAAGTCCGCCATTTTGCATTTGGCGACCGTTTAAGAAAATACGGGAAATCTCGTTTTTGCTACTAAATTATTTCTTTGACCCAGTTCGTTAGTTTCATGAGGGGAAAAACAATGTTAGGAAGTCGAATGAAATTTAAATGTACTTATGGTGTGTCTTGTTACGGCCACGATTTTTCTAAATGAAATTGTGAACAATTTAACTGAATGAGCGGGGGAAAAGAATTGTTTTTTTTTGTTTTGTTTTTTGGAAGGCGTTTTTTTTTAGCTAAAATAAAATATTCATATTAAAAAGTATACTATGACTGATGATGTCGCCATATCTTTAGATGTGAATTTTTCACTTCTATAGATATGGCACTATAACAAAAAATACTAAACACAGAATTTAATAATTTTTTAAGGGGCATTCATACAACAAACTACATTGATGGCCATTTTTTAATAGATAATAGATAATGTTGCGGAACACTACATGCGAGAGCCTTACTCGCACTTGACCATGTTTTTAAATATGATGGGCTTGCGCTTGATAACAATTCACCAATTCAATGACATGTCTTAAGTATTTTTATTAATTTTTTTACTTAAGTACATTTTTGTTTTTTTTTGTATACACATTCACACACGGCTGGTTAGCCCTATACTGAACCATTTCTACCTCGTATTATGGTTGCTAATACAACTGATATACTACATAATATACGATACATACATACATACTTATTATATATAAATACATATTTAACACCCAGACCCACAGCCAACAAATTTAGTTAAGCACAAAGATGTTGACCGGGCCGGGAATCGAACCCGGAACCTTCTGATTAGCAGACCGGCATGGTAACCTTTATGCCAACGAGGTCGTCAACTTTGTATCTTGTTTGTTTTTCTATGTAAATTTTTAACGAAGAAAACCAAAAATCAAACACACAAACGATAGCTACTGGAATTGTATTCCACTAAGCGGTCAGATTTCTGGATTAATAGTGAAGATAAATTAGCCGGTACAGTTTAGAACCTCAACCAACAAGTAGTTCCGAACTAGGAACTACTGAGTTACTGCTGAACTGCGGACTTGATATCGGAACTGGACATTAATTATTTACGAGTATATTATGCAAGTTGAAGGAAGTTTATGTTTAGTTGTTTGTTATTCTTGGAAATAAGGGATGGACTATATTTTCAGTAAGTTATTTTTTATGTCAGTTACTTTTATAAAAGATTCTTTACTTTCAGACACTTATAAAGTACATTACCTACATTCGATTCGATTGACTTTAATATTTATAGCTATGATTTTAATAGTTATAGCTATGATTTGAATATATATAGCTTTGACATTAATATTTATTATAGCTTTGACTTTAATCAGAATATATTAAAAAATATATAGGAAAGGGCGTCTCAAAATTACCGCAAGTTTGAATTGAATTAAACACACAGTTTTGTTGTTTTTTTTTTGTTATTTTTAATTAAATCATACAATTCACACTTATTTATGTATTAGGCAAGAGGCAATAGAAGGTTCAAAGCAAAAAAAAGCTTTGCATGTTTACTACTACTACTTTGAGTCAGTGAAGAGACACCGATACAGAGTTGAAGTTCCAAACTTTCGTAAAAAACGCTTTGCGTCGACTTTTGTCAGGACTGCGAAGCTTTGGAACTCACTTCCTGAGTCTCTGTTTCCTGAGAGGTATCTTCCGGGGGTCTTCAAAAGTACTTTTAACTCTACTTCTACCTACTATCTTCTAGGTAAGCGTGCCACACTGTAGACTGCAGCGCAGCTTAACATCAGGCTAGTTGTAGTCAAACGCAAACCTATCAAGGATAAAAAAAAACTAAATTCAAATCTTCTGTTAATTTTCGGGCGTTAATAATTAGGATTTTTTATCTCTACAATATGTTTCAATTTACAAAAATTTTTTGATGATAAGAAAACATAATTACCTATCTTCTTCTTCTTATATATAAAATTTCCGTGTCACAGTGTTTGTTACCGTACTCCTCCGAAACGGCTTGACCGATTTTTTCCAAATTTTATATGCGTATTCAGTAGGTCTGAGAATCGGCTACTGTATATTTAGAAATAATTATTAAGGCAAAATAACGTTTGCTGGGTCAGCTAGTAATATATATAAATCTCGTGTCAAAATGTTTGTCCTCAATGGACTCCTAAACCACTTAACCGATTATAATAAAATTCGCACACCATGTGCAGTTCGATCCAACTTGAGAGATAGGATAGTTTAAATCTCAAATTATAGTCACAATTTTAATTTATTGCTAATTATTGTTTGTTATTATTTGTCGATACCTTTCGACTGGGTTGATTAAGTAATCAGTAGATGGCGCTGTACCCCTAAGTGAGGCAAAACAACGTTTGCCGGATCAGCTAGTTTAAATATAAGACTCATAAATCCAAAACGCAGTTTAAAAAGTTTATCTTGGCACCACAAAAATCTTCTAGAGGAATTATGCTCCGAAATGCTTACTCAAACTGCAAATTAAAAAAGTAATTCGGTCGTAACACTCCGGATTATCTTTCGCGGCTTTCTATTACAGCCTTAATGTGTCGCTTAAAGCTACGCTCAGCTTTTTGCATACACTACGCTTACAGTAAAAGCCTTGCTTAATATAAAGAACGTTTCATGAAGATACAAAAGATTAAGAAGACAAAATTAAATATTTAGTGTACCTCCGCTGTGATCCGAACGACGAATCGAATTCTTCGCTTTCGATCCGTCGTTCGAATAGTCAACATCTCCTGATGATGCCTTGTGGAAGGGCGAAACACGTGTCGAGTTAAGAATTTCCGGATTGTGATAGGTAACGTTAATCTTAATTAATATTAGTTAATTTATCTTAGTTAAATGATTTTAGTTAAGTGTTTTTTTACTTGTCTTAATTTGGGTTTCGGATCACAGCGGAAGTACACTAAATATTAAATTTTGTCTTCTATTTACAAAGGATTTCCGCAAATTACCGCCTGAGTCAATAAGTTACAAAAGATTTAATATACTTGTTTTTTTAAATTTCAAAAAGTTTAGTTGGACATTTGTTTGGGGGATAACTAATTACTACAAATTCAATATTGCTTAATGTAAATCTAATCTAAAATTAATTAAATTAAAAGTATATCTAATCTATACAACCATTGTCAGTGGGAAGAGTACCTAAAATGCCAGCCGAGTTGACTCTTTGTATAGCAACGCTTAGTTAATATTTGATTTATTTTAATAAGTTTGATATTTGAAAAACCTACTAATATAATTAATGGCAAACGGCAAAAGAAAAGTTTTGTAAAGAAAAGCTTCTGTTATGCAATTTGTCACAGGCTTCTTCTTAATCAGCGCTGTTAACACCAAAGTTGAATTTTGAATAATTAGTAAGCAAATGAGCTTAAAGTCTGATGTCTTAAACCAAACAGTCCAGACTAAATAACTGAAAACTCTTGACATCCGTTAACCCACACTTGGCCAGCGTGGTGGACTATGGCTTATATCTTTCTCTTCGTACGAGAAAGTATCAAGTCCCAGCAGTGAGAATATATATATAGTAGGCTGCTATGCAAGTCAATTTGACAACCTCGTTGGCGTAATGGTTGCCATGCCAGATTGCCAATCAGAGGGTTCCGGGTTCGACTCCCGGCACGGCCAACATCTTTGTGCTTGACTAAATATGTTGGCTGTCGGTCTGGGTGTTGAATATGTATCTATATAAAATATGTATGTAGTATATCAGTTGTGTTAGTAACCATAATACGAACTAGACTATGACTGGTTCAGAATGTGGTTAACCAGCCGTGTGTGAAATGTGTAAAAAAAAACTATCATAAAAAAGACATTCCTCTCTTACCAAAAGTAAATAAAACAATGGTATAAAAGCAAATCTCACTAACGGCAGTCAACGAATGTAGGAGAAAAAAAGCACTTCACACAAAATCCGGCATTTCAAATAACCTTTTGTTAAACTGATCCCAACTGAAAGGGTTTAGTTAAAACCTCTAAAAGGGTTAAAAGGTTACGACAAATGCACGCGCAGTAGAATAGGAATCTAATAGGTGAACGGGATTGTCATTTTTGTGATATTTAAGGCCTTTTTATGGCCATTGATGTCTGAAACTTATACGTAAACTTATTAACTATATATAATATTTTTGCCTATATATAAATACCAAAAATGTTGACCATATCAACATTTTTGCTGCCTCTGCTCTCTATTTATTCCTATTGAATCCACATGATGTAATACTGTATACGTAGATATTTTCATTCTTATTTCAATTTACGTATGGCTGAAACCAAATATTTTTAGAATGCTTAAAAAAAGTTAAAATAGGTGACCTGAATTCATTTAGTTTATATCTAAATCCAATCCATAAAAGGGATTTAAAAAAAACTGCCATGCATCCCCGTGATGTGATGTGATGTCATCCTTCGTGAATGTCGAGGCAAAATGGAGATTTCTGGATTAAAAATGTGCAAAGTCCAAAACTCCCATTCATGGCGAATATCATGGACAGTTTTGGCATAGATTGGCTAGCTACCACCTCCAAGTTGAAGAAATCTATCGCTTAGCACCAAACAGTGTGTTCTAACAGCCTCCTTGACAGCCAGTTATTCCAGACTACGCATGCCTCACTTTAAGCCAAAGTGTCACTAACTCATGTGGTTACGAATCCTACTGGTCAAATGTCTAGTTGTAACGTGAAAAATAGTTTATATGCGAACCGTTGGCATCGTGATTGCTTTTGGGTCTCAAAATGAAATAATTTCGTTCGTTGATAGAATTTTTTATTGTTCTCGTGTGTTGCATTCGCAAAGAGTTTTTTTTTATGTATTTCGCTACGTATTTTTTATACGACATGTGATGGGATTTTTTATGACGCATAAGCCTGTCAGCTTATAAATAAGTTCACTAGTTCACACCTGTCATTTTATTTTCATATTTTTTGCGTCGTCTCTTTTTCGTATGAGCTAAAAGTGGCCGCGTTTTCAAGCCTCCCGAAGGCCTTTGACTTGGCTTAACGACTACTTACTTACTTAAAATGAAGACTTACAGCCGGAACCTACAACTTTACGTGTCATCCGACCCACGGTAGCGTCCAGATTAAAATGCCTTTTTTTTTAAGACATCCTTGTGCATGGTCACCCATCAATTGTCCGTATCGACCGTTGGTTAACCTCAATGATCGCGTCAAATCATCTCGGATAGCGGAGCTACTAAACTTTACTCTCTTCCCCATCAAAGCAAAGTAAATAGAAAAAGTTGGTCATTTTTATTAGGAATTCATCGATAAGTATATTTTCAGGAAATTTGACAAAATATATTTCTTGCCAATATTCTAAGAAAGTTGCTTAAGTTATTTATTTGTGAGGGAAAGTTAGTATAACCTACTTTGGGGAAAGTTTACAGGAAACCGCGATAACTTTAGTAAAAAACTTGATGACAAAACATCCGGCTTCGGTCTACCGTTTTTCAAAGCTACGACAGCCCGGTCGGCTGTTTGTACGCCTTACGTAAAGAAGGTGGTGGTTTTAAATACACCAGAGTTTGTCCACTTAGCTTATGCGAAAAAGATGAATTTTCTGATTTTTTTAGTAATTAATTGAAATGTTTGAGATTTAATTTTCAAAATTATTTCTATAATAAAAAAACAGTAATTTGTGATACATTTTGTTTACATCATACAGCTAGATATTTGTCTAGCAGGGCGCGTAAACGCTTAAGTCAGTGACACCGTCAATCACGCTTGCCTAGAACGAACCTATTTACTCTAGATTTGAAGACAATTGCTTAAAGCTAGTGCTTTTTGTGTGTTCGATTTAGCTCTCATAAAACAAAAGAAGATCGTTTGAAAACAATATTTTTTCCGAACAATCAAGCTAAATTGCGCTTCTTTAGTCCAGGGTCGTACAATGGTTGTCTTTAGCTGAATGCGCGTAATACTCTCCAGGGACCGAAGTAGGGTAACCGTCGACAGACGCTTTCAAACGATGGCTGGGGTTGGGATGTTGTGCTAGCGGATAATGGAGACAGAGAAAGGTTAGACAATTATAACAGAGATGTCAAAAAAATATTTTAGATACGAAATATACGTGGTATTTTAAGATGATCGAATTCTTTTTCTAAAAAGGCCAGCGTTTGGTCGCTTTTTAAACCAGTTTTTTTTCATATTGTTAAGTCTGTGTCGTACCAAATCAGTATAAGTATTACTAAGAGTGGTTCTTTAAGCGGCCTTTACGTTTATTTTTTACAGTTTACAATTTATAGCAAAAAAAACTGTAAACTCATTTCCTTCTTTCCATATCTTCGCCTATTATTTTTTATTTATAATGTACCTGATATTTATTCTATCATAAACAAACTTCAATCTTCTACAATAAACTGAAGACTTAATCTAAAGCTTAACTGAAATAAATCTAAATAAGACCAGAGTTAAAGTCAATGGTGCCTAAAATGCTGTCAGCATTGCCACGTTGGATGGCAATGCTTAATTGACATGTTAATATTGTAAATTGATATTTTAATATTTTAAATTGACATTGTAATATTGTAAATAAACATTTTAATATTGTACATTGACATTTTAATATTGTAAATTGATATCCATAAGTGTACTTTTGTACCTATATTGAATAAATAAACTGAACTAAACTAATTGAAATGTAATGTTTTTGCCAATCGCTTTCCGCTGTAAGTGACATCTGTCCCCATACCACAGCATACTCGTACAATGTTTAATATTAAGCCCTTGTGTTTCACAGACTATATTTTATGGTGAGCGCACTGGAATACAGAGGGAATTACACTCGCTTCTTTGTTTTGCATTGTATTAAAATAGTTTATTATTTCTGTAAGTATTAATTCTGTTTAATTGTTTTACATACACAAGAAATTAGAGCTTTTAATCAAGATACGTACCCTGTAAGGGCCGTTTGCCGGATGGTTTTGATATGATGACAGATCATGATGTTACCCACGATAAAAATACGGGATAAAAGTAAACTATGTGTCAATTCAGGGTCTTACCTGTCTCCATACCAAATTTCGTCGATATCGGTTTAGCCGTTTGAGCGTGAAGAAGTAACAAACACGCACAATTTTTCGCCTTTATATTATAAGTAGGATCATAAGTCGTAGAATAATTGGCCAAGTGCAAACCGGGCTCGCACGTGAAGGTTTCCGTACCATTGTTGTATGGGAGGCCTTTTAATATTTATTTTATTGTATTTATTTTAAATTTTAATTGAAAGGTCATTTACATTTGTGTATCCTGTGAAAATTTTAAGTGCTTACTAGCTACGGTTTTTTATATTTTATATATAGCAAAAGGATACGAAAACACTCGTTTATTGTATGTTGGGGACCCACTTAATTTTTTTTTTGTTTTAGTATTTTTCATTATAACAACGGCGATATTACAACGGCAAGGGAAATGCATGTCTTGTGAAAGTTTCAGCTTTCTAGCTATCATGGTTTCTAAGATACAGCCTAGTGACAGACAGCGGAGGCTTAGTAATAGTTCTAGTTAGTTTTAAGTTACGGAACCTGAAAAACAATCATCTAAAACATCACTTTTATAATTTAAGTGAATATTCGTAATATATTCACTTAAATTATAAAAGAGATTGCAGAATCGTTATTCTCGTGTAAAAAGTAGTATTTTAAATTTAATAGAAATGAACAATAAGTGCTTATATGTGTAGTATTAGGAAGGGAAAAAATATTGAATATTTATTTAGTGAACTTTGTAAGTTTATTTAATTTAATCTAACTAGTATTTTTAAGTATCTAGTAATGATTGTAGTGTGACTTGCTTTTAACGTATGTTATTGATGGTTAATGTTAAACGTATGTTATTAAGGTGACGACCTCGTTGGTGTAAAGGTTACCATGCCGGTCTGCTAATCAGAAGGTTTCGGGTCCGATTCCCGGCCCGGTCAACATCTTTGTGCTTAACTAAATTTGTTGCCTGTTGGTCTGGGTGTTAAATATGTATTTATATATAACATGTATGTATGTATATGTAGTATATCAGTTGTGTTAGCAACCATAATACGAGCTAGAAATGGTTCAGTATAGGGCTAACCAGCCGTGTGTGAATGTGTCCTAATTTTTATTTTTTTATTTAATAGAGTTCTGTATTTCTGTATTTCACGTGTATCTGGTTACGAATTTTAGCACAAATTTCTGAAACGCAATTTTTTTGAAATAACAAAGTACGCTGGCTGAATCTAGCCACAGATTACTAAGCAGTTGTAGATTGGTGCGCGCTGGCAAAAGCGGGCAAAGATAGAGTTCGCTTCATTAAAACATCATTTGCATAGAGAAAATTCAAAATTCTTTGTTAGTACGCGTCCGTGGAAGATTTACTGAGTCGACGTGAGGAAAGTTTTGTAATGAGATACCAGATCTTTCAAGATGAAGTTATCTGTTGCTTTTGGACTTGTATTAAGACAGTATTTGAAATTGAATTTACGTTTTGGCGTTATAGAGCGAGATAACTAAGAACCTTTCAGTGGATTCCGGCAGTTTCATTGAGAGCCAGTTATACCAGTTTTTTTTTAAACATTTCACACACGGCTGGTTAGCCCCATACTGAACCATTTCTAGTTCGTATTATGGTTGCTAACACAACTGATATACTACATATACATACATACATATTTAACACCCAGACCCACAGCCAACTAATTTAGTTAAGCACAAAGATGTTGACCGGGCCGGGAATCGAACCCGAGACCTTCTGATTAGCAGTCCGGCATGGTAACCTTTACGCTAACGAGATTAGGTATGCTCCACCTTTGAACGGAGTTCCGTGTGGTTACGCGTTCTGCTGACAAATTCTTTGAAAGCCAAAAGGCTGTATCTCCGAAACCGTAATAACTTTTCTTCCCAGCTTCTTCTTTCCATTCAACAATGGTACGGAACTCTTCATGCGCGAGTCCAACTCGCACTTGGCAAAATTTTAGAGTTCCCTTATTTACTTAGTTTTCTTATTTTATAGTAACAGTTTGTCATGATTTTTTTTCCATTGTTTCAAGGTTGCACAGACAACACCAACGGCCTCGGCACGGATGGGGTCCCGGAGTTAGACTACACGGACGTTGACCTCGGCATCACGCAGCGCGGTCCGCACTTCGACGTTCCCTACTCCAGGAACGTGACAGCGTTAGTCGGGAAGACCGCACAGCTGAACTGCAGAGTGCATGATCTGGGGAATAGAACGGTATGTATTATATATTCCATTATTTACGCGTAGAAAACGGTCACACTCACATTATTATTAAAAGTTGGAATGAGTCCAACAGTTTCGGTGCTTTCCGAGCACCATCTTCAGGGGCGAGTGTTACACGGACCGCCGCCGATGAGATCCGCGCGCGCACAGACAGCCATCGAACCCCGCGCCCGCGTCTCCTCTGCCCGCGCCTTGCGCGCTTCTGCCCTCTGTAATGTAAATGTGACCGTTTTCTACGCGGAAATATTAAGATGCCTTACGTGAACAGTTTACAATAGCCGGGTCCACACAGTCTGTGTGGACGTGCCTCGGACGAGACAAGCGCGCGCTCTGCCGCGGGCGAGCGACCGAGCGCCCGAGCCATCTAGTGTCAGCTTTTGAATTTGCTCAAAGGCGCCTCAGTCGCCTAGTTATGTCATTGTTGCATTAAATAGGCGCGGCGCGTCCACACAGAGCGAGCAGCCTCGCGAGGTATTTGCCGCGTGAGGCTGCTCGCTCTGTGTGGACGCGCCTAATGGCATTGTTCCAAGTCTTCTTCTTCTTCGTATGAGCTAAGTTGCTCCCGTAGGCCTCTTGGCTCGAGGAAGCACCTCGGATAGGAAAATTGAGGGAGTTTTGGACAAGATTACGGAATTTCGTGACGGCGGCCATATTGGACCCATTTTTAACCTTCGGCATACAAGGTGGGGTTATTTTAACCCCAACACTTTTAAATTGCGTTGATTTTATATTAAAATGCAACCAAACAACTTGATTTTCTCAGTAGCTGAAGTTTAAATATTACCGCGTTGAATCACAGCGTTAAATCAGTACTGCGTGCACCAGCGTCGTGTGAGCAGGTGCCCAAAGTGGGCCCCGGGCGTTTTTTACCCCACGTTGTACGGGACGTCGTCAAAAAAGTTTGTACCTACTTCTGTGTTTTTTGTTATTTACTGTAAATAGCCTTTTATTTATACTTTTCTATTTTAATTGTAGGTACAGATAGTCAATATGAATTATACTCTGCAGGATAAAGTCTCGAAGACCACATTAGGAAAAGAAAAGAAAATCCACATATACCACGAGATATAAGAAGACGCGTGCATCAAAAGTTGAATGAAGAAGTTCCAGGACCACCACAAAAGCAACCTAGAAGGTCTCAGCGATATTTTTTCTGTCCAAGACACAAATATAAGAAGACTCTGAAAGGATGTTTCAAATATAATGCCGCCATATGTAAGGAACATGCATGCAAATTTGATGTGTCAAAATTGTACTATTTTAGATAACGTATGATCTCACTCAAATAGTCAAAAAGGGCCAATTGTATTTTTTTTATAAAGCCAAATATGTCTTATTTTATATAAGAAGTAAAATAATTCAGTTAAAAAAGAAGAAATATTTTTGTTGATTTTTTATTTTGATCTAATAATATTTTGTTGAATTCACGGAACGGTTACGTGTTTTTTTTTTTTTTTTACAATAAATGTTTGATTTGATACTTTATGTATTTTATTCATTAGCTTATGAATGTACGTAACAGAAAAACCCATTCAAACTTATTGCACATGATGCACACACAGAGTAGAGACAATCTCTAGTGGGGTTAATTTAACCCCACGTTGTATAGGTGAGGAGTTTTTTTCACCTTGTATGCCGAAGGTTAAAACACAGATAATAACACTACTGAATAAAAAAATGATCTCAATCTTTTTTTCTTCACGTGCTGTGATAAAACTAATATACACACCCATACACACGATGAACTGGGATGTTTTTTTTTATGTTATTTTTGTGTATTGTTTTTATCTGTTGAGCGTGTCATACAATAAAAGTTTCTTTCATTCTTTCATACACACACTTAGACACTTCAAACTTAAACAAGTCAGTTAAATACATTTTACGACACTCTTGAATAAAAAATAGGTCTAAAGCGCTTTTTCCTTCACGTCTCATCAAACATAAAACAACAAGTCGTTTTTAAGTTCAAGTTAAAAACCAAGACATACTCGTACCCTTATTGTATTCCCAAAGTACCCACATTTTACCAAAGTCCCAGGATTGTAAAGTAAATTCTCTGTATAATACGAAGGGTCTAAGTTTGCCCTTAGATACGCAAATGTTTGTCAAGGGTGTCTGTTTGCCCTTGAAGCTTTGTCTATACCTCGCTATAAATTTTAGGCGTAAGTAGCGGGCAAACATTGGTAAGGTTGCTAGGCTTTAAACCTACATATATTTGACGACCTCGTTGGCGTAAAGGTTACCATGCTGGACTGCTAATAAGAAAGTTCCGGGTTCGATTCCCGGCACGGCCAACATCTTTGTTCTTAACTAAATTTGTCGGCTGTGGGTCTGGGTGTTAATTAATTGATAATAAAATAAATAATAGATACATATTTAGTATCTATATAAAATATGTATGTATGTATAAGTAGTATATCAGTTGTGTTAGCGGTGGGAGCAATAGAACCATTTCTAGTTTGTGTTATGGTAGCTAACACAACTGATGAACTACATTCAACTATGTATAATATTATACATACATACAAAGTTAATATAAAGTAAAACTTGCTTCTATAAAATTACCGTTTTCGTATAAAAACGTCGTTAGAAAATCACAGTTTTTATTGTTATCGAAGTACAATGCTTCAAAAAACCTAACCACCTTTGTCTAAAATCACACACGTTTAAAAAATTACTTGCAGACAAAATGAATCGTGCTTTTATTCTAAGATCGTAAGACGTTAAAAACACATTAGCAGATCTCAAAAACATAAAGGATTACTTGAATCGAAAATAATACTAACTCTGCAGTTTTATAAATTGAACCTTTAAAGCTTAACACCTACAGAAACTCTTGCCGCGGGTAGCGATAGCGATCCGAAACGAGACATTTATGTATTACTAGCTGACCCGGCAAACGTTGTTTTGTCTCACTCACTCACTTTGTTGGGTATGAAAAATAGATAGTGTAGCTTATATGACACGTTCGTAGATTTACTATAGCAGCGCCATCTATTGATTACTTACTCAACCCAGTCGAAAGGTATCGACATCTGTTAGAATCATTTATAGTTAACAGATAATTGTGACTGTCAAATAATAACAGACAATAATTAGCAATAGATTAAAATTGCGACTATAATTTGAGATTTAAACTATCCTATCTCTCAAGTTGGATTGAACTGCACATGGTGTGCGAATTTTATTATAATCGGTTAAGTGGTTTAGGAGTTCATTGAGGACAAACATTGTGACACGAGATTTATATATCTTAAGATTAATTATTACCCGCGTAAATTGGGGATAAAAGAAGTTAATCTAGGATACAAAGTAGCTTATGTGTTAATCCAAGGTCTAACCTATCTTTATGTAAAACTCAAAAGGATAATGACAGTAATTTCAATGTACATAATAATAAATAATAGCCTGCTAGAAATTCATGAAAATAAAATGTTACAAAATAAAAAAGTTACTATTCCGTATTGTTTACGTAGGAAGGTAGGTATTTTATCAGCAAATACTCTAGCTAAAGTACAGAAACAGGGATGCTTTAGGTACAAAAACATTAATGTCCATCAAGCTGCCAGAGAAATTAACAAATCAAACAACAAGAAATTAACAATAGTAGTATGTTTAAACAGAAAATAGTGATATGATAGAGTTTTTGTGAAAGTAATAACTTTTATAATTTAAGCGAATATATGAATATATATGATATAAGAGCTATGAAATATATATTTTTAGGTTATTGTATATCCCACGGGAACCACAATTGTTTTCGGGATAAAAAGTAGCCTATGCGTTTATCCAAGATCTAACCTAAGCCCTAGTCCAACATTAAATTCAAATTCATTTATTTCAGGATCAAGTCCAAATTCCAAACATTACATAAAAATATTATATTAATTTGAATTAAAAATATGTCACAGAGAAAATAAATTACAAGTCCGATATAAACACGCTGCTTATTCATTCCTAAGCTAGCTGACATATGCACGCCTTCACACAAACATACACACACACCCGCTTTCATTAACTGTGGATACACAAAATTTTGAATATAAAGTACCTACATATCAGCCCCGGTTCGCTATCGCATCCCGCGGCGGGAGCAGTAGGTGTGTAACTTAAAAGCATTATTCTTTGAAATCTGCTGTTAAAAATGTATAACCGAAAATACATTAGTGATAATCTTTTCATCCGTCGATGTGCTTTTTTTTAACTTCGACGCTTTACCTTTTAATCGCTGATCCCTTAGTCTTTCACAACGAAAGGGCAAGATTTTATATTTAACGAAAATAAAATTGTTTTCTTCTTAACATCTATTTTGTTTAATTTTTTTGTGTTAAGAGTAACTGGGATTACTGTTTTTTTGTTTTGCACTTTTAAAAGGACTATAAATATTCAATTTTTCCCTAGCAATAAGTTTAATTTAGTTTTTAAGTTGATTTTAATAGTGATTGAGTGTCAAAAAATGGGTAGACATAAACTAACTTTACGCTTAAACATGAACTTTATAAAGATTTATTAATTGTTTTGTATACTCGTATTTTACATACATTTGAGTTTACTATTTTTGTATAGGCAGCAGACATAATTAAAAAAAAATATTATTATATTATTATAGGCTCATTGTTTTCTATTTTTTAAGCAAATGTTTAAAAACCATGATGGTTTCGCCTGCAGGTATCATGGATCCGTCACAGAGACATCCACTTGCTCACGTCGGGTCGTATGACATACACTTCAGACCAGAGGTTCATCAGTGTTCACAATCCACACACTGAAGACTGGATACTAAAAGTAAGTAGCTCGATCGGGCGTGCGGCATCTAGAAGATCATGGGTTCAATATCCACTAATGAGCTTGAGCTTTCGGTGATGAAAACATCGTGAGGATACCATAGCATGGTGGTAAGCTCTATTCTAGTTCCCGCCCGGCTAAGAGCCACCCTTGACTGGTTAACCCTTAACCTTAGCTGGTTCCAGCAGCCTCTTTGAGAGCCAGTATTCCAGGCATGCTCAACCTATGGCCAGAGTATCGTATTAAAAGAGAAAGATTTTAACCCGAATGTACTTTTCTACCTCACTAACTTTATATTCGCTAACTCAGTACTCTTGACTGCATGAAAAAACTTGTGTAGTGTTACACTTATGTGTTGTGTAACACACAAAAGTGTTGTGTTATTCTTATTATTTGAAGCTACCCGTGAAATTTCGAAAGCTCTTACAAAAAGTTCACCAACCCTCGGCAAAACAGTACTCTTCTTTTTTATTTTTTCCCTTCCCCATATGTGGTCGGCACAGCCCGTTTTTTGCTTCCACATCACTCTATCAGCCGTCATATCTACATTCACTCCTTCCTCTTTCATATCCTATTCCACACAATTCATCCACGTCTTCTTAGTTCGACCTCTACTTCCACTTCCTTGTACAATCATATTCGGGTTTCCACACCACTCTATCAGTCGTCATATCTACATTCACTTCTTTCTCTTTCATATCCTATTCCACACAATTCATCCACGTCTTCTTAGTTAGACCTTTACTTCCACTCTTGTACAATCATAATATTTGTACTTCCCCTAGTAGCATCTCTTTTCTTTGCATAACATGCTCATACCAAGATAACCTTCCGCTCTTAACTTTATATGCCATAGGTGCCACTTTTAAAACACACTGCAGCGAATTATACCTAGCAAATATTTTTTTTACGAAATAGTAAGAAAAATAAATCTTTAAAGATAATTATTTAGGTATTGACTGATTGCTTGGTATTGACCAAACAAAATTTGAGTCAAAATTTGAACAATGTCTGAACTCAGTTGTCGGTAAATATTTGTGTCTAGCTTCGAAAATGAATATTGAAAAACTTTACCGAAAACTACAAGCCACTGGCACCCAATCTATTTTTGATTCCAACTCCTTTAAAATGTATTTACATGGCTGTTTTCCAACATGGCTTATTTATTTGAAAACTTTCAAAACGAATGCAAAATTACAATACAAATACAATACAAGTAGGATTTTTTATTTATTATAAGGTTGTGTACATACAATAATTATGTGCCAAGAGTGGAAGAAGTATGTACATTTTGTGGTACGTTCTTGGGCGCTAAGTATCTTGAAAAGTAAATCTTGATTCATTATTGAATATTAAATACTGTGGTGTTTTATTGGAAAATGCCTAGAAATTTTATTTAATGTAACTTTTTGTCTAGAGATGAGTTTACTATTATTTTATACAAAGATAATAATGTATTTGATAAAAGCCAACACAAATTAAGTTAGTAAAAAGTGAACGTACATGTTTACTAAGAGCTTGTTAGAATCTATTTAGCAATTAGGTAAGAGGTACGATTGTTCCTGCTCCGTTTATCACAAAAAAGACACAGTAAACACACTTATAGGGACAGATTAACACCACAATTACTTACAAGAACATGACATGAATTTAGTTTTGAGCTGTGCTTTGAAACCATAGACCATGTTTTTTTTTCCTCTTATTCCATCCAGTCCTATCAGTAGTTGGATAGCCGAACTGTTTGGATGTTTTTCATCCAAATCCTTAAACTGACGAATCTAACTATTTGGAAACATGGATTTTATTCGAGATTCCGAGTGAAATATTACTTACTATTTTTATAAAACTATTTTCTGTTGCTCTTAAATCTTTGTGCGGAGTTTACATAGTAAGAAAATACTGTCTGGTTTTTGTAATTATTAGTTTATAGTTTAGTTTATAGTTTATTTAATAACTTGAAACACGTGTATGAATAAAGCTATGTTACACGTGATCTGTTGTAATAGGGAGTTGCAAAGGCACGAGCTAGCTTTGTTCCGAAGCTAGCTAGACTAATGTCGTATTTTTTAAATAATATCTCCTTTTTATTTCAGATAAGGTTTCCACAGCGCCGAGACTCGGGCGTGTATGAGTGTCAAGTGGGAACAACGCCTCCTATCGGCCACCGAATGTACCTCTCAGTCGTCGGTAAGCCAAAATCTTTTTATCAACATAGTCATCATTATCATCAGTCTGAATCATCACAATGTTGACAAGGGCAAGGTCTAGAGTTTAGGCCACCTCTAAAAGGGTTGCGTTAGTTACCAGTATACCTGTTTTTTTTTTACTTAAAATAGGTCCTGCTTGACCACTTTTCACTTGATGGTAAGTGACATTGAGGTTTACGGTAGAGCGCGCTTACCTAGAAGGAAATGGTTCTTTTTTTTATTCTTAAATTGAAAAGGAGTTTTGTCGGTAACCGACTATGCCACTCCTATGAGACTTACATCGTAGTATATAAAAATCAAAAAATCAGCTTAATACATCCAGATCCATCTGTTAGTATCCTGGTTTCATCCAGGAAACGGTTCGCTCTCGCCTTAAAATCGCTAGATTATAGTCATTGGGAAACAGGGAATTCGGCAAAGAATTCCAAAGTTTGGCGGTTCGGACAACAAAGGTGGAGGCAAAACGCTTAGTGCGTGCTTTAGGCACATCCTATTTTTAAAGGCAAATGCGCTCCATTCTGTACCGCAATGTAATTGTACGTTAACTTAACATAAAGTAAATTACATTCAAAAGCAAGCCTATCAAACACTGTTCTTTTCTGGTGATGTTTTTTTTTATCAAAATTGCTTTAGCTTACTTAAATTTGAATGAATTACTTATAACTATAAATAATTCATTCAAACTGAGATATTTAATAATACAAATATCTAAATTCCATTTTCTTTTGAAATAGTCCTTTGCAAATATGGTCTATTCTTAGATAGGTATATATTTGTATTTTGTAAACAACCCTTCTTAGAAATAACTTTTTCTACCAGAAAAGAGTAAACATTAATTTTACGACCTCCGATATTTTTCTCTGTTTCTTTGTCGTCTTTTTTACTCACGAATCACTCGAAATAACTTTTACAATTTCTTTTCAAAATGTTCAAAGTCAAAAACCGTCAACACCATTTACCTTCAGTTCATTACCCCGGAAAGTAAAGGTGCGATCACACTAAGTGTTATTCTGATGAAATACATTATACCCGGATCACAAAAAATAGCATAGAAAAATTTACATGTAGGTACGAAGTACAAGTTATTGTTCTGTGATGTAGGTTACAAGAAACTTTTGTGATGCAACTTTGAGTGTACAAGCGCCTAATTGTATTAAAGAGGCGACATTTTTAATTTAGACTGAACAACTTCTCATCAGTAAGCCATATTATAGTATAACAGTTTTTTTGACGATAAAGAAATACAAAGCATAACGTATAAACTATAGTTGACATCAAATAATGATTTGAACATTGACGTAGAATGAAGGATATGTTCAGAATTGAATAAGTAAATAGTATGTTTTAGATAATAATATGGTTCACGCGCTTTACGGGTAAGACTATAGCTGACTATATTTTATGGCTTCCAATATGCAGTTTATACAACTAGTTTGGAAGCCTTTGGATTCCATATAATTTTGTTGATTTTCATTTACTATGTCAAATAAAGATATTTTGTATTTGTAAAATAAAATAATAAAATTGTATATGTTATACATGTTACATCTTTTTAATGCTATATTCTGTGAAAAAATGATTTGATTTAATTGTATGTGGTCATCAGACCGCTGCTTAACATCGGTACACGCATCAGATCACTTGAATTGAGCTACAGTACTACAGTATTCAAAATATTTACAAACTAAGTGTAATTCCACCTTAAGGTCCACAAAAAGTATTGCTCATTTCACCGAGTGCCCTCATTCACAAACCAATGGAAGCGAGTTGAAAGCTAAGAGAAGTAATATAAACTTATTCCCCTTCATGTCATAACTGCCGTAGGAGCCTGTACCGATATCTTCCCTCTAACAATACACTAACTGCACCCTGACCTGTCACCCGCATCATTCTGGAGTAACAAGGAAATATTCAAATTTGGAAAACTGACTTCAATTAAAACAAATGAATAATTAAAAATTTAAATACCGAATTCATTTGAGACGAGCGAACAATTGAAATAAGAATCCGATTTCAATTTAAACAAATGAACAATTATAATTTAAATTTGATTTTAATTAACGCAATTGAACAATTTAAAATTTAAACACCGAAGTCAAACGAGTGAACAGTAAACATTGAGGAACTGATTTCAATTTTGACTTGTGAACGTTTTAAATTAGAATCCGATTTCTATTTAAATAAGTGAACAATTAAAAATTTTAATACTGAAACAATTTAAACAATTGAACAATATAAATCGGGAAACTGGTGTCAATTGAACAATTAAAATTGGAATCCGATTTCAACAAACAATATTCAATATTGAACTAAATTTGATGGCTGTCAGGACTGGGCGTTAAATGTGTATCGATTTAAAATATTTATGTTCGTAGTATACAAATTCTAGTATTTTATTTTGAGAGATATTTACAACGGAGTAACGTACTAAACTAATTAAATTGTAAAGTAATGTTTTATATTCTGTCTTTTAAACATTAGGAGTACCTATTCTTCTTGTCTCTGTCTACGTGTTTTCGAATCCACTGAGTCCCGCGCTGAGTATCATAATTAGTATCATAGTATCATATCCTGTCATACGAGTCAACATAATTTCGCTCTTAGTACAAATACAAATACCTACAAAATTATTAATTTACACTAAAAATATGGTTACAGAAAAGCTGAAATATAAAACTTATGAAAATGGTAGGTAACCGCTTTTTACCACTTGAATTAAGATTCTAACTTATTGTACAAAATGTTATAAGCTAAAAGTTAGACAAACAACACAACAACAACAACAAAGTAATAAAAACTAAACAAATAATGCCATGAGGCAATTTTTGAATCTGTAAAACTTAAGTGTTATCTAAAAATGTAGCTCTAAAGATGTAGGTACAGCCTCTAACATTGTAAATAAATTTACTTTCTCCCTTTGAACCCCGTGGATTAAAATTACTGAAGAAATCTTTTCGCGGAAAAATAAATGGTTCCTTTTGGTATTTGTGAGTGTCGTCATTGAGGTCTATTCTTTGAGTGTAAATTGAGTGGGACATCCAGAAATAAAATTTAATTAAATTTCGTTTTACCAAACTCCACTACAAAATATTATATGAAGACTAGTCTTTTCGAATTTTGTTCTTCTTTCTGTCTCTCTTTATTTTATTGCCTCTATATATTATGATCTCTTTATATTAAAATTAATATATTTATATTTGTGTGTTTATATTTTCATAATGAAAACTGTGTACAGTGATAATAAGAATTAAGGTCTTTATATCGTGGTGTTATAGTTAAGTTTATAAATTCATGATTATATGGTATAAAGAGTGGAAAAAGAGTTAAGGAACATCAACATCAATACTTTCGCACATTTTTATTAATTGTGCAAGTATATTAAGTTAAAATAAATATTAAAAAAAATGGTTGCCTGTAAAGTCGGTTTACGGGCGAAGATTTTACGTGACAACGTCTGCCGCGTGCTGCGCGCGCGGCAGACCGATCATAGTTGAGTGAGAGAGAGACGCAAGGCATTCGGCGGGCCTCTCTCTCGTTCGGTGACTCATCGTAACGTTACCGGGCGTTACACTTTTTCATAAGTGACTCCCAGCCGCAACCTAATTTAAGACGTTGTCACGTCAAAAATACACATTTCATTATAGAAATTAAATTCTTTTCGATCTGAACTAAAAAGTACGAGTATTATGTTTTAATTTTGTGAACAAGTCCATTGTCTAAGCTTATAGAAATTCCCACAAAATATATTTCGTAAGTTTAATATTATTACTAAAGTTGCTTTGTTTCAACACTTATCGGCCGAATGCATTTGTAACTCTGAATATTTAATAAGCTCCAGCAATTTTGAGGACTCCATAAAAGCAATATTGAACTTTGACCGCTTAGAAACTTTTGGAATATTTTAAAAATTTTAAGCTCAAGCTTTACGTTGCCTTTTATTAGACAAATATATTAGAATATTTAAAGTACGTCTGTTTGTGTTATGAAAGCTGCTTTTGTAATAAGTTTGGCAGCGAACAACATGTTCAAAAGCTACGTTAGGTTTACTTTTCATACATACTCTGCAAAACCAATAATAATAACAAAATTTTTATTTTAGGTGTAGTTACCAATAATAAAACCAAGCATTTTTAAATCTATTGATCTCTTTAAAATCACTTTAAAAACATATTTTTGTGAGCTATCAACAGATTTTTATATATAAATACTAGCTGACCCGGCAAATGTGGTTTTGCCTTACTTAGGAGTATGAAAAATAGATAGTAGCTGATTCTCAGACCTACTGAATATCCATATAAAATTTGGTAAAAAGCTTTGGAGTAGTACGGGAACTAACGTGGACTATGGAAATTTTATATATTAGATATACATAATTATGTAGCTAAAGCCTCCGCTTTTTTTGTGCGAACCGCTAAACTTTTCTATATTCCAATGGATATAACCTAACAATTTTCGAGGCTTGAGTATACCGGTTCCTAAGTAAGCGCGATCCATGTTAGACCACAATATGCCCCATTCCACCATCGGACGAGCAGGGAAACACCAAGGCGGCATCTTTATACCGTGGAGTTGCCTAAGTCGCAAACTAAGCGTTTTGCGTCCACCTTCATTGTGAGAACCGCCAAGGTGTGGAATCTAACGGTTTTCAAGGTAAGAGTGAACCGGTTTCTTCTGGGCAAGCGCGCTCCACCTTAGATCACAATATCGCTTACCATCGGATGAATTGTGACCTAGCTCAAGACTATTAAATGTAAAAAAACAAATCACTAATCAGCATATAAATTGTGGTCAAGCACTTAATCTCAATTCATCCTGTGTCAACATCTTATATATAATTTTTTTAAGTTACCGTACTCCTCCGAAACGGTTTGACCGATTTTTACCAAATTTTATATGCGTATTCAGTAGGTCTGAGAATCGGCTACTATCTATTTTCCATACTCTTAAGTGAGGCAAAACAACGTTTGCCGGGTCAGCTAGTAATAATAATTATAATTTCTTGGTTTGAAAACTGCTAGATCGATACATAAAATTAACGGTGACCGAAAAAAACTGTTTAGAAGCTCTAAAGGCACAGGAAGGGAATAAAATAAAAAAAAAACTAACTGGGTTGGCGCGTCGACCCGAATCGGATCTTGGCCTCCGATACTAGAAGACGTCACTGCTCTCGGTCCTGTGCCTTCTCCTGCCACTGCGTGATCTGAAGATTGCGCAGCTCCTCCTCCTCTTGGTCTATCCAGCGATACCTGGGACGTCCAACCGGTCGAATAAAATCTAAAGAAATATTATTATTTTTCCCAAGCAGAGCCGCTGACGACGATATTGGGTGGTCCAGAGCTGTTCATCAACACGGGAAGCACCATCAACCTCACGTGTGTGGTGCAACACTCGCCCGAGCCTCCGCCCGCCATACGATGGACGCACAACGATGAGGTTAGTACGCAAATGAGGTTAGACATAAAACAATGGAAGAATATAAGAATAATTTTAAATGAAGTTTGCCGATGAGGTTAGTAGGCAATTGAGGTTAGACATAAAATAATGGAAGAATATAAGAAAAGTGGTAAAATGAAGTTTGCCGATTATTATACCTAATTAATTTGTTACGATGGACGCACAACGGTGAGGTTAGTAGGCAAATGAGGTTAGACACAAAATAATGGAAGAATATAAGAAGAATTTTAAATGAAGTTTGCCGATGAGGTTAGTAGGCAAATGAGGTTAGACATAAAACAATGGAAGAATATAAGAGGACTAGTAAAATGAAGTTTGGCGATTATTATACCAAATTAATTTATTACGATGGACGCACAACGACAAGGTTAGTAGGCAAATTAGGTTAGACATCAAATAATGAAAAAATATAAGAAGAGTCGTAAAATGAAGTTTGCCAATGAGGTTAGTAGGCAAATGAGGTTAGACATAAAACAATGGAAGAATAAGAGGAGTCGTCAAATGAAGTTTGCCGATTATTATACCAAATTAATTTATTACGATGGACGCACAACGATGAGGTTAGTATGCAAATGAGGTTAGACATAAAATAATAGTAGAATATAAAAAAGACGTAAAATGAAAATTGCCGATGAGGTTAGTAGGCAAATGAGGTAAGACATAAAACAATGAAATAATATAAGAAGAGCCGTAAAATGAAGTTTGCCAATTATTATACCAAATTAAGTTGATGTGAAGTTAATATAAAACCAAATTAAGTTATATTGGATGGAAACCTATTAAGACATTGAGTAGACCTGAATAGTTCTACATTGTGTTTAGTACTAAGACATATTACTCGATTTAAAAAAATTAAACATTGGAAAGTTAGGTGTCTTTCAATCGCACTCATTAGGTTATACAAGCGAAAAGACATAAACTTTTTAATGTATTTTTTATTTACACAAGTTATACTATGGACGTAATACGAGGGTCAAACTGAAAGTTCTTAGAAAATCAAAAACTAAGCATTCTAGCAAGTTATTAGTTTTATTATAACTTTTCAAAATAGCGTCCATTTACATCAAAACATCTCTGCATTCGATAGAACCATTGAGAAAAGCACCTTGCCCACTCGGCCTTAGGGGTCTCTTCGACGGCGTTTTGAAACGCAGCCACTGCTTCCTCGGCGTCCATAAAACGTTTTCCTCGAAGTTTTTATTTTATTTTCGGGAATAAATAAAAATCGCAAAGTGCGAGGTCGGGGCTATACGGCGGGTGACCCAGTAATTCCACGTCTGAGGTCGCCAAATAGTTGATCGTTTGCCTGGCGGTGTGCGACGAGGCATTGTCGTGATGAAGGAGGATCCTGCTGCGAGCTCGTTTCTCTCGAACTTTTTCCAAAACAAGTGGCAAACAATTGTTAGTGTACCACTCTGCATTAAACGTTTTCTGATCCTCTAAGACAATTGTCACGTAATGACCTGTCCTTCCGAAGAACGAGGCCACCATCTTTTTTCCAACACTTCGCCCTCTCTTCAATTTAGTTGGCAACTCCTCGGAAGAAAACACCCACTGAGCAGACTGTCTTTTGGTTTCCGGATCATAACACTAAATCCAGCTTTCGTCACCTGTGAGTGTGCCGCACGCAGCATTTGAGTCACCTCCGTTAAATTTTTGGATCATTTCTCGGCACCAATCAACACGGCGGAGTTTTTGAGCTTCGGTCAAATTATGCGGTACCCAGCGGGCACAAAGCTTCCTGACCGCTAAATGTTCATGGAGGATTTTGTGCACTTGACTCATACCTATGCCTAGACTTGTCCGAATCTGCTGATAGGTCACTATTTTGTCAGTCTCTATCATACGCCGCACAACACTGATGTTATCTTCAGTCGTCGCTGTAGAAGGCCGTCCCTCACGCAAATCATCGGTGAGATTAGTGCGACCACGTTTGAATTCAATAAACCAGTTGTAAACTGTCGCACGAGATGGGGCTTCATCGTGAAAGGCCAATCGAAGTCTTTCATAACTTTTTTGTTGACTTAAATGACACCGAAACTCATAAAAAATCGTTGCACGAAAATTTTCTCGGCTTAAATTCATTCTAACGTGCACAGACTATTTTCAATTTGCCGCCAAATCGTAAAACAAATGACAAATGAATGAAATATATACTCAATAATATTGGGAAAGAGTTCTATTTTAAAAATTTAAACTTATTTTTTTAATATAATGCTTTTAAGTGGCCCGTTCTAAAAACTTACAGTTTGGCCCTCGTATGATGATTTTAATAGGAAAATGAAGTTTACTTATTAAATAATAATAAACCTCATATGCATATTAGCCTCATTATAATAAAGTATAAATGTATATTAGCTATCAAATTAAATTATTTCGTTTTCCAGAGCGATAACGGAATTTAAGGTGTTTTAACTTATTGACTCAGGCGTTACTTTGCGGAAATCCATTGTAAATAGAAGACAAAATTAAATATTTAGTGTACTTCCGCTGTAATCCGAAATCCAAATTAAGACAAGTAAAGGAAAAAAATACTAAGATTAATTAACTAAGATTAATTCTTCGAACGACAAGTCGAGAGTCAGCCTCGACTTGTCGTTTGAAGAGTCAGCATCTCCTGATGATGCCTTGTGGTTAGGCAAAACACGTGTAGAGTTAAGAATTTCCGAATTGTGATAGGTACCTAACGTTAATCTTAATTAATCCTAGTTAATTATTCCTTTACTTGTCTTAATTTGAATTTCGGATCACAGCGGAAGTACACTAAATATTTAATTTTGTCTTCCATTTAAGGCGTTTTACTTTTATAAAATAAATCTTCTTTGATAAATTCTTACATGTCATAAAAGTGATCCCACAAAATTAACCACAAGGAAAATCCCGGAAAGATATAAGATAGTTATATTGTTCAAAGTTTTATCTCATGTCAAGCCTTGTTATTGACGCTGGGGTAGTTTCGCTGACGACAAGGGTAGGAAGGGAAAAACCGAGAGGGGTGAAAAACAAGGGTTGTTCTTAACTGCTCAGTTAGATTTGGATTAGATTTAATTCTTTTCATATAAGATATTCAATATGAATCATCTCTTATACACTCAACAACAATAATCATCGCGACACCACACTGTTCAATACGAAATAGAAATGAAAATATATCTGGCTTGCTTTCTATAAGAGAGATAGATAGAGAGAGAAAGAGAGATAAATAAAAACATGCGCACGCCGCACAGCTTACAATAGCTTACTATGGCAAAAAGTGTCGTGACAACTTTTCGTAAGATTTTTTTCCGTCTAGCCCCCTTTCACAACGCGCGATAAGGAACTTCGTTCCAAGACAACAAAAAAATGTTATTTAATTAAAGTGCTGTAGTGATTTTTTGCCAACTAAAAATTCTTACTTAATTATTTAAATTGAATGAGCATAGATTTTTTGGGCTAAAATGTGAAAAAGCCTTCATGTCATAGGAGATTAGGTTATGTCTCATGATAAAACGTTTTAATGGTACTTTTGATGTGAGAGCATTTTCCTTGTACAGATAAACGTGTCTGGGTATAAAGAGGGGAATGAACGGAACATGTATTTTTTATATCCATGAAATAGTTGACATGTCGTAAAAGTAGAATTGGCGACTCGCGTCTTGAAGGTTATTTCTAGCTTTTGGCAAAAATAAAGTCAAAATCTTGATAAACGGTAAAAAATATCGAAAAAATTGCTTAAAAGCTTTATTAAAGACCAATCTCAGAATATTTTTTTCTAATTTTGGACTTATAAATATGAAAAAGTTTAGTCAAGTTTATTTCTAATTCATAAGTCTGATTGGTGCTAAAATAAATATAAATATTCTTAGAGTGGTTCTTTAGATGGCTTTCAAGCTATTTGCGGTAAAAAATATTAAAAAAAAGAATTCTTACAAACTATGTTTTTACACTGGAAAAAAATCTTTGATTACTCATTCTTTATTTTTATGATATATAATGCTAAATTGAAATAACACAGCTTTATTGTTTAGTATTTCAGTTATGCCAATTTGGCATAGCCATAGACTGCTTTTTCCCGACGTATTAAGATACGCCTAAAAAAGGATATAATAAATATGGTTGCCATATTCTTTTTTGTTATCAGTGGGAAAGATGGATGGAGATATCACATACATGGAATTCTTCCTGAGTCTCGAGACGTACTGAGAAGTACCTTCTAAAAAACCTTCATATCTATAGTTATTTTTTTTTAGCAAAGATAGGTATCGTTGATCACAACATAGTTAAACATAACAAGGTGTTATGTAAAGGACGTATCTATTACATATTTAAAAAAAAAATATAAATATAAGGACTCATTTCACACACGGCTGGTTAACCCCATACTGAACCATTTTTAGTTCGTGTTATGGTAGCTAGCACGACTGATATACTACATATACATACATACATATTTTATATAGATACATATTTAACACCCAGACCCACAACCAACAAATTTAGTTACGCACAAAGATGTCGGCCGGGCCGGGAATCGAAACCGGAACCTTCTGGTTAGCAGTCCGGCATGGTAACCGTTGCGCCAACGAGGTCGTCCATGAAGCACAAAGGAAAAAAAATATTTTAACAAAAGCGTGACCTCATTCTCTATGACAGTACTATAGTGTCAAGTATCAAGAATTTTGTGAAAAATGTATGAAAATACTAAGAATACTCTCCTTTCACAAAGGCTAATCGGATTAGACCAATATTTGACGACCTCCTTTCCTATTCGAGGGTAGGTTGAACGCCAGTGCATCACACTAGTGAAAGATAATTTTATCCCTATACTTTTAACCCAAAAAAAATCTGTTAAGTGAAAAAATTGGCTGGCTGAGCTGACAAATCATGTAGAGATATTAAAGTTATAGTTTATTTTTACTTTTAATAGCTAGGCATTTGTTTGGAAATTACATGAGTCAACCATACTGGTCTAAGATGGAGCATTACTAGACTGGAATATCTGGTTCTCACTCAGGCCGTCGGAACATACCGTTATATGCTACGCGACAGATTTTTCAACATGACGGTGGTTGCTTCCCAGGCGAGCCCTAGAAAATGCTCTACCACCGTGATAAGGTTTCGTCACGATGTTTTCCTTAACTAGAAGCTTAAGTTTATTGGCGGGGATCAAACCAACTACCTTCGGGACGTAAGGTTCAAAAATAGTTATATTTTTTAAGACATTTTTCACACGGCTGGTTAACCCCATACTGAACTATTTCTAGTTCATATTATGGTTGCTTACACAACTGATATACTTTTATACAGATACATATTTAACACCCAGACTGACAGTCAACAAATTTAGTTCAGCACAAAGATGTTGGCCGTGCCGGCAATCGAACCCGGAAACTTCTGATTGGCAGTCCGGCATACCATTACGCCAACGAGGTCGTCAAAAATGTCTCAAGCTCTCCTCTAAAATGAATTGTGTTGAACATTAAGTAAACAAGTATAGCTCTCTCATCTCATCTCGATATTATAAGTGATAAAATTATCTTTCCCCCAGCCGAGGTTTGCGAGCACACAATATAGATTACGTTTTAGGTCAAGGGGTACTTGTGCACATAAGTAATTTTGTATGCTCTTTGGCAAGTTGTCGCGAAAATATTTTTTCCTCACATTGATGCTGTGTATATGATTGTAATCTTTTATTTATAAGTGGTTAATTTGACTTTGAAATACATTCAATAATTACATGTTGGTAGATTATTTTCTAGTGCTCACCTGCCTATCTACTCTCAAGTTGAAAAATCAGTCCAGTAATTTTACACTAGTCATGCTCTACTTTTAGCTACAGTGTCGTTTTCTCAATTGGTTACGCACCTTACTGGTCAAATACCAGCTAAGAATTAATTAGTTAGCTGAGCATTAAATATAATATAGGTAATATGTTGTTTCAACATTTTAATGCTAAATTTAGGTTGAATTGACTTAAAGTTCATATTATAAATATAAAAACATAAATAAACTTTTATATACACGAAGTTTTTTTTTAAATAAAATAGTATTTTTTTATTTGATGTCAATTTTCCGTAGTAGATAATTTTATTTGGATAACAGATTAATTCCTTACAAAAAATGTTTAAACACAACATTGTTTGCTGAAAGTTAACCGTGGATTTGATCAATACAAGCAAGCAAGGAGTTGACAATAACATAAACTACGCCATTAGGTATAATATCTCAGCTTTTGCAGTTTACTGCTGCTTTCAGACGTTCCGGAAAACCTTTACAGAACATGGAGAGAAATCGACTATTGTCGACTCAGAGACTGTTTGCGTCAGAGATATGAAAGATAAGGAAGAATGGTTTGAAAATAGCTTCCAAGAAAAAAAGGTTCCTTTCTGGACGTTAGGTAGGTGATGTTAAATTCACCATAGCGGGATAGGCGGCGTTGTTATACAAATACTGTATATACTGTATATTATAATATATACGAGTATGTACCAAAAAATCACACCTAGCATTTTGGCTCCACTTTCATTGGGCAAACCGCCAAGGTTTTCATGGAACACTCTAAATTAAAATTAATCTATTTGTTTGTAAATTACGACGCCACAGGCAGACACACGCTCATACACACACACCGTCGTTTTTTTTAAATTATAAATTGCAAAATAGTACTAAAATGTATGATTAAAATTAAATATCAAGAGTACTGTCGTACTTAGCGTTAATGCGTACTAAGCAATTTGCTTCCACGTTTATAGTACAGACGGCCAAACTGTGGAACTCCTTGCCGGAATCCCTGTTTCCACTGAACTACAACCTAACTGTCTTCAAGGCGAGAGTGAACCTGTTTCTTCTAGGCAAGCGCGCTTCATCTTAGACTGCAATATCACTTAACATCAGGTGAGTTGTGGTCAAGCGCAAGCCTATTAAGCGTAAAAAAAAGTCGAGTAAGTAACAAAGAATAGTTACGTACTTTGGATAAATTACCATACTAGTTTCATTGTCATCATCGTCAGTCTATTCGACACGCCTATATAACTATGTATGTATCACGCGTTTGATCATACTTTTTGTTCACACTGCGGCTATTCTTTGGAAAATATTTCGAAAACACGATATCTCTGCACAAGGTATTATTTCTCAATGGTTGTCAATGCTCCGTACAGTTATTGACAATTCGATTCCGGACCTAAATTGGAACTAGGTATAATATTTAGTCTCGTATATTTTGTTGTTGTTAGGCATTCGGATAATCGATAGTATAAAGAAAATTTGCTTCCGTAGCGCCTTAAATATATATTTGAGGGGCCTTTCAACCAAGAAATTTGATTTATATGCATTTTTTTATAGATTACTAACTGCCCGTGGTTTTACCCGCGATAATCCAGCATAAAAGTATTTTTGTATTAATCCAAGTTCTAAACTATATCCATACAAAGTTTTATTGCAATCGGTTCAGCCGTTTGATCGTGAAGAAGTAACAAACATACACACAAAAGTTCGCATTTACTTTTCTGTACCATTGTTGTATGTACATTGATAATTAATGTCGTTGGTTGTATAGGAGGGACGGTTAAATAAGAATAATATTTAAGGGTATATTATTTTTATTTAATTTTACTTATTTTTAAAGCAATATTAAAACAAATATTTTGTGAATGTATTATAGAGGGTATACCAAATGTCGTTGTTAAGGTAGAGTAAAAACATTAAAAAGTAATAAGTAGGATGGTACAGAACCAGTTTATGCGTGAGCCCAACTCGCGCTTTGCCCTTTATATAGACAAGAAGACATCCATACATAGATGCAAATAACCATAAAACTAAAGCAATGCCATCCCTCTGGCAAGATTTCAAATCTGAAGTTAGGGAGTGAATAAAATAAAAAGTTTCAGCGTCTCAAGCCAAGTCTGGACAATTGTTAAGATGGTTTACTGCCGCTTTTACTGCCCCTGTTCACTTGGTAAAAGGATTGTGTTATATGAAGCAAAGTAATAATTATAAAACTTGCTTGTTTATTTTCTCTAGCGAGTAAATAGAATGGTAACTTTACCGATAAAATGGTTCCATCGTCCATGCGTAAAAAACCGCGGTGGGCGGGGCAAAACAGCTACCAGTGCGGCTAGTATCAGTGGCGTGACCTTGATGCGACCAATCGCGTGCGAGCTTTGTGTGTGTGTTTGTGTGTTTCGTTGGGATAGAAGTATAATTGTATGCGTAGATGGATTCAAATTCTAAGCGGCAATTGTATGGAGTTACTCTTCCGTTTATTCTAGTTCGCTGGTTTTCTCTTTAAATATATATATTTTAACACGATGCAAAATGGTGTATTGTTGTGCTTAACTGGGACTGAGGTTTTATGTAAATAAAAAATAATTGGCCAAGTGCAAATTGAGCTCGCACATTTTAGGTTTTTTACATTGTTAGGTTAAGTTAGCTTAAAACGCTTAAAGCATTATATTCTCATTATTCATAATAATTTTCACATGTTCACAATATACTTACCATCCTTTGCCTCGACAATCTCTTTGATGTGATTCGGTTACATTGCGCAATGCCTTGTCACTTTAAAGCTTATATACGAGACGCCAAAGCGTCCCAATATGAGAAAATTTATCAACTAAAGCATAGTTTGAATTGTTTTCTCATTAATTTAAATCTCATAACCTATGACGTGTAAATAACAGGGTCTAATGAATAAAAACATATATCAAAAACACACATGGCTTATTAGCCTACACTAAATAATTTCTAGTTTGTATTATGATTGCTAACACAACTGATATACTACATATACATGCATAAATACTTTATATTGATACATATTTAACACCCCGCTCGAACAATCAAAAAATTTAGTTCATCACAAAGAAACTTGCAATCGGGAATCGCACCCGGGACCCCGCGGTTCGCAGTCCGGCATGGTAACCATAACGCCAACGAGGTCGTCCTCGACACAATATTGATTAAAATGGCCGCCAACCATATCATGTCTCTAAAAACGGCAAGGAAAATAAGACCACAACTAAGAATGTCGTCTTATTTGACTTGGTTGAAAAAATGGCATGTTTACTCATGCCATTTTTTTGTGCTGTGTTTGTATGCAACACTGAATCTGGGATATATTTGATCGAAGCAGCCAACATGAAATATTTTTTGGTTTTTCTAAATTCTTAATTTGAACTTTATTTAATAATTTTAAGCTTTTCTTTTACTGTAAATTGTTTCGTTTATTTTGTGTGCAATAAAGGTTTTTACACGCTTTATATTAGCTTCACCTGTATGTTTGTATGTTTGTAACCGACTTCTTTGGGCGCGATTTTGACCCACTTTAAACGGCCAGATTTCGTTGAAACTTTGTAGATTTATTGAGGACCGATGACAATACACCAAAACCAATTTTTTTTTTTTGTATTTTGTTTGTAACCACCTTCTTTGGGCGCGATTTTGACCCACTTAAAACGCCTAGATAAGCGTGTTTTTTAGTTTTTTAAACTACTATTATTTTATTTAAACTTGTGTATACTATTATAGATACAGAGTAACAATGAGATTCTACCTACGCCAGGGAAAGAATACAAAATTGCTCATTTGGGCGCCTTGCAAAGTTTCAATACAGAATTTTGTTTGTCACAAAAATTGTTTACCTGATTGTGTTGGAAACAAACTTTGAAGATAAAGTGTGTGGTTTATTTCGGTTAGACTCTAGATTGAAACGCGGTACTTTGTTGCCAAGAATTTGGTGTTCTTTTTTATTTTACTTCCAAATAAGAAATAGGCTTTTGGGTCAATCAATTTCAAATAATCTTTATTTAAATAAAAATATTACAAATAATACAACTAGTATATATTTATAGGCTTTTGGGGCGAATGCATGTTAAAACATGAGTTTTTAATTCGAATGTATGTTTTGCTTTGGGTTCCGTAGGTACCTAAATGGTATAACGAACCCATTAATAAGGCTCTGTCTGTCTTCCACCAGTCTGTGATAGCTAGAAAGCTAAACTTTTCAGAGATTATGTATTTTTGTTGCCCTATATAAGTTATAAAAGTAAAAAACATAAATGGGGTAAAAAACATATTAATTAAAAATTACAACAAACGTGTTTTTTCGCATTTTTTTGTTGCTCAATGTTAATAACGCCAACAACTTAAAATTTTGATAGAATTTTTAAATGGATATTACCTTTCAAAATAAGTTATTATAAAATCAATTCAACAAAAAAAAAGAGGGCGCTCGTATAGCAAATGTTGATTTTGGATTTTTTTCCATAATGATACGGAAACCTTGCGCGAGCCCGACTCATAATTGACATTTTTTGTTTTGTACGAGTATGTTTGTAACCAGATTGCTCGGAGACGCCTGGACCTTGAACTTGGTGCCATCTAAGTATAATGTTTGCTAAACTAAGATTTGGATTTTCTTGCCCTTCTAAGCTGGCATCAACTAAAATAAAACTTTTTTTGTTATTTGCTTTATTTTCATTATTTACTCGTAAACCAAGCAAAGCCTAATCCTGAATATCTCGCAAAGATGATCTCGTTGGCGTAATGGTAACCATTCCGGACCGCCATCCAGAGTGGGTCCCTCTGGATGTCAGGTTACATTCCCAATACAGCCAACATCTTTGTGATGATTTAAATGTGTTGGTCTGGGTATTCAATAATATGTATCGATATAATATATATGCAGTACATCAGTTGTGTTAGCAACCATAATACAAACTAGAAATAGCTTTGTATGGGGCTGACCAGCCGTGTGTGAAATGTGTGCTAAAATTAAAAAAAAAATACTAAATGATGTAATTTAGACATTTAAATGTAAATAACCATCATAAACACAAAATAAATACCACATGTGTACCAAAATTAAATCCAGATAATGAGAAGAGGGTGCAACTTAAATTCCACACAAATTTCCATAATTTGGAAAATGCATGAAAACAAATTAATCTACGTAGGTATTTATTTTGCAACCATTACTCGCATTACGATTGTAATAATTATCTGTGGGTTTACACATACAATGTTCTTGTAAAGCTTTTGTGGAAGTTGTGGTCAATTAAATAGACATTAATAATGTAATGCTATTAAACTAACAAAACAATTAGTACTCGTAAATATTTACTTATGCGGTACTTTTTACATACTAGTTGTTTTGTCTGTGGTTTAGAGCGTGCCGTCTCTTTCTGGCCACCTAAGATGAAAAGAGACGAGGCTTCTTTAAATTTAGTTGAGTCGTGTGTGCCACTGAATCGACTTTCGCATTTATATTATTAGTAGGATGATCGAACTCTAACCTAACACACCTCCTGAGCGTTGTCAGTGTAAAAGTAGGTCTGACCGCTTAAAGAAAAACTAAAACTAAAAAATAATAAATACAAATACAAATTTATTTATTAACAAAGGGTTTAACAGAACCTAATACTACTTATTTTATGTAAAGTTAAGCTAACGTTATATTAAAATATACTTAAGTGACTAACCATGCAAGCCCTGAATAATTATGGCAGGGTGTGTCAGTGTTACCTAAGAGTAAAATAGTAATACATACGAAATACAAGTGACAATAATGAAGGTAAGTAAGTGTGCTAGTGAGCCCTACACTAGGTTCAAGACCTGTATCGTAGACGCTCACGATAATAATAATTAAGTAATATAAACGATTAACATAACTTATATATTTAACTAATTCCTAATACAAATCCACCATTTACCAACAAATATCCCGAGAAGACAGATCTCAAATCTTATTTACCCAAATAGCCGTGAAAGCTATCTGCAAAGTCACTTCACAATAAAAGGGATTGATTTTCTTATCTTAACGACCTAAATGAGTTAAACGACCTTTAATTTCAATTCGAAAGGTTATAAATCAAAACAAATGGTGGTTATTTAACTGATTTTTATTTTTGGAATGATGCCAAATGAAGAGTTTTTCCGGAATAGTCGTTTAGTTATCTCTTTGCTCTTTAATTTAAGAAAATTGCTTTTATAGTTTTAAAAAAATATGCCTATTTTAGTTGTGCTTCTGGGAGTGACGTGCTTTAATCCGGGATATAAATATTTTCATGCTATCCAGGGTCTAATCTGTTTAAATGCAAAAAATTATCCCCATCGGTTTAACCGTTAGATGAAAAAGTAACAAAACATAAATCGACCGCGAGGCGTAACTAAGGTGTGTCTTTTATCGTAAACATATTTTTATCATAAATATGATTATATTAATAATTACCAATGAACCATGCCACCCAAGTTCGAATCCCGACACGGCCAACATCTTTGTGATGAACTAAATTTGACTGTCGGTCTGGGTGTTAATTATGTATCGATATAAAGTATTTATCTCTTAAAAATACAAAGGAACAATCAAAAAATGAAAAACCGATATTTATGTCAAATACTACAGCAAATGCAATTTATGACAGAATATCATTGAAAATAAAATGTAATTTATAGAATCAGTTATTATTACCAAGTTAGTAAATTTTTTTTTTTTTGTAATTTGCAATCGGTTAAAAAGGAATTTCTTATGAAGATTTATATGTTGGTAATCCGTAATGTCAGTGAGTAATTATTTTTTTGTTAAATTGAAAGGTATGTTATGCCAAAAGTCGCTCAAAAAAAAAACATACTTTGACTGTAATTATTTTACTCATCTTATTGTATAAAATAATGCATTAAAAATAATTATGAGAGAATTCGATTTTTCACATCAAAAGAAAACCAATAAATTTAAAATTCCACGCCATAAAACTTTCATCTCAAACGAAATTGCCTTTGTTGTTATTTTCTAAAAAGCTCATTTGATTTCTTTTGTTACTGTTTAAGTTTCAATAAAAACTGGCAATAAGCTGAATGCTCGACTGAAAATGGCAATATTTTTTTTTGGTAATTCTTTCTCACTTTTTATTAAATTATTCTGTCATGCTAGTTTGGCATTATTAAAGTTTTTCTTTCAGTTTGAAACATGTGAAATTTTGTAGATATATATTATGGCTTATACTTTTTTTACGCCATTTCTAAGAATAATTATGTCTTTGTCAAAAATTTACAGAAGCGAAAATGAGCGTTCGATATTTGAAAAAATACGCGGAAACTTTGACGGAACACGGAACTCCTTTATTGCCCTTTAAAATTGGGCTTGAAATCAGATGCTAAGTTGATTATAATCTTAATGATTATTATAAAAGCCTTTATTCATCTGCATTACATTAATAATTATTATTATGATTACTTAATCAACATGCACATTATCTTATTATAATAATGTCAACTTATGATTAATTTAATAATGGTATGTCAATTATAATGATATCCAAAATATTTTATAAGGTGTCAATGTCAATGCGATTACTACATTATGTCAAATGTTGGAATGCTGATGTCACCTTCCTAGGCCAATGCGTAGGCCTTCCCCAGTTTGCACCAGTTGTCTATCTCGGGCCAATCACATCCATTTTTTTTTCTTATTATGAATAGGCTTACGTTTGACCGCAGCTTGTCTGATGCTAAGCTTGACTGTGGTCTAAGATGTAACACGCTTAGGCAAGCGTGTTCGCGGTCTTCAAATTTATAGTAAATAGGTTCCTTCTAGGCAGAAGGAACCTATTTACTCTAAATTTGAAGACACCCAAATTGTACTTCTCGGGAAAAAGAGACTCAGGAAGAGAGTTCCAAAGCTTCGCAGTTCTCACAATGAAGGTCGAAGCAAAACGCTTTGTGCGAATTCCCAGAACTTTGACAGTGAATCGATGTCTCTTCGCTGTGCCCCTGCTCGTTCTGTAGTAGAATGGAGACGCGGGAATTAAATTGTGCAGCTCCATTGCACACTTTCCAAAATGTATTCGATGAAAAGTACTAAAGTAAAAGTAGTTTTGTCCGTACTTTTGAGTGAACACGTCTGCCCATCTTCTGCATGATCTTCTGCTTTGTTTATTTTGACAAGTGCTATTATTATGTATTTAATCCCTCCTTTTTATCTTTCCCCAGGAGATAAACTACGACTCTCCCCGCGGCGGGGTGTCGGTGATAACGGAGAAGGGGGAGACGACCACATCCCATTTGCTGGTGCAGCGCGCCCGACCGCCGGACTCGGGCCGATATACCTGTGCACCCGCCAACGCTAACCCTAGAACTGTGCTCGTGCATGTTCTAAGTGGTAAGACTCCTTGAAAAATTAAATTGAAGCGATGACAGCTCAGTCTGCCATGCGAATACCTTACGTCACGCAGGTCTTGGGTTTGATTACCACTAGGAAAAATTAAGTGATAGAGAACCTTAGCATGGTGGTAGAGCGTTTTCTAGTGCTCGCAACAATCACAACTCTCTAGTAGTTGAAACAGCTATCAACAAACACGGTGTGATCCGGATGCCTCCTTATTCTAGACTAGACATGCTCTACCTTAAGGTCAGAGTGTCGTTAACTCGTGTGGTCAGATGACTCTAGCTGTAATGTATAAAAAAAATTGGCTAAATGTTGCTTCCAAATTACTGTACATTGATGAACAAAGCTAACATAATTAGCAAGATATTAAAAGAAAAAAAGATATTGAATTTACATAAAAACTAAAAATAATGTCATAAAACTCAAAGAGTATTAAACAAGGTTGCTCATCTCTTGTAAATAATTGCAATGCGTTATGGGTAATTATGTTACTGTAAAGTGCCATAATATTGCAATAAATTGTTGAGCCTTGACTTCTAAAACCAAATTTTTATTTTTACATTGTTAGTGATTTTGAAGCAAAAAACACTCAAACAGGTATTTCAGATAAGTGGCTTAGAATACGTACAAAAAATTCCCTCTTCGAAGAAAAAACAAAACATGAGCCTTAAAATTAGCAAGTAACATCAAAGAACTGTGATAAAAAGGCAGACAGTGCAATTAATTGTTTGATTTTGACTTTGAAACCCAAATTTTGAAAATTTTGGAGCACCATTCAGTATATAAAAATACTCAATTAGGCATTTCAGATAAGTGGCTTAGAATACGTAGAAAAAATTCGCTTTCCGAAGAAAAAACAAAACATGAGGCTTAAAATTAGCAAGTAACATCAAAGAACTGTGGTAAAAGGCAAATACTTACATCTGCCTTTTTACCACACAAGAAACCACAAAGGAGGTTAAAGTTATTTTTCTTATAGAAACAAACAACAAACAATAAGGCGGGATGCAAATGAGGGCTTGTGCGTGAGTGAAGAGGGTGGGCCTGCATTCTTGGGCCCTACTTGCTTGCTTGGTATTGAAACTCGGACTGAAAACATCTCGGCCCGAATTCGGGACGAAAATCTACTAAATTTTAGTGGTTAAGTTAGCGGTATGAAAAGGTTAAAGATTTTGAGACTATAAGTAAATATAAAAGTAAATTATTAAAAATATTATAATAGATAAAGCATTAGATTTTTTTTAACTTCATTTAGTTTTTTCTTAGGTGTTTATCTGTTATTATCTTTATTATTGTAATAATTTCCTTTGAATTAAAAAAAACTTAATAATATGAAGATTATTTGCCTAACACATACATTGTGGTTTGGGTTTTTTTGTGTTACTAAACAAACACATACTTTTTACGCTATGAAACTATTACTATTATAATACTTGATACAAACAAGTAGCATCAAATGCCAAAGTTGTGTATGAAATCAATTATGTGTTATTATAATTTTTAAAATTAAATCTACAGCATAGCTAGTCATTTGACTAGCAGGGCAAGTAATCGCACTAGTTAGTGAAACTTTGATCTAAAATGAAGCATGCCTGGTCTGAAATAACTGGCTCTCAAGGAAGTTCTCAAACCGTTCTTTGTTGATGAATTTTTGAGAGTAAAAGCTTAGTCAGTCGACAACTAGAAATTTTGACTTACTTTTTTATTTCAACTCCTTTGGCTGTCCTTTTGGGACGAGTTTTTTATGGTGCGAGTTGGTCCAGGCTGCGTTAGCGTACTTTAATTAAGTTGTTGTCACGTACCGCGGCCCACTCAGTTAGGGAAGTATTTTTAGCGGATATTGTGGTATGTGATTTTGTAAAAGAAAATTGGATGCCTCCTTATCTATTTATAGGATAAATACACAAGAACTGACTGAGTGTTGAAAACAAATTTGCTAGGTAATATATGACTACCTACACATTTATTCTGTTTCACAAAAAGTATTAGAATCAGATTGTATATAGAAAACAGTATCATTTAATTATGCTGATTACTTCCAAAATTTTCCCCGATAATATTAAATGCACCAGTCACACGTTATAAAAAATTGTAAAAGGAAATTTTTGAACCGTAAAATGTAAAATTATTATGGTGGCATATGGCCTGTATATCTGTCCTTGGGAGACAAGACTCCGAGTCCTAGTAAAGGGGACGTGTAGTAGCTGTTTATTATTAATGAATTTTTCATGAATAATAACTGGAATTGTACTAACTACGCTGAGAGCTGTAAAATATTTTAATCTTAATCATATCATTAAAATAACAAGTACCTTATTATTATCCAGTGCCGTCCCACTGCTGGGCAAAGGCATCTCTATTCTCTTTCCACTCATCCCGATTTTGAGCTTTTTGAGGCCAGTTTTGACAAAAGAAGTCTAGTTGGTCCTATCACCGTCTGGGCCTGCCTTGACATTAGAAGCCGATTTTTTCGATGTTTGAAGCGTTGGTACATTATAAGTAACAGTAATAATAAGTATTATGGCAAAAATGGTAAAAAAAACAGGTGTGGCTCGGCGGTAATAACGTCTGTTTTCCCATCAGACGGCCCCCGGTTCGATTCCAATACCAATGACATGTTTTTCAAGTTATGTGTGGTTACACTTGCTTTACGGTGAAAACATTGTGAGGAAACTGGCATGTTTGAGGACCACAATATCCGAAGTCGTGTGTCATCTGCCAACCCGCACTTGGCCAGCCTTGTGGATTATGGCCCATCTCTCTTTTCTCGTGAGGGAACGCCCCAATTCTTAGCAGTGGAACCGTATAGAGGGTTGCTTATGCGTATGCAATTATGGCAAAAAGTAATACTGTTTCTATGTTGTCCCCAGGAGAGCATCCAGCGGCGATGCAGCACGGAGGGCAGTTGAGACTGCAGTACCCCCTCTCGGCGGCTCTACTCAGCGTCATCGTTGCTCTTATGGGCTGCTAGTACTTAAACACTGAGGGAACTACTCTAAAAACCTCTGTTTGTAAGAATATTTATAATTAAAAATGAAATTTAACTTTATTACTTGCTAACTTAAAAAGCTTGATACCCACAGAGGCGTTTGCCGCTGGAAGCGGTTGCGTTTCGGGACGAGAATCATTAGTTTTTTTTTTCGGAATATATATAGATACCAGGCATGATCTAGTGCGTTTGATTGGTTGACAGGTTGATATTAGAAATAGGGTAGTTACCAACTCGTTCGTTGACGTACTTTTTATATAAAGTCAAAACAAAAGTGCCGTATATGTTGTATTCAATTTCCGATTAGTGATGTCAAAGTCTTGATGGAGTCGTAATTATACTTACTTTTACTTAATTTAATTGGTTATTTAAAATCAAAACTAGATTTTTCAAATTCGATGTAAATATGAGTCTTATTATTTTGTGCTATATATAACGAGGTAAATTGTCTAAATAATTCATTTATGACTTAGTAAAATACCCTATCTGTTTGTAAGAATGAGTTAAATTGATTAAAATATAACAAACATTAAAAAAAATCTCATCTCTCTCTTATCTGTCGTAATTTGCTTAATTTGTCACAATAAATAATTTTTTTTTTTTTCTTTTTTCGCAACCGCTTTCCGCATCGGAAGCCACTGTAGGTAAGCTTAAGAACCATTGTTTGTTGTAAACATAATATTACTGTTTGTTCTACATGTAACTTGTATATCTTTTGTTTCATGGGCGCCTAGTACATTTATGTTTGTACCAAAGGAAAAAGGAAAATTTACACAATCAAGTATTTGTTTAGGATCAGCTAGAAATATTTGTAATATAAAGATTAATATTAATCAAATAGAGATTGTTTGATTAATTATAGATTAAAATATGTTTTCTTGGTTACAATTGGGCTTATATTTTATATTTTATTTCAGTTACATTTTATTTTGAAAGGGCAACATTATTAAGAAGGAACTCGTAATGCATTTCTAAGCTTATTTTTTTAGTTTTTGTTTTAAGTTTATTAACAAGAAAAACCTTTTATACTTACATTAAGTGTAAATACATACAAATAAACTTGCGTAAATTGTTTGTAAAATAATATTATTGTATTTAATAGTAATTTGTCCAATATTAAGCTGAGTGGTCATAGGGAAATCGGGCGATGTAGTATGCCATAGCTAAAATATATCTAAGTTAAATGACTAAGAATGTATTATATATGATTTGGTGTAAATATTAAAAATTTAGTATTGCAGTTGTAATTTTTATATAAATATAAATTAGGCTAACCAATCATTAGTCATATTTTATGAACATTTAATTAATTAAATTTACCTACATGAATTAATCTAACTTCAGTTACTTGATAGAAAATTGAGTATATAACGAAATGTCTATCTTATTATATAGGTTAATTTTGTTTTATCACAATATTGTCAACCACCCATCACATTCTTTGTCTATAAATTATGCCGATTACGTCCAAAATTTAACCCTAAAATGTTAAATACATCAATCACATGTTTTTTTAAAAGGAAATTTCCGAACCGTAAAATGTAAAATAAAATAATAAGCTCTCATTTTAAAACTCTCCATTTTCACGCAAAATTACGACCGAATAAAGCTTGGCTTCGCAAATTAAAAAAAAATCGTAAGCAAATTTTCATACTGCCCTCGAAATTTGTAGCCAGAATATTTCTGGCAACTTTCACGGATTAAAGTAAGCTGGAGTCTATATTTCGGCATTTTCCGAGCCAATATGTTTCTCATATTTAAGGCGGGCTTACAAGAATATTGTAATTTAATTATGAACTCTGATATTCGTTAAATTGATCAAAAACGTAATCGTTTTAAAATTTCTTTTAATTGTGAAGAGTAACCCCGAGACTCTTTTCTAGAAACTTTTTTATGATTACAATTTTATACTTGACGTGCTTCAGTTCATTATATTTTAACTGCTCAAATGAAGTATTAAAACGTTTTTTTTTTTAACATAATTGCTCTTAGAGTGGATCTAATTTAAAAAATACTACCGACTATCAAAGACATACAAAAAATAATATCTGCCAATAAATTTTACCGCAATGATTCATATATTAATCATTACAATTAAATACAAAATATTATACTATGCTATATTACAACGTATATTCTTGCAAATTGCATACCATTGACGTCACTGTCCAAGTCGCATAGTATTTGACTATAAACGTATTTTTTTTTTTGATTAAATAACATAAGCAGTCGTTCCCACTGCTGGGACTCAGAACCTTCTCTCACGAAGAGAGAAGGTTCTAATCTTATCTCTAGTGTCGGCTAATCCACCACGCTGGCCAAGTGCGGGCTGGCGGATGACATACGTCTTTGGATGTTTTGGTCCTCATACATGTCGGTTTCCTCACGATATTTTCCCTCACCGTAAAGCAAGTACAAATCCACACATAAATTGAAAAATAAGTCATTGGTATAGCGCCAGGGTCGAACTAGTGTGTTATCCGTGTGAAACGAGACGTTTATCCCCACGCTTGCTTTTTCTTTTCATAAAAACGGAAAAATTATATAGTATAGACCCACCTTAACATACCCGATACAAAATACAGTCCAATCACGTTCTCATAAATAATCAATTGGAAATGTACGTTAAAAATAAGTCCTCGATACATAATACATGCGGCATGTTGAGAGACGGCCAAAAGAAAACTGAAAAGGAAAATAATATTGTTTATTGGCTCTAAGTTACTTTTATGATTTAGTTGTGTAAGGTAAATGCGTATCTAATGAAAGGATTTAGCGAATAGAATACATACATGTACACAGTCTGAAACTTAACTTCTGTGTGATTGACCACCATCACAAAATATAACTTAGGTTTGAAAGGTAATATGCTACGCAATAATTTTGTAACACAGTAATAATTAGCATTAGTATATGAGAAATTGTTTGTTACCTACACCTTATAATTTCTTCTTAAAAAATAATATGTTTAAGTTATTTTTTACTTTTTATCATCGGTGTAGTAACATTTGGAAACGAGTACACTAGAAATTATATTCTTTTATTATTCTTCTTTTTTTTTTCTAATAACTTCCTAGTACATTATTTTTATATTACTTTGGCATAAGTGTTAACTTAACATTGAGTATATTTGGGAGATGCCATGGAAACCAACGCATAAAACAGAATTTTAAAACTACTAAAGGAGCCTTTGGATTCCTATTAAAATGTAAAATCATGTAACCTCTGCTAAATAAAAGTATTTTAATTTTATATTTTACATTATAAAGTTTCGCACATAACAACGTGATATTTCAAACCCGTGTAAAACTCCATTGTTCTACATAAATTATACAACATTTAAAAATGGAAACCATCTCTGAAATTTCCTCGGTGATGCTCCAGTTATCTTTTGATTGTTTGATTATAGGATATTCACACGTGTTAGAACAACCTCTATCCTTACGTGAACAGTTTACAATGTTTAAGTTTCAGTTAGTAATGTTTTGTGTGTGTATATTTATGTTTTTAATAAACTATGTATCATAAATACGGTAACAAAGGAGCTAGTTTCAGACAATCCTTTCTTACAACAGCGAAAAAGATTTATTGAGATATATTTATGAATATGAGATATAAGTATATAATTATATATTTTAAACCTTACCAAAATGTAAATACGTACTTAAAAATACGAAACAAAAACGTTAAGAAACGAAAGTTAAGTATAAACAAAAAAGTTTAGTTAATTGTTTGCATTTATATTATACTTAAAATGTTTAGTATTAAATGTGGTATTTGATTTTAAAATATATAAATTCGAGATGAGAACGGTATAAATAAGTATTTTATTAATTGTACGCACTTTATAATTATTTTTAAAATGTGTACAGTTAGAAATAAAAGTGTGAATTCACGTTTAAAAATTAAATATAAAAACAAACATACATTATATGATACGTTAAATTTAAATTTAAAATTAATGTTAATACTTTAAAAAGTATAAAATGTAAAAGATTAACTTGTAATAATTGATTAATCAATAATATATATAAAATTATAGTGTTATTGAATAACATGAACAAAAAATTTCTTTTTTTGTATAATTTTATTATTTTCAATAAATATTGTAATTGGATACGGTTGTGTAAATAAAAATAGTTTAAGATGTTAAGTAATAAACTTATTGATCGTCAAAATAGCGTTTTGGTTTTATTTTAAAGTAAATATAACTTTTACACTATTTATAGATATGAAATTCGCCTTCCTCTGTCATAAGAGCTTAGTGGCTAAGCTATGGTGTCAAAAAATTTCAAGACAGCTTCTTGCTTGGCTTAACCATTGTTCATAGTAAGACTGTAAGTATAATTAATAGGTACTCTTAATTATGTGGCCCAAACACACGTGACTTTTGACCTATTTATAGTAGCGTCCAGAAAAATTCCCGCTATTGACATGGCAATCTTACGAACATGGTCTTCCATCCAAAAACGATGCTCAACAACAGATTGCTTGACTTCAATGATCAAGTCGGATTTGAGGGTCTAGACAAGATGATATTGTCAAATGACGTGTATGGTAGTGACGTAAGTCCTTGACAAGGATTCAAACATTGTCCGCATCGACAGTTCTTTAGCTTTGATGATCGCGTCAGATCACCTTATCTAGCCGAGCTACAAGCGCTACAGATGTCCATAAATATGTCGATATTTTCATATTGCTTTACTTCACCGTAAAGCGAGTGCAAATAATGATAATGATAACAATTGATTGTAGCACATAAACCACTCATAACTCGAAACACAAACCAATGACGTAATGCCGAGATCGAACCAGCGTAATTAGCCGTTACAAAAGCAAGAAACTTTCCCTCCGAGCACAACTCATTTGCTTATCTATTCTATGGGCAATTTGAAACAAACTGAATGCTAACCTTTTAATAGTATCTACTTACAATATTTACTTCCACAAAAGCCAAAGCCTAAATATTTGGACACCCTCTCAGACTGAAACGGTTCATTTAATTTACAAGAGAAACCACTTTACTTTAGATATACTACGAGTAAATTTGATAGAAGTAGATACTAATTGATTGAGCGAGTGAAATTAACGAATTTTATCTGCACCATCGGCTTTTGGTTTGATTTGCTTGTGTGTACATAAAATATTATAATATGGATCTTTTTCGAGTTTCTGCACTACTTTATTTCGTCAAGTAGACTTTGACAGATGCCAAAATAAAAAAGAGTTGCCATTTAAATGAAAAACACATTACATTGTACTAAAATATTTTACATCGATAATAAATTTAATTCAATTTTTGATATACAATAAGGTACTTTTTCCCTTACTTACAAAATAAATCACAGATTTTTTTTAAATTTTAAATCTTGATGTGTTAAGCTCAAACCAAATTCATGTCATCAACGAATCAACGTACCCGTATTAATAAGGGCACTTACCAAATTTAAAACATAAAAAACTGACAGCCTGTGTCCATAGTGCGATATTTTTGAATTTCGGTAATCACGTAGAGACTATAATTTTGAATTAATCTTGATGAAAACTGGTACAAAGATTCTACTATAATAAATATACTTTTGTATCATGCGGTTTGAATTGGAGGTGGCTCAGGAAAAAATATGGAAAGTTTGTTGCACCGAAATTTTATTAATCGATTTTGATAATATTTATCAAAATAGGTACTTTAATTATATTGAATTTTTGATGATGTTTTACTTTATAAAAAGCTCGAGCTCATTTGCGAGGCTAAAACCCATGACCTGCGGGATGTAAAGCAGCCACAGGCACGGCTGAGCTCTGATAACTTATTTTATTATTAATATAAATAAATATAGATAAGATAAGATAGTAAACATACCGATAATAATTATTGTGATTGTCTACCGCTAGGCAAACACCTAGTTATTCTGTATCGGATTAGTGTGACCCGTCTAAAGTGTCTTTTGGTAGAAATCGTTAATCCTATAAAAGGAAAATTAAAGGTTTAATGAACAAGAATACCTATCGTCAAAGTTTAAAATGCCCCGTACAGGATAGTGTAAAATAAATTAACTTCATAAATAATATATTTAATCACAACGATATTTTAATTGATTTTTCTCTGATAGTTATTTGTTAATAATGTTTGTACAGCACTTGTAAATAAATAATTACCTATTAATATATATCAGTTATTGATACATTTTTTTGTAACTATTTTTTTTAGGCTATAAATAATTAATCACAAATTTTAAGACATCCATCTTAATGTCAATCAATCAATTATTGACGACCTCGTTAGCGTAAAGGTTACCATGCCGGACTGCTAATCAGAAGGTCCCGGCTTCGATTCCCGGCCCGGTCAACATCTTTGTGCTTAACTAAATTTGTTGGCTGTGGGTCTGGGTGTTAAATATGTATGTATTTCTATATAATATGTATGTATGTATATGTAGTATATCAGTTGTGTTAGCAACCATAATACGAACTAGAAATGGTTCAGTGTGGGGCTAACCAGCCGTGTGTAAAATGTGTCCTAATATTTAAAAAAAAAATAAAAAAATAAAAAAAAAACAATTATTGACGACCTCGTTAGCGTAAAGGTAACCATGCCGGACTGCTAATCAGAAGGTCCCGGGTTCGATTCCCGGCCCGGTCAACATCTTTGTGCTTAACTAAATTTGTTGGCTATGGGTCTGGGTATTAAATATGTATGTATTTCTATATAATATGTATGTATGTATATGTACTATATCAGTAGTGTTAGCAACCATAATACGAACTAGAAATGATTCAGTGTGGGGCTAACCAGCCGTGTGTGAAAAAAAAAATTAGTGGTCGAAGTCCATCGCCGTCTGTGAATGGTGACATGAGATAGAAAGGACGGAGTGTGGAGATGACGTCTGATAAAAGGGAGAAGAAGTAGAAGATTTGTTGTTTCGAGCCCAGCTAAGTGGGATAAGGCATAGAAGAAGATGGTCTAAGTCCGTCCACCTAACCTCTGTAATAACTTTTTTTTATTCTTACTCTTAATAAACCCCATTATTAGCATCCCGCGGTTTCACTTGCGTTAATTCGGGATGAAAAACATGTTAATTCAGAGAATAAACTATCACCATTCGACGTTTCATCGAAATCGGTTCAACCGGATGGGCAAAAATAAATTAAATTGTTTTGAAAAAACTCTCTTATTTCACGGTTGTTCCCATTCTGATCAATTGTTCGTCTTATGTTGCCCCTTTCAATTACTTTTGTGATGAAAATGAGGCCTATTTACTCGTATCACTCCAGAGTCTACCCTATTTCCGAATTTCATCGAAATCGGTTAAGCTGATTGAGCGTGAAGTAGTAACAAAACAAACTACACACACACAAACATTTTAATCGTAATTTCAGCTCAATCGCATATACTGCATACAACATTAGTGAGATAACGTCACAGATTCAAACTCAAAACTAGGTAATACTATTAAAGTACTAGGGTTCGTCTTTGTCTCTCTACTAACACTAACCATAGGATACAAGAGACTAATCGAGTGTCTAACTGAATATCGTTACAGTCCACTGACCTCCCTGTAATTTGCATTTACAACCTTCGGTTCAGGGCCGTATTAAGGGCTACTGTTAGGAGGGCGATCAAAAAATCGTGTCAGGGATGAGGTAAAGAAAGTTTTCTAATAAAGTCACAAAATATATCAGATATGTATGTTGTTGTATAATTGACATTTACAGCATAATGTTTTGCAATATCATCTGTTATGAAATTTTATAAACTAATGAGGCATATATGAGGCAGTTATGGCTATTTTAAGTCATATTATTAATAAAGCCGTTAAAAAGTTAGTTGCTAACGCAATTAAATACTAGGGCTGATTATGATCAAATTCGAACAGTAAGTAGCATCGCATCAACATTTTTTCACAACTTTTATCAATTCATCTCTCTAAATTTAATTACTTTTAGGTATTTCCAAAAAATGTTACTGCACACTGTTTTACAATTAAAAATAAAATTTTATTATAAGTAGTAAAATTATCGGATTCCAAAGTACATCACATAATGCAAAACCAATCCAATAATAGGTACTTAAGAGACGTTAGAAAAAATAAGAACTGCATCATACTACCTCTAAATCCCAAGGACAGATTTTGCCCCAGTTTGCGTCCTGGATTCGTCTCTGTAGTGTTTCTACGTTATGAGATTACAGGCCAGTTGATTAGAGACCAAACTGTGATTGTATTTTGTGATTATGAACACGATATCGTCATCTTCAACGAATAAACCAAGTATAAACATAGATAAATAGATCATATTTTTTATCACGCTTTACTAACATAACTAGTCGCGTCCCGCGATGTTAGTCCAGGATAATATAGCCTAAGACTAATTCAAGTTTCAAGTAACACTTTAAACTAAATTGGTTCAGTCATTAGATAGTGAAAAAGCCTTCTTCTTCTTTTTCGTATGAGCTTAGTGGCCAAGCTCTGGCCAAATCGAGAGTTTTCAAGACGCCCACTTTTCAAGGACACTGACTTGGCTTAACGACTGCTTGTACTTAGACTAACAGCCGGGACCCTACAATTTAACGTGTCATCCAAACCATGAAAAAGTAACAAATACATTCACTTTCGTCTTTAAATTATTGGTTTGATAAGAAAATTACCATGAAACACAGTGGTGAGTGACGGTTTGAACACGTCATGATTACTGATAACTAAGGCAAAACTTTTTAACTTTTAGTTTTGATACCCAGTGTCACACAAAAATCGACAGTGTGCAGAAAAATGTACGGGGATTTTTTTTTAAATACAAAAGGCGTTAAACACTAAGTGATTGTATGAAAAGGTTCTCACTTAAGTTTGGCAGCATTATTTTATTTAGTACAAGGAGTTTTGCCGTAGTGAACCAATGGTTGGAGGTATAATTTTTTGGCCAGATCCTCACTCGTCATTTTATTATTATATCAATCTTTTGCCTCGCTCAGGGTTCTGCTCTAAAATGCCTTTACTGCGGTCTGGACTCAAAGGAGTGCCATCGACTTCAAGCTATTACTTTGCTCCTTTGTTACACAATCTACTAAGATGCACTATTAGTCGTCTTTACATTATTTTTTTGTTGCCGGTAGCCCTGTTTGGCTAAAAAATGATGATACTGATTACAAATAAATTGATGCCTTATTCCTCACAGAAAATGCATAAGCGTAAAACTATTTTTACACAAAAAAGCACTCTAGTACTTAAGACTTTAGGTTGAAATTAGTTTATAAAGTTCCAAAAAACATATCAAGCATCTAGTTTCAAAACACTTGTGCCTGAATCCAACACACGTACAAAACAAGCCTTAATACCTCGGACCTTTGCTTGATTTATGTAAATCCCCCATAATATGCCTGTGAACTTGAAGGCAGAAAGGGTGCGCTTCCGAAAATTCAAAACTTAGAACTGTGTAGAATGGTCACAGTAGGAAAAAAAGTATGAGCAAGACCAGACAACTATGTAGTATTATATCATAGTACCTGGATGACCGAGCTTTGCCCATATTTTTTTTATGGCATTTTCTAAAAAAGATTCCTAGCTAGATCGATTTATCGCCCCCGAAACCCTCTAAATGTAATGAAAATCGTTGGAGTCGATTCCGAGATTCCAATTATACATACAAGAATTGCTCATTTAAAGACCTAAAAATTTGTTACAGGGAAAGCATTAGTAAATGTTTTTATAGTTTTCATTTTATATAGTCACTGACCTGCCGGTTGCCTGATAAGGATGGCTTTTAGCGATACGGCCACCATTTTTGGCACTAACTTTAAGTCTCAAATAAGTGCAAAACTAAAAAAATATCTATCTATCTATACTTAGTATTTTACTCAGTAATCAAATCTTTTGCCAATCATACGAGTACTGTATATTTTAGCTGCTAGTAGGGTATTTTATAGTGCTCGCCCGACTAGCTACCACCCATAAGTTCAAAAATCGATTGCCAAGCACCTAACACCGTGTTCCTCTTTGAAATCCACGTATTTTTTCTAGACTAGGCATGCTTTTTAGGCGAGAATGTCGAAAACTCGTGTGGTTACGCGCCCTTCTGATCAAATACCTAGCTGTTGGGAGTAAAAAAATGGAGGGAACTTTAAAATTTTGTCTTTTTTTTCAAACACAAGTTTACATTTACTCCGCGCCCCGCAGCACAGGATCGAAAGATACTTAGCGCGGGGCACAGCGTCTCTATAACGTACTGTTACGGCGAGGGTCAGGAAATAGTTTTTAAAAAAACTATTTTTAATTAACATAGAATTATATTTTGAAATAGAAATTACAAGTAGCTAGGAATATGTGTTCACGCGACGGAAGCCCAATCCAAACTCTGCACTACTCAATTAGAATTGCAACTATCTCGCATTGCATTGACGTCAATGCAAGGCGAGACTCAGCGGTTTTATTTTGTATAGATAGCTGTGTATTTTCCGATATAACAACCCCCCCGTTAAAATCGAACATCACCCTTTAAGTGATGGGAGATTAAAATGTTCTGGTATGGGCTTGCGTCTTGGTTAAAATAATTAAGTTTAACTTAGTGTCTATCTTAATCTAATATACAGAATTGAAATATGTTTTAATTAAATCATTATTGAAGAACTTTATCGAAGGAATTATAAAATTACGAATATATTATACATAGTAATTTATTTAGAAGAACTTTATCAAAGGAATTATAATATTATACATAGTAATTTATTTAATCATGTTTAGTAAGCATTAGGTTTCTTTTTGAAGGACTTTTTAGATCGTCAATTATTTCTGTTGCTGGTTCCTCTGCATTCTTATGTGTATTATTGGTGGAGTAGCAGTTGTTTATGATTTTAATGCAGCAAGAGGATGACTTCGAAGATGATTTGTCTTTACATAGATGACGGTAATATTTATATAACAGATATAAGAATAAAGCAATGCTAGTGACGTAACTGAGAGACATATAATGAACAGAGTACTTTTCGAAGTGAGGTGTATCGTATACGTTTTTTAGATCTTGTTCCATTGCGTCAAGGTGGATACTGGCATGTACTAAAGAATCTAGGTTATCTATATTGTCTAATTTCTTGAAAGGTAGATTAAGAATTGTCCTATTAATTTTTGAGTGTTCACAACAGTCATCTAGCAGAATATTAAAATTAGATATTACATTAGTGGTATTACTTAGATAAGTATCTCCTGAAGAAGTAAACTGCAATGTCTTAAAGAAAGCTTTACAGTTTTTGGGAAGGCTTAATATCCCTGTTCCGAATAGTATAACATCAGTATTGGGTCGATCATCACAATTGACATGGCATTTACTTGGTTCCGTTTGAACAAATATCCATCTACTTAAGCTTATCTTATGAAATACATTTATGGAGCCGTGGATTATCTTAGTAGTACACGAGTCTGGCAGCGTATTTACTGCTTCACTTAAAAGTGTCGTTTCACACGTAGGATTGGTAAGCACTGAATACACATTGGTTAATGCACACATAAAACACTTTTCACTTATCACTTTACACTTTTCGACGTCCTTTATTAGTGAGTAAAACATACGATCAGACGTTATCGCTATATAGGGGCTAGTAGGAGCTATAAGGATAAAAGTGTCAAGATTAGTCATATTATAGGAAATGGGTAAAGGAATAATGTTATATAGATTATATATTTGTGGGAGTACGAGTGGAATCTTAATAACTATAATTATTTTACTTAAATGGTAGTAGCATACAAGCTTGGATATATCAATAAGTTCATGCATATTTTGTAATGTTAGTGAAATGGGAAGCTCATAATGTTTAGGTAAATAGTTCCTATGTTTATCTAACTCATTATATAACTGATGAGGGCTTAGAACAGTAGGGTGCAGTACATTTAGTTTTGCAAAAAGTATAGCATTATTTATATCGTCGATGTCTTATTATTAAAAGAAGAGATAGTTGACTTGATAACGTGGATATTATCTTTCATTAAGCGGGCTAGTTGTTTTTCATCTGTCTGTACTTCGTTAATTGCTTTTATTAGAACATTATTCAAAGGTGTGAATTCAAACACATTTTATAAAGGTAACAAAACAAATTATATTTTCATGTAATTGTTAATATACTGAGGTATAATCAGTTATTTTATCTTCTAGCCTTATATCTACGTTACGTACCTTATCACTTAAATAGTTATAATTATTTATGTGTCTCAAATTTATATATTTTTCCATTTAGCTCCAATTGCTTTTTATCCAAATTAATCAATAATCCAACCGTCCGAAAAAAAACAAAAGAAGGCGCATTCGCAACGCTAATGCGTGTTCCCGCCTTTTTGGTCGACATAGAGTATGAATATTAAAACGAAAGAGTTTTATATACATATCTATGTCACCAATCTAAACTATATAATATTCCTTGTAAAATCAAGTGCAGCCATTTGGAAACAATAAAATTAAATATTATTACAAAAGTATTTCCTTGACATTACTTTCATACATATTAAGCTTCATATTATTTATGTTTTAGTTCACTATTTATTACATATCTTTATAAAAATATACACATACCAGCTATTTCCTAACAGCTCGGTCATCCTGATAATTAAGCAAGTCCCTTCGCTTATGGTCTTTAGCACATCTGATATAAATACATATATTTACAAATACGCACGTATATGTAGATATATATAACCAAAGATATTAAGAATAGAAAAAAAAAACTACAATAATGCCTATTTGTATTCAACTGCAGGATTTCAGCGTATATATAGTTATAATGGCTATGAATGTTAAGGTACAATTATAATGCAAAATGCTATGAAATCAATAAATATGGTTTAAATAGTTTGTCTTGTAACAATTAACAAATAAAAGAATTTACACATCTAACATAAACATAATCATAATATATATATAAATCTTGTGTCACAATGTTTGTCCTCAATGGACTCCTAAACCACTTAACCGTTTATAATAAAATTGGCACACCATGTGCAGTTCGATCCAATTTGAGAGATAGGATAGTTTAAATCTCAAATTATAGTCGCAATTTTAATTTATTGCTAATTATTGTCTGTTATTATTTGACAGTCACAATTATCTGTTAACTCCAAATGATTCTAACAGATGTCGATACCTTTCGACTGGGTTGAGTAAGTAATCAATAGATGGCGCTGCACCCCTAAGTGAGGCAAAACAACGTTTGCCGGGTCAGCTAGTAATAATATAAAAATTAAAACAAATGTGTTCACAATTATCGTATTGTATTGAACACTCAGTTAATCATAAACCTGAACCTCACCAACACTACTAACATGCGGAGTCTGACCAGAAAGCTACGAGCTTCAGTTTATCCATAGATTTAATATTTTCGCATCATGGCCGGCCAGGCGTATGGATAAGGAGTTGCATATACGATCAAGTTAGACTATATCTTTTCCTTGTTATACATTTATACGATTGACTAGCTTTTCTTATTTGTTCTAGCATATTAGTGTTTTTTTTTGTTGTCCTGTTTATTATTTCATCAAGAATATTTTTAAAGAATAGTTATTGATTCTAAACCGAGTTTTATCAGCATATACTCGTCTCAATATATACTTATTTATCGCCTCTACAATGCCATTCTGCGGATAATGTTTGTATAATCGTTCTTTTTATATGTTTTCGCCTGTTGGTTTGCCCGTGGGGTGGCCACCGAGTCTAAGATGTTTTTGAAACCTGCTGACTTTAGGAGTTTATAGTTTTGATCAGTTATAAGTCTACTAAATGATGCATCAAAAATAGTTCATCATAAACTATAATGAATTTTCTAATTTAAAGCAAACAGTAAAATTGCTGAACGTCTTCTCAAAGTCGAAGTGCCCGACATCTTCATGACTAATTTTAACAATAGGTATGCCATCAAACCTTTTTTTGGTACTACTCATCATTATAGGTATCATTATGTAATTATTATTATCATCTTCACCAGTGACATGATATCTTTCCCATGTTAAAGTTTATATTTTGAGAATCTGGACGATTTTAAACAATCCGGGGTAACTAAACATTTCGTTGATGCTAGTTACTTCACTTTCTCTTGACTGGTAATCCAGTCTTCATTACCGATATTCAGAACATCTTGCATATGAAGTTACTCAACTTTATCGCTTGCTGGATTTCTGTTTAATACGTTAACATTTTTTTTTATACTGGAATTCGGTAAATATACAATATGACAATCGAACTATTCAATCTAAAACCACCACCGAGCTATGCATGGGACCAGATCTGTCAGATCTATAAGATGATCTTCTTGACAATTCGAACATCAATCATTACCTGCACCATTTCTCGGTTTACTTGTTGGATACGAGGTTGTCAGTAAAACCTGTATATTACTGGATCAGAATTCTCAAGTTCTATTTCCATTCCATCTGCAGTAATGAAGTCTAGATCGTTTAGTTCCAAAGATAAATATCTATACTACTCTACTATCAACGTCTTAATTTGCAGCAAGCATATCTTCAACTGACTGCATGGTACAGGTCTTCGACTGACTTTATGAACAGCCTACTACAGATTCGTCAATAAAAAACTAGTGAAACATCAAGACTACGATCGATCCGCAAAAGTGTACTAGGAACTCTTTTCTCAATCTAATTTCCAATTGCTCTGAATCTTAATTGTACTAAAAGCATTTTCAAGAATGTTCTCTCCCGTTAACAAATAGTGTTCATGAATACTTTGACCTCTAACAATAGCATTTTTTAAACTATCAGGCCATTGAACTTATGAGACGTTTCAACAGTTATTACAACGATTTTGTTAGATTCGACAGCAGCTCTTGACTTAGTCATGAGATAAATTCAATTGTAATTGTAATAGTGAGTTTCTGCGTAAATGAATATCGTAATAATATTGAGTATTTGATGACGCTATTTTCAACAACGTAAATCTCCACATTCTCATTTATACCATGCATTGAGATATAGACATAAGTCTCTTCTATCTTATAGGCTAAACAGGTAATTTCTTTTTGTTTTTTATTTTATAGGCTCAACAGGATGGCACTATGCAGCAACGTCACATGAAGTGTGTATTTTAGATATAAGAATGAAACTACTGATTCCCGATTCATTATCGTGCATTGGCTTCCAAAATGTACGCAAACATTTAATATTTCTCTGAATTTTATAATACACAATAAATATATCGTTAATTCCCGATTCGTTTAATAATGCGACCTAGTCCTCTAATTTCTTGGAAACCACGCTATTCTCTTCGTTTACATTACTTATTGTCTGGTTTGAATCTACAAAATGTGTCTAGCTGACTTTTCTGCTGTAGATCGTACATTCCCTGAGTGGTTTAATACGTTTTAAGCTTATGAAACGACGACGGTCTGCCTCCATTTAGCAAAGGGATATTTCCCCGGACAGATATTATGTCTGGAAACAGACGTCCGACGGTCATGCATTGTAGCTAGGACCAGTATCAGTACGCGCGTTGAAAATACCGTTTGCGCGATTCAGAACAAGCGCTCTGATTGGTAGCGGGCGATGAAGTGCGACAGAGACGCCACAAGCTTTTATAACCTAACTCAGTGCAGTTATAACACTTTACAATATAACTCTCAAATTTCTATTTTTGAACGGTAGTTGATTTTGTAAGTCTAGTTTTATCAAAAGTATCTATAGCATTTTCCACCCAATTTTCAAAGTCAAATTAAATTGAGCAGCATTTGCCTAGGCCCGACTGGCATGTTTGTCAATAGCATTAAGGGGATAGTCAACTGCTCTCCTATCTTTAATGGTAAGTTATATTATATTCGCATCATAGTATTGTTCCAATGTTTCACCATAATGCACACGTTTGGCGAGCATATAAGTTAATAATACAGTATAAGTAGTTACTTCTGTGAGAGAACGACGCAACAAGCTTTCTTTTCCAATCGCTCCAACTGCAAAGTACTGTGTCCAGTCAGTAGCATGACTTAGCTACGCCTGTCAGTTTTAGAAGTGCAAAATATATATGATTTCACGTTCATTCCAATATATATATATCAGCGCATTCATCGACTTTAGTATGCCATGTTATTATTGTTTTTCAAATCTTTGGATATCGGATTAAATTCGGGAATAACGTTTTTAAAAGATAGCTAAAGGTCTTAACATTGATAACAATTTATTATAGCACATATCGTCACGGATAAATTACACTTGACAGTGCTAACCTGCTGCGAGTGCAGGAGCGCCACAGACGCCATGACTGGCTTGTGAACGCGCGAGACTAGCAGATGTTCGTGCAGCACATGTAGACATTACTTAATATAAACTGAACATTTATCTAAAATATACTTTCCGCTGCCAGTAACATTCTTAATAAATTCGTTAGTTCTTACTTTGACCAAGCGCGTACGAATGGGTGAGGAGCGTCACTGCCGCTTGAATGCTATCTTTAAGTTGTCTTGAATAAGGCCAATGACGCTCGCCTCGTCAATGTCCCACGTGCTTCGTCACTATAATTCATTCTAGCCTTAGTTACCGTAATTATTCCGCATTTTCTTAAAGAATTCATCGTAGTCTGAATCGTCTTGAGACATTGATCTCCTCTTCATTGGGCTTCCACTCCCACGTTATCGGCTCCTTTCCACATCCAAATTATTACTGACGTCGTAAATGTGGCTTTGCCGCTCTCGCCGGCTCCCTTCCACATTTACGGTGTAACCAATGTAGCGGTTGTGGCTTTGCCGCTCTCGCCGGCTCCCTTCCACATACACGCTATCTTTTAGATCGTGGATGTGGCTTTGCCGCTCTCGCCGACTCCCTTCCACATCCACGATATCGCCTGGGTAGTGGTTGTGGCTTTGCCGCTCTCGCCGACTCCCTTCCACTTCCACTTAATTACCTGGGGAAACGCGCTTGTGGCTTTGCCGCTCTCGCCGGCTCCCTTCCACTCCCTCACGTTTACCCAGCACCAGACTTTGCCTTTTAGCATCGCAATCAACAAGTTCACAGCTTCTTTTAGCATCGCAATCAGCAAGTTCACAGCTCCCAGTACAGGTTTCACCATCGATGTGTCCCATGTTCTGAAACTTACATCCAGGTTTGCGCTTTATGTTTTGTAAATTGACATACTGCATACGATATTAAAGTGCATAGATTAATAGTTAAATCGGGAGATTGTACTTTAATTACTAAACATTGTACTGCACGTCTTTAATATGCATAGTAACAAAAGTAAAAAGAATTTAAAGGAATTAATTAGTATATGAAAATCATTTACATAACAGTCAATTTGTTATAATAATGTTTATTTAATGTATGTGCTTTTTATAATACTATTAATTTTTTTGAATTGTAAATTTAATTCCATAAATTTTAATTTTGAAATAAGTTCTTGAAACTCAAATCAGTTTCTTATAAGCAACCCAATATACGTTCCCACTGATGGAACTTGGGCCTTCTCTCATGAGAGGACAGATATGCCTTAATCCACCACGCTGGTCAAGTGAGTGCTGGTGGATGAACCTTTATGAAATGTATTTAGCATAAGCAGCCAACTATACGTTGCCACTGCTGGGACTCGTGGCTTTCTCTTACGAGGAGAAAGATGTAGACCATAATCTACCACGCTGGATAAGTGCAGGTTGGCGAAATGTATTAACTTTTTATTAATGAACAATAAATGAGATAGGAAGAAAAATTCAAAAAAAAACATGATATTTAAAATATCGTATAATGAAAATTTTATCAAGTGGGCATACACGTGAGATAAACGAGAAGTATTCTGAAAGAATAAACTCGTCAATCCCACTTCTGAGATATTAGAACATTATTCAAAGGTGTGAATTCAAACACATTTTATAAAGGTAACAAAACAAATTATATTTTCATGTAATTGTTAATATACTGAGGTATAATCAGTTATTTTATCTTCTAGCCTTATATCTACGTTACGTACCTTATCACTTAAATAGTTATAATTATTTATGTGTCTCAAATTTATATATTTTTCCATTTAGCTCCAATTGCTTTTTATCCAAATTAATCAATAATCCAACCGTCCGAAAAAAAACAAAAGAAGGCGCATTCGCAACGCTAATGCGTGTTCCCGCCTTTTTGGTCGACATAGAGTATGAATATTAAAACGAAAGAGTTTTATATACATATCTATGTCACCAATCTAAACTATATAATATTCCTTGTAAAATCAAGTGCAGCCATTTGGAAACAATAAAATTAAATATTATTACAAAAGTATTTCCTTGACATTACTTTCATACATATTAAGCTTCATATTATTTATGTTTTAGTTCACTATTTATTACATATCTTTATAAAAATATACACATACCAGCTATTTCCTAACACTTTAGAGAATTTGACCGCATCATCTGAATCTAATGTGCCAAAAATAGTCTTTAATAAGGAGCCACCAAGGTCAACCAAACCCCTTTTTGATCGCTTGTGAGATGCTTGGTCATCTAATAAGTATGATACAGACGAGAACTTGTTTACATTGGAGATATGCTGATTTCGCAAGGTTGTGAGAGAATTGATACAGTCGGACTGTATCTTAGAAGAAGTAAAAGAGTTACAAAATACACTAAGCTTATCAAATAAGTATTCTACCTTATCTAAATTAGGTTGTACGTGACTTATATCTATAAATGCTAATATGTTCCAGTTACTACTGGTGAACTTTACGTCTAAGAGTCTATCAAAGTATAGTCCGGGACTGCTGACAATGTTCGTCACGTAGTCGCATGTGTGCAGTGGTAGCGACCTGAAATAGATAAATAAAATGCTACTTATGAGGGTTGTGTGACGTCACGAGCTAGTTTAATTTCATCGTAATGATGACGCACATGCTTGCGGTTCATAAGGACAGTCACCGTGTGGTTTCCATTTATTTTTATGATTTTATAAGGACCTTTCCATATTGGTAATAAGGCCTTGTTTTGTTTGTGATGGCATCTAACATACACCATGTCTCCTGAATTATAACTGATTGGTTTGGTGTGGGAATCGTAGTAGTTCTTAGACCTTTGTTTACAACATTGGATGTTTTCGAGAGCTTTCTGACGGCTATAGTAAAGTCGGTGGTTTAATGCTCTCACATAGTCGGTGTAGGTGTTGTTTTCTAAACTATCTACGCTAGAGGGAATATACGGTTTAAAACCGAAAAGTAGTTCTAAGGGCGGATAACCGGTAGTACAGTGCGTGTTTGAGTTGTAGGCGATCATTGCACTCGGTATATAGAGGTCCCAAGTATTTTGGTTTTCCCCTATATATGACCTTAGGTATTCCTTGAGAGTCGAGTGGCTTCTTTCCAGTGCTCCACTCGTTTGTGGGTGGTAAGGAGAGGCGAAGAGATGTTTAATGCCAAATAATTTTGAGAGTTGTTTGAAAAGATCAGAGTTAAAGTTTGTTCCTAAGTCAGATACAATCATTTTTGGGATACCGATATGTGATATGTATTTAACAAATGATCTGGCGGTTTCCTCAGCCGATGATGTTTGCATGGGATATGCTTGGGAATATTTCGTGAGGTCGTCCTGTATGGTTAAAATAAATTTATATTTGTGTTCATAAGTTTCGGGCAATGGGCCAACTAAATCAATGAAAACCTTCTCGTTAGGTTTTGTTGCTGTCGAAGTGATTATCATTGGAGCCCGATTGGTTTGTCTAAGCGGTTTATTAATTTGGCAGGAACGACAGTTTTTTACATAGTCTTCGATGTCTTGGCGCATGTTTTTCCACCAATATTGGGACTTAATTCTCTCCAACATGCGTGATGAACCAGGGTGACCTGCGAGAGGGGTATCGTGATTTTCTCTAAGGATTTGTTTAACCTCGTCAGGTGTTGGATATTTGATTAGGTTACGATAGATGTTTACTTTAATGTTAGTGTTGTGGAATAGGAATGAGATCATGTTGTAAATTTTCGTATAAGATAGTTTAGTAAATGGGTCGGAGAAGTCAGATATCGCTATTTCTTTTTCCTCTAAGTACCAGTATTTTACCATGTCTCTGTAGTCCCGCAGGACATTATAAATGTCCTTATAGGACATTTCGTCGAAGTGGTGGACTTTTATAAAAAGATGGGTGAAAACATGTTTATCGTTTGATGAAGAAAAGTAGGTGTGCAATTCGCGTTCAATGAGTCGAATGTCCGGGTCGCTAGTTGATATGTCGAGGATATCCTTGCAATAGGGTATAGAGTCGTCTAAGTCGAGGGATGTGGGATAAGCGATTAGTTTGCATTTCGCTTTAAGGAGAGAGTCATTGTGTTCTTGTATAATAGTATCGAATGAGATATCGGACTGTTTCATGACTTTCAAAAATTGTTCGTATGTCTCAGAGGTAGACGGTGAGTCGTTCGAAATATAATCATTATCAGGAGTTTGATTAGAATTAGTCATAAGAGGGTTAGTATCATTATTTGTAGGTACATCATTTATTTCGTCCATGTTATCAGCAGATGTACTTGGATTAGCTATGATTGAGTCATTGCCATTGTTTAAAACGTTTACAGGGAATCGAGATAGAGCATCAGCGTTAGAATTGAGTTTACCTTTTTTATACTCAATTGTATATTCGTATTCTTCTAGTTTAAGGCGCCATCTTATCAATCTGGAACCTGGATCCTTGACATTGAACAACCAGACCAATGATTTATGGTCCGTTATTATTTTAAATTTACGACCGTAGAGGTAAGGGCGGAAAGTCTTAACGCCGAAAAGGATAGCTAAGAGTTCTTTCTCTATAGTAGAGTAGTTTCCTTCAGCTTTGTTAAGAGTACGTGAGGCGTATGAGATTGGTTTATCCTTGCCGACTTCGCCTTGAGATAGAACTGCACCTACAGCGTAATTCGACGCGTCGGTGGTTAAAATAAATGGCTGTGTAAAATCAGGGTATTGGAGAAGAGGCGCTGATGTCAGTTTGTCTTTTAGAATTTGGAAAGCGAGTTCCTGTTCATGGGACCATTGGAAGATAACATCTTTTTTCAATAGTGACGTGAGTGGTTTAGTAATTTGTGAGAAGTTGTTTATGAAGCGTCGGTAGTAACCGACCAGTCCTAGGAACGATTTAATATCCTTTGGATTTTTGGGAGTTGGGTATTGAGTGACGGCCTTGACTTTGTCTGGGTTTGGTGAGACGCCCTTGTCGGTAATTATGTGGCCTAGATAGGCGACTTCGCGCCGAAGAAATTCACATTTGTCGGGTTGAAGTTTTAAGTTGAATTTACGAAGACGATCAAAGACTAGTTTTAGCTTTGATATATGTGATGGTAAGTCACTTGAATAGATGATGGCGTCATCCAGATAGATGTATGCATGAAGACCTTGAAGGCCAGAAAGGGCAGTGTTCATCAATTTTTGGAAGGTACAGGGTCCATTTTTGAGGCCGAAAGGCATTCTCGTAAATTCGTAGTGGCCGGACATACTGGAATTAGTATTGACTGTGAATCCAGTTTTGGGCGCATCTTTGTGATTCATTTTGATCTGATGAAATCCGCTAGAGAGGTCCAAGGTCGTGAAGTACTTAGAATGACCTAATTGGTCTAGAATGTCAGTTATGAGAGGGAGAGGGTAACTCTCGGAAACAGTGACGTCGTTGAGTTTTCGATAGTCGATAACTATACGCCATTTCTTTTTGCCAGAGGCATCTATTTTTTTGGGAACTACCCAAACTGGGGCACTCCATGGTGAAATGGAAGGACGTATTATGTCTTGATCTAGCATTTTCCTGATTTGGTTATCTACTTCCTCTTTATGACACTCAGGGAATCGATATGATTTTACATGAATCGGGGCTGCGTCACCAGAATCAATTTTGTGTTCGATTGCGTTGGTGTAAGATAAGGGCTCGCCTTCTAAGTGAAAGATGTCTGCGTATTGTGTGCAACACTCTAAGATTAATTTCTTTTCTTCAGGATTAAGATGAGAATGGCGAATGAGACTTAGCACTTTTTGAACTCGATCGGATTTCGAATAAGAAATAATATAGATATTTTCAGATTCCGTGTCAGTATCTGCGGGGCAGAATGGTGTTAGTTGTACTGCGTAGTCTGTGACTTCAAAATCAGAATCTGTTGTGTTCAAAATAGTCACATTAATTCGTCGGTTTGGCTTAATAGAGACGATGCAGTTAGCAACATAGATACCTTCGCTAATTGAATGGTCTAATAATAAAGCTTCATTGCTTTGATAGCGCTCCGCAATGTAATTTGATACAGCGCATTCGATAACAGCTTCGGATCGAGCGGGAATTGTATAAGTCGGCTGAACTAAGTTTATAGCCAGGTTTTGTCCGCAAATACTTAGTGATTTCGTATCGTAATTAATAATCGCTCGGAAATGTTGTAGAAAGTCGTTGCCTATGATACCGTCATAATTGAGATTGATGTCATCGGTGACTACGTGGAATTTATAATCGTAGCTTGTGTCTGATACTTCGAAATCCATTTGGAATGTTCCTAGAGTTTTAGTGCCAGCTTTATGATCGTTAATACCTTTTATTATTACTTTTTGATCTGACAGAATGGGGCATGTATCTAAGCTCGTTTGTTTAATGATGCTTATGCCGGCCCCTGAGTCTAAGAGGAGCCGCAAAAGTTTCTTATTGAAACTACTTTTGATGAGAAGATATGGTAGTGAGATTTTATCTGAGGCCAACGTGATTTCGAATACTGGAGTGTCGTCTACTGTTTCGCTGCTTTCTTTGCGTGAAATTATTGGGATTGAAGTTTGTTTACTTTTTGAACTCGTTGGAGTGGACACCTCATGGTGTTGATATTGAGATTCATCGGAATTCAAGGAAATGGAATTTTTGCGAAAGATTTGAGAATTAGTATGACTCGACGAGACAGAGACTCTTCTTGGAGCGTGCCGAGATTTGGAAATAGTAGGACCCGACGAAACAGAGACTCCTTGTGGAGTGTGCCGAGATTTGGAAATAGTAGGACCCGACGAAACAGAGACTCCGTGTGGAGCGTGCCGAGATTTGGAAATAGTAGGACTCGACGAAACAGAGACTCCTTGAGGAGCATGCCGAGATTTGGAATTAGTAGGACTCGACGAAACAGAGACTCCTTGAGGAGCATGCCGAGATTTGGAATTAGTATGACTCGACGAAACAGAGACTCCTTGAGGAGCATGCCGAGATTTGGAATTAGTAGGACTCGACGAAACAGAGACTCCTTGAGGAGCATGCCGAGATTTGGAATTAGTAGGACTCGACGAAACAGAGACTCCTTGAGGAGCGTGCCGAGATTTGGAATTAGTAGGACTCGACGAAACAGAGACTCCTTGAGGAGCATGCCGAGATTTGGAATTAGTAGGACTCGACGAAACAGAGACTCCTTGAGGAGCATGCCGAGATTTGGAATTAGTATGACTCGACGAAACAGAGACTCCTTGAGGAGCATGCCGAGATTTGGAATTAGTAGGACTCGACGAAACAGAGACTCCTTGAGGAGCGTGCCGAGATTTGGAATTAGTAGGACTCGACGAAACAGAGACTCCTTGAGGAGCATGCCGAGATTTAGATTTGAATTGTGTGCCTGAACGTACAAGTGTGTGCGAATCGTGTCGGCACGGTAACGCGATCCGCCGAGTTAGTTTAAATTTTCAAACTCGCTGGGAATTTCACACGGGACTTGATAAGTCGATGGCAATTCCGAGTCTGATGACTCATGTGAAATATGATTAATGTTCTTTGATCCGTAATTATTATTGTTGTTAGAATTGTTCTTGAATCTTTCGTTATTATATTTACGTTTTCGGCATTCGGAAATATCATGACCTACATGTTTGCAATATCTGCAAAAAGCTGATGTGGTGTTTTGGAAAGATGAAGTCGACGGTTTCACTACAGGCAATGCACGAGATGTAGTGGTGTCTCTACGCTTAGAGAAGCACTCTGCTTCCGAGTGACCTTGTTTTCCACAAGTTTGGCATTTGGGCTTAACGACTGCTTTGTAGAGAAGATTTTGTATTTTCTCTTCTTCTAAAGCGATGTTGATAGCATCGTTTAGTCCTTTAGGATTTCTACATCTGACATTGTTACTAAGGCGAGGCTGTAATCCGAGACAGAACGTGTTAAGGGCTAGATCCTCGGTCATTGCGATACGGCCGGATAAATCTTTCTTCAGTGTGTCTGAGTTATGAATTTCTGATTGAAGGGCAGTTAAGCAGCTTTCAACGCGTAGTGCAAATTGAGAGATGGTCTCATTATTTTGCTGTTTGCAAGACTGCAAATCAATTAGTAGGTGACTGTAATGTTTCCTTTCTCCAAAGTTTTGTTTTAGGAAACATTTTAATTCGTGAAAGTCATCGAATACCTTATTTGAGCATGCTATCTGAGCTTTGCCCTGTAGGCGTGCTAATATGAACTTAGTAAGTAGAGATTTTTGATTCACTGAAGCAAGGTCTAATGCATTTTGGCAGTTGGTAATAAAAGCGGCTAGTGTCTCTCTGTCGCCCTTGTATGGGCTAATGAAATCGCATAAAACTTTTATGGGAAATGGTTCGCTCAGAGCGATTTCGTTACGTTTTACTTCGGTCATTATGATATTTAAAAGAGTACAGAGCAATAATTGAATATATACGTGGTAATATATTATATGTTAATATGGAAAAGGGCAGGAAAAAAAAAAGGGTAAGTGATAACGTTTGATAATATGTTCCACTTACAGTATTGTCAGGACTGCGGTCACCTTGAGCAGCATCAGGACGATGGTGTTGACTGGATTGGCTGGTTTTGCGGGCCCAGCGGTATTGGCAGGAACAGCGGCTACGGCAGGTGCAGCGACAGCGTCAGGAACGGGGCGGTATTGATGGCAGCAGGAACGGAGGCGATGGCGATCTTCTGATCGGCGTATTGATAGCGACGAGGAGGATGTTGTTGTAGCGTCAGTGATGGCAACAGGAACGGAGGCGATGGCGATCTTCTGATCGGCGTATTGATAGCGACGAGGAGGATGTTGTTGTAGCGTCAGTGATGGCAACAGGAACGGAGGCGATGGCGATCTTCTGATCGGCGTATTGATGGCGACGATGAGAGCAGGATCGGGGCGAACTCGATGTTTTGGAGTAGTAGAGGGTTGGTCGGCAGGCTTACGGGGTAAGACTTACTGTCGCGACACAACTGCTGGATTTGACGAGACGTAGATGAACGACGTAGGAGGCGTTCCGGAGATGACTTCTTGCGCGTTTAGCGAATGCTTGGAAATACCAGTGGACGGAATGCGGCTGTTCAACACTGGTATCCCACTTCTGACACCACTGTTACGGCGAGGGTCAGGAAATAGTTTTTAAAAAAACTATTTTTAATTAACATAGAATTATATTTTGAAATAGAAATTACAAGTAGCTAGGAATATGTGTTCACGCGACGGAAGCCCAATCCAAACTCTGCACTACTCAATTAGAATTGCAACTATCTCGCATTGCATTGACGTCAATGCAAGGCGAGACTCAGCGGTTTTATTTTGTATAGATAGCTGTGTATTTTCCGATATAACAGTACCTCACATTGTTCATTGCTTATTCACTCTTTGCATTTATTGTTACATGTACGTACACAATTTAAAAGGAAAATAAAAATATTTCTTTGTATTGTAATTTTATATATCTGATCTTCTATATATATTCTATATCCATGACAGCATTAGGCCCCAGCCACATTTCATGGCGCCTGACAGTTTTAAGTAGGTAGTTTAGTTTAGGCATTAGTTTAGCTTGACTTTGTTTCCTTTTTGGATCTGCTGTAATACATAATTGGAGAGGTAAGGGTATATATATGTTTAAATTAGGGCGTTTTATTATTACTTTAAGCTTTGCCATTCAACGTGGTAATTCTGCTAGAATGTTGGGTAGAACATAATATAACAAAAGCAGCCCGCTATGCGTTCCCACTGCTGAGACTCGGGGCCTTTCCTTATTTTTTTTTTATTCTTAATAGGTCAGCGCTTGACCATAATTCACCTGTTGGTAAGAGAATTGAAGACTATAGTGGAGCGCGCTTATCCAGAAGAAACCTTTTCTTGCCTCACTCGTGTCTTGAAAGCCGCTAGATAATAGATTTCGGGGAACAGGGCGTTTGGGAAAGAGTTCCACACCTTGACAGTTCGTACAATGAAGGTAGAGGCAAAACGCTTAGTGCGCATTTTTGGTATCTCCATTGTAAAACTATGCTGATTTGGTGTTTTTGCTCTGATCGCAAAGAACCAGCGTGTATTAAGAAATATAAGGTGTAGCCTGATGGTAAGATGCCTCCTAAAGTAACGCTGGAAAGAGCTGGTGAAAACTAGCTAAAGACCGCATCGTAATCATAATTATAGTCTGATGATGATGATGATTTTTCTCTAATTACTTGTAAGTAGATTAGATTGGGACGCTCACAACACTCTGGCCTAAGGTGGAACAAGCTTATTCTGGAATAACTGGCTCTTATGGAAGTTGCAGAAGCACACTGTTAGGTGCTTGACGACAGATTTTCAACTAGAGAATGCTTGCTTAGGTGGGCAGATTTCTAAGTGCTTATATCATCATGCAAAATAAAAAGAAGGAAAATACTATATAGAACTTTTACCAAAGTATTCGCTGAATATTATGATCCTATTATTTGTGCTCAGAGCAAAAGTATCTACAATCATTCAAAAAACAAGAAACGACGCAGCTAAATTACAAAAAGCAAACGCAAAGAGAATAAAGCGTAATTTATACGCAATAATGTCAAAGAATAGCTAAACAGAACAGACACACCTTCCGTGAAATTGTGCCTACACCGAAACCGGGTCATTACATCAGCGAGGCTTTGAAATGCCGCTCCGAATAATATTATAATCATTCATTTACACAGACACGCGGAATGACCTACGTCACTTACAGGCGGCGCAAAGAGTAGAGAAGAACAGAAGCGATAACATTAGAATAATATTATGTTTACCCTCTTTTGACATAATATTTTGTATTTCTTATTTAATGAATTGTCATTTTTATTATTTTGAAATTTGGTTGTTGTGATCTCGTGTCACGATGTTTGTCCTCAATGGACTCCTAAACTACTAAACCGATTATAATAAAATTCGCACACCATGTGCAGTTCGATTCAACTTGACAGATAGGATAGTTGAAATGTCAAATTATAGTCGCAATTTTAATTTATTGCTAATTATTGTCTGTTATTATTTGACAGTCACAATTATCTGTTAACTCCAAATGATTCTAACAGATGTCGATACCTTTCGACTGGGTTGAGTAAGTAATCAATAGATGGCGCTGCTGTGGTAAATCTACGAACGTGTCATATAAGCTACACTATCTATTTTTCATACCCCTAAGTGTGGCAAAACAACGTTTGCCGGGTCAGCTAATTATTATATAAGTGTTTAGTACAGAAGGTGTGCTATTATGTAATTTTCAGACCGTAAATAAAATCATTTATGTTAATAGTCTTTATATTGATTCTATTTTGAATACTTATATTCCGTTCTGTTCGACATAAAAAAGCTAAAAGGTAAATAAAACTCTTCATTAGGTAATGTCTAGATTTGAATATTTTTATAAATTGATTAAAATTTAAAAATTTTTACAATTAACATTATAGGTACAGACTTTTAATAAATTAATGACACTGACGTGTTTGCTTTCAAAATCTGAAGCTTTTGTTTTGGAAAATGTCAGAAAATATATTATTTTTAAAAAATATACTGTATTTTTTTTAATAAATAATAAATCCTACTCAGATAACTTTAGTTCGCTGATACTACTAAGATAATAACTATGAAAGTTTGTGTGTGCGTGTATGTTTGTTACTTCATCACGCTCAAACGGCTTAACTGATTTTGATGAAATTTAGTATGGAAAGAGGTTAGAACTTGGAATAACACATAAGCTACTCTTCATCTCAAAAACATAACCGGTTCCGATGGGATGTGCAAATAACTTCAAAATCTATTTTAGTTCTTTACGTTCAAAATCTATTCACCCCTTTACGCTTAAACGCCTTGACCGATTTTGATTAAATTTTATATATAGATAGCTTATACTCTGAATTAACACATAGGCTAGGTACTTTTTATCCCGGAATAAAGCAAGTAAGGCCATGGGGCACAGCTAGTTAAAACTATTTTATGTTGCTGCATACTTACAATTTTATAGTACTTACGTGAAAAACCACTTAAAAGTTACAGACTTTCTATGCATTCAAAATTTATAGTGGTAAAATATTTTTATTTTATGCTCGATAGAAGTTTCATCGTAAAAACTTATTCTCTCATTCTCTCTAGCGTTCAATTTATAGTTCGATAGTGTTAAAAGAATCCAATAAAAGACTAGTTCTATGGAACAGGACAAAGCTTCACAAAGAATGAGTAAAAACAAGTGCAAAATTAGCAAAATCTAATTTATGTAGACTTTTTCATATTGTAAAGAATTTAGAAATATCCGTTTTATGGCTTTAAAAAAAGTCGGTTTTCATGTTATGTTTAGCCGATAAAAATCGGTCTTCAGCGGTCTTTAGCTGGTCTGTCAAAATTTTTGGCGAATTGCTTAAAAAAGCAGCTGGGCATTTTAGCAGGGTGCTTAATTTTTTAAGTTAGAGGAAAGGCACTGAGGCTTAAGATAGAGCATACATAGTCTGGAAATACTTGCTCTCAAGGAAGTTGGTAACAGATTTTTCAGCTTAAATTCAGTTTCTAGCCAGACCTGCACTGGAAGATGCTATACCGTCGAAATAACCGTAAGTTACATGAGAGAATCCTTGGTAATGATTTTCGTGGAAATATGCTGGCAATACCAGCTGAGCCAATGTACGAGGACCACAATGACCACTAATGTTGCCACATTAGGGCGGAGATGGTAAAGGTTGCCATAATTAGCCTTTGGGGTCATTGTTTGACAAAACGCCCGGAAATGGAAGCAATGTTTTAAATTGATGTTCTGTAAAAAGCTTTTGTATGATAATGTGTGAGAATTACACATAATTTAGTTGAATTGTTTTTGCGTAATTGTTTGTAAGTAAATATAATTGAAATAATTAGTCAATAAAATCAGTCACTATACACATCATAGAAAAGTAAAAAATGACCACATGAAATAAAACATCATTAAATCTCTAATTATATTACTTATTACATTAGTGATGTCAATTTAGTTTATTGAAGTATTTATAATATACAAATTTACAACTTAAAAGCAAATAAAAATAATAATATAATATTATATTACTTTATTCAGAATATTCTGTTTAGATTTAGTAAGCCTAAACTTTGTCAAAAAAAAGATAAGTTTGTAAATTGATGCTTATTTTTTCAGAGAATTTCTTATCAACATTGTTCTGTATACAAAAGATTTCGCGAAACCTTCAAAGCTAATTCTAAACTTTAATCTCTTGAGCTATTTTTTGTGATCCCTCTATTCTAGTCAATCCATCAATTTGAAATTGCTAAGTTAAAAAATCTGAAAAAAATAATGATTTTTAACAATTTTGTTTTACTTTAAAATCGTCTACAAAAAAATAAAGAAAAAGTACACAATTTCACAACAAATACAAATGTTTGTAGCCTTTTAATCAGTTTCTTTTTAAAACATCTTTTTTTAAAGAAATGTTCGCATTTCAACGAAATTGTGGCAGTTTTTTTAGTATTTTTCATTTGGCGTCTGTTTTTCTATTCTTCATTGTTTTATTTTTGCGCTTTTAATGCGGATTACGTGACAAATAACATATAGTAATTTGGTTATTAATTTAGACAATTTTTATAAGACCTAAAATTTATCTATTTACAACTCACTACATACATAATTATTATCTATTTAGAAAAAAACATAAAAAAATAAAACGTGACTTATGAGGACAAACAATCTCAATTTAGTTTGCGTGTATATGGCAGGAGAGAGGCCTATACCCAGCAGTGGGATAGAATCGGCTGTGGATGATGATGATGATGTATGTGGCAGAGATTAAAAAACATATAGCTATAATATTATCATTAAATCTGGTTCAGACCAACTAATGTATAAATTTCCGCTTCCATCTTTCCATTTATTTCTATCTTGCACTATTGTGGACTAATCCTTCGGTGTTTGTCAAGCTCGTCCTTTCATCGTTATACTATACAAAAAGAATAGAAAAATCAATCAATTTAATTCAACAAACATTCTCTTGTTTAATAATTAACAAAACAATCCATACAAACAATCCCATCCAAATATCGCAATCAGAGTTTATTTCAAGCAATAACTGTTTAATTTGAGCCCATTCAAAGTTTCAGCTTTGAAAACAAAACAAATTTGTAGTTCGCTATAGTCGTAATTGAGATTAGCGGAAGTGCTAAGTGTAACGGATAACGGCGTTACGGTGCGTTAACGGCGTTGGGAGCGGAAACAAGGATATTTGTTTCGGAGGAAAGGTTGAGATATTCAGGATAGCGTACAATAGAACCTTTAACGCCTCCTCTTCACAGTTACCTTAATTTGTATCATAAATGAACAGGTATTTATTCAGAATAACATGTGGCGTGAAACGAGTACGACTTGATGGGATAACATCTGCTTTTCAATATTTCGGCACCTTGGTCCAAGTTGACGACCTCGTTGGCGTAATGGTTACCATGCTGGACTGGCAATAAGAAGGTTCTGGGTTAAATTCCCGGCACGGCTAACAGCTTTGTGCTTAACTAAATTTGTTAGATGTGGGTCTAGGTGTTAAATATGTATCTAAATAAATTATGTATGTAGGATGTATATGTAGTATATCAGTTGTGTTAGCTACCATAACATAAACTAGAAATGGTTCAGTGTGGGGCTAACCAGCCGGGCGTGAAATGTGTCCTTATATTAATTAATTTATTTATTCTGAACAATTATTTGATTTCAAGTTATGTGTGAATTGGCACTCGCTTTACGGTGAAGGAAAACATTGTGAGGAAACCAACATGTTTAAGAATCACAAAATCCGGGAAGCAGGTCTTCCGCGAAAAGAGCTGGGTGTCAACCTCTACCAACGAATTAATTCGGCGGAAGAGTAAATCTTTCAGTAATGAGGAATAAGACGAAACATGTAAGTAGCTTTAAATTTTAACAAAGGCATCTTCATCACACATAACTTGCGATTTTTTAACAGAATAAAACTAGGTATAATCCGCTCAATACAAAAGAGATAAAAGAGGTCACATTTAATGATATAGCTTGAGTTAATAAAGAAAGCTTTTGAAATTTCGTTTCCTCTCACTTACATTAGGATATGAGTGCAATAATTTTACATAAAACGATTATTTAGTATATCCACCATCGGACGAGTAGGGAAACACCAAGGCGGCATCGTTATAGAGGAGGAGCCTAAGTCACGTACGATCGCGAACGATTTGCGTCCACCTTCATTGTGCGTGCCAAGGTGTGGAATTCTTCGCCAAATTCCCTGTTCCCCGATAACTATAATCTAGCGGTTTTCAAGGCAAGAGTGAACCGGTTTCTTCTGGGCACGCTCCACCTTAGATCGCAATATCGCTTACCATCAGGTGAATAGCGTGCAAGCGCAAGCCCTAATAAGAGTAAAAACATAAAAAAATTGTGGAAAAGGAACTGAACTTTCAAATGTTATTAAGTGACTAGGATTATAAAGGCACCATTTGTGGCATTTGGTAGCTGGTCACGTCATAACACCAAACAGAGTCATTCTAGCCGAAGGTGGAGTATACCTAGTCTGGAATTACTGTTTATATCTGGCGCCAAGCAGATGCTTAGCGACAGATTTGCGGCGTGAAGAGGCGGTATGGTAGTCAACAAGGCACGAGGTATTTGAAAAAAATAATATTATTATTCCTAATGAATATAATATTTTATTAAAAATATTAAACAGTTAAAACACAGCAGATCGTCCCGGCTTCGCACGGACTATACATTTATCTAAGTCGCAAAGAGAAACAAAATATAAACTATGCTACTTAGGGATAATGTAGCTTCCCCGCGGTGAAAGAATTTTTCAAATCAGTCCAGTAGATTCGGAGCCTATAAGCGTCAAACAAACAACGAAACAAACAAAAATTGAAACTTTTCCGCTTTATAATATTGGTATTGATTAAATTGTAGTGTACTCGTATGTAAACATAGTCTGTGAACTATATTCTAAAAGCCTTCAATTAAAATTGGATTGGATTTCGATCCCAATTATAAACGGAGATTAAGATTCGATACCGTTATAATTATTATAGAATACACCCGGGCGCTATTCACGCGGTGTGCGATATATATCGTAGATATAAGTGTGTTTCTTGTTTTTTGATTTGTAATCTAGAGAAACAAAATACTTATACGTGAATACGAGAGTAATTTAGTAATATACAAAAATAATTGCTCAATTAAATTTGGCTTAGAATACCCCATTATATATTTTCAGCTAAAACACTTAAAAAACGTGTCCCAAATATTTATATTTAAAAACTAGATAGGATATAATATAAATATATTTAAATGTTTGAAAATTCAATATTCATAATATAGGAATATATATAGGGAGGAGAGTAAGTTGTAACTTAGCAACTTAGATCTACCTTAGCAATCAAACAAATTATTAGACTTACCCATTCATCAATAAATGCCAAAGTGATATTTTATCGTCAATCTCAAGAATAGGAACCCGACGCTTTTCACTGGCAATAAATAATTTAAACCCATTTTATACCTCAATTAAACGTTTAAACTGTTTAAACCTAGAGTTGAGTGTAATCCAGGGTCAAAGGCCTATTAAAATTATGTTAGTTAAACCAAATGCTTAGTAACCAAATGTTTGTACCTATAATTATTATTTTATAGAGGTAAATAATCCGCGCATTCATTTATGTATGTTATGTATTGTGGTCTACGGTAGAATAAGCTCATTCATTCATATAGGTTAAAGACATGATGAATAGGGAATGCAGCAAAAAAATTTATAGATATGGACAACAAAAGTGAAGGCAAAAAAAACGCTTAATGCATGCTTTAGATATCCAAACTGTAAAACGATGCCACCTTGGCGTTCCCATTATAATGTTTCATAAGCAGCCCACTTTACGTTCCCACAGCTGGGACTCGGGGCTTCCTCTCACTAGGAGAAAAATATGACACACGTCATCGGATATTGTGGTCCTCAAACATGTCGGTTTTCTCTCGATGTTTTGCTTCACCGTAAAGCGAGTGCAAATCCACACATAACATGATAAGCAAGTAATTGATGTGAGACTAAGATCGAAACAGGGGCAGTCTGATTCCCCTCCCCCCCCCCTTGGGGCCCTGGTTTGTCGAGGCAGGGGAGCTCAATCACCCACGATGAAGCGAAGAAGGTCCCTAAGGCGGACTCCCTAGACTTGTACTCCCCCATGCAAGTTCTAGACGAAGTGGCACCAGTAGGTTGCGGAACCTCGTTCCGAGGGGTTTCGCAACTGATTTGTGGTGAGCATGCGTAAATGCATTTCCTCAATTAAAAAAAGGGGCTGTCTGATTGAAAAGCAAACGTTTTAATTACCGCGCTACACTCGTTTTTGTAATTGTAATGTTTAATCGTCTTTATTACGCACAAAAAGGCCCAAACATCAATTCCAATAACAGTATCAGTATAGGAAGTAATAACACAACAGTAGTAAATACCGCGCCGAGTGTCTCGATGAGGTCCACTAAATTATGGGGTTTACGTGACCCTCTGATACCTCACCCCTTAGGGATGGGATAAGAGTATCGAACATCTCTTTCGTAAACGAAAATAATATAAGAAAGTATACACTTTTTTACACTACATGGGCTTGGACGACGCGATCATGGAGGCTAAGCAACGGTCGTTGCGGATAATCTTCGGATGAATACAGAATACAGATTTTAATTGGTGAATTCATAGATTTCACAAGTCAATTTAAATAAATTAAAAAAAAACACTAGTTACCATCATCGATAAATTTATCATTAAAATGTTCGTCCGTTTCATAATATGTTTTTTGTTCTTAAAACAGTTTCAATTTAATTTTTAAATATATTGTTGCATTTTTTTGTATATTCTGGCAGGTGGTTATAAAACTTTGTAGGTGGACCTACATACACCGATTTAGAAGATTTGGCGAGGCTGTGAGCAGGGGTGGGACCATGCTCAAGACTGTCATTTAAAAAGTGCCATTATTATCTGGGGGCGACCTTAATGATCAGATGACACGTTAAATTGTAGGTCACGGCTGTTATTTCTAGTAGAAACAGTCTTTAAGCTACGTGAGATGCCTTTGGGAGGATTGAAATCTCTCTACGCCACCATAGCTCGGCCACTTATTTCATACGAAGGAAAAAAAAATTGCATTTGTCCAAAATTTTATTTTTTATGTTTTTTCGTTAGAAATACCCTGACGTTAATTTTGCATATACTGAATTACTAGTGGCCTAAGCAAAACCTATAATAATGCTCTAATAGATAATAAATATTACAACTTTTAGGTTATTCGTAAAAAAATGCAAGGATTCCATATACAAAATATTATGTTGGCCCGTGATACAGTATTGAACTAGTTAATTATTTATCTAAGCACACTAAAGGCGCCTTTTCAAGGTTTTACAAGTAAAAGTAATACTTTCAAACTGATAAATGGACACATAATCATAATATACCTTTATATCGATAAATTCTGGCGATACTTCCACCATCCTTATCTTGGACCTTTCGATACGTCCATTTATAAGTAACTCGATGCTGAGTCGATATCACGTCATTTTAGGTTATGAGTTACTGGAAGGTAAATTCCACGATTTATGCAGTCAAGTCGTTCTTATCTCATTCCATATTAACAAAAATAAACCATAAGTATATGACAATAAGGTTCAGATTGCAACTGAGTTGTACAATATGCAGATAAGAGCAGGGTAGGTTGTAAAGATGTACTAACTTGTCTATGAGGACTTTTTCAGGTAAAACCTTATAGGTCGCAGGTTTTGATAAGAAAAAAAACATATATTTCACTATACAGTGAGGTATTCGACGGTATGATCTCCCAAATCAGCGAGACTCGGACCAGGTGGTGCATACCTATTCTAGAATAACTAGCTTTCAAGAAAACGGCCAAAATAAACCATTAGTAGCTTAGCAACTGAATTGAAGGGGCTAGCGAGCACTAAGAAATACTGTACCACCATTTATTTTCGACTTACGGATGCGCTTTTATGAACAATATAAATTGTTTTCGATATCATCATTCTAAACTTTGGTGATCTGACGCGATCACCAAAGTTTTGATTTTTTAGGATTATTAATCTGAGTTACGGGCGCTTTGATATGAAGATGCGTTTGATAATTTTAATATGCAGCCCAGTTATTTAAGTGATATTGTAAATTGGTGTTACATTTATGTATAATATAAGGGTATAAGAGTCTAGATTAGCTGTGGTTTAGCTTGGAGTGGTTATGAACCAAATTTTACAATACTAATGCAGTTGCTACCCCTTTGGGTATTTTCTAATATTTTCCGTCTAGCCCCCCTTTCATAACGCGCGATAAGGAACTTCGTTCCAAATAACATGCCCAACGAATAAATTCTGCGGAGGAGTCACGAACCACTGTGATGAGGTATACGCCATAAAAGGAGAAAAACATGTCATATAAAATTTGACATTATATATACAACTAGCTGACCCGGCAAACGTTGTTTTGCCTCACTTAGGGCTCACTTTAAAATAGATAGTGTAGCTTATATGACACGTTCGTAGATTTGCCATAGCGGCGCCATCTATTGATTACTTACTCAACCCAGTCGAAAGGTATCGACATCTGTTAGAATCATTTGGAGTTAACAGATAATTGTGACTGTCAAATAATAACAGCCAATAATTAGCTATAAATTAAAATTGCGACTAAAATTTGAGATTTAAACTATCCGATCTCTCAAGTTGGATAGAACTGCACATGATGTGCGAATTTTATTATAATCGGTTAAGTGGTTTAGGAGTCCATTGAGGACAAACATTGTGACACGAGATTTATGTATGTTAAGATTAATAATACTTAATACTAATACATAATAGTCAATAGTTGTAATACATAGGTTAAATCCATATAGTCAGAAACAAAACGTAGGTTTCTTTCTGACTATCTTTCTTGCTGTCAAAAATGCCACCCCGAGACCTGACTTTATTTAATTACTTTTGAAGCTAATTCAAGCGTACCCTAACGCTTGAATTAGCCACCTTATAGAATTAGTAAACCTTTTGGGTTACAGCTTGGCGTTTAACTACAGCTTGCCTGAAGTAGAGCTACGCTGTAGTCTAAGGTGTGGTACGCTTACCTAGAAGATACCAATTAACACTACTTTGAAGTCCCCGGGATGATATCAGATAATATATTACCGGATATCATATTATACTCGTACGCCAGAATTCAGTAGTGCTTGCAAACTAGGTACTGCTTGGCGGCATAGTAACTGGCAAGAGTCAGATACTTTACAGGACGGAACCCGCAAAGTAAGGCCTACAATTGGGTATTTGAAAAAAAAGAGCGCCACACGCGCTCGGGTTTGTTCGGGAGTTGTCGGCGTGTCTTCGGTACTGGATTCAAAAAATAATTTTTATTTTGAAATAACTTTTGAATTATTGCAAAAAAATTATAAAAAAATAGTTTTGTTATAAAACTATTATTATAATCTTTCTATTTATCACATTTTTTTTTCAAATACCCAATTATAAGACTGTTTATTTCAGTACCACTATCACTAAGCCATCTCTATGTCCTTAAGAAATAAGTACGTACAAAAAAAATAAAAGAAAAAAATATTTTTTGTACGAGTTTTGGTAGGCTAGGTCCAAACACAATGTTGCCAGTTTACCCAGCTTTGACCGGCCTGAATCAAATTACTATAAAATGATTTCCACATAAGGAATCATAAATACGGGCAAACATGCGGCATTACTACAAAGGACGAAATAACGCACACACTCAGAGTGCTAAGTAGAAAACTTTGGCAGAGATACACTTTAAACATTTCTTCGTACATGACGATTGACGACCTTGTAAGTGTAAAGGTTACCATGCCGGACTGCCAATCAGAAGGTTTCAGTTTGATTTCCGGCACGGCCAACATCTTTGTGCTGAACTAAATTTTTTTGGCTGTTAGTCTGGGTGTTAAATAAGTATGTGTCTATATAAAATATGTATTTGTCAGTTGTGTTAGCAACCATAATACGAACTAGAAATGATTCAGTATGGGGTTAGCCAGCATTGTGTGAAATGTGTCCTAAAATAAATAAAAAAAATGGTTGCCTGTAAAGTCGGTTTTACGGGCGAAGATTTTACGTGACAACGTCTGCCGCGTGCTGTGCGCGCGGCAGACCGATCATAGTTGAGTGGGAGAGAGACGCAAGGCATTCGGCGGGCCTCTCTCTCGTTCGGTGACTCATCGTAACGTTACCGGGCGTTACACTTTTTCATAAGTGACTTCCAGCCGCAACCTAATTTAAGACGTTGTCACGTCAAAAATAAAAATAATTGTAAAAAAATATTATCAGGTAAGTTGTGATCAAGCGCAACCCCATTAAGTGTGAAAAAAATCATTTGTGACGGTATTATAATCGGCTCATCCTTTCAGGAGTTGCGATATAATATACATACACATTATACCCATTTCATAACACTTAACGATAGCGAATCGAAGCAAACCCATAGATTTTCAAATAATCGAAACAAAGCAAACCTTTAAGCGAAACCTCCTACGAATGGACATTTTCACTTAAACTGGAACTTTAACTCATATATTTTATTGTTTAATAATAATAATTATTAAAAATAAGATGCCATATTTAAATACTTAGAGTGTACTACTCGTATTATAAAATTTCTGACATGTAATAATTGTTATTATGAATAAATGAACTTTGAAAGCAATTTGTCGTGAGCCGCAATTCTGTAATTGTTTACTCAGTACGAAAACTATTATCCCGGGGTTTTATATTAGGCACCAGTACAGAAAGGTCACGGCCGAGCTTTACATAGGAAAGTAACGATATTTCTCTCATATTTTAACGCTTGGCAACGCGATTTTTCTACCTAATCTCTATACGAGGTTTCTTGGAAACACTTTGTTCTCATTTATTATTTTATTTGGATGTTACAAACCTACTTTATAAATATGTAATTTGCGTGTTGGATTACTTTCTACAAAGTTTTTTTTTGTTATTAATATACAGCGCACGCGCCATGTAACGTCACTCGATTTAACGACAAACTCTCTAAAGCGTCGAAATCAATTGGCTTTAGTTGGTTTAGCTTGTATTCCATACAATGATATATTCTTTCCATTTAACGACCACCTTAGAATACATAAAACTTAGACACACATTAGAATACATAGAATACTAACTAAAACTGAACGTATAAAGACCAGAAGTAGAGGAAAAGGTGTCCAAAATGCTAGCAGCTTTGACAGTAATACTTAAATATGTGTCCTTTCCACGTTAAAATAAATGTTTTATTTAAAGTATTCCAAAAATTAATAAGTAAGTCTTAGTGTGTTACGTTTTCGCATTCGTTGTTTTGTTTGTATTATGTTTTATTTGTATAGTTATACAGTTTATTAGAGGTTAAGTTCATTTTAAATTGCAAACTGGTTAAATTGGACTACTTAGATTCAGGCCTTGCCTAGTTAAGTAGTCTTATGATGATTTGTAATATTATAGTTAATAATATAATATGTAATAAGTTAGTAAATAAGTATTTTTCATTTTCAGATTTTTTTCAAACAAAAATCTTCCATATATTTTCGCGTAGAAAACGGTCACACCTACTTATTATTAAATGTTGGAATGAGAGAATTAATAAAAAGTAAGTGTGACCGTTTTCTACGCGAAAATATTATGATACCATATGTGAACAGTTTATAATGTTTAAAAATCCTTTAATTCAATAAACTTACAGTCCCGTGTGACTAAAGCCTAGTAGTTAGCAAGGCCGTACTTGACCCGCCAGGAAATTACTCCAAACATACCCCGAGTAAAGAATTCACGATTGGTTCTCTGACCGTACAGAGTTCAAACGAAATACAAAACACCAAAAATACTATGATAGCTGCAGCAGCATTAAGAAATTGATTTAGACATTAAGTTGAAAAAATAATATAACTTGTTTAAAAAAACCAACAAATAAAAGAATGATAATAGTTTTTTTAGTGAAAAAAAATATGGGTCAAGTGGTTGTCGAAATATGGGAATATGAGATCATTTTACACAAATTGCCCTCTGTCAGTTTCAGTTTATTTATTTTCGTTCACAAAATAGATATTGTGTGAGAGAAACCTAGTCAAGGGTTTTTTATAGGGTCTAGCTGTTGAAAAAAAAATGGTACTATCAAAGTTGCTGACTAAGTATGCCTGTATATACGAAGAACCTGATACAAAACGAGGTTTTAAAAATAATTTTCTTTCCAACTTATTTTTAACTCCCCGGCTACCCTCTTGACCGTATGTTGATGTTCATTGTGAAAGGATTACAGGAAAACTGGATTACAGTGCCTTGTAGGGTAGCTCGGGGTAAAATGGGGTGGAATATTGCTAGTTGAGGCAAATGTTAAAGGACACGTTTCTTTACACATTACCTACCCCTTAACTAGCAATGTAAATTACTGATGGTTACATGAAAGGTCTTAGCAATTTAAGTAATTACACTTACAGAGTGAAAGAAAATGTTAAATTTTCAATCCCCGATGCAAAAACGACGGGTTGTCAGCAACGGTCGATGCGGAGAGACTTTAGAAGGGTGACCATGCAGAAAACTGTCGTTTTAAAAGTGAAATTTTCATCTGGGCTTCCGTAGATCGGATGACATGTTAAATTATATATTTTTAGTTTTAGGTTCTTAAATAAAAATTTAATTGTAGGCTCAGCGAGCTATGGAATGAGCTATGCTCGATGTTTCTCTACGGGATCGTATCTGGAACGAAGTAATTCTACAGAGAATGAAAGTCACCGACACAGCTCAACCCATAAGCAAGCTGAAGTGGCAAAGGGCTGGACATATCTGCCGAAGAACCGATGACCGTTATGGTAGACGAGTTCTAGAGTGGAGACCGCGTCTTGGCAAACGTAGGTAGCGGGTAGTGGATGGCGGAGAGAAGCACAGGATAGGGCCAAGTGGCGTGCCTTGGGAGAGGCCTATGTCCAGTAGTGGACGAGTATAGGATGATGATGATGGTGAGTTTAGGTTAAACAATCGTTAAGCCAAGTCAAAGGCCTCCGGATGGCTTGAAAACTATCGACACTAGAGCTTGGCCACTTAGCTTATACGATAAAGATAATTTTCACGTGTCCATGTGTGTCTGTCTGTGGCATTGTAACTCTTGAACGGATGAACCAATTTTGCTAATCCTCTTTTTTTTACTGTGATAGTCGAGTGTGTTCTTTTTAGTAATAGTATTAAATAAAAGGATATTGGTATTAAATAAAATTGTAGAATTTATAAACTGTGCTTTTGCACTGTTCATACATGCTTCCTGTATTAGAGTCGACAATTTTAGACTAACAGTTTAAATTAATCACTTAAAAAGATCTTGATCCAACTTTTTGTACTTGTAGTAGCGGCCATCTTAAATTTTATAAAAGTATAAAATAATTTTATTCTAAAATTGCTGACTCTCATACAGGAAGCATTCCCAAAATTTTCCGAGTATTTTATATTATGTTTTTATTTTAAAGTGAACGCTCATTAGTTCAAACTGAACGCTTCAAACTGAACTGAACTTTTTTTTAGTGCAGAGTGATAGATACTAGTGATTTTCAAAGCGAGAGAGAATCGGTCCTTTCTAGTTAAGCGCGCTCCACTGTAGACCACAATATAACTTACTATCAAGTGAATTGTGGTGAAGCGCTAACCTATTCAGAGTTAAGAGAACCTGTGAATTGGTTTTATTTTTGTATCAGACTGATGATGAAATTTCATGAAAATGGTTTTCTTAAGTTATATAAAGATGTGCTTATACAACTCTCAAGTTTTTCCTAGCTGAGATTTGAGGCCTTTTCTCCAAAGAAGAGATGTTATAGATATCAGAAATTTAGCTTCATTGTGACCCTTTTAAACGGTCAAAGGGTCTAGATGTCAGCCTTTGTCACAGTGCGATTAACAGCAAGTCAGTCCTAACCACAGTTTAACAGTGCACTGAATACAGTAGGCTAATTTTATATATTACAACTAGATAAATTGGATTTCAATGTCAATTGTTTTTTTTTATTTAGTCATGCAAAAGAAATCTTATCATAATACACCGAAAAAAAAACGATTCACTATTGCCTCGAAAAAACGCCCTTACAAAAAAAAACGTGCTCAACCTGTTTTCCTAACTCCTTTTCGACCAATTTTCACGTTCACGCATAATTTATTTAATTTGGCCTCTCATCTTAGTCAAAATGCCAAATTAAATATAAAAATAATAAATAAATATAAAATTTCCTGGCTATCGGGTAAATCTTAGCGCCTATAGCTCTGCTAACTGAAGTGATCTGACGCGATCATTGAGGTTAAACTATCAATCTGGACCGTCTTTGAAGGAAAAACCATACTGTCATTACAACAAGTATGTCGTTTACAAAGTAGTATTTTTAACTGGGCCCTACCATGAGTCGGATTTCACGTCAAATTATAGGTCCTAGCTGTTATTCTTTGTACAAGCAGTCGTGAAGCCAAGTTAGAGGCCTTAAGGTGGCTTAAAACTCTCGACACCAAGGAGATTATTAGGCCAATTAGCTCATAAAGAACAAGAATTTCGAAACCCACTGTGTTTTAGTTGTAAATAGTAAGTTTGACATTTTATAATACCACCTATGTATTTACCTATTCATTCATTCATTTTATTTATTTATTATTTTATTCATTCGAGATCGGGTGGAAAGTTGTCTTACTTCATTGTATGCTCTGCGCCAAAACCACTGTCCGAATTAGCTTCAAACGGTCAAAGCGAGGTTATTATTAGGCAAAGCCGTTGAATATTCCAGCGCGTGCCCAGACTTTTATTTAAATATCCATAATAAATAAATTAAATAAAAAGCGTCTGTCTGGTGTAAAAATCAGCATTTTTACACCGAGATATTTTTATATCTTAGTAACTCTACTAATATAATAAATGCGAAAGTTTGTGTGTGTGTGTATGTTTGTTACTTCTTTACGCTCAAACCGTTAACCGATTTTGATAAAATTTGGTATGGAGATAGGTTAAACCTTCGATCAACACATAGGCTACTTTTAATTCCGAAAACATTACTGGTTCCTGTGAAATACGCAAATTACTTGAAAATCCATTACTCCTTTACATTCAAACGTCTCGACTAATTATGCTTACCGATTTCTATGAAATTTGGTAGGGAGTTAGCTTAGACTTTGGATTAACACAAAGGCTATTTTTATATCACAAACTAAGGCGGGTAACACCATGGGGCACAATTAGTATACAATAAATGCATATGATTCAAGCAAAGGAGTTTTCTTAAGTTCCCTTCCCTTAACCCATTCCTTCCCACTGTCATATTTTTAGGACACCATTTTCAAAATTTTTTTATATGTATTAGGACTTTCATTTTTTATTATTTCTAACGAAATTCTTATTTTTACACTATTTTTCTAATAAAATAATTTTTTTTCGCTGTGAAAAATGTTTACGTAAATTTATTATATTTTTTTTTAAATTGATAATTTTTGTTGACTGAAGGGGAGCTCTGAATTCCGATTGTATATACTGTGAAAGAAAAACGTTACCTACTTCAAAGTACATAAAACTTATTCTTAGATCTCTACTAAATATAAAACAAATAAAAATAAAAACAAAACATCATATGTGGTCTTGTGATATACATTTAAAATAAGCCGTCCTATAAATATGACACCGGGAGCCTGTATGTACAATTTGCCGCAACAGTGCGTTGGATCCTGTCACACTAAGTACAGGTTCAAACTGGTCAATTGCTTGTTTTTTACGGGTCTTGCTTGTGTTTACATTAGTTGATTAGTGTAAGCTGAACACATGACATCTAATTACACAAAACGATTGTGATTATTTATCGACCTAGAATAAATAAAAAGAATTCATTGTGTACAAGGTTGATAGTTTGAGGGTAAGTAAAAATATTTTTTTTTCTCTATCTAATTATGAATAATACACTTATCTGTATGACTGTAAGTATATATTAATAAATTCTTTTATTAATAGATAATGAATCAAGTGCAAAAAATAAAATAAAAGAGCTTTGAACATGTCCGAATTTGTTGACTATATTCAAGATACTGAAGAATCTAGTGATGAGGAGTTGAACGACATTGAAGTTGAATAAAAGGAAAACCAATAAGGTTCGGGTATAAGCATTGGCCACTGTATAAAGTCAGCAAAGTTGTATTCTTATATCATTTCGGTTGTTTTCTTATAACATTCAGGCAAAGATGTTCGAACCTCTGCTAGTTGTGACGATGACTTGGGTGCTACAGTGGTAAAGATGTTGCTTGCAGTTTGTACAGCTCTCAGATTACATGTAGTCTACTTTGGTAACTTTCAGCAGCATGCAGTTATTGTTGATCGGTTTTATATCTCAAGGGTTCAGAGCTATAGGGACAGGCAGAGAAAATACAACTAAAAATGTCCTACTATGACCAAACAAGAGATGAAAAAGAAAGACTAAGGTTTTACCGATTATAGTATCGGTAAAAACAATGAAATTTTGTGCCTGAAATGGTTTGAGAGTAACGTTGTTTGTCTTTTGACTAATTTTGATTCTGTTGACCTTTTTGTAAAAACAAATAAGTAGGTACTCAAAGATAGCAAAGGCCAAAGTTGCCATGGAATAGCCAATGCTTATTCATAATTGTAATAAGGATATGGGAGTAGTATATAAACATGATTTTAAAGCTGATTTCTAAATACCCAATCTGCTTTAGAGGTAAAATATAGTATTGACCTTTAATTATCCGTGTTTTAGACATGACCCTTGTAAATGGATGGATTGTCTACAACCAGATAAATAAAGACGATACTATCCCTCTGCTAGATTTCAGACGAAGGATATTTTTTTGCTTGGATGAGGATGAGGATGAGGATTCGAAAGGCAAGGGAAATAAACCGATACTTGGTTCTTCAGAAGTTCTTTTACAACCTTTTAGGTATCATAATGTTGGTCACTATATTCCCAAAGGGGCAAATAGAGGCATTGGCAAGGACAAGGTTGTAAGTAAAAACACCTCTAAATTTTTGTGCAAAATGGGAAAAACCATTTAAATGTGATTGTTTTATAAGTAATCATATAAAATAAGCACTTATATTTTATTTTTAAGTCTGTTTGTGAACATAATTTACAAATTAATCTTATTTTCTTATTAATTGTTAACTTGTATTACTTCTGACCACATGTCCCCATTGTCATATTTATAGGACGGGCTGAAACAGGGATGAAGGTATATCTTAATTTTTTTTTAGTCATATTCTTTTTTCTTTATGTATTATGAACCTAATTTAAAGAATTCATCAAAAAATTCCAACGTTTTCGATGCTTGGGAAGTAATGGGTTAAGAAGCTCTTCGTAAGTTTCCTTGACTCACCTTATTGCCTTATCAAACCTGAATGTGATATTTTTGACAAATGGCCGGTGAAGCTTGAAAATAAACTACATATATAGGCAAAACTCAATTTATTTCTAATTATCATGACGCTTAATTTAATTGTGAAACTTTTAATAATATTATAAATAATCACTTCATTTATTTGAGAGTTACGTACGATGCCTTGATGAGAGCGCCCTCTGTTTTTAACCGACTTCATTAAAGTACATTTATTTATTTTAATTTAAATACGAGCAAGCGTGATGGGTACCTTTGCACCAGGGGCAAACAGGGGTGGGTTTTTTTTATATGTGACATGTTATTATTTTTTTAATTGACTTGCATAAAATAAGTACTATTATTAGAGTTAGACTATTATTTTATTTTGTAATAAATTTTATTAAATTATCGCATTTAAATTTTTATTTTATCTATCTTAAATACAGTTTATTCCTAAATATGAAACAAAATTAATTTGTTAAAAAGATAATTTATTATTTTAATTTAAAGTATTTGATATCATATTTTTACAATTTGTCGCTTTGTTTTAGGCCGTCTAGTAACCCAGTCTTTACAAATCCTTTGATCCTTATTCTTAGCTTTCTCCGCTGCGTTACTTATATTATATCTATTAGTAAATGACCTTTTGTGACACAGATATTATTATCTCTCTTATGAAAATGACGTCCTTGGTCTTAGACGCAGATTACACTCATAAGATTAATAAGTTTAGTTATAGTTTAGTAGCGCCTGTAACTCGGCTAGGGTGATCTAACGCGATCATCGAAGCTAAGCAACGGTCGATGCGGACGGTGTTTGGATGGGTGACTAAGTACAAGTCTGACGTTTTAAAAGTGGCATTTTCTTCTGGGTGCTACCGTGGATCAGATGACATGATGAGTTGTAGGTCCCGGCTGTTAGTCCAAGTTAAAGCAGCCTTGAAAACGTCGTGGCTTGAAAACTCACAATACCAGAGCTAGGACAGTTAGTTCATACGAAGAAAAAATTACAGTAGGCATGGGAAATTTTGGATAGGTTTGGACATGTTTGAAAATGGTTGGTAAACTTTCCATCAAGTGAATTGTGATCAAGCGCTGACCTATTCAGGGTAAAAAAAAACCGAAGTTTTATGTGAACATCCCAAGTTTGATAAGTAATTAAGATTTTTTCCTCTTAAATTTACAAATAATCCTGTAAGAGCTTATGTATACTTACGCATTAGAGCGTATTTTTTTTTCATCAGCTCGTTAACAAGAAAACACTACAATTTTAAGTTGTCTCTAGAATGAGATAGCTACATGATGCTCCAAAATAAGGTAATGAAGCTGGGAAAAGTGCCATTTTAGGCTTTAAAACAATCTATAAATAATTCAAGCATCTTCGAGTAGTCTCCTTCTTTTTCTTCTTCTTCTTAACCTTTTCCCACTAAGTTGGGTCGGCACAGCAAGTTTTCCTCTTCCACACAATTCTGTCAGCTGTCATATCTACATTCAATCCCTTTTCTTTCTTATCCTCATTTACACAATTCAGTCACATTTTCCTAGGTCAAATTCTACTTCCACTACCTCGTACAATCGTATTCGTACAATACGTATCTTCGAGAAGTAACACGATAAAATATTATATAAGAAAAATGAAAAACCTCGTCTGATTTTAGGGTCATTTAAATTTGCATTTCTATATCAAGCTGCTAGGAGTATAATGGGGGTCTTAAAATCTAGAGTAAATAGGTTCCTTCTAGGCAAGCGTGTTACATCTTAGACCACAGTCAAGCTTAACATCAGGCTAACTGCGGTCAAACGTAAGCCTATTCATCAATAAAAAAAAATATTAGGTATCTATATGGAGATAATCTGTCACTTTCCCTGAAGGACATAACAAGACCGTTTCGCAAGCAATTTGTCACGTATATTTGCAGCAGGATCGGCGTTAATTATTTTGTTTGCAGACGTATTAAGTACGACATCGCGCTGTTAGAGGGCGCTGCTAGTGTTGTAGTTGTTTGATAGAATTAGTTTGATGGGTGTTCTTAATGGGAAACTGTTTTGATTCGATATTTGTGAAATGTAGTGCTATTTTAGCATTTATGTTTCGTGTTTTATTTGGGATGTACATTTGTTGTGACTTGACGGGTTGGTTAGTTGGTGGTTTAAAAACAAAGTAGATTTTTTAAGTACACAAAATAAGCAAACATACACATATACATATACACACTAAAAACACAACACACATAATGCTGTATAGTTTTAGTTAGTTTAGTTTGTTTTATAATAAAACCTATCCTTTATTTATTTATTTGCCACAATAAATTTATATAATGTTGTACTCAAGATCTTGTTTTTTCTTTGAGTTATAAATTATAATATTATATGAAACCTACATAATTAATATCATCGAATTAATAATTGTCAGGTGTAATCCGTGGAAAAAAAGTAGCGACAAAATGTACCTTAAAAAATCTGTCATCAATACTAGAGTTACATACTATATCCAAACACATTAAATATAGAAAATATCGTCGAATCCAAAAATACATTCCTTACAAGTAGAACGGATCACAATCACGTTCTGAAAGAATCCATAAAGAATCCCTATTTTATCTCGTCACCCTACATTATGAGGCTGTCAGTTCGCGTGAACCAAATATTATTCGGCATTTGGTCATCATCTGATGCATAATAAACTGTGTTACACAGCTGGTGTTAGGGATAACTGAACTCCGGCAAAAACTCTGATCAGGTCTAAGACGATCACAGGGATATTTAAGTTTAGCTCCGAAAATACTTACTTACTGGTAAGACACATCGACCTTTAGAAATGTTTTCATTTTTTTCATTAGGATGTTCATTTACGCATTTTCCGCCAAAAGCCTGGGGGAGGCGGGCGGGTTATGTCGGGCTCGAGGGCCAGAAGGGCCGTCACTACCGACTACAACCTCACGGTGTTCCATCTCACGACGGGGGCAGGGATGCAGGACCGCTTCGCGCATTGCCACTGCTCTCCCCGCCCAGATCGACTTGGATCCTGGCCTCCGATACCAAGAGACTCCACTATTCTAAGTGGTATGCCTTCTCCTGCCACTGCTGCGCAGGTCATATGGAGACTTGGGACATCTGGCCAGTTGGCAACCGATCGCATCTCCCAAGTAAGCTAAAACAAAAAGAAGTCGGCGCTGGCGATATATAAATATGTATATTTTTGGTGCTCTTTACTTACACAGACAAAAAACCAACCAGATTGCACTCACTACAATTCTGTAAAAAATTATAACCAATCGTAAGTCAGTTTTACAATCTATGTTTGGACTCGGAAATAATTATCTTTAGTAACAAAACGGGTACAGTTAAAAAATAGGTTTCATGGTCTTTCCTGAGATTTAAGTGGCAAAATTGACAAAACAGCGTTATGATTGACCTATTTCTCTGTAATCTAGTCCTACTTATTTAATAAATGTGAAAATTTGTATGTATGTGTGTGTTTGTTACTTCTTTACGCTCAAACGGCTGAACCAATTTTGATAAAATTTGATATGGAAATATTTTAGACTTTAGATTAACACAAAGGGTTAAAGTAAAAGTTACTTTTTATCCCAAAATAATGGTGGTTCCCGTGGGATACGCAAATAGCTTCAAAACCTATGGCACTCTTTCACGCCCTAATGACTGGACCAATTTTTATGACATTTACTTTGAAGATAGGTTACGCCTTGGATTAACACATAGGCAATTTTTTATCCCGGATTAACTTCTTTTATCCAGGTTTAAGAAAGGTAACACCGCGGGGCTCAGCCAGTCATAACTACTTCTACTAAAGATCATGTCCTTTTCTGACTTATGATATTTTATCCACTATTTGTCGTGAACTCAATAGCAAATAATAAACTACCCGCCACCCGGTCAAACCACGCCTGGACATCTCTACGCTATCATCGCGAATATTACAGTCAACTTGTGGCTGTCACAGTGACATGACGTCATTCAGACGAAGGACAAACTATCCAATCCAGACGAATCAACGAAAGAAAAAGGATCTAGGGGAAATAATTAAATAACGTTCCGTTGACGTGGGTCGCTTGTGTCTGTCGGAATGTTATTCGTAAGCGGTTTTTTTTGTAAGAAATGATTGGTTGGGAATTGAAGACAGAATTAAATATATTATTATTATTATTTATACTATATTATTATTAAATATTAATATATCATAGACGTAAAGTTTACCATGCCGGACTGCCAATCAGAAGGTACTGGGTTCGGTTCCCAGCTAGGTCAACATCTTTGTGCTGAACTAAATTTGTTGGCTGTGGGTCTGGGTCTTAAGTATAAAATATGTTAGATTTACTTTTAGTTATATTGAATTTTTAGTAATTAGTTATCTTCAACTTTTAAAAACATATTTTGTGTATTTTTATTGGATTAATATGCATGTATGTTTATTATTTATGCTAAATTGAAATCGGTCTATTTGTTCGTAAGCTGGGACTAGGCTTAACTACGCCACCGATACACACACACACACACATACACACACACACTCAAACACGTCAAACTAATAACACACCTCCGTTTTTACGTCAGGAGTTAGTTAATAAGAACCAAAAGTAAATACAGATTAATTCAGTCCTTTTTCTCAAATTAGCCTTCTTAGAAGTTTATATTAATTCTAATTTAGGCACCATTCACCGTAAAGTTTATTAACTTCTTAACATCTTCGAATACCTTTTCAAAAACACTTCTGTATTTCACCATAATTCTAAGGCGTAATTAGTTAATTAGAAAATTCGCTAAAAATAACATAAAAGCCTAGAGTATTCGTTTCAGGGAACCTTGTTATATTATGAAGAGCCGTTATAGCGAAATTAAAATTTTAATGTAGAGAAATAAATTTACTAGCTTTGTTCATTGACTTTGCTTGTCGTGTTTTTTTATGTTTTAATTTTGTATAAAATATAATATAACTCTTTTTTATCCTTGATAGGTTAGCGTTTGACTACAGCTAGCCTGATGTTAAGCTGCACTGCAGTCTACGGTGTGGCACGCTTACCTAGAAGATACATAATTATTAACTCTACTTTTGAAGAACATAACTTAGCATTTATGACTTCTTATTCTTTTCTACATTTTTTGTTTTTAAAAAAAAAGGTTGAAAAAGTTTTTTTTTTTTTGGTTTTAGTATGTAAAGTTTAGTTGACTATATTAGCTTTACTATGCCAAGCGACCGAAAAGACGTCGTTGGCTATTATGTATGTACATAATAATGCCTTCGCCTTATATATGGGCAAAATCTTAAATTTACAGTTTTTTAACTATAAATCTTAAACGGAAAAAATAACGAAACAATTGCTTAAAAAACGTCTAAGGACTGACTGTTGAATTAAAAATAAATCTGGTTTAAGAAACCTAACTTTAGTTTTCTTAAACCTGTTTTATTTGTAATTTATAAGCCTAATTGGTACCAAAATTAGTATAAATATTCATAGAATAGTTCTTTAGACGGTCTTAAAGCTATTTTTTCAATATGTTTACCGTGGATGATTTATAGCGAAAAAAAAATGTAAATTAAAGATTTTGCCCCTACTCGTATCATCGCCTTAAAAACGTGAAACTAATTACTCTCAAGATTTCAGACAGATCGTTTAAACGGAAACGGAAATAAATTAAAAGGTTTCGGTTGAAGGAGGGATTTAATCCGGCAAAATAAAGAATGTGGTGAAGGGAAAACATTTTCAAAATTGTTTTTGAATTTTAAATTAAAACGTTGGGGTTTCGAAGATCTTTGTATTTGTTGTTTTTTGAACATTTTTATTCGCGGATGTTTGGGCTGCGAAAATGTTTTCGTCTGTCTGTACAGATAATTAATGATGACATATAAATTTCCCAATTTTTAGATAAATAAAAATTGGGCAAGTGCAAGTTGGGATCGCGCATGAAGGGTTCCGTAAAATTTCTGTATGGGATAGCCCCCCTTAAATATGTTTTTTTCTAAATTATTTTATTTTATGATTTATTTTGTAATTTAATACATAATTAAATATTCCGTGAATATATTATACCAGTGACTACGAAATATCGTTATTAAGATTGAGTAAAAATCTACTTAAAATTACGTTTGTTGTATGGGAGCCCCCCTATATTTTTTAATTTATTTTAATTTGATAGCTACTATAGATTTTATCAAAATTTTAAATGTCTCGCAGATAACTATAGTATTCGTTTAGAAATACTTATTTTGTGAAAGTTTCAGCTTTCTAGCTATTACGGTTTCTGAGATACAGTCTAGAGACAGAGAGACAGCGGAGGCTTAGTAATAGGGTTCCGTTTTTTACCTTTTAGGTACGGAACCCTAAAAATATATCCAAATAGTAAACAAATTATTTATGTAACTTGGATTAAAGTTAGCTTTATTTTCGCTCCTCTATACAACGCACTTTTAATTAAAGTTCCCCGAACACTTCTGACCGTCCAATAAAGTTCTTGGCGGGTTTTTGTGCGAATTCAAAGAATCGTTCACTTTGATTTCTTGATTGGTACAGATTCCGAACGAATTTAGCGAAGTAATTACCTGATTAATTTAATTAAACTCTGAGAGTTTTAACAAGTTTTCTTGGTGGTAAATTTAGTAACTAAACTTTATTTGGGTTTTCATGTCAACATAGATTAAATCTTTGTATGTCTAATTAATTTTTCAAAACGTTTCAATAGATGCTCTTCTTCTTCTTCTTTTTAGTATGTGCTAAGTGGCCAAGCTCTGGTGTCGAGAGATTTCAATCTGCCCGAACGCCTCTGACTTGGCTTAACGACTGCTTGTACTAAGACTAACAGCTGGGACCTACAATGTAACGTGTCATCCGACCTACGGTAGGCGCCCAGATGAGAAGAGATAGAAGAGAATCGTGAATAAATAAATCATGATGGAACTTCCCTTCTATACACAAATATGACTACAAATAGGTAAAATGAAAAAAAATAATAATATGATTGCTCCATAAAATGAACGTGTTTAATAGTTTTTTTTTGTTATGTATAAATAAGGATAACAGGTGGTCTCTTATAATATTTTCAGAGAACATAAAACGTTTTAAATTAAATTATAAATAAGATAAATATCTAAGGGGGGCGCTCACATTCAACAATGGTACAATACAATGCAATCATTTATTGCTAACACTTTGTATATCAGAATGTGTCAAAAACACATTTCAATATATGAAAATTGATGTCAAAATTTTACACATAACATTATGTTACGATTCTAATAATAATTATAAATAAATTAAGAATCCTTTACTTTCATAAATTCGTCAATTTCGTAAGCGGTCGATACGGTACCCTTCATGCGCGAGTCTAACTCGCACTTGGCCAATTGTTTTTGTGTTCAGTTTTTGCCTCACAAAAACTGCCTTCATTATTTAACAGTTGTAAAATAAAATAAACGGGCACATTGTTTAGTCACGACAATAAACTGGAATATACCTAATTGTACACGCATGTGCTAATTTTGTAAACAGAACATTACATTAGCAGATAGCATTGTTCTTACGAATGTGGAAGAGCTGTGTTAGAATGCGGGCTTTGACAATGAGTAAGTAGGTTTTTGTTGAAGATTTGAAACAGGATTATTTGAAGGAGATATGAAATAAAAATACTATGAGCAGTAGTAAAGCAGGTCTTATGTATATATGTTTCACAAGCAGTCCACTATACGTTCCCACTGCTGGAACTCGGGGCCTTTTGAGTGATATGGGCCATAACCCACTACGCTGGCTAATTGCGGATAGGTGGATGACACGTATTCAGATGTTGTGGTCGTCAAACATTTTGATAAAGCGAGTGCAAATGTCTTAGAAAAATACACAAAATTTTTGTGGGCAAAATTTAAAATTGATTCCTTTGTTTAATTTCCAAATTGTTACTGTACTTAGATGACAAATGCGTTGTACTGAGACATCATAGTGTATGACAAATTATTTATGTAACTTGGATTAAAGTTAACTTTATGCTACTATTGACATGCTACTATTCTGCTATTCCATTTCATACCTATATTATAATTACTGCTTTCTTCTTGCAACCGCCTTATTTAATCTATTTCCATTACAAGAAATAATAAAACGAAGAACATAATACTTCTTTTAACAAAATGTATATGGTTTTTAGGTTTAAAGATATTTATTCTCACAAAAGATATTTAATCATCACTAACATAAGAGCATATTTACATTATTTTTATTTGTAACATTCGTCGCCACTATAAAATTACTAAAAATTGAAATGTACATGTAAACAGTTTGGCCGTCCAACGCATTAATAAAAGTAAGCTATCCGTTATTACGTACTGGTAAAGTCAACTTTTGAATGCGGTGAACGGGTGATATTAAATCAGAATGTGTCAGTTTGTCCAGAAGTAGACACACACATACACATACAAACACAAATACTCAGTCACACACATCAGGTGTCAGGGGTTAGTCTTGATAATATTGATATAAGTATACTCGTACATTTCTAAGCCTTGTTCCTCAGCTATTCTGTGAAATTGACATGATCCTTAAATCTCTGGTTAACGCGTAACAAAAGACCGAAGCGTAATCTTTGTAATGGAAGTTAAAATTATGTTGTCTGTCCTTTAAATTATTCAAACACTCCGGAATGATCAGATAATGAAATCATTGTTTATTCTGCGATTTATTTTATTTTAAAGGAAAACTACTAAGCTAATGTACTAAATAACTAAAATTGTAGAAAACGAAAACTAGAGCTAATTACAAATTTCCACGTATAATATACTAAATTAACTATCGTGAGGTAAATAATTAATCTGGGTGTATTTATGTATGTGTATGTTTGTAACTTCTTTACGCTTAAACGGCTGAACCGATTTTGATGAAATTTGGTGTGAAAATAGATTAGACCTAAGATAAGCACATAAGCTACTTGTCATATCAAAAACAATTGTGGTTCCTGTGGAATAAAGAAATAACTTCAAATCTATGTTGTTCGTTCACGCTCCAACGGCTGGACCGATTTGGATAAGATTTACTATGAAGATCGGTTAGATCTTGGATTAACAAAAAAGCTTATTGTTTTCTGGATTCTTTTTGTCCCAGATTAAAGCGGGTAACACCGCAAGAAGCAACTAGTAATACATTTTAACTTAATGTAATATAACGTTATTAATATTATTCAGAATAATAAAACATAATAAACGTTTCCAAAAAACTGCAAAAACTAAATGCAATACGGAAAATTCCACGTCCGATTATCGTTGAAGCGTCGAGAAGAAATTCGTAATATTCCGACATTCCATACGACAAGCGACTGCCGCGTCGCGACAGATTTCTGGATTTAAAACGAAGGGTGGTAATACATTGTAGACTAGTATATCGTCCCGGCTTCGCACGGGCTAGAAAATAATCTACTTTGCAAAGAGAAACAAAATACAGCCTATGTTACTAGGGGATAATGTAGCTTCCCTACGGTGAAAGAATTTTTCAAATCGGTCCTGGAGTTTCGGAGCCTATTTGGGTCAAACAAACAAACAAAAAATCAAACTTTTCCTCTTTATAATCTTCTTATATATAAAATTTCCGTGTCACAGTGTTTGTTACCGTACTCCTCCGAAACGGCTTGACCGATTTTTTCCAAATTTTATATGCGTATTCAGTAGGTCTGAGAATCGGCTACTGCATATTTAGTTTTTTTATTAAGGCAAAACTACGTTTGCCGGGTCAGCTAGTATTGGTATAAATGATAATTATGTAGTAGCCACAAAAATAAAAATTAATAAATACTACAGAGGCGAGAGAGCGGTATGGGAGTAAAAAAACATATTTTGAAAAATTCTATGTTATTTTTTTAGTTTTATTACGAGTGTACTTCAGAAATAATTCTTAAGCACAATTGCGTAAAATTCACTCAATGACATTTTTTATCAATCGTTTTAAAAAAAATTAAAAGCTGTTCTTTTGAAAGTTACAAAGAAATTAAAACTGTTTTTTTTTTTTGTAAGGTACGATATTTTCTATAAACGCTAGAACTTAATATTTCATATTTTTCTTCATTTGTTTTTTTTTTTAAATACCTACTACCGCTATGAATACGCATAAAACGTCGCCTTAAATTCACGCCTTTCAAACAAACTAAACAAAACACACACACACGTAAAACTTATAACATCCTCTCGTTTTTGCACCACGAGTTAATAAAGAAGACATTGCAAATAAATGTTGATAATTATCAACATTATATTTATCATTTTTAGATTATAATCTATGGAACTCCTTCTTCAGTGTAGCATCGCCTTCAGAAATGGATGCGGACTGACGCCGCTAGTTATGGGAATTTTTATATGAACATATTTATACATGTAACTCGTTATTAGGGTTCCGTTGGCAGATGGCAAAAACGGATCCCTTATAGATTTGTCTGTCTGTCCGTATGTCACAGACACAATTTCTTACTTACCTACTATACTTCATTACTGTTGATAGGTTTGAATTTGACTACAGATCGTCTAATGGAAAGCTACTCTCAGTCAACGATGTGGCAGGTTAACCTTAAAGATACGTGTTAACTCAACTGAGCTTTTGATAAAGCCTCAGGTAATCCTTTCCAGAACCCGGATATTCGGGTAGAAACTCTATTTTGATTCAATTTCACCACAATTATGCTTTTATAAAAAATAAAATTGAGGTGTACCGATCCACTAAACAATAATACGCCATGCTAATATATCTTATATATCTATAATATATCTTAAAGTTTTTTATTGATACAAAACCAGCGAACTAGAATAAACGGAAGAGTAACTCCAAACAATTGCCGCTTAGAATTTGAATCCATCTACGCACACAATTATACTGCTATCCCAACAAAACATTCACACACACAAAGCTCGCACGCGATTGGTCGCATCAAGGTCACGCCACCGATACTAACCGCATGGGTAGCTGTTTTGCCCCGCCCACCGCGGTATTTTTGTAGACGGTGGAACTATTTATTCTAGTTCGCTGTATAAAACCCAGTATTGCCTACTATTAATTTTAACATTTCATCAATAAGGTTTAAGGATGAAATGTATGCGTTTTTTACCATTACATGATAAACATATGTCTTACATTTCTTTACTCTATACGCCAAATTGTTCAGATGCCAAATATCTTCTATTATATTTTTATTTACATAGTACATTGTACCGAACTTATTATCATAAAACAGACAGTTATTCATGTATTATGGATACATTAATATAAATTGTTGTTGTTTAGGTTAAACACAATATGCAAATCCACTGTTACTCGTATGTACCTACAGTTTCCCAAGTTTATGTTTGACACAGTATTGACAGTATGGGCCGTATCCTGTAACATAGGAAGTGACTTGTGACCAAAATGTTGAGGTGTTCTTAGCTAAAAATAAGTTCACTGTAAACTCCATGTAACGTCACTCGATTTAACGACAACGACTGCCTTCTGTTAGTGGAATAAAAGATTTAGACTAGCTTTAGTATTTTTCAAAGCTAATGTTTATTGGTTACTTCTTGTTAGTTGTTTGTTGGTATATTACCCATTCTAGTTTAGGTAAAAAGAGACAAATATTTTTTCTTTGTTACTTTACTTATATAAAAAAGTATAGATCGAGAAAAAGGAAAGATAATTTACAAGCTTGATATGATTGGCTGTCACAAGTATCCATGTGAGTACAGCACGACGTGTTTTAAGGTTAGCGTAAGTAGCGTTTATATAGTTGACGGCATAATGTAAGTGATAAATTCAGCAAGTACAGGTTCCGGTAATTTTACAAGCAGACACTGAGTTTCAATAGTTAGTAAGAACTAAGTAGAAAAAAAATGTTGGTTGTTCTAAGTCTTTCTTACAAAGCATGAGATCTCGTGACTTGGTCTCAGCAAAGGCGTAGCTATCCATAAATAAGTAGACCTTTTACTTATAAGTAAAACAATATATTAAACAATAATTGGTCACTAAGAAAAAAAAACAATATTAGATTATAATAATTAAAATATATTTATTAGCAGTAAATTATAGATGTATTTTACAGGACTTAAGAATAATATTTACAAAGCATAGAAAAAACGAAAATGGCAATGCGGCAAGCCTGATGGGCACGTTTGTGTGAAAGGCTTAATTTTTATTTTGTTATCATAATTTGTTTAGTTTACTAAATATTAGAATTTTATCGAATTTACTAGTGTAAAAAAATCTATAGTAAACAAAAAGGGACAAAATTTTACTTATATTTTACTTATATTTGAATCCAATAAAGTGTCCATACTGTCAACACCTCCACGAGGCCACGAGTAATAGCATACGTCTGGGAGACGAATACCCTCGTTAATCCGCCGTCCATCACGTCTCGAGCGGCCGCGCCATTGGTCAGCCACCTCGTGACGTCATTATCGTGACGCATACGTCATCTTGACCGCGTTCTTTTCAAAGACATTGTTTTTCAAGTCATACAGGGTTACCGGTAGCTAAAGAACTGTCGCGGCATTTGATCAGCAAGGTACGTTATCTCACGAGTCAGCCATATTCTGATACTAAGCTAATGGTCTGTTCCGGCAGCCTCTTTGAGAGCCAGTACCTCCAGACTGGGCATACTTCATCTTCTGTTTTAGGAACTGGTTCTCAAGGAGGCTGCCGGGCACACATCATTCAGTGCTTGGCGTCAGATTTTTAACATAAAGCGTGAGAGCTAACTTGTTGCGAAATGGAAAATGCTCTACAACCATGCTATGATTTCCTTCTTTCATGGGAAGTTCAAGTTTATAAGCGCGTCCACAACTCAAAGCGTCAAAAAAACAAATCAATTGTGATTGTAATTCAAACGTAAGTAGTTGATTTTTCAAAAGTTCAACAGAAAAACCGAACCAACAAGACTAAGACTGAAAAAGTTAAGTAGTTTAACTTCTGTTAATGTTCTTAGCTGTAGTTTAACTTCTGTGCATGAACTAAATCCCCACCAATTTGAAGTGTAATAACACCGTTGAAATAAACTTACATAGATACCAAACATGTAAAATACAGAACTAACAAACTTCAACAATCAACACTCACGATCTTGCACCAGTTCCCACATTTAGGAGTGTCAAACTTGCACAGAGCATCTTAGTTTTCAATTAAACTTGCATTGTAAATCCAGTTATATCTAGTTGTATCCGGTTAAGATCGTCTCAGGAACCACGGATTAGAAAAAACACAGACAAGTGTGAAGCTAGAATGACTGTAAACTTTACACACTAGTGACTTTAATTTAATTCGTTAATTGAATTATATTATGTATTCTTTTATAGACAAAAGATGAAAAATCGTGATTTTTTTCTTTGTTTTTATTTGTAGTTGTACAATTAGGTCATATTCTATTCTAATCTACATCAAATTTGGCGATAGAAAACTAAATTGATCATCGCAAACCATTGTCAAAAAAGTTAAGTGAGGGAAAAAAGGCGATATAAAATATATGTACTGTATTTGAGTAATCCTATACCCAGCAGTCGTATGCAAAGAGCTGTGGATGATGATGATGACTAATGATTTTGGTATAGAGTTGAAGTGATACCTGAAACCATGGAAACTTGTCAAGACCCTCAAATCTAATATTAACTGCATAGGACGTAGTGCATTGCGCCTGTAACAAGCTTGCTAATGCGTGCTTTGGTGCGATTACCTAAGTTAAGCAACTGCCTTTGCAGGGCAGTCTTTGGTTGGGTAGACAAGTCTTTTAATTGGCATTTTCATCTGGGTGCTACTAAGGGACGGTTGGCACGTTCAATTTGGTCCTTTTACCGGCGGTTACTCATAGTACGCATGATCTTTGGGGGCTTGAAAATAATCGACACCGGAGCGTGTATTATTTTTTGTATTAACTTCACAGTATTATGTATCGTCTTGCTCTGTGTTTTCCACTCCAAGCCATACACTAGGTAATGCACCAGGGTTGCAATCTGGCCTTATTCAACTTGTAGTTTCTACCACGCTGTGTATAATCGTGGGCGTTGCAGGTTCTTGATTGTGCTGCGGTCGTGTTGTAGAGGGAGTCAAATTTATTGCATACATCTGTACGTTTAAGACGAAGATCAGGGCATAATCTTGATTCTGCAATATTTTGCTAAAAATCAAAACTGAAGAAATGTCGATAAAATAACTTAGATGCCGTGTAAAGAACCGCTCTGTAAATATTTGTACTTATTTTGATATCAATAAGACTTCAATCAATATTATTAAAAAAACTGGTTGAAAAACTTAATTTTAAACACTGGTGACCCCACTCCACTCCTAGGTCTGGATTTCGGTGTATGTTGGTGGACCCATACTATTTTAACATTTGCATACAGCTTCCCCAAACATATTTAAAAGTAAGCTAAACTTATTTTACAAATACAAATCCTTTATTGATAACACCAAAGTTACAAGTAATTTTTTTTATTTAATAAAGCACGCTATAGTATAAAAAAATTAGCTAATCTAGTTAAGTAGTTTAGCTGTTCAACGGGGCAATGCTGCCAGCATCTTGGGAACTCTGCCCCGCAGCAACAACCTGGAGCTTACTTGAAGTTAAATTGTGTTGTTTTGATTTTACCTATTCTTTTCCTTTTATCTTTGAGTTTGTACTTAGTATTTAAATATTATTCTGTAATATATTTAATTAAAGCATAAAACTATTTTTAAATGACACATTGACTAGTAATAGCTATACAAAATAATTGTAAAATGACAGGTAACTCTGTATTTACCAATGAACTATCTGAGAGAACATGAACTTTCAAATATTTCCTTTATCAACTGGAGTAGATAGACAGGTAGATAGATAAATTCTTTATAAGACACATTAATAAAAAAGACACAGTACAAGACAATCAACTTAAAATTAGTGTGCCACAATTGGCGGCCTTATCGCTTAAAGCCTTCTCTTCCAGGCAACCTTTCCAGGAGTAATACTTTGCCTCTTTTCAGAATCTCCGAGGAATCAAAACTAAGGAGGGAATAATGAAGCTAGTAGAGAAGTGAATTTCAACTAACACAAGCTGTAAGAAGTTAGGAAACTCTGAGTTGGTAAGTTCTGTCTCTGAATTATGAAATTGAAAGTTTGAATACTGGATTTGCATTTATAACGAATGAATACAGGGTTTACAGGGTTAGTATAAGTATTCAAAAAAATTAATTTAAATTTATTACAAATAACTTAAATCTAAATAAATAACCCGCCCCTAATAGTTCCCGGTGCAAAGGTGCCCATTAGACTTGCAGCGTTCCCACGCTGAATGGCAATCGCTATCCTTTGCACCAGGAAAGATCCGGAGCGGGAGTCACCGGTCGTTTTGTTAAGCCTTTGCCCAATTTCTTTGAGCAAAGCCCTAGCATCCTTGCCCCAACATCGTTTTGGCCAATCTTTGTTTTTAAAAAACATATAAATTACTATGTTGTTGCGCCCCGCAGCGTTACCCGCATTATTCCGGGACTGAAAGAAGTTAATCCGGGATAAAAAGTAGCCTATGTGTTAACCTAATGTGTAATCTATCTTTAGTAAATCTCATCAAAATTGGTCCAGCCGTTGGAGTGTGTAAAATATATTTGTAAAATGTTTAAGCAGTGTATTTTGACATTTAAGTCACATTTGTAAATTGTTTAAGCAGTGTATTTTGTCATTTAAGTCACATTTTTAAATTGTTTAAGCAGTGTATTTTGTCATTTAAGTCACATTTGTAAATTGTTTAAGCAGTGTATTTTGTCATTTAAGTCACATAATTTGTAATTTGTTTAAGCAGTGTATTTTGACATTTAAGTCACATTTGTAAAATGTTTAAGCAGTGTATTTTGACATTCAAGTCACATTTGTAAAATGTCTAAGCAGTGTATTTTGACATTTAAGTCACAAAATTTAAACTTTCAATACAAGTGTTTGCATTCGTATAAGTTATTCACAGATAAATTGTTTATTTAACTAATATTTACTTCATCTCTTTGACTGCAGCAGACGAGGTAAATATTGAATCGACTAGTGCTTTGATAGTCACAGAGCAAATATTATGATATTTATACCTTGCTCCTCTCAATTTACTTGGTTGACTTCCTAGAAGAGGCTGCGTTTACTAAAGCTGGTACTTGAGTCTTTAAACACAAGAAAAAACATTTAGAGTCTCTCAATTCACTTATCAATAGATATTTTTTTGGATGAAAGAGAATCTGTTAAATATTTAGAATATTTCCGCTGTGATCTTAAATCAAATTAAATAAGCAAAGATAACATCAAAATATTGAAATTAAAAAAAAAATTAGCCGTCACGGAACGCCTGGCAGATGTGAAAAATCGACATTATTTTGTAAAAGTAATATGCAGAAAAAAACGTATTGTGATAGGAACTAAATAATATGTCATAATGATAAAATAAAATATTATGATTTTTTTAGAATCGCATAGTCGAATGCGCATAGCGACGCGTCGCCACACCGTACACACTACTGAATATCGACTGTACATATAGCATGGCAACGCCACGCAGAAATCGGTTTTAAATGCGGCTATAGATGTTTCACATAAAAAACTACGAACATAACTCAGGAAGGCAACTAGTTATCAATATAAAAATAAAATAAAATAATATTATGAGCTTACATTACTTTAATAAAGTAAACTACAAATAAACGATAATATGCGTCCGAACTTTTCTTTGAGTGGTTCTTCAATCAAAAATGTACAAGATGAAAGGTGATGTCTCTAAAAACGGCAAGGAAAATAAGACCACAAGTAAGAGTGTGGTCTTATTTGAGTTTGAGGAATTTAATCGTTATTAGTATAGTAATACGAGTACAGTTGAATTTCCTAACGCTCACTGCGTACGGTCAAAAAATTTACGAGCACTAGCTGTTATCGCGGAGCAAGATAGCTTATGTTTATTCAAATTGTTTATTTCAGACTACAAAATATTGGTCCATAAAATATTATCAAATAAGAATTACAATTATTATTAAAAACAAAAAAATTACAAGATTACACAAAAATGTCACAAAATTAAAATTAAAATCGAATAAAACAAAACTATATCTTATTACCTACCAATACATTTTTTCTAAAAGGGTCGTAAAACATGTGTAATTGAATTGATATTACGGCACTAGTCGAAACTCAACCTTATGATAACATGACTTGATTTGAAATATGTTTTTTTTTCTATATAAATCGTAATAGATACAAAAGTATAGTAAACTCATGCCAATTTGTAGTGCTGTGTTTGTAAGCAACACTGAATCTTGCGTATATTTGATCGAAGACGTGGTTGAACGGTTTCATAAAAAAGCCGTTCTCAAGCAAATAAAAGCACTCAAACCATTTTCTAGCGTCCTAGAAAACGCTCTTGCATAATCATAAACGTTTTGGCTTGTACGAGCTATTATTAAAATCTACGACTTTTATTTGCATCAGTAAAGGAATTAGAATAAAAAAAGGCCTATTTGCCCCAATCAGGCTAGCTTTTTACGCACACAATGCAGAAATGACGAGCAGTTTTTTGCTAAACGATTTGTATGACGTAAAATAATGGCTTTCTACCAAAAACATGAAGGGTCCAAAGTGGGGTGAGTTTTACTTTTTGTGTTAGATAAGCTTGCGCTTGACCGTAACCCGATGTTAAGCGGTCTAGGACAAAATTACGCTTGCCTAAAAGAAAGTCTTGGCAAGAGGGAGCGTTGGTCCTCCAGCGGCATGATGGGTCGACAACATGACAGGTGTCGTGGGTCCAACCTGGACTAGATTCGCACAGTACCGAGGCAGATTAAATGACAGGAGAGAGGCCTATACCCGGCAGTGGGATGGAATCAGCTGTGGATGATGATAATGATGAGAGGTTTTGGCATACTTTTGTGACTTTTTTGATACCTAATATCTTCGCGTTTGGCACAGTTCATCGCGTTTCTTTGCTCGTGAAGGGTGCGGAGGGAATTACATAATTAAATTTAGTCGTACATTCGCCGGAATGGAACTATATTTTGTTTTTTAGTTTTTTTTTAATATCTAATATATATCGCTGCTTTGGAAGAATAGCGTAGTATTACCAAATACTACAAAATTCATTTTTCAACGCCATTCAACGTAAAATGATCTGTTTTGTATACCCAGTTAAGATCGTATTTTTATAACAACATTTCACGGCGTGGCACCACCAAAAGACTATATCCTTTTTGTCAAATTTGGCCGCATTTTTTTATAGATAGCGTTGTATCGCCAGTTGCAACTAGTGTTTTGAAGTGAACCCCCTGTTGGTTTTCTTGAATTTGGTCATATTCCAAAATAATTCAGATTTTGAGTGCGCATTTATCTCAAACACTGCATTATTACGAGATGTGACACTATTGCTAAAAAAAATCTACAAACACTTTTTGAAACTTCTCATATACAAAGTGTCATTTGGGATTACTACGTTGTTCTACAAAAAGTAAGTATAACTTAAATGTATTATAATTAGATATTACTGTTTATAATAAAAAATAGAGTCGTAAGTATTGGTACAATTAAAACTACTACGTTTTTCTATATAAATTATTTCGTGATTGTAATAGTATTTTTCGTAATAAGACTTTATTCTGTAAAACAATTGGTCGTATTATTGTACTTGATACAGTATTTCAGATAAAAAGCACCACAAATACTACTTATTTTTATGCATTATAACTACCTTACTAATCGTGAAGAACTTACTGAAGCTAATATTTTGGTAGATACCTAGCAGGTTTTATTGTTACATATCGACTCGTTGTAATCTAGGCAGCTAGTTAGAGCTAGTTAGTAGATTCTAGGTAGCTGTATTTTAGGTAAACAGATTCTATTGCTACGGTACTTAGGTACTTATAAAGAGTAGGTATTCTACGTAGGATTAAGACTATCTACATTTTTTTATCTTTGATAGGTTTGCGTTTGACTACAGCTAACTTGGTGTTAAGCTGCGCTGCAGTCTACGGTGTGGCACGCTTACCTAGAAGATACCTATTAACTCTACTTTTGAAGACCCCCGGAAGATACCTCTTAGGAAACAGAGACCCAGGTAGTGAGTTCCAAAGCCTCGCAGTCCTCACAATAAAGGTCGACGCAAAGCGTTTCGTGAGAAAGTTTGGAACCTCAACTCTGTATCGGTGTCTCTTCACTGACTCTCTGTAGTAGAACGGAGATGGTGGAATCAAATTATGAAGTTCCAAAACACACTCCCCGAAATGTATCCGATAAAATATCGACAAACTAGCAACCTTGCGCTAGGCTTTGAAGCGTCGCCTTCGCAACGCAAGAATTGCCGATGAGCTTCTTAGCTCGTCTCTCAATGGACTCAAGCGCTTCTAGCTGATAATTGGCAGAACCATCCCATAGATGCGAACAGTACTCCATACATGACTGAACTTGCGCTTTATACAAGATAAGCAACTGTTTAGGCCTGAAGTACTATCGCACCTTTGAGAGGATACCCAGCTTTTTTCCAGCCACTTGCGCTTTGGATACAATATAATATAAGCCAAAATTGAGAGACGAGGTCAAGGTGATACCGAGAAGCTCTAATTGGTTTGTGATCGTAACGGATACATTTCGGAAAGTGGGGGCCTGATGAAATGGCTTCTTCTTGGCGGAGAATAGCCACGCCTGAGTCTTAGCAGCATTTAACCAGATTGGCATCGCCCCAATCGGAGACTGCCTGTATGGTGTCGATTATGCGCTCGACCATGCCCTCTCTGAGTAACTGCATATCGGCCGCACTGGCTCGTGCGTTGGACATATAGCTCTCTACAACCGTGCTGTCGTCTGCATACCCTATGATGCCAGGCTTGAGCAGATCATTAATATGCAGCAAGAAGAGAGTTGCAGAGAGCACTGAACCTTGAGGGACACCGGTGTTTATAGACATTTGATCAGACGAGCAGCCATATATGACTACTCGGATTGATCGATCCCTGAAAAAGTTTAATATCCACAAACAAAAACCAGTGGGCAAACCGAAGGAAGCTTGCTGATAAGGCCGTCCTGCCAAACCCTGTCAAAGGCCTTAGAAATATCGAGAGAAACCGCTAGGGCTTCTCCAAATTCGATGGCCTCACTCCAGATGTGCGTGGCGTACACTAGAAGATCCCCAGTTGACCGGTTCCGGCGAAAGCCATATTGTCGGGAATACATAAGAGATCTAGCTCCGATATCTACGATAGGGAATCAGAATCAGGTAATTGTCTAAAAGTGAGAGTATATACTCGAACCTACCTAACTTTTCCTTGTTTATTTTTATTTTAGTGGCAAACCGACGGACACTACATTTATTCCGGAACATCAATGTCCCGTTGAGTATCAAGGTAATAAACGAAGTGGTGCTTACCTACTTTTACATGAAGTGTAGGTGGTTGGATTTGTAGATTTTATAATAACATTATCTTTTAACAATTAACATCGATAATAATACTATTTTAAACTTTTTAATCATGTTTCATTGGATTTTGTTACGTTTTGTTTATGTTATAGGAAAGTCAAGCAGAGGACAGAATGGGTCATGCGGAACGTTGTATTATCTCCTTTACCGTCTGAAAACAACAAGCTAGTAGAAACAGGAGATCCGCAAAACCAGCTAGTACATGACTATTGTTCAGATTACAGCGTCAAAGACCCGAATTACGTAAATACTGAGGATTATTATTCCGATTCTGATCTTAGTGACTTAACTAGTAAGAAACGCGCAAAGCAAATTGAAAGAAATAAGTTTACTGACAACATCGATCCCACAATTTCAGTAGTGACTAAAAATTCAAGTTCAAGACAAATTAGTCCGCCCAATACTCACCAAAAAATGGATTATTCAAACGAGCTTTAAAAATATTGTACAAAATAGAGAGTCTATTTTGGGCTTAGAATTTATAAAATTCTTCTATCTTTAAGTAGATAAGAGCTACATGTTCTATTATGAGCATTTTTCAATTTTTATGTTTTGTTTCCAGTGTTTATAAGATTCTATGCTATAACAGTTACCTACTTAAGCAATTTTTTAAGATAAAGTTTCTTATTTTCTTTTATGTTTCTAATTTTCGTACGTTTATTATTTGTTGTAAAACCAGTTAATACTTTATTTTTCCATTAAACATGTTACACACAATAGGCATTTTTGTAATAGAGCGACTGATTTGGTATTGTGACGCTATTGTTTAAAAATAATTAATGCTAAGATGTAACAACTCAAAATGTATCAGTATCACTGAGAAAAACACAATGAATATTATGTATTAAATCTAAAAACACCACTGTTATTTAAAATAATCTTATATTTTCTTGTACTTTTTTGTAATGAGACAGTAATCTTCATAAGATTGTTTGTATAATTTTGTTATAAGTCTGAGACCTAGTAATTATTTTCAATATTTAGTACTAAATAAGTATAATTTTCTTAAAAGCATTTAATTAACATAAAGTGCAATATATGTTTCGTGTTTTTATTGAAGTGTCATCAACATTTTCGCAGCAAATAAAAAAATACAGCATTTGGTAATTTGAAAAAAACTTTAAAGTGCTCTACTGAAAAATTCACTCATTTTGACTTATGACAGTATTCTTCCAAAGCAGCGATATTTTGCCTACACGAAGTAAATATTTAACATAATCGAGCCGCTTGTTTTCCCCAAATCGAGTTGTGACCTGTTAAATCACACCTAAAAGAAAATCTGTCACCGCAAACGAATTGAGATCGCGAATTGAAAACTCGATTTCGTCCAATTTCGCACAGTGACGAGAATGTGCGTACTACATGCCCCTCTAACACAGCATCGGGGTGTATAAATTATAGACTACTAGCTGACCCGGCAAACGTTGTTTTGCCTTATTAATTATTTTTATTCTAGTTTCTAGACAAATTCTAGTATAATTAAAATGTTACTTACTTATTTTATGTATGTATGGTATATGCGTGAAATGGGTATGGAGCGCCTTGAACAAACGTTATTAAGGGAATATAAAAGTAACAAACGCCAAAAAATATTATGTTCAATCCTATCTATTTAATAGTGTTTATTTTAACAAACATTAATTTGTTCTTCTTAGATGGCATCGACGCCAAGAATACAGGATAAATACAAATTGAAAATAGCATGTTTATAAGTTAATCAAATAAAGTTTTCGATGGAACTTATGTGTAGGCATAAATTTATTTTTCACTTTTTAGATACAGTTAGAATTTATAAATGTAGGTATGATTTTGAAGTCTGTTATTTGTATAATACAATTTCATTGTAAAATTTTTAAGGTTAGTAGGTAATGATATTTTTCTAAAGTTTTAGGTATTAAAAATTTTTTAGCGATTCCATTCGAGCCGTTACCAAACAAATTGCATAATATTGGTAGTGTCATAAGCTAGCGAAGCGAGCGCGAAATATTTGAGCATATTTGTTCGAGCCGCTTGAGCATAAAGATGTCCAAAGCAGAACAAATTACATAATATTTGTAGTGTCGTGAGCTATGACCCAAAACGTCCTAGGACCAATCGCGAGCGAAGCAAGCCGGATGCGAGCGTAGCGAGCTATGCGCGAGCGAAGCGAGCGCGAAAAATATTAGCATATTTGTTCGAGCCGCTTGAGCATAATGAAGTCCAAAGCAGAACAAATTACGTAGTATTTGTAGTGTCGTAAGCTATGACCCAAAACTCCTAGGACCAATCGCGAGCGAAGCGAGCTGGACGCGAGCGCAGCGAGCTGTGCGCGAGCGAAGCGAGCGCGAAAATTTGTAGCATATTTGTTCGAGCCTAAAGAAGCCCAAAACAGAACAAATTAAATAATATTTGTAGTGTCGTAAGCTACGACCCAAAACGTCCTAGAACCAATCGCGAGCGAAGCGAGCTCGAAAATTTTTAGCATAATTATTTGTTCGAGCCGTTTGAGCATAAAGAAGTTCGAAGCAGAATAAATTACATAATATGTGTAGTGTCGTGAGCTATGATCCAAAACGTCCTAGGACTAATCGCGAGCGAAGCGGGCCGGATGCGAGCGCAGTGAGCTAAGCGCGATCGAAGCGAGCGCGAAAATTTTTTGCATATTTGTTCGAGCCGCTTGAGCATAATGAAGTCCAAAGCAGAACAAATCACATAATATTTGTAGTGTCATAAGCTATGACCCAAAAGTCCTTGGACCAATCGCAAGCGAAGCGAGCTGGATGCGAGCGCAGCGAGCTATGCGCGAGCGAAGCGAGCGCGAAAATTTTTAGCATATTTGTTCGAGCCGTTTGAGCATAAAGAAGTCCAAAACAGAGCAAATTACATAATATTTGTAGTCTCGTAAGCTATCACCCAAAACGTCATAGGACCAATCGCGAGCGAAGCGAGAAGAATGCGAGTGAAGCGAGCCGAACGCGAGCGCAGCGAGCTATGCGCGAGCGAAGCGAGCGCGAAAATTTTTAGCATATTTGTTCGAGCCGTTTGAGCATAAAGAAGTCCAAATTAAAGCAGAACAAATTACATAATAGTGTCATCATCATATTTGTTGAAAATGTTTTGCTCATACGTTCGGGGTCTAGTTTATTAGTACATCAAATTTTATAGCTTCTTCTACGTAAGAACTAAGTGATCAAGTTATGTTGTCAAAGTTTTTCAAGCCCCTGCCTTAGTTTAACGACTGTTTGTGCTAAGAGGACCTACAATTTAACGTATAATCCGATCCACAGTAGCGCACAGATGAAAATACATTTTTTTACAACAGTCATGTGCAGGAGAGGTTATGCAATAAAGCGACTTACACGCGGGTGGAGCCGCGGTTAAGTTAATAAGAGAGTTACATTTATATAGCAAAATGATAATTGTTAAAAATACTACTACATACGATGCATAAACAATAACGAAGGTCGAAATTTGTGTAAACAGTTGAGAGAAGTCTGTGAAGAAGAATTTTGTGAGTAAAACAGGAGACCGGCTTCGGTCTATGGCATAGTGTGGCATTTCACTCACCAGTAAAAAAAGTAAAGGCGCGGCAAATTTTAAGTATTTAAGATTGGTAATAATCATAAGCATAAGTATATCAGGTTAAATTTTGTTAGTTATTTTCTTCAAAAAAAAAAAAGGATTTTTACTCGAAGTACAGTTAGATACTATATTTGATCAGTTATCAAGCGAGATGGAAAATGAATAAAATACTAAAATGGCCACAAAAATAGGGAATGATGATAAAAAAGTAAAAAAATTTGGGTCGTATGCATTTTTTAATGCCACTTAATACTAAAATAAAATGAAAAAATTCGTCGAAAAATTAAAAAAAAATGTTTAAGGGTGATTAACCCTTATCACTTAGGGATATAAAAAATAGATAGTAGCCGATTCTCTGACCTATTGAATACGTATATAAAATTTGGTAAAGATCAGTCAAACCGTTTCGGAGGAGTGCGGTAACAAACACTGTGACACGGAAATTTACCAAAATGGCCATAAAAAATAGGGGTTGATGATAAAAAAGTAAAAAATTAGGGTTGTATGTATTTTTAATGCAACTTAAAAAAAAATGTCGAAAAATGAAAAAAAATATTTAAGGGTGATCAACCCTTATCACTTAGGGGTATAAAAAATAGATAGTAGCCGATTCTCAGACCTACTAAATACGTATATAAAATTTGGTAAAGATCAGTCAATCCGTTTCGGAGATGTACGGCAACAAACACTGTGACACAGAAATTTACTAAAATGGCCATAAAGAAATAGGGGTTGATGATAAAAAAGTAAAAATTTAGGGTTGTATGTATTTTTTAATGCCACTTTATATAAAATTCAATTAAAAAAAAAATCAAAGAAAAAATAAAAAAATATTTTTAAGGGTGAACAACCCTTATCACTTAGGGGTAAAAACGTTTCACGTTGGCTTATTCTCATACCTACTGAATACGCATATGAAATTTGGTAATGATCAGTCAAGCCGTTTCGGAGGAGTTCGGTAACAAACACTGTGACACGGAAATTTTATATATAAGAAGAAGATAACACCCTGCGGAGTTTCGCGGGTCAGTCTGTGATAAAATTATATAGGAATATACACATAGTTTATATACTATATAAACAATATGCATATTCATAACTAAATTTCATATTACTGTAAAACAGCCGTAACAGCATGAAGGAGTTATAAACATACACACTACACAAATGCAATCTTGCACGTTTATAACACTTGTTTGAAGTAAGACGGACGTGGGTATGTTATATATTTTTTTCTCCTTAATACTTATTTTTCGTTACAGTATTTCCTTAATTGCGAATATTAGTTATCAAGCCGTCTCAAGAGCTTCTTTCATAAACATTATCTTACCAATTTTCGCGTAAAAAACGGTCACACTTAACATAATAATATAGGTGTGACCGTTTTCTACGCGGAAACGTTTATGATGCCTTACGTGGAGAGTTTATAAAGATAATTTTACTAATTTAACATTGAACTCTTGAAACATCCCCGGATGTTTGTTTCGGATTAGAGTTCTATTGCTGTTTTATTAACTTGTTATCCGGCCCAAGGCAGGCCTTGTCATCCGCAAGAGATAAAATTATCTTTCTCGACGCTGTGCTTGAAGGGCGGGTCGTTTGGTGACAGTACAATAATAGGTACCTACTGGGGGTGATGGATCGGTAACTTCGGAAAGGGATGAGGGGCCCGGTATAAGTTGTTTTTTTTTGGCCGGAAAGTAGAATTTACCGGACGATTATTAAGGTAATTGGACACAAATTACTCCTTATACATTTATATTAATTTTAAAGATAAAAATTCTATGCGCCACGTGGGTTTTTGGAGTTTTTGATTCGTTGGTTACTTGTTTTATCATCAAATAGATTTGAAAAAGTAAGTTCTTAATTTGAAAAAGGCTTGGTAAGAAAACGCATGTTTTTCAACCATACTCTGGTGTGAACCAAGTCCTACACCAACGACTTTTTTTTCAAGTAATGTGTGCATTTGCACTTGCTTTACGGTGAAGGAAAACATCGCGAGGAAACCGACATGTTTGAGGACCACAATACCCGAAGACATGTCATTTTATCGCTCCAAACCAAACTTCGCAATAGCCTATCTCTCTTTCCTTGTGAGAGAAGGCACCGTGTCTCAGCAGTGAAAACGTTTATTGGTCTGCTTATGATTTATGCATTAAAAAGATTTACCGGCTTAATTGGAAGGTAGCTCATATCTAATGTGGAATATTGGATTGGCAAAGTGAATTTTACCTGTGCCTCGTACAACCTACTTCGGGAAATCTACTTAGTAATTGACACGTATCACATTTTAACGATTTTGAGTGCACCGCAGTCAGTGGTGTTATTTGTTCTGATTTTGTTAATAAAAACAAGAATAAATACAAGAATGAAGCCTTGAACATAGGCGTAAAATTGCCAGTCTGTCTGTATTTTATCGGATACATTTTGGAGAGTGTGCAATGGAGATGCACAATTTAATTCCCGCTTCTCCATTCCACTACAGAACAAGCAGTGGCAGAGTGAAGAGACACCGATTTACTGTCGAAGTGCCGAGGATTCGCACAAAGCGTTTTGCTTCGACCTACATTGTGAGTACTGCGAAGCTATGGAACTCTCTTCCTGAGACTCTTTTTCCCGAGAAGTACTATTTGCGGATCTTCAAATCTAGAGTGTATAGGTTCCTTCTAGACAACCGTGATACATCTTAGACCACAGTCAAGCTTAACATCAGACAAGTTGCGGGCAAACGTAAGCCATCATAAAAAAAATTGGTAATTTTTGAGCTAAGCTATTTTTGGTGGAAGCCATCTTGGAATTTAAAATTATTGTAATGATTGTTTTAGAAAAATCGAATTAAAAGCGAGTGTGGCTCGGTGGTAATGTCTGCTTTTCAATCGGACGGCTCCTGGTTCGATCCCGGCCCCACTCCAAAGTTTTTTTATTAAGTTGTGTGTGAATTTGGACTCACTTTACGATGAAAAAAAACATCGCCATTTTGTGCATGCCTATAAAGGTTCACAATTATTTCGCGTGTGAAGTTTCAATAAGCCAGACTTCCTAAGTCTAGCTTATCTCTTCATCAAGAGACTAGGTTAGGTTCTAATGGACGTAGCTTTCAGTACATTATGTTTAGTATCAATTTAAATACAATACAAAACTAAGCGCTTCTGTTGGAAGAATAACATGTTGAATTGTAGGTTCCAGATGTTAGAATATACGAATAAATAAATGTCTTAATGTTAAAATAAAGCAGTCATTAAACCATAGGTTCTTGGCTAGCTACAAAAGTTTCGACACCAAAGCTTGGCCAGTTAGCCCATCATTATTATTGTTAAAACCTGTTTAGTCGCATTACTAGTCAAAAAGTTTCCTTCCCTCTAAGCCTACTGGTTAATTCATTTCTTAGCCAGACCACTTATATTAAAGAAGAAAATAGTAGCATCTGATTATGATAGCTGGATATAAAAGAAAAAGAAAGAGTTTGAGTTAAATTTTATAAATACTTAAATAGTAATTATTAAAAAAAAATTGTGACACATAGGTACTAAAGTTACACCTAGGTTTCACTTTAGTTTTTACCTATTTTTAACGTTCCAAGAAACTACAATAAAAAAAAAATCATACTTCAATATTTTTAAATATGAAAAAAAAATCTCACCCTTTTTAATAACTTATTTGTTTCATCTAACTTCCTGTTTCCTGTAAGACTGTTTAAACCTATACCTATATATCTTAAGTACTGCGCTTACCTGACAACCACAGTATGGTATCTTGGCACGAGATCTGGCGCTAAGTTCGAATGTAGTCCATAAAACCTTAGACACAAGGTTCAAAGTTAGTATCAATAGTGTAAGCTCTGATAAGGTGTTATGTAAAAGGTCTGTACTGTTAACTCCAAAAGTAGCGAGTAGTTTTTTTTAATCTAATTATAGCGAGACCACAAGTTATTAGTAACTAATTTATTAAGTTTAAATTAGAATGTATCCAATATAAAGTAAGTTATAACTGGAATAAAACGCATAGCTTAGACTAGGATCCCCTAAGAATTTACCAAAAATAAATATAAAAAAATTATATGTATTTGTACTACTTACTATTAGAGATAAGATCAAAAATCTTGTTGCCCAGTATTTATTTGTTACAAGCCTACATCTAAAAAGAAGGATTAGAAATATCTACTGAGATTTAAATTCATTTTGCAAGATTTAGTCTGATCTGTAAGATTACACTTTAAAACAATACCTTAATCTTACAAGTAATAATTTAAATTATTCAAAACGTTGGCTACCTCTGACTTCCTTACTTCAGCTAACAAATAGATAGTGGTACAAGCCCAGGTCAGATAAAGGCAAGTGAGTTTATTTTGTTGTTATTTTACGAGTGCGGTTGTTTCTATCCGATAGTGGTTTTAAGTAATCGAGTTTTAACCTATTTACCATTGTTGTTTTAATCTAGGTTTAGAACAAATACTTTAGAATTTTTGCTCAAATTAATTTTCAACTGATTTCAATAAAAAAAGATTTTCAATCGATAGTTTACGATTATTCAGATAAAAAGATTAAACATACTAAAATTAAAAATTATACTAAAGTTAAAGTGTTTGAAACAAAAACTATTTTCAAAAAAGTGGTTACGTGGTTTTTAATGAAATTAAAATTAACTGGAAAGCTATGCGTTTTACGAATATATTTGAACATTAATTGATAGTTCAAAACCAGTAATTTAATCAAATAGAGGATTAATTAATAAAACGGGTTTGTAATTAAAACTAACTTTCAAATCTGTTGAAATGTACAAACACGTCAGTATAATGTCGATATAATAATTTTAGGTCAATTTTAATTTATTTTTGGATTTCATTTTTTTACTAGACAATTTCCATTTTTTTTAAATAATAGTATTAAGACTCGACCGTAAAGTCAAACCTCGTCTGAAAGAGCAAGGACACGAAGAAACAATCTTATAAATGATTCCTTTATTGACGAAAGTAATACAAGTTTTTCGTACATGCTACGTACCTACTACAAAATATCGTAGCTAATGCTACGAAAACTTATAACGTAGCGATGCTACGATTCATATGAATTATTACAGTACAAGTATTAATTGCAGGATAAATTACAGTTACTGCGTTTTAGATTATCGTTTTCATGCAATTAACAATAAAATATAGATTGTAAGGCTTGGTTGCAAATTTAACGATAATTTTAATGTTGGCCGCAAAATCAGTTGCACCGTCATATTTCTTAATATAGTTAAGGCAATCGGGACTGCCAGTCATTGACGCATGTGACAACTAACATAAACTATATAGCTTTAACCAGCGGAGTTTGGGCGGTTCTTCTTCTCCGTATGAGCTAAGTGGCCAAGCTCTGATGTCGAGAGTTTTCAAGCTGCCTGAAAGCCTCTGACGTGGCTTAACTACTGCTTGTACTAAGAATAACAGCCAGGACCTACAATTTAACGTGTAATCGGAGCAACAGTAGCACCTAGATGAAAACACTTTTGTGCGGTTACAGTAACTGTTAAAGTTATGACGTCATCAATTTTTTTTTAATAGTGCAACTTATGTATTGTCTAACCGGTACTTTAACATCAATAAAATGTAAGAGTAAGTTGGTACAACCCATTCTGTGTTTGGCTAACTAACCAAAAAAAAAAAACTTTTGCAAGTTTGATTTTGCTCATCACTGAATCACAGAAAACCCATTGTTTTACTTTTTGATTTGACTTCCTGTACTACATATATATTATACTTGATCAATGACACTTACATAAATCCTTAAATTCTCAAAACCAGCAAAGATCTTAAGCTATCTTAGAGTAAATTTATTCTAGAATATAAATCACTGACTCGAATTCTAAGACCTGATTTCAAGAAGTCATACAGGGTTACTTGTAATCAAAAACAAAAATGACAGCCTTGTTGCCGTAATCGTGCTCTCAAACTGCCAACCAAGAGGTTTCGGGTTCATTCCTGGCACGGCACCAATTAAAAAAAAAAAACAAACAAAGATCTTCTGGGATATGAATGTTTCTTATTTAATTTTATGATTGAACTTATATCATATCTTTATGGTTTGACACTATATGAAATATATATAGAACCTTTGTTAAGTATAATTGATTTAACAGTGTTAAAATATTGTATTGTATATGTATATTTTTATTGACCTGTAATATTTTTCGGAACAAAATAAACAAATTTGAGTTTGAATTTGAAATATAAATTACTTGTTTATTTTAAATATATTATATCAATGTCAATAGAGACATTAAAAATTAAAAAAAAAGATAAAGTCCAAGCCCCTCTCGCCTCCGCATGTCCATTAGACACGCAGCATTCCCCCGCTGTATGGCAAAGGAAATATGTTTTTAGGGTTCCGTACCTAATAGGTAAAAACGGGACCCTATTACTAAGACTCCGCTGTCTGTCTGTCTCCAGGCTGTATATCAGAAACCGTAATAGCTAGAAAGCTGAAAGTTTCACAATATATGTATTTTTCGTGCCGCTATAACAACAAATACTTAAAAATAAAAATAGTTTAATTTTAAGGGGGGTTCTCATACAATAAACGTGTTTTTTTCGTATTTTTAGCTATATATCAATAACGGGAGCTGCTAGACACTTTTTTTATGACTTTTTTATTTAGTAAGGAGAAACCCAGTAAGGATAAATAACTTTTAATGCCCCTTTTGAGCCTTCATAATGAATTGCGATCTTTATGGGCTAACCATCATCATCTTAGGTATTTTATGTTCAAAATGTTAAGCAGTTACGAACTTTGAGATTATTTAAGCTTGAGTTTTGGTAACAGCTATTATATTTATTACGTCCCGTGATGGTTCAAATAGTTATACTAACTGCGACCCGCGGTTTTACCTGTTTTATTTAATACAGGATTTATGAAGAAGAATGGAAAGGATTAGTTGGAAAGAAAAGAAAACGAATGAAGAGGTACTGTGCCTAGTACAAGAACCAAGAACCATATTAAATACAATAGACAACAGAAGAGGTAAGATGGTAGGTCAACTTATACAACATGACAATTTCATTAAAAATATCATAGAAGGAAAGATAGAAGCCAGAAGAGGAAGAGGAAGACTTAGAAGATAATTTTTAGACCAAATTAAGGAGAAGGCGAAAGTCATGTCGTATAGGGAGGTCAAGGATTTGGCCGAAGATAGAAATACCTGGAAAAAACTCCACGGACAGGAGCCTAGCTGCTAAATATTGAATGAATGAAACTTCAATATCAGGTTTTATGCAAATCAATGCAGAAGTTTAGGCGTGAAAAGGTGAAAAACGTACATCCTTACAAATATTTATATCTATAAATAAAATACCATTTAAGTTTTACGAATACAAGCTACTATTAAGAACTTCACTAAGCTAATCAATTTGGCTAAATGTGGAGAATGCCTAGTCTAGAATTACCGGAACACACTATTCAACGCATGTTGGCAGACTTTTCGTTTTGAGGGCTGGTTGCTACCCAGGCGAGTACAAGAAAAGGCTTTACCACCAATCATATCACATCGTATTATTACTATTACAAATGAAGAAAGTTTGAAAGTAGCTCCAGTGACAGACAAAGTGAAGAGCGGAAGGTTATCTTGGTATGGGCATGTGATGCGTAGAGAGGAAATGCATGTGACTAGAAGAAGTTTGGATATGGTTGTACGAGGTAGTGGAAATAGAAGATGAACTAGGAATATATGAAATAAAAGGGAGTGAATGTATATATGACAGCTGACAGAATCGTGCAAGAGGATAATTTGATTAGCCGACCCCACCTAGTGGGAAAAGGTTGAAGAAGAAGAAGATTAAGCATAAGCAGCCCACTACACGTTCCCACTGCTGGGACTCGGGGCCTTCTCTCACGAGGAGAGAGATATAGGCCATAATCCACCACGCTGGCCAAGTGCGGGTTAGCAGATGACATACGTCTTCGGATATTGTGGTCCTCAAACATGTCGGTTTCCTCACGATGTTTTCCTTCACCGTAAAGCGAGTGCAAGCAAATCCACACATAACTTGAAAAACAAGTCATTGGTGCAGGGCCGAGATCAAACCAAGGGTAGAAGAAGATTGATTTTACAAATTAAAATAAAATATCTGAAGTCACAAGTTACAGCAAAAACAAGAGCCGGAAACTTCTTAAATTATTATCTCATATTTTTATGTAAGCCGTGGTTTTATAACATCATTGTAAGAAACGTTTCCACAAAATAGCGGCAACACTCAGTTCGTACAAAGGTGGGACTCAAACGTTTATATTTTTATAGAAATACTACAAAAAGGTATTTTCCTGTGAAACGTACACCTAAACAAACTATCGCTGGAAACCGCAACGTGTTTTACTAGGGATGGGAAAGGTTAATCGAATAAAAATAAAAATCAAATCAAATACATCTTTATTTAAATAACGTTACAAAGTCATGTGTAGGTATTTAATTTAAGTTATAAGGTATACATACTTATTCTAAGGACACTCCTCGAAAACTATTGTAAAATTAAATTGGTAATCGAAATCGTTCGAGTGCATCGCGAGACTGAACCGATTCGTTTTAGGTAAGCGCGCTTCACCATAGACCTCAATGTAATTTACCATCAGGTGAATTTGGTCAAGCGCTAACCTATGCTGAAACAAAAAAATATTTTTTACTCTAAATAGATCAGCGCGCAATTGCAATTATATTTTCGAACAATTATTTGAAAATTCTTTAATTCGAATAAGTTTTACACAACACTACTGTACAGTAATCGACTACACTGCATTGAAAATAAAACCACTGGAGCAAGATAATAATGGAATATAGAATATTGTTCTATTGTTGTTCGATGGAACGTTCTAGAACATTCCAGATAAAACTTCTGTACTATGTACTACTCTGTGGACCTGCAAGTGACTCGCTTTACTCGTATATTGCAGTGGATGTAGTGTCATGTGTTAGATTGAAAATTTATTTCGCAAAGAATCAAATTATTTGAGTGGAGAAGTTTTTATTTTTACCTAAGATTTTTTTAGACAAATTCTGTTAAAAATTGGCCAAGTGCGAGTTGAGCTCGCGCATGAAGGGTTCCGTACCATTGTTGTATGGGAGCCCCCTCTCAAATAGTTATTTTATTAAAATTTTATTAATTTATTTGAAAGGTAATGTACATTTATACATTCTTTGAAAAATTTAGGTGTCTACATGCTACCGTTATTGATATATAGCACTAAAAAAATACGAAAAAACGCGTTTACTGTATGGGGACCTCCCTTAATATTTTATTTTTTCTTAATTTTCAGTATTTGTTGTTATAGCGGCACAAGAAATACATATTGTGTGAAAGTTTCAGCTTTCTAGCTATTACGGTTTATGAGATACAGCCTGGAGACTGACAGACACATAGCTGAGTTTTAGTAATAGAGTCCCGTTTTTATCTTTTAGGCACGGAACCCTAAATTATTTGAAAGGCAGAGCTTAAGTACCTAAACATAATTGTTGTATATAAAGGAGCAGGTTAAAAACCAGTGCCGGAATACCTTGTGTACTCACAGCACATGCTGAACCTGCTCCTTTTGTGCACATACATAGTACTATACTACTATATTAATTATGCTTGAAATGATTTAATGTGTGCACAATAAACGTTTGTCTTTCTTTCTTTAGTTTGTTATATATGGATGGACCAAAATGTGCCATACTCGAGGATCCAGACTTTGTACGTGAAATGCCCTTGTTTAGTATTAGGTCTTTTCGCCTTTTTTGCGTTTGCTTCCTCCCTACTTTTTTGCGAACGCATATAAAACGAGTTTGCCATTTCCCGAAACCAAAAACAGCTATGCATATTTATTTATTCTGAAAAAGACAAACCAATTATAACTGTGTACCACTTACTTGGATCCTTAATTAGCGGATATCAACATTTGTTCCGAGAGTTGAAAGGGAATACAAGCGTTAATTAATCACTCGACAGCTCTTTGAAAGCATTACGTTATGTTTTTTTGAAGTGGTTTGGTTGTATTTTTCTTGTGATGCTAATTTTTTCAATTATAGATCGAAGATAGGTGTTGACGCAATAAATTCATATTGAATCAACCTTTGACAATATTGAAATATTGAGATTGTAGAAAACAAAAAAGTTTTTTAATTTTCATTTTTTTCTACAGAAGCACAACATTTATTAAATTTAAAAGCGGTACTAATAATTAAACTTATACAAATATTAAACTTAATTATTATAATTTCATGATGTTTATATTTTCTAGTTATAATCATGTGATTTTTTTTGAGCATCAGTGTAATTTCTGACTGTTTAAAATGTATTTATGTAAATTAGCAGTTAAGTAAAATTTAATGCCTTTGAAATCAATTTATTATTTTAATTTTATTCAGGATTTTAAACATTTTTTCTTACTATGCTGTTTTGCCAATATCAACTTAGACTCGCCAGAGATTCTCAACATTTTTTTTAACCTGACACTCCCGGGTAAACCGTAACAAGGGCACGCGGTTGTAAGTTTTAATGAACTGCTAACGATCCGGACATCCGACCGGTTTCGGCAGACAATCTCAAACTTTGAATTTCAATATTGTTTTTTTTTCTAAATATTATATATCATGTTTGTCTGCAATACAGTATTGTAGACCTTGCGATGGATGCGATTGATGAATATTTCAGGTGCCAACATTTAGCGCCTAATCCCGCTTAAATGATAGGCCTTTGTTTTTTTTTTCAGTTGTATTATCCTCAATTCAAAGTTAGGAATCGTTAGAGTTCCAAAACACGATTACTACCTAAAACCTGCTAGATAGTTCGATAATAGGCGGCCTTATCGTCCGAAGCGATTTCTTCGAGACAACCTTTGTATGGAAAAGTGAGAAAAGAAGAAGGGAGATGTACAAAAAAAATACAAGAATAAAAAAAAAAAAAAAAATAACGACATAAACAAAAAAAGGATAAATTAAATGTCCTTACTTATTCTTCCTTTTCTTCGTTTTTAAGTTTTTAAGGCGCCCGAAGGCCTCTGACTTGGCTTAACGACTTCTTGTACTAAGATTAACAACTGGGACCCACAATTTAACGTGTCAACCTACCCATGGTAGCGCCCAGATGAAAATGTCACTTAAAAAACGACAGTCTTGTGCATAGCCACCCATCTAAACACCGTCCGCATCGACCGTTGCTTAGTTTCGATGATCGCGTCAGATCACTTTAGCTAGCCGAGCTACAGGCGCTACTGACTAACTTAAATAATAAAATACTTTCATATATAATAAACTAGCTGACCCGGCAAACTTTGTTTTGTCTCACTTAGGGGTATGAAAAATAGATAGTGTAGCTTATATGACACGTTCGTAGATTTACCATATCAGCGCCATCTATTGATTACTTACTCAACCCAGTCGAAAGGTATCGACATCTGTTAGAATCATTTGGAGTTAACAGATAATTGTGACTGTCAAATAATAAAAGACAATAATTAGCAATAAATTAAAATTGCAACTATAATTTGAGATTTAAACTATCCTATCTCTCAAGTTTGATTGAACTGCACGTGGTGTGCGAATTTTATTATAATCGGTTTAGTGGTTAAGGAGTCCATTGAGGACAAACATTGTGACACGAGATTTATGTATATGAAGTGTAATTCCATAGAATGTACCTACGTGTTGTCCCACTTCAGCGTAAACAAAATATCCGGATAAACAAGCTCACGCGCCGGCACAAGTTTTAATGAACCAGTGAAGTCTGGAACCGGTTATATCCGGTTGTATCTTGTTTAAAATACAGGTAATGTACAACAGAAGGGAAAGTCGGATACTGCTACGTTTTATCTACTTTAATTTCATTTCTTATTTAAAACCATATATATGTAGTTAATAAAGTTAATAAGTAAGTGTGGCCGTTTACTACGCGAAAATATATATAGTTATGTTTTCCATGTGCACTATTTATTACGATTGATAAATGTTATCAATATAACCTCATTTTTTTTCAATAATTCTCAGTATTCTTCTGGAAAGAAGTTCTGCTAGGTTCAAAGCAATCACCATGTTCATTATTTTATAAATCTCATATTGTAAGTTTTAGATAAGCCTTGTGTTTTAAGATGTTTTTATAATCATATCTATAACAGTTAGGAGATTACGTACACCGGCATTGTTATTTATTGCATTTGTCATTTATCAATAAAAAATTTAAAATTGAACTGAATTGAATCAATATAATAATTCGTTTTGCGCAGCAAATTGATTAAAATTGACTTAATGATTATTCAATATTTTCATAAGCTAGGTTTAGCGTGAGACTTATGAAAATCTGCCTGCGTGTAGGTCGCTTTTCGCGTAACCAGTAGAAACTACATTACAAACTACATTTATCCAGACCTGTAATAGATTCAAATAATTCTATAGTATCCTATTACTGTGCCAATTTTACGAGTATATAGAGCTTACATTGCCAAGATATCGATCGCATCTGTCGTTTCGCATTCGATTACTGAGATTTTAGTTGCAGCGTGATGTTATATAGCCTAAAGCCTTCTTCAATAAATGGTCTATTCAACACCTAAATATTTTTATTTTATATTTTTATTTTTTCTTTAGGACACATCATTCACACACGGCTGGTTAGCCCCATACTGAACCATTTCTAGCTCGTATTATGGTTGCTAACACAACTGATATACTACATATACATACATACATATTATATATAAAAACATATTTAACACCCAGACCCACAGCCAACAAATTTAGTTAAGCACAAAGATGTTGACCGGGCCGGGAATCGAACCCGGAACTTTCGGATTAGCAGCTTTATAATATTTGTATAGATATGGCAGAAAAAGAAAATTTGTTTCGCTTGCTTCGTTCACTAGGTTAATAAAAGTTTTTTTTACTACAAAAAATTGAATGAGGGTAGATGCATTTTATCCATTCAGAGCAAGTTCACTGCGCTACGTGTTTAACATATCCAGTTTTATCGAACTCAGGCCCGATTGGAAGTTCGGAATTTAATGATTCTATTTGAGAGGTTTCGATGTAGGAATCTCTAGTGCGCGTAGATTTTTATCGACTCGGTTTACCGTATAGATTTTATCGAACCCCAATTATGTCTTGCAATATCGATAAAAATTCTGCCTTTGAAAACGGTTTTTTTTTTCTTGCTATTTGGATTTATTATTATTATTATTATTAGCTTTTTTTTGGTAAATTAGTGTAAACTTTAAGCAACACAGTTGTAATACAGGATTAAAAGGAGTGGTATTATTTTTGATTTGCAGTTATTTTTGATCGAATATAGATAATCATCACATTTGATATCGTAAAGCAGGCGAGCTAAAAAATTATTGATAGATTGCGTGAATGATACTCGTAATTCTAATAATAATGTACGTGATAATGGCCATGCTCTGGCGTAAATAGCTTTCAAGCTTTGACTTGGCTTGTCTATTGTTTGCATTAAACCTTGGTGGGTTGGTCATCTGGACCTTGGTAGTGCCCAAATGTGACTGCCACTTCTTAATTAGGTTTAACCTCTTCAAGGTTTTTTTCATTGCTCTTATCATTATTAGTTAATGTATGGATAGAATATTACTAACTTTACAAAAAGTGTAAAGTTAGTAATCTTCTATCTTCTAATATAAAAAAATCTATGTCACAATGTTAGTTACCGTACTGCTCCGAAACGGCTGGACCAATTTGACTGAATTTTATATGCATATTCAGTAGAACTGAAAATTCGCTACTATCGATTTTTTTACGCCTAAGTGTTAAAAAACAACCCTTAAATTTTTACTTAAGTCAAAACAACGTTTGTCAGGTCAGCTAGTAAAAAAAAAAAAATCATACAGTCGAATATAAATATAATCACCTCCTTTTTTGAAGTCGGTTAATAAAATACAGTCCTCTGCAAGCTCACCCATCCAAAGACTATCCGCACTGGTGGTTGCTTTGGTAACTTCAGTTACCGTATCTTATCACTTTGAAGATGTAAGCAGATATGTCTGATATGCCTCAAAACTTAAAACTTTGATAGTCAAGTAAAAGGCGAAGTCTTGTCACAGTACACATTTCGATTCGTACAGCTTATTGCTTCATTAAAAGTTGCTAAAAGTTCGCAGTGCTTCCAGGAATGTGGGCGGAAAACTGCAATTTTGTTTTGAAAGTTGGCTCCTATGCTTTGGCTAAACGGTACGCGGTATTTTTCTGCCTTAGGAGTTTCCGTGTTTGTTTTAAGACTTTGCATCTAAAAGTAAAAAGCGAGTGTGGCTCGGTGGTTATAACGTCTGCTTTTCAATCAGACGGTTCGATCCCTGCCCTACACCAATGACTTGTTTTTTCAAGTTATGTGTGGATTTGCACTCGCTTTATGGTGAAGGAAAACATCGGGAGGATACCGGGTGTTTGAGGACCACAATATCCGGAGATGTATGTCATCCGCCAAACCGCACTTGGCCAGCGTGGTGGATATGCCAATATCTCTCTCCTCGTGAGAGAAAGCCCCGAGTTGCAGCAGTGAGAACGTATAGTGGGCTGCTTATGCTATGCTATCTAAAAGGAAAAACGGGACCCTAATATTAGCCTCCGCTGTTTATCTGTATGACATCAGACTGTGTTTACATAAACCGTGATAGCTACAAAGCTGACATTTTCATAAATTATGTACTTTTGTTGCTACTTTAACAACTAATAATAAAAAATAAAAATATTAAGGTTCCCTATACAATAAACGTGTTTTTTTTGTATTTATATATAATGGTCAATATTTAAAACGGGAACAACTAGACGCTTAAAACTTTTTGCAGAATGTTTAGTTGATTTTTAAAAACAAATATTGACCGGGCTTCCATACAACAAAAAATTGCTATTTATCTTCTTCTAATATGTATAATTTCCATGTCACAATATTAATTACCGTACTCCTCCGAATCGGCTTGACCGATTTTTACCAAAATGTGTATGCATATTCAGTAGGTCTGAGAATTGGCTACTATCTATTTTCCATACGCTTAACTGATGAGGGTAACTGTATATAAGGCAAAGCAACGTTTGCCGGGTCAGCTAGTTTCATACAAAACAACAGCACATAAGCAATTGTTGCACCGTATTATTAATTTTTCATCAAAAATTACTACTCTAGGCATCCCCGACTAGTCGGCTTTTTTACTGTCTACTTATCAGCCAAAGCCATAGTCGGTCGACACGTCTGTACAGATTAGCAAAATGAATGAAAATGAAAAATATTTATTGACCAAAAAACTTATTATAACCTAAAGTATATCTAGTGGTTGCTTCACTAGGTGGTTGGCCTGTATCGAAGCAACCTTCTCCAGTTACCCTAAAACTTATCCTCTAAACAAGACAACACAAATTATTACACTAACATTACAATAATATCTAATATCTTACATTTATTTTACAATTTTTAACATATCTTCTGTTGAGTCATAAGATAACGATTGCAACCAGTTCCGTATTATAAATGTAGCTTAAGGTAATCTCATATTCTTTAAGTCACAAAATTTTATAACTTTGCTGTATATATACTTATTAATAAAACCCCCAAAACGCTGGGCAAAACTGGTGGGCAAATATGCTAGCGTTATATTTTAAATCTATGTTTGCATTCTGAGAGCAGTACCGAATGGATGGCCGGCGTTTTTTCCGTTTGTCGTCAAAAGAGTCGATTTCGAGAGCAATATTCTGAAATTTTAGAACCATGTGCCATTTCTATTTGGCTTGAACATGGCTGAGAGGCTTTGAAATTTGAATCCATGCATGTAGCATCGGTTTTTCGTCGTGATTTTAAGTTCGTTTTGCACATGGTGAGCGGTTGAACGAATAAACTTGGGACGTGAGGGAAGTTGGATTAACAAAGATATTACTGCTAGCTGCGGTCCCCCGATGTTACCCGCGTTAATCCGGAATAAAAACAGTAGGTGAAAAAAGCCTATGTGTTAATCGAGGGTGTAACGTATCTGACCCCCCCACCCCCGTGGGGCCCCGCATTGTCGAGGCGGGGGGGCTCAGTAACCGTGGCCTGGTCACCCGATCAGTTTTGAGCTACTAAAATGCAAACTTTTTTTTTGAGCTACAGTAACTAACTACTACTTATTATACGCATGTTATAAAGATTCTAAGGAAGCCATATTAATATTTTCGATCTAATTATGTTTTGTATTATTAAATTATGAAATGAATAACGGATAGTGCTGTTTCCAACTTGTTAGATGATGTACTTTTAAATTAAACGTCAAACGAAGACTTACGAAATATTTTAACTTAGGTATCAACCTTTTAATAAGGTATCATCATTTTACATAGTTATCAACGTTTTAAGATCGCTTTTATTATTTCTCGGCACCGTTTGTTACTTACGTCACAAATATAATAATCTCCGATAACCAAACTGTCATCTCAAATCAAAATCAAATCATTTAATAACCTTATGACTACTTCTGTCATACACGGCACGTCACTTACAAATAACATTTTATTCAAATTATATAATTTTTAAGAACTACACTCACTGCACTGTAGGTATGTTTCGAAGAAAGTCCCGCACGTTATTTATCCAAGCGTTAGGACATGCAGACGGTGTCTTGGGAATACCCTTGCACGTTGATGAGAAGGTTTGTCGTATTTGCCACGAACGTTTCGTGAATTCGTGTCTTTTGCATCTAGATCCGTCTTTCAAAATAATCCATCAATAGAGCTATATTAAAAAGCGAGTGTGGCTCGGTGGTTTAAACGTCTGTTTTTCTATCAGACGGCCCCTGGTGCGATCCCGGCCCTACACCAATGACTTGTTTTTCAAGTTGGATTTGCACTCGTTATATAACAGAGCATTCATATCTTTTGACAACACAACAGCTTAAATAAATTAATGTTAACGAAGAAACTTAGGGTTGTTGTATTCCAATGTTTCATAAATGGGCTATTGTATTTATTACTAATTACTTGAAGAATGATATTGGAATTATTTCTTATTCTATTTACAGTATTGATAGCCAATAACTTGTGATTCTATATTACCCTATACAAAGAAAGGATGAACATTGTAAACTGTTCACGTAAGGCATCTTAATATTTTCGCGTAGAAAACGGTCACACTTACTTATTATTAAAAGTTGGAATGAGTCCAACTTTTAATAAAGAAATCATAATTCATAAGAAGAAAGCACTCCATCAAGTCAAACAAACATTATCGACTACAAATCAAGCTAACTAGCTTCGTGTCCCTGAATAATGCAGAGTTGGGTCGATTCTCGACTCTTGGGCTTTTATACGGAACCACTGAACGAATGGATTGCATAAAAATAGTTTGGGAGCACTTGGAAATAATTATCTCATTACTTTTAATTTATTTTTTATTAATATTTTTTAGCATATTTTGACGACCTCGTTGGCGTAATGGTTACCATGCCGGATTGCCAATCAGAAGATTACGGGTACGATTCCCGGCTCGGCCAACATCTTTGAGCTTAACTAAATTTGTTGGCTGTGGATCTGGGTGTTAAATATGTATCTATATTTATAGAGATATATATACATGTATGTATTTTAATGTAGTATATCAGTTGTGTTAGCAACCATAATACAAACTAGCAACCATTGAGTAAGTTTTTTTTACACCTGATTCCCATCTTCTATCGAGCATTTCGGAAAGTGTACTTTGGACTCGGTAAAGAGACACCTATACAGAGTTGAAGCTTCAAACTTCCGTACAAATTCTTTGCATCACCTTTATTGTTAGGACAGCGAAGTTTTGGAACTCTCTACCTAAGTCTATGTTTCCTGAGAGGCAACTTTCAAATGGTGAGAAAATAGGTATATTCTAGGCAAACGTGCCTCGTCTCAGGCCTAAACGTAGCTTTACATCAGGCAAGCTGTAGTCTAAAGAAAACCTACCAAGAGTACAAAAATACTTTCGACTAAGCTTCATTGATAGCTTCAGGTCATATAATTCTTATTTAGTAATCAAAAGTTGAAAATAAACATACTAACACTTAGTTATAATATCCCGTATCACCCAGTCTAGGAGAGTCAAGAATGGATTGCATAAAAATAAATCCCATTCAAAGCGGGCTGATAGAGGATGCTGCAGATTCACAATAAATAAGATCACGGACAATGGCATGGATATAGCGAAAAAATCCCAAGACGCCATGAAAGTGAGGGAAAATGGGAAAGCTTTTATTTCTTACCTTTATTGTGATACTTATTGTTGTCAACAAAACACTCAAATTAATTTACTGAAAGGTTTTTTGAATGAACTCAGCTTGAAATCCCACTGAACGTGAGTTTTATCCCAATGAGTTTGAACTTGAAACATCGTAAGCCATAGAAAGAAAAAGAAAGTGGGAAGAAAACCATAGAAAGTAAAAGACGTATTTACCAACTAGTTGCTACTAATGAATTTAATCTTTCATGCATACATTATACCCAATGCAAAATCTATAATATAAAAATAAGTCGGGGTTTCCTTCCTGACGCTATAACTCCAGAACGCACTATCGATTTCCACGTTTTTGCATTCGTTGGAAAGCTCACGAGCTCCGTGAGGTTTGTAGCAAACAAAACTCAGGCAAAATTCAATTCGCAAAAAAATTGACGCGGGTGGAGCCGCGGGCAATCACAGCTATTTATATATGTATTTTAAATTAGTAAGTGTTCGATATCAAAATATGAATATATAAAGTAGACTGTCTAATATACCGTTTAGTGCGTGGTGATAGAACTTGTCAGTTGTTGCTAGTCAAACAAAGGCGGACACTAGAAAATGACACCGGGACCTACAGTTTAACGCATCATCCGACCTACGGAAGCGTCTAGATTAAAATACCCCTTTTTTAAAACACAGGCTTGGGCATGGTCCCCCATCCAATGACTCCGCATTGACTATTGCTTAACTTCCACGATCACTTCAGATCACTTAAGGCGAGATACAGGTGCTAAATTGACGTTATTCACTTCTACGTAGATATCTTACCAAACAAGTGCTAATGTGTGTAGTATTTAACAGGGTAAAATTTTTATTTAATGAAATTTGTAAGTTTATTTAATTTTATCTAACTAATGTTTTTAAGTATTAAGTAACTATTGTAGTATGACTTGCCTTTAACGTATGTTATTTAAGGCTAATAAAGTTCTGTATTTCTATATTTCCAAGCTGTAAATGAATAAAAAAACAACAGCATAAACTCTCTTTAGAACCATCCAGAATGTTCCTGAAGGGAATAGAACGCCGATCTATCTTCATTTGTTTCAGAACCACAGCCGGCAGTAGCAACACACAAAATAATTAACCGGTTTGTCGACCCTGGTGCACTGTACCGGTCTCGTTTTTATCCCTATATTGCTTTGACGACCTCGTTGGCGTAAAGGTTACCATGCCGGCCTGCTAATCAGAAGGTTCCGGGTTCGATTCCCGGCCCGGTCAACATCTTTGTGCTTAACTAAATTTGTTGGCTGTGGGTCTGGGTGTTAAATATGTATTTATATAATATGTATGTATGTATATGTAGTATACCAGCTGTGTTAGCAACCATAATACGAGCTAGAAATGGTTCAGTATGGGGCTAACCAGCCGTGTGTGAATGTGTCCCAATATTTATATTTATTTATTTATTTTTATTTTAGCCTCCGATGCAAAAAAGACAGGTGTTTTTAGTTTGACGTCTTTGTGTGTATGTGTGTGTGTGTGTGTATGTGGCATTGTAGTTCCCGAACGTACAACCGAAATGACGATAGTTTTCTTTTTTATAACTCAGTCAATATGAGTATCAAATGAAACACCTTGATAAATAGAATACAAAGATTTTTATAAGGTTGCTACCACAAAATTTTGTGTCGGATTCTAAATTTTCAATTTATACTTGTTTTGTTAAAAGAAACTGTTATTTTAAAACATTGCTATCTATAAATTGATTGTTAAGAAGAATGTCGTAGAAAAATGTAAATATTACAACTTTTGCTTTGATTTTTATGTACATTATATCGGTGAGATTTAGCTTAAGGGACTTTCAAAACTTGAAATTTTGTTAAGTTCAGGTAAAAAAGCCATTGTATTTTAATTATTTCATAATCAAGATATTTACATACTTCCAAAAATATATAAAATATATCTTTGGAAGCTTATACCTAAGAGCATATCTTTTAGTAATAAGTGAAAATATCCATTTCTCTGATCCCCAACCAAACATGAAATAACTTTTGAATAAGAAAACCACATTTCCAAACCAAACAAACCCAAAGCTTAAAATATCAATGGCTCACCAACGTTCACCAAAATAGCTCCCTTCGATCTCGTATTTGCAATAAAAATATTTGAGCAACTTTATGAGGCAGTCCGGGACAAGTGCGCAAGTCGATTTCCTATGTAGAATACAGGAGGATGTGACCCCGGCATAAGGCGGAGGCTTAGTACGTAAGATAGCGATGCAGTTGTAGAAATGCATGGTAGAAATTCGGTTTTCATCTTCTTTGTAAGACTTTTATTATTTTGTAACATTAACATGGTAAAAACATTAACATCGTGATAACTTATATAACCACGTATAACCTATCACGTTGTTAACGTTTGCTTTGTTTAACATTAACATGGTAAAAAGATTAAAATCGTGATAACTTATATAACTACGTATAGCCTATCACGCTGTTAACGTTTTTGCCTTGTTCATGTTTCAAATTAATAAAACTCTGACAAGAAAGATAAAGATTAGAATCGTGATATAAGTTATCACGATGTTAATGTTTTTACTATGTGGTGGGTTATACGTGAATATAATGGCGATGCAGTTGTAGAAATGCATGATGGAAATTCGATGTTCATCTTCTTTGTAAGACCTTTATTACTTTGAAAACATTAATATAGTAAAAATATTAACAACACGCAATGTGAAAGCTGATTTTATAAAAATGCAAAAAGTAACTAACCAGGTTGAAGCACACTGACTGACTTAACTTAACGACTGCTAGTACTAAGAATAACAGGTGGGACCTACAATTTAGGCGTTTTAACGTGTTTTTTAGACCTACGGTATCGCCCAGATGAAAATGCAATTTTTTTAAAGTCTTGACTATGGTCACCTTTCCAAAGACTGTGTCCGTTGACCGTTGCTTAACTTCGATGATTGCGTTATATCACCTTAGTTAGCCGAGCTAAAGATGGCACAAATAATAAATGCATTTCAAATCCAAAAACAAACTTTTTTACTTCTCTTTTTTTCTTGATCAACTACTAAGGAAAGGGAAAGTGGAATTGAAACAAAACGGCACGAACCCTATCAACGCTAAATCTATCAACGGTCAAAATGATCTTTCCACGTGAACTGTAAAATACCCCAAACTTAAAGGTACCCTATCCTGTCACCGGAAACACGCAAATGCGAAGGCCATGTATCTTTTCATTTAAATCTCATAATCCTTCCATGGTGCGATGTAATCCGCTCCGCTCACCACCAAACCGCATTCCATAATGTGTTTAGAGAGCTCTCAAAGTAAATGCGTGTGGGAATTCCCTTTTACCGCCCATGTGTCCCAAGACACGGGACGTTATGTCCTGGGGAGGAGAGGCGACGGTCACTTTGGGTAAGGTTTTAAGCGGTCACAGTTCAGTCAAGCATGTAATTCCATTTCTTAGATAAGCGAATTGGAGAAATTCTGTAATGCTTATTATAAGGGTACAAAATATATGAATATAGGTTCCTTCTAGGCAAGTGTGTTACATCTTAGACCACAGTTAAGCTTAACATCAGGCAAGCTGCGGTCAAACGTAAGCCTATTCATCAATAAAAAAAAAAAAAAAAAAAACTTGTCTCACAGGGCGTTCGATCGATTCACAACAATAAATTTGAGCTTCCAGTGAAGAAAAACGTCTTGAAGAGACCATAGCATGATGGTAGGGCATTTTATAGTGCCCTTCTAACTACTATCGAGATGAAAATCTATTTCCAAACGCCTAACGATGTGTTCCGGCAGCTTTCCTTCAATTGGGATGTAATTATTTTAGATTTAGATTATTTACATTCCAAACTAGGCAATCTCCATAACTGGTCGGATTGTCTGTAAAATGTGTAATTAATCTAAATGGGTATTGTTAGCCATATGACAAGCAGTTTTCACATCAGAGGCCCTTGAAATTGAAAGGATTGAAAAAGAGCTTGGTCACTTAGCTCATATGAAAAAGGATTTGAAGACCAAACGTGTGTGGTAAAAAGCAAAAAAAAATAAACAATTTAAAAAAACCTTATTCTATGTTTTTTTTTCAGTTTAAATCACTTACAATACTATTATGTGCATCGTATTGCTTAAGCTTTGTAAATATTTAAGAAAAAAATGTAGATTAATTGACTTATAATACTTAAGGTACAACATATTAGGCAATACTACCTAATAACACATTAAAGTAAAAAATAACATCACCTCCTATACTATAAAAACGTCATAACTCCGAAATGTACTTGTGTCCAGTTACCGTTCCACTTCTGATACCCCGAGGGGAGGCCGAATGTGAACTTTCAGATTAGGTTTTTCAATATAAGTTTGTAACATGGCCCTTAACCTAATAGAATTGCCGACTTGAGAGCTCTGACTCTTCTGCTAAGTTGTTTAGTGCCAGAAAATAGGCCGATGAAAAAAGAAAGGCAAAACTGTTAAAAAGTTCTTTTAAAAGTCAAAGTTAGTTCCGAAAGTATCTGTCAAAATCAATAGAGCGAAACTTAGAATCAGAGGCTTAGTACCTAAAAAAGTTGTCTTAAACATAAAGGCTGGTCTGAGAACTGTGTTTTAACAACTTCTTTATACTCGATTAGTTTCAAAAATCTAGTAAATAAAGTATTATCATCAGCATCAACCCGTCTTCGGCCTCTGCTGATTACCATCTGCTGGCCAGATCCAAAGGCCTATGACTATGCTTAACGACTACTTAGACTAAACTAACAGTCGGGCACTACAATTTAACGTGTTATCCGACCCCCAGTAACACTCAGATGAAATTACTATTTTTAAAACGTTTTAGTCTTTTTTTTTTTTTGTAATCCATGATAGGTTAGCGTTTGACTACAGTTAGCCTGATGTTAAGCTGCACTGCAGTCTACGGTGTGGCACGCTTACCTAGAAGATACCTATTAACTCTACTTTTGAAGGCCCCCGCATGATACCTCTCAGGAAACAGAGACTCAGGTAGTGAGTTCCAAAGCTTCGCAGTCCTAACAATAAAGGTCGACGCAAAGCGTTTTGTAAAGCGTTGTTCTTTTGCATGGTCACCCATCCAAACTCTGTCCGCATCAACCGCTGCTTAACATCGATGATCGCGTCAAATCACCTTAGCTAGCCGAGTTACGGACCTAATAGGAACTAATACTTTTTCTCAGAACACGTTTCGTAGCGGTTACTCGAAATTCATATTTTATTACAAGATAACCATCGCTCAATCGTTAGTTAATCACAGACTTAACTGCCAACAATACAGTTTGGTTGCAAACGGTTCCGATAACTTGCAAATTGCAATTCCGTTTGAGAATGTTCGGTGAAACTCGAAGGTACAGGTCTATTAAGACATTTTGTGGAAGGCAATCTTAGATAGATTAATAATAATAATAATAAATATATTTATTTGCAATTTACATTATCATTTGCGCACAGACGAATTTGCTTATAATAAAATTAATGTCCTTATTGATGTCTAAATACAACCTTGTGCTAAATTATAACACTTATAGCAAATAAAACTAACACATAATAATTATAACAGTAGTGATACTAAAGAAAGATGGTATGGTAGAAAAATTTGCACGTACCTAATAATCTAATCTAAATATTTCTAATCACATGTTATATACTTACATGTTATTTACAGATTAACTAGTAATAATAAAACTGCTGTTTAAAAGGTAATATTATCTATGTATATTTATTGTAGCTCCTATACTAAGGCTAACAAAGGTGATCTGACGCGATCATCGAAGCTTAGCAACGGTCGATGCGGACATTCTTTGATGGGTGACCATACACAAAACTGTCTTTAAAAAGTGGTGTTTTCAACTGAGCGCTACCGCGATGTCAAGTTAAATTGTTGGTCCCGGTTGTTTGTCTTAGTACAAACAGTCGTTAAGGGAAGACAGAGGCCTTCGGGTAGCTTGAAAACTATTGACACCAGAGCTTGGCCACTTATCTCGTACGAATAAAAAATCTATGATATTATGCAGTTAATGAAATATTATTTTTATTTAATCGAGTTATATAATACAATATTAGAAGCAAAAAGATAATAATATTCGAAGAAATTTTAAAATTATTAAAATGTATATCAACTAGCAGTATGAATGTAGCACCTATAGCTTGGCTAGCTAAAATGATCTGTTGTGATCATCGAAGTTAAGCAACGGTCGATGCGGACGGTGTTTAGATGCGTGACCATGAACAAGACTGTCGTATTAAAAATGGCTTTGACATCTGGGCGCTACCATGGGTCGAATGACACGTTAAATTGTAGATCCCGGCTGTTAGTCTTAGTACAAATAGTCGTTAAGCCAAGTCAGAAGCCTACGGGTGGCTTGAAAACTCCTGACACAAGAACTAGGCCACTTAGCTCAGACGAAGAAGAAGACTACTAGTATGAAAGCAGTTAAACAAAAATGCCTACATAAGTATTACTATACAACTATGAAAGACCAAAAAAAAATGAACTAAACTAAGTAAAGTAGACATAAAATAAGTAAAACCATTCTCATTAGTGCAAATAGTCCCTCGGCACATAAGAAATAAAACTGCAGCGCTAAAAATGTGCTAAAAGTTCTGCACGACACTAAACTTAGATAAAAATGTTCACACGCTAAGCAAACTTAAACTATTCATAATGTTTTTAGGCTTAGCCACAACCCTGAGTTGAATGTAATGAAATATTTCTAGTTTATGGGTCTAATTATAAGTAATTTATTTCTCATTTATAAGTAAGTAATTTATTAGTAATTTATTATTGTATTATAAGTAATTTATTTCATTTCTATATTTTTCTAAATATAATTCTCAATAATAATAATATTACATTTCTTTGCAATTTGATGTATATCAGACTTTCGCGGACCTTATAATTATATGGTATGTTTAGCAATAAGACATAATATAAATGTAAATGACCTAACAAAAATAATTAATGTCAGTAGATGTGATAAACATACATTTATATATAACTTGAGCATGATAAAGTGAAAATTACATTAAAATTAATTAACAATAGATAGAAAAAAAGAAAAAATTGAGTATTACATTTTTTATCAAAGTCGGTTTTCCAATGTTTCATTATTCACTTGTTACAGGCTAACTGAATCTAGCCCTCCACTGCCTTTGCCCCAAGTATAGCATAAGCAGCCCACTATACGTTCCCACTGCTGGGACTTGGGGTCTACCCTCACGACGAGAGAGATATAGGCCATAATCCACCACGCTGGCCGAGTGCGGGTTGGCGGATGACACACGTCTTTGGAAATCGTGGTCCTCAAACATGCCGGTTTCCACATGATGTTTTCCTTCACAGTAAAGCGAATGCAAATCCACACATAACTTGAAAAACAAGTCGTTGGTGCAGGGCCAGGATCGAACCAGGGGCTGTCTGATGTAAAAGCAGATGTTTTTACCACCGAGCCACACTTGCTTTTTTTCACACATGGTATGTCTGAAGCCAGTTCAGTTAGATTCTCCTCGTTAAAAGTTTCCACCGTATTGCGGCCTCAGGCAAACTGGGCTAACTTTTTAGCATTACTCTATTTGTTTTAGGCTTTGTGCTATCAGATTTTTAGGTCTGCAGGTTCGTTTGGTGGGAATTGAATAGACGGAATCGTTGGAGTAAAACTGTTTCTGAAACTGATATTTTGATACGTAAGGCAGGTTGGTTATTATTAAAGGAAATGGAGTAGTTTTGTGCAACTTTTGACCTAAGAAATATTGGTTTTCTAAACAAATGTATTTCTTGTATTCGATACATTAAAATAAATAATGGCCAACCATCTTCCCCTTCCGCCCTATTAGTATGAGCTAAGTGGCCAAGCTCTAGTGTCCAGAGTTTTCAAGCCGCCCAAAGGCCTCTGACTTTGCTAAGACTAACAGCCGGGGCCTACAAATTAACGTGTTATCAGATCCACGGTAGCGGCTAGATGAAAATGTCTCTATAATTATAATAAATTTATTTATTCCTTATTACATTGTTTTATTAATTCCAATTTACATTTTATGACTATTAAAACGACAGTCTTGTGCATGGTCAAACACCGTCTACATCGACCTTTGCTTAGCTTCGACGAGTTTCATTAAAATTGTTTCCATGTTTTACTTTTTTTATTGGTTTTACCAGATGAGAGCTATCTAAGATCATATTGTGATCTAAGATATCTCTCATCTAGTAACTTATAAAAAACACATTTTAGTCTTGCAAAACTTTGTCTATTCTATCTTATTTATTAACCATTATTTACTCGTACCTTTAGCAAATTAGATTGTTTTAAAAACAAGGGACGAGTCGATCGTAGATACAACTAATATTTAATGGTTCGGAACCATTCGTGTGCGAGTCCACCGCAAACTTGGACGGTTATTTATAAAATATTCAATTAAATCCACTCGCCATTATAAAAAATGTACAAATTCAATAGTATCTGGCTATAAACGGAGCCCAGTCCGTGATACGTGTAGCGTTCTTTCCGATTTCCGGCCGGCGTCGGCGGCGGGCCATTTGCAATGTACGAGTAGCTTTTACGACTCTATGCCAGTGTGGGTGTGGACTGGTCGAGAGAAAAGTGCTTTAACCCTTAAAGGGACGAATTTTGTTTCACGTTTTAAAAACATATATATTTTGTGTAATAGACATGTATTACTGTCTAAGAAAAATGAGTAAAAAAATCTAGACATTAGTTTCCTATACTTTTTGACGTGACAACGTCTTAAATTAGGTTGCGGCTGGGAGTCACTTATGAAAAAGTGTAACGCCCGGTAACGTTACGATGAGTCACCGAACGAGAGAGAGGCCCGCCGAATGCCATGCGTCTCTCTCCCACTCAACTATGATCGGTCTGCCGCGCGCGCAGCACGCGGCAGACGTTGTCACGTAAAATCTTCGCCCGTAAAACTGACTTTACAGGCAACCATTTTTTTTTTGTTTGCAATAATGTGAGTGTTGTTTATAAACTACATTGCGCAATATAAAAAAAAATTAACGTCAATTTTATGTGTGATTTTTAGTATGTTGCTTAATAACAACATTGACCATTTAAGGGTTAATTATATTTTTAAATATTATATATATATTTAAAAATATAATTAAAGAAAACGGTCACATTTACTTATTATTAAAAGAATGAGTCCAACAGTTTTTTTGCACAACAGTTGCACGCGCGGATCTCGTCGTCGGCGGTCCGTGTAACACTCGCTCCTGAAGATGGTGCTCGGAAAGCACCGAAACTTAATAAATAAACACTAATAATCATACACATAAAGTAAATAATCACCTCCAATATGTCACTACATCTATAAATTATGTCCCCTCTTAACACGCCCCTAAGAAGAGAAACTAGCTCTCACAAACTCAGGGTATCCTAGCGTGAGAGCTAGGGACCTACACAAATACTACATAATCAATAAAATTTAAAATGATAAATTTGTTGATCCAATGTTAATATTGTAATAATTATAGTTTTTTCTTCAATGTAATTTGTGTTATATGTACATATATGTGTGTCAAATAAATGAATTATTATTATTATAAACTGTTGGACTCATTCCAACTTTTAAAAATAAGTAAGTGTGACCGTTTTCTACGCGAAAATATTAAGATGCTCTACGTGTTTACAATTTTCAAATATTACTTACTAAGAGTTACTATAAACTAGCGGAGGCTAAATAAAGCTTTTTATAATAAAATATAAACTAGCAGTTACCTGCAGCGCCCGCGTGTATGTCAGTTTTTGCGTCTGTTCCACCACCATGCAAATCCACATTAGTTTGTAGTACAAGCTATGTATCATAGATGGCGTAGTATGTGAAAAAATATTTTCCCTGTTCTCCTCCTTTTCTTACACATAAATACAGGCTTACTTTAGGCATTACCTAAGGTTAAGAGTGTCGCTTACTTGTGTGGTTACGCGCCCAGTCAGTCAAATGCCTGGCTGTGTGTAGAAAACAAACATATGTAATACAACATAGGCGTAAGCATTGGTAACTTACTATTTGTTCCTACCTCGCTGCATAAGTACAGGTTGGCGGATGACACACGTCTTCGGGTATTGCTGTCCTCAAACGTGTCGGTTTCCTCACGATGTTTTCTTTCACCGTAAAACGAGTGCAAAGCCCACACATTACTTGAAAAACAAGTCATTGGTGTAGGGCTGGAATCAAACCAGGGGCCATCTGATTGACAAGCAGGCGTTGTTTACCACCAAGCTACACCCGCATTTTTAATGTATATTTATTTTATTTTATCCAAAACTCTTTTAACTTTTGTATGTGACAGTACATCACTGTATTCGTACGGTGGGTAGATGTAATACGAACGTCTAAGTAAACTGGCTTCTGTGATAGTGAATGAAGATAGGAAGACCGGTTTGAAGGTTTATAGCTGATGTATCCTTCACTTATTCAGCGTTTACTTGTAATATCTCGGTTAAGTATACAGGGTGACCTTGAAGATTTTCCGATCAATCGAACAGAGCGCGAAGCGTATCTTTAAGGGCGTCATACATTGTTTTATCCCATCAACTGGCAAGCGGTCAGATACTGGTTCTTTTTAAAAACATTCATCTGGCAACCTTTTTTTTATTTTTTTTTTATTGATGTGTAGGCTTACGTTTGACCGCAGCTTGTCTGATGTTAAGCTTAACTGTGGTCTAAGATGTAACACCTAGAAGGAACCTATTTACTCTAGATTTGAAGACCCCCAAATTGTACTTCTCGGGAAAAAGAGACTCAGGCAGAGAGACAGATACTGGTTGTTTTTTTAATATTCTTTTTTGGATCCACAGTTTGGAATTGGAACCTTTGGAACCACAGACCAAGTGTTATAGACATTGGCATACTTATTTCCCCCTTCCACAAAAATTACCAGTTTTAGCATAAGATAATAGAAAGTGGTGCCAATCGATAGATTAATGGATCGGTGACCACGCACAAGACTGACGTTTTAAAGTGCCATTCTCATCTGGGCGATACAGTGGGTCGGATGACATGTTAAATTATAGGTCCCGGCTGTTAATCTTAGTACAAGTAGTCGTTAAGTCAAGTCGGGCGGCTTGAAAACTCTCGACACCAGAGCTTGGCCACTTAGCTCATAACATAGAAGAAGAAGAAGAAGCGAAATGATTGATTATAATTAATTTAATTTAAATTACTTAATACAATTACATAATTTGATTTGATTTATAAACTTAAACTTTTATATATCCTTAAAAAAATCGAGTACATCAAATAGATTTGTCTGGAACTTAAAAAAAATTACATATGTAATAGTTGATAATTACAATATCTATGTATTTAATAAAACCGATGTGACACTAGTTTTCTAGCTAAAAACCATCGAGATTGTAATATTCGAGTACTTTCTTTTAGTGAACATTTTTGCCTTACTTTATCTGCCTAATAACGGAATAACCCAGTTTTAAGCTAAGTTTATCTGAAGAACGCCATAGTATCGTTTGCTTGGAGAGAGTCGTAAAATGTGAGGGTAGTCGTTGTTTTGAAGACTATGATATTGTTAAAGGATCGTAAGTATCACCATATCATATGATATTGTTGAGTAACCAAATAATATACCATTTTAGGTCTTCTTCTTCTTCCTTACCTTATTCCACTAGGTGGGGTCAACACAGCAAATTTTCTTCTTCCACTCTCCTCAATCAGCCGCCGTCACTACACTCACTCCTTTCTCTCTCATGTCCTCATTCACACACTCCATCCATGTCTTCTTCAGTCAGCCTCTTGCCCTTCTTCCTTGCACTATATGACTAGCATTTTGGCCTGAGATTTCTTTCTCAGATACTTTTATTTTTATTATTAATCAGCCAAATAATGGCGCATGATAAAAACTGATATCTTGTCAAGGGTAACAACTATGTTTGTTTTCTTAAACTGTTAAACAAACAACTATGTATGTTTTCTAAAACTGTAAAACAAATAACTATTTTTGTTCCCTACCCGAAAAGTACTGAAAAATCCCTAAATACCAATACGTTATTGTTCGTAAGCTAAGCAGCTAAAACCCCAAAGTACATTATTCTATGTATATCAGTTAAACAGCGGCACGCCCGCAAACGCCGCTTGATTGCCAAATAATTGTTTTCACAACATATTCAAACTGCGAAATGAGCTATACGCGCTACTCAAATAATGCTGCAGTCAAGTTACGTACAGAACAGATACAGTAAATCATATTTTTTATTTATTTTTTAATTTGACCCACGGCTGGTTAGACCCATACTGAACCATTTCTAGCTCGTATATACTACATATACATACATACATATTATATATAAATACATATTTAACACCCAGACCCACAGCCAACAAATTTTGTTAAGCACAAAGATGTTGACCGGGCCGGGAATCGAAACCTTTTGATCAGCAGTCCGGCATGGTTACCTTTACGCCAACGAGGTCGTCAAAAATTAAATACAGCGAAGCTTTGGAACTCTCTACCTAAGTCTTTTTTTCCTCAGGGGGTCTTCAAAAGTAGGCTTAATAGGTATCTAGATAAGCGTGCCACATCGTAGACTACAGCGCAGTTTAACATCAGGCAAGCTGTAGTCAAACGCCAACTTATAAAGGGCAAAAAAATAATAATAATAATGAAAAAGTGTTCTTTTCATCTGGTCGATTGACACGTGGAATTGTAGGTCTCGGCTGTTAGTCTCAGTACAAGCAGACGTTACGCCAAATTAGGGGCCTTCGGGTGGCTTCAAAATCCTCGACACCAGAGGTTGGCCACTTAGCTTCACAAAGAAGTACAATTGTTTGTTTGACGCGAATAGGCTCCGAAACTACTAGACCGATTTGAAAAAATATATCACCGTTAGGAAGCTACATTATCTAGCTCTGAGTAACATAGGCTATATTTTGTTTCTCTTTGCAGATTATTTTAGCCCGTGCAAAGCCGGGATTGGCTACTAGTATAATAATAATAATACTTACTTACTATGATGGCTCACTAACCCGAAAATGGATCCTGGCCTCCGACACCAAGAGACGCCACTTTTCTCTATCCTGTGCTGTCTCCTGCCAGTCTGTGGCATGAAGTGCGCTCAGGTCTTGCTGCACTAGGTCTTCCCAGCGATACTTGAGACGACCAACCGGACGTCGGCCAATTAGGTCGTCCCAAGTATGCTCGCCTCACAGCCCGATCCTTTCCCATCCTTTCCACGTGACTGAACCAACGGAGCCGAAAAATAATAATAATATAATATAGGTACCTAATTCGATTATAAATGTTGTACAATATAAAATAAAATAAAAATAAAATAAAATAGCCTTTATTTCCCTAAAAATATTACATTTCATTCATTCATTCTTAAGTTGTTTAAAATTCTAATTAAATTTTTTTACAAACATATTTATTTAGGTATATTAAGGCAACCAAAAGCGGGTAAAGGCCTCCTCCTTGCTGGCCCAGGAGTTGCGGTCTTGGGCTAATCTGGTCCACGTGACATTTTGTACAATATACAATTTAACAAAACTAATTTACAAAAAGTGAAGTTATCCTACTCCTCTAAAGTAATAATGTGACCACGAGTGTAAACTACAACAATAAACCTGAGTTCGGCTACTGATTACACCCTAATGACAGCTGCGGTGCTCCTCTTCAAATAATGCACGCATGGATTAGATTTCATGAGCGAGCTTTAATATTATTTTGTGTGCATTATCTTATGACTAGTAGCACCGCGCGGAGTCGCCCACGTTAATCCGATTAATCCGGTTAATCCGGAGAAGAAGTAAATCTTGGATAAAAATTTACCTATGTGTTAATACAGTCGAAATCCCTAAGTTTCACACAAGCTGATTCGCTTCTACCTTTCTTGTGAGGACTGCGAAACTTTGGAATTCTCTTCCTGAGTCTCTGTTTCCTGAGAAGTATCACCTGGGGTCTTCAAAACTAGAGTAAATAGGTATTTTCTAGGTAAGCGTGTAACATCGTAGGCCATATGATAGTACTGTTTAACGCCAGGTCAAACGCAAACCTATAAGTTATAAAAAAAAAATACAAGGTCTAAATATTAAATATATTATTTGGGTCTTCTAATAATTGAATAATAATATTTCGAAAGTCATTTAGTTTTTAAACATAATTAGAGATACAATTAAAAATTTTATTATAATAGGTCTAACCTATTTTCATAGTAAATCTCATCAAAATCGGTTCAGCCGTTGGAACGTGAAAGAGTGACTAACGCAAACTTTCACATTTATTATATTAGTAGAATAATATTTTAAAACCAGGCAGGTTTTAATCACCCACGTATATGTAGTGTAAATTAAAGGGGGAAAATAATTATTATTAATTATGGAACTCTGATGATTCTTGACACTGAAAAAAATTTATTAAGGCCAATAAAACTGAAAAAAAAAACAATGCCTAATATAAGAATCATATCGCATATCGTAGATACAAAATTATTTGCAGAATTTTATAAGATTACTTAAAAATTTTACTATTTGATCCAATACAAAAATGCAACTCTGAATTTTAAAGAATCACCTACGAATGTAGTGAAAGATAAAACGAGTCATCATTAAGTAATCAGGAATATGAGATACGCAGCTGCTCAAACCATTTGGAACAAAAACCGTTTCCAGTGTACCCTCCTACCATTTGTCTGTACAATTCTCCGCTCATCAAAACCCGGGGAATCCATTAATAATTTTAGCCATAAACTTAATTACTGACCTACTTTCTCCAATCGATATCTACCAGTACAAAAAATGTATGTATAAGTCCTTTTCTTCTTCTTTACCTTATCTTACATAAGTGGGGTCGGCTCAGCAAATCTTCTTTTTCTATAAGATGTCATAAAAGGTTAAAAATTGCCACTCATTTAACTAATAGATTAACATGAATGAGTAAAAAAATAATTGAACTAAAACTATATTTCAAAATAAGGAGAACATCAAAAACCGTTTGCGGAAGAAAATTGCCCAGAACGCTGGTAGCAATACCACATTAAATGGTAATTCTTAATAGCTTTTTAGACAAATATAAAATTCTCTATATCTTTATCTCATACAATAATTAAAAAATAACAGATTTTTTACTGAAGTGGCTAGTCAGATTCAGCCTCAAAAACAAATAACTTATTTTTTTAAATACTTGTATTAGTAATTTGCTTTCCCCAGCGGAGCAACCTGCGTTAATCCTTTTTTTTACATTAAATGGGCTTGCGCTTAATCACAATTACCCGATGGCAAGCGACATTATGATCTAAGGTGGAGCGCGCTTACCCAGAAAAAACCGGTTCACTCTTGCTTTGAAAACCGCCAGATTGTAGCTCTCAGGTAACAGGGAACTTGGCAAAGAGTTCCACACCTTCGCAGTTCGCACTATGAAGGTGGAGGCAAACCGCTTAGTACGCGCCTTTGGAACCTCCACGGTATAACGATGCCGCTTTGGTGTTTCTCTGCTCGTCCGATAGTGGAAGTCCAGATAAAAGAGACATATTTAAGCGCCCAACCATAGCCTCTCTATAAAATTGTTGTATTATTAATATATGGTACTTACGAGTACATACGTAATTTCATTCCAATAATTTCAGATTTTTGAACGTGAATGAGTAATAAACGCAAAGACACGCACATGCTGTGGCATTTATGATATTAGTGGCATCAAAAACAAGACGCCATTTAAAATTATCAACAAAAAAAAACACGCCTATATAAACTACAAAACGGTAGTCACGTGCAATTTATAATCACTTTTTTGTTTAGGGTTAAAAATAAAATGCATTTCGCTCTCATCACGTTAAAAGGTTTAATACAGAAAGTGCGGTAGGGTTGCCGCAACGCCAATGCACGCCTCAAAATGCTGGATTATATCCTTCAGCCTGTTTTTATACCGTAATAAAGCCTCCTGGAAGCTTTGCGGTGAATCTTTGACGGGATGCGGGAAATTTTTTTTTTTTTTTTTTTTTTACTCTGAATAGGTCAGCGCTTGACCACAATTCACCTGATGGTAAGTGATATTGAGGTCTACGGTGGATCGCGCTTACCTAGAAGGAACCGGTTCACTCTCGCTTTGAAAATCGCTAGATTGTAGTCATTGGGGAACAGGGAATTCGGCAAGGAATTCCAAAGTTTGGCGGTTCGGACAACAAAGGTGGAGGCAAAACGCTTTGTGCGTGCCTTGGGCACCTCAACCGTAAACCGATGCCGCCTTGGCGTTTCCCTGCTCGTCCGATAGTGGAAGGGGGCGGGGGGAATTACTTCATGTAATTCAGTCGCACACTCGCCGAAATGCAACCGATAGAAGACCGACAGACTGGCAACAATGCGGCGGTGCTCTAGGCTCTGCAACTTTGCCTTGCAAAGATTGTCATTGCCTATGAGCCTTTTTGCACGCCGCTCAATTGACTCCAACGCCTGAAGCTGGTACTTTGCCGATCCATCCCAAAGGTGCGAACAATACTCCATGCATGATCGAACTTGTGCTTGATATAATATAAGCAGCTGTTCCTGCGTGAAGTACTTTCGCACCTTCGAGAGGATACCCAGCTTTTTGGCTGCTACGTGAGCCATATTCTCGATGTAGTAGCCAAAATTCAGTGTTGAAGACAATGTTATGCCAAGGAGTTCTAAGCTGTCGGTAACCGATACGGTTGCACCTCGGAAGGAAGGGGCCAGGTCAAAAGGCCTCCTCTTAGCAGTGAAAAGACACGCTTGGGTTTTGGCGGCATTGAACTTGACTAGATTGGCATCGCCCCATTCGGAGACTGCCTGAAGAGCCAAGTTTAAGCGCTCAACCATTGCTTCCCTATGAGACCGGATTTCGGCCTCACTGGCTCGTGCAGTGGATATGTAGCTCTCTACAACAGTGCTGTCATCTGCATACCCAAAGGTACCGGGTCTTAGCAGATCGTTAATATGCAGCAAAAATAATGTCGCAGAGAGCACCGACCCTTGAGGGACACCGGCATTGATCGCCATTAGATCCGACGAGCAGCCATCAATGACCACCCGTATTGATCTGTCCCTCAAAAAGTCCGATATCCAATCACGAAATCCAGCAGGCAGGCCGTAGGAGGAAAGCTTGCCAATAAGGCCGTCGTGCCAGACCCTGTCAAAGGCTTTGGAAATATCCAGAGAAACCGCAAGTGCTTCTCCGTACTTCTCAATAGCCTCACTCCAGATGTGTGTGGCATACGCTAGAAGATCCCCAGTAGACCGATTCCGGCGAAAGCCATATTGTCGGTCACTAAGGAGGTCATTCGCTTCTAGGTATGCCAGGAGCCTGCGGTTCAAGACACGTTCCATACTCTTGCAGAGTATGGACGTGACTGAAATGGGCCGGTAGTTAGCAGGGTCGGCGCGACTACCTTTTTTAGGCACGGGCTGCACATTAGCAAGCTTCCAAGAACTTGGCACTTTACCAGTCTCAAGAGAAAGCCGAAAAAGACGTGTCAACACAGGAGCCAACTCAGGCGCACAGGTCCTCAGAACTAAAGCTGGAATACCGTCGGGACCACTGGCTTTATTCACGTCTAGATCGCGTAGCGCTTTCCGCACCTCAGTCTGGCGTATCTTTATGTCAGACATCACTGACGCACAGACATGAGATGACGGAGGCGACGCGCCACCAGCATCAAGACGTGAATTTTCAGCAAATAGAGAAGCAAATAAGTTAGCTTTCTCTACTGCTGCGTGAGCCAGCGAACCGTCCGGCTTCAGCAGTGGAGGCAGTGAGGGGCGGCAGAAGTTCCCTTCGATCGATTTGGCCAGGGACCAAAATGCTTTACTACCCGCGGGGTAAGAAGCTAATTTGTTCCCTACACGGCTAATATGGTCGAAGCGAGCCTTCTGTAAAACCCTTTTGCAGGACTTGGCAGCCTTGTTAAATTCTTTCTTCTTCTGGCTAATATTCCTAGCCTTGCGGTGTCGGGCATCGACCCAGGCAAGGTATGCCTCTTGTTTCAGTGCTTCAGCACGTCCACATTGAGGCCCAAACCAAGGGCGAGCCTTGTCGGACAGAGGTACATCTGAGTAAGGTATGAAATATTCCATACCCAGTCGCAGTACATCCGTCACGGCATCCGCGCTGACTGATGAATCACCAGAAGAGAAACAGACAGACTGCCAAGGATAAGATGCAAAAAATGACCGCATCTCATCCCAATCTGCTGACTTGTATCGCCACATCCGACGACTGCCCTTAGGGCTCGGGTCGGATGGGGAATAAACGGATACAGATTTCTCCAGACAATGATCGGAATTACCCAAGGGTGACGAAATCGCCACAGAGTACCGGTCTGGATCAGTTGTCAGCAGAAGGTCCAAGCAATAAGGTGTATGCGTCTCAACGTCAGGTACCCGAGTAGCACCTTGGACCAACTGAGTGAGATCTAACGTTAAAGCAAGCTTTCTCGTCTCTCTCCCAGCATGGTCTGTGTCCCGGTATGGGAATAACCACAACTGATGGTGTGCATTAAAATCCCCCAGTAACACTAATTGGGCTGTCGGGTACTTTTGTTGAGCCGTGTCCGCTGCCTCACTGAGATAATCAGTGAGCCTGGTTGTCTCCTGGTCACCGCTGTGCGAACGATAGACACAGGCATAGAGAATTTTCTCTAAGCCTGTGTCTACAAGCGCCCACAGGACAGAGAAACTGCGATTTTCAAGGTTACGGAGACGCTGACAGCAAATGTTATCCCGGACGTACAGGCAAACCCCTGCCCGAGCTTTGAAATTATGCTCTAGGGTGTAACCGGGGTATTGCAAGTACGCCGTATCAGATGGACATTTGATCTGCGTCTCCGTAAGGAATAAGAGAGCAGGTTTGTCGGTCTCAAGGTGGTGATGGACCGCAACGAGATTGCAGTGCAAACCTCGTATGTTGGAGAGGTGCACTTTGAGCGAAAGGGAGTGCGTCCGCTGTTGTACCCTGTTCTTTTTCCTTACTTTCATTTTTGCGTGAGTGAGTTCGGTGGGGAGATGGCAGTGGGACGAGGCTTCGCGATGCTTACCAAGAAACATGAAACGTAAAAGACACCAGTGGGGAGCTAGTCCGGAGACTGCGGGGACGCCCGAGCCCCCCCAGGGATGTCCATCGGGCCCTTTCATCCGGTCGCTAACCGGCACGATGGCGCATCCCCGGGATTTTTCGCTAGTTGGCGGGACAGCCTTTCATGAGTAGCTAGCTCACTACTTGGGTCCCCTACTACCTGCGGTCGGCCAGCGGAGAACCGTGCCTCGGATCCCGCTACCCTCCGTGACTAGATACCCAGTGTCCCTACCTTCATGTGTCTAAAACCGGCTCAATGCATCAACGAAGCAGCTATCCCGACCCATCTCCCCCAACGGCGTCACCGGACAACGTGCCGAAACACGGCCAGGCCGCTTGGCGGCGCGACTTAGTCCGGTGGGTGGTCACTAGCCCCGGCCGAAGCCTACCACCAGTGTGAGTGTCGCCTGATTTGCACCACCCAAGGACCACGTGTGGGAAATCATATAAAGGGTATTTTCCCAAGGACGGGGGCGACTCAATCCTCAAAAAAAATTGATTTGCTTTGGAACTTGCCTCTTTCGCTCGTGGGATAATATTAAGCAAATATTATGAGGTTATTTATTGTTGTTTTTAAGGTTACTATAAAGTAAAAACGGGACCCTATTACTAAGCCTCCGCTGTCACCAGGCTGTCTCAGAAGCCGTGATAGCGACAAAAGGAAGACGCTTTAAATTTTTCATAGAATATTTCGTATATTGAAAGAAATAATGAAATAAAAATTAAAGGGGGCGCCCATATAAGAAACGTAATTCTTAAATTCATTTTTACTCTGACATTCACAGAATACGTAATAATGTATTATAAAATTAAAAAAATAAATTATTAAAAATAAATATGGAAGGACTTCCCATTAAATCCCATTAAACGAACGTTTTAAGAGTACGGAACCCATCATGCGCGAGCCCAACTCGCCCTTGGCCATTTTTTTAAATTTTTACTTGTTTAAATATATATTCATCACTTAATTCAATCACAATTTAGAGATGGAAAAGTTATTTCTCATGTTAGTGCTGTATTTTTTCATTGCATTCCCTGTTGAATTCTTTCCAGTTACGACTTTGAAACTTTCTAGACATCGCCAATTTAGATTTCAACAAAGTTTTGACTGGTGCTCAGTATTTAATTGGAAGATTTCAATACCTTTAGCAATGTTGTAAATGAAAGTACATATATCAAATATTATTTAGTGTAAAAACAAATGAAAATCTGATGCAACAGGGGTGTGACAGTTATGCCTAACAAGGGCTGTGCTTCGTCATTTCAAAGAGTTCGGTTTAACCGATTTGATGAAATTTGGTATGAAGATAGGTTAGACCTTGGATTAACACAAAAGCTTGTTACTCCGATAACAATTATAGTTCTCTTGTGATACGCAAATAGCTTCAAGATCTATGTAACTCTTTCACGCTCCAACGGCTAGGCCGATTTTGATGAGATTTACTATGAAAATAGGTTAGATCTTGGATTAACATATAAGCTACTTTTTATCCCGGATTGACTTCTTTTCGTCCCGAATTAACGCAGGTATCATCGCAGCTAGTATTAACGATTTTGATGAGATTTTTACTATGAAGATAGGTTTGACACATAAGCTACTTTTTGTCACAAATTAACACGGTCTATTCAATTCATTACTTTTTTTCACATAGGAATATATAACCAAAGTTATAAGACTTTTGTAAAAAGTCAACATCTAAATTACACGAGGAAAATATGTATATAAATATTTACAAAAGTAAATAGATCACATTATTGTGTCATTTATGTCAAAAAAAATACATTACTTATTTCCAGTGACACCGCTAAAGTAACACCGTGGAGCGCATTTAGTGCAAAAATAACGTTAACAAGCTTAAACAACAATTTTATTATCACAAATACGACAACCTTAACACCAATCTTTATTCCCTCGTATCTTCAACATCTGTCTATTTATTTCCGTTCAACTACACCAATAACTCTTTTGTTGGGTTTATTCGCGTTATAACGCCGGCGTTATAACGACAACGTCATAACGGCGACGTTATTTGCTTTTATCATGGACTGGCTACGATTTGATCGTCTTAATAACGCTCCATGTTGACGTGGGGATCGTAAAAGTGTAGCACCTAGTCCGTTTGGAATACACACGGCTATGGGAAATGGCAAATACATTTTTTAAAGATGTATCTTATCTTAATATATATAAATCTCGTGTCACAATGTTTGTCCTCAATGGACTCCTAAATCACTTAACCGATTTTAATAATATTCGCACACCATGTGCAGTTCGATCCAACTTGAGAGATAGGATAATTGAAATCTCAAATAATAGTCGCAATTTTAATTTATTGCTCATTATTGTCTGTTATTTATTTAGTCACAATTATCTGTTAACTCCAAATGATTCTAACAGATGTCGATACCTTTCGACTGGGTTGAGTAAGTAATCAATAGATGGCGCTGCTATGGTAAATCTACGATCGTGTCATATAAGCTACACTATCTATTTTTTATACCCCTAAGTGAGGCAAAACAACGTTTGACGGGTCAGCTAGTTTATTATATACATTGGAAGATCAGAAAAACCGTACTAAGCGATTCGCTTCCACTTTTATACGGACGCCAAACAATGTAGCATACATAGATTAGATTAACAGGTACTACAGATTTGCAACTTCAGGGTGGTAGTTAGCCTTTTTAAAAAAATTGGGAGTTTTTGTGGTGGTTTTGCCTTACTACCATGTTAAGGTTTCCTCACGTTCTCTCTAACTGAACCAAAAGCGTATGCTAATTGGCGAGAATCGAACCAATGACCTTGTACGTACTGATTGAGTTGTCTTAGCTCGTTGTCATTTGTTGGATCTAATTCGTAATTTATTTTATTTACGTTTGAAATAATAATAATTTAAATACAATGCGGCGGAGTCTTTAAATACTAAACAATCAAGCCATTCTCAAATTCCCTATAATTTTTATATTTTTCGAGTAAAGCAAAATTATAAAAATTACACGAAATTCGACTCACTATTTAGATAAATATTTGTTTAGTCGACTAACGCTTAATTTGAAAAATAATACACAAAGTATGCAATCCTCAAGTGCAGTGTGTCACAAAATATCACCAAATACATTTTATTACATAGTTTGTGACATGTTGCTCGGATGGCCGCGTGGTGTCATAGCGCTACCGGCGCAGCCTCGCTTGGCCCATTCTAGACCATTCTGGGCCGTTCTGGGCCATCCTGGGCCATTCCGGGCCTTTACTGCCCTTTTGAACCCATCTCTGGCCCGAATATTGTTTTTGTCCGAGCTCAATTGTCCTTTTTATTGTTTTTATCTTGCGTTAGTTTTAGAATAGTTTGCGGACGAACTGTTTTTAGTAAAACAGTGTATAGTGCTATTTGGGAGTATGAAATGTGCCAGAGAAATAAGGTTACGCAGATATTGAGAGTATATTGGAATCCAAATTAATCATATATTATCTATAAATAACATATTTAAATATCAAATTTATGCTTAATCTGTTGTATTAACTATTAAACAAATACTTCCAATTTTGTGGACATATGGCGCGTCATTTTATAAAGTAAGCAAAGCTATTAATTGAGGTCTCATAAAATACCACAATGTAAATATTAACTTTATGAACTCTAAAATGATATTTTCTCTTCTATTTTTCCGTGCAAATGACAATGTGAAAAAATGGTATTCCATGAAACTGAATGGTCGTGTCTAGATTTTGTGACAAAAATTTAACCATACTAGATTATACATATCAGCCAACTAGTTAATTTGTTCTAGTTATAAAATAAAAAATAAAATAAATAAAATAAAATTAAAAAGCCTTTATTCAACTGCACATATTTACATAGTTTGTCATATTTCATATTATTATTACAAATGTCATATCATATTAATCGTCAATAAATGTTTACATCGGAATGTCAAGTAATAATTGTAATTGTCGCTTATTATACTATCGCATGTCAAACTATATAGGTAATTTATGTAAAAAAAATATTAAGCGGATCCATCTTGAAGTGCAGATGTCGCCTCGCTGGCGTAGGCCTCCCCCAACTTCGTCCATAGTTTTCTGTCCCGAGCTAATCTCATCCAGTTTTGTCCATGTCTCTGTGTAAATACATCTGCCCATCTTCGGTACGGTCTACCTCTACTTCGCTTGTCCATTCTTGGTGTCCATTCTGTAATTTTCTTAGTCCATCTTTTGTCAGTCATCCTTGCAATGTGTCCAGCCCAATTCCATTTAAGTATGCGTATTGTTTTTATAATATCTCTTACTCTAGTTTTGCGTCCTATAATGCGATTACTAATCTTGTCTGAGAGCTTAATTCCTAGCATACTTCTCTCCATTTTTCTCTGACATATGGCCAGTTTGGTTTCGTCCTCTACTCTCAATGCCCATGTTTGACACCCGTATATAAGACAGGGAAGAATGGCTACGTCATAGACTTTTTTCTTAATACTAATGTTTAAATCTTTATTTTTCATAATTTCTTTCATTGCCCAAAATTTTGTCCATGCTAACGTAATCCTTCTGTCAATTTCTTTTTCTGTCAAATCGTTAAAAGCAATAGATTGGCCGAGGTAGGTATATTCTTCTACGTATTCTATTTCTTCTCCGTCCACAGTCACTTTAATCTTTCCTCCGTTTGTCATAATTTTTGTCTTGGTAGCATTTAGTGAAAGCCCTACTTTCTTGCTCTCTGTAGATACTTCCTGTAGCATTCTTTCCAATTTGTTTGCAGCATCTCCAAATATTTGTTCTAGTTACTTCAAAGTAATTAAAAACATCAATTTCATAAGAAAAGACTTATTATATAGGTATCTTCTAGATAAACGTGCCATATTGTAGACTTCAGCGTAGCTTTACATCAGGCAAGCTGTAGTCAAACGCAATTCTAAATTTTGATTGTTTGTTTGACGCGAATATGCTCCAAAACTACTAGACCGATTTGAAAAATTCTTTCACCGTTGGGAAGCTACATAATCCCCGAGTAACATGTGGTATATTTTGTTTTTCTTTTCGGATTATTTATTAGCCTGTGCGAAGCCAAGATGAGCGGTTAGTTTTTAATAAGTTACAAAATTATAGAGTTATTACTCTGTCAATTGGCTTCTGTGCAGTCCCCATAGATTCCTGATTAGGGTTGGATAGTCCGGGATAAGTTAATGGATTTGGGATTCGCCGGATTTCGACTTGACTACATTTGTTCCGCTGATTTCCGCTTTATCAGCGGTTAGTGTGTGGTTTTTATCGCTCCCGTATCTCTGATTGCAGATTATTTATCAGCTATTTAGAGGTGAAATACAAGTTCTGAAGCATACATAGGGTACAGCTATTTCAAAGCTTATAGTTTCAAATTGTCTTATACCAATATAACCATAAAACACATGCTATGTTTAATATAAAAAATATATATATTTAGTAATGTGATTACCTAATATTAGCTTTTTTGATACTCAATGAGCACACAAAATGGTTAGTGCAAAATTGACTACTAATTCATGTAGCGCCTTTAGCTTGGCTAGATAAGGTGTCACTAAATTCATTGTAGCGCCTGTAGCTTGGCTAACTAAGGTGATCTGACACAATCGTCAAGGTTAAGCTACGGTTGATGCGGATAGTCTTTGGATGGGTGATAGTGTACACGGCTGTCTTTAAAAAAATAGGCAATTCCATCGGGGCGTTGCAGTGGATCGGATGACGCGTTAAATTATAGGCCCCGGCTGTTAGTCTTAGTAAAAGTAATCATTACGCCAAGTCAGATACCTTCGGGCGGCTTGAAAACTCTCGACACTATTTGGTGATACGAAAAAAAAAACTTCATTCATAATGTTTATACCTTTGTGTTCGTGTCTCCGTAGGGACTAAATTCCGTTTCTTTTTTAAACCGGTTACACGAAGCCCACAAAACAAGATCCCGCAAGCAGAGTGTATGCGGGCCGCGAGGAGGACACTTGCCAGTGTCGAGCGATACTTGACACAAGCCAGCTTTTAACCCACTCGGCTGGAGCTAGTCCCCGGGTAGGGACTGAAACCGGTTATAGCATTTATTTGTGTATCCATTAGTGTGTTCGTAGATCAGTGATAAAAAATATAGTAGTTAATACATACTTCATACTTTACTCACTTTTCATACTTTATACGTACTATAATCTAGCGGTTTTCAAAGCAAGAGTGAACCGGTTTCTTCTGGGCAAGCGCGCTCCACCTTAGATTGCAATATCGCTTACCATCAGGTGAATTGCGATCAAGCGCAAGCCCATTACCAGTGAAAATAATACTTCGACCAACCATGTATATTTTTAACCGACTTCAAAAAAAGAAAAGGTTATATATTCCACTTTATGTATTCTTTTTTGTATGTTCACCGATTTCTCAGTCATTTGTGAACTGATTCTCAAAAATATTATTTTTTAAATGTGTAATTATCGTCAAACAATAATGCTTGACGACCTTATTGACGCAATGTTTACTATGCCGGATCACCAATCAGAGAGTCCCGGTTTTGATTCCCGGCACGACAATTATCTATATGATCTAATAAGTTTATTGGATTTCGGTTTGGGTGTTAAATACGAGTGCATATGTATCAATATGAAGTATTTATGTTTGTATATGTAGTATATCAGTTATGTAAAAAACCATAATACGAGTAAAAACTAGATATGGCTTAGTAAAGGGCTAACCAGCCGTAAGTGCATTATTTATTTACTAATTTTATCAATTAAATTATGTTTATGAATATAGCATTTTTATATTTATTTCCTAACGTTTGTTTATTAACTTATATGCGAATATTGATATATTTACTAAGTTACAATTTAGTCCTGTCCTATTTATGAGAGTTTTTGAATTGATCTAGGTCCCTTATTTTCAGTCTGTTGTCATCATTTTTTCTATCTCTATCTTAATGTATAAATTACTACGATCAAGAGCATCTTGTTTATTTTTAACCGGTTTCATTTTGAATCCGTTTATTTATTAAAAAAAATGGTGCATAATTATTATTTAAACGCTTCATGTCTACAGCTCGACATCGTAGTTAACCGGTTTCCAGCCCTAGACAACCTACATTTTGCGAGCATTCTTGCAAAGGGAGTAGCTTTGTTTCTTCACTATTTGTATTTGTGCTATTTGCGGTAACTTTTTCGCGGTAAAGTAAATTGTGAATCACATATTACATGCTGTTTTGACGGTATAACATTTAATAAATTATTTTTAAACAGACCTTCGGAAAAACTTTTAAAAAACTCTGAATCTAAATCTTTTTATATTTAATAGGAAGTATAAGCTTGGCGATCCAGCGAGGTAATGCCGCCAGTATTTTAGGCATCTTAGCTGCGGACACTGACTTAGATTTAATCTACTATTTGTAAGGTTTTTGTGTGTGTGTTTTTATTCATATAATTAGTTTTAATAGGATCCAACATATGATTATTTTTAGGTAAATAATTGTTGTTATTGTAATTTTTTATTTATTTATTATTTACCTATGTGCTATTTCTACTAGCTCTACTATATTAGACTCGTGATAGTTATATTAAAAACAGAAAACAAAACAAAAGACAAAGACGGCAATTTAAACCAAAATCCACGCACAATAACAAAATATTTCCATAACAACTGAGGCAAAAGTATTGCCATTCGTCAAACCCCTTCCCCATTAACTTTGCATGCAAACATCAGTTTTCGGGCGACCGCTTATCTTACGTCCATTCGGGAGACCGCATGCGTCAGCAAAAAAAAAAATAGGGTGACAAATCAGATAAAATGCAAGACATAATAGCGATTGAGGATGGACCATTTCCCGCTATTTCATGCCTGATGTAGCCCTGGCTTCGGTTGGGGTTGCCAGCTTTTCCGTTTTCCCCGGATACAGTCTTTTAGTGGGCGGAAACGGTGACAGTAGCCATTTTGCTGTACAATTATAAAGCTGACAGATTGGAGTGGTAAATCCTTTGTTTGTTCAGCACTCTGGGTCCACCCGCGGTTACAGACTTCGATAAATATAATATGTTATGCACAGTTTATGAATTTTTATAGTATTCAATAAGTATAAAATTCCCTAAGTTTAAATTTTGACAGATTTTTGAATTTTAAATTGACATTTGTAATTATTATTTGTATTTAATTTGATAATGATGGATTGATTAGTTTTGACATTTATTTATTATTCTGAATTCTTAATTTTTATGTTATTTTTTGTGTGCACTGTACTATGGATGAAAATCTGAAATAAATAAATTATGATTATTATTATTATTATTAAAATAATATTGGATTTTTGTTTATGAGGAATGGAGATTTGTCAGCAGCCTGCGTAGGAGCAAGTTGGTCCAGACTAGGCATGTTACTCTTCAGACAGAGTGTCATTAACTTCTATGGCTTCAAGTGCGTTCTGTTGCTAGAAATTCCTGAGAAGTACAATTTGGGGGTCTTCAAATCTAGAGTAAATAAGTTCCTTCTAGGCAAGCGTGATACATCTTAGACCACAGTAAAGCTTAAAATTAGGCAAGCTGCGGTTGAACGTGAGCCGATTCATCATAAAAAAAATATATTTTACTGTACAAAAATACAAATACAAATACAATTTTTTTTTTATTTCTTATAAGTTTGTGTATGTACAATAATTATGTGCTAAGAGTGGGGTAAGTAAATTTTGTGGTTCGTTCTTAGGACGCTGTACAGTACTTAATAATGATAAGTCATAAATGTAACTATTCATGTAAAGACATTGTCTAGATTGTATCGGAGCAAAGCTAGCCAGTGCATCTTGCTATTACAACAGGGCACATGTAACATAGCTTTATGTAATACGTGTGTTGCAAGCTAATAAATAAACTATATCAATATCCTGAAAAAGCTCTCTGAAATCATGGTCTGTCTACACTCAAGCTTAGGTTGACCTCTTTACTCAAAAACTGTGCTTAGTTGCGAGTTCTCACGAAACTAAGCTTTTAGCTGTAGTGTTTTGTTTCGATGTTACCTACTTAGAACTTAGGGTACCTGATGGTAGTTCTGACAGAGATGTATTTAAGGACATTTAGGATGAATATGCTTAGAGCGAGTGTGCCTCGATGGGGAAACATCTGATTTTCAACCTGACGGCCTCTGGTTTGATCCCGGCACAATGAATTGTTTAAATTGAGTTTTCAAGCAGCCCGAAGGTCTCTGACTTGGTTTAACGACTGCTTGTACTAAGACTAACAGTAGGGACCTACAATTTAACGTGTCATCCGACTCACGATAGTGCCCAGATGAAAATACCACTTAAAAAACAACAGTTTTGTACATGTTCACCCATCCAAACACCGTCCGCATCAACCGTTGCTTACCTTCGATGATCGCGTCAGATCACCTTAGCCAGCTAAGCTACGGGCTTGATGTAACATTTACCCTGTAATTAGGTAAAGTTTAGGTTAGGTTCGATTTTTAATATGTAATTATATTTTATGTTTTTTTTTAATTTATGTGTGGATTTGCATTCGCTTTACGGTGAAAGAAAGAACATCGTGAGGTAACCGACATGTTTGAGGACCACCATATCTGACGACTTGTGCCGACCCGCACTTTAGTAGCGTGGTGCATTTTGGCTTTCTCTCCTTGTGAGAGAAGGCCCTGTATCCCAGTAATGGCAATGTAAAGTGCGCTGCTTATCCCATGCTATATTTAAGCGGTTTCTTGTTTAAGAATGAACCAGTTTCTTCTGGGCAACCGCGTTTGCTACGAATCACTTTGAAATTAACGAAATATTTTTTTCTAATAAAAAATATTTAATTTAATAAAAATGTTTAGTTCTAATTTTTAGGGTACAAACTTATTTTTCTTTTAATGGAAGAGGTACGCATACAACAGTCGTGATATGTTGCTGTTTGTTATTCTGTAACTCAAATAAGTACAAAACTTTGAACTCACTTGGCCGTATTTTTTTGTTACAGTCCTAATTCCGCCCCTGAAATGTTGTGTTGAAATTTTGAACGTGTAATTTATTTTGATTGTTCAGGTAGTAACAATAAGAGCCTTGTTTCAGTGGTTCTCATCTTTAAACATAACATTATACGGTCCCACTGGTGGGACTTGCAGGGAATAATTTACAACAAATCATTTTAATTAGTTGTATGGTAAAGAGTTTGTTTGAGTATATTTTTTATTTGTTACATAAATAGTTTATTTAAAGTAAGCGTGAAATACATTATTTCACTCATTTATTTCTTAAACGTTAAATAATATAAATATAGTTGATTTTAACTGACCGCTAACGAGAGACTCCCGGGTTCGATTCTCTGCACGGCTAACATTTTTGTGATGCACTTTATTTGCTGGTTGTCGGTTTGGGTAAATATGTATCGATATACAGTATTTATGTATGTATATGTAGAATATCAGTTGTAATTAGCGACCTTAATACAAACTATAAATAGTTTAGTTTGAGACTAACCAGCCGTTTGTGAAATGTGTCCGATTTTTTTATTAATAACAAGCTGCGCTCTGTGGTCTTAGCCACGTTTATCCGGGATAAAAAGTAGCTTAATCCAGAGTATAAGCTATCTTCACGTGAATTTTCATAAAATTCGGTTAAACCATTTGAGCGTGAAGAAATAACAAACATAAAAACACACACACAAGGAAACTTTCGCAATTATTTAATTAGAAGCATGACCGTATAGTTATAAATCACATGTGAATAATAGCAATAAAACGTCAGTTTGTTTTCAAAGTGCGATTTTGTTCCTGATTACTAAAAACATAAAAATAAAATGTATTTATTTTTTTAATAAAAACCACACTATTTTTTAAATTAAAGTCTTCTACGAGGTTCAAAATATTACTACATATATTACGATGTCTATTTTTTTCAGTAGAAAATTAACTCCAACATCGACACCAAGGCGTCACATCGTAAATTTTGTGAATGCGCGCATTTTTCAAGCAAATTGGTAAATCCATCAATAATATGTGCAGCTTATATTTCAGCCTATAAATGTTTATTGACAATATTATAAATGGTATTCCAAATTGGCACTGAAACCTATCTATCATTTTACGTTTGAGATATTATGTATCGCATATAGCATAGCATAAGCATAAGCAGCCCACTATACGTTCCCACTGCTGAGACTCGGGGCCTTCCCTTACGAGGCGAGAGAGATATAGGCCATAATCCGCCACGCTTGCCAAGTGCGGGTTGGTGGATGACACACTCTTCGGATATTATGGTCCTCAAACATGCCGGCTTCCTCACGATGTTTTCCTTCACCGTAAAGCGAGTGCAAATCGACACATAACTTAAAACACGAGTCATTGGTGTAGGGCCGGGATCGAACCAGGGGCCGTCTGATTGAAAAGCAGACGTTATTACCACACATAACACATATTATAGACACACTCGCTTTTAGCCACACTGGCTTTTAGGTAATAAATAATAAGTATACATACTTATTAACTCAAAGTTTTACCCGTCTATGTACGAGTAAGATTTTGAATTTATGAATACTATCTTTACATTAAACTAACATCTCTTCCGTCTTCGCATGGGCTCTAAAATATTCTGAGTTGCATAGAGAAACATAATATAACCTATGTTACTCTGAGACAATGTAGCTTCCCAACGGTGAAAGAATTTTTCAAATCGGTCCAGTAGTTTCGGAGCCTATTCGCGTCAAACAAAGAAAGAAACAATCAAACTTTTCCTCATTTTAATATTGGTATAGATAAGTTACTTCTGGACAAAAATAGAACAGAACAAAGTTAAACATCAGAAATAGAAGAAGAATACTATAGACGTTATTTCATGCACTCTCAATACCCAGAAATTCAGTCCCAAAGTAAATAAAAATAATACATTTTTCAAGGGAATTGACCTGAAATACATATCACGATTAAACTTCAAGAATTATACAAAAGCTGCCTCTCCCAAACGACAATACCGGCCTGGAATTTTTATTTCCATTGCCCTCATATTATTTTTAATCCACACCCTCGAAGATTTAGAACAAAGGTAGAACTGAATTTGACTGAGTAACGAACATTTTCATATTTTAGTATCATAGCATATTTAAAAGCTGTAGTAGTTAATTTGTCACTTAAGTAAATCACAGTAAAAAGATTACTGTTTACAAACTCAAATAAAAAAAAAGAAAACAACAGGAAAAATCAAAACTCACCATCCAGGCTATAACTGCGTGGCGGAATTCCCAAGATGTTGGCAGCATTGCCCCGTTGAATAGCTTATTTAAGTCATAGTTCATTTAATTAATATTTAATAGTTTTTTTTTTGTTAACTAAAAGCGGCATTAAGTACCGTTAACCCAGTAGTTAAAGTAGCTATTTTATTTGGCAAACTACCTTAAGTCGTAAAACAAACATTGCCTGGTTTAGACGTACTAAAGGTGGACCCTAAAAAGTTTTTTGTTAGTTACCACTTAACTCGTTAAGTCTTGTTTTACCAGGATACAATTATTTAAACCTCTGTCATGTTCTTCTTCTTCTTCGTATGAGCTAACTGGCCAAGCTCTGGTGTCGAGGGTTTTCAAACCGCCCGAAGCCAAGTCAGAGGGACTTGGCTTAACGACTGCTTGTAAAGACTAACAGCCGAGACCTACAATTAAATGTGTCATCCGACACACGAAAGCGCCTAGGTGAAAATGCCACTTGAAAAACGACAGTCTTGTGCATGGTTACCCATCAAAACGGCTGTTAGGTTACAATAATAACTTGATAAGCATAAGCAACAACTTTTTGTCGATACAAATAGATTTTTTTAAATAAGAATCGAAATTTCAATCCACTCTATCAAAAAGTTAATATCTATTGTCCGCTCATGCCACCGAAATGTGGTCACGATAGGCCGTCGGGTGGACACGAACATTCACTGGACAAAATTAAAACCTCGCATTATAAATAATTGGTCAAGTGCGAACCGTGTTCGCGCGTTAAGTGTTCAGTAATATGGAAACTGCTTACCGAACCATTTAAAATAAAATCGCTGAGTTGCACGTTGCACTGACGTTAATGCAACGTAAGACTATTACAATTCAATGAGAGTAATCAGAGCAGCGAAATAGAATAAAAGGAATAGTAACTTGGCCGATAAAATGGTTCCACCGTCCACGCGTAACATACCTCGGTGGGCGGGGCAAAACAGCTACCCGCGCGCCCGCGTGGCGTCGACCGACTAATCGCGTGCGAGCTTTGTGTGTGTGTGTGTGTTTCGTTGGGATAGCAGTATAATTGTGTGCGTAGATCCAAATTCTAAGCGGCAATTGTATGGAGTTACTCTTCCGCTTATTCTAGTTTGTGATTCAGAGTTTGGATTGGGCTTCTGTCGCGTCCACAGATATGCCAATGTAATAAACTATTTAAAAATAAATTTTGTAATTAAAAATATATTTTTTTCTAATTACCTTTTCTGTTCCGTGCCGTAACAGTAGTTAGTCGTGCTCTTTTTTTCGTATGAGCTAAGTGGTCAAGCTCTGGTGTCGAGAGTTTTCAAGTCACCCGTAGACCTCTGACTTGGTTTAACGACTGCTTGTACTAAGACTAACACCCAGGAGCTTTACCAGGATTTAATGGTTCATCCAACCCACAGAAGGGCCTAAATGGCATTTTTTAAAAGACTGTCTTGGGCATGGTAACCCATCCAAAGACTGTTCGCATCAACCGTTGCTTACAACAAATAAAAGTTGAACCGTTGCTTAGCTTCAATGATTTTATCACCTTAATTAGCAAAGCTACAGGCATTAGGTTAGTCGTAAGGGATCCCCATTAAATATTTTTAATCAGATTTTTTCTTTTGTTACAGCGGCAACAAAAATACAAAACACACATTTGTAAAAAAAAACAACTAAATAGCTATCAAAGTTTTTGAGGTAATGCTCAGTGACAGACAGACAGACAAATACAAATTCTTTATTGATAACACCAAAGCTACAAATCAAATAATATGATATCAATACAAAAGTATATGATATATGTATCAATGTCTATTTTTAATTCTAATAATATAATATCATTACAATAGTATAATATTATCATGATAATAATCAAATGTCAATTTTCACTTCTAATTCTAGTAATATAATATCAGTACAATAGTATATGATATACGTATATAGAGATATCATAGACAGACAACGGTGTCTCAGTAATAGGGTTCCGTTGGCGAGTTTTGGGTACGGAACCCTAATACACGAAAAGTAATGACTACCGTCCTTTTGGCATACTTTTAGTTAATGCCTTATGTGAAAATTCCATGGTGTTATTTAGTGTTCTATAAAATAAAATATAACTATGCTTTACAAGACGGATAAAAACGTTACGAGGCTATAATGGTTATTACTGTGGAGTTAGGTTAGTGGAATTGAATAAGTGAACTTTACTAACAGTTCGTGCTTTTGATATGGGATTATGTAATAAAAGTCAGGCTTTTAAGCTTTGAATTAATTTGGTATAGCATGACTTTATTGGAATTTAGTTAGAATTAGTACGAGTATATACTAAAATGTAAACATGCTTTCAAATTTAATCTTAAGTAAAGAAATAAATAATAAATAAATATTAGCACACATTTCACACACGGCTGGTTAACCTGATACTGAACCATTTCTAGTTCGTATTATGGTTGCTAACACAACTGATATACTACATATACATATATACATATTTTATATAGATACATATTCAACACCCAGACCAACAGCCAACAAATTAAGTTCAGAACAAAGATGTTGGCCGTACCGGAAATCGAACCCGGAACCTTCTGATTGGCAGTCCGGCATGGTAACCTTTATGCCAACGAGATCGTCCAGAGTCTCTCTTCTCTCCTTTGAGTCTCTCTTCTCTCATTCCTTCCTTGGGTATCATTTATTCCAGACTAACACATTAATCTGGGATAAAATTTACTCAATGTGTATTGAGTAAATTTTATCCCAGATTAATGTGTTAGTCTGGAATAAATGATACCTCAAATGATACCTCAATACACATTGAGTAAATTTTATCCCAGATTAATGTGTTAGTCTGGAATAAATGATACCTCAAATGATACCTCAATACACATTGAGTAAATTTTATCCCAGATTAATGTGTTAGTCTGGAATAAATGATACCCAAGGAAGGAATGAGAGAAGAGAGACTCAAAGGAGAGAAGCGAGACTCTGGACGATCTCGTTGGCATAAAGGTTACCATGCCGGACTGCCAATCAGAAGGTTCTGGGTTCAATTCCTGGCACGGAAACAAGGTTTGAACTAAATGTATACCAAAGTTTCATCGCAAACGGTTCAGTCGTCTAAGCAGGAAGAAGCAACAAACACACACTAAGACACTTACACACACACAAATTTCGCCTATATAACATAAGTAGAAAAGTGGAAAGCAGGATTAGTCATGCTATGTTTCTTTAGCTATAATTTCGCTAAGTAACCATGAAGGTTTGTCTCTCGTGAAAAAAATTGTGTGTCAAATCTCTAGTTTTCAGATTCATATTCAGATCTATTTATTGTAAACTGTATCGATATTATGGTTTTTCAAGTAAGTACTTAGATTCAATGGTATCAACAGTTTTGCTCTTTTGAACATACAATATTTAATAAATAACATGCAAAAATACAATAAATGCGAACAAAAAATAATTATTCCATCAATTAATTAAATCAGCTTTAAGGGGCAAAAATAATCATTTTTGAGAAAAAAATGCTCGTGATAACTTTTTGTTTTTATTATTTTTTATTTAAATAAAAATTAATTATTATTAAATAAATGTTTTACTTTCAAACTTAGTAAAGATTTTTTTTATATAATTTGTTCTATTTTTAATGCCACATGACTGTAGATAGTAATGACAACTATCGTAATAAAATTACTTTTTTTCATGCACATTGCTTGTAAAAAATTGTTTTGTTTTTATTAGCACTCAATAAATGAAGAAACAATTTATCCAAAAAAAAATTGAAGGTTTTCTAAATATTTTACAACATGACTGGCCTACTTTCGCTTACGAAATATCGTTTTACACCAACCTCATTTGTTCCAAATTTAAACGAAGCCAAACATTCGGTAGGCTACTAAAACAATTTTAAACTTCGAACAGAAAATGTCGGCGGTATAAAAAGTTTAACAAAATTTCAGACACCTTTTTCAACTACCCGCATTGTTTCTGGGTAACAAGGTTTTTTCTTTTCAGGTTTTCGTTTTCGTGTTTCCACCTTGTTTGACTAGGTAGGGTGACAATGCAGAGTCACTTTGGAAAGATAATTTTTCATTATATAATCTGTGACTTTAAGAAAGGAAGAAGGTTTCTTAGTTTAGTTCATCGCGAAAAATAAATGGATCTCAAGGACACTAGCAGATTGCCCTGGCTTTGCACGGGCTATAAAATAATCAAAGATGAAAAGAAAAACAAAATATAGCCTATGTTACTCAGGAATAATGTAGCTGCCCAACGGTGAAATAATTTTTCAAGTAGGGCCAGTAGAGCCTATTTGCGTCAAACAAATAAAAAAAATCTAACATTTCTTCATTTTAACATTGGTAAAGATAAAAGGTTTTACGATATAATATGAAGAATTTTTTTTTAAGTCTAGTGGTCATAATTTAATGTCATTTACTGTTAATGATTGTTTATTGAAATTGACGAAGTAATCGAACGATCTTAGAACAAGATTTCAAAGACTAATTTCAAGCACATATCATTTTTTGATTGATAAATTAGTTTTTGCTTTTCGTAATCATTTAGAGTCCAAATGAGTTTACGATATGAAAAAAGGCAAATTACTATTTTAAACTAACATGGCAATGGTCATTGCAACATTACAATAACAGCCAAAAGTGTTTTTTTTTTTATCTATTACAGCTATTCATTTAACCAGCAGGGTCTTTTACCTAACAATACGAGTCAGCGATACTGCTCTACGGTGGAGCATGCCTTGTTTGGAATATCTACTTTGAAGAAGGCCGCCGGTAAGTCCTCAACAAATTTTAGAGTTTTGGGGCTGTTGTTAGACAAGCGAGCACTAAAAATTGCTTTCTCTATAATCTAATTGATATTGGTCTCGATTTTTATAGCAAATAATATGTAAAACAAAGATATACTCATTACTATTGTATATCAATATAATATATATTATATATACTAATTTTCTTGAAATTTAACAAGAATAATAGCTTTAACGATTTTCACTTACTTTTATGAAAATCATAAAATAAAATTTTAATTATATCCTTACTTGCTGTAAGTAATGGTCACTGTACACGCAAGGGATTTAGTTTAACATCGTAATTGCTTGTTATTCTTCACGTGCAGAAATTGCTTTAAATAGCATTTAACATTTTGTAGGTTTTCGTTTACTCTGTGCCAGAGAATGAAAATTAAATAAAGAATTGACTATTGGTGATTTTTTGTCTAGAAAATAAAAACACATCGTACTTAAAGAATAAAGTAATAAAATGAAAGTATTTTTCTTCAGCAGTAATCGCTCACTCACAGTGAAATAATATATCACTTTTAAATCGCTCTATCGATAAAATAGCGCATTAAAATGGATAAAACTAGATTGAAATGCCATCTATGATTCTTTCTTAACATTAAATACTACAGCTGTGCCACAGATACGCAACCGTTTATTAATAAATAAGTTTATACGAACGCTCCGAGCTTGTGGCACTGTAGTACCACTAACAGATAACCGTAAAAAAAGAATTGGCACTGTAGTACCCACGGACGCTCAAGTGGCTAGGATTTATTTTTTAAAGCAGTGAAAGTTTGCATTTGTAGCAAACAATTCATTAAACTGAAGTATTTAGTTTAATAAGTTACTGTTTAAGAGTAAAATATTCAAATATGTAATAAGCAAAACATATTTTTTAAGTATTTCATAATATTAATTTATGACACTTTTCCAATGTTGTAACTTGTAAACATGAAATTAACAACCTATTCAAAATATTTAGTGTTATTTTAACTAAGATAAAATTATTGATACAGCAATGGTCTTTCTGAAATGTATGTGTATAAATTGAATAAGTGGCTTTTTTATTTTATACTATTCCAATCTTCCATCTGTATTTTTCATGTGGTCTTTAGCAGAAACTAGACATTTGAAAAACAGCCATTTGTATAATTTATTGTAATTTATCATATTTTTCATAGAAATATCATACACATCTTAGTTAAAAAGTATGAGCAAACACTGTGTATTTTTTACCAATACTTCAATTCTTTGAACGGTACCACAATAAAGGCAGTAACTACCGGAATCAACTGCAGTAAAAGTTATGTTTAACAAAAGGAGCTTTATAATAACCAGCTTTATAATAGGTTAATATCATGCAACGTTATTTATTTCTCAGACTTTATTAAATAAACAAAAATGATATACGAGGTATGCGTTTATTGTGTAGAAAATAAATTAACTTTATATTAAACGCTAGATTTTCTATTATAAACGTGATAATATGTACGATCTCATCTTGATTTTTTTTCGTCTCTACCCAAGCCAAAATAATGTATTTGATCGTATAAAATCGACGCAGTTTTCGTAAATCATAAGTTTAATTGAAAGAACGAAGTGTGAAATTATCCGACCGGATCAGTAACTCCACACTTCGATCCCAAACAAAGATAGTAGACGTAGCTTGGAAAGTCAAAATACTGAAGTGGGATTGTCTCTTAATCAAACGTTTTTTTACACGCTATATATTAGCTTCACCTGTATGTTTGTATGTTTGTTTGTAGCCGACTTCTTTTGGCGCGATTTTTACCCACTTTAAACGGCCAGATTTCGTTGAAACTTTGTAGATTTATTGGAGACCGATGACAATACACTAATTATATATATTTTTTTTTGTATTTTTGTTTGTTTGTAACTGACTTCTTTGGGCGAGATATTGACCCACTTAAAACGGCCAGATTATTGTGTTTTTTAGTTTTTTTTTACTACTATTATTTAAGTCTTAACTCCCCTCTAAAGACCAAGACGTTATAAATCTAAACATTCGAATTCTGAAGACTCGATTAGAAAGTTACGTGCGTTAGTAATAATTAATCCCGCAACATCAAGCCTGCGACTAATTCACCCCGGCTGGCTAAAGTAAACAAAGTACAAGGCAAGTCAAACACGAAGGTAAACCCTCACCCCAGTTATCATTCATGAAGACATCACAACAAATTGCCCCCTTATCTTCCCGCGCAGGGGCGTGTTCAAATTCTACGGACATGACGAGAATTTAAAGTCACTCGTTTCAAACGGTTTAGGCTTTATATTTTGAGAGTATTGCGATTAAATTCCTCTGAAATAACTAGCCAAGTGAGAGACAGACTCGCTATTGAAAACACTGTGAATTATCCTGAATTAATAAATAATCTTATATATAAAATTTCCGTGTCACAGTGTTTGTTACCGTACTCCTCCGAAACGGCTTGACCTATTTTTTCCAAATTTTATATGCGTCTGAGAATCGGCTACTGCATATTTAGTTTTTTTGTTTTTTTTACTAAGACAAAACAACGTTTGCCGGGTCAGCTAGTAATAAATAAATAAATATTAGGACACATTCACACACGGCTGGTTAGCCCCATACTGAACCATATCTAGCTCGTATTATGGTTGCTAACACAACTGATATACTACATATACATACACACATATTTTATATAGATACATATTTAACACCCAGACCGACAGCCAACAAATTTAGTTCAGCACAAAGATGTTGGCCGTGCCGAGAATCGAACCCGAAACCTGATTGGCAGTCCGGCATGGTAACCTTTACGCCAACGAGGTCGTCTAAATAGGTATTCACAGTGTAGTGTAGTGAACTTTAAACATTGACTGAACAGTGGACATTATGTGAACTGTTAAAAAATAAATTTCAATGCAGTGTGATATAGGCACATCAGCATAATGCTGCTCGCCTGTAAATCAAATAAATAAATAAATAATATAGTAAATCCGAAAGTGTGAGTGTCTGTGTGTATCTTTGTTACTTCTGCACGCTCAAACGGTTGAACCGATTTTAATGAAATTTGGTGTGATAAATTACTGGACCTTGGATTAACACAAAGGTTAATATTAGTCTTAGAAACAATTGTTGTTCCGGTGGGATACACAAATAACTTCTGAATCTATGGTTCTAGCTCATTCACGCTACAATGGCTAAATCGATTTTGATGAGATTTTCTACGAAGATAGGTTAGATTATGGATAAAAAAATAGGCTACTTTTTATCCCGGACTAACTTTTTTTGTCCCGGATTTGGTGGACTCATGTAAAAAAACACGTTTATTACATGAGTCCACCATTACTTTTTTTAACATTTTGTTAATCGGTAATCGATTTTAAAAATAATATTATATTTTCAACTCATAGGTGCAATACAAGTTAGGTGTCTTCTTAGTCAACCACTGTCGCTCCACTATTTCAAAGCATCACATCAACTTCTTCATTTTCATTTTAGGTACTCTTCCCACTGGCACGTTTTTTTTTTAGATTAATTATAGTTTTACATTTATTAATTTTAGATAAGATACAATTTTACTTTAATTATGTTTATAGTGAGTGTGACTCAGTTGTAAGAACGTCTGCTTTTCAATCAGTCGGCCCCTGGTTCAATCCCGGCCCAACACCAATGACTGGTTTTTCAAGTTGTGTGGATTTGCTTTCGTTTTACGTTGAAGGAAAACATCGTGAGGAAACTGACACGTTTGAGGACTGCAATATCTGAAGATGTGTGTCATCCGCCAATCCACACTTGGCCAGCGTGGTGGAGTATGGCCTATATCTCTCTCCTCGTGAGAGAAGGCCCAGTAGTGGTAACGTATAGTGGGCTGCTTATGCTTAACTGTATTACTTGTATTATGTCTACATGAAGTATGAAGGAGCAAATTGTAAATCAGCGCTGGAGTACTTAGTGCTCTCAGCATTATGCTGAATTTGCTTCTTTTGTGCACACACTATTAGTGATAGTTATATGTATATCATAAATTGGAAGTATACCTTTTTTGTTTAGTGCACAATAAATGTATTTTCTTTTTTTCTTTCTAGTAGTTGTAGTAAAATAGCTCCAAGAATGAAACAATAGCGCTTCAGTGTTTCCAGAACGACTATTTCAATTCTCCTGTAATTTCTAAAAGAATTCCCGTTTTGATCAATACAGCTCTGTTGTTCTTAGTGCAGATTGCTCTTTTAGAGTCCCAGCAGTGAGAACTTATAGTGGGCTGCTTATGCTTATGTTACTTGCAAATGAAGGGCACAGGAAAAAAAGGAGCTCATTAACATTTCTACCTTTTTTGAATTAACTGTACCATTTACTTCATAATTCTATGGCCAATCAGAGCACTTTATTTTAAACATGATAAAAGGGGCTCATATACATAAAAGTTCATTTTAAAAAATCCAAGTTTAGAATAAAACGAGCCCATTGCATTCCACTTTAGATTTAATTCTATGATTACTTGAAACAATGAAAATGTTAATGAGCTCCTTCTTTTCCTGTGCCCTTCAAATTGCATATAAGTCTGAGTGCTAAAATGTTGTTCGCAAGGTCTGCGCTCGCAGAGCTAGTAAATAACAGAGCTACCGTCGTCTCGGCTGGGTGTGTAATCAACAATGTTAACATTCCGCTAGTTGCTCCACCTGTGACGGAACCACCTGAGCTTCATTTACCTGCGGATAATAACTCACTATCATACCCATATTTATTACAAATATAAATTGATTGATGTATATTATATCATATTTTAAGTTACATAATATTTGTCATGAATGACGTATATAAATTAAATTTTAGTCATAAATAATTGTAAATTGACTTGCCCAGTACGGTGCGATGCCGTAAGGTTAATAAAAGATTTGATTTTGAAACGGTTTCATTTTGATTTCATTCATAGTATTTTTTTATCTAACCTATACTGTACCACTGTTGGGCAAAGGTGATGATCCTCAATGATCCCCACGCTTTTCTGTCCTGGGCCAGTTCCTTCCAGTTGGTGTGGAAGTCCACCAACTCCTTGCGCCATCGAGTTAGCGGCCTCGTCGTCTTCTGAGAACTTGGAGTCGTTCCCGAAGAGAGGAGATGGTCGGCCGAGGGAGCGGACTCTCCGGCGTGACGGCGAGTTGGCGCGGGTGCCGGTGAGGCTCGTGCGCTCGGATAGGTTGTCGCACGTTATAGGGCCGAAGGTATATAACTGTTTGCCGCAGGATATTACAAATGCATGTAATGACAGCATTTTCAAAAACAAGCTCAAGAACTGGCTCGTTCAGAAAACTTTTTATTCTATGGGCGAATTTTTAAAATCGGAAATATATGTTATGTGAATCGTGTTTGTCGTGATGTAATTGTTGAATATAGTTATTATTTTATTAGGTATTAATATTGAAATTATTCCAAATTGACATTTATTACAAATTAATTGTATTTTATATTGACATCTTTTTATTTTTGACGTGTAATTGAATAATTATCAATAAATTGTTTATCTTGTTTCTGCCATCAAGAAGCCTCAGTGCTTTCTAACCCTACAAAGTTACATGAACTAGTATAATGCTCGCGTATTTGCTCGGCAAACAAAAATAGCATGCATGCTTTCAAAGTTTGCGAACTATGTCTGGTAGTTGTAAAACTGTTACCGAAACACCGTTCTAACCTCTTATACGCTATTTATCAAGCTTACTGACCCACTTACATATCTTTACGTTTGTTGAGGTGGGAACTTTACTTTCTTTTTTGTAGGGAAACTAAAAGGTGAAAACGGAACCCTATAACTAAGTCTCCGCTATTTATCTGCCACTCATAAACCATGAAGCTAGAAAGCTGTAATTTTTACGCGAAAGATTTTATTATGTGTATCTATATAAAATATTTATTTATGTATATGTGATATATCAGTTGTGTAAGCAACCATAGTACAAACCACAAAAGGTCCAGTATGGCGTTAACCAGCCATGTGTGAAATGTTGCCTAATATTTATTTATTTATATTCATACGTGATAAAAAGTTATGTTTAATTCACGGAATATGACATAATGTTTAATTTTCAAAAATCAATTATAAATCTAAAATAAAATTAAAATATAAGAGGGTTTGTTGTACGGGATTACAACAAACGCTTTTTTGCACATTTATTTAAAATAATGGTACGAAACCCTTCATGCGCAAACCCGACACACACTTGGCCAACTGTTATACATCACAGTGTTGGCATTTGAACACCAGGGTGCGTAAACTCCAGATAAAGACTCTGTGAGCTAGAGTGGAGCATTCCTAGTCTAGACTGAAGATAATTTTAGGTATCTAGTTATTGAAACATTTTTAACCGTTGGGAAGCTACATTGTTCCCGGGTAGGCTATATTTGGTTTCCAAAAATATTAGAGGTCCTTACTCAAAATCCAATAGTGAGACACAAGCCCGTGCGAAGCTGGGGTGGGCTGTTAGTAGTTAATTTTTTTTTTAAAGAACCAATTTGCTTTTAATAAAAACACTCCTCCAATCTTCGGATGAGGAAAAGCAGACGTTCTTACCACCGAGCGACACTCACACAAAAAGAAAAGAACAGATTATTATTAGTAACAGAACAAAAGGTACTCCGTAAAATCCTCGGGCCGGCACGAAGAGATGATGGGAGTATACTTGTGCGGAAAAATGACGAAATATAACAGCTAGTGGCCGAGCCTAACATAATAGGCGAAACAAAATCCCACAGACTCCGCTAACTCGGCCATGTGGAGAGAATGGAATCGGATCGTGCAGTGAAAAGAGCTTACCTGGGACGAGCGAGCGGTCCTCAACCGGTTGGACGTCCCAGGTATCGCTGGATAGACCAAGTGGAGGAGGACCTGCGCAATCTTCAGGTCACGCAGTGGCAGGAGAAGGCACAGGACCGAGAACTTTGGCGTCTCTTGGTATCGGAGGCCAGGATCCGATTCGGGTCGTCGCGCCAACCCATTTAGATAGTGATTTTTTTAAAAGCACACCTAATATACTAATATTATTTACATGCCTCCTCAATACTTACATGGTGGCTTCACACAAAGTATAAAATTCCAAAGGTGTCTCCTCTAAAGAAAAATAGTCACGCATCTCTCCTTAAGCTAAGAACACACGACATGACACTTGACACAAATGTCAATAGTGTCGAGTTTTAATTGAAAACATTTTAAGTTCATCATCGCCTTATTTATTCAAAGTGACCATGCCTTTTTACAATTGATGTATAAAGTAATATTATTAAAGTGGACATGTCAAAATTTAGCACAATATTTGAGTATCGTTTATACTAAAACAGAACACAAAGCCACAAACATCAAACAGCCCGTGCGATGATTTTTGTATCATAATACTTCCTGCTTTAATAATATAAATTTGAAAATTTCACTCTCAAACGGCAGAACAGTTTTAGATGAAACAAAAATATGGAATAGTACAAACCCTGGATTAACCCAAAGTTTACCACGTATTATATTATACATACTCTATAAATAAATTATAAATATTTTTTTTTTGTATTTGTATGACCAAGGTGGCTATCGAAAGTGCTATTCTTTAAGTACCTACAGTCTTTCGCCAATTTAATAACTGTCCACATAATAAATAAATACTTTAATTCAAACAAAAACATATATAAAAGAGTTCCCATATAATAAACGTGTTATTTTTTCTTGATAATAATTCAAAACCCTTCGTTCGCAAATCCAATTTCTACTTTTCTGGTCATTCATTAATATTGTCAGTATTTAAATACTGTTGGAACAAGTGAATTGTGTCACAAAATCGGTCATATTATGACTCTGAATGTCAATAATAATACTTCCACTGAGTGTCAAACTTAGAGTGCCGTATGTATCCTAAGCTTAAAATATAAGAGGAAATTACTTTTTTGGAGTAAACATCTACTGGAAAAGTTTATAAATTGAGTTCCAAAGGTTTGCTTGATCAAGGTTAGGCTCTTTGACTTGCCTTTGAGTAGGTAATTTGTTTTTTTATGAACCATCTGAATTCTTTTTTTATTTAAGAGCTAGAAATACCTCAAACTGACTCACACAGATACGTTAAATTTACATCATCTTCTTCTTCGTATGAGCTAAGTGGTTAGGTTCCGTTGTTGAGAATTTTCAAGTCCTTGAAGGCCTCTTACTTGGCTTAACAACTGCTTGTACTAAAACTAAAAAAACAAGACCTATCCAATATTTAACGTGTCATCCGACCCACTATAGCACACAGATGAAAAAGCCACTTTTAAAACGACTGTGAATTGTCCCCAACCAAACACCGTCCGCATCGTTGCTTAACTTCAAAGATCAATTTAATTCCTCTTATACAATTATGAGTAGGTACTCTAGTATTTTCCACCTATAAACAATATTTATAATTAATTATTATCTGTGTTATACGTGTATCTTTTTAGTATAAAATAAATATCAATAAGTCTTAGCTAGCTGAGTTACAGGTGCTACATCTTATAACTCATCGTTTGAGTAAAACATAGCATCAAATTAAGCCAGTAAGAAAATATGACGTAACTATTACCATATAGAAACTTCTAGGTTGCAAAACAGTCCATAAAATAAATATAACATAAGCAACAAGCATTATCCACAGGTGAGTGAACCTAAACTACTCTCGACGGTATACCTGAACCCATAATAATACGTCATAACCATTTGAAATAGCTGCATAAGATAAATAAAGGAACAAAATATATGAGCACACTTTACTTCGCTTTATTTGTTTGTTTACTTCCATTGGCGAGTGTGGATTGTAGGGACATTGCTGGGTTTTTAATCCAAGACACCGGTTTGAATTCGGTTGTGCACTAATAACTTATTTTTTAACATAAAAGTACAGACTAGCTGTGCCTTGCAGATTTGCCCATTTTTATCTGAGATAAAATGTTATAGCCCACAAGTGACATGTAATGTAATTAATTTCCAAGCTATAAGCTACTTTCATACCAAATTTTATACAAATTGGTTAAGTGGTTTATAAACTACTTTCCATCCAGAGGTTGCCTGGAAGAGATCGCTTCAAGCTATAGGGCCGCTTGTTGTGCCACACTACTTTTGTTTTTAGTCTTTATTTAATTTTTTATTTAAATAAATTTTGTGGCCAGTAAACAATAATCTATTAATCTATCAATCATTTGATCGTGAAGAAGTAGCAAACGGATGTATAATATAATTATGTACATACTGTACCGACGAGAAGAAAGATGTACATATTCATGCACAATTACACACATGCATACAAACTACATGCACTTATAATATTAAATCAAAAGATTAACTAATCAACACTGAATTAAAACTTATAAATCTGAAAAAGCATTATCATCTTTTTTTAGGATTTTTAAAACACAATTTTTTGACATATTTCACACAAAGAGAATCTAGTTCCATTCTAAACCATTTCTAGTTTGTATTATGGTAGCTAACACAACTGATATACTACATATACATACATAAATACTTTATTTATATCGATACATATTTAACACCCAGACCGACTACCAACCAATTTAGTTCAGCACAAAGATATTGGCAGTATTTGACCTTCTGATTGGCAGTCTGGCATGGTAACCATTACGCCATTGAGGTCGTCAACTATAGAATTTTTCGAAGCAAGATATTTATCTTCCATACTGCCTTTAAGGTAAAATGTAAAACCTGAATTTTTCCGTGTGAACATCTGGCACGTGAAGGAAACTCTCAGACTCTCAGTTTTAAAACTTACTTCAGTAAGCATTCCCGCATTTTATGCTAGTTTGCTGGAGAAGTTTGCATGTCGGTTTTTCAGTTTTCAACCGTGACTAAAAGTTTTTGTTTGTGATATCTTTTGCTTTTAATTTAAAGCTGAAAGGAAGGAAACTTGTTACTTTAAAATGTTGTTTAGCGTTAAGGAATAAATCACAAACATGATAATATTCTTGTTAAATAATCATTCCTTTTTTACACTTCATAGGTTTGCGTTTGACTACTAGCTTGCCTGATGTAAAGCTACGGTACTCAATTCTTTTTATTTATATTTTATAACTTTGTTGCCATTATGTTCTTTTTTGGAATTAGTTGCCTGGAAGATATCGCTATTAGCGATTAGGTCGCCAGTAAAGGCACTAGCTTTTATGTACTTTATGTGGTTTCTGTAATTTGTTCTTCTAACTATCTAACTGGGTGAACAGCCCTTATCACTTAGGGGTATGGAAAATAGATAGTAGTCGATTCTCAGACCTACTGAATACGCATATACAATTTGGTAGAAATCGGTCAAGCTGTTTTGGAGGAGTACGTTAACTAACATTATGACATGAAAATTTTAAGAAGGTTAGTTTTAGGAAGGTTATATTTATTTATATATTCTGTGAAATTTTTAAGCGTCTGCCAGCTAACGTTATTGATGTTTAGAAAAAAACTAAGGAAAAACACAGTTATTGTATGGGGACCCCGTTAATATTTTTAATTTGACAGCTTTCTAGCTATCACGGTTTCTGAGATACGGCCTGGTGATAGATAGACAGATGAACAGACAGCGGAGGCTTAGTAATAGGGTCTTGTAAACATTTTAGGTACGGAGCCCTAAAAAGCGCAAATTTAAATGACTGCAAAGTTTTAGGGCGATAGTGGTTTTCAATCTGACTGCCCATTTTCGATCCCAAACCTACATTAATAACTTGTGTGACATGTTTTTCAAATGATGTGTCCATTTGCACAAAAATTAAGACACAAATTTTTGTGTACACTTCACTACACTCGAACAATTCATATTTTCTATAACATACTTATAATTTATCAATTATTTGTTTCAGTGGCAATGTTTATAGATGGTGTATGTAACATTACCCTGTGGACATTGCTATTGAAGTGAAAAGGAATAATTGTTAAGCTAATTTGTGCAAAACTTATAACTTAAGGTACTAATATTACTCACATACATTGTTTCTACTAGAATATTATCATAATTAAATATTGTAATGTAAAATATATTATATTGAAAGCTATATAGCATCATAAATTAGCAAATATAATAATTTGTTATATGAACAATAATAATGTCATACGTATAATTCTTTTGTAATGTTTGTGAAAATAATAATAAAGGCTATTTTCATTTTCATTTCATTTCATTTTCACATTCGTTCAAAATAATTAAGCCCCTTACTTCTTTGAAAAAATTCTTCGAATTCTTCAGAGAAAATTTTCTTAGAGAAAAAATATATATTCGCCTTGAAGGAGTAGATTGACTTAGGTACTCAAGTTTTACTTCGCACTTCTTCAGTCAAGTCAAATAAGATGGAAAGATGTAATGCAAAGTGAGTCGGAAACCTAGAGGACGGATGGCCGTCCGTTAACACGAGATTCGTTATTCGGATGTAGTTGGCATGGAACCGTCGCGTAGCTGCACCCTACTTAATAATAAAAAAAAATTACATTTAAATTAAAATTGACATTTAAATTGACAAATTGACATTTGATTCATATCATATACTTTTGTATTGATATTATATTAGATACTACAATTAGTAGTGAAAACTGACATTATGATTAATATCATATACTATTGTAATGATATTATAGTACTAGAATATAATTGAAAATTGACATGGATACATATCATATACTTTTGTAATGATATCATTTTATTTGACTTGTAACTTTGGTGTTATCAATAAATGATTTGTATTTGTATTTGTAATAATCACAAACGTTACATATAAAGACAATTCTACCATATGTGGTAAAAAATTTTAGTATATTAATTTATTTATTTTTTCTATCATTTTGACTTGTAATAATTTATTATTTACCAATAAACCTCTGTTTTCTGTGCTCATTTTCGTTTTTTTTTCACATTTCACAATCAGCTGGTTAGCAACATACTAATAAACCATTTCTAGTTTGTATTATGTTTAACACATTTGGTATACTACATATATGTCACCCAGACCAACAGCCAACAAATTTAGCTCATCACAAAAACGTTGACTGAGCCAGGAATTAAACCCGGATTCTTTGAAATAATCAAATAAAAAGGCTAAACTAGTAGAATACATCTATTATGTAGAATTTGAAATCCAAGCTTGTCGTCACTACAAATTTTCTAAGTTGTAAATCTAAACATGGTTATTTGACGACGTTGGCGCAATGGTTACTAGGCCGGACTGTCAACCAGAGAGTTCCGTGTACAGTAAAAAAAATATTTAATTCGCCATTTTGTAGTAGTGGTTAACCTTGACCGGTTTTCGAACTTTTGAACCAAAGAAATTAATACGAATAGAGTCCATCGGGAGAAAATAACCTTGGTAGCAATTCAGCGGCACACACAACCAAACTAAATTTAAAGAAGCCCCGTCTCTTTTCATCTTAGGTGGCCAGAAAGAGACGGCACGTTCTGAACCACAGACAAAATAACTAAAACCACGTCAAATGTAGAAAATATAGGCGACTTTAGAACGCACTCACTTGTATCACCTCTAAAACTGCCTGCACATTCCATATTTGACGTGATTTTAGTTGTTTTGTCTGTGGTTCAGAACGTACCGACTCTTTCTGGCCACCTAAGATGAAAAGAGACGGGGCTTCTTTAAATTTAGTTTAGTCGTGTGTGCCGCTGAATCGCCGCCATTTTATTCTTATAATTTAAGCTGTTTTGCTAAGAATCTAAGTACGCGAATAAAAGTCGATTATATATATTTTTTCTTTTTCATCTAGACTTTTCAATTCCTGTCATGCCACATCCATCGAGCTATATTATATTCAACATTCGCAAGGAATTGGAGCTTGGATAATTTAGTTTAATTTTCTTACACTTGCAAAAGAAAAAGAAATCTGAGAGCTTATTTCAGTGACAGTTTGTGAGAGACCTAGTTTCAACTAAAATAAAAGTCAACGGCGAAAATGTTTAGGATGAAAAGCAGGTTGCAGTTGGGAGACTGCTAGGAGGCAGGCGATATACAGTGGAAATGCCGAAAATGTGTCCTTCCAAATTTATAGTACGGACGAACAAACTGAGGAACTCCTTGCCGGAATCCCTGTTCCCACTGAACCTTACTGTCTTCAAGGCGAGAGAACCGCTTTCTTCTAGGCAAGTGCACTTCATCTTACACCGCAATGTCACTTAACATCAGTGCAGTTGTGGTCGAGCGCAAGCCTATTATGCGTAAAAAAAATAACTTATGTGTTAATCCAATGTCTAACTTTAACTTGTGCAAATTGCCAAGATGTGGAATTGGTTGACAAACGCCCTGTTTCCCGAAACATAGCTAGCTGTTTTTAAGGCACGAGTAAGCCGGTTTTTTTCTGGTCAAGCGCGTTCCACCGATATTGTGATCTAATCACAATATCACTTACCATCAGGTGAATTGTGATCAATTAGCAATGTCATTCTGATTGAAAAAAAGCACCAATTCAACATTTTGACGTTGGTTTAAATGAATAGGAGTCGACCTTGAAAGCCTTTATTTTGTATATAGCAACATAGACCATCCAAATGAAAATATACGGTAACAAAAATAGGAATAAAATAGAAAAGAGGCTTTTGTCCCGTGCTGAAATGGCTCACAGTGAAAATGCTGAAATAACATTTTCTGCGCCTTTTTTTCATGAAAAAAATAGTCTAGTCACATAACTAGCAATAAGCCTTTTTTAGGGTTCCGCAATAAGCCTCCGCTGTCTGTCTGTTTGTCTGTCTCAGAAATAGATGGAAAGCTGGAAACTCCACAAGATATAACAACAAATACTATAAACGAAAAATAAAAAAAATTTCAAGGTATTAGGTACGAATATTTTTGCTATATATTAATAACAGTAGCTACTAGACATTTAACGGTATCAGGTATATGCTTAAAATATGCTATAGCAATAGCGATTTATCGATTGAAAACATTACTGGTTGCCATGGTATACGCAAATAACTTCAAAATCTATGTAACTCTTTCACGCTGAAACGCCTTGACTGATTTTGATGAAATTTGATATAAAGACAGGTTAAACCTTGGAAAAGTTACCATTTAAATCGAAAATATGTATAAATGGTTCGTGTGGGATGCACAAATAACTTCAAAATCTATGTAACTCTCTCACGCTGAAACGCCTGGTCGATTATGATGAAATATAATAAAGATGACTAGACTTTGGATTAACAAATAAGCTACATTATATCCCGAAAACAGTTGTGGTTCCCGTGGGATAGGTATCTGGTCTCGTAACACAGTCTAACGACTAGCACGAGACCAGAAGCTTCGTTATTGTTATTGTGTACCGTCACCTTTACGTCAATAAATATTTATTGTTTTTATTTTTGTAGTAGTGCTAGAATAACAATATAGACAAGTATCAGGAGACCGAAAACACCTTTTTAAAAAGTATTTTTTTTTATTTAAATGTAAAAGTTAATACTAAGTGTGACTCGATGCACAGGCTTAATTCTAATTTATTCTAATTTAAATCTAGGTGTGCTCGATGCACTGGTTAAAACTAATCTGTTAATTCTAACTTAAACTAGTGCCTCGATCGGCGCTCTTATCTAAGGAATGCGCCCTGGCGCGGCGAGCGAGACGCAGTGTCAGCAATAAAGGCGCTCACGCGTGTAGCGCAAATACCGGGCCAGAGTGCATAACGATATATCTTACTCGTATCAGCCCTTAAAATCTGTATAAAATTTCGATGATTTATTTCCTTCAAAATAATCCTATCAACACCCACTTAACCCAGCCGTGACAATAATTTCATGGCACTATAGCCCTATTTACCGCCGCCCCGTAGCACGGAATAATCCAGGGTTAACTTATGAAGGCTTAGCACGACACCCCGTATGCTAGGGTGACCATACGTGCTGCTAATGTTGTGGAAAAATAAAATTATTGTACTGTCTGGAAAATGGGGCGTGGGGAAAAATACTTGTGGGTTTGTGATGGTTTAAAAATAGAATGTACAAGTCCTATGTAAGTGAGCAAAAAGTACGTATAAAGACATTTGATAATTTAAACTCTTTAAAGACTTGACGACCTCGTTGGCGTAAAGGCTACCATGCCGGACTGCCATGCTGAAGGTTCCGGGATCGATTTCCGGCCCGGCCAACATCTTTGTGCTTAATTAAATTTATTGACTGTAGGTCTGGGTGTAAAATATGTATCTGTATAAAAAAATGTATGTATATGCAGTATATCAGTTGTGCTAGCAACCATAACACGAACTAGAAATGGTTCAGTATGGGGTTAACCAGCCGTGTGTGAAATGTGTACTAATATTTAAAAAAATAAATAAATAAAAAACTTTAAAAAACTTAGGTTATCAATATACAACGTCAATAATAATAATAAAATGAAAATAAAATTAGAAATTTTAAAATAAACAAATAATAATATGACAAATAATTTTTATATTACATAGGTAATACTAGTTCTAACCTTTGTACCCTATGCTTTATGCTTTATTTTATGTATTTTAATTTTAATTTGTTTGTACAATATAGATATAACAATTGTATTATATTCTATAACAATTTGGTAAAAACGACTTGGTCAAGATAATTTTTGTTTTGATACTTAATGAAGACTTTGATCTCAATTTTGGATTATACTCGTATGACTAATTTGAATAAAGAATTGATCATAATGCATGGTAAGTAATAAATAGAAAAAAAATTTCATTTGAATATAAAATATTTTTAATTAAGCTACAAAAAGTTAAATTAACAACAAAAATTATAAAAAATGTCATACCGCAAAAGTAATGTATTTTTAATCATATTCGCTAAAACTGTGTAACAGAAGTTACATAGATATTTAGTGAATATGAAATTTTAATATTTTATTTTAATTTTAATATACATTAAAAAAATATCATCGCATGTTTATGAAAGTGACATATTGTTTTCCAAAAATAAAATATATTTTAATTTATTTTTACTTACTCGTATTTTAATGTAATTAAACGTCGGGTTAGAATATCCATTATAATTATATTTGATGGTCACCTATCAGAACATTATAATAGTTATAGTTTCGTATAATGTCCGTTTAGTCAAGCTTAGTCGTAATTATAAAAGACATTGTTTAGTACTTAACGAAATTTGAAAGATGTTGAAAACTTTGGCATTACTTAATGAAAAATTAGAAATTAATAGGTACATATTATCTTCATATAAATGTATATTTATAAAAGATGGGTTAGTGTGCGTATATGTATAATTATATACGCACACTAACACACATTTACTATTCTTTAATCAAATAAATATACACGACTAATAACAATAGGTAAACTCATTCTTATATGTACTCGAAAAATAATTTAACATACCGTTTTTATTGGTAAATACTACGAAAAATTTATACTAGCGGTTCACCGGGGTGCCGCGTATTTTACCATCACTCTCTATAACGCCATAAAATGCACAGTCCTTTCAGTGTCGTTATAAAGAGTTTACACTCTAATTTAATTATCGAATGCTTAGCTGCATTTCCTTCAAAAAGTTCCCACAAATTTTATATACCAATACAATTAAAAACTTGAAAAATATTTTCCTCAAGCATCAGTAAGAACAACTGGCTTTGTCAACAAACTTACCTTCTTACCTTCCTGGCCTGAGTTTGTACAAAAACATCACAACAAAAGATTACAGGTGCTATCTGAAGGAAGGCCCCGATTAGAAGCTATTACAAAAGGATTCGCGACATAATCTCCTTTTAAATTTTACTAATGAGAGACTCTATTTAGTTAATCTGTTTTTATCCAATTTTATCTGACTGCGGAGTGTTTTGCTAATGTATAAAAAATAGAGATGAGACAAGTTTAAATTTGCCGGTAAGTACTGTCATTCGTAAAAGGGTTAATAAAATTAGCCACGTGAAAATTGGGCTTGGGCGTGAATAGAATAAAATATAATTATTTTTAGTATTTGTTGTTAAAACGGAAAAGTAAATACATTTGTGAAAATTTCAGCTTTCTAGCTAAGATTATCATGGTTTATGAGATACAGACAGACAGCGGACAGCGGCCTTAGTGAAAGTGTCCCGTTTTAAGGGTTGCGTACCGGAAAGGTAAAATCGGGACCCTATTACTAAGCCTCCGCTGTCAGTCTGTCACCAGGCTGTATCTTAGAAAAAGTGATAGCTAGAAAGCTCAAAACTTTCACAAAATTATGAATTATCCGTGCCGCTAATACTAAAATCAACAAATACAAAAAAAATGTCCAGACAATAAACGTTTTTTTCCTATTTTATTACTATACCGGTGTAACAATAACGATGGCAGGTAAGATGCTTAAAAATGTCACAGAATATGAAAATATATTATATTAAGTTTTGAAAAAGAAAACGGATACAACAAACATACTTATTTTGCAATTTTCTTAATTTAAGTTTTTTTCTCCGGTTGATTCGTAAGTGACATCTGGCATAACCCGGACATAAAACAATTTACGCCGGACTTAATCTAATCTCTATTCAGAATAAAGTAATTAGGTATTTGGCGAAGTTTTATTGCAAAAGGAGGGTTGTATCAAACGACTTCAGGCTACATTGAAACTTTGTTTGTTTTTTTTTTCTATATTCTATTATTGTTAGTCGACTTGATCTATTGGGCTCTGTCTGGTTTCTTTTGGAAAATTGTTTTCGAGTTTTTTGTTGAAAGTCTGGTATTTTTCTCCTTCAGCTCCTTACAGCTAGGCATATTAGGACAAACAGCAGGGCTCATAATCAGGCTGCGTTTTCACTAAGGGACATTTATTTGTTCTGCGACTCTTTATACTTCTCTGCTCTGCGACTTTATATTTATTACTTTTACTGTATCTTTATTTTAAATTAAGTTAATAAAATGAGTAGAACGCAATTATTGCAGTCATTTCCAATGGTAGTAGAGTAAGCATCTCATCTGAGATCCAAACTAAGCATGGAAGCTTGTAAACCAAAACATGCTTCCATGCTTAATTTGGAGATGCAGGCTCATTTACTGTAGCTTTTGAAACCAAATATGTAAAAATACTATAGGTATATATAATATAGGTTACTTAGCTTCAATGATCGCGTCAGATCACCTCAGCTAGCCGAGCTACAGGCACTTCTACTAGAAAACAGATGATGATGATAAGTACACAAGAGCGTCAGAAAATTCAACTGTATTACTATACTAATAACGCTTAAATTCCTCAAACACAAATAAGACCACACTCTTACTTGTGGTCTTATTTTCCTTGCCGATTTTACAGACATCAACTTAAATCTAGTACAGTTTTGATCGAAAATGAACATCAGACAATGTGTTCGATTTTACCCTTCTCTTCAGAGAACTACAAATTAAGTCACTGTTAAGTAATTTACTAGGTATTAGTAATGTAGTACAAGTCCTCAGCTTAGCGTACAGCAATGTACCCTGTCGGTAGCTTTGTTGATACAGACAGTAACGCCGTTTAAATGCCTCGGTTAATGCCATGTAACCATGTCACTCAGAGAAGACAAATACAGACCACGCTGTGAGGCGAATTTGAAGCTACATTTTGATAATATTTGTTGACGTTCGTTTCATGTTCAAAAATTTGCGGGTATTTTTAGGTTGGTTATATTACTAGATATATTTGCATAATTTAATCACCATGTGAAGCTGAAAACTCTCGAGCGGATTGAAAGCACTCTGTACCATCAGAACCTGGCTACTAAGCTTACACGATGAAGAAGATTTAATCACCGCATGTTCTCGCTGGCAAAGGTCACCGCATCACTATGAGATACCGAAGTTTTGCACTTAGTGCTTTGTTTTGACCTTGGACTTTGACCTTAAAATGTCCACGCCACATGGGTAAATGTATAAGTAATAGATAATACTCATAATAAGTATCATTAAGTCTTAAAGTCTATAGTAAATGTGTTTTTTTTTTTGGCAAGCGTGCTACTTCGTACATTACAATCAAACTTGACATCAGACGTGTGGTGGTCAAAGGCGAGGTTAAATTTAAATATTTTAAGATCGATTATTTTTACGTCAATTTTGATTAGCACTTCTGTTTTTTTAAGTACCTATTCAATTTACATATTTCTGTCGTGATAAATGTCAACGTCAACGTCAAATGTCATGTATGACAGTTGGAACCATCAAGTTCGGAAAGTTACCAGTTAGCAAATCTCGTAAGATCTAGAACTTTCTTAAACTATAAACATAAACATAAAAATGACTTTATTTAAGCAAAGAATTTACAATATTAATAAGTAGGAACTAGACTTAGTACTAAAAATCGCTGCTTGTCTGAGCTGCCACCAAACCCGAACTGAGTAACAATACTCGTATATCGGGATTATGGTAGCTTCCCAAACAAGCACTATCAAATAAGCTACTTTATTTTTGTTTATATTAGTTTGAGGCGAAGCTTTTACAATTTTATGTTCCTACTTAAGATCACGACATTTAGCTAGAATTTTCTTAAACTTAATAGGCGCGCGTACAGCTGTACTATTTTTCTGGGCCAGTATGAATAATACTGGTCTACAGTGGTTTTGTTGCCTTTGATATGATGATGATTTTGGGTCCGTTTATACACACGATTTGTGAAAATATCAATAATTTTGTAAGATTTGCTCGGATTTTTTTCAACAAATGACTGAAAAATTTAATAACGACGATAAATCGTTCAAAATTCAATTTGTAGAAATGAGCATATTTAGTCCTTTTACGAATATATTCGTAATCTGGGCACTTAAAAACGTAACAATTTGCGATGATAAACAGGGCATCAAAAATTAAAAAAATAATTTTTGTAGAGCTGTGTAAATAAATAAAATAACTACATGTCTATTCTCTCCGTTCCAACATTACCTATTCCATAGAAGTCTGCAAACGTCACGGCGAGCTGAAATATCGACGTTGTGCTGTGAATTTAGGAGCAAGCGAAACATGTTTAGCACACACTATAATGGTATTTCGCGTCGCAGATCAGTCGGCGATATCGGTAAGTACTGAGGATTCCCGAGAAACAATAACAAGAAAGAGAAAGAGGAAATTAATATTTGAATAACTATCGACACGTTTTTATTGTCAGAGGCTTTGAATTTGGGTTTGAAATATAGAACGAGCAGAAACTCAGCGAAGAGACATTGACATAGGTGTAGTCGAAATCCCAAAGATTCGTACAAGCCGATTCGCTTCGACCTTCCTTGTGAGGAGTGCAAAACTTTGGAATTCTCTTCCTGAGTCTTTCCCTGACAAGTGCCACTTCGTGGTCTTTATTATAATAAATAAATTAATCGTTTGTTGAGGCAAAACATACATTCACATATCAGGACATTCATCATTATCATCATTACATTTTGAACATTACAGTATAGATTTTTAAAATTATTTTTGTCTGAACACAAAGCTTGTTAGGTACTTTTAATTTTTAACGGTTTCGGAGATAAGCTTTAAGTATGTAGGTAATTTAAGGGCGCTACTCCCTCAATAGGATTCCCTGAGTTTGAGGGAGTTAGTTTCTCTTCTAGGGTGTCAGATGTGAGTGTGTGGATAAGCAGTTTGTAGACCGCAAGAATATAGGGGTGTGTCCATTTTCATGTCTTTAAATCTAGAGTTAATAGGTATTTTTTAGTTAACCGTGCAACGTCGTTGATCATAGTTGGTTGGTTGACATTGTTTAACACCAGGCAAGTTGTGTTCAAACGCATGCCTATAAGTAGTAAAAAAATATAGCTTATCATGCCGGACCGCCAACCAGAGGGGACTCTCTGGTTGGCGGTTCGATTTCCGGTACGGCCAAAATCTTTGTGATGACCTACGAGTAATTTGTTGGTTGTCGGTCTGGGGGTTTAATATCGATATAAAATATTTATGTATGTAAAATAATGTAGTACATCAGTTGTATTAGCAACCATAATAGAAACTTGAAATGGTCTAGTATGTGGAAAACCGTGTGTGAAATGTGTCCTTAAAAATTACAGTCCCTTTGAAGTACCTAGCACAGAGCACAGCGACTTTCTCAGGTACGACACAGCCCTCCACTCAGACCGGTGGTGGTGCTCCTAGGTTGGACTGGTCAATCCTCAGGTCAGACTGAATGACTTAGTCAAAGCCCAAACAAATGTAAATTTTCGGCCTTTTACTAAACAATTTTCGTCAAACCTGGGAGAGACTAATTTGGTCAGGCAAACGTTTGACGAGTCAAACTCCAATATAGGTATGAAGTGTCTTATCTTTGTATATTTGGAAGCATTTTATCATTTAAGCAGCTTTCAAGTCTTAAGAACCTAACCTAACCTAACCTGAAAGCTGCTTAAATGAGGGTAAAATAAGGCCGAAAATTTACATTTGTTTGGGCTTTGACTAACTCATTCAGTCTGACCTGAGGATTGACCAGTCCAACCTAGGAGCGCCGGAGCTTCGGAGTTTGCCTATAACATATACAATAAATTAATTTGAATTTGATTAAAATAGTCGCATAGCATTTGAACAGCGTTGTACAGATTATGTTTGGAAGTGCAGTACATTAGCGGTGAGCTGGCAACGCCGTAGTTTACGGCATGTAACGCGAAATTGAGCGTTGTTGCCATGTTAAACGGCTGTCGGATAAATGTGTTACTCGCCGCAAATCGGTGCAATGTGCTTTCATTTTTAACCGACTTCAAAAAGGAGGAGGTTATATATTCGACGTGTATGTATTTTTTTTTTTTTTTATGTATGTTCACCGATTTCTCAGCCATTTGTGGATCGATTCTCAAAATTATTTTTTTAATTGAAAGAGTATGGTTCTGAATTGGTCCCATTGTCACCAAAACTGGTTCTGATGATGGACTCCTAGGGAAATCGAAGAAAAACCTAAAAAGTTAGGTTATTTTTACGCATGAAGAGAGATTCTAGCTCGTTTGGCTGTACTGATATTCATGAAATTTGAGAAGAAAATAGGTAAGACTATGTGTTAACACATACACTACTTTTTATCCCGAAAATAAATACTATTCCCGTGGGATGCACCAAATAACATATAAATCTTTTTAACTTCTTCACGCTCGAACGGTTGTACTGACATTGATGAAATTTGGAATGAAGATAGGTTAGACTATGTGTTTACACATAGGCTACTTTTTATCCCGAAAATAATTATTGTTCCCGTGGGATGCACCAAATAACACATGACACACTGATTTCGCTAAAATTTGATATAGGGGGTAGACTAGACCTTGTATAACACGAAGGTTACTTTTTATCTTAAAAGTCATTGCTATTGCCGTGGGAAGCCCAAATAACTGGATAACCTATTTTACTTCATCGCGCTCATACGGCAATACAGATTTCGCTCATAAAATTAGCAGCCTGGCTAACAAAAGTAATCTGACGCGAACATCGAGGCTAAGCAACGGCCCATGCGGCCAGTCTTTGGATGGGTAACCATGCACAAGACTTCCATAAAAAAATATGATATTTTCATCTGGGCGTTACTGTGCTTCGGATAACACGTTAATTTGTTGGGCCTGGACCACTACTCTTAGTACAAGCAGGGGTCAAACTAAATCAGGGGCTTGAAAAACTCTCGACGCCAGAGCTTGGCCACTTGGATCATACTTAGTGGAAGAAGGAACTGTAAAATTTGATATATTAATAGACAAGACCCTCGAACGGATAAGGAAAATATTTACGCCCTCGCTTCGCTAGGAGTTATCCCGCTTCGTTCGAATTTCCCCCAGGATGTTCTGGGCTTATGACACTCCAAATATTATATAATTTGTGCTTGCTTTGTTTATGCTCAAACAGTTCGAACAAATACGGTGAAAATTTTCGCGCTCGCTTCGCTCGCGCATAGCTCGCTTCGCTCGCATCCAGCTCGCTTCGCTCGCAATTGGTTCTTGTACGTTTTGACACAACAAACATTATGTAATTTGTGCTGCTTTGGACTTCTTTATGCTCAAACGGTTGGAACAAATACGGTGAAAATTTTCGCGCTCGCTTCGCTCGCGCGTAGCTCGCTTCGCTCGCATCCACCTCTTTTCGCTCGCACTTGGTTCTAGTAAGTTTTAACACAACAAACATTATGTAATTTGTGCTGCTTTGGACTTCTTTATGTTCAAACGGTTCGAACAAATACGGTGAAAATTTTCGCGCTCGCTTCGCTCGCGCACAGCTCGCTTCGCTTGCATCCACCTCTTTTCGCTCGCACTTGGTTCTAGTAAGCTTTGACACAACAAACATTATGTAATTGGTGCTGCTTAGGACTTCTTTATGCTCAAACGGTTGGAACAAATACGGTGAAAATTTTCGCGCTCGCTTCGCTCGCATCCAGCTCGATTTGCTCCCAATTGGTTGCCTGCCTGGCACACGCCAAATTTTTTCATCGTGAAGTTTATTTGGCTCTCCATAGCTAAAACTTAAACAAAATATCATTACCAACCACTAAAAATGTAAAAATAAAATTGTTTTAAAAAACAAACAACCGACTTCAAAAACACAACTAAAAAGGGAAAAATAATTTTAAGCCTAAATCAAATCAAGAATATATTAATAGAATAGGAGAGTTTATTTCATGTACTTATAAAAAACTATTTGCAATTTTTAGTAATCCTGTATTCTTGAAGTCGGTGCCATCTAATAAGAACAAATTAAAACTATTTTCAATTGTCTTTCTTTGCTGGCACCGACTCCAAGAATACAGGATTAGTAAAAATTGCAAATAGTTTTTTATAAGTACATGAAATAAACTCTCCTATTCTATTAATATATTCTTGATTTGATTTAGGCTTAAAATTATTTTTCCCTTTTTAGTTGTGTTTTTGAAGTCGGTTGTTTGTTTTTTAAAACAATTTTATGTCATAACAATCTGTAAACAAACCGTGGTTTATGGCAAAAACAAGTGCAAAATATTAATTGTACAGGTTTGTCGTTACACCAGCGCTGCCGGCGAGACTGAAGTGTACTAGATGGTTCCAGTCTCCCGGCCTTATGGCGCAGGGAGTGAACACCTTGGAGGTTTTAGTCGGTAGGGGTCGCCACTCTGGCACCGAGTCTGACATACCCCGCCACCTCCCCCGAGGAAAATGGTTCAAATCATAAATGGTTAAGGGTGTTGTGCTTCTGAAAGTAATACAAAAATTTAAATAAATCTTCCTGTTTTCAGTAGGTAATGATATCTAGAATTGTCAAAGCTTATAGTTTCAATATTGTTATTTGTTGAATTTTTGATGCTTGGAATAGGACCGGAAACCAGCCCGGTCAAGTAACCAAACACCTGGTGAGAGACATAGAATAAGCATAAGCAGCCCACTATACGTCTCCAATGCTGAGACTTGGGGCCTTCTCTCATGGGGAGAGAGATATAGGCCATAACCCGAAAAACTTACCGATTTTCTTACGATGTTTTCCTTCACCGTAAAGCAAGTGCAAATCCACACATAACTTGTCATTGGTGTAGGGCTGGATCGAACCAGGGACTGTCTGATGGAAAAACAGACGTTATTACCCCCGAACCACACTCGCTTTTAAAAAAAATTATGACGCGACTAAACACAGTACAATAGCACCTCTAAGCTATTTTGTATTAATTATAATTTACGTGTCACAGTATGGAGCAGTGAGCGTCATCGAAGCGATTGCTATTTTAATCTAGCAAGCTTGCGCTACCTATTCGACGGGTATTCTTTATCTCTTATTACGTATGTTTTTAATAAAAAAACATTCAAAAAAACATCCAAATACGAGGCAGACTCGTGCACGAAGGGCTCCGTACCTACCATTATCTACCTATACAACTATGAATATACGTTTATATATAGGAGCTTCTCTTAAATATTTATTTTATTCTAGATTTAGTTAGTTTTGTTTATTTTTGTAATATTTTATAGGTAGCCCTTGGTATGAAACCCTACAATCAAATCTAACTTGGCCACAGCAGCCCTTTTTAATATAAAGAAAATCTTGAACTTGAAAAGAATATCTCACCCAATTAAATCACAGTTTATCAAACCAAAGACATATTAAAGGACGTATAAGATTGTATACTTAAAAATCATCACCGGACCATACCATTATCTTTAAGAGGGCCAAAAAAACATGTTTTTGTATGGGGTGCCCTTTAAATATTTATTTTATCTTATTATTTGTTTCGAAATGTTACTTTGATACGAGTATATTCTGTGAACATTTTAAGTGTCTACCATATTATCGTTATTGATATAAAGTAAAAAAAAAACGAAAAAGTACAGGTACACTAATACGGGACCCCGCTAAATATAATATTAATATTTAATTCTTTTATGTCCTGTTTTTAAGGTACAAATACTTCTAAGGTACAAATTAAGAAAAAAACAAACCTTATTGCCATCACACATAGGAATACGTAATAAGCACCACGTACTGTCTGCGCCTGTATGTTTATACATAAAGTGCAGAGAGCCATGTTGAGCATTATACGTCGCTTGACGCCGACACAATAGCGGACTCTAGGGGATTTTTATTATCACTATACGGGAGAATATTAAAAAAAGCACCGTACTGTACTGTGGGAACCTTCATAACGGATAATGTTTTTAATAGACTTTAAAAAACAGATGGAAGTTCTCAAGATTTTGGCATTGCTATCATTAAGGATAATTTACATGATGTTATATTTTTAGAGCTATAATGAAACTAGCTGACCCGGCAAACGTTGTTTTGCCTTAACAATATTTAGTAGAAGATTCTCAGACCTACTGAATACGCATATGAAATTTGGTAAAAATCGGTCAAGCCGTTTCGGAGGAGTACGGTAACTAACAATGTGTCATGGAAATTTTATAATTCTTTATTGGACACATAAATAAAAAAGGCACAGTAAAAGACAATTAACTTAAAATTAGTGTACCACAATTGGCGGCCTTATCGCTTAAAGCGATCTCTTCCAGGCAACCTTTGGATGGAAAGGAATTTATAAACGACTAAAGAAGGACGTAGTGTACAATAAAGAATAATAAAAAACATACATATAATATTAATAATCTTATCTTAATTTATATAAATCTCGTGTCACAATGTTTGTCCTCAATGGACTCCTAAACCACTTATCCGATTATAACAAAATTCGCACACCATGTGCAGTTCGATCCAACTTGAGAGATAGGATAGTTTAAATCTCAAATTATAGTCGCAATTTTAATTTATTGCTAATATAATTTGTTATAATTAACTGTAAGTAACCTATCTATATAGTTATTGAATTATCAATGAAGTAATTCGTAAAAATGAAGTATCTTTTTGTACGTGTTACTCCTAACCAAAAAGAAACCTGGCAATAACTAACCTTAGGCCTATATTACTTAAAGTAGGCGACCATACGTTTTTATCAAATCGCTAGTGCCTTGAAAATTCGCAAAACGGACACAACCGTCAACGACGTCTGCCCTCACGCGTCTGCCCGCGTTCGGGTCGCGCACTCAGCCATGAGCCACTTCCACCTACCCCGCTCCCCCCATGCCCCGTACGCCTGGCGCCGCATCCAGTATTTATCACCGAAATTGCCATGACTCTGCATTTTAAATCTGTGATATCTTCGAAAATATTTATTTAATTTACATGCTGTAAAAAGCCATATTGATCTTTATTAAATGCACAATGTATTTAAGATACTTAATTGGATAAGGATTAATACTGTATTGCTTAAAATCGCTTCGTAAATAAGCCATTATTTCTCGTACAAAGTAAAGGATAAAAAATGGTTATTGTGGGTTATTCCTAAGAGATAAATATATACCATCACGGACTTTTTTGTAGGCCTTTTTAAGTTGTACAATACTGTAGTAAATTGTTTTGATCTATCTTGTAGGATTCAGTCAGCGTTTGCAATGTAAGCGCAAAAAATGTGTTTTTTTTACGACCTCACATTAAAAACCTCAAAAATTGTAGCCTATGTGTTATTCTGATGTATAAGCTATAGCCTATGTGTTATTCTGATGTATAAGCTATATTGTGGTAAAGTTTCATTCAAATCCATTCAGTAGTTTTTACGTGAAAGAGTAACAAACATACATCCATACTTACAAACTTTCGCCTTTATAATAGTAGTAGGATACAATACAGAAATCGCCTTAGGCGTTAAGGCCACCTAATTTATTACCGCTGTTTTTTTTGAAAAATAAGTGCTAATGTGTGTAGTATTTAATAGGGTAGAATATTTTAATGTAATTTAGATAGAATATTTATTTAATAATCTAACTAATGTTTTTTAAGTATTTAGTAATTATTATAGTACGAGTATGATTTGCCTTTTACGTATATTATTTAAGGCTAATAAAGTTCTGTTTTTCTGTATTTCTATTGTTTTTTTTTTAATATTTGGTGTGCAATAAAGTGATATTGTATTGTAATACACGAAATACAATTAAGGTAAAGGCACCTATTTCCGCGGTATTTTCACCAAAACTTGAAAGGATATTGAATATTAGGCATTAACTGAACCTTTTTAAAAGTTTGGCTATTTATTTTAGAAGCTTTATTGTTTTTACTTTTCAAATAGACTATATATTTCATTATTGGGTTGAACTTTATATTTAAAATTTAATTAAATCTGAAAAAAGTCCTAAGCCCCTTATTCCGATGTAAAAATCCTTATTCCGATGTATTTGGTCCCTAATTCCGAGTGTACAAAATGGAACCGGTAGGAATGATACATGTTGTTTAAAAAATGACTACTTATTTATTCACATTAATTATTTATTAATCACGTTATTATTATCAATATGGCTCCTAAAGAGCTACGTTGAACTATCCGAAGATTCACCGAACAATTTGTTACTGGACTTCTTAACAATGAGAACTTTTTGATCCATGTATTTTGGAGATCGTCTTCTGTATATTTTATTCTAGGCTTCATTATCCTATAACCAAAATAAATAATTAACAATTTGAATAATCTCACCTTTTAAATCTTTAAAAAAAATTAAACAAAGAAGTGAGCTATATACAACGTGTTGCTTTGCATTCTCGACAAATTTGTAGAGGTAAGTATACTCCAATAGCAGACCATGAATAAACGATGGAGCAACCTTTAGATGGAAAAAAAACTTCTGTTCCAAACAAAAAATTTGTTGATCGTCGACAAAATATATGAAACAGCAAATGTTTTTTTTTTTCGATTTCAAGGTTGCCCATATTTTATTCGTGCTCTGTTAGTGGAGTAAAACTACCTCTTCACATTTGCAAAGCAACATGTTGTATATTAAGTTAAATCAAATCCATCCAGTAATACAAACGTCTTAATATAGGGCTCTCTGCCAAGCAAGGCATTATGTAAAATAATAGTAATAAGTACATACATTATTTGTATTTGAAAATTATTCACTTAATTAATTACCGCTATCTTCCTTAGTTTGTGATAGTTACTAATGATTATGATAGGAGAATAGTTAATTTATATTTTTTTATTTAGTTTTGCATTTACTAAAACTACATTGTTACCTGTACAAGTTGTGAACACTCTGTATTTTAATTGAGTCTGTGCCGCGGAATTACGTGCGTATAGAACCTTATCCCGACCTACTGTACATCGGAATAGCGATTCATATAAAAATATCATGTTTCCTAATTCCGAGTACTAAAAAATGTATAAATTTTTCATATTTTTTATACAGAAAAAATCTTATTTGCAATATCGTCGTAAATATATATTTTACTTGCTAACACTTATATTAGATTAAATATAAACTTTAATTTTCTTTCTTATCTTTTCCATACAACGAATTAATAAAATAGGTAAATGAGTCATCTATTACATGCTATAATTAGTGAATGTGATGCAAAAACTTACCTCGGAAATAGATTTTAATATTCATTTAATATTTAATTTGTCAAATCCAAACCGAGATATCCTTAATCATAAAAACAACCCAGAAAATCTAAATATATATCAAGTCTATGAAATCGCTATTCCGCGGTATACATCGTAATTAGGAACTGACTAAAATATTTAGCACCTAATGCCGAGGTATATTCAAAATACATTTGGGGCTTAATTTACTCAGAAAAATGCCCAAAAGTTAAGTGTTTTAGATTAAAAACATATTTTTTAAATAGTTTAACACAAAGAAGTAAACACAGAGTACAAAAATAACGAGAATAACACTATTTAAAAAAACATGGTATTCACGTGCACAGGGTCCAAAATGTATGAAACGTGCTTTTGAGCCAGCTGCTGTCACTATTCTAACCGATTATTTCAAACTGTTTACACATGACACCACTTTTTTAATGATAAAATTACGCAAAGATATATTATCTATTGAATGCAAAATCTTGCATAAATTTAAATTAATTAAATCTCTTGTAAGCGCTATTTTTCTAAATACCTCGGAATATGGTGCCAATTCTAGAACCCCTCGGAATAAGGTGCCTTTACCTTATTAATTTACAAAATTGTTGTCAACTTTTTTACTCGCGGTTTAGTAAAAAACAGAAATTAAAAACATTTTTTATTTTGACTGTTAGGAACAATTTTAGAAAAAAGCTCATACGAAGAAAAAAAAACACAATTCCTGAAAAAATAAATGGTATAAATTCTCAAAATTTTACTAAACTCATTCCTAGAACACGAAATCCATATAACATCGCTATACCGAAGCAATCTACTTACTAATCCTAAGCGTTAAATCTGAAATATGATTTTCATCGGCCGCCGTGAGTGAAGCAGAGGACCTGTAATCTCTCGGTTTAGGATCACAGCATGTTCTCCTCACACATGCACCTACCGTTTGACACTACTATGATTTATTTTATTTATTTATTCATTATATATACATATCATGGAGAAAACATTACAGTTGTAACCAAATCGCCTACCCAGATTACCTAAACACACATAAAGATACGAGTACATAAATAACATAACAAAAAACAAACTTTTTATTAAACAATACAAATCTATACTATAAGACTCTTTGTCCTGACTCATTCATCTATAGACAACGCACAGCCCAAACGGCTGGTCCTAGGGTTATGAAATTTGGAGGGTGTATTTTTTTTAGTATGTAGACGCGTACTAAGAACGGATTTTTGGAAATTCCACCCCTAAGGGGGTGAATAGGGGTAAAACAGTTTGTATGAAACTTCTTTGTTTTTTAACTTCCAGCAATGAAATTTGGAATATGTATAGTTTATGTAAAATTAAAAATAATGGTTTCAAGTTTTTTTGCCAGGGGCGAAAAGCGACCTACACGCGGGCGGAGCCGCGGGCAACCTCTAGTTAACACTAAACTACTTAACACAAATTCGAGCGTATGAGTACATTGCCGCCTTGTGAATATCGGCATCGGTGCTAAAAAAAGAGATCTAAGTCAACGTTTCGCACGAGCATGACATTCAACATTCTCATCGCCCTACGCACTGGCTCCTGCCGACCGTACTCCGTCCTGCTGCTCATCACCTGCAGCAACTTGTGCCTGCGTGCTCGGCAGTATTGGTCCGGCACTGCTAGCCCCACCCGCTCTAAGATTGCCGGATAATGATAATCTTATTACAGTCTAAACTCCATCTAACGTCACTCGATCTAATGACAAACTCTCTAAAGCGTGTTACATCTTAGGCCTCAGTCAAGCTGCGGTCAAACGTAAGCCTATTCATCATTTGAAAAAGAGTGTCAAAATCAAGTGGCTTTAGTTGTTTTAGCTTGTTTTCTTTACAATGATACATTCTCTCTATTTAACGACCACTTTCTATAACGCGATAAAATACACAGTGCCTTCAGTGTCGTTTTATAGATTTTACACGTATGTAGGTATATAATTTTTGATCATTTTTCAATTATTATCGACTACTTGCGCCCCGCGGTTTTACTCGCGTTATTCAGGGACAAAAAGAAGTTAATCCGGAATAAAAATAAGCGCATGTGTTAATCCAAAGTTTAACCTATCTTCATAGAAAATCTCACTAATACCGATCCAGCGGGTGGAGCGTTAAAGAGTAATATAGGTTTTGAAAGAATAGTAAGTTATCCTACGGGAACCACTATTGTATTCGGAATAAAAAGTTTCCTAGGTATTAATCTAAGGTCTAACGTATCTTCATACCAAAATGTATTCTAAATTTATTATTATTTATTTGCATTAGATATAAACCCTCGGTTTTTTTTGGATTTTTGTGCCCTTGTTCTTGTCAAGGTATTATGTAGGGTCAGATATCTTTAACTCACCTCAAATATAAAACAGAGGGTGTAAAGCTATTAAGCCACATCTTTTTTTAATCTATGGAGAATCCGTTTCGAATTCATTTTAATACAAACACAACATAAATATCGTACAAATAACTTGCAAAAAAGTAATAAAGTTATATTTCGTTATCACATTTTTCCCTAAAAACCAAACTGGTTTAGTAGTGTCAATAAATTTCTCAGCGGTAGTGCCAAACGGTAATCTAGGTCGTTGTTGGGACCGAATATTCTAGATTAAATCTAGCTCAGCGGATTGCCTAGGATACCTGAGTCCCGGGCTACTTTGATACCTAGGTAACCTGGTCTGTAGCGTTGAAAGTTTTAATTAGTTTAATAATATGCAGAAAATGCAAAGCATTTGTGTATTCGTGGTAATAAACAGTATATATAGTAGAGCATAAGCAGCCCACTATACGTTTCCACTGATGGGACTCGGGGTCTTTTCTCACAAGATAAATTGTATAGTCTATAATCCACGATGCTGGTCAAGTGCTGGTGTAGGCATTATGTCTGTGGATATTGTTGTTCAAAATATACACAACTTTATGTACATATGTACATACCTCTAAGATTTATACAACGAATAAGATTTTTTATTTGAATTTGAATTAAAATAAAACAACTAGCAATGAAACTGAATTTACTAATGAAAAATATTACAATTAAGTTTAATCAAGTTTTTTTTATCCAATCCTACTAATATAATAAATGCGAAAGTTTGTGTGTGTGTGTGTGTGTGTGTGTATGTTTGTTACTTCCTAACGCACAAAAGGTTGAACCGATTTTGTCGATATTTATGTGAAGATAGGTTATACCTTGGATTTATGCATAGGCTACTTTTCATTCCGAAAACAATTGTGGTTCCTGTGTGATACGCGATACAATACGATTGTTACTTCTTTACGTTCTGACGCGCAACGGCTGGATCGATTTTGACGAAATAAGATGTAAAGATAGGTTATACCATGGCTTTACACATAGGCTACTTTATATCCCGAAAATAATTGTGATTCCAGTGGTATACGCGAAACAAAACGATTGTTCACGTTCCAACGCACAACGGCTGGACTGATTTTGATGAGATTTACTATGATAATAGGTTAGACCTTGGATTAATACATAGGTTAATTTTTATCTCGGATTAACTTCTTCTTCTCCCGGATTAAGACGGGTAAAATCGCGGGGCACAGCTAGTACTGTTAATTCAAATTCAAATCATTTATTTCAGACATAGTCCATATTAATACATAATCAAAATCATAAAAATAATAAATCACGGTCATAGAAAAACAGAACATAAACATGTTAAAAAAACTCTTAAAATATTATCACTCGCAAATAGTACGAGTTTATTCTTTGTTTTACATTTATGCATTAACCCTCCCATCAACATCTACATGCAACTAGCTAAACAAAATGTAATTAAGCTGCAAAACCTAGTATGTTGAAATCTAAGGAATTAAAGTTGTTAACTAGATATGACTCGCTGTATAGTTATACAGTGTAAATATGTACTGACACAAATTCTTTTTTAGACACCACTTCTTATGATCTCATAACTCAACAATCACTTGACCAATGCTTGCATATGGACATAAACATAACATGTTTATATATAATCAACGTAATAATCATACAAAACACTCAATTAAAACTTAACCTACAAAAGTCCAGGGGTAGAGAAAAAGGTGCCCAAAATGCTGGCAGCATTACCTCGTTGGATGGCAATGCTTAGTTTCTGACCGATTACATTGAGGGTTTGTGTATTCACAAAATCTGCTTTAGCTGTGATGTTTATTCTTTCTGCCAAATGTCATTGAAACCAACCTCAATAGCGTTGCAGCAAATTTCGTACTTTTTTACGGAACTGTGTCTCTAAACATTTATGTCATTTATCTGTATTATAATTTTTGATATGTTCAATTCAATAATATAAATAAATGAATAGACATAAAACATTGCAGAGGATAAAAGTACTGTAGTACCTGTAAACCAAGTTTTGTCAAGATACATAAGAACCTACATACGCACATACAGACGGATTAAACCAGCTAATTCTCAGACTTCGCTCGCTCGGTAAATTAAAGACATTTTGAGGCAAATTGGCGATAATACTCTAGACGTCAAACGTCTAACCTTAAAGGATATGCCCAAAACCTCTTATAAAAGGAATGCACTCCAAAACTCGTCTACACCAGCGGTTATCAGTTCTGCGGCAGATATGACCAGCCCGTTTCCATATCAACAAAGTAAAAAATAAACAGAAAAGTTCATTTGTTTTTAACGTGAAACATCAATAGTCGCACGTAAAACCGATTTCTGGCATGGCGACGCATGCCGTGACGACGCGTCGCCTCTCTATATGATGGTATGTATATGTATAAAGTCTATATGCAGTAGTGTGTATGGTGTGGTGACGCGTCGCCATGCGCAATCGACTGTGACAAATTAAGTAGTCACGATTTGGAATAAATACAAGTCATTTAAATACTAAATACTCGATTATTTTTGTATTTCATTAAAATGAATGTTTATTAAATAAATAGTCATCGTTATCTGGAATAAATCGTAATATTTTATGTATTTCATCATTATGACATATTTAGTTCCTATCACAATATGTTCTTATCTGCATATTACTTTTACAAAATAATGTCAATGTTTCACAAAAACAGGATTTATGGAGTACACCAATACCACATCTAGTATTATACGTCCGAAAAAGAATTATCTCACCCAGTCACGCAGGGCTTTCATTACTGTAGATTGTGATTGGCATAAGAATGCGCCGGCTGCCCGATATTATCTCTCGCTGAGTTTTTTGATTAAATGTGTTTTTTTATTAACTGGTGATTAGGCTGATTATGAAGTTTGGCAATCGTTGCTACGTTCTGAATGACGATTCAACTTGTATTTTTCGAGTTAACGCGTAGGTAATACTTAGAAATTAAACATTTTAAAACCTAGTTTTTTTGGTGGCAGCCATCTTTTATTTCAAACTAAGCGTTTGTCGTTGTGTTCGTCGCCATTTTGTAACGGCGGCCATCTTTGTCCGAGAATACTTCTGATTACACTGCTTTGAAACAAACAAAAATAATACTCATTTGTTTTTTTTTCTCTATACACCAAGGCAGTCAGCTTGCAGGGCTTGTGGAGACTTCAGCTGAAGACAGAGCATATCTAGTCTGGAATAACTGGCTCTCAAGAAGCCTGCCGAAACACACTGAAGTGACTACAGATTTGTCAATTTAAGGGTGGTTGCTAGCCAGGCGTGCACTAGAAGGTTGAAGAATCCATACATGTACCAATGGATTTAAGGTGCAGCGAGGGAACACCTGGAGGTTTTAGTCTGTAGGGGTCGCCACTCTGGCAATAAGCCCGACATACCCCGCCACCTCCCCCGAGGATTGGCGGGATTGTCAAAAAAAAGGGGTGCACTAGAAAATGCCCTACCACCATGCTAAACAAAAGTAGAAGCCCTTTGGAAGCTACAATGCCACAGACATATACGCACACAGACAAATCATCTCGTCGTTTTTGAGTCAGAGGTTATCTATAAACATATAATAAAAATAAAATAAAAAAGCTTTAATTTACCTTAACCGAAAACAAAACAGAGTTAAGTTTTGTTAGAGTTTACAAGTAAGTACGAGTTAGTAAAATGTTTTTAGGTAGTTATTAAATTACAGTCGGTGTAAGGTCCGCCTGTGGCGGTAAAAGCCTCCTCGTACTTTAGTATTGGAGTATTAGCTACTCCTTCAAGCTAAAAATCTGTCTCCAAGTACCTAACGATGTATTTCTGCAGACTTCTTGTGAACCACTCAATTCAATTTTTTTATATCTTTATTGTCTTAATAGAACAAAACAGTTACATACTAATGTACATGATTCCTATGATTAAACTATAATATTCTTGAGTTCCAAATACATACACTATTAAAGAATTTATAGCTTACTTTAAAAAGACACAAAATAAGAGAAGCATTCGCGTGTGAACCAGTAATTCCTTACTAGGCATGGCTAGGTATAGGTGAGAATAGCATTTAGTGTGACAAAGCTGTTTGTTCTTTTCAAGTAATGTTATAAATAGGTAAAATAGAAACAGCTCGCGTAACAAGAGATTTCAAATTGAATAGATTTTAGTTAATTTATTATTTAGTTGAATTCATTGACTGATTCAGTTAAAGTCTATTGACCTATTCATCTCATCTTTTCTTTTCCTATATAATACTCTAATACTTCTTATACTAATTGTGTCCACATTTCTCGGCTTTTGGCTGTTCTCGACCAGAGATATCTATAAACATAGGGTTATCTATTAAGCTAGGTTGGCCTAGTAGTTCCGTTTAACCTAAATAATACAACACAAAAGTCCGGTTCCAGAAAAAATATGACGATACCTATCACATCGGCCGTGCAAACAAAGGAACAATCCAAAATATATTATTTCCAAACTATTTACCAATCTCTCCGGGATGGGATGGTAAAATATTTCCAGCGTTATGGCACCATAGATGTTTCTAGAAATGTTAATAGAATGGACGCGGTGGCGGTGGTGTTGCCGTGCGAGTTAACAGATGTGACTTCACGAGCTGTTTTTAAACGAAAATAATAGTTTAAAAAAACTAAAAAACACGCTTATCTGGCCGTTTTAAGTGGGTCAAAATCGCGCCCAAAGAAGTCGGTTACAAACAAACATACAAACAAAAATACAAAAAATGGAATGTTTTATCAAATTAGTGTATTGTCATCGGTCCTCAATAAATCTACAAAGTTTCAACGAAATCTGGGCGTTTAAAGTGGGTCAAAATCGCGCCCAAAGAAGTCGGTTACAAACAAACATACAAACAAAAATACAAAAAATGGAATGTTTTATCAAATTAGTGTATTGTCATCGGTCCTCAATAAATCTACAAAGTTTCAACGAAATCTGGGCGTTTAAAGTGGGTCAAAATCGCGCCCAAAGAAGTCGGTTACAAACAAACATACAAACAAAAATACAAAAAATGGAATGTTTTCATCAAATTAGTGTATTGTCATCGGTCCTCAATAAATCTACAAAGTTTCAACGAAATCTGGGCGTTTAAAGTGGGTCAAAATCGCGCCCAAAGAAGTCGGTTACAAACAAACATACAAACAAAAATACAAAAAATGGAATGTTTTATCAAATTAGTGTATTGTCATCGGTCCTCAATAAATCTACAAAGTTTCAACGAAATCTGGGCGTTTAAAGTGGGTCAAAATCGCGCCCAAAGAAGTCGGTTACAAACAAACATACAAACAAAAATACAAAAAATGGAATGTTTTCATCAAATTAGTGTATTGTCATCGGTCCTCAATAAATCTACAAAGTTTCAACGAAATCTGGGCGTTTAAAGTGGGTCAAAATCGCGCCCAAAGAAGTCGGTTACAAACAAACATACAAACAAAAATACAAAAAATGGAATGTTTTATCAAATTAGTGTATTGTCATCGGTCCTCAATAAATCTACAAAGTTTCAACGAAATCTGGGCGTTTAAAGTGGGTCAAAATCGCGCCCAAAGAAGTCGGTTACAAACAAACATACAAACAAAAATACAAAAAATGGAATGTTTTATCAAATTAGTGTATTGTCATCGGTCCTCAATAAATCTACAAAGTTTCAACGAAATCTGGGCGTTTAAAGTGGGTCAAAATCGCGCCCAAAGAAGTCGGTTACAAACAAACATACAAACAAAAATACAAAAAATGGAATGTTTTATCAAATTAGTGTATTGTCATCGGTCCTCAATAAATCTACAAAGTTTCAACGAAATCTGGGCGTTTAAAGTGGGTCAAAATCGCGCCCAAAGAAGTCGGTTACAAACAAACATACAAACAAAAATACAAAAAATGGAATGTTTTATCAAATTAGTGTATTGTCATCGGTCCTCAATAAATCTACAAAGTTTCAACGAAATCTGGGCGTTTAAAGTGGGTCAAAATCGCGCCCAAAGAAGTCGGTTACAAACAAACATACAAACAAAAATACAAAAAATGGAATGTTTTATCAAATTAGTGTATTGTCATCGGTCCTCAATAAATCTACAAAGTTTCAACGAAATCTGGGCGTTTAAAGTGGGTCAAAATCGCGCCCAAAGAAGTCGGTTACAAACAAACATACAAACAAAAATACAAAAAATGGAATGTTTTATCAAATTAGTGTATTGTCATCGGTCCTCAATAAATCTACAAAGTTTCAACGAAATCTGGCCGTTTAAAGTGGGTCAAAATCGCGCCCAAAGAAGACGGTTACAAACAAACATACAGGTGAAGCTAATAAAAAGCGTGTAATTAAAGAATTGGCTTATCGAACAGGCATTTTATTCTTTTGACGATTTTTCAAAATTTAAATGGGCTTGACACTACGTTTGTAGTTAATTTTTATTGACATTTATATTTACTATATTATATTTAATTTTATTGTGTGACTTGTAAACAAAGGAACTTGATTACAATTGTTATCAATAAATTACTTTGACTTTGTGGTTGCACTCAAAGAGATCAGAGACTCAGTGAAAATATATATTCAAGATTCTATATACATATTCAAGAGGGCTCCGTCACAACACACTATTAATAAAACCTATAATTAAAAGGAGACGCCACCCACAAATACATAGCGCTAGGTTTCTTCTTCTTCTTATGAGTCATGTGGCAATGGCTCTGGTGTCGAGATTTTTCAAGCTGCCCGAAGGCCTCTGTCAGTAACGTGTCGTCAGACCCACGATAGCACCCAGATGTAAATGTCACTTTTTAAAAGACAGTCTGCATCGACCGTTACTTAACCTCAATAATTGCGTCAGATCACTTTAGTCAGCCAAGCTGCAGCGCTAGGCATAAAAAATTATGCTTTACGCTCGGACTACAGACAGTGGCCTGGGCGGGGAGAGCAGCGATATTTATTCGCGAAGCCGTCCTGCATCCCTGCCCCCGTCGTGAGATGGGAAACCGTAAGTCTATAATTTAAGCGAATATGGAGCTTGCAGAATCGGTATTCACGTGTAAAAAGTAGTATTATAAATTTAATGGAAATGATAAGCAAGTGATATTGTGTGTAGTACTTAATGGGGTAGAATATTTATTTAATGAAATTTATAAGTTTATTTATTTAATTCAATCTAACTAATATTTTAAGTAATAAGTAATTATTGTAGTATGGCTTGCCTTTAACGTATGTTATTTATAGTTAGTAAACTTCTGTATATCTTAGATTTTAGTCGGTAGTGACGGCCCCTCTGGCCCTCGAGGCTCGGGCTTGTGGCGGGAGATGGGTAAATGCATTTCCTAACGTAAAAGAAAGTCATAAATTATGCTACACGATATTTGCTAATGGCAAATTGCAAGGTTTGCATGACTGAAAATAAATATTTAAAAGATATAAAAACTTGATTATTACTATTTTTGTTGAAAATTTTACGGAAACCTTCGTTCGCGATTCCGACTCGCTTAGGGTCGGCATTTTTCCAAAATTATTTTTGGCCATTCTATCCTCGATCTATTGTCTGTTGCAAAAGCGATCGGATAACAAACCCGGGGTTAGGCGATACAAAGAAAACGTTATAAATCAGATAGTTACGGACAGTTTGGCCGATCGCTCATTTAGATGTATGGTATAGGCTGGATGTAGCTGAGTCGGCTGCCTTATATTGTTATTCTATGTATTCTACTCTGTTTTGATAACAAGGTGCCGCCTGTGGTCTTAAAGACCATAATAAGGCCATATTTATATTTGTATTTTATGTTTAATTATTTTAGTACATCATTGTAAAATAATTAGTTATTAGAGGCTAAGGGAAGGCACTGAATCCCACAACACAGGATTTGCCTCGTGTGGGATTCAGGGATCAACCAAGTGTACATAACACATATTTTATACTTTTAAGCCTAGTACTTATTTAGTCATAGTTTCTGTTGATTTACAAAAATGTACAACTTTTTGGTAAATAAAGATGTTTATGTTTAAAAAAAAGGTCAAAATCTTAAATTTGTAGTTTTATCGTTAAAAAACATTAACGGTAAATAACAGCTTAAAAACCGTCTAAAACCCTACTCTTTACTTATTCTGGTAGAAATCAGACTTAACAATATAAAAAAAATATTCAAAAAATTATATTTAAGATTTTTTGAACCAGTATTTCCTAATTTATACGTCTGATTTGTACCAGAATAAATACCTACGAGTATTTTTAGAAGGTATGTAAAAGTAATACTTCGGTTTAGTAGCATAACCATAAGCATAAGCAGCCCGCTATACGTTCCCACTGCTGAGACTCGGGGCCTTCCCTCGCGAGGAGAGAGATATAGGCAACGATGCTGGCCAAGTGCGGGTTCGCGGATGACACACGTCTTTGGATATTGTGCTCCTCAAACGTGTCGGTTTCCTCACGATGTTTTCCTTCACCGTAAAGCGAGTGCAAATCCACACAACTTGAAAAACAAGACATTGGTATGGGGCTGGGATCGAACCAGGGACCGTTTGATTGAAAAGCAGACGTTTTCCCACCGAGCCACACTCGCTTTTTCTTATAATGCTTCGCTATAATAATGACAATTAAAAATTTAAAATATTATACTAAATACGTGTCAGAATTTATCAACATCTTTACTTTACTTGAGAACCTTCTTAAGACTGCTAAGCAGTATTAAATTTAATGAAAACACCAAGTTTCCATGTTACAGGCGCAGGCAAGCGTGCGCCTGACGAGGTGCGTGTGGTTCCGTACACTTGAGAAACTGTATTTAATTTACGCTATTACCTGCTTTAAGAGAACTCAAGAGATGCCGCGCTTAGCGGCTGGGAAGAAATTTAGTTTAGTTTGTTCGAAATTTGAATTCTAACTGATGTTTTTTTTTGTATGTATATGGAAAGTTTTAAGACCGCCAAATTTTTCGTCACACCTTTGTTTTTTTCTGGTCTCTATTTTGTTTAAAACCACACAAAAAGGATAATTTTCATGTTCTACATATATAATATGTTCTACATACATAATATACCGTTGTGTTCCAACACAACGGTTTGAAACAATTATAACGTATATTTTTTGTAAACCAGTGATAATTAGTATTAGCATATGAGAAATTATTTGTTACTGTAGACATTTCAATCATAATTTAAAAAGTATCGTACCAATATAATAAAAAGTATATATTTCGAAACATACATTTTAACCTTTTTACTTGCATATACAAAAGAAGGTAAAGTTTATTATATGTTTTTCAAACAAGAAATGTTTTATATTTCTTGAGATAAGAATACTAATAAAAACTCCGACACTTGCTCACAATGTTTACTTATTTATATTATGAAACTGAATACTCGTCTAAGAACAAACTTGATCAATCAATTCCCAACACAAGGTTCTCAGCTGACACTTAGCAAGTTTTACTACGGTTTTACAGCTTTGTTTACGGAACACTAAAATAAAAATAAAGGCGGAGTACGTCCATCATTGTTCGCACTTTGAAAGAAAATTTCAGAACAACCGAAACAAATTTTCATAGATTTATTATTTAGGTAGAAAAGAAATCTAGATTATTTATTATTTTTATTTATTTACATTGTTTCCAGAAATATTTAACAAATAATTTCACCTTATAAAATTAAAATAAGTTTAAACAAGGCGAAATATAATACGAGCTAATTTACAAATTAAAGAGACAGTTCTTGAATTTACAATCCTTTAGCACATATACGAGTAAGTTTAAAAATAGGTACTGTAAAAAGAAAAAATAGTGGCCATTCTGCCCTTTTTTCGATGACTGCTTTATTAAAGACAAATCATTGTTTGATGATGATACTACATTATAATAATAAAAATATTTTTTGTTATCTTTAAATAATAAAATATAATATTCTTCTTATAATAAATAATTAATAAGAAACACAATATGATTCTTAAAACTTTTTGATCTTTGCTGACACATAAAATATTTATTTACATTTGAAAGATCCTTATTCAGTCATAGCAATAAATAGATCAAGTATATTTTTTTACAGAAATAAAAACTAAATTTGACTTGTTTTTATTTATTTACGTGAGTAAATTATCTGATTACGCCTAACCTTACAAAGTGTATTAAAAATAAGAAAAATTATGTAACTTTAAATTGATCATACAAAATGTTCCCTCTACGATTAGTTTATTGGCCATTCTATACTTTAATTAGCAACAATTCTACCGCAAAAAAAAAACATGAAGAATGCTTTGTTAAGTTTTTCGGAGAGAATGTTTTGCCAAAAGAAAATCTTCCTGATGTCTTCTTAGGAGTAAACACGGAAAGAAAACTTTATGCGTTGACATATTTACTAAGGTTATTTTTGGTTTGTTTTTAGAGCAGTTATATTTACTAAGGAAATAACTACTAATTTTATGATTATAGTCTATAGAATGGTCATAGGATTAAATCTGTTTGCTATTTGCTATATGGGTTCTAGCCTGCAATAAAGACTTTTTACTATTTATTTTATTTTGTTATAGGTTGAAAAATATGTACGTATTATTTTGTTCTAGTATTGGATGCATAAGCTTCTTCACCAAGCGTGAAGAATTAACAAACATACACACACTCACACAAACGTTCGCATTTATTATATTAGTAGACTTAGAAGGAAGTAGGATTACTACAAATGGTTAGCTACCATCATAAGACCATAACAATAAAAGAAATCAAACAAGCCCAGTAGGGTGCATCGTATTAGCTAATAGCCGAGCCATGCTGCGGGCAATCACCCGCTGGGATTCGATTGTGAAAATATCTGGATGGGTGGTACGGTTGGTAGAATAATATAGCTTCTAGTTTTTAATCATCAAATACAAATACAATAATTATAGTGTCAGCAAACATTTAATATGCTACTAATTAAAAAAATATTCTTATTATAATTCTATTAATTCTATATATCAAAAATGTATCTTCGTCACCAATATTGAAATCTGTGCAAAAAAATTGTAGCGACAGATATTTTTCAGAATTGCTTTTATCTGGTAATTCCTAAAAAACTAAGTTACATGATGTTTAATTTTGCACGTTTCTAAATTAAATTAAACATTATTTTTATAATTATTTTGATGAAGGTGTTTTTTTTTTCGAAAACTAATGTATTACTCTGTCTTATTTTTGGAAACATTTATTACTCGTACCAGTACTTTTTCCGAACTTAATTTCTTTTGTAGTTACCGAAACTTTTTTGATTAATATCTCAATAATTTCTCGACCTTATTAATTTAAATTCAGAAAATACATATACATGGTATTTAATAGCTCTGCAAAATATATCTGAAATTGACCAAGAAATATCGCTACGAGAAATTTCTCCTATTTAGTGGGAACCATGTAGAACCTAGGCGGTCAATCGTTAGGAGAGGCCTATGTCCAGCAGTGGACAATTATTAAATAGGCTGATGATGACGATGATAATATAGAACCTATCAAAAATCACAGACGACTATAAAAATATCTATAAAATCTGTAAACCCAGTTTTGTCAAGATTTGTTCAAAATTACGGCATCTAATTTCATACAGACTTCATTACACACAGACCAACAATATTTTTAAGCAAAATATGTCCGTGAACTCATTGATTTCACTCGCCCAGTCAAATAAAAAAGTAGGTAATACTTAACCTACTTTTTATGCCATCGGTACGGTGTCCAGACATCGGCAAACGTTTACCAAGACCGAACCAAGACCTTTTCAAGTCAAATAAGTTCGCAAGTCTTGCATGTTGTTGTATTCTGTTAAAATTTCTCGCAGCTTGCGCTTGGAATGCAAATTTCGCATATTTTCGAAGCATAAAATTATATTATTTGGAAAGGTGAGTGGCTTCTCTCAAACTTTACTTGCTTGTGCTATTTGAAATGACCTTTTACTTCGAAATATTTACGAAAACAACTTCTAGCACATTAAGTATTCTGTTTGATTTCTGTTACACCATATTGTTTCTTATTTTTTTAAAGTAAAATATATTAAAAGTCTTCTTCTTCCTTACCTTATTATCCCACTTGGGTGGGGTTGGCACAGCTAATCTTATTCTTTCACTCTCTTCTATCAGACGTCATCTCCACACTCAATCTTTTCTCTTTCATGTCCTTCATTCACACACTCCATCCATGTCTTCTTCGGTAGGCTTCTTGCTCTTCTTCCATGCACTACCATTTGCATACATCTCCTAGTGACATGCATCTCCTATCTATATAGTTGCTACTTTCACACTTCCTCTAATGTACTCATTCCTTGTTTTGCTGTTTAAAATATATTATTTAACTAACGGGTTCTAGGTGACCCTTCAGTCATAAATACATACTATTTTACACAGTTACAGAATAAGTAATGTAAAAAGTCAGACCTCTGCTGCTGATTTCCATTGGAAATAGTATTTTTTTGTATCAGTTAAGACTAAGAATGGGAGGACGACCGCAACGACGGACGACGAGCAGTTGATGACCCTAACATTCTAAATGTTAGGGTCATCAATTGCGAATGGCTTTTTTCAGACTCGGGTTGCAGGTGAGAGAGAATTGAATCAGAGTTTTGGGTAACCACTCAAATCAGCGGCACTCTGTCCGAAGATGAAGCATGCCTATTCTGGAACTACTGACTCTATTTTTTTTTAAACTATATGTACATATATAGGTTTGCGTTTGACCACAGCTTGCCTGGTGCTCAACAATACTATTGTCTACGATGTTACACGCTTACTTAGAAAATACCTATTAAGTCTAGATTTGAAGACCCCCAGACTTTTCACTTAAAAACTCTCATGTTTTTTTAAATTTTAGTTTAAGCTATTCGATCAAATATATATCAGATTCAGTGTTGCATACAAACACAGCACACAAATATGGTATGAGCTTACTATACTATTATTGTATCTATTGTGCCGTAATAAACATAAACTATCTAGCTCCGCGATAACAGCTATACAATTTTATGACCGTACGCAATAAGCGTTAGAAAATTCAACTGTATTACTTTACTAATAACGCTTAAATTCCTCAAACCCAAATAAGACCACACTTTTACTAGTGGTCTTATTTTCCTTGCCGTTTTTAGAGACATCACCTTATATCTAGTACACTTTTGATCGAAGTATAAGCTGGTAAATTCAGAAGTTCACTCTAAAATGGTATAAAACTGTGTTGAATACTTGAGATCCAGTGTAGATGGAAGCGATATAGAAGATGTACCGCGATATGAGCACACTACGGACGAGTCAAGTCTGGAATCAACTTTCTGCAGTTTTGTGTTTAGGGTTGTCGTATACATGAAAATAAAAGATACCTTGGTATATACACATATCTTGTTTACTTTGAAGCGCTATTGCGTTAGTTCATTATCTAACTTTAAACATTGACATTGAACAGTGGACATTATGTGAAGTGTTAAAAAATAAATTTCAACTCAGTGTGATATAGGCACATCAGCATAATGCTGTTCACCTATAAATCATATAAATAAAATAAATTTTAAATCTAACCAAAAGTTAAACAAACGTAAGATTTCAAATTTATTTTATTTTAATTGGAGATTAATTGAAATTATTTTACTTGTTTATAATTATGAATTTGCCTTCCGCCATTTTGTAGCACCGGCCATCTTAGATGTAATTATATCACACTTAACTAAACAACAAATAAACTAAATGAAATTGGTTCATCTATTCGGGGCCTACAATGCAACAGACAGACTCACACAGAAACACGTCAAAGTACCGTTTAAACCCGTCGTTTTTTTTTCTTATAAAGTAGCCAGCCAGCCTATTTATTTGTAAGCATTTTGTATCAAATTAATTGTAATAATATCACCCAGAGAGTTTTTCAGGGTGTGAAAGAGATGCCTGTGTAAAAAAAGGATCACATCGTTGTCGGTGAGTCTGTCTGTCTTTTTGTCTAAGTTTTTTTATTTTTATTTGAATATTAGTGGTAACCCTATTTAATGCCGATGCCAAGATGGCGGCTTGATTCACTCCGATATAAATGCATCGATTGTGAGTCTCAACTCAGCGGGTAGCAATAAAAATGTAGCCCTAGTACGTAAAGTTGACACGTAATAATTAAAAAAAATAGAAATGTCATAACATGATCAATATAATTATGAGGCGGCTGCCATATTGTTTTTGAAAATCAGAACTTTGTGTTTATGATTTTTATTCTACTTATGAAATCCATTCATTTGATACCCGTATTAAGGCAGTTGTGAAAAAACATGTGATCCGCCATTTACATTGGTGGCCATTTCGGATCTTTTTCAGTAGGCATAGCCAAGAACGCTCGCGATTTACACTTTCGAAACAAAATCTAATTTCAATCAATCAATAAAAATAAAATCAAATCAAATAATGATTTATGTCAAATAAATAATATATAAATAATAAATAATCTCGAGCCAATCGAGAATCAATAAAACAAATAATTAAAATAAAATATTTTAGACTTCAAAATTTCAATCGGGATCATGATCTTGTTTTTTCACATTTTTTCCGTTTACGATTCATAGCGAAAAAACTATAAAATCATGATTTTAATTAACTTTCAAATCTTCGCCTTAATAATGCGCTTCGCCCAATGTTTTTTTTAACATACTTATCGAACTTCGATTTCCTGTTAAAATCCTTTGTAATGTTGTAAGTAGGAACATCGTAAAGTCACATATCATTATAAAGTTTCCAGTTAAGTGCCACCACCTTAACGACACACGTAAACAGTTAAAACTTAAACCAGAAAAGTTCGAGAAATTGTTTCATAGAAGAGAAAAGAAGTGAGTTAACTTTCAAGAAAATATTAAAGGTTTTCTTTCAAGTACTTAGTAACTTAGTACGACAGTAATACCGTAATCTACATAACATTGATAATAATATTATTTAAAATAATACAAAAAAAATATGCTTAAAAAAATATCTGATTCAAATGTCAACATTTTCGACTGCATTTGGTACAATTTGCAAAATACTATACTTAATATACATCTTTTATTAGAATGAAATGACAAAAATAAAATGAATCGTTTCAGATAAATAGTTTATAATAAATATTTATTTTTTAAGTTTCACTTTTATTTTTTAAGTGACGTCACTTCCAGGTCGCTTAGCATTGTAATCAAATTGTATACATCGGTACACCAATAAACTTTATGTTTACATAATTTTCCGTATTTGGAAATAAATAATTAGACAGATATGTTATTTACTTTATTATTAAAATAAATATTATAATTTATTTATTATTGCATTAACTTTATTTTTTTAACCCGCACGGCTGGTTAGGTTATATACCATACTGAACCATTTCTAGTTCGTATTATGGTTGGTATATGAACAATAAATATTTCTGATTATATGTCTAAGCTTTTGTTCGCGGGTAGAATGCCTAATATGCTGGCGGCATTACCTCGCTGGATCACCTAACTTAAACGTTGTCTGAGGTAAGCGCCAGCTATGTTAATTACTTAAACAAAAGCTAAAACAGAATTCCGTTGATAAAGGTAAGAAAAACAAAACAAATGATAAAAGATGAAGTACTGCGTGACAATTTACATTCTACGTCGCATTCAAGTTGTGAATTGTTGATCTTCCTATACATACGAAATATGTTGAGTTTATTACTAGGCGGTACACCGCGAGTTTTGCATTATGTAACCCAGGTTTACGATACAACTCATTGCTTCTTCTTCTTCTTCTTGTTTTTCATATTTACTAAGAATAGAATATAATATAAATTAAAAATATAAAATATTAATACACATTTCACTCACGGTTAGTTTACCCCTATAACTGATATACTACATATACATAGATACGAATATATCGCATTTATAATATAATTATCAAGTGGAGTAATCACTCAAAATTATTATATCATTTCTCAAACTGTGTTAACATTATTTTGTAAAGATTGAATTTTGAAGATTGTCTGTGTATGAAGTTCGTAGCCACTCTACGAAATTGCTACGTAGCAAACAATGTACAATGTAGTCGCTACGCCAGCGTCTAGGAATAATCAAATGAATTAATAAAAAAAACTATAACTAGCGCCAAGCAATGAACAGTGTATCCCAGCATCTTTTAAGAAAGCCAGTTATTCCAGACTAAGCGTCCTCCAGATAAGACCTGTGTTGCTAATCGTATGGTTACGCACACTACTGGTCAAATGCCTAGACTGTAAGTTGTACAAAAAATAGATATAAGTACTCTCTCCATACTTTGATAAGCTCATCACATTAAGGCGAAAATAACTGCAAAATCTTGATTTTTACAGTTATTATTAACTATAAATCGTAAACAGTGGTGGCGATTCAGCGGCACACACGACTTAACTAAATTTAAAGAAGCCCTGTCTCTTTTCATCTTAGGTGGCCAGAAAGAAACGGCACGTTCCGCACCATAGTAAAACCAACTAAAATCACGTCAAATATGGAATATGCAGGCAGTTTTAGGGGTGATACAAGTGCGGTCTAAAGTCGCCTATATTATCTACATTTGACGTGATTTTAGTTGGTCTGACTATGGTGCAGAACGTGTCGTCTCTTTCTGGCCACCTAAGATGTAAAGAGATTCTTTAAATTTAGTTTAGTCGTGTGTGCCGCTGAATCGCCACCAGTTACAGACTTATTTTCGTACCAATCAGACTTATGAATTAGAAATAAAACTGATACAAAAAATCTAAAATAGCTGGAGGTCGCATTTACCTCGGCCAACGTATAAGCTTGGCGATCCAGCGAGGTAATGCCGCCAACATTTTAGGCACCTTACCGGCGGACACTGACTTAGATTTAATGTACTATTTGTAAGGTTTTTTTTTATTGTGTGTGTTTTTTTATGTAATTTTTTATTTTTGTAATATATGAGTAAATTAAAAAAAAAAACTATAATTAAGTTTTTGAACCAGTTTTTTTTTCATATTGACAAGTCTGATTGGTAAAAAAAGTATATATAAATATTCGTACTAGGTTATTTAGACAGCATTTAAGCTATTTTTTCGATATTCTTCCACCATTTACGATTTAGAATTATAAAACTGTAAACTCAAAATGTGGTCCTTATTAATCGCCTATTAATATGAATAACATTTTCATATCCATTCCCCTTATGTAATACCGAAGTGAAGTGCAACTTGGCTAAGTACTATGCAAATTCACAGCTCAACAACCTTGAAGCTAACTTATAAACGCTGAAATGGACCGTGAATAGATTTTAATTACTGCACATAACTCACAGGGGAGTTAGAGTTGCTGTCAAACTATCGATAGAATTCATATTATTATCGATAACTATCTACACTTATGGTGTTAAACTCAATATAGGTCCTTGCGTTAAAGCTGGATTAAAGACACTTCTTTAGATAAATAGATAAACACATTTTCATTATAGATAAACTCATTTTTACATATAACTTGTCTATGTCCTGAGTATTTTTTTTACAACTGATAGGTTTGCATTCGACCACAGCTTGCCTAGGTACCATGATGCCTTACGATGTTACGCGCTTACCTAGAAAATACATATTAACTCTAGGTTTGAAGACCGCCAGATGTAAGTTCTTAAGAAACAGAGACTTAGGATGAGAATTCCAAAGATTTGCAGATTCTCATAAGAAAGGTCGTCTCATAAAAAATCTGTACTGATCAATTTGGCTCCACATTCATTACGCGTACCGCTACGGAATGAAATAGATTGCCTCCTACTGTGTTTCCTCGGAAATATAACAAAGGCATGTTCAAGGTAAGATCCAACAGATTTCTTCTACATCACCGTGCTACATCTTCGGCCACAACTTTGTTTACGTTTTTAGGTGAGTTGATGGCCAGACGTATACGTACCTGTACTATACTATAATAAATAATAATCATAAAAAAAACCTCACATAGCGGTAAACAGAGAGTTCCAGTCAGTTTCTTATACACCCTACTACTGAACGACCATAGACTAAGTAAAAATAATAATACTTTAGGAGCAAACCATAGTGTCACTGTCAGTTTGAAAGTGACTTTGACTTACCGATTACTATGTTAAAGGCCATGTAGTGTAACAAATTTCTTTCTATGTATTTATATTTTATATTATTTGAGTATTTTTCTTTTCGTATCTTTTCTTTCTAAACTATTTATAATATTATACTTCTTCGCGCTTAATGAACAAGGCTGCCTTTCACGCTTTGACAAGATTTTCTCTAAGATTTCCATTCCTATCATATCATATCTATCTCTATCGATAGATTACAACGAAGCGTCAAGCACTATTTAAGCCCATAAATCCAGATCTAGACCGAAAATCTAGACCTACTCGTAGCCAAGACTTGGCATTCACCCAGGTTAGGCACAAACAAGGTATTTGTCCTGGAGTTTGTTTGTCCTAAATCCTAGGAATAGCTGGCGACAGGTGCTCCGAAGTTTGCATAAAAATATCGAAGGTAAGGTTATAAGAGGCACATTTTGCTTTTAGCTTCGTCGATTTTATATAAAAGAGAGTTTCAAAATCTTATTTTTCAGAGCAAAATTTGCTGGCCGTCACGATGCAGTTATGTGGGCTTTAAAACATATAATTATCAATCATTGTTTGAAGTGTGGTGGAATGGTTATGTATTACTTAAACCAAAATAAAAATCTCAGTCACTTAAGATTTTTTTTGCACCATATTCATGATAATAATAATAATATTTTTTATTCATGCAAAACAATTGTTACATTTTTATACAAAATTTATATTATAAATTAAATAAAAGTCTTATTTTAGTGTTAGTTTTAGCTAAATTTTGCATGTTTGGAGGCTCTAGCTTTCTCAGTAGGATTCCCTGAGTTTGAGAAAGCTAGTTTCTCTTCTGGAGTTATTCATGGCTGGCTTACTTTTAATTTTATTTATGAGATGATAAATACTAACATAGTATTTAATCTTTGCTGCAAATCGTCTAAATCGATCAATGAATGGTTATGCAAACTTCTCCCCTTTTTGTTGAAAACGGGTGTTAAGTTCTCTCCAATCATAAATCACTGACGACGTCTACATTTTATCGATTCGAAAACTTTTATTCTTAGTTTAGATTAGATTGGTTCAAAATTACGACGTCCACGCGAGAACGAACATGGTTTTAGACAGACGAAAAACACATTTGGCCAGTCGATGCAGACCAACGCTTCGCTCGTTTAACTTGCTCCATTGGTTAGTTCGAAAAGGTCATTTGAGTGTGAAAACTTACACACATCAAATATTATATTTACTCCACATGAAATGGTCGAACTGTCAACTTTGGAATTACTTGTCGGATTCCCTGTTCCCTGTTACTTATAAAGCTATATGTAAATGAAATGAAATCAAAAACACAAAATAAAAACTTTATGACTACGTAGCTATTTTCAAGACGAGAAAATATCACTTAAATAATTATAGCTTACATAATCATATGATTAAAAAAATTCGAGTGTGGCTCAGTAATAATAAGATCTGCTTTTCAATCAGACGGCCTCTGGTTTGATCCCAGCCTTTGGTTTTACACTCGCTTTAAGGTGAAGGAAAAAAATCGTGAGGAAACCGACATGTTTAAGGAACAAAATATCCGAAGACGTGTGTCATCCGCCAACTCGCACTTGCCCAACGTGATGGATTATGGCCTATATCTCTCTCCTTGTGAAGGAAGGCCTCGAGTCTCAGCAGTGGGAACGTATAGTAGGCTGCTTTTGCTATTAGAACAATCATTATCAAACGCATACGTAAAATGGAATGTAATTGGTACATGAGATAGACATATCCATTTTATTGCTAGATATTATACATTATTTCAATGTAGTGTAATTATTATGGATCATTATAACCACCATTATATTATTAACCTCAAGGCTTTCCACTCTCTGCTACCAGCGAATTCTCAAATATTTTGGACATGTCGCTCGTAGAAACCCTGATTGCTTCGAGAAGCTCGTGGTAGTTGGCCAAGTTGACGGGAAATGAGTACGAGGTCGCTCTCCTACCCGCTGGTCAGACCTCGTAAAGACGCTCACTGGCCTACCTAAAACCAAAGCTTTTAAGACCGCCGAGGACAGGGAAAAGTAGAAGACCAAAGTAATCCGAGTGATCGACACTCCGTATTAAACACGAACTTCAGTAATGAAGTTACGACTAAGAAGTGAGATGATAATAAATTCTATTCTATTCTACCTTTTTCGTATAAAAAAAAGGTTGTGAACAAAAAAAATTAAAGACACTCAAGCTAAATTTCTTCAATTGTTCTCGTTATTTGCTTATGAAACGCGTACTCCCTAACTCATGACTTAACTCTAAAATACGTTCCTTTACACGAAAAGCCATTAAACATTCCAAGTACAGAGAACTCCTTAGGCCGTTATAACTTACATTCTTGGCATAGATGAATAAAACTCAGACAGCATAGATAAGAATACAAGACCTTGCCCAGATAATACACAAATAAAAAAAGATAATATTACAATTATTGATGTCAATGAAATATAAGTACACTAATTACTTAATATAATACGTTTAAAGAAAGTCTAGCAATCATAAAGTGAAAAAACAATTAATCTTCTAATTTTTATCGTGTTTCTGTGATATAACATTACATTTAAGTATGTTATAATTTACGCGATCTATCCATTTTTAAGTCACTTCCTAAAATGTGTATTTGTTCACGTAACCCTGCTATTTTTCTTAAATTTATGAGTAATATATAAATTCGAAAATTTTCTTAAGTTGCGTATCTTTGTCACTCTTTCACGCTGTAAAGGCTGAACCAAATGTTATTCAATTTTATGTAGAAAAAACTATTAACTAATAAAGATAAATATATAGATAGGCTCCTTTTTTATAGGGCGTATTTCGTACACATAAGAATAAAATATATTTATTGCATAACTGTGTACAAAAACGAGATCTTAAATTAGTAATTAAGTTACAACTGTCTTGTTCGTAAAAAACATACAATACTAGCTAAAATAACATAACATATGATAACATCTTCTTATATATAAAAATTTCCATGTCACAATGTTAGTTACCGTACTCCTCCGAAACGGCTTGACCGATTTTTACCAAATTTTTTATGCGTATTCAGAAGGTATGAGAATCGGCTACTATCTATTTTTCATACGCCTAAATAAGGCAATACAACGTTTGCCGGATCAGCTAATCTTAATATATATAAATCTCGTGTCACAATGTTTGTCCTCAATGGACTCCTAAACCACTTAACCATGTGCAGTTCGATCCAACTTGAGAGATAGGATAGTTTAAATCTCAAATTATAGTCGCAATTTTAATTTATTGCTAACTATTGTCTGTTATTATTTGACAGTCACAATTATCTGTTAACTCCAAATGATTCTAACAGATGTCGATACCTTTCGACTGGGTTGTGTAAGTAATCAATAGATGGCGCCACTGCTATGGTAAATCTACGAACGTGTCATACAAGCTACACTATCTATTTTTCATACCCCTAAGTGAGGCAAAACAACATTTGCCGGATGAACTAGTAATAAATAATAACATAATACAATAAATTAAAAGAGCTTCACTTTTAGGTTTTGTATTGTCTGCACTCGTCATTATATCCAAGACTGAACTTAGACTCTCAATTGACTCTGCTCCTCTGTAACTCAGGATGTACAACTACTCACCCGGAAGTTTGGGAACGGATGTTAAAAGTAATTAGAAGCATATGTGTAGTAAAATTCACACATGACTTGAAGAGTTAAAGGTTGTTTAACCTTTCTTTTTCTTCTTCCTTCAGTTTCAGTTTCAGTTTATTTATTTCGTACACAATACCACTTATCACATATATACCAAGTCTTAAATTATGTATTAGTTCAATTTAGGCTATCCTGGTGCAAAGGATAGCGATTGCCATTCAGCGCGGGAACGCTGCAAGTCTGATGGGCACCTTTGCACCGGGAACTATTAGGGGCGGGTTATTTATTTAGATTTAAGTTTTTTGTAATAAATTTAAATTAATTTTGACTTATTGTAATTTAGGCTACAAGTAAGAACTAGGTATTTAAGACAAGGGGTGCACTGAACTCCACAGAAGGTTGAACCTGTGTCGTAGAGTTCAGGCTCTTCCATTTAGCGTACATGATTACAAGTTAGATTAATTAGGTACAAAGGTTAAAATACTAGTCCTTGCCTTATCCCTTATCCTTGCCTTATCCCTTAGGTGGGATCAGCACAGCAAATCTTCTTCTTCTTCTCTCAAATTTTTCAAATTTGTTTATTACGAGTTACAATGACTCACAACCAAGCACAACATTACAAACAATGAAAATAGTAAATAAAATTAAAACGAAAAATTAAATTCAAATGTCAGATGATATTAAAATTAAACACAATTATCAATAAAATAAAAATATTATTAAATAATAAAAATAATCATAATCCGCACAAATAATTAACTATACCTAATAATAATATACTAGTATTGGAAACAGAAATCGGACAATAAAAATAATCATAATCCGTATCACTTGTCCATACCAAGCAAATCTTCCAGTCTTTATTTTCTCACTCTTTGAGTCTGAAAGTAGCCACTTTCAGACTTCCCCTAATGTACGTATGTTGTTTAACCTTTGTTTTCAACTAGCTACGCCCTGCGGTGCTACCCGCGTTAATCCGGGACAGAAAAACATCCGGGATAAAAAGTGTTAGGTAATCTAAGTTCACACCAAATTTCATCAAAATCCGTTCAGCCGTTTGAGCGTGAATAAGTAACAAACATACACACACACACACACACACTCACATATACACTATAAATACGCCTTGTGCCACGATAGTGTTTATTGAGTTTCTTTGTTATTCATGTCACAAAATAAATGTTTCTTTCTTTCTTTTTTTCATTCTTTCTTTCTTTCTTTAGAGTGATCATGGACAAAAATCCGTCGCTTTAAAAGTGGCATTACCTGGGCGCTACCTTGGGTCGAAGGACACGTTAAATTATAGGCCCTGTTACTCGCTATATTTGCAGCTTTTTGCTCATATTACTTAGTTATTGTTAGTTTCAGAACGATCCTTTAAACTAAGCCATAGGCCTTTGGATAGCTATAAACTGACACCAGAGTTTAGCCACTAAATATGAACTATTGAAAAGTACAGTCAACGTCTTTAGTAAGTAACAACATTCCCAGCGATCCCAATACATCACGTCTCGAGACAAATAAAGATGGATCATGTGGAGATATTGCACCCGCTACTTGCCCTTTTTGTTGACGGTACTTTGACACAGAGCACAGTACTGTGAAAACAGTAGGAAATGTATAAGTATGTATTTTTCTCTTTTGTAAGCAGTTCGCATACTTATCTTTTTGAAATATATATTCTTTATCTTATCTTTATCTTTATATCTCTTTGAATCAAACAGTGATTGGGTAAAAGCTTAAACGTTTGTGTGAAAAGTTGTTTATTTATTTGTTTGTTTGCAAAGCGTTCTGTGTGAAAATTTCGAAAATGAATCAAAAAATGGCTCGTTATATAATAGTATGGAGACTAATTATTATGAATTGAAAAACATTGCTAGTTTGTATTCTGAATAACGTTATACTGTTTTAATGTTACGTCCAACATAACTGTATTTTTTGCTGTCCGTACAGAGTGAACCATGCGCGGAATATTCATGAATGCATATGTGAGCCTCATCGCGTCAAGTTTCTTGCTGACGGTACAAGCTTTTTGTGGAAATATACGAATAAGTAGATGTGTGGAAATCTTGTGTTATACTAGCTGTGAACCGCGGAGTTGCGTTTATTAATCCAGGATATATGAAGTGATAGATAGATAGATAAAGTCTTTATTGGACACATAAATAAAAAGACACAGTATAAGACAACTTAAAATTAGTGTGCCACAATTGGCGGCCTTATCGCTTAAAGCGATCTCTTCCAGGCAACCTTTGGATGGAAAGGAATTTATAAACAACTAAAGAAGGACGTAGTATGATGATAGCTCAGTCAGGACTGTGGCCGCTCTATGTCCCGAAGGTCAAGGGTTTGATCCCCGCCAACGAGTTCGAGTTTCCGGTAAAGGAAAACATCGTGAGGAAACCATAGCATTGTGGTAGGCTATTTCTTCTTAGTTACTACGATAAAAAATGTAAATCTTCACTAAAATTTACATGTAATTACCACCTTTCTCAATAACTAATATCTATACACCAACTCATTGAACAACAATCCTGCAATAAGTTAAAACAATTTGTTTAAGAATTATTTAACATATATTTATTAAGTTTCTCACTTCTAGGATTATATGTACACTAGATAAGTTGAATTTGTAATTAATTACTTGTAAATAAAGATAATTTGAAAACATACAAACCATAGAATTCTGGTAGGGCATTTTCTAGTTCCTTGTCAGGTTACTTGAGGGTGGTTACCATCAAGTTAAAGAATGGTTCGAAAGTACGGTGTATTCTTAAAGCTTCCTTAAGAGCCAGTTTTTCCAGACTAGGCATTCTCCACCTTAGGCCAGAATTTCACTAACTCGTATAGTTACGTGCCTAGCTGGTCAAATTCCTAGCTAAGGAGTGAAAAAAAGATATCGCCTTAGTTAACCGAGTTTGTTAGACATATTATTATCTCTGTGTTATGTAGTCCATTACAAAACAAAAGGTATTTTATTCGCCAATCATACCCAAAATAATAGTAGTTTAAAAAAAAAAACAAAAAAACATGCTTATCTGGCCGTTTTAAGTGGGTCAAAATCGCGCCCAAAGAAGTCGGTTACAAACAAACACACAAACAAAAATACAAAAAAAAAAAAATTTATTAAATTAGTGTATTGTCATCGGTCCTCAAGTTTCAAAGAAATCTGGCCTTAAAATCGCGCCCAAACAAGTCGGTTACAAACAAAAAAACATACAGGTGAAGCTAATATAAAGCGTGTAAAAACTCAGTAATTTGCGTAAACAATACTCGTATGTTCAGCCTAATCTCTGTCAAATATAGGAATTACATATTATATGCAGAAAACCAAAAAAAAAAAAAATAGAAAAGCTACCAAAGGAGCTAAGAAAACAATAATTTTATTTCTCACTTAACTAAGTTAACATAAGAAAAATTCAGTGTTGTGAAACTTATAAGGAAAACCAACAAAAAGTCACAAACACACTTACCTCGAGCTTCACAAGTTTGAAAAGGCTTCAAAAGAAAGAATAAAAATATATGAAGCAGTCAAAAGTTTGAGTTGAGGAAGTTTTTTTTTTAATATTAAATCAACTGTGATCAAGCGATCACAGTTCATCTGATGATCGATAAGCGATATTATAACCTATTGGCTCAGGTGTTACTTTGTGAAAATTCATTTTAGATAGATAGAAGAAAAAAAAAATATTTAGTGATTTTTCGCTGTGATCTGAAACCAGATTAAAGATAAGCAAAGGAAACATCAAAATATTAAAAAAATAAATAAAAACTATTCGGTATTACGATCTAAGGTGGAACGCGCTTGCCCAGAATAAACCTGTTCACTCTAGCTTTAAAAACTGCAAGATTATAGTTGTGGAACAAACCAATGAACCAGTAATGCGTAGAGAAAAGATGCATGTGACTAGGAAAAGTATGGATATGATTGTAAAAAGTAGCGGAAGGAGAGGTCGACCATAGAAGACGTGGATGAATTGTGTGAAGGAGGATATGAATGAGAAGGGAGTGAATGTGGAGATGACGGCTGATTGAGTGATGTATAAGCGAAAACCGGGCTGTACCGACCCCACTTAGTGGGAACAAGTAAGAGAAAGAAGAAGAAGAAGAAGGTGGCGTGAGGTAAAGAATTCCACACCCAAAAGGATACGAACCAAGATTTTACGCACTAACAAACATTAACATTGATGTTTACTCGTAATTTGTATCTCTTTGTTTCAACTTTGCTTCCGACCTAAAGTGTGGAATTATTTGCTACAGATGATAGTAACCAAGTGCAGGTTGTCAGATGACACACATCTTAGAAACACTTTCCTGGCTTTAATAATAATGATTTCACAATAATTCAAATTAATCTCTATCATAACCCATGTTGAAGGTCAGAACGCACGCTATCCAAGTTAGAGATCAACGCTGAATCCAAAAATCCCGTAAAACCTCGTAACTACACTTTTATTACCCTAAAACCGGACATTTTCACATCGGATACTCAATTTTCAACTTTAAAACCATTGCGCTAAAAGTTTTTCAGTCGGCAAATCGTTTTCAAACTTCTTTACGATCGACAAACGTAAGAAACGTAGCCGACTATGCAAATTTGAGCTCTATTTTTAATGGAATAAAGGTGGTTTGAGTGTTTTTTCAGTGTTGCCCGTTACAGATGACAATAGTACCAATCGAGACAATTCATGAATAAATGTATGAAAGGATTTTGAATAGTTCTCCAACTCGATTTCAAGCGGGTCCATTTTTTATATGAATATTGTTTGTTAAATGATTTATGTCGATTTTTCTTTGACGCGAGACTTTTTTCGGTTCGTTTACACGGAAGTGTTCCGTAGGCTTTATTTGGAAAACGGTGTAAATGGTGTTCATGTTTTATTCCGTTTAGTTTGACATTTAACATGGATGGAGGAGATTTTGGTGTTCTTCAGAAAAGCGCATGTCACCAATGGATCTAAAATTTAGATATTCTGATATTGATTATTGTAATGTTTTGAATTTCTTCATATAATTGCGTGTTCTCCTTCCTAGTGTCCTTTTTTTTAAAACTGGCAACAAAATTGCGTAATAATCACTTTTGTTGTATGTATCCTTTAGATATGTATTATTTTATACTGTTTTTAACATTTTGAAAGAGATCTGAAATGTTAACAGAACTACTGTTAACATTTCAAATCTCCGCCATCATTATCATGGTTAAGTTAGGTTACAGCCTGATGACAGACGGATAGCGAAGTTTCAGTAATAGGGTCCCGTTGGTACCCTTTGAGTACGAAATACTGAAAAATAGCCTATAGCTCTCTGCTTCCAGAATCAGTACAAACAAACAACACAGCGCTACCAACATTTCCTGCAAGTATAGTATAAGTACAGAGCTACGAGATGAAGAGACTACAAATTGTCCGCTAGTCGGCTTATGTTGTAACGAAATAGTTTCATACCACTGATGTTACCAACGATAGAACGGTCATTGCAAGCCAGATAGTATGAGCAAAAGTACGAACATATTTTAGCAAATATTTGACTTAAGCATTTTGATGTATATGATCCTTTTTTTTATTTTACACGTTCACACACGGCTGGTTAGCCCCATGCTGAACCATTTCTAGCTCGTATTATGGTTGCTAATATAGCTGATATACTACATATACATACATACATAGTATAATATATAAATACATATTTAACACCTAGACCCACAGCAAACAAAGATTTTGACCGGGCCGGGAATTGAACCCGGAACCTTCTGATTAGCAGACCGGCATCGAGGCCAACGAGGTCGCCTTGAAACCGTTGTATGGATTTAGGCATTTTACTTATAGTATTATTTTTATATTATATTTTAAATGTAATATAACGAATTTGCAACCTACGAAAATGTTACAGTAACATTTGAATGTGGATGTGTTTCAAATCTACATAAAATGTAAGAATATCTAATGGGCGCAAAAAAAAAAGAAAAATCATGGTACTAATTTAGAGATATTGGTTGCTACACATGCTATAAAAATCGTTGCATTGGACGATATATTTTAAACTACAAGAATAAATAGACAGGACTTGTGTATGATCAAAACTGTAGACGGTTTGTTCGTGTGTGGACATTTAAAACAATTGAGTAGTTTAAAATGTACCGTACGATATTTCGTAGCTTGTGTAACAACCATAATGAGTTTTATTTAGATGATGTAAACAAATAATTATGAATTTTTTTATTTATTTTGAATAATAAATTTATTTAAAAAAACAATAATAACTAATAAATATAAACAATTTTTATTTTTTGTTTCTTTGTTTGACGCGAATAGACTCCGAAACTACTGGAAAAATACCGTTGGGAAGCTACATTATCTCCGAGTAACAAAGGTTATTTTTTGTTCCTCTTTTCAACTTAGATTATTTTATAGCCCGTGCAAAGCCAGGACGATCTGCTTGTATAAAATATGATAAAAATTTATTCCGTTCTTCCCATAGCTTCAGAATGATTTCTCTTGATTTATTTTCTGTACTGATAAACAAGGATAAGCAAGAGGATTCTTTGATTGAATGCCCAATAAAATACGCGAAAGATTTATGGTATTTTTGCTAGGATTGGTTGAGTATGTTTGGAGTTATGTTAAAAATACAGACCGAATAGTAGCGCTGGTTTGAAGTCAAGTACAGATCATACATAGTAAATACAATAAAAAACATGAGAAATAACAATTTTAATGAATACTAGTACAAATTTAATATAAAATAAGGTAAATCAAAAAGATGACATAGTATATGATAACTTTATACTATGAAGGTTTAAGGTTTAGTTTTGATATTGTTATTGATTTTTTTACGTAAAAAAAAATTAAATTCTTATTTTACTAAAAATTATATTCGTTAAGTATTCCAATTTGATAGATATTTGAATTATATATTTTTTATATTACAGTTATAAGGCTTTCTTGCACAATTCACCTGAAGGTAAACGATATTGTGATCTAAATAATTAATGTATTATTTAATACTAACTGCGACCCCGTGCAGTGCCGTATTAAACCGGGATAAAATTATGTTAAATGCCCATGTTTTAATCCTTGCTGGTTTGCCGATGACACACGTCTTCGGATTTTGTGGTCTTTAAACACGCTCGTTTCCTCGCAATGTTTTTCCTCCACTTTAAAACGAGTGCAATTCCACACACATAACTTGAAAAACAAGTCATTGGTGTAGGGCTGGGATGGAACTAAGGACCGTCAGACTAAAAGCAGACGTTTTTCCCACCGAGCCCACTCGCTTTTCACAGACATACACGCACACACAATCTTTCGCCTTTATATTATGAGGTATAGCTTTTAACAAATATATTATACAAGGTCCTACATATTTCATTGCTCCTTGGTCCCTAGCTCATATTATATGTATTTAGTCTATATATGTAGGTATATATAGAAGGCAGTCTGTTATTGTATACTCAGTGGTGTATTCATTGAATTAGTATCGGAAATCTTGCCAAAGTGATGTTAGGATAAAGGAACAGCTAGATATCTAATGTATGTATATCTCACTGAGTAAACATGAGTTGATAAAATCGTATTTATTTATGCATCTGGTTAAATTGTCAAAAAATCTATTCAAGCCAATGTAAGCGTTTAAACGCTATCTTCTTTTTCTTTACCTTATCCCACTTAGGTGGGGTCGGTACAGCAAATCTTCTTCCTTTCTCTTCGTCGACGTCATCTCCACACTCAATCCTTTCTCTCTCATGTCCTCATTCACACACTCCATCCATGTCTCGGGCGACCTCTTGCTCTTCTTCCTTGCACTACCATTTCCATACATCTCTTAGTGACATGCATCTCCTCTCTACGCATCACATGTCCATACCACGCTATTATATATTATTGTTATTTATATAGTTGCAGCTGCAAATGGCAAAATTTAGCTTTCAACCACACACATACATAGACAAATAATAAGTTATTCACCATTTTATTTTGGCAGCCATATTGAAACGATTTTTAACATAGCTAAGAACACTAAACAAATTCACTTTTCAAACGAAGAAAGCAAAATTGAAATAGGTCCATCCGTTTGGCAGCTATGGTGCCACAGTCACACACATACATACACACGTGACAAACATAAAACACCCCCTTTTTCGTTAGGTCATTTGCTTTCATCTGTTCGTATGTATGCATCATAGAACCCGAGTAGAGGCCATAATTTTGAACCAATTCCGGCAGTTTGTGGTTCTTTGGCGGTTGTTTGGGGGTGATTGCCGAAGTCGCTTTTAACTGCCGAACTTCCCTTCTAGCGGAAGATTTCTTCTTTAAGAGAAAGTTTATCTTTTGATTATTTAGGAAGTTTGCAATGAATCAGCTAATCGGCTATTTTGTATTTGGAGTGTGTTTTCTTTTTGGCATTCCAATGGCACCCTTAAGAAAAATTAATTGAGATTTACGGGTAGCATGCTTTGTTTAAAAAGTAATCGCTTTTTATTGCGCTAAGCTAAAGAAATAACATTAAAAAAATCTCTTTCTAAAAGTTCATTCACCAATCAGCACTTGGCTCGTGTAGGCTTATATATCTCTCCTCGTGAGAGAAGGCTCCGAGTCTCAACAATAACAACGTATAGTGAGCTGCTAATGGTATGCTTATGCTATGTGTAAGTTTTATTAACCAAACTTGAAAACTTATCAAAACTAATTTTATTAACTAAATTAGCTTTTAAAATACAAAGTTCCCACCCACATGTCAAATATTTGCTTTGATATGTTTATCCCGGGGAAAGTTAAAAAGTAATTTGAGTTTGACGTGGATAAATGGTAAAGAAGGTTTAGTACAGAGGTTCCCAAACTTATTCTTGTCATACACACTACACCACTTACAAAAACAGTTCAGGTGAACCCCTTGAAACATTTTCACCAATCAGATAAATTCAAATTCATTTATTTCAACACCACTTACAAAAACAGTTCAGGTGAACCCCTTGGAACATTGTCACCAATCAGATAAATTCAAATTCATTTATTTCAGTATCAAATCCCATATCCAAATGTTACAAAGAATTATTATTAGTTCAATAAACTGTATCAAAAAAAATAAAAAATATGTCACAGAAAAAATTATAAAAAAAAAAATGGTCGTGGATGGTATGAATGTGCACAATTCGTAAGCGGGTATTTTCTTGCTAGGCATGATCCACAGTGACTCGTGAGGTTACGCGCCCTAGTTTTAAAAAACTAACTTTATATAGTCATGTACTACGTGACATTGTGCACCTCCATCTTTATTCACGCCAAAGTAAACCCCTTTGGACCCCCGGAGGTCCATAATCTGACTACATATTTTGAGAATCACTGGTTACCACTAAACGTGGGTGCACCGATTGCAAATTCAAAGTTTTCTTTATACTACGTAAGTTTTATTTTTAAATTCAACACAAGCTTTAACTTAAGTTTTGATTGAGCTGACTTTTCATAAATCTTAAATCTATCAATATGAAAAAAAAGGTTATATAAATATTGAAATTTCTTTTTACTGATTGTTAAGTCTGATTGGTACCAAAGTTAGTTTAACTATTTTTTAGGTTGTGTTTTAGACGGTATAGAAGTAAAATATTAAGTTTATTGACGACCTCGTTGGCGTAAAGGTTACGATGCCAGCCTGTCAATCAGAAGGTTCCGGGTTCGATTCCCGGCCCGGCCAACATCTTTGTGCTTAACTAAATTTGTTGGCTGTAGGTCTGGGTGTTAAATATGTATCTCTATAAAATATGTATGTATGTATATGTAGTATATCAGTTGTGTTAGCTACCATAACACGAACTAGAAATGGTTCAGTATGGGGTTAACCAGCCATGTGTGGAATGTGTCCTAATATTTATAATTATTATTATGTTTTTTTTTATAATTTCTGAAATATAAACGTATTAGTATGCATCAATGTACTCTTAAAATATTGGACTGTAAAATACCAGAGCACCAGAATAAAACCGGATTCTCAGTTTTAAAAATGAATGCCTGACTCGCGTTTAAACCAAAAATATTTCAGCAAAATTGCTAAAAAAAAGCGCAAGAAACCAGCACCGAAGAGATTCGGATTCCGATACGAAAACCTAGTCTTTTAAAATTCCACTCATTAGCTTGAATATTTGAGGTGCTTTTTCTCGTTCTTTTTTCCTTCAAATAGATGTTTTATCTCTGTCTATCTCGGCTGCTCAAGAGGAAATTTTTCACGAACATTTTCCGTTGAAAAGTGTTTTATTTGAATAGAACTGCTTCAACCTGGAAGGCTTATTTAGAGACACGATTTGAAAATGAATCTGTACTTAAAATTGAACCAAATGTATTATAATCTCTTTAAGTAAATAGGTACCTTTATTGCTTTACAAAATGTGTATTGACATTAAATTATTTTAAAATACAAGTACTTTAATCATTTGAAAAACAATAATATGAATGATTACAATTCAAAATCAAGTCTCATATCAGAATAGGTATATGTAAACTATATAAATAAAATTAACATTGTTTTTTGACATGTATAATTTTATTATATTTATGGACATTCGAACCATAGTCATTTCATATCATCATAAACATATTTATTTTTCCAAAAATGCTTCGTCTACGATCGAGCAACATAACAAAATTAATATTAAAATATATTTAAAAAATATTAAATGTTATGCGTGGCATTGCCGCGTTGTATAGCTATGGATAGCCTTTGCGCCAGGTACGATCCGGAGCGGAATTCACCCGATCTCTCTCTAATTCTACGCCCAATTTCAGCAATAAAATATAAATAATTTAAATAATCATTTATTTCATAACAATTTTTTTTTGTACATTAAATGGGCTTGTGCTTGATCACAATTCACCTGATGGCAAGCGACATTATGATCTAAGGTGGAGCGCGCTTACCCAGAAAAAACCTGTTCACTCTTGCTTTGAAAACCGCCAGATTGTAGCTCTTAGGGAACAGGGAACTAGGCAAAGAGTTCCACACCTTCGCAGTTCGCACTATGAAGGTGGAGGCAAACCGCTAAGTACGCGTTTTGGAACCTCCACGGTATAATATACAAATTAATTTAAAGGACTTTTTTCTTACACAAGTCGATCGTTTTTTGTATTTTGGGGAAGTGCTTGAATTTGTCCTAGTAATATCGCTTTGAAACCGTTCCTCCTAATCCAGGCACATTAGAATGTTATGTAGCTAGCCGCCATATTGGTAGCACGTTGCCGACTGTCGAAAATGTTTTATGCAACGTCCGACCAGAGCTTAAGGAAATTGCACGGTTATTTTATGCGCTCAGATTTACCATGTGTCCTAGATGACGTGGGAGTGGGAGATTTTAGCTAAATTAAAATGTGTCTGTAAAGTCTGGCAGTATTAAAGAAGATAAAGGCAAAATCTTGATTTTACAGTTATTTCGGTTTAAATCATAAACAAAAAAAAGGAAAACTAAGCTTAATAGGACCACTCTTCCTCTCCTAGTATTGCATAGCACAATATAGATGCGTAACAATAAATGATCAAGTTAATTTTTTTTAAATAAAAATGAAGACTGATATATTATACATTTGTTTGTGTATTAATAAATGTGTCGACGCAGGAGGGCCGTTACTAAAATACAAGTTGTAAATCACATCTTATTTTATTGCAATATTCACACGGTTCGGTAATTAAAGCAATCACGATAATCAGACAGGTGTTTAAACTAAAAACTCTCGAAACTTGAAAACTGATGCTCGATGGTCGTCCCGCTTCTATAGACACGGCGCTCCGATAGAACGACTCATTGACCAATCATATTCGTTCTTTATGACGTTGACATTTACACGATTGTCGATGGTCGTTCTGCCACCATAGCTTATATGCCACCATCTCAGAATTCAAAATTTTGCCACTGGCCATCTGCTCAGTGCCTGTTTTAGATATTCTGTCACTGTCCAATCCAATCAGCGTTTGTCTGCTACACACCACGCGACATTGGCTAAATTGTGGCCATACCGACCGCAGAATATCGAGTAAATAGTAGACAATCTACTATTTCTATTCATATTTTTTTCGCATGTAATTACTTGAGTGTACAATTATTTAATTTTCTTTTTTCTTAATAATATGCTACTGTTAGTCCTAAATAAAAACGACAGAACGCAGTGTGTACTAAGTAAGCTACTAAGCTAACACAAATTTTAAAGTCCAGACTGCACTTCCCTTCCAAAAAGTCCGTTCCCCAAGCTAAGCAAACGATATCTCTCTTAAAATGCTTCCGCACGGGTATAAACCCCGAATCTACGAGCTCTGATGAAATATCATAGTCCAAAAACAACGGACGCTGGGGTCACCCATGGTTAGTAAATCAGGTCGTCGACCCTGGAAATTTAACAGAGATATATACGTCAATATAGAATGGAATAAATATTGATTCTAATATTCAATTTTCAGCGGAAAAGAAAGAGTATTCTAAAATATATTAATAATCTAAGATTCTTAGGTAAAATTGTAATATGGATATGTGGATGACTGTAAACACTAACCTTTGCCTGAATAAACGATTATTATTATTCCAGATTTTTTTTTGTCAATGTATAAAAAATTAATGTCAAAAGATAAAATTAATATAAAAAAATGTTTGTCATTTTATATTTAATCGTATTTTCGCAAAAAAGAGTGGTAAATTTTGGAAATGGTTATAAGAATAACATGCATTGTAGACTGTTACTTTGATATTTTAATCATTTTTCAATATAAAATAATCAGATAATAACGCAATCAGTTAAATGAATTTGGAACTATCGCTAGTTTCTTTTTTTTATGATAAAGGCAACCAAAAAATGGTTTCTAAGAAGGCTTTAATAAATTTCAAATCTTGGTGCCTTTTTATAACATTTAGTTTACTCAAGTTAAATTTTGCTATCGTAAAAAAATCAGGCGCTCTCTACCAAGCATTAAAGCATAAGCAGCTAAAGCAGCCCACTAAATGTTTCCACAGCTGGGACTCGGGCCTTCACTCACGAAGAGAGAGATATAGGCCATAATCCACCACGCTGGCCAAGTGCGGGTTGGCGGATGACACACGTCTTCGGATATTGTGGTCCTCAAACATGCCAGTTTCCTCACGATGTTTTCCTTCACCGTAAAGCGAGTGCAAATCCACAAATAACTTGAAAAACAAGTCATAGGTATAGGGCCGGGATCGAACCAGGGGCCGTCTGATTAAAAAGCAGACGTTATTACCACCGAGCCACACTCGCTTTTTTTATTCTCTCGCTCTATCCAAAATATGATAATATTATGTTAAGAATAAATGTACCTACTCTATCCTTCATTATAAACCCATTGGAAATAATCCAGTCGTTTGTTACCCCAAGATAAAACTGAATATATTTCGAATCTTCTAAAACTGGGATATCTTTATTAAGGCGAGAGAAGATTTATTTGAGACGAAGCTATTCAATTATAATTTCCTTTACATTTCTTGGAGAGTATTTTCCTGGACTTATCCAATGGTTGCAAAAGATGTCTTTGTAGATAATTGTTTGGTATGTTCAGATTTATATAGATGCTTTTTGGTAGAAAGCTTATATTTTAACCTCCTTCATAATGGTTGAAGTACTGAATTTAAATAAATTTATAGTACGCCAGGAACGACTTTAAAGGGAATTTAATAAATTAGGCAAAATTTTACCAACTTTAAAATAATGTCCATAAATTTATTATCTTTAATGATGTACTAGCATCAATCATTTAATATTTTTCTTGGTCTTTTTAATCAAATCAATCAAACAAAAAATATACAATTATTATTTATATCTCATCTAAATCGGTCCAAGATTATCGCCTCCACATAGAAATGGATTGCATATTTTTTTATAAAGTGTTTGACAAGTAAAATATAAAAATTATCATAAATTTCTAATCCTAAATTGCCGCTTACAAAAATGAAGTAATACATTTTAGTTTTTTGTATTATTTTTTATTATGTATTTCATATAATTAAGTTAATATAAATAACATGAATAAATATAATATTAGGACACATTTCACACACGACTCATTAGCCCCATACTGAACCATTTCTAGTTCGTATTATGGTTGCTAACATAACTGATATACTACATTATAATATATAAATAAATATTTAACACCTAGACCAACAGCTAACAAATTTAGTCCAGCACAAAGATGTTGGCCGTGTCAGGAATCTAACCCGGAACCATCTGATTGGCAGTCCGGAATGGCAATCACTACGTCAATGAGGTCGTTAAATCAAGTTTAATCAAGCGTAAAAAAATACTAAGTGCAATAAATTTATAAATTCTGTATAGCAATATAGGTAAAGGTAAGCAGCAAAACTTTTATTTTTAAATTAAGTATAATGCATGAATAAAAAAATACTATTTAATACTCTTCAACAACACTTAAAAACCTATTGTTTAAAGTAAAACAGGTAATAACTTGTAAAAAAACCTCCGATAAAAATACAAGCCAATTTATTTAATTTTTCCAAATCATCACAAGTTTAGGTTTACTTATTTACCTCAAGTTTGTACATCTTAAATTTTAATTTAAATACAGTAATTTTATACGAAGTGCGTATTCTGTTACTCGATGACAAATTTATAAGAATACGAGAAAAATAACACTAAATTTTATGACAAAAAATAATGTTATTTCTCATTCGAGTAAAGGGACTGGTGTCGATGAACGATGATCAAGCGAGTTTGGTCTTTAAACCATGTACTTAAAGCTCAATTTTGTTTGACATTGAAAGTGATCGCCGCGTCGCTACCGACCTTTTTCATCTGGATATGAGAAGGCCCTTTAGAATCAGGTTCCAGTCATAAATAGAACAGAACTAGTCAATCCGCCTTGGTTGATCTTCAAACTCAGTAGCTGGCAAGAACAATAAAATATTGTTAGCATAATTGCCAAATTTACTGCCAAAATTCTTCAAAATCGGGCTTGTTCTTCCGAAAAAGGTGGTGGAAGAAATCTGGATCGAAAAGTCCGTTGTCTTGGCTTTCACATCGTACTTGTAGGCTGATGATGATGATGGATTTTCCATTGCATCGCGTCGTCTTGATTTGAACACCAATTAACCATAAATCTGAGGGTTGGAAAGAGTTGAGAAGGTTTCAGAAACACGAGGTTTACTTATCCATATCACTAGCAGCTGCCGTCGTTAAATCTTCGTTGTCTTCAGTCAGGATCACTGTTCACACCAACAGTTGACATTGGCAAAGCTGCCGCAGTGTCCGCCTTTGTATTTACGTCTCTTGCATTCTTTGTTACAGTCAGAAGTGTAGTTGACGGCTCCCCAAACGCAGCTGCCAATGTGCACGTCGGCCAAGGCGCTGTTCTGGGGGGAAGACACGATCACCAAGAAGCTGATGCAGACGAGGAGGAACACGGAGCTGGCACTCTTCACCATTTTGAATTTGGAATGCTTTTTGTTTTAACAAAAGAGGATGCTTCTTCAAGAACTGAAGATCAACTGTGCTCGAAGCGGCAGCGTCTTCTGTTTTTATATCGAACAAAAGAATGCCGATGCGAGTGGTTAACTCGTTCTCAGACCAGAATTTTAAACTAGTTAGAAATAAGGAAAAACGAGGTGTTATTAAGAATGGGATTTACAAAGGTTAAGAGTACCTAGAGTTTAACTGGAATGAATTTAAAAAATATTACATACCTATATTCATTTGACAAATTATGTATGATGTCTAAATCCTCGCCTATCTTATGAGCACGAGGAAGTAAACTTTCAAATGTGTTCTTTATTGTTAGAATTATATTCGCAGCATTCACCATAAACCAGATAATTTTGTCTACACATTAATTGCTTACTATTTATTCATAAAAAATTGCTTAATATGTGCACAAAAATCAAATTTATTTCTAGAATAAAAAATAATATTACATAATAATTTAAGTAAAATTATATCTAATCTAATCTAAAAATAAGCGTTAGTAGGAAGATTACCCAAAATGCCAGCCGAGTTACCTCTTTATAATTCAACACTATTATTATATAACATTATTTTTTAATCTAGATATCATTTCAATAAATAATATTTATACTATTTTTTTTAAATAACTAAATGATTTTATTTTTCATTAAAAACAAACAATTTAAAATAAATTACAAAATTCAAAACTTATAACACAAACAATTTAAAATGCTACTCCGGACAGAACCTTACAGAAAGGTGCCTATAACGCTCGTGGTATTGCCGCGTTGTTTAATTATATTTGTATTTATTTCTTTTTTTATAATAAAAATGTAACTATTATCCTAAATTTTCACGACATAGCGCATCTTATATGAAGAAACAAGCTATTATCTCGACCCTTAAACAATTTTTGAAGTCCAGACTGCACTTCCCTTCCAAAAAGTCCGTTCCTCAAGCTAAGCAAACGATATCTCTCTCAAAATGCTTCCGCACGGGTATAAACCCCGAATCTACGAGCTCTGATGAAATATCATAGTCCAAAAACAACGGACGCTGGAGTCACCCACTGTTAGTAAATCAGGTCGTCGACCCTGGAAATTTAACCGAGATATATACGTCTATATAGAGTGGATTCAAAATTGATTCAACATTACATTTTCAGCTAATAATAAAGAGTATATCAGTTTTATTCGCGTGAATGTAATCAAATACAAATAATTTATTGATAACACCAAAGTTACAAATCAAATAATATGATTCCATTACAAAAGTTTAAGATATATAGCAATGTCTATTTTCAATTCTAATTCTAATAATATAATATCATTACAATGGTCTATGATATTATTAATCAAATGACAATTTTCACATATAATTTGAGTAATACATAATTACAATAGTATATGAAATGAATCCTACTTATAAATGCAAAAGTTTGTGTAAGTATGTTTGTAAGTGTGGATGTTTGTTACTCTTTCACGCTCCAACGGTTGGACCTATTTTATAGGTTAGACCTTGGATTAACACATAATTTACCTATTATCCCATATTAACTCCTTTTATCCCGAATTAACAACGCAAGACGCAGGAACAATCGGTCTAATGAATTTGGAACTTTCGTATGGTTCCTTTTTAGATGATCAAAGTATTTTAAGAATAGTTTCCAGTCTGTAACTAATTTCAGATCTTCGTGTCATTCTGTAACATTTAGTTTTTTTACTCTGAATAGGTCAGCGCTTGACTACAATTCAACTGATGGTAAGTGATATTAAGGTCTACGGCGGATCACGCTTACCAAAAAGAAACCGGTTCACTCTCACCTTGAAAATCGCGGAATTGTAGTCATTGGGGAACAGGGAAACAGGTCAGTTTACTCGAGTTTCATTTTAATATCGCAAAAGCATCAGGTACTATCTACCAGGTAATTATTAACCTACTCTACCCTTTGTTACAAACCCATTGGAAATAACCCAGTCGTTTGTTACCCCCAAGATAAAACTGAATATATTTCGAATCTTCTAAAACTGGGATATCTTTGTTAAGGCGAGAGAAGATTTATTTGAGACCAAGCTATTCAATTAGGTGAAGGATAATTCTCTACACATTTCTCGGAGAGTATTTTCCTGGATTTTCTTTAGTAATGGTAGCATAGAATACCTTTGTTGATTTTGTTATATTTTGAAGGGAAATACTTTTGAAAATGCTCTAGTTCAATTCTGTTACTCTTTTTTAATCGTCTCCTATCAGATTTGGGAAAATTTTCATTGTACTTGATTTTTGCTGTTTTATTATGCATTGATAAGTAATAGGCGTTTAACATAAAATAATGACAATTAAATAGCCCTAAACGTCACTGTAGGTTAAAACAAAACATAATATACCATCTTGGAAAAAAATACTTCCGTAAACAAATAAACCAATATTATTTAATTTATATCATCACATATTTAAATGAACTTATTTACCTTATATATATTCAGTTCTCATATAATTTATAACAATTTTAAAACATTAATTTAATACGACGTGTTTTTTTTTAATATTTGATGACATTTCATAAAAATACAAGTAAAGAACTCTAATTTCTATAATAATAAATAAAACCCTACGATTTTTGTCTTTTAACTATGGAGTTAAAGTTTAAAATGGTTTGACATTGAAAGTGCTTGTCGCGTCGCCCGTCGCCGGCCTTTTCATCTGGATATGAGATAGCCCTTTAGAATCAGGTTCCAGTCATAAATAGAACAGAAATATTGGCAATCATGGCAAAGTCAAGTGGCCTTTGTTGATCTTTAATCTCATCAGCTGGCAAAAACAATATTATTTTTTGCCATGATTGCCAATATTACTGCCGAAATTCATCAAAATCAGGTTTGGTCTTCTAGAAAACGTGGCTGAAGAAACCTCAATCAAAATGTCTTTGGATTGGCTTTCACATCGTTCGTGAAGACTGGTGATGATGATAATGATGATCTTCCCACTCGTGATGGTCTTGAATCTTGAGGGTTGGAAAGATTTGAGAAGGTTTCAGGAACATGAGGTTTACTTATCCATATCACTAGCTGCTGCCGTCGTTAAATCTTCATTGTCTTTAGTCATTATTTCTTTTCACACCAACAGTTGACATTGGCAAAGCTGCCGCAGTGTCCGCCGCTGTAGCCACGTCTCTTGCATTCCTTGTTACAGTTAGAAGTGTAGTTGACGGCTCCCCAAACGCAGCTACCAATGTGCACGTCAGCCAAGGCACTGTTCTGGGGAGAAGACACGATCACCAAGAAGCTGATGCAGACGAGGAGGAACACGGAGCTGGCACTCTTCACCATTTTGAATTTGGAATGTTTTTTGTTTTTACAAACGATGATGCTTCTTCAAGAACTGAAGTTCAACTGTGCTCGAAGCGGCAGCGTCTTCTGTTTTTATATTAAACAAAAGAAAGCCGATGCGAAGAAGCGAGTGGGTATCTTGTTTCCAGACCAGAATATTAAACTCGTTAGAAATAAGGAAAATTGAGGGGTTATTAAGAATGGGATTTCCAGCGGTTAAACAAAACTGGTTCAAGTTATTCATATTTTCCGTAACGTTTTTCCTCATTACAGATTTTCTGATACAGTTCAAATTTTAGGTATTGTTTTCATTGGTCATATATACAGGGCTATTCGGGTGAGAAAAAAACTGATTACGAAGACTCAAAAGAGCATCTTAAAATGTAAATTTGTATATGGCTCTTCTCAAGACTAAAAAAATAATAGACATTTTGGGGGTTTAATTTGTTACAGCGATAACTGAGAACCTGGATTGTACATACAGGATTGTAGCGCTTGTAGCGCGGCTAGCTAAGGTGATAATCTGACGCGATCATCGAAACTAAGCAACGGTCGATGCGGAGGGTGTTTGGATGGGTGACCATTCACAAGACTGTCGTTTTAAGTGGCATTTTTCATCTGGGCTCTACCGTGGGATGGATGACACGTTAAATTGTAGGTCCTGGCTAAAAGTCTTTTTTATTTATTTATTTTTAATTATTTATTTAATTAAAACGGTAAATAGACCTAAATATTAATGGCATACATCTTATAACAATAGTTTCATACTTGTAGATAAATCATTACTTCATTCATTAAATTAAGACAATAATAATTACTTACATTACATTAAATTATTTACACATATTATTTAAGTCAAACCTAAAAATACAAATCTTACCTAACATGAGTCATAAATTACATAATAATTGTCAAATTATACAAATTTAACCTATCTTTCACTCCTTTTGTCATTTAGTACAAGCAGTCGTTAAGCCAAGAGGCCTTCGGGCGGCTTGAAAACTCTCGACATTAGAGCTTGGACACTTAGCTCATACGAAGAAGAAGAAGAATACACAGGATACGACGCAGGTTGCAGTTAGATTAGATTTAGAAGCGACAGCTCAGTCAAGCGTGCGGCTGCGTTAGGTTCCGCAAACCGCGGGTTTGATCCTCGCCAATGAGATTGGATTTTGGTAAAGGAAAACCATAGATAGCATTGTGAGAGAACATTTTCTAGTACACACCTGGCTAGTTAGGCAACCACCCTCAAGCTGTAAAATTTGCCACCATTCACCTAAAGGTGTGTGCTGACAGCCTGCTGTTCCAGACTAGGCATGCTCCAGTTTACAACAGAGTGTCTATAGAGAAGACCGAGAGAATCCCTATCTGGGGTCCGTCACGATATTGCGAAAATTTTTGTTCGAAAAACGTAAGATCGACTGAACGTTAGTTCGAATTAGCTTTCTGTATCTATAAACTTATTTTTTTATAAAAAAAAAATATTTTTTTATAAACTTGTTTAAAAGTACATACTTAAACTGTGTCATCAATCTTATTAGACCGTTTCTAATAACTCAGTAGAGTTATCAAGAAAACAATGATAGTAAACACGTTTCAATAGACATGATAATTAGTAATGTACATAATATATTATATTGTGGGAATTTACGTATTATTCAGAGATAGTGTCGTCCTAAGTGTTAACCGCAATATGCAGATATTATGAGTATTCAGATTTATTATCAAGTTTTAACCCCATATTTAACCATTTCTAGTTTGTGTTATGGTAGCTAACACAACTGATATACAACATATACATTCATATAGATACATATTTATCACCCAGATCCACAGCCAACAAATTGAGTTAAGCACAAAGATATTGGCCGTGCCAGGAATGGAACCCGTAACCTTCTTTTTTTGATTGGCAATCCGGCATCGTCACCATTAAGCCAAAGAGGTCGTCAAATTATGTATGTTTCTATTGTTTTAGGTATTTGTTGTCTATAAAGAGTTCATAAGTAATTGATTTAATTGCTATTGATGGACTCAGGCGAGGTTTTGCGTTGTTAGTTAGTTAATAGCCAGTTAGACTGTAAACAAGGAAAACTATTCAAAATCATAGTCATATTGTTACGTGAACACGTTCTTGGAATATAGAAAATGGAGCATGTACCTCTTTAGAATGTCTTAACAGTCTCTTGAATCCATTATATGTAAAGAAGTTTTCCTGACATGTCACGAGTACAATTTCTTAGAACCGCCATGGAAGACACATCTTAAGATGCCTTTGTTTACTATGATGTTCTATACAAAAAGGTGGCCAAAAGCGAACCTGACTCACGAGTGAAGGGTTCCGTACAATAACTTTAAAAATGCAAAAACACGTCTTTTTATGGGAAATAACGAGTAAAATAATATCTTAAGTTTTGATAGAAGAAAAAATACTCATCATGCGCGAGCCAACTCGCACTTGACCATTTATTATTTTGTTAGGTGTGTTTAACTATGTTTGATGAAAATCAGACTCAAATGGCCACCGATACAAAATTGCGAATTTTATAGATATTTTTTCGCAAATCCCTCAAAACTGGTATTAAATGAAAGGGCCTAGTAAAAAATACATACAATGTGATAAATTTTAAGTCCAAGTTTGCTACATGAAAATCAATCCAAAATGGCCACCGCTAAAAATGGCGAATGTTATATTTTTTCATAACTGCCTCAAAATGAAAGGGCTTGATAAAAAATGCGTACATTATGTATGCATATTTTTAATTAAATCCAAAAAGGACGAAAGTTAAGCCAAGGATTTAAAAAATTACTTATATTTTTTTCAACACCTGTCTGGTCCTAATATTAATGAAAAAGCACTAGCAATTATCCAATCAGATTCCAGTAAAACAACCGCAACACATACTACGATATCCAATTTTGTCCTGAAATTCGTCCATTAACTAGTTAATAGTGAAATAGGGAGCCATTTAAAACTTACCCCGATATAAGTTAGTCCCAAACGATCTGTGAGACTGAAATAATATCTGGGGGTTACCACTGTGAATGATTTTAGTATAATTTTTCAAGACATGATGGTTTTGAAACTGTACCTCGGCTAACAAAGTTGATCTGAAGCGCAATTATCGGGGTTAAACAACGGTCGATGCGGATTGTCTTTGCATTGGTGACCAAGACGACGCTGTCATTTAAAAAAAAAAAATATCAGGGTGCTACCGTGACTTGGAAGACACGTCAAATTGTCAGTACTGAGTTGTAGTACAATCAGTCATTATGCCAAGTCTTTAGGCAGTTTGAAATTTCTATAAAACAAACATTGTTATACTTTGGTACACGCCTATGCTGTTTACTAAATAAAATTATCTTTGTAAGATAGATACATAGATAGGTAGATAAATATACGAAAACACTTAGGTACTTAAAAATGGTGCCTTTTCTGGCGACTTTATCGCCAAAAGCGATCTCTTCCAGGCAACCAATTCCAAGAATGACACATAGGAAGAACGTAGAGAAGCGTTATTTAGTAATTTTAGTGAATATAGAGTTTGAAAAACAAAAATCTTTTTGTAAAAGAAATAAAACCACCATTAATACAGTATTTAACAGTATGATGGTAAGACGTGGTAACCCCCTCTAAACCAGCTAGCACCTGAAATTTCAGTCCAAAATAGGTGTTGAACTAGCAGCTAAAATATTTGCATAGATAGGGCAGTTTAGATATCCAAGCACTCAGGGGCGTAGGTGACCAGATTTTATGCCAATTTTTAGGTTCGTTTTAAAATTCTTAACACATTTTCGTTCTGAATCGAGTGGTCGAGTTTTGGTCGATAGTTTTCATGCCACTATAGATATCATCATATCAACACACATATCATATGAATTTTTGTTAAAAAATGTGTAAAAAATTGGCCAGGTGCTAATCGGATACACGCGCGAAGGTTTCCGTACAATATGTAAACAAAAATTAAAAAATGTGTTGTATTCCTTAAATATTCATACTATTATTTTCAATTCTTATTAAACTAAATATTTGATGAATATTTCAGTTGTATACCAGTCTTCTTATGGGTGCTTATTACATATTACGATGTAACTATTTGTTCGGATTGGACGAATAAATATAATTTATTTTTAATAAATATAATTTATTCGTACGGTAACCGTATTAATAATTTATACATTGTTTGTACAGTACCAGTATTAATAGACTCAGCCAATATATTATATTCTGTTTTTAGGTATTTGACCAAAACCACCACAGCATGGGTACCAAACACTACCAGACCTCGAGGAAGACCCAGGAAACGGTGGCGTGACGATCTATGCAAGTTTGATAAGGACTGGGCCACCAAAGCCGAAGACCGGGCTGACTGGAAGGAGAGAAGGGAGGCCTTTGCCCAGCAGTGGGGCACAACAGGCTTATAATAAATATAAATAAATATAATAGGTATTTGATGTTATAGCAGCATCAAAAACAACGTTTGTGATAATTTAAACTGTTTGACTGCCATGGTGCACACAGACTGTCTATCCGACTATGAAACTGTGGAATCTTAGTCATAGGGCCGATTGCACCCTTTTAGTATGGAAGCCAAAAAAATTGATAAAGCACTCATAATAATCAAGAGAGAAAATAGCGAAGTTACAAGAAACCAATATCTTAGCCATAAAAACCTGACACTGAATCTAACACGCCAGCTATCTAAGTACCTATCAGTTGAGAAAAAAGATTCACTCACCCGCTAACCATCTGGCGAGCTATCAATAACTCGTGATAACTCGCAGGCTACACAATAAATCAACAAAGTTAGGACAGGCATGCGGGCCCTATCTAACTTTGGACCTGAGACACTGGGTGGGACAGAGTAGATACACCGCAGAGGTACAGCTAGGTAACTAGATGTTTAAATTTTATTTTGCATGAAATAGTTAAACACTTGACGACTATTCACACGATTGTAAGTGATATTGTAGTCTTTAATAGAAACAAATGAACCAAAAAAAATATTTTAGAAAAATCCCACTCCACATACAAAATATAATCAATGCACTCGTAAAATTGTAAACCCTGACAAAATTTTGGGTAGACTTCTTGTATGGTATCATAGATTTTTATTTATAAATTACTTTTGAAATTAAACAAAAAACAGAGCTAAAACGGTTCGCTCACCTTAAATTTGCTAGAGTCGTCGTTCGTCGAGGAGCGGCAAGTGATTCGAATGTTTGGTGATTTGATCATCAATATATCTCTACCTTATACAGATTATAATTAATCTCTGCATTCTTTTTATTAATTCTGCGAACTCATATATTAATATTTATATAAGTTATTTGAAATTATTAATTAAATGGAAATAATAAATACAGGTAATAGTAGAAAAAGTTTGATACTTAGAGCTAAATTGATTGATCTTTCTATCTTTCTCTTCGATCTTTTTTTTTATACTTTACTTATACAACTTTTTAATTTGATATTTTATTCAATATTTAAGCTAAATTCTTTGAAAAAAATAAAAACTACATACTTTGATTACAATGTCTCTGTAACATTTTCTACGCTGACGCAACCTGACATTGGCTGGTAATTAGGCGGAAGCTTGGTCCAAAGTTTGATGAAGAAAAAACTTTGTGATGAGAAAACGTGAGGACTTAGTTCGGGTTAAGATGCACTTACTTGCCCTTACGAAGGGTGACTTTGCTTTGTTAGGAAAATAGACAAAGTCTTGGTTCTCAAGAACATATACAATAGCAAAAAATATATATAGCTAGTAAAATACGATTTTTGTCAAAAATTTACAAAGTGCAAGTTGAAGTACAAGCAAGTTTTCGTACCACAATTTTTTAAGAAGAAAGAATACCCGTTTTTTGTTAAGGTTGCTCCATAAGTACTTTATTTTAAGTTTATTTTTAGGGTTCCGTACTTAAAAGGTAAACTCAATTTGAGGGTCCCGGGTTCGATTCCTAGCGCGGCCAACATCTTTGTGTTGAACTTAATTTGTTGGCTGTCGATCTGGGTGTACTAGTGACGTTGACAATTTGGTTTATTTACAAATAACTATTAGAGAAAAATCAATTAAAATACTATATATGTACAAACTTAAGCACTACAATTTAAATAAGAGTAAGCTCACCATCCAGGCTGTCGCTGCGGGGCAGAGTTCCCAAGATGCTGGCAGCATTACCCCGTTGAACAGCTAAACTTAGTCTTTGTCTGGGTATTAAAAAAGTATCGATATAAAGTATTTATAAACTTTGGAATTCCTTGATGAATTCACTGTTCCCTAATTACTATAATATAGCTATTTTTGAGGCGAGAGTGAACCGGCTCCTTCTAGGTAAGCGCGCTTCACCGTAGACCTTAATGTCACTTACCTTCAGGTGAATTATGGTCAAGCGCTGACCAATTTAGAGTAAAAAAAAACGATACAATATGTTTAACGATTGTATTCGATATATAGATTTACGAGTAACAATGTAAATTTAAGTAGGTATGTATATTATGTGGTAAATGCGTTTTTTTAGCAACCATAATACAAACAAGAAATGGTTTAGTATGGGGCTAACCAGTCGTGCGTGACATGTGTCCATATATAAAAAAAAATATATAAAGCATCATATAATTTTGTACAACGTCCTTGTTTCTGTATTTTAACCACGAAATGAAAAATCCGTGATTTGTTCTTTAATGTACTATTTTGCTTGGTCTTGTACAAAGTGCCGAGCGTATAAAAAATATATATGACATTAACATCTACTGCGCAAAAAAAAGCCATACAATTCCGTAACAGGATAAATTTTGAGTTTTTACGGTATGCGGAATAACCACTTCTTTGATGAAATCCAGTTTTTAAGAAGGAAAAATACAGTACTTAGTATTCAAAACAAGTTAGCACGTACCGAGTGAGGCTTTGTAAAAAGCGAGTGTGGCTCGTTGTAAATACGTCTGCTTTTCAATCAGACGGCCCCTGGTTCGATCCCAGCTCTACACCAATGACTTGTTATTCAAGTTATGTGTGGATTTGCATTCGCTTTACGATGAGGGAAAACATCGTGAGAAAACCAACATGTTTGAGAATTATAATATCCGAAGACGATCGCTTGATCGTCCGCATCGATCGCTCGCAAGCCCATCAGGCGTAAAAAAAAGTGTATCATCCGCAAACCCACATTTGGCCAGCGTAGTGGATTAAGGCCTATTTCTCTCTCCTAGAGAAAGGCTCTTAGAAAAGGCCCCAAGTCCCAGCAGTGGGTATATATATATATATATATGCTTTACAAGTACATATATTTAGTATGCATGGAGGTATATAATTTTGTATTGATATTTATTTATTTACACTTATATTGTAATGTGTACACACCTCGTCTGTCTCTTTCGTTCTTTGTGTTCTGTCATTTTATTGGTTGGCTGATTTATGTATTATAGAAAGTGGTTACACATTAAATTAAAAATTGACTAATAGATAGTCAACAAAATCACTTTATGTTCGCCCGATCTATATACTATGGGTCACCTAATCGAAAGGCCTCTCTGTAGTTTTGGAACATTTTAGAACATATTATTTGCACTTAATTTTTAGATTGTCTTAAACACTATGATTATAATGTATCAAAGCTAAAAAAAGGAAAAACTTCACACAAAAGCAAGTCAATCTGGAACCAAACAGCATATCTGGAATTGAACTAACCCGTGGCTCAGTTGCCAAACAGCTTTCTAACAAACCTCCTCCGAACATACTAGCCAACAGTAGTACTAGATTCTGTACCACAAATTCGGTTTTCACAACACGTACTATTGAAAACGCAATGGAACCAAGACGGTGGAAATTACAAGCTGAAATCGACTGTATTGTAAGAGAACTAAAGGTTAGAATCGTATATTTTAGTCTGTGAAGATGGGGTTCAATCCAAGCACTGGTTATCGCATTTAGATAATGGCATATTTAAATTTAAGGTACGAACACTTTGCTTAAGAAAAACAAAGCTATTTATATTGTGTTTGCAAATAAATGCGCTTGTTAGTGCCAACGTTCTATCGGTCCTGAAACCTAGTGGGTTGATGCGTGACGATGGCAAAAGACCTGATGGGATGACACTCATACTATGGAAGATGGCCTTTAGTAGTTAGCGGCCTTTGTGTGGGATGCAACATACGTCGACACTATGGCTCCGTCTCATCTTCCTCACACATGTGTTCAAAAGACCTTAACGACTGCTTGTAATAAGTCTTATAACCGTGACCTACAATTTAAGAAACATCCACGGTAACGCCCAGATGAAAATGACACTTTTTAAACGAAAGTCTTGTGCATGCAAAGACTGTCTGCATCGACCGTTGCTAAACCTCTAAGATCACGTCAGATCACCTTAGTTAGCTGAACTACAGGCGCTAACCTAAACTTACTTAACCCAACTTTTTTACCGAGTTGCAAAACTCTACTAATTGAATAAAAAAAACACTAATATAATTAAAAAGGCAATCACCCAAATTAATATGGTGCGCTGAATAAAAATAAACCTTTTTCCAATAGACGGTATCTTCTAGAAGTAATCTCTGCCTCCGTCTCTGTACGAAGACTGTTTTGAGGCGGAACATGTATTGTTATCTGCGTACTGTGACAGCTGTATTTTGACGTATTTCATTGCAATATTGCAGCATTGTGCAAGATGCGCCGACAGGACTGTTGTTATATACTATTGACTTGTATACACTACGAGCTCGTTCGTGACTCGCATTGGGAATGCTTGTGGCAGTTTGTTGGAACATTTTCAGATGTTTTCGGGGTCCGTATAAGATAAGGATAAGTCTTATCTCGATTACGGCAATGACAAGGACCCAATATTTAACTTAGCCGATTCTCAGACCCACTGAATACGTATATGACGACCTATATATATATATAAATCTCGAGTCACAATGTCCTCAATGGACTCCTAAACCACTTAACCGATTATAATAAAATTCGCACACCATGTGCAGTTTGATCCAACTTGACAGATAGGATAGTTTAAATCTCAAATTATAGTCGTAATTTTAATTTATTGCTAATTATTGTCTGTTACTATTTGACGGTCACAATTATCTGTTAACTCCAAATGATTCTAACAGATGTCGATACCTTTCAACTGGGTTGAGTAAGTAATCAATAGATGGCGCTGCTATGGTAAATCTACGAATGCGTCATATAAGCTACATTATCTATTTTTCGTACCCCTAAGTGAGGCAAAACAACGTTGGCCGAGTCAGCTAGTTTATTAATAAAAATAAGAAAGTGTACGTACATAAGTTCTTACGTCTACATGATACCTTAAGATTAACTGGTTCGCTATAGGGAGCACTACGCCCTGCTATAGGACAACCATGAGCCTGTATCGCAGGGCTTAAAGAAATAAACAGGACCTTTTACTTCGATGATCTCGTAGACGTAATAGTTACCATGCTGGACTGCCAACCAGAAGGCCCCGGGATCGATTCACGGAACAATCAAATTGTTTGTGATGAATAAAATTTGTTGGCTGTTGGTCTGGGTGTTAATTATGTACCGATATAAAGTATTTATGTATGTATGTGTAGTATATCAGTTGTGTTAATAAAATGTTTATGATGGGATCTCGATTATGAAAGAAGTTAATTCAAACTAAAATTATTGCTATGGTTTAAGTTGTAGATATAGTTTACATAATTATAAAACTTGATATTTTTCGTTCAATAAATAAAACCACGTCACAAAACCAGTAACTTACGCTAAACCAGTGACGCAAACTATATATACAAGGTGTTTTTAAAAGGTGTAACAATACTTATACTATACATACCAAGATATATTTAGAAGTTTTGAGTATACAAAGTGTGTTAGATTTCAAGTAATTGCAAGTTAAATTTTAACGGTTTTTTTTTAAGATTTTCAACGTTACATTTAACGATAGTTTTGACGTTTTGTAAGTTTATTTAATTTAATCTAACTAGTATTTTTAAGTATTAAGTTTTTATTGTGGTGAAACTTGCCTCGTATGTAATTTATGGCTAATAAAATTCTGTATTTTGTAGTTAGTTATAATTGTGGAAAAGCTACATTTTTATATGCGTAGACACGTACGTATGAGGTAAAACACGGATAGTAAAACGCAAAACTAGTTAATGTCCTAATTAACATATTTCTTAACCGTTTTGTTTTCCATAATAACACGCTGTTTAAACCTATTGCTTAAGCTTTCGAAAAAAAAATACTATTAGTAGTAAAAAAATCTAGTAGGAATTTAAGAAATCTAGCCTGGATCACAATTGTTTCAAAAATTCATAATGTTATAAACACTTCAATCTTTTTTACTCATTGCAGTTAGGCATTTGACCATAGAAAGATAAATAGATAGTAAGATAGATAATACTTTATTGGACACAAACTTAAAACTAAAACTAGAGATAAAATAATAACTAAGAAGAAAAAAAATAGTGTGCCACAATTGGCGGCCTTATTGCTTAAAGCGATCTCTTCCAGGCTATATATGGCACGTAACGACAGGAGTTATCCACACTTCTGACCTAGGTGAAGCATGCCTAGTCTGGAACTACTGGCATTCAAGGAGGCTGCTGAAACACACTGTGAGGTGTTTGGAGACAAATGTTTAAATTTTAGGGTGGTTGCTAGCCAGGCGAGCACTAGAAAACACTCTACCACCATGCTATGGTCTCCTCACGATGTTTTCCTTTACCAAAAGCTCGAGTTCATAGGCAGGGATGAAACCCACGACCTTCTGGTAGTAATACAGTCTCACGCCTGACTGAGCTGTCATCACACACACACACGCAGCTGGTTAACCCCATACTGAACCATTTCTAGTTCGTTATAATGGTTTCTAACCAAATGATATGCTACATATAACATATTTTTATAGATACATATTTAACACCCAAACCGACAGCCAACAAAGTTTAGTACAGCACAAAGATGTTGGCCGTGCCGGGAATCGAACCCGGAACCTTCTGATTGGCAGTCCGGCATGGTAACGATTATGCCAACGAGGTTGTCAATCATGGCATCCACTGGTTGAATGGTACGATAAAAACAACTGTAGATATAATCAAATTTATGTTCATTTGTTGACAAATATAATTTTCCTAGCATAAATGACACTGCACGATTAAAATCAAAATCTAAAGCAGTTTCGAAATAATTAGCAGATTACTGAGCATCCAATTTTCAGAATAGGCGAACACAAAATCGAACGAGGAATTTAACCGTTTCAACGAAATGGTTATCGACAATTAAACTCATTGAATACTGTAGTGGCTCACAAAATGCACAGCCATTAGAGCAGGAAGCTTAAGGCAAATCGAGCAGAGTGGAATTGAAAATAAAACCTTAAATGTCATTTAAAACTAGAAAAATAACAAGTAAATCTATATCTTCTTCTTCTCTTCTAATATTTAAAATTTCATGTCACAATGTTAGTTACCATACTCCTCCGAAACGGTTTGACTGATTTTACCAAATTTTCATATGCGTATTCAGCAGGTTTGAGAATCGGCTAAGTTAAATATTGTGCCTTAATCTTTTCGTTTCTATCTAGCAGATCTACAGGTGTTAGAATTTGTATAAAATGTAATTAATAATTGTGCTAATATTTCCGTTAGTTGTATTTGAGTCAAAAGATACTGGCAACCCAGGCAATATCTTTTGACAGATATGAATTGAAGAAAAGGGAGGAGACGGTGGTCTGACTACTTTTGGAGAGATACGAGAAAAAGACGGTTAAGGACAAATTGAATTATTGTAAAAGTACTTTAGTGTGACAACTAAATGTGATTTAGTTAATTAATCACCAATATTTATTTGTATTATTTTTATTTAAATTTGACTTTCTTTTAAATATTTTTTTTTCTGTGTCATATTTTTTTTTTGATACAGTTTATTTTATTAATAATAATTTTTATGTAACATTTGGATATGGGACTTGATTTTGAAATAAATGAATTTGAATTTGAATAATTAAAAGGTGTTTGATTCACCCCTTCTGATCTTATACAGGCTACAATAATAAAACATGACGATGTTTTATTTTATTCCCCGTTTATAATCCAAGCCCTAAGCCCTCCAGGCTGTAGGCTACCATGAACCCTGGTCCGGTTATCGCGAGCACCGCGCCGGTGTAATCTGACGGCTAGCGAGGAAGGCACGCGCGCTTCCGCCCGTAACGTGGCGTCATTTCCGGTGATAATACTGTGTCTCGTCGGGGATTTGTTGAGCTTATGCTTGGTAAATATTGTTTTTGACGTGACAACGTCTTAAATTAGGTTGCGGCTGGGAGTCACTTATGAAAAAGTGTAACGCCCGGTAACGTTACGATGAGTCACCGAACGAGAGAGAGGCCCGCCGAATGCCTTGCGTCTCTCTCCCACTCAACTATGATCGGTCTGCCGCGCGCGCAGCACGCGGCAGACGTTGTCACGTAAAATCTTCGCCCGTAAAACCGACTTTACAGGCAACCATTTTTCATCCTAGTCTTCTTCAAACGTTTTTTCGAGATTTCTGATTTTTTGAATCATCTGCATAAGCAGCCCATATGTTCCCACTGCTGGAACTCCCCCGAGTTTTTTCTTCTCTCACTAGGAGAGAGATATAGGCTATAATCCACCACGCTGGCCAAGTGCGTGTTGGCGGATGTTGGATATTGTGGTCCTCAAACATGCCAGTTTCCTCACAATGTTTTCCTTCACCGTAAAGTGAGTGCAAATCCACACATAACTTGAAAAAACAAGTCATTGGTGTAGGGCAGGGATCGAACCAGGGGCCGTCTGATTGAAAAGCAGACGTTATTACCACCGAGCCACACTCGCTTAACCATCTGAACGCCTCTAAATGTAAATACTTATCTTAATATATATAATGACGTTCAAAATACAGTGTCATCTCAAAACGCCATAAAATGCACAGTCGTTTCAGTGTCGTTATATAAAGTATATATACATATAGTTAATGTTATTATGGTAAATAAAATATCTAAATTGCCAATTGTGGCACACTAGTTTTAAGTTAGTACCGGAAAGTTTTTGGGCCAGCCAGAAGAGAAGATGGGAGTTACAGAGTAAGGAAAAACAAAGAATTAGAAGACCTTGTGGCAGAACCTAACATCATGGGCGAAAGTAAAGCACATCAGCTCCGTTGGTTCGGCCACGTGGAAAGGATGTGAGAGGATCGGGCTGTGAGGCGAGCATACTTAGAACGACCAATTGGCCGACGTCCGATTGGTCGTCCAAAGTATCGCTGGGAAGACCTAGTGCAGCAAGACCTGAGCGCACTTCATGCCACAGACTGGCAGGAGACAGCACAGGATAGAGAAAAGTGGCGTCTCTTGGTGTCGGAGGTCAGGATCCATTTTGGGGTTAGCGAGCCATCATGGTAAGTCATAGTAGTAAGTTTTAAGTTAATTGTATTTTACTGTGTCTTTTTTATTTATGTGTCCAATAAAGTTCTATCTGAAATACCTTCTACTATACCACAGTTCAGCCGCCTCGCTCAAATACATATAATATACCTACGGCTAAACTCAGTCCAACATGCCCTTAGAATCCTACAAAACAGTTTCACGTGGAAAATTGTTCACGGAACCAGGAAGCGCCTGCGGCCAACACAAAAATAAACCCAACCGTACCTTCATTGAATTACGCTGCAAACTCGCTTTATCAAATAGAATTTACGAAGTCAACAAATCAACTTTCTTACGCAAACTCGTTTAGAAGGCACGACTTTTTGGCCACTGATAAATATTTCATAGAAAAAAAAACTTTTTTTTTTTAGACTACTGTGCTGTGTGTACTTTATCGCTAAGTACCTAAAGATGATAATTTGATTTTTATTTTGAAATTATTTTATAGACAAGAAAGTGTCAATAAAATACTTAAGAGTTGTAAATTTTTGTTTGAATTTGTCAATTTGACAACCAGAGTTGTGACATGGTTGTCATGGTTATATTAAAATAGTTTAAGTATTTGTGTATTAGGCTGAGAAGTTTTCTAATCCACCCTCGTATGTTTGTTGTAGGGTAGCCCCCCTCAGATAAGTATTTTATTTAAATTTTATAATTTAATTTGATAGCTAGTATACATTCATATATTTTGCGAAAATTTTAAGTACCGAATATAGCAGCTACCGTTGTTGATATAAACAAAAAAATACGAAAAAAACACGTTTATTATATAGGGACCACGGGAAATACATATTTTATGAAAGTTCCAGCTTTCTGGCTATTGCAGTTTCTGAGATACAGCCTGGAAACAGACAAACAGACAGATAGACAGCGGAGGCTTAGTAATACTAGGGTCCCGTTTTTACCTTTTAGGTACGGAACCCTAAAAACTGTCGCGTCGCTGGGCATAATGTCGTCTGACGTTGTGTTTCTGTATAAAAAAATAATCCTTTATTTCTAGTGATTGTTATATCTATTGCCACCGATAGATAGCCAATGTCTTAAACTCGTATCATACTCACCTTCTATCTGTAATCCATGATTAATATTCTCAGAAAAGAATGTATTATTTGTACACATGAGGATATTTATACCATTTCCGGTAATACAGGAAAACAATGAGATTATAACAGTTGTAGAGATTCACGTCTCCGAAGAATAATCGTAATACCTACACGGGTAATCTCTTTGGGCACTTACATATAAGTATTTTGAAGGTTCTTTACTTACGGAGTACCAGCGGGACTTTATTACTGAGATTTCCCATAAGAAATGGTTTAGTATGGGGCTAACATGTGTGAAATGTGGACAAAAAGTAAATAACTAAAACAAATTTATTTCTCTCCTTTCTTTCTCTGTTTATTGTTTTTCTATTTCTTGCTGTTTTTCTTTCTTTAATACTCTCTTTCTTTTCTCTTTATTTTTTTCATGCCTTTTATGTTTTTTTTCCTTCTTATTTTTTTATCTTAATCTTTTATTCCTTCTCTTTTATTTTCTATCAACTATTTCTTTTTTTCTTTTTCTGTATTTTGATCTTTTGCTGCCTTTTTTTCTTTCTTTCTCTCTTTTTTCTTTCTTTCTGCACCAACATGTCCTTTTGGTCTTTGGTAAAGACCAAAATCAAGATTTTTAGAATTATTTTGTCTTAGTCGCTATATACAAAAAACTTACCAACACAAAAAAATATTATATATTATACAAGGTGAGGTGGGGTAAGAGGAACATACTTCATTTTCGGGAAAGTATTTTGTGGTCTAGGAAGAACAGATAAAGTCTTACAAGATCTTTGAAACACACAAAAATTATCTTTATCTTTTAGCTTCCCGTAGACAAAGTTTCATTGCGCTACTAATAGTCGTTACGACGATATTTGTGTAAATGTCCAAATTGTAAAAACGTCCCTCTTCCCCCTCAACTGGGGTAAGAGGGACAGTCGTTGTATTTCATACAGTTTAAGTTTGAACTTAAATATTCGTTGCTAAATTCTCGTGAAGTTCTAGATAGAACTGCGTCAGTCAATATTGAATCTTACTGTTGTTGAAATAAGGTCTCATTTAGAATGTAAATAAAGTGTATTCCAATTCCGGGTAAGAGGAACATACAGGTTCGATCAGGGGTAACAAACTAAAAATAACTGGACCAGTGATATTTCTTTAGCTATTTAATCTCATACAAAAACATACAAAAATAAAATTAAACAGTCTTATACTGTTTCTTTTTCCTAACATGAAAAAAAAAACAAAGGCACTATGAACGATATCAATATTGCAAATTAGTCTTATAAAATTCTTAACTTCAAAAATAATTTATATTGCCATATGGTATTCCTCATCAGTGTATGAAAGTTTATTACACAGTAAGTAGTAGTGCTTATGCACATAAACACAACATGAAAAAAATATTTAAGCAAAATATAAGTGATCTTCTTCAGGTAAAATAAATTCTTAGGAATTAGTAGGGTTTTGAGATAAGTGAACTTTCTTCACTATTGAGTATACTAAAACAGTATCACGATCTATTTTTTTGGTGAGTTTTAATTTTAACGGGTTTTTGTAAGTTTTGTAAATGTTTATATCATAAGTAGTATCGCATCCAGAATGTATATTTGCTATGTAACCTACATCATTCACCCACCTTTTCCTTTTATAGTAACGAATCAAGACGTTGTCATTTATTTGATAATTCTCTTTTTCTTCCTCTATATATTCATTCACATCATCTTTTGCAATTGTGTTCCTGCTCCTGTCATCCAATTTCTTACCAACTACATCTGTTAAAAGTAAGCATCGACTATAAAAGGGACGTTTACGTTTTTGTTACATTAGGTACCTAGGTACTCTTTATACCTTTTTATTTATACTAGTTAAAAATGACATATTCAAAATGTTTGTCTTCCCTGCCATGGGGTAAGAGAAACATATGTTCCTCTTTCCCCATCAATAGTGACCCTCTTACACCAGCTAATGTTCTTTGAGGTAAGAATTTACAAGTGAAAGAAATTCGTATTATTAGTGGTTTTTAATCTAAAATAACTAATTAAACACAATACTTACAGTTTTCACGCTGTATATTCACCATCAAATTATTTGTATTAGTCTTTTTTGAAGTAATTATTCACTTGCAAAATAACGCGTCAAATTTGTGCTAGTCAAATTCACAACTGTCTGATGTTTACTCATTTTTGGCGGCTCTTGACTAACGTAGCAACATCTAGTGAAAACCGTTCAAGCTAATTCGACTTTTCTGTTTTATTGGCGGAGAGCTTGAAGTGATAAACGCTTTAGTTTACTAGTTATGGACTCGTGACCCTCTTGCCCCGCTGACCCTCTTACCCCACCTCACCTCATATTAGAAAGTGAAGGTTATTTTTGTTACTTGTGAGTAAATCGTATCGTCAAATCTAAACCGGCAAACTAGGCGTCCAGTAAGTCCCTTCAAAACAGACCACGCATACAAAGCTGGCTTGGCCTGACATACAAATTTTTGTATAAACGGAATTACTTACTTACTTCATGACACTATATACTACATGTATGGAACGAACATTTATTAGTAGTATATCTCTAGTCTTGCAACGAAGAAAATATGAGACATCTTCAAGAGGTGTTTGTCTTTCGATCCATCGTTCGAAGAGTCAACACCTCCTGAAGATGCCTTGTGGTAAAGCGAAACGCGTGTTGAGTAAGAGCTAAGCAAGGTAAATATTAAACTTATGTAGCGCTTGTAGCCCGGCTAGCTAAAGTGATCTGTCGCGATCATCGAAATTAGGCAAAGTTTGATGCGGGCAGTGTTTGTTATGTTCACCCGACAATGCACAAGCCTGTCGTTTTAAAAGTGGCATTTTCATTTGGGCGCTCTCACGTTTCTTTATTGAATCGAGTTTATAAATTGTATACATTTCATTTAGTTATTTGGCGTTACTAATTTAGTGAATACAATTTATATTACATTTTTAAATATCTTTATTTTCTTTAAAGTATAAAACAATTACATACTAGTTGTACAAGCATGAATAAAATATAATATTCTTGAGTCCAAACACACTCTCTTGGAACTAACAGCAATTTTAAAATGCAGAAAATAAGAGAAACATTTTGCTATTATGGTAAAACCAAAAGACTTCAGAGATTTGATAATGAATTTAGATAATAGTAAAAAAATGCATTACGTTTAAACATATACGGGTACCAAATACGGTGAAGTTAGTTACCACAAGTTTTGCACAATTCAACAGAATTTAACACATTTATTTCGGACACAGAAGACACAGTAGAAGTTCGAAGCGATGAGAGCTAAGTTCGTGCGGCTGCCTTACGTTCCGTTGGTCATGGATTCGATCCCTTCCAATGAGCTCGAGTTTTGTTGAACGAAAATATCCATAAATTATGATGGTAGATCTTTTTCTAGAGCTCGCCTGGAAGAAAATTCTCTAACACCATGCAAAGGTTAGCTGACGATGTTTTCCTTCACCCAAATCTCAAGCTCATTAGCAGAAATCGAACCCATGATCTAAAGGATGTAAGGTGACCGCACGTTCAACTTAGTCGTAGTATGAATAGTAGTTTTTTTTTCATATGACATTTTCTAAAAATGACTTCTATCTAGATCGATTTATCGCCCCCGAAACCCCTTATATACTAAATTTCATGAAAATCGTTGGAGCCGATTCCGAGATTCCAATTATATACATGTCGCGGATTCAATTAAATTAGAATCAGCGTGGTCGTCGTCGTTGTCTGCCATTATGGGTTTTAATATTGTCAGTGCGCACAAATGGCGCAGGCGCTGTTTCGTGGCAGACTGAAGCACATTCAGTCAAACCGCGAGTGAACGCACTACTGACAAATAGGAAACAACTTCATTCGTTCATTCACAATCATTCCTTCAATCAGCACAGATAACAAACTCTTGCGTTTACAGTGCTGCCATTCGATATGATGGAACTACTAATCGAATAAATTAAAATAAAACATTCCTCTAACATACATATTTTATATTATATAGATATATATAAGAATTGCTCATTTAAAGATATAAGATAAGATAATAGTAGCTGTCTGTAAACAAAACCAATCCACAAACACTGGTTACATTAAAGGTATATAAGCCACTTATTTTCTCTCTGTATATAATACTGAAATGCCATTTGTGTATGGACAAAAGAACTTGTCCGTAGCTTCATAACGATTATTGCACTGACCCGGCCATTGATAATATGCCAGTTGATGGGGCATAGTTTTACCGCTCTTCCGAAATAAATAAAAGATGTTTTATTGCGTCTTAAGTTGTGAGCACGGAATATACAAAAAAAAAGTATACTTATAATTAGACTTTTGGGACGTGCGTTAATGGAGCATTACGCCTCGCTGTAAGTTTTTTTATAATTTTATTTTACTCTAAATAGGTCGGCGCTTGACCACAATTCACCTAATGGTAAGTGATATTGAGATCTACGGTGGATCGCGCTTACCTAGTTTAATTAGAACCTGTGTCACAAGGCAGCAATCAGTTCCCGCTCCGCTAGCTTTGTTCACGCGTTATATACACAACACTTTTATCAAATCACTTACGCTATATAGCGTAAAGCATTTATGTGAAAGAAACAAGTAATAAAATCAGTGATTCATCACTCTTTCATCCCAATCGAAATGCGTTAGATACACTTATTTTGTGACTATTAAAAAAAAAGGCGTATGTCAACATGATTACTAAGCTTATTTTTTCCTGTAACCCATGTAACTTAACATAATATAGTCAAAATCTTTAATTTAGAGTTTATGTTGTTTTTAATCCTAACCTTAGAAGATTATTTTCAAAAGTATTTGAAAAAAATCTTCTAAGACCGTCTAAAGAACAAATCCAAGCCTTAATTGGAAATTATAGACATTAGGTATTACAAGTAAAAAAAAAAACACGGATACCTCGTCAACTCTTTAGTCCGTCCTGCTCTGCACAGATACGTTTATAGCTCCGTCCCTTTCTAGCACTCTATCCCGCGACCACAGCAGTGAACAGTGCTAAAATGAGATATTACTTACAGTCCATCTAGTGGGACATTATCATTGGTCCCAACTAAGGGTTCTTTTGCGGTTCTTATTTCGGCTTATGGGATTGGACTAATATGAGCTTTGTTATGAGGATATAAAATATACTTTATCTAATATCTGTGGGGCTTTTTGCCCTTGTTTGTTGAGTGCCTACAAGGTACTTGAGACGATTTATTATATAGTACTATGATACTACCAATAGAAGCTATGTTTGTATAAATTGCGAAATGAATAAAAAAGACTTGTAATAACAAAATAGAAGAAAACACAGTGATAACTCTCAGATGTTGAAGAAGAAACTCTATAGCATGAGCAGCCCAATATATTATGTCCCCACTGCTGGGACTTGAGACCTTCTCTCACGAGGAGAAGTCACTATTTGGTGTCTGGCCAAGTGTGGGTTAGCAGATGACACACGTAGTTGGATATTGTACAACAATGTTGTTTCTTCAACAATTACTTTTTAGGGTTACCTAAAAGGTAAAAACGGGACCCTATTACTAAGCTTCCACTGTCTGTCTGTCTGTCTCCAGGCTGTATCTCAGAAGCCGTAATAACTAGAAAGCTGAAACTTTAACAAGATATGTATTTTTGTGCCACTATAACAACAAATACTAAAAATAAAAATAATGAAAATATTAAGAGGGGTCTCCATACAATAAACGTGTTTTTTTTTGTATTCTTTTGCTATTTATCAAAACACTAGCTAAGAGACGCTTAAAACGTTCACAGAATATATAAATGTATCCTTTCAAATTAAAGCTTTCAAATAAAATAAATACTTAAGGGGGAGGTCTCATACAACAACGTTACGGAACCCATTATACGCGAGCCTGACTCGCGCTTGACCAATTATTTTATGACAGTCTTGTGCATCACCCATTCAAAGGCTATTTGCATCGCCTTTACATAATCTCGACGATCGCGTCAGATAACTTTAGTTACGACTTACTAAGCTACAGGCGCCACAATCTTCAGTTAAAGTCTGTTTCAACTAGAGAGCGAAAAACCGACATTGACCTTTTAGTGTTGCGCAGGGAAGACCAACTTTCTGTGCATCAATAAATTGTTTTATGTTTATGTAGAACAAGTTTTCATGTAACCATCTACCTACACATTAATAAATAAATTATCTGACATTGACAGGTGTAATTAGTTTAAGATTTAAGTGTGTGTGAAATAAATTACACTGCTCTACAAAAAGTTATTTTTTTTCGTTGCCCTGGATATCATAACAATTTTTTACGGTTTCAAATACTTACCCAGATTCCGAATATATTCATTAAAGTTCTCAATGTGCTCGTGTTTTCAAGATTTTTGCATATGTTATACATGAACAATAATAGCTTGTTCATAATAAAACATAATTTTCCAACCATCAATTGGAAAAAAAAACTAAGCATATCCTACAAAATTATTGATAATTTCAAAGATTATGTGCATAGATAGACCTAAAATTATTGTCATATCTAAGGCAACAAAACCACTGTAGACCAGTGTTATTTATAATTATTTTTACCTATTTAAAGAAAATGATTTAGAAAATACAATCAAACTAATGAAATATAGTTAGTGGTTAAGTTATCTAACTGAGTGACTACGGCAGTAAGACTGTACGGTAGGTACACTTTGCTAGCTCCACAAAACGCCTTGCCCGATAGCTCGCTCCCGGTCCGGATATTATCATTAAAAGAGCCCGCTAGCTCCAGTTTTCGGCCCATAAATTACGTATCAGGATTCCACTTCCCTGTTCTAATAAATCTTTTCGTACGCCCCATGCGGGATGGGGAAGTCGTTGGCTAAAAGAGTTACAAATCACAAAAAAAATGTATTTTTTTGTAGAGACCTATAATGGGAAACTTAACTACTGGGAAATTCAAATAGGAATAGATTGCGCGTGTCTGGGTTTGTACTGTAAACATTAATAATGATTTATATTGTATGTCCATGGGAAAGAACTAGCGTATTCGTGATTTGAGCGTCTTTTATTTTGAATATAAGTTCTTATAACGCCTTATCTGTTATTGTATTTTAAATCAATATAAAAAACTATTAAAACTACCCATGTTACCAGATATCTGAAAAAGTTTATTTACTGAATTGTTTTTTTGCAATTTTGTTTTTGGTATTAATTCATTAATTTAACAATGACGGAAAATTTTGTGAAAATTGCAAAATGTAATATAACCTAAGCCACATTTATAAACTTCTTCTTCTTATTCGTAACGCTCTTGACAGTACGGTCGTGCTCGTCATGGAGGGTCACTGGAGGGGGCGGGTATTATTTGCCTCACGACATCTCGCCATCTCTGCCTGCTGGATGTCAGTCCTGAAACTGCTGCTTTGATTGGTCATTCCACCTCATGGGTGACCTTCCGTGCGATCTGGTGCCTTCTACTTTCCCTTAGGCGCTCTATGGACTTGTTACTACAACGAGAATTGTGTCCAAAAAAAAATGAGAAGTGACGACGACTGCACTGCAGAAAACAATCGCAAGATTGATTGACCACAATATTATAAAAAAATATCAGTCTAAATTATTTGTAACGCCACCTCTTAGCCTATCAGGAATGGGGTAGATAATCCAGAGGAGTGAGCAGTGACATGATATTAGCGAGGTTATGAAATAAAGGGTCCCAGCGCGGGAATTAACGCCAAAGATTATCACCCCCTTGGGGTTAAATTAAATTTGTAGGTGATCGTAATTCTAATTTGATGTCAAGGTCAAATCGGGTTGGGAGAGCAATCGTGAAGTTTATAATATAGACCCTTTCCTATTTCTCTACTTTAATGAAGATGTATGTACACTCTATTTCAACTCTTTGCCGGAATCTCTGTTCCCTCACTGTCTTCAAAGCGAGAGTGAATCGGTTTCTTCTAGGCAAGCGTCTTCCTCCCTAGATCGCAACATCACTTAACATCAGGTGAGTTGCGACATTTCCACACATGGCTGGTTAACCTCATGACTAAACCATTTCTAGTTTGTATTATGGTTGCTAATACAACTGATATACTACATGAATAAAATATATAATATGTATCAGAATTAGGCATTTATGTACGTATAATACATATTTACTTTATATTGATACACTTTTAACACCCAACCTTACAGCTAACATCATTTAGTTCATCACAAAAATGTTACGATTATATATTATTGTTGAAAATATGAAAAAAAAAATGAAAAGATGTAAATGGAAATGTTGCCAGTCTAATGGATACGTTTGGGCTTTGGCGTAATCCTAAAGACTTAATTTTATTATTTTTGACTGTAATTTACTAGAAAATAATATATGGGATTATTTCGTTGTTATATTAATATATTGGTTTATTATTGAAATACATAATATGTATTTTACAAAACTTATCAAAAAGTATATGAAAAAAATATATCATATCGCAATAGGAAAGAGATTTACATGCAAATAATCCACAATACGACAATACCAATATCATGCATCAAGGTGCTTTAATATGGAACGTTGCTGGGATTTTTGCATATTGCATAGAATACAGCGATATTGAGATATTCAGAGTGAATTCCAGGAGGCTAGGAAACGTTATAAATTGCACCATACCAAACTTTATAGGCAATAAATAACATACGTTAAAGGTGAGTCACGACGCTTAACTTAAATTCCTATTCAAAATGTTTTTGTACTTATAAGTTTGACTATAAACGATAATAGACTACTTGACCCTGCAAACGTTGTTTTGCCTCACTTAGGGGTATGAAAAATAGATAGTGTAGCATAAATGACACGTTCCTAGATTTACCATAGCAGCGCCATCTATTGATTACTTACTCAACCCAGTCGAAAGGTATCGATATCTGTTAGAATCATTTGGAGAACAGGTAATTGTGACTGTCAAATAATAACAGACAATAATTAGCAATAAATTAAAATTGCGAATATAATTTGAGATTTAAACTATCCTATCTCTCAAGTTGGATCGAACTGCACATGGTGTGCGAATTTTATTATAATTGGTTAAGTGGTTTAGGAGTCCATTGAGGACAAACATTGTGACACGAGATTTATATATAATAAGATAGAATCGTTTATTTTATTTCTGATAGATCTAGTGCTGTGGCTAAGTGATTATAGTGGACACGGTAATGATGTGTGTTTCGATACCCATTTTGAAGTAGCTGCGAAAAACATGTCATCCGCCATTTTGTGGCGGCTGCCTTTTAAGATCTATTTTCGTCAGTCATAGCTATGAACTTTTTGCCTTGCCACCCTTCAAACAAAACTTCACTAAATCGAAATCGGATTGAGAGCCACGATGTCATAGATAGACACTCACTCACACACACACAAACACAACTTTACGGTTTAGGTACGGAACCAAAAAAAATTTAAAAGTTTTTTTTGCATTTTGTACCATACTGAGCCCATGGTTAAGCTCTGTCGAGAGTTTCCTTCCAAGGGTCTCTGACATGTCAAAAGGATTACTTCTACTTAGATTAAAAGCTGGAACCTACAATTCAACGTTTCATCCGACTCACTGAGGCGTGAATTACACTTTTCACAAGGTATCACTTCTTGAACGTAATTTTTATACATGGTCACCCATCCAGAGACTTTCCGCGTCAATAGTTGCTTAACTTTGACATCAATTCAGATCACCTTATTTAGCCGAGCTACAGGCGTTTCTCGACGTCACAAGCCAGGTCACTTTACAATCGGATTGTACAAGTTTTAATTTTAAAGCCGGAACGAGTCGACGATGCCTCTAAATGCACATTTTATATCAAAAACGAGATTTCCCTGAAAACTTTAGGACAAATCTAAAATTGAATTTTCAACGGCGTCATTGTCTGTAGAATTTCTGTTGAATTGAAACTGAGGCGGTGTAAAATTATGGGCGTTTTGTTTTAACATATTTTCAACCTTATTCTCAAGAAAATAAAGTTTGTTTTTCATTTACTTAGTCTCGTCGAGACAATTTTTAATCGGATTGGAGTTTGAGATGCCTCGGTCCAGGTATTTATTGCCTTAGCGGTAATTTTGTTATTCTATGCGAGGAAACTGTGACGGACACAAATAACTTGGTTTAATATAAGAATTAAGGTTTACATTTTAAAGCGTTTCAGTTTTTAAGCAACAAGGAATGATGACATTACGATGGTTTATGTACTTTTAAAAACGCCTCGTAAAAACGCTCACTGGCCTACCTATTGCCGAAGCTTTTAAGACCGCCGAGGACAGGAAAAAGTGGAAGACCATAGTAAACCGAGTGATCAACACTCCATATTAGACACGACCTTTAGTAATGAAGTTACGACTAAGAAGAAGATGAACTTTTAAATAAACGTCTGAATGAAATCTAGGTGCCCTAGATAACTGAAGGTTTATTAGTGGACGGCCATCTTATATTTAATATTTATGATAGTGTATGTATTAGTTATAATTTTTTGTCTGATACCCGTATAAAGATAGTTTTTCAAAGTATGTATTGTATTATTAAGTCTTTTTTATTTGATTCCCATATTGAGAGTTTTTCAAAATATGTTAACGGCAAAGCCAAGGGCACCAGATTTCATAATTCGTAAAAAGTAAAAATTGCTTAAAGGCCGAACCACACTAAGATTATTCATACTTATTTTGGTACCAATCAGACGTATAAATGAAAGGAAATAAAACAGCTGCAATTAAAACTAACATTAAGTTTTGTTAACCAGTTTTTCATATTAATTAGTCTGATTGGCACCAAAATAAGTATGTATATTCTTAGAGAGTTTCTTAAGAGGGCCTTTAAGCTATTTGCTTTCAAATATTAATATTCTTCATATTATTGGAGGACAAATTCATTGAATAGTTTTATTTTCTGTCGGTGAAGTTGATTATTTCTACAAATATCAAGAATATTCATTTTATTTCGGTAATAATAAATTCTGCACCTCGAATATCTAAAATGATAAGTTTGTAAAAATTACATGAAAAATACAATAAGAAAACCTTACAAATAGTAGATTAAATCTACTTATCAATGTCCGCGGGTAAGGTGCCTAAAATGCTGGTGGCATTACCTCGCTGGATCGCCAAGCTTAGACGTTGGCCGAAGTAAGCGCCAGCTCTTGGGTCATTTGTTCTGTCCACCAGCCGTTTGGACAGATCAATAAATAACTTACGGGCGTTGGAGTCCCATGGCCCCAAAGTTTCAACCCCAAAAGGCGAAAATATGTATCCGTTGCTTAGGCATTCATTTATTTCTACACAAAATATTTCTGCATCGAACCTCTTTTATTTGATCTTAATTTTAAAGTAACAAGATCAAACGCCATCCTGCAATTAGACTGCTTCTTCCGCAGAAATATCGACCACCCTTTAACTACGGCCAAGTGCGACTCAGACTCACTCATGAAGGGTTCCGTAACGTTGTATATAAAATAACAAACAAATATGTGATATGTGTGTTGAATGGGAGCCCTCTGATTTATTTTATTTAAATTGTTTTATATTTTAGTTTACTAATGAATGTCAAATTTAATACTTATAAGAAGTTACGTGTGTAGTATGTAAGCTGCTATTTTTTAATTATTTCTTTCGAAAAAAAATATAAAATTAAAATTATTATGTATGGTAGGGGTATACAAAAACCGTGTTTTTTAAGATAATGGCATGGATGGAACCTTCCAAACGTGAATGTAAGTTGCATTTGGCCAATTATTCAATTTTATTTTGTATTTATAGTATGTACTTACTTGTAATTATAGTGGCAAGAGAATTACAGAGTTATATCTATTATGGTTTAGTTCGTAGTTATTTATTTATAACAAAAAAGTTACATGTCATACATTTTCATACATACATTTACGAGATACAGCCTGACGACAGACGGACAGATATACTCAGCCATTTACGTGTACATGTCTGGGTGCCCTATTGCTACGGTACCCTAAAAAAGCTATGCCATTCGGAAAGTAATTAAGAATTTGATTACGTCATGCAAATTGGCAAGGGTCGTCAGACAGGTAGATTATTTTATCCTAAAACCGTATTGGGCATACTAATTTCAAATTATTTTGAGGCAAATTGTTGGAAGTTTGATATTCTAAATAAGTAGTCGAGTTTTATCAGGCCAACAGGAGCTTGCCTTGTCTAGTTCATAGTTCTTTATTGATAACAAAAGTTATATGTCATTTTCAATTAAATTATTAAATAATCAATCAATTAAAATTATTATTAGGATTTTGACAGGCTTCTTACCTTAGAATAATAATAATAGTTTTTTTTATTTCAAATGAAGCTAAAATAGTATCCATAGTCTAATAAATATTAAATTATTAATATTAAATTATTATAGAGTTAGAAGAGAGAGACTAGAATTACTGACTACAACTCTTAAGTTAAAAAATCTCTCGCCAAGCACTTAACCGGTGTGTTTCAGCCTCTTTGAGAGACAGATTCCAAACTAGGTATGCTCCCCTTTGTCGTAGCCACGTGTGGTTGCGCGCCATACTGCGTAAAAATACTACAGTCGAATATATAACCTCCTCCTTTTTTGAAGTCGGTTAATAACTGAGAATGAATATTTTATAATGTATGAATATTCATTCTATAATACAGAATATTAATTCTCAGTTATTTTTTACAACTTGTGATCGGATGATCCCCTATAACTTAAGAGGAAGATCTACAAAAATATAATTAGACCTGTAGATATGGATCTGAATGTTGGTCAACAAAAGTGGTGCATGAAAAAGGATTGCATGCGGCAGACACGAGCATGTTGAGATGGATGTATGGAGTAACGAGAATGGACAAGGCAAGAAATGAGTATATTAGAAGAAGTTTGAAACTAGCTCCAGCGACAGATAAAGTGAAGAGCGGAAGGTTATCTTGGTATGTGCATGTGATGCGTAGAGAAGAAATACTTGTGACTAGGAAAAGTATGGATAAGGTTGTACGAGGTAGGATATAGGGGTCGACCTAGGAAGACGTGGCTGAATTGTGTAAATGAGGATATGAAAGAAAAAGGAGTGAATGTGGATATGACAGCTGAGAGAATCGTGTAGAAGAGGAAAACTTGCTGTGCCGACCCCACCTAGTGGGAAAAGGTTGAAGAAGAAGAAGAAGAACTGATTTTAATAGTGTTTTTTTTTTGTAATATTAAAATTAGTGTCATAAATTCAATAATTTTGAAAGAGAAAAACACTTTCAAAAACCCGTTTTACTTTTAATTCAATTTGACTTAAAATGTTTAATATAAAACACCAAGGATATATCGCATACTGTTACTGCAAATCTTAGCGATCGGTATAACGGAACGCAAATACCCTTCGTGTAAAGAAATCAAAGCACTAAATTCTAAATGCGCATTTTTATTCTCGGGACCGGTGAGCCGACACGTTAACTTCAAACGGAAACCGAAGATGTTTATTATTCTAGAGAACATGTTTTCATAAATTTTAATAATAATTCATTTTCATAAGTTTTAAGCACCCTTTAAAATACAAATACAAATCATTTATTGATAACACCAAAGTTACAAGTCAAATAATATGATATCATTACAAAAGTATATGATATGTATCCATGTCACACAAAATGTCACTAGTGCCATATGGAATAGATTTAAACAAACAGATTATAACTAGCTACGCCCAGCGGTGTTACCCGTCTTGTGCAGTCGTCGTCGCAGTCTTGTGGAGAGTGAACGAGTAACATAAATTTTTAAGTTATTTGTGTATCCCACGGGAACCACAATTGTTTTCAGGATGAAAAGTAGCTTATGTGTTAATCCAAGATCTAACCTACTCGTATCTTCACACCAAATTTAATCAAAATCAGTGTAGCCATTTGAGCATGAAGAAGCAACAAACACACACACAAACTTTAGCTTTTATCATATAAGATATAAATAAACCATTCAATAAATCTAAAACTAATCTAATCTAATGTAATCTCATTTTTTTCATCATTTTCAGCCCTATATCGCCCACTGCTGAGCATAGACCTCCCTTCGTGTACGCCATTCGTCTCGGTCTTGTGCCACCCTCATCCATGTCCTGCCCACGATGTTTCGTATGTCGTGGACCCAACGTGCGAGTGGTCGACCGACACTTCTTCTGCCTAACATCGGTCTCCAATGTAATCTATCCTTTGTAAATAATTTTCACTTTAGTATGCTTAAGTTTCTTTAAATTTATTTTTATCATTACTACGTACTACTAGTTTTGTTTTGCTGTCGTATAATAAAATTATAATACTGAAAATAAAAAAATAAAATATTTTAAATAGGATATGATTTGGACATACCCTCTCTTAAAAAAAATCCTCTCCGTCCCAACCCTTTTCCATATTTATGGCTTACATAAAACCTTATGAATGTACCCACATGATAGTAAAATGAGATCTGACTGTCAGTTATAAAACGAGGTAGAAAACTTGATTTGCGGACATGGACCTTTTCAAATTTACGGACTTCTCTATTTGCTTAGGTTACGTGAGAAAACCTGTACGGAGTCCCATGGGGTAGCCGGTATTACAGGTTCTTATTTTAAACTGGTATTAAAGGAATATCCTTAGAGTATTCGAGTTTAAAGGTCTTTTGCAATCTATTTTTATCTTTACAATATGTTTTTAGGGAGAAACATGTTATGTTATGCATAAACATAAAACTTGTTAATTTGAGCAAAAATATATACATTTTAGTACTAGGTTTAGAAGTATATATTTATGTCTGAATGCACATTATAAGGTATTTTCATTGTTATTATTTATTTTATTAAAATTGGCTATTAATGACGAATTTTTTCTGTTTCATAAATTAATTAATTAATTAAATAAATATTAAGTTGATTTTAAACTCCCACCTTGCCGTAAGTGCTATTTCATTTATTATTTAAACATGAACCTTTGTTAATCATTAATTAGGTTCGTAAACAGATATTAAAAAAAAGGTTGTATTTTTAAAAATCTTAAAAATGAAAGCCAGTGAAATGTTAAGAATTTTAAAGTAGGTAGTAAACCATTCAAAAGAATTTCCTTTCCCCAAAATGGTTTAAACTTTATAAAGAACGAAACTTTCGAGTTCCAAACAAAAGCCTTGGTTTTCATTAACCAGTGGGCACGTTTGAGCCACTGAACTTGGAGAATTATGATTATTTATCAGAGAAGATATTTTAAAGGAGATTTAAGGAGGTATACAAAATCCTAAAAAATCCAAAGTAAAAAATGGGGCTATGGTTTTCTTCAGGTTTATTAGCTTAAATTCAGTCTTAAGAATACAACAGTTCCAAAACGCTGTTTTGTCAAATTTGCTCCATAGTTTTTTTTAATAGATTTTTTAATAACTCCATCCGTTTTATTATTTATAACAATAAATGTATAAATTTATTATATTTTATTTTATTAAAAGGGACTAGTTCTAGTATTCAAAACTAGAGATCGCTTGAGATGATTTAAACTGGCAGTTTTTTTTTCTAATTTTGTTATTTTTTTTATATTCTTAGTTTCTTCATTCCTGAGATTAGTCGAAATTAGCGTAACACAGCATTATGGTTGTTCTATTTCTGTTATGCCAATTTGGCACTACTTTAGACCATGTTTTTCCTATGTGCCTTACAGACACAGACACATACGTCAAACTTATAACACACCTGTGCCTTCACTTCGTGTGCAATTATTTTTTAGTTATTTTAAAATATGTATTAGTTTAGAGTTATTGTTTTATATTAATACTAGAGGTTGCCCGCGGCTCCACCCGCGTGTATGTCGCTTTTCGCGTAACCTGTGGAAAAATTATATTGTATCCTATTCCCGTGCCAATTGTATATAAACATTACATTGCTACGATATCAAAATGAGCCGCATCTGTCTTTCCGCATTCGATTCCTGAGATCTAGTGAACCTCTTTTTTTTAGCTACTTTGGTAATGATGCGACAGATTAGATCGTTTTCTCCAAGCCATTATTTTAATTTAAATAATTAGAATACGTGAATCATACCACTAAGTGAACCACATACTTAAATTCCAATTCAGAAGTAATTTAATTTCAAAAACACTAAACTTTCCCTCTGAACTTTAAACCCCAATGGCATACCTAGATGCACTCCTGGCAAATATTTTTACAAATCTATTTTAACCATCAAAGAAAATACGACCATAACAACTTTCAAGACTTTAACTTGATAAATAAAGAAATTTTCAGACAAAATTTAACCTTAAAAAATAAATAAACAACAAGCACGATTGAGTCTTGAAACCCAACCTTAACGCTTTGTTTACCGATTGCTGTGACAGACATGAATATGCATGCTGTATGCTTAGACCAGACAATACCGAGTGATTAGCACTAGCTAGCTGTGGACACCTCCGGGGCACATGCAAACAATCAACTCAAGACTCGGTGGAGACGTATCTTTAGAAATGTGATACCTTACTACACTTCTACTAACTCACATATTTAATTATCAAATTCAAATTCAAATTCCATTTATTTCAACTATTTTCAAGTTATATCACAAAAAAAACATACACATTAAAATAAACATAAATATCAAATAAATCAAGATGTTGAGAAATCATAATAATATGATCATCATTTATCACCATATTAAAACTTGTGTAAGGCATATTTGAATAATGTTTGTATAACTAGCTATCACTTTAGCTATCAAATTAAATTATAAAATTTAATAAAATAAATATTGAAGGGGGGTTCCCGTACAACAATGGTACGGAACTCTACATGCACGCGCCAAACTCGCACGTGGCCAATTATTATCTATTTTTCATCAAACAGCTTAGAACTCTTGACTACTTCACCTATGTAACAAAAAACGCTCGAATGCTACAGAATCCAAATACAAATACAAAAATATTTATTGACGTAAGGTACAGATACACAATAATAATGGGGGCAATTCTGGCGAACACACAACTTAACTAAATTTAGAGTAGTTCTGTCACTATTCATCTATAGCGAACAGAAAAAGACAGCACAATTTGAACCATATACAAAACAACAAAAATCACGTCAAATTTGGAAAATGTAATAGTACGAGATCCCACTGCAGGATAGGTGTGCTCATCGACTATTTGTTTAAAACCAAATTTTTATGTTTATTTATAGTTAAGAGAATATATATTTACTAGGGTGCCTATCAAAATTTGGCCGCTATTATTTTTTTTTTAAATTATTTTTATTTTATTTTTGGTAAAAAATTTCGTTTATTTATTATTTAAATAAAATAACGTCTACATCACAGCAATTAATATGAAGATTCGAAAAAATCACGGTTGCCGTTGCTCACCTGGCCGCACTTCTTTGCAGCCTGGTGTAAACAGGTATGATTTCGATAAATTTATACGTTCATAACCTATTTTTATGAATTATATGTCAAATTAAAGCTAATTTTTTTCTATTAATTATCATATAAAGTTGCTTAATTAAATCTGGCCGCAAATAAGGGTTGCTGGCTGTTAAAGATAATAAATATTTAAGGTAGAGTGAAAGAGAGTTAGCGCGTAACATCATTTGTCAGACGAGGACAGCGATTGCCGACTGTGCGACGCTTTTAAGCCATTGCGCATGCGTCGAACGTTAGTGTTCTCAACCACCGGGGAAAAATAGAGACGACTTATAATAAATACTCCAAAAAATATGTAATTTTTTCAAAATGATAAATTTATAAATTGCAACAAAAAATTAAACTCTGAATGATATCCAAAATCATTAGTAGAGTCAATTGTAAATAACGATTTTTACGACGAAACAATAACATTAGCAAGCACTTTTGGAATGATATATTATTAAAGTCAAGTACATTGCTTTTTTCGTTACACAAAAAACACGACTTCATCTTTATCAATTCTATTTTACGTTAATTAATATAATAATTTTTAGATGCACAAATAAAATAACAATGTAAATATAAAACATTATTTATTACGAACTCAAAGAACCAGAAGCCGCGTAAAACAAAACACTGCCCCCCGCCCGCGTCATTTCCCACCCGCGTAATGTTGCTAGCTCAGGCATTATATGTCCGTTTTTAGCGTAAAATTTGGGAGTCCAGGAGGTGAGATAATAATAGAATAAAAATTGTCCTAATCTATATTATTATTATGTACCTACCTAATTGTCTCAATAAATTGATAGATTTATTGAATAAAAGACGCTTTAGAAAAAAATACATTTAATTTCCTTTTTGCTGAGTAAGCTTTATATAATATTGTCTCTTAGAATTTGAACTTATTAACAAAAATTTAGATAAATGATGAAATATTATGTCTAGGTATTTTTCATAGATATAAACATACTATTTAATAGGACTATTGGTTATGTACACACGGGCTGCACTGATGTGTTATACTTTCTTTTTTCAAGTCGGTTAATTTTTATTAAATTAATTATTAATATTCTACAATGAATAAAAGCCCTCAAGAGGTAATAAAAAGTAGGGTAAATCAAAACTCTTATACTGGCAACACTAACAAGATGGATGCCTATGACATGCCATTGTCTATGACAATTTTAAAACTGAGAAATTTATTCAATAATTTAAAAAGTTGATACTTAAATACGATACTTACCTACACGTGAAATGTGATCCCATCGGATCGGATCGGTCGCGCGTCAAACTACTCTATTTAAGAGTAGTTTTAGTAGCTTCAGTATTAGGCGCGCTCACGGTTTCTGGTTCTTTCTGTATTCTGAGCATTCGACGCATGCGCAATGGCTTAAAAGCGTCGCACAGTCGGCAATCGCTGTCCTCGTCTGACAAATGATGTTACGCGCTAACTCTCTTTCACTCTACCTTAAATATTTATTATCTTTAACAGCCAGCAACCCTTATTTGCGGCCAGATTTAATTAAGCAACTTTATATGATAATTAATAGAAAAAAATTAGCTTTAATTTGACATATAATTCATAAAAATAGGTTATGAACGTATAAATTTATCGAAATCATACCTGTTTACACCAGGCTGCAAAGAAGTGCGGCCAGGTGAGCAACGGCAACCGTGATTTTTTCGAATCTTCATATTAATTGCTGTGATGTAGACGTTATTTTATTTAAATAATAAATAAACGAAATTTTTTACCAAAAATAAAATAAAAATAATTTAAAAAAAAAATAATAGCGGCCAAATTTTGATAGGCACCCTAGTAAATATATATTCTCTTAACTATAAATAAACATAAAAATTTGGTTTTAAACAAATAGTCGATGAGCACACCAATCCTGCAGTGGGATCTTAGGCTATAACCGATTTTAGGACACGCCCAAATCCAATTTCCATATTTGACGTGGTTTTAGTTGTTTAGTCTATGGCTTAGATCGTGCTGTCTCTTTCTTTTCACTAATGGTGAAAAGAGACAGAGTTACTTTAAATTTAGTTTAGTTTGTATGTTCACCAGAATCGCCACCATTCACGAAGCTTCTGGTCTCGTGCTAGTCGTTAGACTGTGTCACGAGACCAGATTCCTCTCACAAAGTTTACGTTTACATATTTGTTACGTCTAAATTTTCGAGTAAATTCATACATGTCAAATCTAAAATACAATATCATATATTATCATATGTACAAGTTACTATGTTATTAAACAATAATAATAATTATATTATACAATGCGAAAAGAAATAAAAAAAATATAAAAGAATACAAACAAACATACACGCACACATATTAATTCAAATCTGAGTAAAATCAACCAATGTTAGAGAGTTATTTACAGTGCAATGAAATAGCTTGCATATTTGTAATTTATTATTTACAATTCAAGTAAACCTAAATACATAAATACGTGTCAAGCGTAACTGTTACCTGATATCCATCCTGATATCCATTTGCAATCGGTCCCGACCACTGCTAAGATCAATATTGGCACAACCTAGTGATCGGGTTCCAACGGCTAAATTACATCTGGTATTGGAATTACACTATAAATACGGGTCATTTTGATGTACAACAAAATAATAACTAAAATAACTTTTAATTATTCTACCTTTATATAAAACTTATTATTTTTTAAATACCTAGATTGTAACTTTCACAAAAATAACCTTTTAATATTTTATTCCAAATTTATTTTTCTAAAAACTTTTTTATTTTAGTTTTGGAAGTGTTAATACACTATTTGATTGTTAAAATATAACAAAGACTTGTATTAACTCAGTGGGAAAGGCCATTGGTGTTGAAACACATAATAATTATGACTAAATCAACACCAATGGTTTAATTTTAATGGTGTATAAGTTACTTATGTTAATAAAGGAATATTTCATTTATGTATTATTATTATAAAGTCGTTAAAGTATGTACAGTACATTTCGCAAAAGCGAATGTGGCTCGGTGGGTAAGTGACTGCTTTTCAATCAGACGGCCTCTTGTTTGATCCCAGCTCAACCAATGACTTGTTTTTCGAGTTATGTGTGGATTTGCAGGCTTTACGATGAAGGAAAACATCGCGAGGAAACCGGCACGTTTGAGGTACACAATATCCGAAGACGTATGTCATTCGCCAGACCGCACTTGGCTAGCGTGGTGGATTATGACTTATGTCTCTCTCCTGAGAGAGAAGGCCAAGAGTCCCAGCAGTAGGAACGTATAGTGGACTCCTTATGTTGTTGGAGCTAGTTTTTTACCGCAACTGAAAGGCAAAATAGCAACAAAAAGCCTAGAATAGTTATAATGTTCAACCAAACACAAAATAAGACCTTTCGCTAATGCCTCTCCACCGCAGACGTGTGAAGTGCTCTATACGGCAAGTGCTATAGAACTTGGGGATTTACGTATCTTTTTTTTGTAGAGACACTGCACTTTATTTATTTATTTTACTTACAGCTAACACCAATGCATACAACACTTTAGACTATTATAGAGACGTTTATATAATTATACACAATATAGACTATAAACATAGTTTGCTTAAGCTACACATTCACTCACAAATAACACTCGGTGTCTGATTCTCTTAATTAAGTAAACTACTCGACTAGCTAAGGTGATCTGACGCGATCATCGAAGCTAAGCAACGGTCAATGCAGACACTTGATACATAACAATTTAAATTGTTGGTCCCGGCTGTTAATCTTAGTAAAAGCAGTCTTTAAGACAAGGCCTTCGGGCAGCTTAAAAACTCTCGACACCAGAGCTACTACTACTTAGCTTATACTAAAAGAAAAAGAAGACCGTACCAAAATTAAGTTGTCTTGTAGCTAAACTTCTTCTTCCTTGCCTTATCCCACCAGGTGGGGTCGTCACAGCAAATTTTCCTCTTCCACTCTCTTCTATCAGTCGTCTCTACACTCACTACTTTCACACACTCCAATCCTGATAACCTATATTATATCCCTTAAAAGATATGTGCTACTACGATACAGGAAGGTAATAGAGCGAGAGCCCATACGTTTCTGACCTTCGTCATTTAATAAAAGCTGAAAATTGTTCTATGTGTGTCCCTAGTAGAGGTAAGAATAATCCCCAAACATGAAGCTGAGGCAGCAGTGGCTTTGGCAGATAACTGGTAACAAAGGTGTATAAAATTCCATCTCAAATTCGTTATAGTATAAAACCTGATTTTTTCACATTTGATTCATAATAATATCAAAAGTCGCGTTGCTCATTGCCAGACGGTTATTATGGTGGCAACCCTCTGCCAGACACCCTTAAACTATTATATTTTATGAAAGTATACATACGTTATATTATAAAACCTAAATTTTATATATAATCTTTTGGGGGCCTATTAATCTATGTTTACATAAAAGCCGGACAGTTTCGATAGTTCTATCATGTTGCCAGACGCATTCAAAGTGAGCAGTTGTTCGGGGAGCAAGGAGCGTATACAGTAACTAGTGCGAGTTAGACAGAGCGCTTGGTCTAATGCAGCCCTTCACTGTGCATCCACTGTAATCAAGTTTTTTATATTATTAATTTCTTAATCAAAAAATTTCATTATTCTTTTTTTTGACAGTTTGAATAAAAAATATTTAAAACAATACCCATTAAAATTGTTCTAATACAACTTCAAGCATATCGAAACTCTAATAATTTTATTTATATTATTTTGACGACCTCGTTGGCGTAAAGGTTACCATGCCGGTCTGCTAATCAGAAGGTTCCGGGTTCGATTCCCGGCCCGGTCAACATCTTTGTGCTTAACTAAATTTGTTGGCTGTGGGTCTGGGTGTTAAATATGTATTTATATATAATATGTATGTATGTATGTATATGTAGTATATCAGTTGTGTTAGCAACCATAATACGAGCTAGAAATGGTTCAGTATGGGGCTAACCAGCCGTGTGTGAAATGTCTTAATATTAAAAAAAAAAAATTGTTATTCAAACTGTAAAAAAATTGAAATTTTTTGATTAAGAAATTAATAATAAAAAAAACTTGATTACAGTGGATGCACAGTGAAGGGCTGCATTAGACCAAGCGCTCTGTCTAACTCGCACTAGTTACTGTATACGCTCCTTGCTCCCCGAACAACTGCTCACTTTGAATGCGTCTGGCAACATGATAGAACTATCGAAACTGTCCGGCTTTTATGTAAACATAGATTAATAGGCCCCCAAAAGATTATATATAAAATTTAGGTTTTATAATATAGCATAAGTATACGCATAAATTATAATAGTTTAAGGGTGTCTGGCAGAGGGTTGCCACCATAATAACCGTCTGGCAATGAGCAACGCGACTTTTGATATTATTATGAATCAAATGTGAAAAAATCAGGTTTTATACTATAACGAATTTGAGATGGAATTTTATACACCTTTGTTACCAGTTATCTGCCAAAGCCACTGCTGCCTCAGCTTCATGTTTGGGGATCATTCTTACCTCTACTAGGGACACACATAGAACAATTTTCAGCTTTTATTAAATGACGAAGGTCAGAAACGTATGGGCTCTTGGGCTATAAATTTGCTTTGGTACGGTAAGAATATTATATTGCGATATGTCTTTTGAACGTCTTCGGAACGTAAGGCGGCCATATGCCCGACTAAGCTACTATCGCTTCAATACTTTTTAGCCACCCTTTACCCCGGATTAACGCAGGTTTAGCCGCATGCCCCAATTAACATATACACATACAAATTCGTCCTATATCGAGTACTATTCCCAAAGCAACGTTAATTAAAGGTCCTTATTGGCCAATTGTTTGCCAAGTGATCATTGGACGCTATTGACACCAAACTCTATTGGATTTGGACACTGATTGGGGCCAATTACACTGGTTACTATGTGCTATAGATTCGGTCCAATGTTGGGCCAAATAGACCAGATATATATCTTTCTATCTCTGTACAGTATTCTTTGCGCTAATTCAAAGTAATAAGAGTTTGAATGCTTTAAATCTTGGTATTGAATGCCATGCAGTCGCTTTACGGATCTATAACCGTACCAAATTATATCGAAATCGGTAACTAAAACTATTTAAGACTCTAGACTTTTTTACTCAGAATAACGCGAGTGAGACTGCGAGGCGCAGATAGTCGAAAATAATTATCCTTTCATTTCCGCAAAATACAAAATGTATTTTTGAACCGGCGTCCCAATTAATGCAATAAATGGATGATAAATTACAAAATAATTGAAATCCGCTTTGCATCGGTTTTAAAAATACAATGAATAACGTTCTCGCATTTGCGAATAAATATTTTTAATTAATGCTCAAAAGTAGATATTTTGCAGCTTTTTTTGTGCAAAATTTGAAGTTTTTTTTAATAAGGTCCTGTTATTGTATTCTACGGATTAAAATTACAAAATAAATTATTCTATAGAAATGTACTGAATTGAAAATTAAAGCCAGGAGAGTAAGATAAAAATCATTTTGATTTGTAATACGGACAAAGTTGCAATTTTGATAAGTTTTTGCTTTCATTTTCGAACCAAATTTTATAGAAAAGCACTGAATTGTAAAATTAAAGCCATTATTGAAAAATATAAATCATTCTAATACCTATTACGGACATAGATATAACTTTGATTAGTGCTTGCTTACTTTTTCGAACATTTGATCTGAGTGCAAAGTATATGCACAAAATCTGTAGTTAATTATATTTAGTGCATTTGCACCAATAATAAATACCACGCATATTTTGTTCTACACTAGCCGTCGACAATTAAATAAAGAAACAAGTGTACATAAAAAAATTGAAAAATCCAACTCAACAATATGTAATGGAGACAATGTTATTTAAAAAATGTCATAGTATAAACTATTCTACTCGCCAAGCTCTTTCATTTAATACCGTTTAAGGAAAGTTGCGCAAACTAAGTGGTCCGCCATTTTGTTGCAGCGGCCATCTTAGTCCGATTTCCATCAAACATAGAAAAAAATACTCCCGTTTAATCTTTCATACAAAAACATCAAAATCGGTTTATTTGGGAGCTACGATGCCATTGAAACACACACACACACACACAGAGACACATCAAAATTGCAACACTCGTGGTTTTTGCGTGGTTTTTTTTAGTGGAAAACTAACGAAGCACCTCATATGTATTTTTTATACTATGATGGGTTTGCGCTTGATCACAATTCAACCGATGGCAAGCGACATTGTGATCTAAGGAGGAACGCGCTTACCCAGAAGAAACCGATTCACTCGTGCATTGAAAACCGCAAGATTATAGTTTTCGGGGAACAGGGCAAGGCAAGAAGTTCCACACTTTGACAGTACGTACAATGAAGGTGGAGGCAAAACGCTTAGTGCGCATTTTAGGTATCTCCACAGTGAAACGATGCCGCTTTGGTGTTTCCCTGCTCGTCCGATGGTGAAAGGGGGCGGGGGAAATTAAATCGTGCAATTAAGAATTTCAGCATTTTTTTTACGTTTAATAGACTTGAGCTTGACCACAACTCACCTGATTTAAGTGATATTGCAGTCTAAGATGAAGCGCGCTTGCCTAGAAGAAACCGGTTCACTCCCGCCTTGAAGACAGTTAGGTTGTAGTTCAGTGGGAACAGGGATTGCAGCAAGGAGTTCCACAGTTTGGCCGTCCGTACTATAAATGTGGAAGCAAATCGCTTAGTGCGCATTTTCGGCATTTCCACAGTATAACGGTGTCTCCTAGCAGTCTCCCTGCTCGTTCGGTAATGGAAAGGGACCGCGGGAATTAAGGGGGTATTCTACCAATCTTAGCGAACAGACCAAAAGTATATAAATACCTAATTTACATTCCCGCAAAATCTCTCCCCTCACCTGGCGTATTCCAATATGGTACTCAATTCACCACAAAAAGCGTTAAAACTGATTTTATGCCGCCATTACCATTCATGCGCAATCGGGTAACACTATCAAATTTGGCGCAACCTTCGAATTTGCAGTTAGATTGCGTCATGAATAAATTTACCGGAAAACGTATTTGTTGAAGTTATAAACGCAAACCGCGCTAGAAGTTAGTCTCTGATTCGCCTAGAATTCGTGGTTAGCTGGAACTATGGAGCACTGGGCGGTACGTTTGTGAACCAGTATGGGGTCTAATTGAACTATGATTAAAGAATATACTACATATTTTTAAATAACTTTATTATAATTTTATTTGATTTTTTTTTCTATGACCCTGATTATGTATTATTATTTTTATGATTTTAATTATTTTGATTTTGATTTTTATGATTTTGATTAGTGTATTATGGACTATGTCTGAAATAAATGATTTGAATTTGAATAATTGATTTTCAATATTTTTTTTTTAAATAACTTACCTATATTTGGGCAAAAGATTCACCATTTTTGCAATGATTAAAATAAAAAAAATGGCTGAATAGTCGGCCGGCCACAGAAAAAAAACAAACAAAATGGGGGAAAAGCGGCAATTCGATCTTCATTAATTTATGTTTATACGTATAGCAGGTACAAACCTATAAAATGAGTTAATCTGATTCTGAAACGGATTTAATGCCTGATTTTATAAAAGAAGAGGCTAAAGCGGTAGGGGAAAAACTTTTTTACCACCCAAATCAAAACAAAGATATCTAAAATCGTATGAAATTTTATGAAATGGCGCGCTAAGTAAGAAAATAGTTTCCTATACCATATTTTTTTTACTTTCCTTGTATTTAAAATAAAAATCACAATGTTTACCTCGAGTTAAAGACTTATTTAGTCCCTCGAACAATTGGCGCCCTCACTTCGATACGGGCGCCAAACCCCGTCTCGGGACTAAATACGTTACTTTCACCCCTAGGGTAACAATGTACTATTACATTACTCATACTCTGAAAGTAGGTCTGAAGTTGCCTGAGGAGCGGGATGAAAGTAATACATTGCATCCCTAGGGAGAATCACTTTGCAAGTGACTGACATTAAAATAACTTAAAACTAAGTGTGTGTGTATGTGTATGTGTGCGTGCGCGTATGTGTATGTGTGTGTGTGTGTCATTGTGTGTGTGTGTGTGAGCGCTCGGGCGCGCGTGTGTGTGTGTGTGTGTGTGTGCGAGTGTGTGTGTGTTTCAATTTATATATTGTTCTAACTATTGTACATAAAAATATGAAGTTGTCCTACTGTGTGTATGAACAGATTAGATTTAGAGGTTACTAATAGCTTTGTGCTGCCGGTAAAACAATAATAATACTGATGTGGTTCAGGCTTAACGTTAGTGCTCTTAAATGAAGTACCTGCGGAGTGGTTACGTAATCTAGTTAGTACGTAATCTGTGGTTAAAGACTTTTTATTCTAGAGTTCAAAGTTATTCTCCATAGCTGAAACATATATTATAATCAGTGATAATCTATCTACTGTATAGTAGATGTATAAGAATCTTTTTGCTGACTCATTCATTCATTTAACCTCGTCAGAGAATGTGGAATGTATAGTGGGCTGCTTATGCTGTATGAATAGAATAGAATAGAATTTATTATCATATAATATAATATCAGATGTCATAGTTATTAATAACAATATGTACCCGTCAGTATTGAATACATTTAAATAATAATATAGTGAATTAAAATTAATTAAAAAGTTTTCAGCTGTGTAGGGGCTTTGTCAAAAAAACAAATAATTATAAGTAAAGATAAAATAAAGAGTACAATAACACAATTGTTCTTCTTCGTATGCGCTAAGTGAACAAGCTCTAGTGTCCAGAGTTTTCAAGCCGCCCGAAGGCATCTGACTTGGCTTAACGAATGCTTGTACTAAGACTAACAGCCGGGACCTACAATTTATCGTGTCATCCGACCCACGGTAGCGCTCAGGTGAAAATGCCACTAAAAACGATAGTCTTGAGCATGGTCACCCATCCAAACACTGTCCGCATCGACTGTTGCTTAGCTTCGAATAATTAGAGCTTATAATTCCAATATTATCAATTAGTACATTTTATATCATTTTATTTCCTGTAATAAATACCTACTACCGAATTTGGCGCTTCGCTTACCAGCACTTTAACAAAGAGAGCTCCACCACACTTCCTTTATATAAACAATTAACTTCTCAAGCTTGAAACACCTAAATTTATGTTCAATAAAGTAGCCCTTGGCCCAAAATGATGCATAGTCGAGATACAACCTGATTAATATAGCTTACGAAGGCTTGTTCAAAATTATGCTACGACCGAAATATGGGTTAAGGTTTTTGGGCATTGGACTTTGGAGCATCCTTTTGTGAAAATAATTCGTTAGTAAATAAGTTTTTTATGCTGTTTTTTAGTAATATAGCTAATAATTTTATTGTAGTTAATACAAGTAAATTGATATGATTCCATGAAAAAAAAAACACACACACACAATAAAAAAAACCTTACAAATTATAATAATATATTTATTTTCCATAAACCTTAAGCTATATACATTAATTTTCCCAAAATTGTAAGCTGTAAGTGTTACATTTGTTAGATCCTCTTAGAAATTACAAAAAATATTTTAGTGGTAACTATATTTCAGAAGACATAATTATAAGAACTCATCGAAATAATACATATTATTATGTACATACATATTTTATATACATATACTAGCTGACCCGGGAAACGTTTTTTTACCTTAATAAAAAAATAAAATCTAAATATACAGTAGCCGATTCTCAGACCTTCTGAATACGCATATAAAATTTGGAAGAAATCGGTCAAGCCGTTTCGGAGGAGTACGGTAACAAACACTGTGACACGGAAATTTTATATATAAGATATATTTAGCACCCAGACCCACAGCCATCAAATTTAGTTAAGCACGAAGATGTTGGCCGTGCTGGGAATCGAACCCGGAACCTTCTGGCAATCCGGCATAGTAACCTTTACGCCATCGAGGTCTTCAATTTTATCTAACCTATATTGTCCCACCGTTGGACAAAAGTCTCTTCTAATGATCACCACGCATTTCTGTTCCAGGTCAGCTCCTTCCAGTTGGCGTGGAATTTCACCAACTTCTTGCACCATCGAAGGCCAGCCTTGCTTTCTTCTATCATCTAAAAAGTCTCATTCTTTTTTTTTTTTTACTCATAATGGGCTTGCGCTTGATCGCAGTTCACCTGATGGTAAGCGAAATTGCGATCTAAGGTGGAACACGCTTGCCCAGAAGAAACCGGTTCACTCTTGCCTTGAAAACTGCTAGATTATAGTTATCAGGGATTTGGCAAATAATTCCACACCTTGGCAGTACGCACAATGAAGGTGGAGGCAAACCGCTTAGTACGCGACTTAGGCACACAGTATAACGGTGCCGCCATCATTCCATGGAATCATGAGGGAAACATGAGTGGGCAAAATAAAAATCTGAAAGCTCACGTTTCCCCGACGGCTGGCAATCGTACCCGATCGGGAATGGGGTAACAATCGACAAAGAAGAGATTACCCATCCCCCATAGGTGGCGCCCATTAAACCTATCATCGTGTAAATCTCCCGCGACATTACGCCCGTCGGGAATTTCCCGACAGTTTCGGGAATATTGATGGTTTAAGTGTAGATGGGATAAAATACTTCTGTTTATTTATTTTTGATGTTATTCATGAAAGTTTTAATAATATTTGGTGTCGTATAGGCGTGGGTCTTGGCAGTAATCATGTTGGATCAAGTTTTACTCGTATTTATGAAATATATTTTGATTTTGAAATAATTTTGTATTTTAACTGAATGAATGATATGATATATATTTTGTGATTGTGGTTAGTAAAATTTTTATTGGTATTTCATTTTACGTTTTCATGAAATCTAATTTAAATGTTTATCTCATAAATTTAATAAAAAGATATCAAAACGAATAATCAACATTGATGAAGTGGTCTTAAGGTTAGTTAGGTTTTGTGGTTTTCTTTCTTTCTTTTATTGGCCAATTCTTTAATCTACTCTGTATCGTGGATTTTAGTTTAATAAATTATTGTATTAATATTAACTAGAAAATAAATAAACATATTTTGTATTTATTTTAGATAACTTATATAAGAAAGTAAAATATTTCCTCTCCTCTGCTAAGAATGTCTCAGCTCCGGGAATATATTCCCGACAAGGCGTGGCCTATTTCGGGAACGGGGTATTTAAGATCCGCTGAGTAGGTTGACTTTCTTGCCTGGAGGAAATCTGAGCGTTTTCCTCATCCAGTGTGTAGTTCTGATTACACTTATATTTATATTACTTACTTTGTACTCAACTCTTTATTGTTATTTTATATTTGATTTATATATTTATCTATAAGAACCTCTGGGAACCAAAATTTATAGTTTAAGGTTTTAGTACGAATTGTTATTTGTTTAGTAAAAAGGTTCCGTCTAAGAGAAATATTTAAACATTTCCTAGTACTGTAATAGGTATTTATTAATAATTAATAATGTTCTGAGTTCTTATAAAATACAACGACATTATTATGATGTGCATATTATGTAACTACTTTTATACGCTACTATGCAATTTATTTACTGTAGGGCTAGTATATTTTTTTCGTAAACAAATTATCTCATTGGTTAAAATGTATGGTAGAACCAATAAGATTAATTTATATCGTTTGTCCATAACTTAGTTTACAGAATAAAATTAGTTTTCCAAATTCAAAAAAAAACTTGTACAATCTCACAGTGTTAGATTAACGACGACTTAAAATTCTTCATTCGAAATCCAAACAGACAATCAGACTTATCTGCTTGTCTATAAAACCTTACTTTGCTCTTAAGCAAAATGAAATCGCACTTCGCAATCAATTACTTCTAACTGTCTCTGAATGGGAGAAATCCAGTTTTTTCCAGTATTTTCCGGTATTATGCTGTTAATTCCGCCAATTCCTTCCCTCTCCGGATAAGTGTTTGTCTCGGGAGTCCGGGGTTTAAGGGCTAAGGGATAGCTAATAGAGGATTTCCGGAAATTTCCAGAAGCAATATTACACTCTTAATATAAAGGAGAAAGTATGTTTGCTATTTTGTTTTTTACGAAATATTTTCGCCAACAGGTTACTCGTGGACGTCAAATTTGACAGAAAATATTTTTATTTTTTGAATGTACACGTGTACTGTTGCTGGACTTTACTCTAGCTTTTAGGATTCCGTAATAAAAGGATGATATCGGGACCCTATAACTAAGATGTCGCAGTCCGTCTGTCTGTTGTGTCACTAGCATACACCTTGAAGGACGCATCACTCACAGCACGAGAGACAACTCTCAGTGTGAGTGCTGCGCGTCAAATATACTGTACATACATTTACAAAATAGTTATAGTTTTATATTATGTGCTTAGTTTTTGTAAGCTTTGTAAATGTTTTAGAAATAAATAAATGATTGATTGTAACCAGGCTGTGGGACTTTATAACTAAGATTTCGCTGTCTGTCCGTCTAAAGAAAGAAAGAAAGAAAAATAATTTATCGTCTGTCACCAGCCTACATATATTTCATGAACCGTGATAGCTAGAGAGTTGACAATTTACAGATTATATTTATATTTCGGTGGCCGCTTGAATTACAAATATAAAAAACTGCATAAAAAAATAATTAAAATGTGCTCCCTCCCATACGACAAACATGTCTATTTGCCTTCTTTTCCTTGATTTTAACTAACAAAAATGTTTGATGCTTGAATATTTAGTTAGTAAGTAGTATAGAAAAAAGTATAGAATATTTAGTTTAAAAGAGAACAGGACACACAATAAAATTATATACTTTTGGTTACGGTTGTCGAAATGGTTTCAGTAAATCATACTTGCTATTTTTTAGTATAAGAATATAGAGTTTAGTAATGAATTCTAGTATTCCTAAGCTGTGAATGGTTTAGTAATGATTAATAGAATTCCTAAGCTGTGAACGGTTTAGTAAGGAATTAATTCTGATATTCCTATACTTTGAATGGTTTAGTAATATGAATTCTAGTATTCCTAAGCTTTGAATGGTTTAGTAATGAATTCTGATATTCCTATACTTTGAATGGTTTAGTAATATGAATTCTAGTATTCCTAAGCTTTGAACGGTTTAGTAATGAATGAATTCTGATATTTCTAAGCTTTGAACGGTTTAGTAAGGAATGAATTCTGATATTCCTGTACTTTGAATGGTTTAGTAATGAATTTAAGTATTCCAAAGCTTTGAATGGCTTAGTAATGAATTCTATTATTCCTAAACTTTGAATTGTATAGTAATGAATAATTCTGGTATTCTTAAGCTTTGAATGGTTTAGTAATGAATAATAGTATTCTTAAGCTGTGAAGGTTTAGTAATGAATCCTAGTATTCTTAAGCTGTGAATGCTTTAGTAATTATTAATAGAATTCCTAAGCTGTGAACGGTTTAGTAAGGAATGAATTCTGATATTCCTAAGCTGTGAACGGTTTAGTAAGGAATTAATTCTGATATTCCTGTATCTTTGAATGGTTAAGTAATGAATTCTGATATTCCTAAGCTTTGAACGGTTTAGTAGTGAATGAATTCTGATATTCCTATACTTTGAATGGTTTAGTAATGAATTAGTATGCACAGTGATACGTGGAATATGCGAGGTTGTGGAGGCTCGGCCGGGGTGTGACGCGCGGGCAGCGGCGACCGAATGGGCCTGACACACGCAATAACTAAACCTGGGGTGACCATGCCACTTGTAAATTGATGGAACTTCAACCCCAGTAAAAAAAGGTGCTATAAGTTTTTAAAACAATGAAATAAACATAAAAAATATTTATTTGCTATCTTACTCGTATTATTATATTTCTTTTATCTCATGACAACTTAACTAGTCAACCTCTCGTCTTAACACCTCGTCTCTCTTTCTATGTGTACGTTCTAGGAATTGGTTGCCTGGAAGAGATCGCTTTTAGCGATAAGGTCGCCAATTAAGGCACTAGTTTTTAAATACCTTTTATTTCTGTAATTATTTTTAGTATGTGTTTTAATAAAGTGTCAATCTATCTATCTCTATCTATCTCTGTTACGTTTCAAGGACGCGTTAAACGCAATATGACGAGTTTCAACATTGGGGTCGCTAGCTGGGAGAAAGATAATGAGGACCGCAGTCAGTGGAGGAAGCTAAGTGCGGATGGCGAAGCTATCCGCAATCAGACCTGGTTTGAACATTTAGCTCGTAAACGTGAAACGCGCCACCTACGCGAAATAAATCCGCAGCCACTCTCCACACTAAGGCAATACACCTGCCATTAATGTAACCACATCTGCGGCTCTCGCATCGGCTTGTTGAGCCATGAGTGCAGATGCAATAACCATCCGGACGCTACGTGAAATCATCTTTTGTAGATGAAATGGGCCAATGATGACTTAACTAGGCAAGGCCTGAAATAAATTTAAAATTAAAAAAAAAACTCGTTTTTACTATAGTTGCTGTTCACAACTGATATACTACATCCGCCCAAAGGGTTCTGACTTGGCTTAACGACTGCTTGTGCTAAGACTAAAAGCCGGTACCAATAATTTAACGTCTCATCCAATCCACGGTTGTGCCCAGAAAAAAACTGTCGACTTTTAAATCGACAGTCTTATGCACGGTCAACTATCTAAGCACCGTCTGGCGATCTTTGCATAGCTTCGATTTCATATCTAATTTTAGTTATGTATAATGTGGGGTTCTGGTTAATTAGAGAAAATCCTCAGTAACACACAAATGATGGTCACCCATCAGGTATGGAGTCTCGAGCACGGTGCTTAGCTATCAGCGGATACAATCTCACGAGTCTAGATAACGCCTAGTCTACATTATGAAAACGGCACTGGAAAACTAGCTTTACATCTTTACCTTTGGAATTGAGACCATATAAAGAACTAATTCACTTTGTAAAAGTGAATAAGAGAGAAGAGAGAGGTATGATATAAAACTAGTAAACCAATATGTAATATCATTATTAAAATAATTATTGTAAATGGAAAGAAATATCATACTTAGTGTACACAATATTTTTCAATGCAAAGCGCCTATAGATCGGCTAGCTAAGGTGATCTGACGCGAACATCGAAGCTATGCAACGGTCGATGCGGCCGGTGTTTGGATGGGTAACCAAGCAAAAGACTATCGTTTTTCAAGTGGAACTTTCATCTGGGCGCTACCGCGGGTCGTATGACACGTAAATTGTAGGTTTCCGCTGTTAGTCTTAGTACAAGCAGTCGTTAAGCCAAGTCAGAGGCCTTCTTCGGGTGGCTTGAAAACTCTTGACTCTAGAGCATGTGCCACTTAGCACATGCGAAGAAAAAGAATGCGAGAATATTTAAAATTTTCTTCTATCTTTCAATTATAATTTAACCTAGACTTATATAAAAAAAAATAAAAGACCTAATCCGTAAAGTTCTATTCAAATTGAAACTTAAAACAATTTTCTTCCCAGACAGTGTTGTTAACACCACCGAACTTAAATAATTGGATATTAAACTTATTTAGAAATTAATAAAACTAATCTCAACTCGAGGCGGGTTCCGGAGCAATAAATAATTGTTACGTAACAAAGTTACTATTCCAGTGTTGCTAGGTTAGAAAACAAAAGAATACATAATACGCACAAAATTAAAACGATATGAAACCTGGCAGTGATAACCCTTAAAAAGTGCTTAAGGTGAAAAAATGTAAAATAAAAAATCTAAGTTGCAAAGAGAAACAAAATATAGCTTATGTTTCTCGGGGATTATGTAGCTTTCCAACGGTGAAAAGATTTTTCAAATCAGTCCAGTAGTTTCAGTGCCTATTCGCGTCAAACAATCAAACTTTTCCTCTTTATACTATTGGTATAGAAAATTAATATACTGTAATATGCCACTTGAAAAATTACAGTCTTGTGCATGGTCATCCACATCGACCGTTGCTTAGCTTCGATGATCGCGTCAGATCGATAACTTAATTATATTTCGGAATCGGGTCCAAATGTATTTGAGGTTGTTACACATTCACTATTCGTACATATATTTCATTTCAATTTCGCAATCGGGTGAATGTATTTTAGGTTATTACATATTCACTATTCGTATTTCATGTAGAAACATCTATCAAATTACGCTGAAGAATATGTCGCAATGTACATATTTGTACTATTCAGTATTAGAGGAAAACTGCAACTATCAAATGCTTGTGTGACTGTTTACATAGCTGCCCGTATTTGCCTGAATTCGCCAGTTAGCTTACACGTCCATTTTTAGGGTTTCGTACCTAAGGTAAATAACAATATTAATAATAATAAATAATGTATTTGCACAGAGACTTACGGATAAGTTACATAAAAGGAAAAAAATATCGTCCAGTTTTTCCTGACGTACTATATTTACTTTTTTGTTATCTGTGCTTTATACGCATGGCAACACTGGCAGCTATCGGAATAATCGATTCGGGGTTTCCTTCCGAACTCTCAGATTCAATTACTTAGGCAATACACAAATCACGGCTTGACGCCATTCCACTAATACGGTCTTGGTAATTTGTGCGACGAAACGGATAAGAAATCTTAGGCTTAGAGACCCTAGTCTCTACAATGGGTAGCTATTAACGCTATCGGTTTTTAACCTCTGACTAAAAGAGGGGTATTTTTTAGGTTTTCGTACCTAAAAGGTAAAAACAAGACATATATTTAACAGGACTTACGGCACGAGACTAGTTCCCAGTGTAAGTGCTGGTCGCCATATCAAACCATTATGTTCATTTTTATAATATTTGTTTTCTCTAATACATTTTGTAACTATTTGTAATTATCTGTAATATTTTTGCTGCCTCCGCTGTCTGTCTGTCTCCAGGCTGTATCTCAGAAACCGTAATAGCTAGAAAGCTGAAACTTTCACAAGATATGTATTTCCCGTGCCGCTATAACAACAAATACTAAAAGTATAAAAATTTGAATATTAAGAGGGGTCCCCATACACCGTGGTTTGGATGACACGTTAAACAGTAGATCCCGGCTTTTAGTCTTAGTACAAGCAGTCGTTAAGCCAAGTCAGAGGCCTTCGGGCGGCTTGAAAACTCTTAACACCAGAGCTTGGCCACTTAGCTCATACGAAGAAGAAGATGGTGATTTTAATATGCTTAACAATTTTGTTCTTTGACTTTTGAATAGCGGAGAAAATAACAGTTGTATTACTTATAAGCAAACTTATTATCTTATATAGTATAGTACTTTACCATAAGTTCACTGTTAACGTAGATTAAACTTGGGAGTAGCCATTGGCTCCCATAACAGTTTTTTAAACTTTGGATTCTTATTACTTTTATTCATTATTTACCTAACCTTTGCCCAAATAAACGTTTTTGATTTTGATTTTGAACCATATTTATGTCATCATTAGCCTGAATCTTTTCACTGTTGGCTTTAGGTCTTCTCTTCAAGACGTGATACTACAGTACAGTCTTCAGACAGTTTCCACAAGCTCTTCTCAGCTTACGATGTCATCTGACCATTGGACTGGTGGTCTACCTCTTTGTCGTTGTCCGTTTCTTAAGTAACCACATTATCTGAAACATAATCAATAAGATTTCCTATATCTACCAATATTATAATGAAGACTTCTTAAGTGGTGTTTGTTAAATGGTAATAAAACCACCTTAGATTTATCTTATTATTTAAGCTTTTTTATTTTATTTAGTAGTATTATTTAGCCTTTAATTTTGTATCTTTATACTTTAAAGGAGGAACCTAGACCGCAAGACTAAGGTCACAAATATAGTGTGCACACTAAATTCCTCAATACTTGTAAACAATTATAACAGTTATTAAACACTATATTTGGTGTCAAATGTAAATACCTTAGCTTATGATCAATAAAAAATCTTATTATTATTACTAGAAAAAGTTTGTTTCATGCGAATAGGCTCCGAAACTACGGGACCGATTTGAAATTTTATTTCACCGTTGGGAAGCTACATTATCTTCGAGTAACATAGGCCATATTTGTTTCACTTTGCTTCTCAAATTATTTTAAGGTACGTGCGAAGCCGGGACGGCATGCTAGTACAACAAATACGTTCGCGCTTGACCACAATTCCGTGATAGTAATCGAAATTGTGGTCTACGACGAGTACCAAAGTTCTCCCTCGCCTTGAAAATCTCTAAATTTTAGCTATCAGAAAACACAGACTTTAACAAATAACTTGGCCCTCTCTAAATTTACCCCAAACTTAGTTATAGAAATCGGGGTAAAATCTTCCCAAAGGTAACTCAGCTAGACTAAAGTAGGTAAGTGAGTGCCCACTTTAAAGGTCCTTGGGTAAAACAAGCTATATAAATCAGGGGCCGATAGCTAAATCAATGAGAGGGCTTGTTTAATATCGGGAATCATTTGTTATCCCACTTAGACAGGAGTGTATTGAGGGAGACGTGTCTGGGGGCAAAGGCCTGTCGTGTCAAGTGGTTAATTTTTACAATAACCCATTGGTTGGGCCCAATTAGATACGAGTGATTCGAACGGGACGTGAGTTTAATACTTAATGTTTAGTGGTGATTATGATAAATGATTCATTGTTTGAACTGTTTTAATAAAATCTGTAACTAAAAAACCATATAATGTATTCGTAGAAAAATCTTATTACTGAAAACTTATTGTATTGTGTGGTCATAACGTGCGACAGTGATACCACAATTTAAATGTTGTTAAAATAAAATGAAAATAGATTAACATAGAAAACAAAATCAACATAATTGACAGATTTCATGATCATTTAATTTCTGTAACTATATATCTATACTCCTACATAATAATAGCTTAAAATGAAACAATATTGATACAAAGTTCAGTATAATCCAACGTTGACTGAGATATGCATCCATTATAATCTACTTAGATGCACGAAGACCCCTAAAGACTTTGCCTAGATCCGTCTCTGTCGTTCCCCGACTAACTGCAAAATAATCTGCGTTGGGAGGATAGAGAAAGTTTTCGATAACGGGACGGACTTTAGGAATCAATTTCAATTGGTGAAAGAGAATTTACAGGTTTATTTATCACTTCCCTGTTTATGGTATTGTTTGGAGTTGAGATTTAGTACTTACTTTACTACGTACCTCTTTGTGATATTCATAGTTCATGAGTTTATTTTTAGTAGTTTATTTATTCTTATTCATTATCTGATTTCAAAGAAGTATTTCTGCATGTATTTTTAGGGTTTCGTACTCTAAGGTAAAAGCGGGACTCTATTACTAAGCCTCCGCTGTCTGTCACCAGGCATTGACAGATTGTACCAAATAACAATTATACTGTACACTTATTTACAAAATAGTTATAGTTTTATATTATGTATTTAGATTTTGTAAGATTTGTAAATGTTCTAGAAATAAATAAATGATTGATTGATTGATTGATTGATTTTATATCTCTGAAGCCGTGATAGCTAGAAAGTTGAAATTTTCACAAGTTATGTATTTCTCGTCCAGAACAATAAATAAAAAAAAATACATAAATGATTAAGGGAGATCTCTATACAATAAATGTTTTCGTATTTTCTGTTCTATATTAATAACGGTAACACATTGACTCCTGATTGATTGTTTATAAACTCCTCTCCATACAAAGGTTGCCTGGAAGAGATCGCTTTAAGCGATAAGGCAATTGTGGCACACTCATTTGTAAGTGCTTTCATTTTCGTTTTTTTTTTAATTTAATGTTTCCAATAAAGAATATTCTTTTTATCTATCTTTTGACATTTTAAATTTTCATGAAATATTTATTTGTATTTATTATCTTTGAAAATCAATGATACTCGTAAAATAATAAATAAAATTAATATTTAAGAGGGGCTCCCATACAAAAACCATGTCTTTTTCCATTTTTTAAGGTAAAATGGTACGGAACCCTTCATGCGCGAACCTGACTTGGAATTGGCAATTATTTAATGTAAGTTATATCAGACTTATTAAAGGTTAATTTTTAGTAATGTTTTATAAAGTATTATGTTAATCGAAAATAAATCTAATTAGACTAATATTAAAATACAGCTTTAAGTAATTAATTCTAAGTCAGTTTCAGCTAGTAATTTTATACATACAAGCGTTCATAGGTATTTAAATTACAAACCTATCCGATACATTAATTAGTTGCCGTTAATCTACACACGTTTCAAATATTAAAGCCCATTTCGAACCACGGGCAAGCCGTATTAAATTGTGTACAAGTGATTGGTTATACAGTGTTAACCAACATAAAACTTGAATAATGTTTGTATCCAGATATCAAGTGAGTGTGGCTCGGTGGTAATAACATCTGCTTTTCCATCAGACGGCCTATGGTTCGATCCCAGCCCTACACCAGTGACTTGTCTTTCAAGTTATGTATGGATTTGCACTCGCTTTACGGTGAAGAAAAAAATAGTGAGAAAACCGGCATATTTGAGGACTTCAATATCCGAAGACGTGTGTCATCCGCCAACCCGCACTTGGCCAGCGTGGTGGATTATGCCTATATCTCTCTCCTCGTGAGGGAAGGCCCCGAGTCTCTGCAGTGGGAACGTATAGGGGGCTGCTTATGCTTATGCTAACCAGTTACCTATCACTGACGTTTATAGAATAAAGTATATCGTAGGTTGGATGACATATTAAATTGTAGGTACTGGCTTAGTACAAGCAGTCGTTAGGCCAAGTCAGAAGCCTTCAAACGAATTGAAAACTCTCAAAACAAGAGCTTGGGTACTTACCTCATACGAAGATGAAGAACAAAGTATTACGTAAGTGATACCTGGCTATACAAACTTATTCAAATAGGGGATTTTTATTGCAGTAAACATAAAACATTTTAAATTCATTTTCAATTATTACAGAATCAAGTCACACATCTCGAAACATAAATGATATAGTCGTATAAATAAATTTTCTGCAATTTTTTTTTCTGTAAATATTTCCAATTGTCGGTAAAGAAATATAGTTTCTCTTTAAAATAACATTTGTTGTATTGGAGCTTAAATCTTAAATATTAAGTAATTTTTGCCACTTTTTATTGACCTGCTCATGTACGAAACCCTTAGTATGCGAATTGAAAATAGCTTGTTTTTCTACGTTGGAACGCTAACTTGGAAGAGTTTTCGTAATCTGTATAACCATTTTAGCTTGAGTATTTTTAAATAATTCAATAGCTCAGTACTGAATTAAACTTTAGGCTTAGATATTTCAGCAAATTACATAGATGCCTATGTTAAATTGTAAACAATAACTGTTTTGAAATATTCAATAATTGGTCGTACTTACACTCAAATAACTCTGATTGCAAATAATAATTGCATTTGAGTGATAGGTTGATAGTTTGATAAAATTACCACTGTAAACCACGGATAACAGAAAAATAGATTTGGTACGCCAGGAAAAAACATGAAACACAACAACAAATACCTACATGTCAAAAAATCAAAAAATGTTATTACGAACTCAAAAACTTCTTTGAGAATAAATTAGAATAAAGAAATTAATATTAGTTCAAAATATGTAAATACCAAATATGTAAAACATTTAAAACAAACATTGGAAAAAAAACCTATTTCTCCCATTGAACATTCTCACAATAGTTGAGCGAGGCAGTAGCGAATACAGATGGTTTGTCGGCAAATACATCTGCTTGTCTTTACCGAGTGCAAAACATAGATTATAAATTTGATGTAAGATTGAATACCACCTGGTTGTAGCCAATAGACAATTTTAAACCTGTGCAAATGGAACATACAAATAAACAACTAATAAACAATTGAACAATGAAACAATTGAACGTTTATAGGCGCACGCGATTAATGGGGTTCTTCATTTGTATTTTAAACAAAAAATACAAATCAAAAATAACAAATGAAGATCCGCATAACTCGCGTGCGCCCACAAACGTTAAATATTTATTAAAATTTTAATTAACCACTCGAAACGTTGGCAGTTAAACTGGATATTAATACAATGCCCCAATTACCAACGAACGACAAACTGCAATCAGAACAATCCCATTAGGCGGAGTAAGGGGTAAAAATAGCCGGGGTAAAGGTTGATACACATTACTTACACTGAGACGTGAACGTTACGATACCGTTCCGTCACTAAGATGCTAGTTTTTTATTGTATACAGCTTCAAATTATGTTTATTTACATAGATGATACTTACAGATAAACCAAACATATCACTTAGACTATAAGAACATTAGAACTAGGCTTAAATGCTACATTAAGATTTAATGATCTATTTACAATTATAAAAAGAAACAAAGAACAAATTCAGAGAGTTCGAAAAATATAATATAACAAATAAAACAAAAGAAACACACTAAAAAAAATAAAAAAAAAAAAAAATTATTTCTCTCATTGAGAATGTCATCTTTTTCTGTCTTGCCACTCCGCAACCTGGAGCTCCAGCAAGTCTGAAACGGCGACGTCTTTCCAGCGGTATCTGGGCTGGCCGATGGGGCGACGGCCACAGAGAGTTCTCAGATACGCTGCTTTGACCTTGCGATCCTGACCCATACTTTCTAGATGGCCCATCCATCGCAGTCTGTGGGCTTTGACTTCTTCCAAGATGTTATGTCAGTAAGGTTTGGTACAAAAGTATTTGAAATACGCATAACCACAGAATAATAACTTGTACTTCGTAACTAAGTAAATTTCTATCCATAGATAAACGATATGTGTAAGTCAATCTTGTTGGTTTTGCAAAACATTTTAGCTACTTTCGCTGTAAGGTTCTATTTTAAGAAATACATGACTTTGAATTTACATAAAAAATATGGCTATTTCTTTAAAAAAAACCTTGTGAAATAAAGGCTCAGCTAGTATTTCTAAAAATGTACCTATCCAATCATTTTATAATTAGAATAACACAAATAGTTCAATATTAAGACTAGCGCTGATTGGCTGTTGCTAATTTCGCGCAGCAATGATTTGATGCGCGATGATTTGAATGTTGGCAGGACGCTACAATAGGTTACATAATCACTTAGATTGGCGTACAACAGGCTTAATCGGTTTCTACAAAAAAATTAATATACCACCCAATTGGGTTCATAATTACATTACTACACGACTCTCAAACACCCAAGAGCAATGCCGTTCCGTTCACGTGTTTCTGTAAATAAGCAGACTGAGCTTAATCGGTAAAATAACCCGAGTAATGGGTAAAATAGCCGGCAAACTGCAAAAAATACAATTACGTGGAGTAAATAAAGTGCGCGCGAACTGATGGTCGGGACGTGGGTTCCGTAGGGAATTAGGTGCGAATAAAGTTAGGGTTGTAAGGGTCCTGGATTAAATAGGCAATATGTGAGAATAGGTACATTATGTCAGGTTTTTAAGGTACAGTGAAGTTCTCTTATATAATCTATATCAATATTATAAGGAGGAAAAGTTTGATTGTTTTTTTGTTTGAAGCGAATAGACGCCAAAACTACTGGACCGATTTGATAAACTCTTTCACTGTTGGGAAGCTACATTATTACCGAGTAACAAAGGCTATATTTCTTTGCAACTAGGGTTATTTGTGAGCCCGTGCAAAGCCGGGACGGGATGCTAGTAAACATAAGGACACATTTCAAACACTGGCTGCTTAGCCCTATACTAAACCATTTCTAGTTTGTACTCGTACTATGGTTGCAAACACAACTGACATACTACATACATACATAAATACTTTATATCAATCAATACATATTTAACACCTAGACCGACAGCCAACGAATTTGGCTTATCACAAAGATGTTGACCGTGCCAGGAATCGAACCTGGGACTTTCTTGTTAGGAGGCCGGCTTGATAACCATTACGCTAACGTCGTCAAATTATCTACACGAGGTAACAACTGGCAAGGCGAGCACTTGAAAATATTTTTACTTCAGTGGAAGCTCAAGCTCATTAGCGGGGATTGAACCCAAGTCCCGCAGGATGTAAGGCATCAGCACGCCTGACGTAATAATTCAAGACAGCTGAGACTACAATTTAACGTGTCATCCGATAACCGCTCTGACAAAAAAATAATTTTCTTTTTTACTAATTACAGCTAGAGATATGACCAGCAGGGCGCGAAACTACACGAGTGACGAGCGACAATCTGGCCTTAGGTGGAGTATGCCTAGTCTGGAATAACTAGCTCACAAGGAGGCAGCCGGAACACGCTTGCTTGGCGACAGATTATAAACCTTGAGGGTGGTTGCTAGCCAGGCCGAGCATTAGAAAATATCCCATAAGCAGCCCACTATACGTTGCCACTGCTGGACCTTCTCTCACAAGGAGAGAGATATAGGCCATAATCTACCACGCTGGCCAAGTGCGGGTTAACGGACTGACACACGTTTTCAGAAATTGCATTCCTCAAACATGTCGTTTTCCTCACGATGTTGTCCTTCACCGTAAAGCGAGTGCAAATCCACACCTAACTTGAACATGACATTGGTGTAGGGCCGGGATCGAACCAGGGGCCGGCTGAATGAAAAGCAGACGTTATCACCACCGAGCCACACTTGCTACCACCGAGCCACACTTGCTAATTGAAAATATCCTACCACCATGAAAATTATAGTATTTCATGTCTAGGTCGTCCATCCAATCATATCCATGTGGATTCTGTAGGGAACCCTAAAATCAGTGGAATATACCCAATTGGCTGCACTTGCAAATTGTTCCGGAGCATTGTTCAGTCTTTATTGCCGTACTGTAGTTTAGTTTTAATTAGAACATGGAATTGGCAATAAAGAAAACTTTTTATTAACCCTTGATGAAAAATCGGAGTTTTATTAGTTTAACGTGTCTATATCGATACTGGAAATTTCAATTGTCGTAAAGGACATAACACGACTTTTCAGGAAACAAAAAAAAAAAAAAAAGTTTTTGGCTTATTTAAATAGCATTTTTTTAAACAAAGCAATATATCACTGGTGTCAAAGGGCACCCTAATTATTTTATCGTGTTTATTCATTTAAATAAACAAAATGAACCTAACTTTATAAATAACAAAAATGAGTGTCCTTTACGACCTTAGAAATAGACCTGAATGTTCTTTATGACCACGAAAAAATGGATAGTACTTATCAAAGATTATGGTGGTAAAAGGTATAAAGAAACTAAATATGTTTAAGAAACTAAACTAAGAAGTTTTAATGTCGTATAAATGACTTTACGTCTCTTATTAGGAAAATAATTTTACGATACATCCCAAATCATAAAAAAATACATGCTATGGCTGTTGAACTGATAGAACTCGCGATGCTGATTCCGAATATACATAATATACAACTAATATTCGTCGAAATGTCTTTTACGACAATTTAAATTTCCGCTATCGATATGTACTTATGTCTGCCTGTCTCCCAAACGGATGAACCGATTTAAATTCCGATTTTTTCGTTGGAAGGTGAATTTGTCTAGTGTTCTTATATAGGTAGCTAAGATAAATAAAAATCGGTTCAATATGGCCGCCGCTACCAAATAGCGAATGACTTTTTATTTTACAAGTCACTCAACATGAGTATTAAAAAAAAGTAAACCTATTTAAAGTCTCACGCAATAACCGAAGTTAAGCAACGATCGATGCGTAGTCTTTGGATGGGTGACCATGCACAATTTAACGAGTCATGCGACTTACGGTAGCGCCCAGATGAAAATGACACTTTTAAAACGACAGCTTTGTGCATGATCATCCATTCAAACACCGTCCGCATCGATCGATACTTAGCTTCGATGATCGCGTCAGATCACCTTAGCTAGCCGAGCCACAGGTCTAAGTTGCAGCATTCTTATTCGTGATTAGGAAAACTAGAAATAAAACATCAAAGCTTAATACAAAAATCACTCTTATTTTAATTGAGATACAGTCACAGAACTTAACTAAAACATTCCATCAAAGCACCAAAAGAAATCCATCTTCTTCATAATAAGGATCATAGCACACTTTCTTCTAAAGTCAAAGTAAAATCCTACAAAAATTAAAAATTCAAAAGTATGTATGTATTTGTGTTAGTGTGTACGTTTGTTACTTCTTCACACTCAAACAGCTAAGCCGCTTGCAATGAAACTTGTAGCGGATATAGTTTAGGCCTTGGATTAACGCATAGGTTACTTTTAATCCTGGATTAATGCGGGTAGCACTGGGGCGCGTAGCTAACTACTACTACTACTATGATGGCTCGCTAACCCCAAAATGGATCCTGGCCTCCGACACCAAGAGACGCCACTTTTCTCTATCCTGTGCTGTCTCCTGCCAGTCTATGGCATGAAGTGCGCTCAGGTCTTGCTGCACTAGGTCTTCCCAGCGATACTTGGGACGACCAACCGGACGTCGGCCAATTGGTCGTCCGAAGTATGCTCGCCTCACAGCCAGATCCTCTCCCATCCTTTCCACGTGGCCGAACCAACGGAGCCGATGTGCTTTACTTAGCTAGATAAAACTATATTTCCTGACTATATGTAACTTATATTAAATTGACTATCCTTCTTCAGCTGCGTATGAGCTAAGTGGCCAAGCTCTGGTATCGAGTTTTTAAGCCTCTCATAGGCCTCGAATTTGGGCTGCTAATTGACCATTTAATCATAAAGTAAATTACACTGATATTATAAATGATAAAGTTTCTAATTCTAATTCTAATTTGAAGTGGGGGTGATGAGACCTGCACTGACATCCCGCTAGGGGCGTAGGTATAGTGCATTCCCCCCTTACCAGCCTACCCAAGCCAACCGAGCTCCTTGAAATAACGGAGCACAGCCCTGGGTCGCTGGCATACCTGTTCCACCCCTGTTGCGTCAGATGGTCTGTTTGTCTGAAGATTAGTAATGGAAGGCTAATGATAAAGTTTGTGTGATCTCCTCTCTACGCATTACATGTCCATACCACGCTAACCGTCTACTCTTCACTTTCTCTGACACAGGTGCACTTTCAAACTTCCTCTAATATACTAATTTCTTACCTTGTCCATTCTTGTCACTCCACACATCCATCTCAACATTCGCATCTCTGCCGCATGCAATCCTCTCTCATGCACCACTTTCGTCGCCCAACACTCAGATCCATACAATACGACAGGTCTTGAGATCGTTTTGTAAATTTACCTCTTCAGTATAAGCAGAAGTTTCAGATCGCAAGTTGTTCCAGAGACGTCGCCAGTTCATCCAACCAGCGTTTATTCGGCTCGCTATGTCACGATCTATATCGCCGTTGTTTTGGAAGAAAGAGCCAAGGTACAACTAACTTCAAGAATTACTTTTCACTAGAAGGAATTGCAGTGTGCTATGACCACTTTACTGTTACAATTAAACTAAATATCTTAATCGACTATAAAGATACGTTATTAAAGACCAAAAACTTAAAGACCTTCCCACACGACCTTGTATCGTAAGCGTATAAATTATTAGGAAAATGAAATAAGGGACTGAAAATGATTTTAGATATTGCAAAAGACGAAATCAAAGATTAGGGCGGTGAGGGAGCTAAACAGCATATTTTTACATAACTTATAATATCCATCGTAAATGATAGGGCATTTTTAGTTTATGGTATTTGGTATTTTAAGTTTAATGGTATTTTTAGAATCACGATTACTTAATATTCGCTCAATTATGCGCTGTTGTAATTTTTGAAAAATAAAACAGCAGTTTTAATATTAGAAAATAATAATATGTTTTTGAAAGTGATAGAAATGAAAACAAATCTCACTTTTTTGCAGGTACCATTATTACCTAGAATCCTTAGAACTTCTAATTTCAATATTGTTTTGTTGATGTTACTCATATGAATTTATTTCGAGAAAAATCTAGGCGCTTCTCGGAACAATTAGCGCCTTAAAGAAGATTCTTTTTTGTGCCTACTTCACACTAGCGTAATTTTTGAAATCCTTATTGGAAATAAAATACCTAAATAACAGAGACTTGACCTACTTAGTACTTCAGTAGATATTATGTTACCTAATGTTAACATCAATACATACATGTATATATAATAAGCAGCGAACTAGAATAAATAGAATAGTAACTTGGCCGATAAAATGGTTCCACCGCCCACGCGTAAAATACCGCGGTGGGCGGAGCAAAACAGCTACCCGCGCGGCTAGTATCGGTGGCGTGACCTTGATGCGACCAATCGCGTACGAGCTTTGTGTGTGTGTGTGTTTCGTTGGGATAGCAGTATAATTGTGTGCGTAGATGGAATCAAATTCTAAGCGGCAATGGTATCGAGTTACTCTTCCGTTTATTCTAGTTTGCTGATAACACAGTGACAAAATAAGTATCTGTACATAATTACTTTCCAAAAAACTGATAGGGATTAAAGGAAAGTAACAGAATCAAAACAAAAAATTGGAACTTAATTAGGAGCATTGTCAAAACTTTGTTTCGTCAAATCGGTTTAGGAAAAAAACATATGATCAGTTGAAACTCACTTGAATGCTTTAATTTATGTAATAGTTTTATATTATAAATGCAACGTGCGAAAGTTTATGAGTGTATGTGTCTTACTTCTTCACACTTAAACTAGGCTGAACTGATTTACACGAAATTTAGTACAGACATGATTTGGCTATGTAGATAAACGCATTGGCTTCTTTTGACCTGCAGTAACGCGGACGACACCGCAGGGCGTAGTTAGTGTTTACACATCAGAGCAACTTGTGTGTAATCAAAATTAATTAAGAGCTACAGTGTAAACTCCATGTAACGCCACTCGATTTAACGACAAACTCTCTAAAGCATCGAAATCAATTGGCTTGAGTTGGTTTAGCCTGTATTCCATTCAATGATACTCTCTGTATTTAACGACCACTCTCTATAATGCCATAAAAGGCACAGTACCTTTGGTGTCGTTATATAGAGTTTACATTGTATATTAAAATACAGTGTAAACTCCATGTGACGTCACCCGATTTAAAGTGAAGCTTTCTAATGTGTCGAAATCAATTGGCTTTAGTTGGTTTAGCTTGTATTCCATTCAATGATACACTCTCTCCATGTAACGACCACTCTCTATGATGCCATAAAAGGCACAGTCCACTAAGTGTCGTTATATAGAGTTTACACTGTATAACTAATATTGTGTGACTTAAGGCGAAAATAAGGACAAAATTTTGAAATTACAGTTTTACTTTAAAAATATTGAAACAAAATAGATTCAAATGTCGTCTAAGGAACCAATCTAAGAATCTTTGTACTTATTACGGTACCAATCAGACTTCCGAATTAGAAATAAAAGTCGTTCAAAAAATCTATTATTTTTATATTATTAACCAGTTTTTTTCTCATATAAGTCTGATTGGTACACGGAAAAGAAAAAACTGACCGATGGCACGAAACACCTGCATTTTTAAGATTTTTTCTCCTAGGTCATTTTTACACTCCAAAACGGAACAAACGGCATAGCTAAGGAAATACGAATTTGACGTGAGACGAGCAACTCGACGCGATGTTAGAACGCGATTGGGATCAGTTAAGCGTAACAACTCTTAATAGTGGCACGCGTGCCACGCCTACTTAGCACTTCCACTGATTTTTCTTTTCAGTGGATTGGTAGCACAATAAGTATAAATTCTTAAATTGGTTCATTAGACGGACTTTAAGCTATTATTTCGATAATTTATCCTTATTTTCGCCTTAATTATCTTATCTTATTTCTACTTCTCTCAAATAATACTTCTCTTTACTTTGATCAAGTGGAATAATGAAACATTAACTATAAAGAAAACTAAAGTTGCAGTTGCCAGCTAAGAAAATAATTAAAAATAGATAACTAACGCGGCTTTAATAAAACAACAAAAAATCTTTTAAACTACTATTATCATGCAATGAACTTTAATAATAATAATGACACAAATTTGACGACCTCGTTGGCGTAAAGGTTACCATGCCGGTCTGCTAATCAGAAGGTTCCGGGTTCGATTCCCGGTCCGGTCAGCATCTTTGTGCTTAACTAAATTTTTTGGCTGTGGGACTGGGTGTTAATATATATTTATATATAATATGTATGTATGTATATGTAGTATATCAGCTGTGTTAGCAACCATAATACGAGCTAGAAATGGTTCAGTATGGGGCTAACCAGCCGTGTGTGTAAAAAACAAAAAAAACAAGAAAAAAAAAAACGCGGCTTTAACACAACAACAAAAGATCTTTAAAACTACTATTCTCATGCAATGAACTTTAATAATAATAATAGTGAGGACACAAATGTCGCTGGCATGTTTTCTTTGTTCTTGTTTCTTAACAAGAAAAAAAAACATTTAAGTTTCTGAAAATAATTTCGTAAGAGCTTAGTAACTAAGCTCTGATGTCGAAAGTTTTGAAGCCGCCCAACGCGTTGACTTGGCTTAACGACTTGTACTAAGACTAGCAGACGGTACCTACAATTTAACGTGCCATACAAACCACGGTAGCGCCCAGAAAAGGGAATTCATATGAATTCCCTTTTTGAATTCATTTGCAAGTGATCATCTTTTACACGTTTATCCATCCAAAGCCCGTCTGCATCGAGCATTGCTTGACTTTGGTGATCAAATCAGATCACCTTAGTCAGCCGAGCTACAGACGCTACGATGTATAACTAACTTAGTACGTAAGCGAAATTACGAATTATTTATTTACTGACCCACGTTATACAGATGTTTATAACTCAGACTACCAACCAGAGGGTCCCGAGTTCGATTTCCAACACGGCCAACACTTTTGTTGGCTGTCGGTCTGGGTGTTAAATGTACACTGTCATAAAGTATGTTTGTATGTATATGTTGTATATCAGTTGTGTTAGCAACCATAATACATACTAGAAATGGTTTAGTATGGGGCTAACCAGCCGTGTGTGAAATGTGTACTAATACTTATTAATTATTTAATTAGCTGTGAACTGCAACTTTGATGTTATTGAATTAATTATCCTATTTGCTGACAGTTAAAGTTCATATTTGTTCTTGAGGTCCGCTAGAGTTTCTTCTCCACAGTTCTCAGCTGTCTTGCAATGTTCTAGCAGCTTGTTTAGTACTGGAAAAGACAAAAATACATATATATCTATCAAACTCGTTAAAAAAACGCGTCAAAAAGAAAATGTAGCACCTGTATCTCAGCTTACTAAGGTGATCTGACGCGATCATCGAGGTTAAGCTACGGTCGATGCGGACTGTCTTTGGATGGGTGACCATGTACAAGACTAGCAGCCAGGACCTACAATTTAACGTGTCATCCGACCTACGGTAGCGCCCAGATGAAAATACCACTTGAAAAACGCCAGTCTTGTGCATGGTCACCTATCCAAACACTGTCCGCATCGACCGTTGCTTAGCTTCGATGATCATCTTAGCTATCCGAGCTACAGGCACTAAAGATTATCATAATATTTGTTATAAATTTGTTGGCTGTCGGTCTGGGTGTTAAATATGTATCTATATAAGATATGTGTGTATGTATAATATGTAGTATATCAGTTGTGTTAGCAACCATAATACGAACTAGAAATGGTTCAGAATGGAGTTAACCAGCTGTGTGTGAAATGTTTATTTATTTATTTGATTAATAGGCGAGCAGCATTATGCTGATATGCCTATATCATCACACTGCATTGAAATTTATTTTTTAACAGTTCACTTAATGTCCACTGTTCAATGTCAATGTTTAAAGTTCACTATAGTGCACTGATCACAGATTGGCAAGAGATTTTTTGGTTTATTGCAACCAGCTATCAAGTCGGTTTTTAAAGCTGTTCACTGATGTAGCACTGACCACTTCCTCGGGCAACTTATTCCAATATTTATCCTGTATCCAAATATTTATTTATTACTAGCTGACCCGGCAAACGTTGTTTTGCCTCACTTAGGGGTATGAAAAATAGATAGTGTAGCTTATATGACACGTTCGTTACCATAGCAGCGCCATCTATTGATTACTTACTCAACCCAGTCGAAAGGTATCGACATCTGTTAGAATCATTTGGAGTTAACAGATAATTGTGACTGTCAAATAATAACAGAAAATAATTGTCAATAAATGAAAATTGCGACTATAATTTGAGATTTAAACTATCCTACCTCTCAAGTTGGATCGAACTGCACATGGTGTGCGAATTTTATTATAAACGGTTAAGTGGTTTAGGAGTCCATTGAGGACAAACATTGTGACACGAGATTTATTAAGATATGATGTAAAAGGCTTGAAATAGTTCGACACTGGAGTATAGCTTCCAAGGTTAACTTACAAAGTTTATCACCGTCAGATAGGAACATGGCGAGCGCCGAGAATCTCTTCACCCGGCTGAGGGCGAGGAGATAGGCGGAGACGGTCTTCTCGCTATACTTCGGCGGGTTGTGAGCCAGCACACGTATTAGTTGAGACAGCACGTCGCTTTCCAACGCGTTCGCGAATATGGACGGGATTTTAGACGGCTCTATGATCTGCAAATAAGAAAGAAAATTTTGTCTTTTTTAAATATTAGGACACATTCACACACGGCTGGTTAGTCCCATACTGAACCATTTATAGCTCGTATTATGGTTGCTAACACAGCTGATATACTACATACACATACATACTTATTATATAAAAATACATATTTAACACCCAGACCCACAGCCAACAAATTTAGTTAAGCACAAAGATCTTGACCGGGCCGCAAATCGAACCCGGAACCTTCTGATTAGCAGTCCGGCATGGTAACCTTTACGCCAACGAGGTATGTATATTATTATGTAGTATATCAGTTGTGCTAGCAACCATAATACGAACTAGAAATGGTTCAGTGTGGGGTTAACCAGCCGTGTGTGAGATGTGTCCTAATATTTATTTATTATTTATTTACCTTTGCACCAGGTGTCATGGTCAGGTTTTCCTAACATTAAATGTTTTTGGCATGTTTAATTTTTATTATATTTATATGTTTAACAACTTGAATGTGACGAATACTTTAAAAATGTTAACCTTTATCTTTTATTTCACAAACATTCATTTATTTTAACGTTAGAATCTGAGGTTAGGAAATAGTGATAACAATCTAGCGACACAGTTTAAGGGATACAGTAAAGTAACGCATTCTCTATAGATGCTCGATAATTTTAGACTTTATCGTTACTGCCGGTTGATTTAATGACAGTAACATGACAACACATCACTTGTGTTTTATGATACTTCTATTTATTTTTTCTTTAAATTAAATACAGTGTAAACTCTATATAACGACACTGAAGAGACTGTGCATTTTTGGCGTTATAAAGAGTAATCGTTAAATGGAGAGAATGTATCATTGTATGGAATACAAGCTAAATCAACTGGAGCCAATTGATTTCGACGCTATAAAGTATGTCGTTAAATAGAGTGACATTACATGGAGTTTACACTGTATTTTGAGTTCTCTCTTTACTAACTCAGGGTCTCTCAAATATTTTCGGTTATGTTAGCCACTAGGTTAGCCTCTCTGCCCTGCTTTTTATAGACATAGAGAAAGAAAGCAAGGTAGAGATAGTGAAAGAGACAAACATAATAATCGTAACACGGTCTGATAGTAAGAGACCAAAAGGCTTCAATATGCACCATGCAAATATTTTTGCACCAATACATATTTTTTGTATTTATTTGTATAATATTCACGTAACTTACGCTCAAGTATTCGCTCCTAGCGCCATCTTCCTGTAAATACTTCCACTCCGCCATGAACTGCACGCTACTGGCCGGAGGGACCAGACTGGCCACCCTCCCCGGCTTCTCCGGTACCGTCGTATCAGTTATCAGCTTCACTGATTCTGGGCTCGCTGGAATATTGTAAGAAAGAAAGAAAAAAGTTTATACACATACATAATATATAATATTGTACACATACATAATAAGTGGTACATACAATTTTTTTTTTTTTTTTAATATTAGGACACATTCACACACGGCTGGTTAGCCCCATACTGAACCATTTCTAGCTCGTATTATGGTTGCTAACACAACTGATATACTACATATACATACATACATATTATATAAATACATATTTAACACCCAGACCCACAGCCAACAAATTTAGTTAAGCACAAAGATGTTGACCGGGCCGGGAATCGAACCCGGGACCTTCTGATTAGCAGACCGGCATGGTAACCTTTACGCTAACGAGGTCGTAATTATAATATGGGATGTTAATACAAAGTCAGTGCACAAAAGGAGCAGGTTCAGCATAATGCTGGGAGTACACGAGGTACTCCAGCACTGGTTTTCAACCTGCTCCCTCACACATCATAATAATAGACACATTTCGATAAGGATAGTGTAAGACTACACACCCATAATTACAAAATTTGGAAAGTACTCAAATACAATATCTTCTATAACATTTAAACACATAATTATATTATAACAAAAGTATACATAGTATAAAATATACACAAAAACATATAATGGTAGCTATAAGCACAACTTAATTTAAAAATACTTAGCAGAAATGTAATAATAGTAAAAAATATAATAAAAAATAGTATACTTAGATTTAAGTGTTAATGGGAATATTATCTGTACCAATGGGCTTCGAAACTACTGGACCGATTAAAAAATTCACTGTTGAAAAGCTACTTTATCTGTGAGTAATATAAGCTTAATTTTGATGTTGTATACTTATAATCTTCTGACATTTCTTTTAAATATTATTGCCTAGCTGTAAATCATAGTGGGAAATTAACTTATAAATTTACTAATTAATTGACATTTTGCACACCGCATATGCGGTAGCCTACAAGGGACATTTTATATTATTTTCCATGTTTTTATATTACCTGTGGCTATGCAAATATATTATTTCATTTCATAGATCCAACATAAATTTGCACACCCTAACGGGTATAGTATAGAGTACATTAAATTTTGATACCTATGTAACACCTTTCGACCTATACATACCTTGCAAATAAAAACATTTGATTTGATTTGTTTCTCATGGATTATTTTTACGTGACAACGTCTTAAATTAGGTTGCGGCTGGGAGTCACTTATGAAAAAGTGTAACGCCCGGTAACGTTACGATGAGTCACCGAACGAGAGAGAGGCCCGCCGAATGCCTTGCGTCTCTCTCCCATTCAACTATGATCGGTCTGCCGCGTGCGCAGCACGCGGCAGACGTTGTCACGTAAAATCTTCGCCCGTAAAACCGACTTTACAGGCAACCATTTTTTATAGCCAGTCCGAAGCCATACCATACCATTGTAAGTGAGTGTGGATCAGTACCACCCATGGAAATATAATCCTAAAAAAATGTTTTTAAAATGTTAATGTTCGTCCAATATCTACTATATTCCTTACTTACAGCCAGGCCTGGCTTCGTATATATAATGTCTGCTTCTCATTCAATCAGACGGCTCCTGGTTCAATACCAGCCCTACACCAATGACTTGTTTTTCGAGTTATGTGTGGATTTGTACTCGCTTTACGGTGAAGCAAAACATCGTGAGGAAACCGGCATGTTCGAGGACCACAATATCCGAAGACGTGTCATCCGCCAACCCGCACTTGGCCAGCGTGGTAGATTATTGCATATATCTCTCTCCTCGTGAGGGAAGGCCCCGAGTCTCAGCAGTAGGTACGGTATAGTGGGCTGCTTACAATAGCTCAACACTCCAAAACACGTTTTATTTATAGTTATACCGAACAATTTCAGTTCGATTTTGGATAATAATAATAATAAATACCTTTGTTCTGAATCTCTGTTTTGCTACCCTCATTTTCAACCTTACTGCATTCATTATTAGAGTTGTCATGAGAGTTGTCCTCAATCTCTTCTATCTTGAGCCTGGTCGGAGGCTTCTCAGGAGTAGTGTGTCCTAGCTTTATTTCTTGAATAGGCACAGCTTTTAGTGCTCTCTGGAATATGGAAAAAAGTGACTGATAAAATGTAAACACCCTGTTATTGTACTACTAGTTGCGCCCCGCGGGTTAATCCGGGACAAAAGACGTTAATCCGGGATAAAAAGTAGCCATGTGTTAATCCAAGGTCTAACCTATCTTCATGGTAAATCTCATCAAAATGTGTGCCGCCGTTGTAGCATGAAGGAGTAACATAGATTTTGAAGTTATTTGCGTATCCTATTTTTTTTTACACATTCACACACGGCTGGTTAGCTCCATACTGAATCATTTCTAGCCTGTATTATGGTTGCTAATACAACTGATATACTACATATAAATACATACATACATATTATATTAATACATATTTAACACCCAGACCCACGATGTTGACCGGGCCGGGAATTGAACCCGGAACCTTCTGATTAGCAGACCGGCATGGTAACCTTTACGCTAACGAGGTCGTCGAATGGGAACCACAATTGCTTTTGGGACAATAAGTAACCTATGTGTTAATCCAAAGTCTAACCTATCTTCACACCAAATTTCATCGAAATCGGTTGAGCCGTTTGAGTGTGAAGAAGTAACAAACATACACACACTTTCGCATTTATTATATTAGTATGATACGATGAATTTGCAATGTGTTGCTGTTTGTTACTCCTTTAATATGTGACAAAATATGGTCAAGCGCAAACCAAAAATGTGTGAAAAATGTTTACGCAATACCTTAGATCTCAAATGTGGTGGTTTCTTAACAGGTTTCAACACAGTAATATTTTCACCAATACCATTTCTCCAATTTTCGGTGGCTGTTACAAACTTGTTCTCAATTTTGGGCTCGTCCAGCACTTCTATGATCTTTGGTTGAACTTTATTCTTTGGAACTACAGGGTTGGACTCCACTGTAGGTGTCGTTGTGGGTGAGGATTTGGATTTAGCCTGTGGAAAAGATAGAATTAGATCAGATTAGTTTTGTATCACCAGTAATTTTAGTACTAAACAGTGCTACTGTTCAATGTCAATGTTTGAAGTCCACTGGTGCACTGATCACAGGTTAGCAAGAGTTTTTTTTTTGTTTTCTGCAACCAGCTATATAATTAAAATTAAAATAAATATTATTATTATTTTATTTATTTATTTGATTTATAGGCGAGCAGCAAAATGCTGATATGCCTATATCACACTGAGTTGAAATTAAATTTTTAACAGTTCATAAAATGTCCATTGTTCAATGTCAATGTTTAAAGTTCACTAGTGCACTGATCACAGGTTAGCAAGAGATTTTTTGTTTTCTGCAGCCAGCTATCAAGCCGGTTTTTAAAGCTGTTCACTGACGTAGCACTGACTACTTCCTCAGGCAACTTGTTCCAATTGTGAACCACTCTGTTGCTGAGTATATGATGCCCCGTATTAGTGTTGGCAAGATCACGCTGAATTTTCTGGTTATGGCTTCTGCTATTCTCGCAACGATAACAATTTTTAAAGCTGTCTGCTAAATAAGGAAGGTAGAAATTATTATTATAAATAACCAAAATAAAATTACCCCTTTAGTGCCCATCCTAGCTTTGATACTCTCCAGTTGAGCCAAAGCTGCTTTATTCTTGGGTTCCAGCCGCAGCACTTCAGTCAGGTCAGCTGAAGCCGCTCGCAGTGAGCCAAGCTTCTCCCGGGCGGTAGCTCTTCGCTGGAGAGCTTTCACATAGGTAGGGTCGATCTTCAGGGCTTCCGTGCAATCAGACTCAGCTTGGTGGAGACTGGAATTTGGGGTAGGAATGTAAAATTATTTTGACGACCTCGTTGGCGTAAAGGTTACCATGCCGGTCTGCTAATCAGAAGGTTCCGGGTTCGATTCCCGGCCTGGTCAACATCTTTGTGCTTAACTAAATTTGTTGGCTTTGGGTCTGGGTGTTAAATATGTATTTATATATAATATGTATGTTGTGTTAGCAACCATAATACGAGCTAGAAATGGTTCAGTATGGGGCTAACCAGCCGTGTGTGAATGTGTCCTAATATTTATTATTATTATTATTTATTTATTTGATTTATAGGCGAGCAGCATTATGCTGATGTGCCTATATCACACTGAGTTGAAATTTATTTTTTAACAGTTCACATAATGTCCACTGTTCAATGTCAATGTTTAAAGTTCACTAGTGCACTGATCACAGATTAGCAAGAGATTTTTTGGTTTTTCTGCAATCAGTACACCAGTGGACTTTAAACATTGACATTGAAGAATGGACATTTTATGAACTGTTAAAAATTTAATTTCAACTCAGTGTGATATAGGCACATTAGCACATTGCTGCTCGACTATAAATCAAATAAATAAATAAATTATATATATGTTCTAATTATAATTAGTCCATCCCGTCTGTGCTAGCGGGACGCCTAAAATTTACGCGGAGCAAGAGATTTATAACGATAATAAAAGAGAGGGTTATAACAAAGGCATGGGCAAAATTACCATTAACAGGTGACACCATGGGTAAGTAATAATGCTCATAGTCTAACTTTACAAAGTTGTTGGACCACAAATAATTCATAAATTATTTTACTTCTCCGTGGTCCAATTACGTCAAGTTAAAAGTTGATAAGCAAAAAAGGTGGCGTCACCTTTTTCATTCTGATATAAACCGAAGCCCTCCCCTAAAAGCTGGGCTCATTTCCGCAGTTTTTTTCCAGTTTCTTCTCTATCCTTAGTCAAATCCTTGACCTCGCAATAGAACATGACTTTTTACTACAAATTTTATAAACAAATAAATACTGATTTATTTCTTCAAATCTACATCTTTCTCCAAACATCACAAAGAGTATTGGGCAAGTATTGAGAAATGCAGGCTAGCAAGAGAGGCTTTCCCAGTATTAATAAACTGGAGACACTCAGCCAAACTGATAAATCTAAAGTGTGACAAACTATGCCGCATACGCTCATCACAGGTCACACTGCCTTTTTAATAAACATTGTTTTTAATCTTCAGATAACAGATAGTCCTTTGTGCAGAGTATGAAGAAGAAACTGTCACACATCTGCTTCTAGAATGAACAGCGACATCAGTTAGCTTATTAGGTTGCTTCGATTCAGGCTAACAGGCCTAGTGAAGCAACCACTAGATATACTTTAGGTTATAATAAGTTTTTTGGTCAATAAATATTTTTCATTTTCATTTTCCTTTTTTTTTCTCAGATCACCGAGGACGCAACAGGAGGCCTGCGCCGGAGTGAGTGAGCTCCTGGCTTTCTTCGGCGAAATCGGCTGCTTGGAGTACCTGGTCACCAGCTGGCTGCCCAGTATGCAGAATGTCAGCTCAGCAGAAGACCTGACTACGGAAACCATCCCGATCACTGAGTTATCATGTGAGAATTCTAATTTAAACTAACCTGTCTTGCTTGAGATGGCAGAGCCCCCTGTTGGCATAGTAAATGGCATCATCCTTTACCAGCTCAATAGCTCGGTTGTAGCATTTGATTGCTTCATCCCATTTCTCTTGCTTCACAAAGTTGTTGCCCTGAAAATGCAGGATTTCCCTAAATTATTGATAAATTACAGATTAAAGTGAGTAATGCTGTGGAGATCTTTTTAGGGTTCCATACCAGAAGACCCTAATAATAGAAGACTTCTGTTACCAGGCTGAGTCTCAGAAATTGTGATAGGTAGACCAACAGTGATGGGTACCAAAATAATTCTTAGAATTGTTCTTTAGACGGTCTTTAAGCTATTGTTCAATATTTTTCCCTTGTCATCTTCTTAATTATTATTTTCTCCACTTACTCTTTCTTTCTCATATTGTGCCTCCTCCCTAAAATTCTTCATTTTAGCTGCAGCACTCTTCTTGCTGTCCAAAGATGTAGGTCCCTTGTCTTCCATGTCAATGTCTTCACATGCTTTGTCCTGAAATCATCGGAGAAGAATTATCATGTAATTAATGCTTTTATCAAAACATAGTTTTTAAATTGATGGTTTCTTTAACATACCTATTATAGTGGCCACTATAATAGGGATGTTCCACTGGGAGTTTTTTGTGCTGGCGTTTTTGACAATGTCTAGGCCATGTTTTGTTTCTGAGTATATTATGAGTTAATAAACCTATTTATTGTTATTATTGACTATAATTGTTAACATATTTATAATAAAGACTTAATGATTTAGTTTAAGAGACAAAGGAATGGATGGAAACTTCACTTCCATTTTCAATTTTATTAATAAACCATCTGACGCAAGAGGGGTAAAATAATTATGCCAGTGACCCAAAGTCTTATTCTGTTATTTCAAGCGTGGTTGGCTTGGTTAGGCTGGCAAAGGGGTAAAGTACACTACATCCCAAAGACAAGATGCAGGACACATCACCTTCACTTCAAACAAGAATAAGAATGGTCTAGAAAGCATGTGTCCCTGACTGAAAAGCACAAGTAAGACGCGCTGAGGCGCAAAAGCATGAAGCTTATCTTGCCTGGGTTGATGCTCGACACCGCAAAGCAAGGGACATACATCAGAAGAAAAATGCCTTCAATAAGGCTGCTAAGTCCTGCAAGAAGGTCTTGCAGAGGGCTCATTTTGACCACATAAGCTGCATAGGGAATAAAAAGAGTTTCTGAGTAGCGGCGAGTCTGATTTTAAGTAATTTTTTATTGTCTTGTGTCATGTGTCTAAGCATATTATGTTATGTGTATTTCTAACAAATCATGTCATTCAGAGTGGCATTATTGGAATGGATATGATATTATACGACTACGATTTTTAGTCATTTTTTAATGCCATTATATGACAACTCCAAGTCCACAATGTCAATTTAATGTAATGCAATATCACTACTTACTACATCAAAATTCTCCCACGCTTTGTAATCAGACGCAGAGATGCGTTTTTCTGGAGGTTTCTTCACCATCACGGGCTTGTCTTTCTTCACTTTGCTCCGGACTGGGGGCAAATCCTAACCTCAAAAAAATAGGTTTATATGTTAGTCTCACTGAATAACCACATAGCACATTAACACACATAATAACCACACTGCTAGTAGGTACATGCTAGAAATAAGATATTATAGGTAAATGGCGGTTAAAATTTGACAATAATCCCTATGAATGAACTTTTTAACAATGACAATGAAAATTATAAAAATGTATAAGTAAATTAAAAGCAACACATATAAGGAAGTAAAGAGGTGAACCTGCTCAAAGCCCCCGGTGAGGGCAGACTCTTTTCTCTTCATTTCTTTCTCCCAGCTTTGCAGATCCGTGATATAGCTACTCAATGTATTAGCGTTATCACGGACCTGTCTTTGGATTTCAAAAGCTTTATCCATAACTTTTTCGAGTTCTGAATACTGAAATAGTCGTTTCTTCTATCTGTTTGATCAATAAATTAGACTTTTAAAATGTTTGATTCTTTGCTGTTTGTGAGCGGACATGTCAACTGACGTCTGTCATTGTCAGACATTGTCACATCACACAATGTTTCTACATGTAATTTAAACATTCTACGAACTTAAATCATACGAAAATTGGGTCTCAAAGCCTACGCAAGTGCAATAGACACTAGGTATATAATAAAAAAAAAACGAAAATCCTTAAAGTATTAAAAGAAAATAATCATGAAATATCATTATGTTTCGTTTCGACGGAATTACATACCTAGTTCTTCTACCAAAAATATAGGTACCAATTTTGAATTTAGGTATGGCAATGAGAAATGATTACGCTGCGAATTTTAATTTGAAAAGTAATTTGTTTCAACTATTTTTTTTTACTTATCTTATTTAGCTCCTTTTCTATGTAGTCTAGATTCATAATAATATGTATTAATGTCAGGCAACAGAATATTTTTATCACGGTGGCGCCGTCAAGGCGCCGGTGAGAATAGTATTTATTGTCCTATTGACACTGATAGTAAAGGCTTTTATTATTTGGAGTGACGCCTTTTGCGAGACTTGAATTGAATGTTATGTAAGCAAGTCCCGTCAGTTTTAAAGGAAACCTTTGTTAGTTGTGTCTGAATTGCGTTGATATCTATTTCTAATTCAGGTAACTTTTTGTAAATGAACATATTTGTACCTACCTCCTTTTAAAATAATAATTGTGTTATCTTATTTTAATAATTTAACTAGCATCCTGTCCGGGCTTTGCACGAGCTCTAATAATCTGAGGTAGCAAAGAGAAACAAATTATAGTCAATGTGACTTAGATATAATATACCTTCCAAACAGTGAAAGAATTTTTCAAATCGGTCTCGTAGTTTCGGAGCCTATTCGCGTCAAACAAACAAATAATCAAACATTTCCTCTTTCTTAGGGTCCGTACCTAAAAGGTAAAAACGGGACTCTATGACTACTAAGCCCCGCTGTCTGTCTTGTCTGTCTGAAATGAACGCTTTACTTATTTGAAATTCAATTAGTTAAGCTATCACGTACATAGATTTCGCAAGAGTAAACTCGTGACGACCCGAGATCGACCGACGTTGATTGACGAATGTATTGCATCCAAGGGTCAAGTAATACTGCAAGGCCAGAGTTAGTAGGTAGCTCGTTATGGGTGTAATTAAAAATAATGACCTGATTTTAGTGTGCTTACTTAAATTGTATGTTCTTAGCTATCTAGTGAACAGCGAAATTAATATTTTAAAATTCATGTTCATAATTGGTCAATAGTGCGAGTCTGTTACTGTTATAAATTACAACAAAATATCACGAAAATACACATGTATTGTATGGGCTCGCTTTGAATTTATTTTTATTTTTAGTATCTATTGTTAACACTTGTTAACAATCTGTGTACATTTTAGCTTTCTAGCTATCACGGTTAAAAAATACAATCTGGTGACATTATAATATTATTATATTTTTTTATTATTTTTAGTATTGTTGCTATAGCGGCACGGAAAATACATATTATCTTGTGAAAGTTTCAGCTCTCTAGCTATTACGGTTTCTGAGATACAGGCTGGAGACAGACACACAGACAACGGAGTCTTAGTAATAGGGTCCCGTTTTTACCTTTTAGGCACGGAACCCTAAAATATATAAGATTTATTCTAGCTTATAGGAATCTAATTATGTACCGTCCTTTTCTATCTATATCTAAGATTAAGTCAGACTTTAAAACTCTCAATAGGTACCAGATTTTGGCCACTTATTATCGACGATAAAAAATGGTTGCCTGTAAAGTCGGTTTTACGGGCGAAGATTTTACGTGACAACGTCTGCCGCGTGCTGCGCGCGCGGCAGACCGATCATAGTTGAGTGGGAGAGAGACGCAAGGCATTCGGCGGGCCTCTCTCTCGTTCGGTGACTCATCGTAACGTTACCGGGCGTTACACTTTTTCATAAGTGACTCCCAGCCGCAACCTAATTTAAGACGTTGTCACGTCAAAAAATGATCTGTCTCTCTACAATCATAGTTGTATTGTTTGGAATATGATCCTCTCCAAACTATTCACATTAAATCCGGATATCGTTATTAAGATATTTAGAAGTATCTACCTAATATAGTAGATACCTAGAGCCGTTAAGATAGGCGAAGTGCCTTTGAGATAATAGCTCTTGAGATGGTGATCTCATGAACCAGTGCATCCTTAACCAAACCACTTTTAAATGATTGACCATTTATCTAACCTTTTAAAGAAAATTTCGACCGTTTAATCGTATGGATATTTTAGATTTTTTTTTTATATTTCATTTTCTTATCTTATGGGAAGCCGAAAACATTGGGTCTAGAGATTTAAAATTTCTCGCGTTCTTTTTAAAACCTTATTATATAGTTTTCTCACCTTGGCTACAATGGGGTACAGTTAGGTTAAGTGAGATTTGTACCTATTAATAGCCTCGGCAAGCTGCCTCTGTGCTTAATAGAGGACTCTGGGTTCTTCAGAGAAAACCCCCAGATACCTCCTTTTTTACTGTAAATGGGTTTGCGCTTTATCACAATAATCTTTCCACTTGATCCTTATACTGCGCTTCAGTCTTTCCTGGTCATAGCTGGGACCAGGAACGGCTAAAGGGCTTCTGGGTTATTCCTGGTGGATAGTTCAGCAATGGCTGACAGGTCAGCCATTGGTCAGCTAACGACGGCAAAGGTCATGCAACGCCCCATCTCCGAACACCCTCGAGTCTGATGCCTCTTGCGTAAGGGAGGATTAGTTCCAAAGTCTTTATAACCCAGGTTGCAGAGCTTCTTTGTGAGATTTAGGACTGTCCTTAGAAAGTTTTTAACAAAAATAAAGATATACATTTATTATGTAGTGTATAAGAAAAAAAAATGGGTCGACGACATAACAGCTGTCGCGGGTCCAACCTGGACTAGATTGGCACAGGACCGAGACACACGGCATGACAGGAGAGAGGCCTATACCCAGAAGTGGGATAGAATCGGCTGTGGATTATGATGATGATAGGCAAAAATAATTTCGACTTGTCGTTCGAAAAGTCAGCATCTCCTGATGATGCCTTGTGGTTAGGCGAAACACGTGTAGAGTTAAGAATTTCCGAATTGTGATAGGTAACGTTAATCTTAATTAATCTTAGTTAATTTATCTTAGTTAATTTTTCCTTTACTTGTCTTAATTTGGATTTCGGATCACAGCAGAAGTACACTAAATATTTAATTTTGTCTTCTATGGATTTCCGCAAAGTAAAGCCTGAGTCAATAAGTTAAAAATACTTTCATTGGCAAATAAGTAAACACGTGACTCAGACTTAATCATAATTCAATCCTTGCAAAGTCAGGGGCTAATTAACTGCCGTCAGTGGACTGCTCCATTACCTGCCTTATATTAGGAAACATACTCTGCAAAATTTGCCTCGTAGGTGTACCTACTTTGCTGAGTATTTTTGTAATCCATGCATAAGTCACGATTTCTGTTTGAAGTAACTATGTCTGTTTTGAAGGTCAAATGAAGCTCTAGTATTTAAAGTAAACTAGAGGATTTTAAAGGCTTTCTTGAGTTCGTAAACCCACCGCCTTGATTTAGTAAATCCTTCTTCTTCTTTACTTCATCTTGCATCTTCAGTAGATATACGAGTAGTTGTTCCCTTCAAAACATCTATAGAATTGTCATGTCTGTATTAACACCTGCCCTCTTCTTATCACATCCACATTCACTCAATCCATCCAACTTTTCTTATGCTATATCTACCTCTTTCTATGAGTCCATCCACAGTCACACCTAAAAAAACAGTGACGCTTCTTCTGGAGAAGCGTTGAGTGTTGTTGTAGGTAGGTACAGCTGTGCGCCCCTTTCAAACTTCTATAGCATTGGTCATATCTGTTTTCACGTTTGTCCTCTTCATATCACATCCACATTCACTCAATCCATCCATACGTTCCGTAGGGTACCTCGTTCTATCGGTCCATCCACACTGTAACGCTTCTTCTGGAGAAGCGATGAGTATTTCTGTAGATAGGTACAATTCTGCGCCCTTTCCAAACTTCTATAGCATTGGTCATATCTGTTTTCACATTTGTTCTCTTCATATCAAATCCACATTCACTTAATCCATCCATACTTTCCTTACGCTACCTCTTTCTATCAGTCCACCCACAGTTACACTTAAAAATAAAACAGTAACACTTCTTCTGGAGATGCGTTGAATGTATTAGGATGTACATGATATGACTTCAGATCCTATATACCACATTTGTCGTTCTAATATTACTCCAGTCTTGATCATCATTTGCGTTGAGTGTATTAGGATCTACACGATGTGACTTTACATCCCACATTTGTCGTTCTAATATTACTCCAGTTTTGATCATCATTTGCGTTGAGTGTATTAGGATCTACATGATGTGACTTTACATCCCACATTTGTCGTTCTAATATTACTCAAGTCTTGATCATCATTGCTCAGTAGTAAGTACAACAGTAGCTATTATCGATCACTTTTCTCATCAGATCACGACCAATCGATTTTTGGTTAACGAATCGATTTGGCTACGAATAGTCATTTAAGGCGTTTAGCGATGGGTGGGCGGTTAACATGTGCATGGTGCCTATTTTGAGTTACTTGAGATATTTTATGTGTATCTGCGATCTTGTGCTCTTGGCATAAGAGGGCCTATACCCAGCAGTGGGTAGATATAGGCTGATGATGATGATGATGTGATGATGATTTTATGTGTATGGACAGATTTCTGGATAAAACCGTTAGTCATATTATATGGGTTAAAAGATAAAAATGTGTTTTAGGTATTGTAAAATTAAATCAGTGTTGTTTATTGTTAATTATGATGTTTTTTTTTAAGTAATTTGTTGGCGTATTTCTACATATTATGATAAACTTATAAACGTAAATCTGAAGTTGAATTTTCTGGCATGCTGACTTTGGTAAATTTCTATGCGGTTCCTGACCCGTGACGACACTGTCCGTTAGAGAGTCCAATTGACTTTTTATTACATTGGTCATTAAAAAGAAAATCTGAATTTTATAGAAATCTGATGTATTAAAAGTTAAATCAGCTATATAAACTGTAAAAAAAAAAAATGTTATATTTTATATCAATAAATAATCTGTTATATGTCAGTTAACAACTCTACAAGGTAGACATTATTAAGGTTTTTTTTTCAGGTTTAACACATTATTTAACATTTATAAACTCGTCAATGATGATTATAAGCCACTAAATTTGAGTTAAGGCTGTTCGTTAGCATGCCACAAGTGCTCAGATGCCGCTAGATGGCGTTAAATTTTCATAAGTATGTTTTCTTTATCCTAGCGGCTCAAATTATCCCTTTCAGAACTTCTGAATCGTTACGCGAAATCTATTGTTAATGTATTATTTTTAGGGCTCATCACAAAACACCATCTACTAAGGCGTCGGTAGCAAAAGTCAAATAAACCCATATCTACTATCATCTATTCTGTGACGATGCGGCTACACTCACACTAGCATTGACAATTTTTTTTGTCACTTGAACTTCAGCATATTTGAATATGCATGCCAATTTCGAACGCTCAATTGTCGATTATATGGCTCGTTCGTAGAGGAAGCATTTTTGGAACAGGAAATATTTTTATGATTTAAATTGACTATGGTTCAAATCTCATGAATTATTAATTTTGCTATTTTATTTTGTTCGAAACTCTTTTTTTTTAAAGGAATATTATGGGAAAGTCAATATTTTCAATAGGTTTCGTTTTCGTGTATGTTAATATTCATAGTGCATACCTTAAAACCTCAAATGAAATTAAAAAATAAATCTATTGGGTACATGATACGAGTAACAAGAAAAAACTTTTCTCACGAATCATCTAACATATTGCATGAAACAGTTGTATTTTTCGCATGATTCCAAAATGTAAGCCATTTCATTTGGGAAAGTTGCGAATAATATCATATCCGCTATTTTGGCGGACATCCGAATATCATCAAACATAGCTAAGAACATCAAAATCGGTTCATCCGGAATAACAGCTTCAAGTCTAATGATTAGAAAAGTAAATAATTACATATTATCAGGGAATTTATATATAATAGACTATGGATATTATTTTAGCTTCATTTGAAATAAAAAAAAACTATTATTATTATTCTAAGGTAAGAGGCCTGTCGAAATCTTAGTTATTATAAATATACACCTGGCAGTTTACATGTATCGTTGATATAATTATACACTAGTGGCCCGTCCCGGCTTAGCACGGGCATAAAAAAAAATCAATTCTAGGAGATATGTTTGAAAGTCGTTCAGAAGTGTAATATTTTATTCGTTACGAACAAACATTTAAACTTTATCGCATTATAATTTTGACATAGATTAAAGTTTTTTTTTGTATATATGGGTTCCGCTGCTCTCAAGACATACTAAACGACACCCGCCACAACTAACTTTTCTTAGCGCATGCGATGAAACAAATTTTTTACTCTTTTTTATACCTTGTGTTACATTACTGGAGTCTTAATAAGAATTTCTTACCCTTTGCAACAAAATATAATGCCTATGTCATTTGGGGATAATGTAACTTCCCAACGGTGTAAGAATTTTTAATTTTAGTCCAATAGTTTCGGAGCCTATTCGCGTCAAAAAAACATAAAAACATCCAAACAAACAAACAAACAAGCCTTTTGTAATTATGAGATTGTTAAAGATATTGATAGGTAAACAAAAGACGTAGGTATAAAAATTTGATATAATTGGCCAAGTACGAACCGGGCTCGCGCGTGAAGGGTTCCGTACCATTATTAAAATATGGCGAAAAAACATGTTTTTTGTATGGGAACCCCATATCAAACATTCATTTTATTTTGAAAGAAAGAAAGAGAGAAATCATGAAAGAATCTACCAAGTGTCATTGTAAAGATAGAGTAAAAAGAGGTAATACGTAGCTTAATATTCTGTAGAATTCTTTAGTGTCCTGTTATCGTTTTTGATATTGAGCAAAAATACAAAATATAACACGTCTTTTAAGGTACACTTTAAAAACGTGTCATCCACCCTTTATATTTGTATATTTTCTGTTTTTAGTATTTGTTGTTATAGCGTATCTAGTACTTGTATACTCTTGGGTTATAGCGGCAACGGAAACAAATAATTTGTGAAATTTTCAGCTATCAAAGTGTATAAGAAACAGCCTGGTGACAGAAAGACAGACAACGAATATTTTGTAAAAGGCATTCGTTTTTATCTTTTAAGTTCAGAAAAGATCGCAGTAGTATATTAATTTCATTCTTAGGGTACCTAACCCTAAAAATTATTGCTGCAATATAAATACGTTTTTTTAAGTATGTCAAATATGACAAACTGACATTGACATAACTAAATTTCATTCAAATAATCAAACAAAATTATACATATTTTAAATTTTTAATTCTATTACGATACTTAATATAAAAATAGCAATAATTTATTTAAAAATAATAAATAAATTTCATCAAACTCTTTAACAATACTGTTTTTGATCCTGCCATCTATCGGAATTTTGTTGATTTATTACTACGGATGGTAAGCTTGGGTTCATGTTTGGCAGAGAGAATGACACTAACGGAAACGGAAACTAACAATGTATACGTATACATGTCACCAACTTAGCTGTTCAGGTGGCCAAAATTGGAATTACAAGTTCGACAGCACTCTTAGGTGGCAACAAATCTCCACTAGCGACACTGTCAACTGAACAGCTAAGTTGTTGCACTGCACTCATACATGTGTATTTTGCTGGAAAAAATCACGCTGATATATCTGTTTTGCGATAAAAAATGTATAATATTACCTATTTCGCGCCCCAATTAGACCATTTTAAGTTTATGTTAAGTGATTACTATTTAAAAATCTTAGAGGAAATGGTTGCCAGTCTGAGAAGCATTTAGTATGGGGCTCGGAAAGCCTTAACAAACGAAAGCTTTAAATTTTCTGTTTAAAAACCATTAGTTAATAATTAACTTTATATTTTTGTTGGTCAATATCCTGTTTACTCATATATAACATTTGAACGTACAAGGGAAGCAATCATTTCTACACCAAAACTTAATTCAAATGTTTCCGCCAAATGCAAAAATAAGATTCAAAAATAAATTCTAAAAATATCGAACAACACCAGAATACCTGTTCGCATGAGCTTCGGAAGTTTGTTGCCAAGGTGATGTCAATGAACCCTGACCCGAACATAAAAATTAAACCGCCTTTTTATAAAGATGCGCCAGGTAAATAACTAACTAACCGCTTATGAATAAACTTCAAGACAAGTTCGGTAACAGAACAGAGAATACTGATCGAATATTATTCCATTGATGATATGATAAGAGTAGAATCTTAAATTTTTCCATTTAATCGCTAAAAATCATTACCTGTAAAATAAAATTAAATAAGTGCCGACCGTTTAAGGAACAACTCTAAGAATAGGTATTTATATTTATTTTAGTACAAATGAAGAAAAAAACTGGTTTAAAAATTAAATCTTAGATTTTTCTTATATTGTTAAGTCTGTTGTGGTACCTCGACCGTATAACAATGCAGCCTTGTATACATAAACCTATTATACCTATGATACACAAAAAACAAAAAATACCTATACAAAATTGTAAAAACATTGAAATATTTTTTAATCTGCATGCAAGGTGGTAGGTAGTACTTACCAATGCGTAATGCTCGTTTGGATAGTAATGTGGCGTCTCTGTCGCACTTCATCGCCCGCTACCAATCAGAGCGCTTGTCCTGAATCGCGCAAGCGGTATATACAACGCGCGTACGACTGGACCAAGCTACAATGCATAACCGTCGGACGGCTGTCTCCGGACACAACATCTGTCCGGGGGAATATGCCTTTGCAAGATGGAGGCAGACCGTCGTCGCTCCATAGTAACAAAGTATACAAAATCTGACCAAATGCCTAGCTTTAGGGAGCTAAAATAATAACATTATACTCGCACCTACATATATTATACATATTTTGTTGACAGCATAAGTATGGGTTAACCTCCAGGACCTGAAGTCATTGCACACCCGACTGAGCTATCATCGCTTCACTTATTCTTGAAGACTTATAATCAAATCAAAGAATCTTAAGTAAAGAACATCTTGAGTTATAAGCTGTAGAAAAAGTTCTAAAAATTAACCTGGTTATTAAAACCACCCTAAAAAAGTTATGCTCATGTAACTTATACATAACCTTGACTAAAGCAACTACTCTATAACCTTTTACATTTACAAATAGGTAGGCATTTCATGTAAACCACCATCCATCTTTTCATGAATAGATGTTTTTTACACCTTTGGCATTGACACTAATATTTTTGCAAACTATCTACTATACCGTTATGTAAGAAGAAACGCTGTCGCTTGCCATAGGTACTGTATCATGAAGTATCGTATTTCCTATTCATAGGAATATGCTTTCGTCAGGCCATGACTAATCTTTGCACAACTTTTTATCAGTCTTATTTATAAAAAAAAATCTCAGCCGAATTTTATCGTACATTACTCTTCGACTAGTTTTAATCTCGTCTTAATTTCGTTGTTATTAATAAACATAGCATAATGTCGACTTAGCTATACATTTCTTACACTAGCTTGTCCTAAAAGTGGCGTCGTTCTCATTTTAAAATAAAATAAGTTAGTGAATGATAAGAGCGAAAAAAAAGAGTAATATTGAAATATATTTTACACTCATAATTATAATTAGTGTTAGAGTGTAAAATAAATAAATAAATAAACCTTTTTACTAAAAATACAAAGATTAGCTATACTTCTGAAATAAATTATATAAGTATAAATATAAATTATGTAATTTTTATCTCTTTGTACTTTTCAAATAAACGCCGACTTTTAATCTGATTCAAAAATTTTATTAATGACTCTATTCACTAAAAAACATGAAAAATAAGCTAATTCTCCAATTATTAAGTTGTTACAAGTCTACAAATCATCAGTTATTGATTTATAACAACACTAATAAACCTAACTTGCAATCATTGATCATCATTAGGCATGAGATTATATTTTATAATCATTTACATACTCTACTTGATTGGATGCAATTTATTTTTGGATTAGGAAATTGTTTTAAGGCGAAGGGGCAAAATCTTGAATTTACAGTTTTTTCGCTAAAATTGTAAAGGGTAAAAATAGCTAAAAGGCCGTTTAAAGGTTTACTCTACGAATATTAATTACAGATACTTATTTTGGTACCAATGAGCCTTGCGAATTAAAAATAAAATTGAACATAAAAATCTAAATTAACAATTTATTTTTATTTTTTATCCTAAATAGGCCAACGTTTGACCGCAGCTTGCCTGATGTTAAGCTTGGCTGTGGTCTAAGATGTATCACGCTTGCTTAGAAGGAACCTATTTACATTAGATTTGAAGACCCCCAAATTGTACTTTAACCAGGTTCTTTAGGTGGCCTTTAGAATTTTTTTTCGATATGTAGTGAAAAAAACTGTATAATCAAGATTTTGTTTATTTTCGCCTTAATAGTCAAAATTAAAACAATTTTTTGGTTCTTTACTAGTTCACCTCTAGATTATTGATAATTATCTATACATACTTGGCGTACTTGCAATTATCAATAAAATAATAAATTAACTTAGCTTTGAAGAAACACCATGGGCAGTAGAGATTCGAAAAATCCATGAAAAGGGTTTTGCTTCGACTCTTATACTCGTAGTACGGGCTGACAAACTTTGGACATACAAAATTTATTGAAACGAAGTTCCTTACCGCGCGTTGTGAAAGGAGGCTGGACGGAAAAAAAATCTTATGAAAAGTTGTCACGACACTTTTTGCTATAGTAAGCTATTGTAAGCTGTGCGGCGTGTGCATGTTTCTATCTCTCTCTCTCTCTCTCTCTCTCTCTCTCTCTCTCTCTCTCTCTCTCTCTCTCTCTCTCTTATAGATATAAAGCAAGCCAGATATTTTCATTTCTATTTCGCATTGAACAGTATGGTGTCGCGATGATTAGTTTTGTTTAATTTATACAGTTTTTTTGTAAATAATAATAATGAATCCTGATAGTTTTTCTGCACAAGTTCCGAAAATTGCTGATGGAGTTGATGAACTACTAAAGTTACAAACCCCGTTAAAAATAGCAGTGGGGTGTGGAGTAAACTACTAAAGTTTACTCCATACCTTACCGTTATTTTTAACCATGGTAACATTCAACCAATAAATATTTTTTCAGATCTGTGTGGCCCGTCATAAATTCAAACAAATAAGTATTTAATTAATAACATTATCAGTGTTAAGTATCAATTTACTCGACGCAGGTTTTTGAGCGTGATTAATAAAATCTAATTAATTATTTGACAGACGACCGCTCGCTTGTTTCGACAGATAATGATCATGGTTATTGAAAAAAACCCAAGTTTAATGAACTTGTTTGACACAGTTAATTTACTAAATGATAGGTGTTGAACGATAGTTATCGAACATTATTTTTGTTTTGTTTCATATTTATTTATTCATTTAGTATATATAAAATATTCTAAATTTCTACTTTTATTATTAGTACCTGGTTGACAGTAGCCATGTAGCCATGCTTGGTTTTTTTTTACACGCTTTATATTAGTTTCACCTGTATGTTTGAATGTTTGTTTGTATGTAACCGACTTCTTTGGTCGCGATTTTAACCCACTTTAACTTTAACTTTAACGGCCAGATTTCGTTGAAACTTTGTAGATTTATTGAGGACCGATGGCAATACACTAATTTGATAAAATTATTAACCGACTTCTTTGGGCGCGATTTTGACCCACTTAAAACGGCCAGATAAGTGTGTATTTTTTAGTTTTTTTAAACTACTATTATTATATGACATTTCCTAAAAATGATTCCTAGATAGATCAATTTATCGCCCCCGAAATCCCCTATATACTAAATTTCATGAAAATCGTTGGAGCGGATTCCGAGATTACATTTAAAGATATAAGATAAGATAAGATTTTGAATGAATGAAATGTCAAGTGTACAAGTGTGTGTGTGTGTGTGTGTGTGTGTGTGTGTGTAAGTGTAGTGTTTGTGTGTGTGTTTTCTTTGCCGAATTCCCTGTTCCCTAATGACTATGATCTAGCGATTTTCAAACCGAGTGTGAACCGGTTCCTTCTAGGTAAGCGCGCTCCACCGTAGTCCTCAATATCACTTACCATCAGGTGAATTAACGCCTAAGCGGCGGTAAGTAAGACTTGGGTCAATAGGTTATAAATGTTATGTGGTCAAGCGCTGACCTATTTAGAGTAAAACGCATTGCTAAAAAAGAGACTTAATTGCTGTCAAAAAGTATTTTTTAACTTTGAATGAGTTAAAGCTGTGATTATTCGTGCTAAAGATATTTTACATTGAATAACGTATTCTGTTTTTATTGAAAGCTTAATATTTCAAATATGGATGCTTGTGTTTTTTTATCAATATCAGATCTAGAAAAACGTAGAATAATAAAAAAAGCCTTAAGATAATAATATTATTATTATTATACTGTATATTATTTTTAAAAGCTCAAGCGTGGGCTGTTAGCTAATTAAAGTTAGAGAATGCGAATAGAATATTATGAAGGTATTTTCTGATCGTAAATCTTAGGTCAGTTCTATTAAACATTTTATTGCGAATTCTAAACCTATATAATATAATGTATACAATATCTAAGTTTTTACATAGAGATAAACTAAACAAAACTACCTATTTAGTATGAATACCTCGCATCACAGTAATAGAAGTACAGCGGTTGTTTGTATGTCCAAGTGTGTCTGTTAATATGTCATACTGAAACTTTTGTTTTATTTTGATCTAGCTTTATTCCCGCACCCTGTAATATTACCCGCATTTACGGGATTAAAAGTTGCCCATAGGTTACTTTTACTTTTTATCTTAATGATTAACACATATGTGTTAATAATTTTTAATAAGATGTATCTACTCTAGTGCGATAGTGGCTCGGTGGTAAAACGTCTGCTTTTTAATCAGACGGCCCCTGGTTCGTTCCCGGTCTTCCACTATGTACTTTTTTACTAGTTATGTGTGGATTAATATTCGCTTTACAGTTTTGAGGATTGAGTCGCCTCCGTCCGTGGGAGAATACCCCGAATATGTAGCCCCACACGTGATCCTCGGGTGGTGCGAATCAGGCGTCACATACTGGTGGTAGGCTTCGGCCGTGGTTAGTGACCACCCGCCGGACTAAATCACGCCGCCAAGTGGCCTAGCCACGTTCCGGTGTGTAGTCCGGTGACACCGTTCCGAGAGGTCGGGTCAGAACAGTTGCGTGCCACAGTCTGATACCGAACATGAGACACGCTGAGCCACAACATCGGGAGACTAGTCGCGGAGGGTAGCGGGATCCGAGGCACGGTGCACCGCTGGCCGACCGCAGTCAGTAGGGGACCCAATCGTGAGTTCGCCACTCACGTGAGGCTGTCCCGCCAACTCGCGAAAAATCCCGGGAGTGCGTCATCGTGCCGGTTGGCTACCGGAAGAGAGGGCGCGATGAACACTTTCGGGGGGGCTCGGGCGTCCCCGCAGTCTCCAGGCTAGTCCCCCTTCGGTGTGTGTGGTCCTGCTGTGTCTCACTGGTCACACGACGTGAACACCTCGTTCTACTGCCGACCTCTTACCTACCTCAACTTTTAAAATATGAGAAGCAGTAAATGGAAGAAAGCTCCACAGCGGTTTCACTCCCTCTCTTTAAAAGTGCACCTCATAAATATTAGAGGGCTGCACTCTAATATCGTACCTGTCCACTATCACCTCGAGACAGATAAACCGCACCTCCTGTTTCTCACGGAGACGCAGATCAGATGTCCATCCGATGTGTCGTACTTATCTTACCCAGGGTATACCCTGGAGCACAATTTTAAACCACATGCGGGCGTATGCTTATACGCTCGCGATGACATCTGCATTCGGCGTCTCCGGAGATTTGAGGACCCCTGCTTCTCAGTGCTATGGTCACTGGTGGACACAGGCATTGAGAAAATTCTTTATGCCTGTGTGTACCGGTCGCACAGCGGAGATATGGAGACAACTCGGCTAATTGATTACCTCAGCGAGAAGGCGGATGAAGCTCAACAGATGTACCCTTCGGCTCAACTGGTGTTACTAGGGGATTTTAATTGCCATCACCAAGATTGGCTACATCCATACCTGGACACCAATCATGCTGGGAAAGAGACGCGGAAGCTTGCTCTCAGTTTAGGTCTCACCCAGCTTGTCCATGGAGCCACTCGGGTACCAGATGTTGACTCGCACACCCCTTATTGCTTGGACCTTCTGCTGACAACTGATCCGGACAGGTACTCGGTTTCGATTTCATCGCCACTGGGCCGTTCCGATCACTGTTTGGTGAAATCTGTATCCGTTTACTCCCCGCCCGATCCTAGTCCTAAAGGTTCGCGGCGGATGTGGCGATACAAGTCAGCAGATTGGGATGAGATGCGGTCATTTTTTGCATCTTTCCCTTGGCGGCCAGTTTGCTTCTCTTCTAGTGATCCCAGTGTCTGTGCTGATGCCGTAACTGATGTGATACGGAAAGGGATGGAATATTATATTCCATTTTCTGATGTTCCATCGACTGGTAAGACTCGCCCATGGTTTGGACCTGAGTGTGGACGCGCAGAAGCGTGCAAACATCAGGCATACCAAGCCTGGGCTGAAGCTCGACAGCGCAAGGCATCTGATATTCGTGAAAAGAAGAGAACTTTTAATAAGGCCGCCAAGTCCTGCAAGAAGGTCTTACAGAAGGCTCGTTTTGACCATATTGGTCGAATAGGGATCAAACTGGCTTCATACCCGTCGGGTAGTAAAGCGTTTTGGTCCCTAGCTAAAGCGGTTGAAGCGAACTTCTGCCGCCCCTCGTTGCCTCCTTTGCAGAAGCCTGACGGTTCGCTGGCACACACCGCTGAAGAGAAGGCAAACTTGTTTGCATCTCTGTTTGCGGAGTCTTCACGTCTAGATGCTGGTAGCGCGATTCCTCCAGTTATGCCCGGTTGTCCGGTGGTAATGCCAGAAATCCGGATTCGCCAGGCTGAGGTTCGAAGAACGCTGCGCAATCTAGACGTGAATAAGGCCAGTGGACCAGATGGTATTCCTGCTATTGTACTGAGGACATGTGCGCCCGAGTTGTCCCCTATATTGACACGCCTCTTTAGACTCTCTCTTGAGACTGGATTAGTACCGAAGTCCTGGAAACTTGCTAACGTGCAGCCAGTGCCCAAAAAAGGTAGTCGAGCCGACCCTGCCAACTACAGGCCCATTTCGGTCACTTCCGTACTCTGCAAGAGTATGGAACGTGTCTTGAACAACAGGCTCCTGGCGTACCTAGAATCGAACGACCTCCTCAGTGACCGACAATATGGCTTTCGCCGGAACCGGTCAACTGGGGATCTTCTAGTGTACGCCACGCACATCTGGAGTGAGGCCATCGAGAAATTCGGAGAAGCCCTAGCGGTTTCTCTCGATATTTCTAAGGCCTTTGACAGGGTTTGGCACGACGGCCTTATTAGCAAGCTTTCCTCCTTCGGTTTGCCCACTGGTTTTTGTGCGTGGATATCAAACTTTTTGAGGGATCGATCAATTCGAGTAGTCATAGATGGCTGCTCGTCTGATCGAATGGCTATAAATGCCGGTGTCCCTCAAGGTTCAGTGCTCTCTGCAACTCTCTTCTTGCTGCATATTAATGATCTGCTCAAGCCTGGCATCATAGGGTATGCAGATGACAGCACGGTTGTAGAGAGCTATATGTCCAGCGCACGAGCCAGTGCGGCCGATATCCAGTTACTCAGAGAGGGCATGGTCGAGCGCATAAACGACACCTTACAGGCAGTCTCCGATTGGGGCGATGCCAATCTGGTTAAGTTTAATGCTGCTAAGACTCAGGCGTGTCTATTCTCCGCCAAGAAGAGGCCATTTCATCTGGCCCCTACTTTCCGAAATGTATCCGTTCCGATCACAAATCAATTAGAGCTTCTCGGTATCACCTTGACCTCGTCTCTCAATTTTGGTTCATACATTGAATCCAAAGCGCAAGTGGCTGCAAAAAAGCTGGGTATCCTCTCAAAGGTGCGACAGTACTTCAGGCCTGAACAGTTGCTCACCTTGTATAAAGCACAAGTTCGGTCGTGCATGGAGTACTGTTCGCATCTTTGGGATGGTTCTGCCAAATATCAGCTAGAAGCACTTGAGTCCATTGAGAGACGAGCTAAGAAGCTCATCGGCAATTCTTGCGTTGCGAAGGCGAAGCTTCAGAGCCTAGAGCACCGACGCAAGGTTGCTAGTTTGTCGGTTTTTTATCGGATACATTTCGGGGAGTGTGCTATGGAACTTCATAATTTGATTCCACCATCTCCGTTCTACTACAGAACGAGCAGAGAGACAGTGAAGAGACACCGATACAGAGTTGAAGTTCCAAACTTTCGTACAAAACGCTTTGCGTCGACTTTTATTGTTAGGACTGCGAAGCTTTGGAACTCACTACCTGAGTCTCTGTTTCCTGAGAGGTATCATCCGGGGGCCTTCAAAAGTAGAGTTAATAGGTATCTTCTAGGTAAGCGTGCCACACCGTAGACTGCAGTGCAGCTTAACATCAGGCTAACTGTAGTCAAACGCAAACCTATCATGGATAAAAAAAAAAAAAAAAAAAAACAGTCAATGAAAATATCGTGAGAAAACACGTTTGAGGACTGCAATATCCGAAGGTGTGTGTTATCCGCTAACCTGCTCTTGGCTGGCGTGATGGATTATGGGCTATATCTCTCTCCCATTGAGAGAAGGTACCGAGTCCCAACAGTGAGAACATATAATGGGCTGCTTGTGACGTTCTCCTCTTCTCAAGAGATATTGCTTTACTATTACCATTGTATTTAATAAAATTAATGCAAGCGGTGCCGTGCGACATTGCTAGTTTCTGCTTCTTTGATAACGGTCACAAATCAACAATCAATAAGGTAATATAATAGAATACAGATAACTGCATAACTTATATAGTCTGGCCAACGAAACATGACCCTGGAAAAGAGCGGCAAATTTAAAAAATCTGAGTATAGCAACCCCAAAACTAATATGAAATACCTGGAATAAACTAATTTGATCCTTTGAAATTATTTATTTTATTTCGTCTGAATAAAAATGCTTTAAGTACTTTAGGAAGTAATACTTTAGAAATTGTTCAATCAATCTGAATAAAAAAAGCAGTATTCTATAATGTTTTATTCACTGTCATAATTAAAATGTGAATCTAAGACTTAAATTTGAAAAGATTCACCAGTGTCACTAGAATCACAGTTTTATTTATTTATATTTATTAGTTTCCTACTATAATGAAACTTTCCAAATTATTTTCGGTGATCCTGTCCCGATCTTATTTTCATATTCATTTTCAATGTATATAACATTATCAGTCATATTATTCATCCACTTCTCTGGAGTTATGGTTCCAAATGTCTCTTTAATCACTTTTTCTGATTCAACACCGCAAGACAGACAAGGCAATATTTTCACTTAACATTTTGCGTTTACCCAAACTTCATATCAGCTCAATGGCAGAATCCAAATTAAGAAAAACCTGTTAAAGAAAAAATTGTGTTAAAATTACAATGTAACATTTTATGGTATGATAAATAACCAAAATGCATTATTAGGAAGGTGGGTAGGTTTTGACTAATGATAAAAGAATGTGAATCAAAATAAATAATTTTATAATAGATAATTTTGAAATAGATAACTTTATGCAAAAAGATATATAGTAAATACGAATTAAAACAAAGTATCAACTTAGTAGCGTCATACTAACCTACGAAATCAAACACTACATGTAAACAATCTTGTTTTCGTTGAAATTACGCCGAATTTCAATTCTTTTTCTTGTTGTTTTTTATGATACTTTGAGATCATGCGGAACAACAACTCCCGAACTCCACTTTTGATGATATTTTTCATTTTTTGCTGAGTAATTAGTGTTTAACTAAATCATAACAACACGCCATCTTGTTTTGGATATTGACGTTGCCATTATTATAGCATTGCCATATAAAAAGTTTGCAAAAAAATCGAGTCTCATGTTTCGTTTGCCAGACTATAAATATGCATGGACAACCCAAACTGGTTGGTCTTGGGTCGGTCAACGAACTAGAAAAGTTTTGAATCATTGTCATTAAATATTGTAGTCAGAGATCTTACTGATTGATATTCACAGAAGCATGCAGATATTATCTTTTAATTTAAGTACAAAATTTTATTCATCTATATCAATTTGGAAATCATTCAGGCAATATTAAAATGTCAGATTACAATATTATAATGTCAAATACAAATAACTTAAATCTAAATAAATAACCCGCCCCTAATAGTTCCCGGTGCAAAGGTGCTCATCAGACTTGCAGCGTTCCCGCGCTGAATGGCAATCGCTATCCTTTGCACCAGGAAAGATCCGGAGCGGGAGTCACCGGTCGTTTAAGCCTAATTTGGAAACAATCTATAATATTAAAATAAGTCGGGTTTTCCTTCCTGACGCTATAACTACAGAACGCACAAACTGGTTTCCACGGTTCTGCATTCGCTGGAAAGGTCTCGGGCTCCGAGTGGTTTGTAGAAAACAAAATTCAAGAAAAAATCGATTCGACGCGGGTGGAGGAGCCGCGGGCAACAGTTAGCTACCTACAGAATTAAATAAATATTTTTACGTATTAAAAGTTATAATTTTAAAACATATACATACATAAACAGCAGACATTGTGAACACCTGATTTCTCCACTATTGATTTTTGATACTTATAGTTTACTAGCTGACCCGGCAAACTTTGATTTGCCCCACTTAGGGGTACAGCGCTATCTATTGATTACTTACTCAACCCAGTCGAAAGGTATCGACATCTGTTAGAATCATTTGGAGTTAACAGATAATTGTGACTATCAAATAATAACAGCCAATAATTAGCAATAAATTAAAATTGCGACTATAATTTGAGATATAAACTATCCTATCTCTAAAGTTGGATCGAACTGAACATGGTGTGCGAATTTTATTATAATCGGTTAAGTGGTTTATGAGTCCATTGAGGACAAACATTGTGACACGAGATTTATATATATTAAGATTAGTCGCTTTTTAGGTGCTTTTAATTTCTATGACTTGAAACAATAGTCGAAATAAATTTAAAAGTTGACCTTCTAAAATGTCGAAGCTAGTCTTCGATCAAATATTTTGATCGAAGAAGCTAGTACTACTTATCTTGACTAAATCTTAGAACTTCTTTAGGAGAGCTCTTAGCCTATAATCTGTTGATTTGTAAGAATTTGACATTGTTATCTAATGTCAGTCATAACGACGTTTCAAAAACTTGTTTCCCAATGAACTTGAGTTGGGTTGGTTAATTTTTTCTCTATTTTTAAAGTCGCTAGAAAAATGCTGTTTTCTTCTGAACATATTTATTTAAATCGTTTTATACATTAAACAGTTTGTACAACTAAGAACAGTGGGCAATAGTTTAGAATTTAGAATTTCAATAGTCCTAATGTGGCTTGAAACCACTTGACACTAGATCCTGCCCTTAGCACATAAACATAAGTGACCCTTATTAGGTGTCATGTTTTTTTTACTCTAAACCCTACCTTTTAGTTTCATATCAATTAATTAACTGTAAATAAATTGACGACCTCGTTGGCGTAATGGTTACCATGCCAGACTGCCAATCAGAAGGTTCCGGGTTCGAATCCCGGCCCGGTCAACATCTTTGTACTGAACTTAATTTGTTGGCTCTCGGTCTGGGTGTTGAATATGTATCTATATAAATTATGTATGTATGTAATTATGTTGTATATCAGTTGTGTTAGCAACCATAATACGAACTAGAAATGGTTCAGTGTGGGGTTAACCAGCCATGTGTGAAATGTGTCCTGGTAAAAAAAAAACAGTTAATTAATTATGCAGCAAGTAATAAGTATCCTACTAAGGGGGCGTCCATAAATTACGTGAGGTGTTTAAGAGGGGGAGGGGGTCGAGTCAAATCTCATCTAATCTTACGTTCGAGAGAGGGGGAGGGTCTCGGCAAATATCACGCAATTTTTTTTCTGATTGAAACAAAAAAAAATTAAAGGTACTATTTTGGTCCATTTAATCTAGATTGTACATGCATAAGATTTAATCTCAAGCGTAATCGTAATACGATAAAGATCATTCAGTAATTCGTTCAATAGAAAATAATTTCATTCATACTTCGACGAAGAAACTCACATTTTGAAAAATCTCACGTGAGATTGGGAGAGGGGGGAGGGGGTTAAATAAAATCTCACATCTCACCAGGGGAGGGAGGGGCAGAAAATTAAAAAAAACACCTCACGTAATTTATGGACGCCCCCTAATATAATAAATACGAAAGTTTGTGTGTGTATGTGCGTGTAAGTGTGTATGTTTGTTACTTTTTCACGCTCAAACGACTGAACTAATTTTGATGAAATTTACTATGAAGATAGGTTAGACTTTGGATTAACACATAGGCTACTTTTTATCCGGATTAACTTTTTTTGTCGCGGATTAACGCGAGTAACACCGCGAGTCGCAGCTAGTCATTCATTAAATATAATTAATAAGGAGCAATTACAAATGTTTTCCGGTTACAAAGCCTAGTGGCACGCTTCTAATCTGTTTAACACATCACACCTTATAATTAACTTGACGTAGGTTCGAGAACGTACCTACCTACGAGTAGCGTCGGCAAAAAAAATTTACCCTATTTTTTTGGACAAATTTCACACACGGCTGGTCAAACTCATACGATTATGATTATGATTAATACAACTGATATACTACATATACGAATACCTACATACATAAATATTTACATCAATGCATATTTAAAATCCACACCGACTGCTAATTAATTTATTTCACAAACATGTTGACCGTGCCTGGAATCATCTCTCTCAATTTAAAATTACTTTAAGAATTATACAGACTTACTGTCTTACAGACTGGCGGCTTTAGTACGTATTATATTACGTTTTTTGGGAATTTGCGAAAAAAATCGCTTCTACCATTTTGTTTCGAGTCGGCAAACATTTTGTATGGAACAGCTGTATTTTTTCCGCAAATTATCTTGACGTACAGAACCCGTAAAAGTTTTGAATTAGTTACCAATAACCGAATATATACAGAATAAAAATACAAAAAAAAAATATTGCACAAGAATATGCTTCAAATATATACCTACGCGGTGAAAGTCTCCGCTCCCCGAACCAATAACTATAGCTATAAAGTTACTTACAGTACTGCTTGTATACTATTTGTATATTTATTACACATTTTCACGGAGTCGTTTTTTTTCCGACAGTACACATTAAAACCTTAAACGGCGGATCAGTGTTATCACGTGTAATGATCTAACTGCGATGTTATCTTACATTTATCGTGATAACTATTTATTTAACTTTAGATTACGCATTATAATATCGCATCTTCGTGACTTACTCCTTGTTAAATTGTTAAATACACGTCTAAATTTAGGCAGGTTACGAAATTCTGGTAAAATGACATCACCTGCTAAAATCAAACGAAAAAACACCGACATTACATTATTTAAGAATTTCATCACCAATAATTGGTAATAAATAGTATACGTTGGTGCGCCTATAGCTCGGCTAGCTAAGGTGATCTGACGCGATCATCGAAGCTACGAAACGGTCGATGCGGTCAGTCTTAAGCTACTGACCATGCACAAGACTGTCATTTTAAAAAAGGCATTTTTATCCGGGTGCTACCGTGGGTCGGATGACACGTAGAATTGTAGGTCCCGGCTTTCAGTCTTAGTACAAGCAGTCATTAAGCCAAGCCGGGGGCCTTCGAGCGGCTTGAAAACTCTCAACACCTCTTAGTCACTTAGTTCATACGAAGAAGAAGATTACTAATTGAATCCTGATTTGGAGTTTATAAGGAAACCATTATTTAGCGGTATTTTGTATTGATCGTTATTAAACAGGAGTAATTTAAAAATCCGTCCGTTAAACTATTAACGGTGTGTACCTAATATAGTTGTGCACCACAATATCTGAAGACGTGTGTCATCTGTTAACCCGCACTTGTACCGCGGGGTGGACATGTCCTATAGCTTTCTTTGTGAGAGTAATCCCAGAGTCCCAGCCACTGCCGAGTCGGTCTTGGCAACACACCATTTTTTTAAAATATTTTGTTGTTCTCTTTGCTTATCTCAATTTGGTAATTAGATCACAGCGGAAGTACACTAAGTATTATATAATATTTTTCATCTTAGGGTATAAATTATTGTTTTATATATTTCTTTTTATTTATTTTTTTAATATGGTACACATTTCACTCACGGCTGGTTAGCCACATACTAAACCATTTTTAGTTTGTATTATGGTTGTTAACACCACTGATATACTACATAATAATACTTTTCTATATTGTATCAAGTTAGTGACTAACTAGTATTGTCATTACAAAAAAAACACAATCGAAAAGTTAATAAAATTGTTTTAAAAAACAAACAACCGAAGTCAAAAACACAACTAAAAAGGGAAAAATAATTTTAAGCCTAAATCAAATCAAGAATATTTAAATAGAATAGGAGAGTTTATTTCATGTACTTATAAAAAACTATTTGCAATTTTTACTAATCCTGTATTCTTGGAGTCGGTGCCAGCAAAGAAAGACAATTGAAAATAGTTTTTTTTAACAAACATTAATTTGTTCTTATTAGATGGCACCGACTTCAAGAATACAGGATTTCTAAAAATTGCAAATAGTTTTTTATAAGTACATGAAATAAACTCTCCTATTCTATTTATATATTCTTGATTTGATTTAGGCTTAAAATTATTTTTCCCTTTTTAGTTGTGTTTTTGAAGTCGGTTGTTTGTTTTTTAAAACAATTTTATTTTTACATTTTTAGTGGTTGGTAATGATATTTTGTTTAAGTTTTAGCTATGGAGAGCCAAATAAACTTCACGATGATAAAATTTGGCGTGTGCCAGGCAGGCAACCAATTGGGAGCAAATCGAGCTGGATGCGAGCGAGGCGAGCTATACGCGAGCGAAGCGAGCGCGAAAATTTTCACCGTATTTGTTCCAACCGTCTGAGCATAAAGAAGTCCAAAGCAGCACAAATCACATAATGTTTGTTGTGTCAAAACGTACTAGAACAAAGTGCGAGCGAAAAGAGATGAATGCGAGCGAAGCGAGCTATGCGCGAGCGAAGCGAGCGCGAAAATTTTCACCGTATTTGTCCCAACCGTTTGAGCATAAAAAAGTCCAAAGCAGCACAAATTTCATAATGTTTGTTGTGTCAAAACGTACTTGTACCAATTGCGAGAAAAGCGAGCGCGAAAAATTTTCACCGTATTTGTTCGAACCGTTTGAACATAAAGAAGTCCAAAGCAGCACAAATTACAAAATGTTTGTTGTGTCAAAACGTACTAGAACCAAGTGCGAGCAAAAAGGGATGAATGCGAGCGAAGCGAGCTATGCGCGAGCGAAGCAAGCGCGAAAATTTTCACCGTATTTGTTCCAACCGTTTGAGCATAAAGAAGTCCAAAGCAGCACAAATCACATAATGTTTGTTGTGTCAAAACGTACTAGAACCAAGTGCGAGCAAAAAGGGATGAATGCGAGCAAAGCGAGCTATGCGCGAGCGAAGCGAGCGCGAAAATTTTCACCGTATTTGTTCGAACCGTTTGAACATAAAGAAGTCCAAAGCAGCACAAATTACAAAATTTTTGTTGTGTCAAAACGTACTAGAACCAAGTGTGAGCAAAAAGAGGTAGATGCGAGCGAAGCGAGCGCGAAAATTTTCACCGTATTTGTTCCAACCGTTTGAGCATAAAAAAGTCCAAAGCAGCACAAATTACATAATGTTTGTTGTGTCAAAACGTACTAGAACCAATTGCGAGCGAAGCGAACTATGCGCGAACGAAGCGAGCGCGAAAATTTTCACCGTATTTGTTCGAACCGTTTGAAGTCCAAAGTAGCACAAATTATATAATATTTGGAGTGTCATAAGCCCAGAACATCCTGGGGGAAATTCGAACGAAGCGGGATAACTCCTAGCGAAGCGAGCGCGTAAACATTTTCCTTATCCGTTCGTGGGTCTTGTTTATTAATATACCAAATTGTACAGTTCCTTCTTCCACTAAGTATGACCCAAGTGGCCAAGCTCTGGCGTCGAGAGTTTTTCAAGCCCCTGATTTAGTTTGACCCCTGCTTGTACTAAGAGTAGTGGTCCAGGCCCAACAAATTAACGTGTTATCCGAAGCACAGTAACGCCCAGACGAAAATATCAATTTTTTTTATGGAAGTCTTGTGCATGATCACCCATCCAAAGACTGGCCGCATGGGCCGTTGCTAAGCCTCGATGTTCGCGTCAGATAACTTTTGTTAGCCAGACTATAAGCTGCCGATTTTATGAGCGAAATCTGTATTGCCGTATGAGCGCGAAGAAGTAAAATAGGTTATCGAGTTATTTGGGCTTCCCACGGGAATAGCAATGACTTTTAAGATAAAAAGTAACCTTGGTGTTATACAAGGTCTAGTCTACCCCCTATATCAAATTTTAGCGAAATCAGTGTGTCATGTGTTATTTGGTGCATCCCACGGGAACAATAATTATTTTCGGGATAAAAAGTAGCCTATGTGTAAACACATAGTCTAACCTATCTTCATTCCAAATTTCATCAATGTCAGTACAACCGTTCGAGCGTGAAGAAGTTAAAAAGATTTATATGTTATTTGGTGCATCCCACGGGAATAGTATTTATTTTCGGGATAAAAATTAGCGTATGTGTATATAGCATAGTCTTACCTATTTTCTTCTCAAATTTCATGAATATCAGTACAGCCAAACGAGCGTGAATCTCTCTTCATGCGTAAAAATAACCTAACTTTTTAGGTTTTTCTTCGATTTCCCTAGGAGTCCATCATCAGAACCAGTTTTGGTGACAATGGGACCAATTCAGAACCATACTCTTTCAATTAAAAAAATAATTTTGAGAATCGATCCACAAATGGCTGAGAAATCGGTGAACATACATAAAAAAAAAAAAATACATACACGTCGAATATATAACCTCCTCCTTTTTGAAGTCGGTTAAAAAAAAAAAATACATACACGTCGAATATATAACCTCCTCCTTTTTGAAGTCGGTTAAAAATTAACTTCGATTGCAATTTCCAGCCAGTCAACCTTCACCCCGCGTCAACCCGAATGAATAAGCCAAGTATCTATTAGCAGTATTGTCTACGAATGACGCGATCATCAGACAAAACTAACAAATAAGTGCTAAGTTTTTTATAATACTGCTTATAAAATGATAGAAAAACTATCATAGAAATGTTGTAAAGATTTCCGGCTCTAATTGGCTTGGGATTGGCTTAAGAGAAAACTTTTTTTAAGCTTTTCTTTAATAATATACCTACATAAATACTTGTAATAAAGACATTTTTTAATCCGCAAATACTTGCAAACTTACACAGTAAGAATAGGTTTTCGCTTTGTATGATCAATAATTATAACAAGGCATGCTGCATTTTAGGTCATAAGAATAATGCTCCAAAAATCTACTCTAAAGCCAAATCTTTGTGCTAAACTAAATTAGTTGGTTGTCATTCTGGGTGTTAAATATGTGAAATTGACGACCTCGTTGGCGTAATGGTTACCATGGCGGACTGCCAATCAGAAGGTTCCGGGTTCGATTCCCGGCCCGGCCAACATCTTTGTGCTTAACCAAATTTGTTGGCTGTGGGTCTGGGTGGTAAATATGTATCTATATAAAGTATCTATATAAAATATGTAGGTATGTATATGTAGTATGTCAGATGTGTTAGCAACCATAATACGAACTAGAAATGGTTCAGTATGGGGTTAACCAGCCGTGAATGAAAAAAAAACAAATAGTCTATTACAAGTGGTTCTCCACATTTCTTACGCAAGAACCTAAAAGTGAGTCTGTCGCCGATTATTAGCTTTCTAACTCGATGATGTATGCAATTATCGGGTCTTTTATGCCGACAACAGTATAGGACAGACTCAGGCCTAAGATACAATATCAGGTCAGGTCAAATAGATCTTTCGTAACAAGAGCCTGAAAGATCTGAATATCTGCTGTTGAAAGTTTCTTGAACTATTGTTTTTGTAGAAGTTGGTAGTCCAGCTGCGAGATGGGTTGACGACATCACTAAAGTCGCCGGTCCTGGACGAGGACTGCACAAGATTGACCCTTTTTATCCCAGCAGTGACATAAAAAGGCTGTGGATGATTCAATTCAATTTCAATTATTAAATATCTTTATTATCATAATTTTTACAAAATAGTTACGTACATGACTCCTAGTACGTAGCAAGCATGAAAATGAAAAAAAATGACATTCTTGAGTCCAAAAAAGACTCATTAAGAACTTATTTATAGTCAGTTTGGAACATACACAAAATAAGAGGAGCATTCAACATTTTGGTAAAACCTTTAAAGTGAGATAGAAAAGGCTATGGATGATGGTGATGATTGTTTTTATAAAGATTTAAAAGTATTGTTTCAGAAGGATTTGCTCAGATCTTTTTCTCTCATTTAATGAAGGGACTTTTGTCCTATAATATTCCATTTAGACCTATAAACCTATCTATTACTAGCAGCCAGTCCCAGCTTCGCACGGGCTATAAAATAATCCAAGTTGTAAAGAGAAACAAAACATAGATGTTACTCGGGGATAATGTAGGTTCCTTATTAGGTAGGTTATTATTCTTATTCTTTATTGAAGGCGGTCAGACATGCGCTGAAAACCCACTGGAAGCGTTTAGCTACAGGTTTTGCGTATTTGTGCCCTACCAGCCTATTCAAGCCATCAAAGCTCCTTGAAGTAATTCAACACGGTGCTGGGTCGCTGGTATATCTGTTCCACTGTCATTACTTTAGATGTTTTGGAACATTACTTAGGACGAGACTTTCTAGTAATGCGTTGTGTTTGATGAAGATTGCCGTGCTTGTCAATTATTGGGACTTTACGCAATTTTCTGTTTTTGAAATCACACCCAAACACACACACAGAAGACTGTCTAGTCTATCAATTCACAATTCTACTAATATAATAAATGCGGACGTTTGTGTGTGTGTATGTTTCTTACTTCTTCACGCTCAAACGGCTGAACTGATTTTGATGAAATTTGGAATGAAGATAGATTAAATCTTGGATTAACTCATAGGCTACTTTTTATACCGGATTAAATTCTTTTGTCCCGGATTAACGCGAGCAACATCGTGGGGCGCAGCTAGTGAACCTTAAGTTCATATAAGCGACCAAAACTTAGATATGATTACCAAAAAAAAAAAAAATACGCCAACGAATATACTCCTAAACTACGCTGACCGCTTTTTAACATAAATAAAGTTTTATTTAAATATCTTATTAAGTTATAAAGTTTTGAAGTAATTTATGTGAACCAATTATATTTACGCGGTTCCTTTTACAGAATTGTTGTGGGAGGCATTTTTATTGCAACTACTGGTAAATGCCTTCTAAGTCAAATGTAATTGTGCAGAAATGTATGAATGTTCATCAAAATAATTCAAGGCCATATAGAAGAAGCCTTCGACTGGCCTCTAAATTAAGGCTGTATGAGAAGCAAAATAGCATATTTAAAAAAATCTTTCAAATTCATGTAAAAGATAAAGCTAGGACTTTTCCAGTATTTTTATCTTTGATTTGATTTTCATGAACGCTAGACTTTCAAAACACATAGCATACCATAAGCAACCCGCTATACGTTCACACTGGGACTATATAGCGGAGACTCAGGGCTTTCTCTCACGAGGAGAGATATAAGTTATAATCCACCAGGCTAGCCATGTGTGGGTAGGCGAATGAGACACATTTTCGGATATTGTGGCCCTCAAAATTTACAGTTTCTCACGATGTTTTCCTTCACCGTAAAGCGAGTGCCTATTCTCACATAGTCAGAAAAACAAGTCATTGGTGTAGGGCCGGAATCGAACCGGGGACCGTCTAGTTGAAGACGTTTCCCCACCGAGTCACAGTCGCATTAAACTCTATTTTTTGAAAACACGATTACGTACAATTTGCTGAATAGAATTTTTAATTCACGACTTAAAATTAAAAATGTAGTGCTTCTAAAAGTAATAGTCAGGAGAGGAAGAGGAAGACCTAGAAGAACTTTTTTAGACCAAATTAAAGAGAAGGCAAAAGTCATATAGGGAGGTCTAGGATTTGGCTGAAGATAGAAACTAACTGGAAAAAACTCCACGGACAAGAAGCCCATCCTTTAAATATTGGATGAATGAATGAACTGAAAGTAATAAAGGTATAACAACAAATCTTACTTCTTATTGTAGACAATGCTGCCTATTATCTAGAATCGTTAGAACTTATAATTTCAATATTGTTAATTTTTATTGTTGAATTTATTTCGAGAATATCTACTGCCTAATATCAGGCGTTTTGCTCAAATAGTTATATGTACGGCGCGGCTGAGTTCGGTTCAATAATTTACTTAGCAGACCATTCTTTTGATCTTGTCATAATGAAAACCTACAACTTTTGATAAGTCCTAAATCAAACGTCCCTTACTAATTCAATTGATCTGTCCACGATTTCGGATCACAATAAAAAGAATTTGACTGTACCATTGATCAGAATTTTACTATTAGTAATTAAGTATCTAACGCATATCAGCCTCTTGAACTTGCGTCTAGTGATGCATCTTCACAAACTTGACTACAGCTTTGTTAAATTCACATGTGATCTGTTTTCGACTTTATTGACTACGGAATAAGGACTGTCTAAATTTGAGCGGGTAAGAGAATAACGGTAAAAGTAAGTTTGTAAAAATTTAGAAGCACGTTTTTAGGACCACTTTAGTTGAGGTATAAAAGCAAAACTTTGGCTTACTGACGCAGAAGTGTGTGTGGAGTTACATATAACACGAGTCCCATAAGGGGATAGGATTAGAGGGCACAAAAATGAAATTGGTAATTTTTCTTTGAGTTTTATTTCTGAGTTATAGCAGTGAAAAACGTTAGTGTGTTTTCTAAAGTGCGTGTGTTTTGGGAAATATTGTTCGCATTTCTTTCTTACTTTGTAATAGAAGTGTTTTTATATGAGGCCTTAAATTATTTTTTGATTATTTTTAAAAGAGTATTGTAACTTTTGTATCTTGCAAAAATCATCTCTAGTGTCAATAGTTATATAGTTTGGCGTTATAATGTAAGACAAAAAATTCAAACTTTGGTAACGCCACTAGTTAAATAATCATAATTTTGACCGACTCATTTACTTGGTAGTTTCCACCACTTTAATAATTAATTCATTAAAAAAACGTAACTTATATCCTGTTTAGTACCATTTAAGTAAAAAAAACGTCAAGCTAAAGACTAATAACATTATCAAAGTCAAAGTCTGACTCAAGTCCTACACAAGTCATTCAATAAGATAACGCCACTTAAAAATAAATAGTCAAAACCAGGTCATAAAAAATAATAACAACAAGGCTAAACAATAACCATGGTAATCAAAACAATCCCATTGAAATAACAATACACATTAAAGTTGCAATCAAAACAGATTAGAGCTAGCTTAATTCGGATCTTCTTTAGAATTAATTGGAGTAGTGACATTAAAATAAAATAGATGAACGTGAGTATTAGTTTGATTAAGGTTGTAGCTTAGCTATTTGACGTAAACAATACGAAGAATTTATCATCATTCTATCTGTAACAAATATTAAAAAGAGTAAAAGTTTAATTGTTTGTTTGAAATGAATATAGTAGTGTTAGTACCAATAAAAACTATTTACGTCTAGGTTATGTTAGATTTGCTATTAAAAACTGCTTGGTTAAAGTCGTATAGCAAAATAAAAAACCGATTAAAAAAATGCTTGCAACCCGCGTTTTCAAAAACTGACAGTGCTTATAAGATCTTTTCTTTTAAACGATGAGGTTGAATGAAAAAAAAAACACCTATGTAAAGTACATGTAGATAAAAAGATTGGAGCTATCACCTTATTGTATTGTTACGATTCCATAAATATTATTTAGCAAAATTCATTATATTTAGGCGGCCATAAGATGGAAAGATAGACGGGCGGACAGAAGTTTCGTTTATTTTTGTTTATCATAAGTTGAAAAATGTGCTAATTGAATGATACAAAGCTAAAACCTGTCAGAATCATTTGCAAAACGTTAACACAATCTGACAAAAATAGAATAAAACAAAAACTCGCGAAACTAACATTTTGTCAAAGGTGTCGGTTACCGCTTTTTCTGTTACACCACCCATATGATTAATGGTAGAAGAAACGCAAAAAATAGATTCATAAAAAACACTTTCCAAAAAAACGTTCAAGAGAAACACAAAAAAGCTTCAGATGAAACGGATGCTTCTCACAGGGTGTGGAATAACCTAATGACCTAATACTAACAAACCTTGAACAAGTAAAGACATGTAAAGATCTGTTTGTGTGTATCTACCCTTCCTAGTTTCTAGTTAGTTTCTTCTTCTAGGTAGTAAAAGACGCGGATAATAAATGAATAGATAGTACATAATTATGTGGTCAGACGCGAACCTATAACAGATAATAAAAAGCACAGTTTATCGTAAACAAAAAGAAGAAATTCAACTAATTTTGGTAGAGTGATTGTGAAAAACGATAGCTAGTATATGTATCTATAACGATAACTAGTAGCGTCTAGTATGGAATAACTGGCTTTTAGGGAGGCTGCCGAAACACACCGTTAAGTGCTTGGCGATATATTTAAAAACTTGAGGGTGATTGCCAGCCAGACAAGCATTAGAGTGTTCCGTTACTATTCTGATTTAGGGGAAGACTACATTTTAATGTTCTTATTATTATTTTATATTAATATTTAAGTTCTTATTATTATTTAACGCAATAGCGTTAAACTTCTCATAATGCTGTTTTTATTTTTGTTCTTATGATATTTAAAAGTTAACTTTATTCATTCCAGGTTGTAATAGCCGCTTTTATAGCGGTGTGCGGAGCAGCTAAGCTCGACCGCACCTACTTGCCTCCTGCATCAGCAGACTCTGCTGGTGGAAGCTCAGACTCCCTTCAAACTCCTCTTATCAAAAGCTCTGAACAAGCTGGCGTAGATCCCTCAGGCGCCTTACCTACTGGTAGCTACGCCAACAACTTTGAAGGAGTGGTTGTGGATGCAGCTGGAGCTGGTACCAGGGCCTCTCCTGAAGGAGACCTGTCCGGACTCGGTGGTCCTAGAGACTCGTACGGATCTGAAAATTCAAAAGTAGGTGACGCGGCATTCAGAGGGTCTATTGCCGGTTTTCGCAGCACACCTTTCGGATTTAACGGCCAAGCTATTGAAAATGGGCATCACGTTTCTGGAATAAATAAAAATACACAAAACAATGGAGCCGAGCAGAATTTTGGATCTTTCGAGAACAAATCCGAAAGGCCCCAAGCGTTCAAAGATCGCAATTCGAACATTATCAGCTATGCTAATGACGTTAGTTTGGACAACTACAGCTATGGCTTTGAGACTGACAACGGTATCGCCATAGGTGAGAATGGAGTAGCTAAAGATGGAATCCAAGCTCAAGGAGGCTACTCCTACAAAGGTGATGATGGTCAAGTTTATAAAGTAACCTACGTGGCTGATGAAGGAGGCTATCGTCCCCAGGGAGACCATTTGCCCACTCCACCACCAATTCCAAAAGAAATTCTGGCGTCTCTGGAACAGAATGCTAAAGAAGAGGCGGCGGGGCTAGTTGATGACGGTAAGCTAAATTTTTGATTTATTTATAGTAGATAAAACAAACAAACGAATATGGATATATTTTTATCGTAATAAAAAAAAATAAACATCTATATATTTTTTTATAATAAAACAAAATTTACATATTTTTTATTTTCTAAAATACTAACTTGATATTTAGTAAATATTGCAGTAAAACGCGATAATAATCGTCATTAATAAATATACATAATAACTGATGCTCAATTCTGTTTTGAATTATATTTTTATACCGATATTATCGTGACTAACTTTAAAGTTCACGCCAATTAGACTGCCTAGATCACAAGTAGTATATCTATTACTACTTCAGAATTGTGATGTTTTCTTATTTAACAAAAATCTTGATTTGATACTGAATTTTTTGCTAAATTATCTCATTCGCATACTTATTTGCATAAACAAGAATTGATAAAAAAGTGTGACCATAAAATTTTACAACCACAAAGAAAAATAAACTTAGTAACTGTATGTTCCTTAATACCACCATAACTAAATATTTTATGCGTATCTCATGAAGTTTTTGAACTTTTGCATAACATGACAAATTCGTGTTTAGAAACGGTTATGCTCTTATTAGGTTTGTGAGTCACTAGTTTCGTTTGCTGCTCGTATTGAAATATCAATGACTATTGTACGGCGGCTCCGGCAAAGAGCACTTTCATTCACAAAATAGTCACCGTCACCAATGGGGCTAAGCCTTATTGTGAGCTGTGATAAATGTATCGTTGACTGATACGTCGTTTGCTCAATAACTTTGACGGATTGCTCTAAACTTTCGTTTTATTTACAGGCTCGTACGATCCTCAGAAGTACAATACGGAAGGTGATTACACACATCATAATAGTGGCAATATTCAATACAATGGTGCACAATTGCCTCAGGTTGCAAATCGACCTGAATCGGATGCAACAGCAAGCAATACGTTTATAAATCAGGACAATCAAGCTTTTAGCAAGCCAGGGCAGTTTGGCAATGCAGCTCAGAACACTAAACCTAACTTCAATGGACAGTCGAGTAACTATGGCCAATCAAACCAGTTTTCATCCAACTTTGGAACAAACCAAATTGGTTTTAATGGTTCTCCACAGAAGGAATCTAGTCAAGCTTTGAATGGACAACAAGCAAGTTCAGGTTATAACTATGGGCAAAATTCCGGTAGCCAATATGGCAATTCACAGTTTGCTTTTGGCCAAAGCCAAAGCTCTCACTTTGGGACTCAAAACGACCAACACACACCAGCTGCGCAATTTGGAACTCAATCTTCTCAATCGGCATTCCAAACTACCCAACAGCAATCAAAGCCGCAATTCGGCCAGTTTTCATATGGTGCTCAGTCAAACCAACAGTCAGGATTTAACCAATTCAATGGACAGTCAAACTCAGAGCTATCTCAATCTGGATCTGCATTTGGAACTCAAAATAATAAACCCGCTTTCGGCTCAACTTCATCATTCAACACTCAGCAATCTCAGTCTGATAACCAAGAAATTAGACCTCAGGGTTCCATCAATAATGAATACTTGCCGCCTTTTAACTATAACAACAGACCATCGTATAAACCTCAAGCAAATGGAGTCTCTTCGTCTCAAGGTGCAGATAAAAATCAAGCTGGTAATGTGGTGTCCCATGGGCAAAACCAAGGGTCAGCTCAAGGTGCCATTGGCTCTTCGTTTTCTTCCACCAACCAAGGTGGATATAAACCTCTAGCAACTCAGTCGTTCAATGGCTTCCAAAATCAACCTTCTCGACCAAATCAGTTTAATTACAACAACGGTCAGTTCCAATCCAATGGGCAAGCAACTGCTTCACAAAATAACGAAGCTCCGGTTTCTGGAGCTCCTGTTACAGTCAGGCCTACCTCTACTCCTAATCTGGAGCTATCAACACCTTTTGAATCTAACGAAAAACCTGCTTTCTCCCAAAACTCGCAGTATGACAGCCAGACCACCTTAAACTTTGGACAATCAGTAAGCAACCAAATGCAGCCACAAATTGGATTCCAAAACAACGAAGCTGATTCTCGTCCCCAAGGATCTTCTCAGTTTGATTCATCATCGCCTGCCCCTACCGCTATTTCAACTACTCTCCAACCTTCAACTGATACAGTCAAACCCTATCCACAGCAAAATTTCATCAGCCAAAACCAGCAAAACACCGGTTATTATTCAACTCAAAAGCCTTCGTTCAGTCAAAATTCAGACGATTCATACTATTACAATCAGCCTTCAAAGCCTTTTGGAACTCCCACTCGACCTCACGGATCACGTTTCCCATCTAATGGAGCAATCCCCACTCAAAGTAACCAATTTTTCAACCAACAATCATCACAGACTAATTTTAACCAGTTTTCTAGTTCAATTGCCTCTGTATCACCTACGCTACCTTCTCAAGTAACGCAAACGCAGGGCAGCTTTTCTAACTACAATGGTATAACTCAAGCCGAAATATCGCCATTCCCATCTGTTTCTCCAACTACTGCTAGTCAGTATGACACAACACAACCTGACCGTTTTGGTACTAAGCCTAGTGTACCATCGTTCCCTTCCAAGCCTATCACTACTTTTGGTCAGACTCCATCTAATACGTTTACTCAATCGCAGACCCAATCCAGTCAAATACCTTCAAATTATAACGGCCAAGTTGCTAGTCAGTCGTTCCCATCAAAACCTTCAACTTTTGGACAGTCTAAACCTTCAACTATTGGACAATCTTCTACTACTTTTACCCAAAATCAATTCACACAAAGTTCAACCAACAATGATCAACCACAGGGACAGACAGTGGGTCAAGACCAGGCAACTTTAACTCAGCAATATAATGGCACTCTATACGAATACAACAAACCTCCCGAAGTTTTACCAGCTTCCGAAGAATCTGACAGCTCATCAAGCCAAAGCACTCAAACTGATTCGTCATCTAAACCAGAAAACCAAGAATCTGACGGCCAAGATATGAAACCCCAAATTGTAACACAACAGTCGTCATTCGGACAAAATTCTTTAGTTTCTCAGCCTCAGCAATCTATTGTGAGCCAGGACAACAAACCTCATTTTGGATCACAAACATACAAACCTTTTGGTAATCGCCCATCTGGTCCCTACCAATTTGCTCAAAATACTCAATCTAACTTTGGACAACAGAATCAAGGTTCGAAACCAGGCCTAGTAAACAAACCTAACCAATCCAGCTTTTCGTCAATGAGTCAATTTAGTCAGACTGCTACAAGTTTTGGATCTAAACCTCAATTGGGATCTCAACCGACCAAGCCTTTGGGTAGTATTTCTGGTACATCTCAGTACGGTCAAAACACGCAGCAGCAACAAACACAGGGTGCACAATACGGTGTCCAACCTATAAAGCCTATTGGTGGAACTCAAACAACATCGCTGTTTGCCCAAAACACCCAAAATACTTTTGGTACTCAACCTTCCAAGCCTCAATTCGACAGTACGCCTTTTGGAACTAAGCCAAGCTCGCAAGGACAAGCTTTTGAAAACACTGGCTTATCTCAAACTCCTGGACCGGTTCAGCCAATTGGACTTAACAATCAGGAGCATCATGGATATCCTTCATCGAAGCCTCAAATCGGTTCTCAGTTACATTTCCCAGATGATTTCGTTCAAAACTCTCAACACTATTTCGGTTCCGGCCAAAGCAATTCGCAATCCTCTACAGTTGCCAATGTTGTTGCATCAGCGATCCCTGGCTCGCCACAGTCTCTTAAACCTCAGTTCAGCAACCAAAACCAACAATCATTCCAACACTCTACTTTTGGCCAACAGTCTTACCAAAGCAATCAATTTGGTCAATCGGCTAAGCCTCAATTCGGAGCTCAAGCACAGTATGGTCAAAATCAGAATGCAGGAATCAATTCTTTTGGTAGTGGATCCAGCCAGGCTCTATCTGGATCAAATAGTGCCCAAGCAACCAGCTCTGCTGTAAATCAGCCTTTGCCTGTCCAAGGTTACAAGCCATTTGAATCTCCTATCCCTTCTCAGACTTTCCAGACTCAGAACAAGCCTCAATTTGACCAAGCTTCTCAAACGCCCCAAGGTGTTAGCTCAACCATTTCTCCACCACAGTTGAATACACAAGGTTTTGGCAACTCAGAAAGCCAAGGGCATAGCCAGTCCCAAGTTCCTTGTTGTAAAAGTACTTCGGGATCTGCAATTGTCCCTCTGAACGTAGGCAAACCTAGTCAAAACTTTGCCCAAACTCAAAGTCAGTTCTCAGGTTTCCAAGGGGCTCAGGGTTTCAATACTCAAAGTCTAGCAGGTAAGGGTGAACAGTTCGGTGGTCCAAGACAACCTCCCAGCTTCGATGCTCAAACTGGTTATCATTACTGAGGTGCCATAAAAATACAGACTCAAAAGTGAAGTGACGGTGGAAAGCTTATTTGTAAAGTTATGTGATTTTTTACAACATTGTAAAGAGCAAGAAATGAATAAAAGCTGTTGCTTTTGTCATTGTGATTTGTTGAAATAAATTATTATTTTGTACATAATGTAAAACGTGTTTTTTTTTGTTATTTCCTACTAGCCCCTTATATTTATAAAATAGCCTAGACTTAACTTAGTGATAAAATAGCCTAGAGTATACTCGTATTTTGAAGGTAAAATATTGCTAGAATTGTGTGTTTCTTAATTATTAGGTTTAATACCTTAATCATTATATTAATAATATAAACGTACACAAATTATTTTATAGTTCTGGAAAATGTATTGATCGCAGATCATTGTTTAGAAGCAGGTACTTAACCTTTTAGTTACGTCGAATTTTATTGACAATTAGTAAAACAACAGTCAGTCCATTTAATGATATTTTACGAGTAAGTATTACCAATTTTAGAGTCTTAAAAACCCATAATATATTTCATAGATATCACTGGCTGTGTCTCCCGGTGTTACCCGCGTTAATCCGGGACAAAAGAAGTTAATCTGGGATAAAACGTAGTATGTGTTAATCCAAAGTCTAAACTATCTTCACACCAAATTTCGTCAAAATCGATTCAGCCATTTTAGTGTGAAGAAGTAACATACAAACTTTCGCAATAATAATATTAGTAGGATTTTCTAAAAAATACATTTACGGGTTTGCCTGTCGTAGGATGATTTTGAAACCTAAAGTATGCAGTATTAAGATGAATCCTTCATCGTATTTAAAAGTTTAACTGGTTGCGTCCCGCGGCTTTATTTAAAAAATAAAAATATTTTTACGCGTTAATCCACATTGTACGCTATCTCCATACCAAGTTTAATCGAAGTCTGCTCAGCCTTTGGTATGCTGTTCTTGATGCTATACTGTTATAATTAAAGTGATGGTAAAAAACAAGTTTCTTCAATATTTTTTGTTCTTTATAATAATTGGCCAAGTGTGAGTCACGCTCGCACATGAAGGGTTCCGTACCATTATATTGAATAAATGGCTGTTTGTTTATGAATCCCCATTAAATACTTATGCTTTTATTATTTTATAATTTATCTTAAATAAGTACATAATTAAATATTTTGTGAATATTTAAAGGGTCTACCAAATGTCGTTATAAAGATCGAGTAAAAATTTCAAAAAAAAAAATTTAAAAATAGGAGTTTTATTATTTCGAAAGATTTATACATTCATTTATATTCTCTGAAACTTTTAAGCTACGAGTACTATCTGTTTCTGTTATTGATATCTAGCAAAAAATACGAAAAAAAACACATATATACACCATTTAATATACAATATTTTTTAAATTTTAGATTTTATTGTTATAGCGGCACGAGAAATACATAACTTGTGAAAATTTTAGATTCTAGCTATCACGGCTTCTGAGATACAGCCTAGAGACAGACAGACTGACATCTGAAGCTTAAAAATAAGGTCCCTGTTTTTACCTTTTAGGTACGGAACCCTAAAAAAGCAGAAAAAGAATGTCGAAAGCTCTATCTAAAAGCCATTTATTTCATCCTCAAAGAACATCGACCCCGGATCATCAAACTGTATTTTTTACGATTCTTATTAACTTAATACGACGGTGTTATTAAATTTTGAAGATTTTTACTTCTTCCTTTATAAACTTTTATGACTCATTTGTTATATAGGAAGAATAAAGTACCTAAGTGTTTTTTTTTTTTGAATGATTATAAAAGATAAATAATATTAGAATAATATTTTTTTTTACTAGTGTTGTTTGCTGAAAAATATACGTATTTAATTTAATACATATTTACCGATATAATGCATACACAAAATTACAAAAGTAAGAGACACAATACTAAAGGACTTAAAAGCTACAGACTGCCTTAACCGGCGAAATTATCGCTGAAAGCCATCTCTTCCAGGCAACCAAATAAATTACAGAACAAATAAAATACAAGACAGATGAGACGTTAATAAGTGTAAATAAATACATATAACATTATGTATATAGTATTTTAATTTTATGTCTCAATTGTATAAATACAGTGTAAACTCCATATAATGACACTGAAGGGACTGTGCATTTTATGGCGCTCTAGAGAGTGGTCGTTAAATGAAGAGAACGTATCATTGTATGGAATACAAGCTAAACTAACTAAAGCCAATAATTGATTTCGACGCAATAGAGAATTTGTCGTTAAATCGAGTTTACATGGAGTTTACACTGTATTATAATAAGACTATTCTTATGTTATATAAATATATTTTCCTGTGCAATAAAAAAGGTTTTTTTACACTGTACAGAGCAGGATAGATACATCCATAAATAGGTTAGTCAGATATAAAGATAAACTATTTATTGAATAAATTAGATTATCTATTTAGTAAAATAAACTTTAAAAACTTTTATTACATACATAAATTAAATGAACAACCAAAAAATGCCCTACGCAGTAGACCCACTGGATTTTAACAGCAAATACGAGTTGAACTTTGGCCTAAACTTTTATTCGCTTATAACGCCTGATAAAAATCACATAATGCAAATAAGTGTATCTAAGCACAATGCTATGATTTTTTACTTCTCAGGCATTTGACCAGTATGTAGCAGCCATACCAGGTGGTAAAAACTGGATGCTGTTTTTTAATCAGATGGCCCAATGATTTGTTTTTCAAGTTATGTGTGGATTTGCACTCGCTTTACGATGAAGGAAAACATCGTGGGGTAACCGACATGATCTACAATTTAACGTGTCATCCGACCCACGGTAGCACCCTGATAAAAATGTCATATGAAAAACGACAGTCTTGTGCATGCTCACCCATCCAAACACCGTCCGCATCTACCGTTGCTTAGCTTCGATGATCAGGTCAGATCACTTAAGCTAGCCGAGCTATACAGGTGATACTTATAACATTAAAAAAAAAGGTTCACGGTCATATTCCCACAGAGAGTCTAGGCCTTGTACAGTCTGCAGACTTTGAAAAATGATTTGCTAGCTCCAAAAATAGCGTGGTTCTGTCTAATCTACTTTTTACATTGTTTGATTATGACACTAGTACCTAATGACGATTAATAGAGGTACCGAGTGAAGGTAATGTATGAATACTAATGATCTGATATATGTATACACGCCTAAGTTAGGAGCGCTATTGTATTATGGTGGCGATTCAGCGGCACACACGACTAAACTAAATTTAAAGAAGCCCCGTCTCTTTTCATCTTAGGTGGCCAGAAAGAGACGGCACGTTCTGAACCACACACAAAACAACTGAAATCACGTCAAATATGAAAAATGTAAACGATTTTAGAGCGCACCCAATTGTATCAGCTCTAAATCTAACGTGTTTGACGTGATTTTAGATGTTTTGTCTATGGTTTAAATCGGGCCATCTCTTTTTGGTCATTTATGACGAAAAGAGACAGAGCTACTTTAAATTTAGTTTAGTCGTGTGTGCCGCTGAATCGCCACCAGTGTTTAGCCACACCATACATATTTGAGCGAAGTGCCTGTAGCACAGCAGTGTATTAATCACGAAATAAATTCATTACTTCTTCTTCCTTGCCTTATCCCACTAGGTGGGGTCGGCACAACAAATTTTCTTCTTCCACTGTCCTGTATCAGCCGTCGTCTCCACACTCACTCCTTTATCTCTCATATCCTCATTCACACACTCCATCCAAGTCTTCTTCGGGCGGCCTCTTGCCCTTCTTCCTTGCACTACCATTTCCATACATCTCCTACTAACATGCGTCTCTTCTCTACGCATCACATGTCCATACTACGATATAAATTCATATAAAAACAACAATTTATTAAGAGTATGGAAAGTATAAGCTCTAACGGTTCTAGTTGATACCATTACCTCCATTACCTTCAAAAAGAGTAAGCTTAGTTGTAATATCTTTATTAATTACAGAAGCACAACATGTTAAAATTTGAATACGAGTGATTTTACGTAGTCGTGTTTTGAAGCGAATGATTCTTAACACTAAATTAAAGCTAATAAAACTGATTTTTTTTTTACAAAAAACACGTTTATTTTATACGTACCTTCCTTATTTTTTTTTTCTTAGTATTTGTTATTATAGCGGCACGGGAAATACATATCTCGTGATAGTTTCAGCTTTCTAGCTATTACGGTTTCTGAGATACAGCCTGGAGACAGACAGACAGCGGAGGCTTAGTAATAGGGTCCCGTTTTTACCTTTTAAGTACGGAACCCTAAAAATTGAACCTCAAGATACAGGCAAAGGTTACGTCATATTATTTTCCTTCATCATAGGTTTTTACACCAGTTACGTTTTGTGCGTTTTTATTCGTATCTTGACACAAATTATAGCAGATTAAAAGGATCCCGCTTTTTCATCTATTTATTTATGTAGCAATACTTGTCCGCTTCAAAAGATCTCGCTAAGTGTTTACGTTCGTTAAATTAATTCTTATATTGCATTTAATTACTACAAGATCACGGATCTGGTACTTAGCATGTGTGGTTTTAATTGAAACGTGCTTTTGTATGAGGCAATGTTGAAAAAAAAGTTTTTGTATTTTTTTAGGTTTTCTTTTTCGAAGGTTTTCCTTTTTAGGATCCGGTATATTTTTATTAATTTACAGATTTGAGCTCTGAGTGTGTTTTATACAATTCCAATTAAAAATGGACATTGCTTGGAAAAAAAGTACTATCTTGGAACGTACTGAAATAATGCATAAACATCTTAGAAACAACGTACTTTTCACAGTTATACTTTGTCAAGGAATATCAAATCAAAACAAAAATCAAAATGTTTTTATTCAAATTCACATGTACAATACAATATTTTTCACTAACCCTCAAACTGAACGCATTCGCGCCCGTGCCATGGAGGCTAGTGCCTTCCAGTGACCTAGAACTTAGAATGGGTCCCAAGATAGAAATAATAATTTACCAATTAGTGTTCTGTTTTTTTTTATATTTATAAGAAAGTTATTGGTTTGTCATTGCTATAAATAACACGAATTTCTTAAATTATAAAATAAGTAGAATACGAAATGAATATGATTAAGAATGTTATTGACATGTAATTGTTAGGTATAAGAATTTGCCAAATGATAAAAACCGTAGTATGTGACATGAATATGTCGTAATTAAACTGAGATTTTATTTGAATTTAGAACATTTCAGTTATTAAAATTTTATTATTTTAAACTGACAATTAATAATATTATAATGTAAGGTACACATTACGTTTCGTAATTTTATTTAGCAGAGAGAGAAGTATTAAACATAGATATACTAAATATATGGAAATGACAATTCTTTTATCCATACAACATAAATCATGGATGTGACATCTCAATATACTGATGACACCATTCCCCCAGGTCTGTGTTTAAACCACTGGCAACTATTGCTACTGCCAATTATATTAGTAACTATAATTACTAGGAATAAAAACAATAATTAATGTGCTGAGTGTAGTGACAGAAAATATAGTCTAAATTCTTATTCATTATAGGCTGTGCCCCGAGCTTAAAAGTAGCCTATGCGTTTATCTAGACTATATCCTTACCAAATTTTATCAAAATCAGTTCAGCCGTTTCAGCGTGAGGAAGAAAATTAACAAACATTCACATTTACATAAAAACTTACGCATTTATAACATTAGTTAACAGTTTATCTTAAATATGTTATATAAATAATAAGTTATGTAAAGTCTTTTGAAAAGTATTGATACTGTACTTTAAGTAATTTTTCAACTGACCATACCTTTTTTTCTCTAAACAATTTTAACCGAAAGCAAACTCATATATCATAAAATAACCAAACAAGGCTCTTAATTATATGTAATCCAACTATGAAAACCGCGTAGAAATCTATTAATAAGTTTCGTATTAGATAGACATCATGGGCAGTGACAGCAGTTGCTAATGGCTTAATTACCAGACTTGAGAGGCTGGTTATAAGTCTACATCAAACACATACATTACATGTACATTCATTTTCATTCAGAAGCAGCCCACCATACGTTCCCACTGCTGGGACTCGGGGCCTTCTCTCACGAAGAGAGAGTTATAGGCTATAACCCACCACGCTGGCCAAGTGCGGGTTGGCGGGTGACACACGTCTTCGGATATTGTGGTCCTCAAACATGCCGGTTTCCTCACGATGTTTTCCTTCACTGTAAAGCGAGTGCAAATCCACACATAACTTGAAAAACAAGTCATTGGTGTACGGCCGGGATCGAACCAGGGGCCGTCTGATTGAAAAGCAGACGTTATTACCACCGAGCCACACTCGCTTTTTTATCTACATGTACAATCTACGTCAATCTTGTTCATGTCTACACACATTAAACAAAAAAAAACTTGCAAAATTCTTAAGCCGAGCCCTTGAAAAGTCAATTAGTGTTTCTCTATGACAGTTATGGGCACCATAATTGAAGTATGTTTTTTACTTATAGCCAAAGATAATTAGAAATAGATGGTAAATCCATTTAAAATTAAGTATATATGTGGAAGAAAAAATAATAAAAAAAAATATTTTTCTTTCTGATATTTTGTGTTAGGTTCATTCATTTAATTGTGTGGTCATCATAGAAAAAAATCATGTTTGATGTATATTACTAAAAATAATAAAAATAATATATACAAAAACTTAAATAATACATAACATATTTACTCAATTATAAACATACTTGATGATACCAACTGTATTTTTAGATTATAAGATTGATAGTATTGTAACAAAAAAGTCACACTTCATTAACATTATAAAAAGTCTTTAAAACTAGTTTTTGTAAATTTTTGTTTTAACTATACATGTGAGTAATATCGGCTATTTTTTATTTTTATTTTTTATTTTATATATGTGGAATGAAATTCATTAATGTAGCGCCCGTAGCTCGGCTAGCTAAGGTGATCTGGCGCGATCATCGGAGCTAAGCGTTCATGTTAAGCACGTCAATGCAGACAGTATTTGGATGGGTGACCACGCACACTACTGTCACTTTTAAAGTAGCATTTTCCTCTGGGCGTTATCATGGGTCGGATGACACGTTAAATTGTAGGTCCTGGCTGTTACTTCGGCGGCTTGAAAACTCTTGACGCCAGAGCTTGGCCACTAAGCTCTTACGAAGAAGAAGCAGAAAAACGTTTTTATATATTTTCAGTGATCACAGATAATTTGTTAAGTTTTGTTTGAAAGAAAATTATTTATTGTGACATATTAAAACACAGGACAAAATATAATAATTTAAATAGTACACATAATAAACTTTAATTAGTCACAACACAGCCTCAACTCAGCATAATGCTGGTTGCTGGAGAGCAACCGACGCTGGTCTTCCGTTGAGGCTGGCTGTGACGTCACGAACGATACACTAAGAAAAAGTACACGCATTTACATATCTTCTTATATATAAAATTTCCGTGTCACAGTGTTTGTTACCGTACTCCTCCGAAACGGCTTGACCGATTTTTTCCAAATTTTATTTGCGTATTCAGTAGGTCTGAGAATCGGCTACTGTATATTTAGAAATAATTATTAAGGCAAAACAACGTTTGCCGGGTCAGCTAGTAATATATATAAATTTCGTGTCATAATGTTTGTCCTCAATGGACTCCTAAGCCACTTAACCGATTATAATAAAATTCGCACACCATGTGCAGTTCGATCCAACTTGAGAGATAGGATAGTTTAAATCTCAAATTATAGTCGCAATTTTAATTTATTGCTAATTATTGTCTGTTATTATTTGACAGTCACAATTATCTGTTAACTCCAAATGATTCTAACAGATGTCGACCTTTCGACTGGGTTGAGTAAGTAATCAATAGATGGCGCTGTACCCATAAGTGAGGCAAAACAACGTTTGCCGGGTCAGCTAGTTATATTATAAGGATATACAAATAAAACCGGAATATATAAGGGAACATAGAAGTAGATAGATAAAATGCAACAAATAGATATAATAGAGGACAACACGAAAATACAAAAACACAAAATGAAGAATGAAATTATCATGATTAAAGAATAAATAAAACCAAGTACTATTAGTTTCTCGGCTGGCATTTTAGGTACTCTTCCCACTGACACTGGTTTTTTAGTTTATTATATATATTACTTTACACTTACAAAACTAAAAGTATATTATATTATATACTTTTAGTTTTGTAAGTGGTTTAGTTTTTAATTTTATAATTTATTGTAAATTAGTTTTAATATAATATATGTAAATAATCAAAAGTATATATTAATTAAACTAGTTGTCGTTTACAATATAACGAATTAAATGGCGTTGGTGTCAGCAACTAGTAGTGCCTCCCGTTTTTGGTGCTCAAAAATAGTGGTTTTTCATTATTAGCTTTATTAGCTGTAGCGAGTGGTTAGCAATCGGTGCGGAACAGTTACAGTTAAAAATGAAACCGTTCCATTAATAGAGCCACTCATATACAAGGCGCTTCTTAATAGTTTGATAATATTAAACAATCTTTATACATATTATATTCTTCTAAGTCGTGACGCTCTTGACAGAGCCGCGGGGATCGTCTTGGAGGATCACTGGGAGTGAGGATATTGGTGGCGATTCAGCGGTACACACGACTAAACTAAATTTAAAGAAACCCCGTCTCTTTTCATCTTAGGTGGCCAGAAAGAGACGGCACGTTCTGCATCACAGACAAAGCGACTAAAATCACGTCAAATATGGAATGTGCAGGCAGTTTTAGAGGTGATACAAGTGAGTGCGTTCTAAAGTCGCCTATATTTTCTAGCTAATTATTAAGTTATTTAACATCTTTCAGTCTGTGTTCTCAGCCCATATGTCTCATGCGAGTCTATTAGTTAAAAACCAATCTCACGAAGTCGTGTGGAGCATGACCCGTGTTGAAGCTTATTGATTTTAAGCAATATTCCAGACAAATGATTGGCCAAGCGTGACGCCTCTATACGAGAGAAGGTTCTGTACATCTTCTAGAAACACGCTTCTTTATTTCGTTCTAAGGGGTCTCCTACAAAAAATCAGCAATTTCGGAGTTTCTCAAATCTAACTACGTACTAAATATGAAAGCTACTATTTTTAAATTCAAGCACCTAATTCTTCATTTCAATCAGTACAAAAATATCATCACAGTATTTATGATTTGTATGATGAAACAAATCATAAATACTGTGATGATATTTTTGTAATACCCAATAAGAAATAAAATATGTTGTTTATAAATTGATTGCATCGAATTTAGGTACATAATATAGAATTTAGGTAGCGCCTGTAGCTCGGCTAGCTAAGGTGATTTGACGTGATCATCGAAGCTAAGCAACGGTCGATGCAGACGGTGTTTGGATGGGTGACCATGCACGAGACTGTCGTTTTACAAATTACATTTTCATCTGGGCACTACCGTGGGTCGGATGATACGAAATATGCCTCGGCTGTTAGTCTTAGTACAAGCAGTCGTTAAGCCAAGTCAGAGGCCTTCGGGCGGCTTGAAAACTCTCGACACCAGAGCTTGGCTACGTAGCTCATACGAAGAAGAAGATATGCCATACAAATTTGATCGAAGCACTTGAAGCCAGGCAGAATAAAAAATTAGCAGTATTGTAACAAAAAGCTCCAACTATTCCAGATAATAACACATGACCAACAAAAAAAAAGATTTATGTTAATTTCTTTATTACTTTCAGAGGCGCAACTAAAAATAAAACTATCGAGCTAATTATAATACGTGATTGTTTTTTGGAACTTCAATGATTGGTTGGTTACAATGATAATTCATTAGCTAATAAATTTCGTTTTTAATAGCTATAATAAGCTAATAAAAACGAAACAACGCACCCCTATAATTAATGTAGGATTTTACAGAATATCCTGAACCACAATATCCAAATACCTGTGTCATCCGTCAACTCGTATTTGGTCAGCGTGGTAGATTATGTCCTGCCTCTTCTCGTTAAAGAAAGCCCCGAGTCCCAGCAGTGGGAACTTATAGTGGGCTGCTTATTCTTAGTCATTTTAATACGTTTTGTAAAAATTACTATCAATGCTTGGTTTTTACAAATAAAACGGCGGAATGCAATCCGATTTAACATAAAACAAGTCATAAACCTTTGAAGAGGCATCACAGATACTTTACTAATGCTTTTTAGGTTTAACAAATTATTGAATTCGCTATAAAATTTAAGTTTGACAAACGCGATGTCCTTTGATGCGAAATTAGACATCAAATGGCTTATTGTGTTAATCAGTTCTGTTATAAAGTAGTTGTATGATTTCTTGCAAGTACTGGTTGCAAAACATGTAATTAAAATAAGATTCTATTATTATTTCTATAACAAACACACACAAGAAACATTCCATTATTAAATCATTCTCATGCAGCACCATTCAACATACATCTTATCTTAATATATATAAATCTCGTGTCACAATGTTTGTCCTCAATGGACTCCTAAACCACTTAACCGATTATAATAAAATTCGCACACCATGAGCAGTTCGATTCAACTTGAGAGATAGGATAGTTTAAATCTCAAATTATAGTCGCAATTTTAATTTATTGCTAATTATTGTCTGTTATTATTTGACAGTCATAATTATCTGTTAACTCCAAATGATTCAGGGAGACGGCTAGGAGGCACCGCTATACAGTTGAAGTTCCAAAAATCCGCACGAAGCGTTTCGCTTCCTCATCTTGTGCGGACCATTAAACTGTGGAACTCATTGCCGGAATCCCTGTTCCCTCTGAACTATAGCCCCACTGTCTTCAAGGCGAGAGTGAATCGGTTTCTTCCAGGCAATCGCGCTCCACCCTAGATCGCAACATCACTTAACATCAGGTGAGTTTCGATCAAGCACTTGCCTATCCATCATAAAAAAAAACTAACAGATGTTGATACCTTTCGACTGGGTTGAGTAAGTAATCAATAGATGGCGCTGTACCCCTACGTGAGGTGAACAACGTTTGCCAGGTCAGCTATTAATACATATAGGTTCACTTACCCTAAAACAATCAACATACACACATACACACACACACTACATATTATTGATACACTATTTGTTGCCATATTGACGTAATGATGGGTTGCAGATCACAGCGGAAGTACACTAAATATTTAATTTTGTCTTCTATTCACTATTTATTAGTTTTTTTATTACACTATTTGTATGTGTGTTTGAGACTCGTTGATGCTTAAACCGCTGAATCTATTTAGATGAAATGCGTTGTTTGGGTCTTTTACTTTTTCTTGCACGCCTCATTTTTAGCTCAGCATACATTACGATCCTTTCGGCCAATCTCTTTCAGTTCTTTAGTTCTATATTAACTTATTTCAACAAAATTAGGCCAGGCCTGTGTATATATAAAAATATATATATCTTATCACGGTTTCTCTTGCCAATGAAAATTACTCATGAAACCCTAACCTGGCCAAAAAAATCGACAAGCCTCCATCTAATTTGATACATCCCTGAAGGAGATCACTCACACATACAACCATTAATTGGGCTATCAACGATATCGATCGCGATCAACGATCAAGATGCGTTAGGCAACACACACACACACACACACACTTACACCGGACCATCTTCAGTCAAAGTACGGGCATTGAATATGTATCAGTTACAACAGTAAAGGTTATACCGTGATCTGACGACGAGTGAGCGAATTCACTTCATATAAATAGAATGGGCTGAAACGAATCGGTACATTCAGACATCATCCAGAGTTATAACAACAGCTTTGAAGATGAAGCTGGTATGTTCACTTTTTTATTTATTATTATAATATTAATAATAATTTTTAATTCGAATTTCCAAGATCCATATCAAATTCTAATAAACAGTTTTCCATTCAATAAGGGGCTTCTTTAATTTACGTGAGGTGTTTAAGGAGGGATGGGGGTCGAGTCAAATCTCGACCGAAACCCCCCCAACGTAAGATTAGATGATCTTACGTTGGGGAGAGGGGGGTCTCGGCAAATACCACACAATTTTTTTCTCATCGAAACAAAAACAAAATTATACTATTTTGGTTTATTTAATCCAGATTGTACATGCTAAAGATTTAATCTTGAGCGTAATCGCGTAATACAATTCAAGTTCATTATTTTTTTTTTCTTTTTATTATAATAATCCAATGCGCTTACGTTAGAAACCCACATTTTGAAAAATCTCACGTGAGATTGGGGGATGGGGGAGGGGTTTGAATAAAATCTCACGACATCTCACCAGGGGGGGGAGGTACAGAAAAATTAAAAAAACACCTCACGTAATTTATGGACGCCACCTATAAATTTTACTAAATAAAGCGCATAAAAGTAATTAAAATCACAAATAAAAATTAGAATTTAAATATAAAAGTCACACTCATGTACAAACCATACTTCAATAGCCGCCTCATTAATATGATTTATATAGTACAATTATAAATATATCATTAACTATTAAATTGTGTACACCTAAACTTAAGAATAGCCATTTAAAATTTTTAGAAGCTTGCTTGGTCAAAGTGAAAACTTCAAAGGAAACTTGGTCGGAAAATTGCAATTAACGTGCCTAATTTTACAGGCATGTCTAGTGAGCTATTAAAATTATTTGTTTTAAGTGAATACTTCCATGAAAATATTTTATAAATACAAGATAAAACTTGGAAAACCTTTTCAATAACTTTTAACTTAAATGACCGAATTTCACGACTTTTAAAAAATATATTTCTTTCAGGCAAAATATAATTTATTTGTAACAGCCTCTTTTGTCACAAAAAAATCTTTTGAGGCAAATATACAACTGTCAGAAATGTTCTTTACCAATATTCAATAATGAGTTTACAAAAATAATGTTTACTTTTCTTTAATGACTCAATCACTCTGTAACATAAATTATGGAATAATTACCATAACATACAAAACAAAATACATTTTATTGTGAAGTGTCACTAAAATAATGATGTTTGTGGTTTTGAAAAGTTACAAATGTAAAGCTAGGTCTTATTATTATTAATGTTTTTAATTGTATTTGTCTTGTGCAAGGTCAATGTCATATTTTACTTCCAGTGATTCGAAAAGGTAGGATTAACAGTGTTTCCGACTACATAATCTTTTTTTTATCATCTAAGTTCACTGAGCATCCGCAAACTCAAGGTTTTAATTACTTTACGACTCCAAATAACGATTCAAAATCGAATACGCTACAATTAGTTCGATCAAAAATTGCTGTGGCATATTCAAAATGAGAATCATCGGTAATTAGGTGCAGCTAAATTACAAATTGGATCGGAATAATCGTGACCGAATAAATGTACATCCTATTTTGTATACCGTCCTGTTTGTTTATTTGATTGAAAAAAGAAAAGATACTGATCATGCGCTGGCAAAAAAAACTAGCTTTAGTAAAAATATTTTTTTTGTTTTTTTTTTCAGCTCGTAGTACTATCATTGATAGCTTGCGGCTATGCGGCTAAATTGGACAGGACCTACCTCCCGCCTGCCAACGCTGCGACTGCTGGAGGCAGCCCAGGATCTCTGAACGCCCCTGTTGGACCTTCGGGCTCTGGAGGCTTCGGCCAACCCCCTGCCACTGGATTTGGTCAACCCGCTGCAAACTCTGGCTTTGGCCAGCCCGCTGCTAACTCTGGCTTTGGTCAGCCAGCTTCATTTGGCCCATCAAGTGGTGCTGCTTCTGGCAAATCTCTCACTGGCCCTGCCTTCGGCTCTCAACCGAGTGCACCTTCCGGCCAGTACGGACAAGCTGGAGCTCAATCAGGAGGCTTCGACGCCGGGTTTGGTTCCGTAGCACAGAACTTTGCCCCTACTGGACAAGATTACCAAAGAAACCAGCCTCAGAGATCTCAAGCGGCTGCCGAACAGAACGCTCAGATCCTGAGATCCGATAGCCAAAATGACGGAGAAACCTTCTCATACAGCTACGAAACTTCCAACGGTATAGCCGCTGAGGAGTCTGGAGTAGCTACCAACGGTGTCCAGGCTCAAGGAGCTTTCTCTTACTCTGATGATGAAGGACAGAACTTCCGTGTGACTTATACTGCTGATGAGAACGGATACCAGCCCCAGGGTGACCATCTGCCTACTCCTCATCCCATCCCCGAAGATATCCTCAAGTCTATTGAAAAGAACGCTCAAGCTGCTGCATCTGGAACACAAGAAGGTAATTTTTGACACTTTTGTAACTAAGATATTTGAACATTATTTACCATTCTCTTTGACATTTTGCATATTTTTTTTCTTCAAAGGCAAATTAAATATTGGTATTTCTTACAAGATATAGCCAGTGAAAATATTATTATTTTTTCAGGAGCTTACAACCCCGATGAGGACAACTCCGTCAACGCCCCGACTCAGTACAACTACAACGCCCCGACCTCCTACAGCCAAGGTGCTTCTGGCTCCGGCTCCTACCAACAAGCAAGTGGACCCAGCCAGACTTACGGAGCTCCGAACGCAGGGAACGCTGGCCCTCGTACTTCCAACCAAGGTTTCCAGCCTCAAGGCCCTGCTCAGCAATACGGTGCTCCTAACACTGGTTCTGCCCGGCCTAGCAACTTCGGCAAATCCCAGGCTCCTTCACAAAACTACGGCACCCCGGCCATCGGTGCTCCTGGTGCCAACGCTGGCCAGCAAGCTAACAGCTTCGCTCAAAACCAAGGTCCTTCTCAGCAATATGGTGCTCCTTCTGGCCCCATTTCAAACGGTGCTTCATCCGGATTTGCTCCTTCGAACTCTGGCTCCAATGGTTTCGCTTCATCTGGTCCTGCACCTCAATCCAGACCTAATCAATACCAAGCCCCTCAGTTTGCTCAACGTCCTCAGGGTCGTGCTCAAGCCCAACCTCAGGATGAGTCGGGATATCAGTATGATAGACCACAGGGATCTTTCGGTCAAGCCGCTAACGGCAGATCTTCAAACCAAGGCACTGCTGGGCAGTACCGTCCTCAAAACGGAGGCTCCCAGCCTTCCGGCCCTCAGGGATCTTTCCCTAGACCCAACGGTGGTAACTCAGGATACCCATCCGGCCGTGCGCAGGGTGCTTTTGGTCCTTCATCTGGTCCTAGCTCCCAGGGTTCTTTCGGCCCCTCTTCCGGTTCTAACACTGGGTCTTTTGGACCTTCTTCTGGTCCTAAAGGACCGAGCTCGTTTGGTCCTAACTCAGGCTCTGCTGGTCAGGGATACCCTGTTGCAGGTCAGGGTTCCAACTCTTTCGCACCTTCTGCCTCTAACGGCCAGTCTTCATTTGGGCCTACCGCTGGAAGCAATGGCTTTGCTAGGCAGCAGGGTTCATTCCCTGGTGCTGGCGCCAACACTGGCAGCGGACCTATGGGTGATTCCGGCTACACATACAACCGTCCTGGAACCCAGGCTGGTGCCGGATCTCAGCCTCAGTTCGGTGCCAACGCTGGCTCCAGGCCTGGCCAGAACTTCAGCGGCCCTCGTCAACCTCCCAGCTTCAGCGAAGAAGAAGGTTACAAATACTAGAACCAAAGGCAACGATAGTGAATTTACGATTAGACAATAAGCGCATTGTAAAAGTACAAAAAAAGTCCAATGTTGTTCCTAGCACATGTAAATATTTTGTACAGAATACAAAATGTATTATTTAAACTTAGTGGAGGATCACTATGTGATTAAAAAAAATGAATAAATGTTTTTATGAAAAATATAACGTGATTTTTTATTTACTTTAATAGTACATACCATCATATTCAAAATGCTACTCATTTTTAACAAAACAAATAGTACTAGCTAAATAAAAATAGCTTATAAATAGGTGAGTTATTATATGGGAAGAATGGATAAATCTACTTAATAACATATATCAACATAATATTAGAGCTACGAAATGCATTTTGCAACTTTTGATAGCTCATCATTGCAGTCAGAGAACAGTATTCAAAGCTAAACGCGACACGATATCACACCGCCGACTCTGTCATAATGATCGATCAAATCACGATCTAATGTTTACAATTCATGGACAGAAATTTTAAGTATTATCTGTGTTTATAGTTAGTTATATATAGCTAGTGAGTATGTAGGTATATAACTATAAACAAATATATTTAGAGACTGTAAGAAAAATAATATGTTATTTAATTTATTGAAATTTTTTATTCTCTAATTCATACGTCTGATTGGTACTAATTGGTATAAAAATATTCTTAGGGTTTGCTCTTTAGACGGCATATAGCCTTAAGATTACATTTTGTGATACATTTTGTATTATTTACTACAAACGTTAAATTAACAAAACTAAATTTTATAAAAAACTACCTACACTACTATTAAAATTTAAGCCTTACTAAATAAACTAAATTTAAAAATAATAGTGTAAACTCTATGTAACGTCACTCGATTTAACGACAAACTCTCTAAAGCGTTGAAATCAAACGGCTTAGCTTGTATTCCTTACAATGATACATTTTCATCATCTAACGACCACTCTCTATAACGCCATAAAATGCACAGTCCCGTCAGTGTCATTATATACAGTTTACTGTATTTATATAAGTCCACCGCCTTAGACTTAGTATATTATTTGTATCCGCGGGCAGGGTAACTAACATGCAGGCGGCATTACCTCGCTGGATGACCAAAAGTTATTGCCTTATTTTAGCCTTTTATAATTTATAACGGTAAAATTTTAAATTCTCTTTTGTTTATTCTATATACGAGTAGGTTGGTTCTTCACCACAATTCACCTGATAGTAAGTGATATCTATATTTCACCCACGTCTCATCAACTTAAATCTAAAGTAACGTTCTCATGCGACGAGGAACCTCGTAGCGTGTGTGAGCTTCGGTAAATATTTAGAAACGATTCCGTCGTGTGGTGAAACCATGCCACCGGCAAGGGTCGTGCGAAGAAGCTTATACACCGATAGGAGAGGATTGGCGTATGCAATTCTAGCTTTCCATATCCATATTATTATCTTTATCCAAATTCCTTATCCAGGATACATCTATACCAATATATAAAAAAAGTTTGTTTTTTTGTTTATTTGTTTGATGCAAATAGGCTCCGAAACTACTTGACCGTTTAGAAAAATTCTTTCGCCGTTGGGAAGCTACATTATTCCTGAGTAACATGGATTATTTTATAGCCCGTGCGAAGCCGGGACACTCTGCTAGCTACAAATACAATTAATACAAATACAATGCAAATACAAATATTTAAAATTTCCTTTTCAATTATGTGCGTACTTGTAATATTATATGCAAAGAGTGATTATGTAGTAACATTGCGTGATACATTATTGGGACGCTGTGCCCCGCGCTAAGAATCTTTTGATCCTGTGCTGCGGAGCTACAGTTTCATCCGCGCCGAGCCATTTGCCACTTACACTTCACCATTCAAAACTTACTTTAGAAAGAGGAAATATACAAAACGTAACAGAGAAAACAGAATAAAGAATAGAGTGACAGCCGTGACATTGACATTTTCAATTATTTGAACAAAATATAGTATTGCTAAGCTTTGTTTGTCTAAGTTTTGTGTCCACATTAAGCCTACATTTGTGTTAATTCAGAGTCTAAATTATCTCCATATATAGTAACATCGAAATTAGTTCAGCTGTTATAGCGTGAAGGAGTAAAAATTGTTTTATAATTATTTTAGGTAATTGTACTAGTAATTTTTTCGTGCCGTTATACTAAATTGTTTTAACTACATTTTTGGTTGTCCCATGGAAACCGAGATTATTTTCGTGGAAAAAATAGTTGAAAGAAAAAGGTATTTTCTAAATTAGGACCATAAAATAAGGTATAGAGTCTCGGAGTGGACCATTGATATGGATCACAGTATGCCTAAAACACAACACCAAAAACAAAATACAAATATGTCGTGTTTAGACTTTTGCTTTGTCACAACGACCGATTCTCATCAATTGGAGTACAGGTCTATAAATTATATCTAAGTAGGTGTAATCCAGTACAGTGCGAAGATGCTCTGACTCGCCTCTAATGATGGCGATCGTGCGATTGTGTCGTCACAGAATACGTAATAGCAAGTATCAGGAATTTAACTTTTGATGTGAAACATCTATATACGCACGTAAAACCGAATAAATTCGTCAATTTTTGTATTACATGAAAATAAATGTTTATTTAATAAAATTATAGTCATCGTTTTCTTGAAAAAAAAAATCGTTTTACGTGGAGTTGCGATTGAGCCTACTGTTTAAGATTACATTATATTTGTTAGTAATAAAAAAAAATATTATTATAACTTAAAAAGTATATTTATTACAATTCCTTCACTAATTAATGGAAAAGAACTTCGTTCCAACCGAGTGACCCTTGGCACCTCTCAAATTTTTTTACGCTTAATGGGCTTGCGCTTAATCGCAATTTACTTGATGGTAAGCGATATTGCGATCTTAGGTGGAGCCCAGAAGAAACTGGTTCACTCTTGCCTTGAAAACAGCAAAGTGGGATAAGGTGAAGAAAAAGAAGATATATTTATGTTTGTACACCATACAGTATGTGATAGTAAGTTCTAGGTATGTAGAATGTTCTATTGCATTATCTTTTTCTCCGTATGAGCTAATTAGCCAAGCTCTGGAGTCAAGAGTTTCAAGCCGCCCGAAGGCCCCTGACTTAGTTTAACGAATGCTTGTACTAAGACTAACAGACAGGACTTACAATTTTATGTATCATCCGACCCACGGTAGTGCCTAGATCAAAATGCCACTTTTTTAAAACGACAGTCTTGTGCATAGTGGCCTTTAGACGGCTTTAGACGTCCTTTAAGCTATTGTTAAGGTATTTTTTACCGTTTACGATATAGTGAAAAAACTGTAAAATCAAGATTTTGCTTTTAATTATTACTGTTTTTTTTTACTCTGAATAGGTCAGCGCTTGACCACAATTCACCTGATGGTAAGTGATATTGAGGTCTACGGTGGATCGCGCTTACCTAGAAGGAACCGGTTTACTCTCGCCTTGAAAATCGCTAGATTGTAGTCATTGGGGAACAGGGAATTCGGCAAGGAATTACTGTCTAATTGACTAAGTGATTTAAAACAGGTCATACACGTAATGTATCCTTCAAACTAGACAAATTTGTTATTCGACCATCAATCAAGTACAGACAGACCTTAACCGTCTAATTATCAAGAGTTCATCTTTAATTGCTCTTGATTACCACTCACACCCCCGGGGTATGTTTCTAAATGGAGGCACCAGACTCGTCATACAAAACTTAAACTTAAAACGACAGAACGTATCATACAAAACTTTTAATGGAGCTGGAAGAAAATCTGATTGATTTACTTTCGCTGTGATTGGAAATCAAATCGAGATAAGCAATGAAAATATAAAAAAATGTGTGTTTCTCCGACTGACCACCACAACTCACACCAGTATAACTAATAATTAACTTTAACTCTCAACGAAGTATCTTTCCCCTCGGCTGTGATCTTCACTGATACAGAATACTCGAATGCAAATAATTATAATAATAATAGTGGTCAGTAAGTAAACCTATTTTCATCTAAAGATTTTTTTCTTGCATATCATGTATCTATTGAAATTTGAGCTAAATTTAAGAGAAGTCTAATTTTGATTTAAATTTTTTCTAGTTATTATAAGAGTACTAGCTGACCCAGCAAAAGTTGCTTTGCCTCACACTATGAAAAATAGATAGTAGTCGATTCTCAGACCTACTAAATACGCATATAAAATTTGGAAAAAATCGGTCAAGCCGTTACGGAGGAGTACTGTAACTAATATTGTGACATGGAAATTTTGTATATAAGATTTCATGTACTAAGAATGATCGCTTAGTATAATCGGCTTTTAAGCTAATGTTAGCTTTAAATAAAATATAACAATGTATTTTTTTTAAATACTACTTTATGTTTATTTAAAAAGCCCAATAAAGGACGTAAATAATAATAAATATCAAATGCACAGTAAAAAAAATAAATGTATATTATTAAAATAGGGCTTCAATATCGAACATATAAATCATCTGTTAATTTTCTATTCTAAAGGTAACCTTATCCGTAAAACTGACCTACTGATAACAATAGCCTAGATATGAAAACAATAGCTATGTATTGAATACTAAGTAAGACGTTAGATTTATGATTATAGGCCTTAAAGAGGCTTCATATAATAAAAAATATAATTCCATGTCATAATGCTAGTTACCATACGCCCACGTAACGGCTCGACCGATTTTTACTAAAATTTTATATGCGTATTCAGTAGGTCTGAGAATCGGTACTATCTATTTTTCATAACCCTTCGTGAGGCAAAATAATATTTGCTGGGTCAGCTAGTAGTTTATAATAATATCGATTATGTCTGAACATTTGAAATAAAAAAAATATTTACATACAGTTGAATGTATAACCTCCTCCTTTTTTGAAGTCGCTTAAAAATAGAGGTTACATTGATATTGGTTTAACACTATTGCTAGTTTTAATCCTGGGTTAAAGTAGGCAAGGCCACTAGCCGTGAATAAGACATACCTTAGAAGTTTTTTTTGAGTTGGCTTTCAATACACCTATTAGATTTTAATTAAATTCAGATCCGTATACATCACCAGTCATTCTCATAATCATTAATACGATAATTCAAAATCTACTTGATCTATAAATAAATAATTAATCTAATGAAATGCTAAGTTCTGAAGTCGTGATCAGTAATAAGAAGGCCAGAAGTCAAAAGTCTAGATTTTATTCACGATCAAAATGCAACTTTTAATTGCTCCAAATGTTGATTTAGCAATTTATCGAGTACTAACTTTTTGTTGAATACATTGCTTAATGAACGTATTATTATATTATTTTTTTATTGATCTTCTAGGTCTTCCTATTCATCTCCTCGCTTCTATCTTTCTAGGAAGACATAGAACATCATATTTTGACCAAATTAAAGAGAAGGCGAAAGTCATGTCGTATGGGAGGTCAAGGATTTGACCGAAGATAGAACTACCTGGAAAAAACCCCACAGACAAGAGCCCAGCTCTTAAATATTGAATGAATGTTTTTTTTTTTTATATATAGGTTTGCGCTTGACCGTTGTTAATTGTATATACGGTCTTGGATGTAGCGCGTTTCCCAGTTTCTCTAGAAGAGATCGATTCAATCTCGTTTTGGAGACTTATATATAGTTCGGTAAGAATAAAAATTCCGTCAATTTTTAATGTTTGTCGTTATAATCAGCAACGGACATATATTAAAAAGATAAACCATTTATTGATAATTTAACCATTTATTTATTATTTACTTATACTAACGTTAAAAATTAAAAAATGACAATATGAAATACAAATAATTTGTAATAAATGTCAATATGTACTGATGTCATTATTAATAAAATAATAATAATATTAAACAATTACATGTCACGACACACATTATTAAAGTAATTTTTATTTCGATATTAAAAAATTCGTCCAAAGAATAGCATGTTCTCTGAACGAGCCAGTTCTTGAACTTATTTTTTATATAAATGTCCGCAGTATAGCTATCACAGTTTATGAGATACAAATTTTACTTATATTACGATTCATTTTATGAATAACAGTCGTTTTAATAACTAAATCTGTTGCTGAAAACCAATAATCAAGTTTAATATTGGTTATTGTTGATATTATATGAATTAATTTCCTAAAATATCTTCTGTCGCGCTTCAGGCTTCTTTCTCAAATGTGTATGGCGCGTTTGAATTTGGTACAACGAAATGTCACTGTCAATATCAGTGACAATTACATAATATACAAGTTATGTCTTTGACAGCCTTATATAATATTTTTTTTTGTATTACAAAATTTTCGTTTTTTACTATACTTTGTAAATAATTTTTACTTTATTATTCTTCAGTAATGTTTATATTTATTTTTATCATTACCACTTTCTAGTTTTGTTTTTATAATAAACTTTTAATGTAATAAATATATGTTTAAACCTGTTTTAAATGAATATGTATTCAATAAGCTATTTAAATTATTTCTATCCTGATTTAATTCATGTTTAGACATTGCCATAAAAGGTAACAAAACACAAGTGGCACTTCAGGAGCTTGTCAGTTCAAATCTTCTTTTTAAGGTTGTGCTTTATCAAACTTGTTTACCTTTGAAAAAATACGCCGGATAGTTTGGAATGAAAGAATATTGCCGGAGTAGGCACATTTTTTTTGTAACAATCGCAGATCAGTCTTCAGAAATTTAAATGTTTTTTGACCCTAGTTTGTAAATGGTAAAAATGACATATGTTCCGGTCACGGAAGAGAAAAAACACTGTTTTTGTAATGTTTATATTTACGTGAAGTGTTTATATTTACGGAAGAGAAAAAACACTGTTTTTTCTCTTCCGTGGTTCCGGTCAAATTAGACAGTCCATCAGTGAAATTGTTTAAAATATAAAACTTTAGAAGTTTACGATATAATAAAAAATAATATTTATAATTAAAAAATTATAAATAATCAAATTTAAAATTATAAATGTTATAAATACTATTTAGAAATTTCCTATCATTCCCGTGAATGGATTGTTTTATATTCAAGGTCTTTATCATCATCAAAAATGTTTTTTCGGGGTTTTATAAGGTAAGTAGGGTACACAATAAAAGTTAGTGAAATAATACCTAAGGGTTTTTAATAATTGTTAAATAATATTCCTTATACTTTCAGAATAGGTAATCTTTATGTAATTTAGTTTTGATAAAATCATTTGCAGCAATTCCAACTGAATTTTATTATTATGTGAATTAAGTGTCAGTGTTCTCACACGCAGATAATCTAAATAACTTTGCTAATGGATTCGACAGAATGAGATTTGTTTTTAATTTGTGCGATTATAATTTAGATTGTAGGTACTTAGCAAAGCAAGTTAGGTATTGTGTAATAGTAAAATATTTTTTTCATAATTTTAGTACACAGTCCTTTTCAACATTATTACTGTATACAATTTTCTAATATTAAGGAAAATATTAATTAATATTATTATATACATATTACTTTTTTCATGCACCAATAAAATATTATTTTAAACTAAAGTGGTTACTTGTTTCCTCCAAACATTGTCTTGGTAAACATTTAATTTTTTCGTACAGGGAATAAAAGTGACAAAAAAATATCAGTAAAAATAATATTACAAGTGAAATATATGTAATTACTAAATATAAAAAAATATTTATAATTTACATAATTCCTTTCACCTAAAATTATAACATTACATTATTCATACATTGTATAATTTATACATTTGATTGTTCGGTTCAATAAAACGTCGATAGTTCATAGGTTTCCTACTAGATGGCGCCACTAGAAAAGTTAGCTCACGAAAACGGTATGTCGAATCAATTTTTGTTTTTTATTTCTAATAAATCACGCTACCTGACCACAAACCCCGACCTATTCACGATCAGAACTGCCTCAAAATACCGATCCGTTTCGATTCTATATTTTTAATATAAGTTATAGATTCGCCAAAAACGTGCTATGTCCCATCCCTGGTCAATTTATTGACGGGCAAGGTCGCGTATCGATATCGGAGAGCTCTCTGTACTTATTAACCACCTATTGAAACGATTGATTAGATAAAGCTATGCAAGATGGAGTCAAGCTTTTTAGGAGTTTAATATTAATTTTGTTTTTTTTTTGTAGTATCTCTCTTATTGGTTATTTATAGGTAAGATACAGTATATACATCGTTATTTGGAGTTTTTTTAGAGAATATAGCAAAACTTTATAAAATATTTTTACCCTGGAAATTGTGTAGCATGTAATGTTACTGATTGTTCAGTATAAGTAAATTGACCTAAAATTGATCAATTATTTTTTTCGATTTCACTTCGACCTTTTAAGTATGTGTCATCATTGCTATTGAACATAGTACTGCTGCTAAAATTAATTATGAGATATTAGGCACGATGCTTACTTACCTCCTGCCTAGATCTTTTTAACTAGCTTTAATTTTTTTTTAACTCCAACAAGTTCTGACTGTTTACTTATAGTATTAATTATTAAAGTGATTTAAAATATTTCTAATAATGCTGCTTGTAATTAATTTATCTAATAAACAAACTGAATTAAAATAAAATATATAAATTTATATTAAAGTAAAAAGTACTATGAAATATTTCAAAATATTAAAAATACTAGTATTACAATTAAACCTTATAGTGAAGTTGTCAGGTTAATTCAGACGTGGTGGTAACTACGCCCCAAATGGTACTAACAATTAACTTTCAAATTAAATTCACCCGATTCTTAACTGAAAACATACTCTTAATTACCATAATAACTATAAATCGTTACTTACATACTGATCTTGCATAAACCCATCCCTAGACCGGTCCATTTTCGTGCATCACATATCGATTACAAAACCTTGCCCAAGACTGCACATCTTCAAACTAGATCGAATGCGCATCACTATAAATAATAACTGATACCTCCAAACACTATCAGTCAAAGGTTGACCATCGCAACTAAAACAACTAGAACTAACTGCAATGAGAGTGGTAAGATAAAAAAATAAAAATAATAACCTAAAAATCGTTAATTCTAACAGACATATTATATTGGGTAATAAACATAACCTTATTTTTTATATAATACCCATAATAAATTTGATACATGAACACGCATATCGCGAACTTGCAAAAACTAATGTCAATTATTATGATTGTGATTGAAATTTGGAGCAAGGTCGTGGAAATGAGCTTTATCTGATTCTATAATTTGATGGCCTTACAAGGTCATTGCGTGATGAGAAGATGTAATAAATAACAATTCGCTAACATCTTAGCGGAATATTTGGAAGTATTTGGAATTTCTGGATCCAGAAGAGTAACTTTAGCTTAGCAAGCAATATGTGTTATGATTAATTAAATTTCATTAATACTTTTGCTGAGCTGTTTTGTTATTGAATAATTTTCACTTAATATACGAGTATATTCGATAAAATCTTTACCACTTCCCAGATAATCATCCTAGCCGCGGTCGCCCTCACCCATGGCGCTAAACTGGAAAGGACTTACCTCCCTCCCTCCTCTGCTGGCACCGCTGGAGGATCCGGAAACTTCCTCCAAACCCCCCTCTCAGGACCTTCCGGAGCATCCAGAGGGCCAACTGCCAGAAACTTCCAGGGAATCGGAAACGAATACCCTCAGCCCGGAAACCAGCCTTCGTACTCTGGAAACGACTTTCAGTCCGAAAACAATTTTGGACAACCCGGAAACGACTTTGCTCAGTCCGGAAACAATTTCGCTCAAGCTGGAAATGGTTTCGCCCAAACTGAAGCTGAATACAACAATGTAAACTTCAACAACTTTGGCCAAGAATCTCGTCCTGAGCGTCCTCGTGCTGCTTTGGAAAGAAACGCTGCTATCCTTCGCCAGGACAGTTCCAACGATGGAGAAACCTTCTCTTACGCGTTTGAGACTGAGAATGGAATCTATGCTGAAGAGAGCGGAGTGGCTACCAATGGTGTAGAAGCTCAGGGTGGATACTCTTACACTGGTGATGATGGCCAGGTCTACTCTATCAGGTAAGTTGAGTTAAAGTATAAAATACAAAGTATTATTAATACATGATTTTCAAGACATACATAGACAAAATATAGACACTTGTTTTAGAAAGCCGTTGAACATATTTTTCACCACGGAAGTCAGACCCTGGACATATTCTTTATCGTAATTTTAGTTCCTTTGTGTATTAACATACATAGGATCTATAAGATCGTGATTTTTTAGACCGTGCCGTTTGCTATGGTCATTGATGGCAAAAAGACAGGCTGCTTTGAATTAAGCTAGCGTTTATTAGAATCTATCTCTCTCTCTCTCAATATGTTTAGCTTATCATGCTATTTAACTTTATTTAGATACACCGCCGACCAGAACGGCTTCGTGCCCCAAGGTGACCACCTCCCGACCCCTCCTCCCGTCCCGGAAGAGATCCTCAAGGCTCTGGAGCAAAACGCTCGCGACGAGGCCAACGGTATCTATGATGATGGTAAGGAACTCTTTTAAGTCTTATAAATATTTTCATCATAACTTTATTTAGTAAGAACAGTAATAATAGTAACATTAGTAATTAACCCACATTCAATGGCTATTAAAATATTTAACAAATCACCAGACGACCTAAAGCTTATAGATAATATTAAAACTTTCCTAACGAACTTAAAAAACTTACTCATAACAAAAAGTTATTATAAAATAGAAGACTTTTTAAATGACAGAACAAAAAAAAAACAAATGAATTAACAGGGTTGTTCATCTCCAGTAAATAATTGCAATGCCTTATGGGTAATTATGTAACTGTAAAGTGACATAATTTGTAATCAATTGTTTGACTTTGACTTTAACTTTGCCCTACGCCTATGAGTGTTATTTTTTACCGCGATAAAAAGAAGCTTAGGCATTGGCCCTCTTCAAGGCCATGATTGTGTTTCTTTGGTAATATATCACGGTTTTATTACATCTATACTGTTACGAAGGCAAAAGTTTATTGTAAGTTTGTTACTATTTCACGCTTAAATGGCAGAACCGATACATTTTATCAGTAAATATTATACGATGTTCAGTAAAAAGGCTTCATTTTATTAAAAAATAACATGGCTTTCAGTAGATGTTAAAGTACAAGCTAAGTGACCAAGCTCTGGTGTCAAAATGTTATTACTATTACTATCATTTAAACGTACTTATCAGTATCAGCAATTTCAAAATAGGCATACTCTTATTTCGGCAAGAGTTTAACTGACTCAGTAGTCCACACGACCTTCCTGATAAATGCCTGACAAATGTAGGCATTAAACAAAGCTGGAAGTAGAAAATATATGTCACTGAATAATACACATATATCTATATTTCAGGATCTTACAACGAAGGCAAATACGCCGGCGCCGGTAACACTCAGTACTACGCAAGCAACGCATACAACGGAAACAACGACGATGCCATCATTACCAACTCTGCCCTCGCTCGATCTGGCAATGCCCGCTCTTACGACAATGCCCCAAGCAACGCCTACATTCCTCCTAGTGCCCCTAACGCCAACGCCGATGCCGCACCCGCTTTTGGCGCTCCTGCATTCAACGCTGGAGTTTCATCTACTTACGGCGCTCCTGAAGCTCGTGCGTTGAATGCCCCGAGCCCCAACGGTGTTGCCCCGACCTACAATGCACCCGCACGTTCTTCCGCAATTGCTCCTACTTACGGTGCCCCCAACGCTCCTACTTTCAACGCCGCTAACAACAGGAATGGCCCAGCCTTCAACGCTCCTGTTGGCAGAACTTTCAGCACTGCCAATGCCGGTGTTGCCGGAAACCTGGCCGCTGAGAAAGCTTACCTGCCACCTCTTGCGACCCAAAGAGGTCAGCCCAGGAATGGTTTTGCCAGGCGTCAGCAGAGCTTCGACGCTAGGACCGGATACAACTACTAAGAAGTCTTGTGCCATATTGATTTGTGAATAAATATTTATTTTTGACTGCTACAGCTTGTTTTCAATCCTGTCCTACTTCCTCCTACTAATAATGTAAATAAAATGCTTGTGTGTTTGTTACTTCTTTACGTTCAAATGTCTGAACTGATTTTGATGAAATTTTGTATGGAGATAGTTTGTATTCTGGATAAACACATAGGCTTCTTTTTATCCCGGATTAATGCGGGTAACATACAGGGCACAGCTTACTTATACTTTTATTAGCAACTGCTAATAAAAGTATAAGTTTCTTCAATCTAAGATATCTTAGCTTATAGCGCATCATACTCTTATGTATTTTAGACAATTAGTATGTTTGCCATATAACTACAGTACTTGTGTTTGGAAAAACTACGTTTCGCATTAGTTCATTCAAAATTACGGCATCTTCACGAGAAACAAAATACTTACAAACATACATACTCAGAAAAAATTACAAATAATAATGCAGAGCTTATAATACGAGTAAATACTCGTAAAAACTCATAAAACGTAGAAATTCTTAACACATATTTGACATATATTTCATGTATAGCATACTCGTATTATATTAATTGATCAATACCCTCTTACAATATTACATTAAGTAGGTTACTCAATCAAAAAACATACCAAAAATGACGAACCCAACTAAACAAACTGCGCTTTTTAAATCTCAGAGCAAACATGTACCTCTTATCGTTCTAATATCAACCGAATCCATCAATCGTGATCGATGAAGTTTGCAAATCGAATGTTAATCGTTTTGTAACCGTACTTATTTGTGGATGGTTTTCATTCATGAGTTTTTTAAGAGGGAGACATATCTTTTCTTTCGCTACATTAGTTTTACAGACACATATGGATATTGGCTATTAATTGATATACAATATAATATGTTCTATGTAGGCGAAGTTATAAATTGTTTCTAGAAATATTTAAGAAAATTATCTTATGATAATAATTATCTATCAGGCCCAACCACACTAATAGTTATGAGCATAAGCAGCCCACTATACGTTCCCACTGCTGGGACTCGGAGCCTTCTCTCACTAGGAGAGAGATATAGGCCGTAATCTACCACGCTGGCCATGTGCGGGTTGGCGGATGACACACGTCTTTGGATATACATAATATGTTTAATGAATGAGTTTATCTTTATCAAATCATATAAATTTAGACTAGATTTCTAGAGTTACGCGTATACTAACTTATGCTAAACTTCAGTAAAAAAATACCTTATGCTTGTTTGTACAAAACTTAAACTGTCTGAGAACAGCTTAGCCTAGTTTTTAAGAACTAAGTACAATCACCAATCAAAACTGTCTTTGTTAAGCTTAAAGAATGCTTGTTTCTTTAAGCTACGAGTAAGTCAGAGGCAAGGTACTTGGCGGCTTGGATACTTTTTTTTTACAAATTACTGCTTAGCATTTTACCGAAAAGGCACGTAACACACCGTAAAGTGCTTGGCAACAGATTTTTCAACTTGAATGTGGTAGCTAGCCAGGTGAGATATAGTAATATTAGATATACTCTTCTTTGTCTTCCCTGTTCCCGTTATTTGGGGTCAGATCTCCTCACTTTCTTACGCCAAGACAAGCGGTCTCGGGCTGTCTCATCTGTTATTTGGGCTTTCTCAAGGTCTCTTTGGATTTGGTCGACGTGGTTTTCGTCTCTGCGCTTAACGTGCCCATACCAACGAAGGCGATTTTCTGCTATTTTATCAGCAATGGGTGCAACCTTAAAGCTACCTCGTATGTGTTCTTTACGATATATTATAATATTAGATATACATACCTAAGTTATCTATTATAAAATTTCCATGTCACAGTGTTTGTTACCGTACTTCTACGAAACGGCTTGACCGATTTTTACCAAATTGTATATGCGTATTCAGTATGTCTGAGAATCGTCTACTATCTACTTTTGAGAGCAAAACAACGTTTGCCGGGTCAGCTAGTAATATATAAGACTAATAATAACTTTTGGGCGTATATTTTTGGCCTGCCTTTTGTGACGAAAAGTAATAACGTTCATAAATTATGAATCTATCAAAATCCTCGGCACTAAAGCTTAGCTACTCATATCATACGAAAAAAAAAACAAAACACTAAAGCTATACCCCCTTAAGAAGGTCATAGTTCACGGCACACAGAGATCAGAGTACCTAATTACAATCAGACAATAGCGATTATCATCTGTCGAGATATTCGAGAGGTTTTCACTGGTCGTGCGTATTTTGACCTCATTAAAGATACTTTAGATCCAAAAGAGGTATCGTAGAAATGTTTTCAAATTTAATTTTGGAATGATAGATAGATTGATATACAGATAAATTCTTTATTTCACACACTTATAACATAAAATTATTAACAAAATAAACTTAAACCTAGTGCCAAAAATGGCGGCCTTATCGCTAAAAGCGATCTCTTCCAGGCAACCAGAGGAATGACGTTGTGCGTAAATCCGATTCGATAATACTTATAAAAGCGCTAGTGCTCAGGTATCTAAGATAATCTGACGCGATCATCGAGGTTACCATGAATATAATGTTTTTTTTAAAGTGGCTTTTTCATCTGGACGCGACTATGTGTTGAATGGAACGTTAATTTGTTGGTTAGTCTTAGTACTAGCAGTCGTTAAGCCAAGTCAGGCGGCTTAAAAACTTTCGACACCAAAGCTTGACCACTAAGCTTATACGAAGAAGACAAAAAAGATTTTTTCAGAACTGATAAATAACTAAGTATGGTGGCGCATTGACCCAAACTAGATCTTGGCCTCCGATACCAAGAGATAACACTCCCCTCGCGTCTGTGTCATCTCCTGCCACTGGGTGACCTGGAGTCGTGGCAGGTCTTTAGATTCCGAAATTTAGATATTAGCACATAATACTCTCCACTGTAATGTAGCCTTACACAAAATGTTAGTGTCCAAGATCCTCAGCCAGCCCACAAAAATACGTATCTTTAAAACGGGCATCAACGGCTCGAAGTTCTGGGCGTGAATCTTGGACACTAACCCAAAACCAATTAATTTGGAAATATAACGATTGTGATTCGGGATTTGTAATATATTCAAGCGGTTCATTGAAGGTATTTAGGATCTGAGTATTAGACCTTAGAAACAGGTTAGTTTCTATGTGTTATAGGTTTGCGTTGGATCACAGCTTATCTGTTGTTAAGCAGTGATGTGGCCTACGTTGTAGCTCGTTACTTAGAATTAACCTACGAGTATTTACTAAGATCTCATGGTAGTTGTAAAAAAAAATAAGTAACTAAAACTTTTGGCTCAATTTTAACCTCAATTATCATCTTATAAGCGTCTTCGAAAAACCAATCATAGGTACAAACTAGGTAAATTATGGATTATTATTGTAGACACATAAACGTGTCTCCAAAAATTAAACCTATCCTTAAAAATGCCAAGGCAGCCCGCATGCACCTTACCATACACGATGGGACGTGACGACATAAAATAAATACCACTAATAACTTGCTCTGACACTAATAATTAGGTTATTGTCACGTTATCCGTCTGTCACGTACACTATGACCATTAGGTGTTAATGTTCAATGGTATAAATATAGCTTTTTTACGGGACCCAACACACATCTTCACTGAGTCCTGTCCAGGGAAGACAAAGATGAAGATCTTCTTGGTTAGTATTCGTGTAAAGTAATAAGTGCATCTAAAATAAATGAAGACATTAGTGTGCTTGTGATATGTGCTGGTGTAAGCGAGTGAGGATCGGTGCGAAAACATCTGCTTTAAATCTGAAGACCCCTGGTTAGATCCCGGCACTACACCAATGACTTGGTTTTCAAGTTTTATGTGGATTTGCACTCGCTTTGCGAAGAAGGAAAACATCGTGAGGAAACTGACATGTTTGTAGGCGAAAGTTTTCAAGCCGCTAGAGGACTTAGTAACTGTTTAAACGGACGGTTTTATTTGTCATTTCATTCATATAAGCACACGAATGTCACGTTTTAAATGATAGTGTGCATGGTCACCCATCTCAAAATATCCGCATCGGTTGTAGCTTAACTTCACGATGATCGCGTTGGATCAGCTTAGTTAGTCCCCACAGCGGTAGATATCGAGTGTCTTCGGTGACTAAACTCTGAAAATGAGAGCTTTCAAGCTTTCTCAGGGGACTGTGTCTGAATATAATAATAATAGATAGAGTGTAGGTACAATAATATTATATTGTCATTGTTTGTTTCAGTTGCTCTTGGCTTTCGAGCTAGCCTTATCAGATAAGCTGGACCGGAAGTACTTACCGCCTCCTGGAGCCAAATACTCTGGCGGAACTTTAGACGATCTCCATCCACCCTTAGAATACCCCAACCAGGCTTATCCAGGAGCTAATTTATATAAACCAGAGACTGAGACATATAATCCAGAATTTAATGGAGTTCCTCCAGTTTCAAATGAATATGCAAAACTCCAAACTCCAAATAATTTCAGAACTACAACGCTAACTCCAACAAGGTCTAGTTTTGGAAAAGCACCTTTGAAACCAGAATCTGGTCCAAATGTTTTCAATAATTTCCCTTCAGCTTTTCCCAGTAAAAGTTACTTGCCAAGTAAACCATCGTTGGGTGGTCAAACTTTAATTACACCATATTCTCCATTTAACGTTACCCCAAGACCTCAAATTGAAGCCATTAATGGTAACGGTAAATTCACTCCAAGATACAATAAAAATAATGAAGGATATTATAATTTCGTGCCTGCAATTCAAGCAAATAAAAATGATACAACAAATCCAATATTGGACAGTGTAAGATCTCAAAATTTGGCAAAGATGCAGTATCCGAACACAAATAATTTTAATTATATCACGCCAAAATATAAAAATAGTGCGCCTAATGAAATCTCACAAAACTACCAACCTAATGTATTCGGTTTCTATGGAGGCAATCCTATGATAATGACTTCATTAAATCAAATACCTCGAGATCAATTTGATAAAAATGAACTAACTAGATCATATTATGGATTTGGCAATGGTAAAGAAATAATGCCCATGACTACTATTAGACCGTTCCTAACTGATTCAGACAGTATCGACATGTCTAAAAATAAATTAATATTCAATAAACCACTTGAATCCACTATAAACCCCGTATCACAAAATAAACCTCAACTACCATCTGCTACAGTCAGGTCATTTCCTAAAGAATATTCAAGTAAAACAAACGCTCATAGAAATGGAAATCGTTCACAATCTCGATACTTACCGAAAAGACCTCAAACCGAGTCTGAGAGAAATGCTGTCATAATTAAATATGACAACAGTTTATCTCCCGACGGATATTCTTACAGTTACGATACATCTAATGGAATCCACGCCGAAGAAACCGCCACCACAACTAATGGAGTAAGAGCTAAAGGTTCATACTCATATACTGGAGATGATGGAAAAGTTTACACAGTAACATATACGGCAGATGAAAATGGGTTCAGACCTCAAGGTGATCATTTACCTACACCGCCACCAGTGCCTGAAGCCATTAAGAGAGTTATAGAGCAGGCTGAAAGAGATAAAGCTAAAGGAATTATTGACGATGGTAAGTTTTTTGGTACATTGTTTTAATTATACGATTTAACATGCATCTAATCTTTAGTAGAAATTTAAATTTCACTATTGTAATCTCTGTTTACAGGTTCTTACGATGAAAGCAAGTACGGACATTTGAATTATGACAATGGTAATAAATATCTTTCTTTCAAAAAAAGTGGCATGAAATTACCAAAACCAAATGCTCCTAACAGTTTTAAAAGATACAGATTGAAGAATAACAACAACTTAGATAAAATATCAACGTCACCAACTAAAGTGAACCCTCAAAGTCAAAATAAAAATGAACAAAATGGGTTAATTTTGCAAGAAAATAAGTATTTCAGTGATAAACCTACTAATGACATGAGAAATGAAAATATAAATAAAGGCAAGAACTTTATAAATGCTGATAACAGATCAGGATTAAAACAAGATGTAAACACAGAAGAAGACCTTCAAAGTCGAAAACCAATTACATCTGTAACTTATACAGACATTCCCAATGCTGATCTAATTAACATGAAAAATAATTCAACAAATTCTAATGAATCAGTCGCTAAGACCCCAACTCAAGTGCAATATGACAAACCTGAAGAACAAAGTTCTACATCTGGAGTAACTTTAGTAGACACGGGGTATTATTATGTACCTCCGACAATTAAATTTAATCCTTTCGGTGGAAACCCTTCTTACAACGCTACAGTAAATTTGTCACTAGGAGTTCCTAATAATGAGATTTCGATGCGGAATGCTTTTGACTTTAGTAAAAGTAATGAAATGCAAATGAAAAGCAGCATTAATACAAAACCTTCACCATCCCTTGGTTATAAAAATATAGAACCTACAACAACCAGAAAACCATATATCAGTGGTCCAGAATCTCAAGAAAAGGCAAGTGATATAAAACCTGATTCTACAATTTATAACGATGATATTTCTACGTTTCCCAATGATCAAAACTTATTCCAATATTTGCCTGATTCAACACCAGTAATTTCACAAGCCTTAGATGAAAATCAGCCTGAAAAGTCTCAACTCTTCCAACCTACTGCAAATCCCACTTTATTTGACGAAACTCTTCCTAGCACTGTTGAAAATCGAGTAAATATACCACCCACAAAACCTGGAATCACGGTTTCTCAAGACTTTATTACGACAATTAGACCTGACACGTTTAAAGATGGGGTGTTAGAAGTGAAACAAAATGTCAAAATTTACACACTTAAAGGACCTGAAACCGATAATGGATATCCTGAAAACAATTTGGGGTATAATAATGACATTTTTTATCCAACATCCACGCCTAATGGAATTACAAACTTTTTCGAAACATCTAGTGCTGTTATCCCGGGATTAGAGCAAATTCCGGAAATAATACAAGAAAGTCCTGCTGAATATAACATCTTCGGAGATAAATATATCTCCACGGCAGAACCACAGCCGAACAATGTTGTTATACCTGAAAACTATTCAAACAATGCGATTGGCCAGATTTCAAGGTCTGAAACTGAGTCTCAAGGTTATTCAAGCGAAATTCCAGCTATTCCATTTCCACCCAATCCTTCTGGAATTGAAAGAGAGATTCCTGGACCAGATTTCATAAGTCCTACAATTAATAATCTAAATCCTAACAGCGTCATCGGAGAAGATTTTAGTGGGCCAAGACAAGGCCAAAAGTTTGATCCAAATAATGGGTATTATTATTAATTCTGTTTTCTAAATGCTGCAAAATTTTTATTTTTTATGGTGTAAAGATTTGTAAATGAAAATAAAATTTTAATGCTTAAACAACTCTTCACAGTTTTTTATTTTATTGCGTTAAATTATTACGGTTGACCTCATTGTGTAATCTTGAATATAATATAAAAGCATTGTAAAAAGCATTAAATCTCTTAACTTCCTTAACATTTTGCCAGAGCAAAGATCGTTTCAATCAACATGTTACGGTTGCCTAGTTGCGATGTAAAGTGAAGGGACCACGTTTAATACATAAAGACCTAAATTAATGAAATGGCGAAACAATAAAGGTACGTAAGACGAGAGAATTGTAATTTACTAAAGAGTTCAAAATTATAAAATTTATCTTGTGTATTTTAATTCGAATAGTGAATATTAATTGATAATAATCATTAATATTCATACTATTTTCATTACCATATTTGAAATCGCAGAGAAAGATGTAGATTGTTAATAGAGAGTTTCTTACACACATACATATTTTTAGCCAGTTATCATTCAATGATGGTCTTCCTTTGTACATCACAATATTAATTCTCATTTTGTGAATTTACCATACTACCAAAGCTAAAATAATGATATTTAAGAGCTGGTCCGTGGAGTTTTTACCGTAAAGTTCTATTACAGGAAATATATTATACCATACAGTTCTATAGACAGGAAAACGTCTATCGAATCAGCTAGACCAATATAAAAATATATACATAGTGGCCGTCTAATAAAAAAAACTTCTTCTTTTTCGTATGAGCTAAGTGGCCAAGCTCTGTTGTCGAGAGTTTTCAAGCCGCCCGAAGGCCTCTAACTTGTCGCAACGCCTGCTGAAGAACAAAAATAAAAAACCGAGTCAACTTGTGGGAGGCAAAACCCATTATTTTCATGTCAAAGGAAGACCTTAATTTGACATGATAATGATGAGTTAACTAAATTGGATTCAATTTTCTAAAGGTCAAACTCATAATGTTTGGGTACCACACGACATTATTTTTTCATAGTTTAAAACATAAGAGTAATGAAAAAACATACAGAAATTAGAACAAGTAAGTTCGTAATGTAATGGGGGACCGTGTTACGCGACTCAAGTGGCGCTGGGCAGGACACGTTGCCAGACGTCAAGACATTAGATGGAGCAAAATAACCACTGAATGGCTTCCACGGGATAGAGAACGACCTATAGGCAGACCACCAGCCCGATGGATCAACGACATCCGATCCATTGAGGGCACGCTCTGGGGCCGTGGAGCACAAGATCGTAGATACTGGCATAAGAGGGAGGAGGCCTATACCCAGCAGTGGGTAGATATAGGCTGATGATGATGAAGTTCGTAATATTACGAGTACATTTTAACGAAATAAATTAATGGTAGAAATAAGGAATCCGATAAACTTTTTGAAAACTGGTTATGTACCTATGCTATTATAAAAAATAAAATCACATTAAATGTGATTTTTTGAAGGGATGACAGCTCAGTCGGACATTCGGCCGCCTCGTGAGCCGCAGATAATCGGCTCGATCCCCGCGAATGAGCTCAAGCTTTCAGTGAAGGAAGCATCGTTAGGAAGCCACAGCATGATGATAGAGCATTTTCAAGTGGCGTAGCTACCCCTCAAATCGAAAAAAAATGTCGCCATGCATCTAAGTTGTGTTTTCTGCAGCCTCCTTAAGAGCCAGTTATTCCTGACCAGGTTTGCTCCACCATAAGCCAGAATGTCACTAACTTGTTCGGTTACGGGTCTTGCTGGTCTGCAACCTAGCTATAGCGCGTATGTATATACAATTTAGGGTGTCCGTTATTTCCCAAGTTGATTTTTTTTTGCCGCCCCCTGAAGTTTTAGTTTTTACCCTAAAAAAATTATCCAACGTAAACAAGCTATTTTAGCGAAAAACTCAAGGATACTTTTTTGTAGAGCGCAAAATTTTGTATTACAATATTTCATTATCAAAGCTGTAGGTTCATTTGCTTCGGAGATAAAAAATAAAATGCAAAAAGTACAAAAATCCCATGTTATTTAAATGGGAAAAGTAACATGACACAGGCACGGTTTAACTTGAAAATTAAGAGCTTGTTTACGTTGGATAATTTTTTTTAGGGTAAAAACTAAAACTTCAGGGAGCGGCAGCAAAAAAAAACAACTTGGGAAATAACGGACACCCTAATTATACATACGCGCTATAGCTAGAAAATTACTTTATAGTACTATATAGTACACTTCATAATTATCATCAAGAAGCTCAATTTCTTAACATATTATAAACAAAGAATATGTAGTTTCATATACGATACATTTTAGAAACATCCGGCAATTTTTTTTGCTACAGGGTCAAGGCTATGGCATGATTTTTACCGGACTTTAGAATCTTAATAATAATTCCATAGCGTAATGACAGTAATTACTGTTAGAGAAAATTATCTTGTTAAGCTTAATTGGAAGGCGTTTTTACACTTGATTGATGGTCTTCTTTGTGGGGATTTTATTACCGCGTTTTATAAGAGTGTAATCTTTTGTAGTTGCTTATTGCGTTAATCTTTTACACCTATAGAATGTGGCTGGTATAAAAATATAATGGTTTAAGGGTCAACCATGAAGCTTTAGGCTTCTTCTTTATACTGAAAAAACCCATTTTTACCTTCCACAAAAGTTGTGCTATGTACTTAATTTTTTTGAACCACTTTTTTATGACAATAGGGTGACGTTTGACCGCAGCTTGCCTGATGAATGAATGAGCTGAAATAAAGTTTTTTTTGTGTTTTTTATGTTATTCGTTACAAAGTTCCGTCTCAAACAGGATGCACAAACAACTAGAAGGTATAGGTAGTAGTAGGTTGACCTTGTCGTACGTCCAGACCTTTCCCTTAAATGCTTCACCGAGGCAGTTAACGGTAGCTAGAAGATGATTCACACATGCATTCACTGCTACTGAGAGTGAACCGGATCCTTCTAGGTAAGCGCGTTCCGCCGTAGACAACAATATTACTTACTATCAGGTGAACTGTGGTTAAGCGATTACGTGTAAGTAAGTGTACTTGGTTGTAGTAATAATTTCGTATGAGCTAAGTCACACCCAGCTTTGGTGTTGATTTTTCAAGTCGCGTAGGGTCTTTGACATGGTATAACAACTGCTTGTACATAGACAAAACGGCCGAAATTCAACCCACAGTAGCAACCCGATGATATCCCAATTTTTAAGGGACTTTTTGCTTGGTTACCCATCCAAAGACTACGCAATGATCGTTGCTTAACTTAGGTAATTACGCTAAAATTTAAAAGATAAAAGGAAAACGAAAGCTTAACTAAATTACTGCAACAAAATCAAAAAACTCAAGCGATTATTGACTGTTGTCACATACAAACATACTCTCTAGTTTTTGCAAAAAAAAAATTAATACAAAAAATTGCGTAGATACATATATTTACCGAATTTAATAAAATAGCAGAGTAGTTTGCAGTTTATAGAATAGAAAGTTCCGGAAATATTTTTTACCAAATATGTATGTATTTATGTATAACTCATATGTCGCATGCAATTCTAACTATTATCTGACTCCTTATCTCGCTCAGCATCTTATGAATAAAACAGTTATGAAATTCCATCCCATGCTATTTTCTCTTTGCCCTAAAGGAGTATATGCAATGAGGATGCACTATAGATGCTTATCTATAAATATCAAGGGCAAAGTTAACATCACCATGTTCTACATTGAGCGTTGGTTTCGAAATCGACGCCCGTTGTGGATAACAGAAATGCGATAGAGATGGGATCGAGTGGTGTTTCAATTTGTTGATTTCAAAACGAGAATAAAAATTTGTTTTACTATTTCTAAAAAAATAGTTTTTTTTTACCCTTGACAGATTTGCCTTTGGCTACAGTTTGCCTAATGTTAAGCTGCGCTGTAGACTACGATGTGGCACGCTTACCTAGAAGATACCCATTAACTCTACTTTTAAAGACCCCCGGATGAAACTTTCCAGGAAACAGGACTCAAGTAGAGAGTTCCAAAGCTTCGCTGTCCTCGCTAATGTGTAAATTGTAGAAAAAAAGTAATAATAAAATAGTTAATTGTAACATAATATATATAAAATATATGAATAATGTATGAAGTTTTAAACAAAATGAAATGTAAAGTCAATAGTTTTAAAAATAGAAGAAAAAATGGAAAAAGAAACCGTATGTCTACTGGTATTTTGTTTGGAGCAATCTGCGTTAAAACATAGATTTAGTAGAAAGTTATAGAAATAATAGTTTTTCCAGATAAATAAAATATAAATTTAATAATAAATATTCTAAGCGTCGCTTAAATGAACCCTGCTCTTAAATTAAGGTAACAATAGACACACACGAAAAAACGTACAATTGAAGTATTTGCTTTCAAATTTATTGTACTTAATTTTCGCATCACTATCAAAGTACTTGACCTCTCAATTCGTACCTTAATCGGAAACTAACGCATACTTCAATTACATGTCATCGATGAAGGTTTCAGCTCGATACCGATTCGATCACGATCCCAAACAAAACTTTAATAATCGATTTATTACAATAAAGCCTGCATTGTCGTAGACTTGACTCGCTTAACCCTGAATTTGTTCTTGTATTATTTGTTTAATCGATTTTTTGGTAATCGTATATGGTTACTGGTTTTATTGGCTTAAAATGTTATAAGTATCACGTATAAATACGCTGTTTGTATACGAGTATGTTGTAAAATTGTTGTTTACCAATAGTTTAAGTTCTGTTTAAAAGGGGAACACTATATTGTAATTCGTTAAGGGCATTGATTTTACAGTATTTACGCTAAAAATCGCAAACGGGAATAAATATCGAAAAAATAGCTTCAAGGCCTTCTAGGGTGAGTATATTAATAAATTATTGTAGCGCCTGTAGCTCAGCAAACTAAGATGATCTTACACGATCGTCAAGGTTAAGCGAAGTCGATGCGATCTTTGGATTGGTGGCCATGCACAAGACTGTCTTTTTAAAGGCGTCATTTTCATCTGAGTGCTATTGTGGGTAGGATTACAAGTTAAATTGTAGGTCCCGGCTGTAAGTCTTAGCAAAAGAAGCTTAAAAACTTTCGACACCGGAGCTTGGCTTATTAGCTCATACGAAGAAAAATAAGAATAAATTATAGTGATAATAAAAAATTATTAACCAACCGCTTCTTCAATAGCATCTGGCATAGACCTTTACTCAGAATTAACTATAAACTTTATCAATCTACTGATATTTGTTCCATTCAAATTCTCAGAAGCTTAGTAGTAAATCACTCAAGAGTTAGTAAAGTAATACAAGTGTAAATTCAAAATTTAGAAAACACTTCAACAACATTTGTAGTAACAGCCAGCTTTTGAAATTGAGTGTTCGAACCTGGACTAGATTGACAGAGACAGATCAGGGGAGAGGCCTATACCCAGCAGTGTGAAAGAACAGGCTGTGGATGATAATAATGATAATATTCAAATCAAATCATTTATTTCTTGCGAAATAAATGATGAATGAATGCCCAAGCAGAAGATACATATTTTCGCATTTTGCAGTTGAAACTTTGGGGCCATGGAGCCCCAACGCCCGTAAGTTATTTATTGTACTGTCCAAACGGCTGGTGGAAGGACAAATGACCCAAGAGCTGGCGCTTACGTCGGCCAACGTATAAGCTTGGCGATCCAGCGAGGTAATGCCGCCAGCATTTTAGGCACCTTACCCGCGGACACTGTATATTTAATCTACTATTTGTAAGGTTTTTTTTTATTGTGTGTATATGTGTTTTTTATTTATGAAATTATGTAAATTATATTTCTTGCAAAATAGGTACAAAATGGCGTTATTGCAAGTCTCTCTATTCTTACCATTAGGCATGCAAGATTACAATTGTCAGTTCTTAATCTACGTACCTATATAAAAATAAGTCGGGTTTTCCTTCCTGACGCTATAACTCCAGAATGTACGATTCGATTTCAACGGTTTTGCATTCGTTGGAAAGGCCTCGGGCTCCGTGAGGTTTGTAGCAAACAAAATTCAGGTAAAATTCGATTTGCCAAAAAAATCGACCTACATACACGCAGACAGAGCTGCGGGCAACAGCTAGTAAAATTTAAATTTATAAATGTCTAATTCACATACGTACGTCTACATTTGAGGCATTTGTAAAAATGTATATGAAAATGATATGCGAAAATTTCTATGTCGTCCGCCATTTTGTAGCGGTGGCCATCTTTGATTTATTTTTTTATCAAACACAGCTAAGACCAATCTAGACTAACACATGTTTCAAACGTTGATGACCTTTCTTCTATAATTAGAACTTTATAAACCTCCTTAATGTTTTTGACGACCTCGTTTACATAATAGTTACCATGCCGGACTAGAGGGTACCAGGTTCGATTCCCGGCACGGCCAACATTTTTGTGATGAACTAAATATGTTGGCTGTCGGTCTGGATGCTAAATGTGTATCGATATAAAGTATTTATGTACGTATATGTAGTATATCAGTTGCGTTAGAAGTTAATACAAACAAGAAATGGTTTAGTATGAGGCTAAACAGCCGTCAGTGAAATGTGTAAATCAAAATGTATGTATCCATTCGTTAAGTCGAGCTACGCTGCCACAGAAAGACATACACACAGACCCTCAAACTTATAACGTCCCGTTATTGTTGCATCGAGGGTTAAAACAAATAGAAAGGCAGTCGAGCAATGAATCCTAGAACATAATCGCAGTCTAGACTTCAACGTTTACGTAAGCGCTAATTTTAGGTATTATGGTTGTGTTAGATTACTTCGCTTGAGGATGCTAAGGGATTCTTGAATAATATTTAATTTTTGATTTTTATTGTCTAAATAAATAACAAGACAAATAAAAATAAATTAAATTAAAAAATACACTAAAATCATATTTTTTGGAACGAAGTTCTTTATCGCGCGTTATGAAAGGGGGCTAGACTGAAAAATCTTACGAAAAGTTGTCACGACACTTTTTGCTATAGTAAGCTGAGCGGCGTGCGCATGTTTGTCTCTCTCTCTCTCTCTCATATAGAAAGCAAGCCAGATATTTTCATTTCTATTTCGCATTGAACAGTGTGGTGTCGCGACGATTTTTTTTTGTTGAGTGTAAACAAGTTTTTTGTAAATAATAAATAATAATAATAAATTCTGACAGCGAAGGAACTTCGTTCCATCCGGGTGTTCCTTGACACTTCTCAATTTTTTATGTAATTTTTAATTTTACTGTAGTCGATATAAACAATTCATTACAATTAACTTACTCGCATAATAAAATAAATTATTTCGGTGTAATGTCAAAATCTAAATTACTAATAACAAATTATACCTAAGTTAGATATTAATTCTTGAATATAATATATTTATTTGCGTCTTATACAAAGGATTTTACGAAGTAGAAAATACATATCTTGTGAAAGTTTCAGCTGTCTAGCTATTACGGTTTCTGAGATACATCCTGAAGAGAGACAGCGTATTACCTTTTAGGTATAAAAGCCCAAAAATAGCTTAAAGGCCGTCTAAAGAATCACTCTAAGAATATTTAAAAACTTAAAAAATAAATATCAGACTAAGTCTGAGTGGTACCATGCTTTATGCTGTATTTTCAATATTTTTGCCGTTTCCAATTTATAGCGAAAAAATTGAAAAATCTAGCGAAAAAATTTTGTTCTTATCTTTACCTTAAGTAAAGTTGAAATCGCATAGCAAAACACGTAACTCTACAAGACAAGACTTGTTAGAATATTTCAGAAAGGTCTTGTACACAGCATGTTTAACTTCAAACTTGGCACATACCGCTCTGCCATTAATCATTACTAATTAATCAAATCTGCATGCAAGCACCGCCTTATATCTCTTGCATGAGGATAGGGTTGCCAGACATGAGAAGGCAAGTTTAAAAAAAAAGAAACAAAAATAAAAAAATAATACCTCTTTTTTTCTAAAACACTACACATAACTTCCCAAGGAACTGTAGGGACAAGCTGCAGCAAAATAAACATAAATTTAGAAGAAAAAAAAATGTTTCCAAATATATATTTAATTTTTCTGTTTTATACTTAGAAAAATCACAATAACTAAAAAAGTGTTTTACTATAATAGTTAATCAATAGTTGTTTGATATTTTTGATACAGTAATTATAATGACTTTTAACCAGGGAAGCACAAACAATGGAGTGTAAATTTGACATCTCTACGTGAGTGTGTGTGTGTCTGTCTGTCTGTGGCATCGTACCCCCAAACAAATTAACCGATATCGATTTTTTGGTTATAAATGCGCTTGTTTAGAAGAATATAAAATACACTAGCTGCACCTCGCGATGTTGATCCGGCACAAAAAAAAGTGAACCTATCTTCATAGTAAATCTCATCAAAATCGGTCCAGCCGTTGGTGCGTGTAGGAGTAACATAGATCTTGAAGTTATTTGCGTCTCTCTCGAGAACCACAAATATTTTCAAAAAGTATCTTATGCAAGGTCTAACCTATCTTCATACCAAATGTCATCTAAATCAGTTCAGCCGTTTAGCGTGAAGAAGTAACAAACATACACACTTACAAAGAATATTATAAAAACTTTCGCCTTTATAACACTAGTAGGGCTGTGATAAATTTAGATCAAAGATGGCGTCGACACAAGATGTTGAGTCAAGTTTTCTAAATGTTTAATTTAAGCTTGTCTTGGACTACTTAGATTCAGGCCTTGCCTAGTTAAGTAGTCTCAAGAGAATATGTAATCTATTAATAAGTTATTAAATAAATATTTTTCATTTTCATTTTTTTTTCTACTGCTAACCCTATCGTAGAGTGCATTGTTTCCCCTATTAGGGTTCAATCTAGCATGTTGTATGTGTCAACTGTATGCAACAAGGCCGTGAGATGTCTGCCCCACATGCATTCTAATACGCTTCGTTTAGATTCACTATCTATTTAGATACACTATCTATGAGAGACTAGCTAAAGTTATATGTATAAGTAGAATATAAGATGTGTTGGCTACCATAATAAAAACTAAAAATGCTTTAATACCTATAGGGCGGAACAGCCGAATGTAAAATGCCCTAGTATATAATTTATTTTTCAATAAACAAAATGGATGTCCTTTCACTTGATTAATAAGTGCGATCAAGAAGATAAAAAAGAAAGAAAACTTCCAACTGTTTTTTTATCGAATCGATTTATACAAAACGGAATCCTTATAACGATTGACTATAATAACTGTCTGTCAATGAGCAACGCGAGTTTTGATATTATTGTGGTCATGAATCAAATATAAAAAATCAGTTTTATTGTATGATAAATTTGTGATGGAATTTTACACACCTTTGTTATCTGTTGCCAAAACCACTGCTGCCTTAGATTCATGGGTGGGGATCATTCTTATCTGTAGTACTAGGGACACACATATCAATATTTTCAGCTTTTATTAAAATCAGAAGGGGATCTTGGACTATAAAATACGATACAAATTGTGAATCTTTTTTACCTACTCTTCTTCAAGCACGTCCTCATTTATTTTTTAAATACCCAACAGTAATCTGACCAGCAGTTAACAGGATACAAATCGCTGACAATTAAAATCGTAGGCACACATACAGTCGGTGTGAATGTCACGGCCTTTTCATTTAGGAGTCATGAATGAAATGAACGGAGCCCGTCGATGTCTTTCGTATGAACGGATTGACACAAGGTAAATGATAACAACTGTAGCTCGGCAAACTAAAGTGATCTGACCTGATCATCGAAGTTAAGTAACATTCAATGCGGACAGTCTTTAGATAGGAGATCAAGCACAAGACTGTCGTATATAATTTTGAACGATTCCAATGGATGATATAAATAGCGTTATTATTATTATTATCATATGAGTGTATCTTATATATATTGTGTCATATTTTAAGTTATATAATATTTGTCATGAATGTATGTGTATATAAATTAAATTTTAGTAATAAATAATTGTAAATTGTCTTGCCCAGTACGGTGCGATGCCGTAAGGTGAATAAACGATTTGATTTGATTTGATATAAAGTGGCATTTTCTTTGGAGTGCTACTGAGTGTCGGGTGATACGTTACATTGTAGGTCCTGGATAGTTAAGCCAAGACAGACCTTGGTATTGGAGAGAGCTTAGTCACTAAACTCATACGAAGAATAAGACAAACAAACACACACTCTCATACAAACTTTCGTTTTTATTATATTAGTGGCATTTGTAATCTAAGAGTCGTTTTCACGAAAAATCTTTAAAATTTTAAGGGACTTTTAAAACTGTTTAAATGTTACTGAGATCAAATCATTTTTAGGGTCCCTTGAATTAGAGTGGCCTAAGCCTAAATTCAACTTCCTAGCGCTAAGTTAGGGAATACATTATATTATAAATAAAATAAATATATATTAGGACACATTTCACAACTAGTTAGCTGGTTAGCCCCATACTAAACCATTCCTAGCTTGTATAACGATAATACACGCTAACACAAATGATATAACATACATATTTTATAAAGATACATATTTAACACCCAGACCAACATCACACAAATTTAATTCATCACATAGATATTAACCGTGCCGGGAATCGTACCCAGGACTCTCTGTTTGGCAGTTCGGCTTGGTAACCTTTACGGCAACGAAGTCGTCAAATATACATATTTACATATAATATGGTGGTTTTTTAGTGTAAGCAGTGAGCAGTGTTTTACTTAGTTATATTATTACCACAATGAAAGCCAATATATTTATAGGTCCGTCGGTACTCAAAAGCCCGTCACAGACCGTGCCTAGAAAACGTGAAGGATCGCTTAGGATTCATCGCATTGCAAAAGTTAACGATAGGGTCAATACTCATAAAGACATAAAAGGTCTCGGCTGAAGTCTTAGTACAAACAATTAAAAAAAACAAATCAGAGGCATTCGGGAAGCTTAAAAGCTCATGACGCTAGAGCTTGGCCACCTTAGCTCATACGAAGTTAAGAATGAAACAAAATACCCAAATTCTATCGACCGGAGCAAATTTGCACGAAACAAACGGTCACACTTACTTTAAAAAAACATTGGACATATGTACGTCCAACGGGTTTCGACGCATTACGAGCGCCATCATCGGGGGCGAGCTTTTTTTTAAGTAAGTGTGACCGTTTGTTTCGTGTCAATATATAATATGCCTTACGATAACAGTTTACAAAGTACAACATAGTGAATTTATTCATTTAAAAAAATAAATTACAGATATGAAATAAAATAAATAAAATCTACTTTAAAGGCCGTGCGAAGCGAAGTAAAATGTTCAACAATAATGGTTTTTGATAACGTTAAAATTACATAGCTTTATATATAACTTCATATTTTCAAATTCAAATTCACTTTATTATCGAGAAACGAAGAGACATTTTATACTTTCATATTTTATTAATACAAAATTTATAATTAATAAAAAGTTTAATAAATTAAGAGAGGCCATCGGTACTGAATCACAGTTGAATGCATTTTTTGTTTATATAAAATCTGTACCTACATATGTGCTTATGTCAAGAATAAGAAATAAAGAATATGTTAAAATTTAATGCAAAATTAACCAAAACAGTAATCGTTTCTGAATTTGCAACAAAATATCAACTGACACATTTACTCCTCAAAACACACATTAGCCATTTTTTTTATTAAATCTATAGCTAAGCAGTCCTTAAACTACATGGTTCCTAGGACTAAAATATAATCAGAGAGTTCGGTTCGGTTTAGTGTATTTTCTCTCTTTAATCCATGTTTTTTAATACATGTTTTATTTTTATTTATTTATTATTGCAGAACATGGGTAATATAATAAGATAAGAAAGATAACAATTTTAGTGCGCCATATTCTTAACTTTTCGACATGCAATTAAAAGAAAAATATATGTCATTATATAATTAATAAAAATAAATAATTATATTAATTTTACAAAACAACACAACATTATAGAGAAAAAAAGAACACATTGAACAGATGGAATAAGAAAAATTCTCTTATCCAAACTTAAGTAAAACTTAAACAGAAGTAAGTCTTACGTTAAACTGAATTGTTAATAAGACTGTGTGGGTTTAGAACCTGAAATACTTAAGTTACTATAACTCATAAAGTTAAGAACGTTCTTAGAAAGGAGGATGGCGGCACATTATGCTCAACATTCTTACATCTATATCTGAAGGTTTCAATGGTACTCGATTGAACTAAGTAAAGTAGGTATTAAATGCGTTTTTCAAGTTTTATTTTAGGTAATAAAATAACATCATCAAGTATACGAGTATATATTTTCTCTTAAATCTTAAAAATGATAGCCTGTAATGTGTTATTTTGATGTACCGTGTGAACTGTCATTAAAACCCATTCGGTAGTTTTTGCGAGAAAAGGAACAAACTTCCATACATAATAACGTTTACATTTATCTTAATATCCGAGTATATAAATCTCGTGTCACAATGTTTATCCTGAATGAACTCCTAAAGCACTTAACCGATTATAATAAAATTCGCACACCATGTGCAGTTCGATCCAACTAGACAGATAGGATAGTTAAAATCTCAAATTATAGTCGCAATTTTATATTATTGCTAATTATTGTCTATTATTATTTAACAGTCACAATTATCTGTTAACTCCAAATGTTTCTAACAGATGTCGATACCTTTCGACTAAGTTGAGTAAGTAATCAATAGATGGCGCTGATATGGTAAATCTATCGTGTCATATAAGCTACACTATCTATTTTCCATACCCCTAAGTGAGGCAAAACAAGGTTTGCCGGGTCAGCTAGTAATATTATAGTAAGACAAAATATTAAAACTGTTGGTCAAGTGATTGTCGAATAATAGGTATCAAAGCTTCTGCGATTAGATTCAAAGCAAAAAACCTTTCTAAGATTTTAAAATATACTCCACAGTACTCAAATACTGATTAACGTCAACACCTTACAAGTCTATTTGCAAAAAAATAACCATTAAATGTAAATTTCCAGGTCTCAACTAACGAAGTGCAGTCGCATCATTAATTTAAGTTGCCGACCTTACCTTTGAAAAAGTCGGTTAGTTGATGCCACCTTAATTTCATATGCATGAACTCATTGCGGTGGTATCAGGTCGCAAGTGTGACTTAGGTTTTAGATTTCTTAGGACACTTATATTTTTAAAAATTAAAATACCTGTTTTATCGAAAAAAAAGATAAAGGTTACTTTCTAAACTGTTATCGTTACGCATATTAAATACACAATTGTCAGTATTATCGCTTAAAGCGATATCTTCTAGGCGAACATTGAATACTAAATATATTAGACACATTTGATCAAGTCGTTCATATTTTGTAATCTCTTTTGATTAACGTAAATTTTAGTTTCTAACCCTAATATACAGCTTAAAAGGATGCTACTGTGTTACTTATATGTTTAAAAATTAACCACACCAATTTTTTATCAAATTCATAAATGACCATATTTTATTTATTCTAATGTTAGCTGTGCTCATATCAAATAGTTCATTTTTTTCTTCTATGCCTTATCCCACTAAGTGGGATCGGCATTATTTTCTTTCACTCTCCTCTATCAGCACTAATTTCTACACACATACAACTTTTTCTCTCTCATTCACACACTCTATCTTGGTCTTCTTCAGTTGGCCTCGTTTTTTTTTGTACTATTTCCATATAATCCCTAGTTGCTTGAATCTCCTCTCTACGCATTAAATGCCCATAATTACTACGTTAGCCTTACACTGTTCACTAACATTTACCAATAATATATATTAAAAAAAAAAAATGGTTGCCTGTAAAGTCGGTTTTACGGGCGAAGATTTTACGTGACAACGTCTGCCGCGTGCTGCGCGCGCGGCAGACCGATCATGATTGAGTGGGAGAGAGACGCAAGGCATTCGGCGGGCCTCTCTCTCGTTCGGTGGCGGTCCTCTCTCTCGTTCGGTGACTCATCGTAACGTTACCGGGCGTTACACTTGTTCATAAGTGACTCCCAGCCGCAACCTAATTTAAGACGTTGTCACGTCAAAAATGAAATTATGTTATGAAGTATGGTCACCGTATGCTCATCAGACATCAGACAGCCTCGAGTTTGATCTTGTTTTATTTTATGCAGACGTTACTACCCTAATGAAGTACGAATAAATTGCTACTTAGTAAGTATACTTTGTAATACTAGCAAAAGTGTAGTATTGCCCTAGTATATGTAGTTATCTTGAATTACAAACTAATTAAATCTTCTATTAAATAAAATTTCTATGTCACAGTGTTTTTGTTGTATTTACCGTACTCCTCCGAAACGGTTTGACCGATTTTTACCAAATTTTATATGCGTATTCAGTAGGTCTGAGAATCGGCTACTATCTATTTTTTAAGGCAAAACAACGTTTGCCTGGTCAGCTAGTAGACATATAAATAGTCTACACATACATATAATGTATGTATAGTCAACGCAACATCTCGCAAATATGAACACCACAATTTGCACAAGTTACTGTGTAATGTAATAGAGTTCTGTTCTAATTGCCGGCTATTAGACCTACTTATGTCTATACATGATGGCTACATTGCAAATTGACTTTGTAACTAAGGTTACATACTCGATGTGAAATTTTCTAGTATAAGATTCAATGGATAGACTCTAGAACTCTTTATTGGGCAGATTACAAGTCAAATAAACATTAATAACACAAAATTATTTACAACGTGTCGCAAACGGCGACCTTATTACTAACAGCAATCTCTTCCAGGCAACCTTTGGATGGAAAGGAGTTGAACGAAGAACGAGAAAAAAAGGGGTTGCACAATACAGAACATTATTACTTATAATTATGATGCAGGACTTAAACCTAAGTTAATAACATTATATTATAACTATAATATATAAATACACATTCTATATATTTTTATATTTATAAATACGTAAATATTATAATGTATGCAATAAACGTGTATGTTTAGCGATATATCAATAACTGGAGCAGCTTGACACTTAAAAATTTCTCAAAATATATAAAGAATGTATATTAGCTATTGAATGAAATTACACAATTTAAATAAAATTGATATTTAATTTTAAGGTTGGCACCCATACAACAATAGTACGGAACCCTTCATGCGCGAGTCCAACTCGCTCTTGGCCAATTTTTGATACAAGTAACTTTCAAGCAATTTTTTACACAATTTTAATCAAGCGCAAGTTACGAGTAAGTTGCAGGATGTGGCTAGTAATCTTTAATTATAACGAGGCTAGTAATTCATTTTACCGCTTATAGTTCATAGTTCACTCACTCGTGGGACTGTGAGTGATTGGTTGATTACTGAACTCATGTTGCATAAACACTAAATAGCTAACTAGATTTACTTGAATAGAGATTTTTTTTTTCTCACTTCACACACGGCTGGTTAACCCCATACTGAACCATTTCTAGTTCGTATTATGGTAGCTAACACAGCTGATATACTACATATACATACATATATATTTTTTATTATAGATACATATTTAACTCCCAGACCCACAACCAACAAATTTAGTTAAGCACAAAGATGTCAGCCGGGCCGGGAATCGAACCCGGAACCTTCTGGTTAGCAGTCCGGCATGGTAACCGTTGCGCCAACGAGGTCGTCAGATTTCATCATCATCATCATCAGCCCACTGCCGTACGTCCACTGCTGGACATAGGCCTCTCTCAAGGCACGCCACTTGACCCTATCCTGAGCAAATCGTTATAGAGATTTAAACCAAATCAAATAAAATCAAATTGTTTTTATTAAGACATCAGTAAATTAACGACGTCGTTGGCGTAAAGGTTACCATGCCGGTCTGCTAATCAGAAGGTTCCGGGTTCGATTCCCTGCCCAGTCAACATCTTTGTGATTAACTAAATTTGTTGGCTGTGGGTCTGGGTGTTAAATATGTACTCGTATCTATATAAAATATGTATGTATGTATATGTTGTACAAAGATATTAATTCACAATTCAAAATGTTTTAATTCATGAAATGTATATACATAATTTAATATCCCTAACCCTCAAACTGGAGTGCAAGCCCATGTCATGGAGGTTAGTTCCTTCCAATGACTAAATTAGAATGTCGTACATCAGTGAATAGAACTACAATTTCAAATATTTGTGATATGCTTTAATTTACTTATCTTAATAAAATCAATTATTAAATGTTATTATTATATTATTACATTACATTATCATTTTATTAAATTTATTGAAATTAAAGGAAAAAATAATGTATACAAAAAAAAGAGTACATTTGTATTTCTTGAACAGTTTTTTTTAACACATTCACACACGGCTGGTTAGCCTCATACTGAACCATTTCTAGCTCGTATTATGGTTGCTAACACAACTGATATACTACATATACATACATACATATTATATATAAATACATATTTAACACCCAGACCCACAGCCAACAAATTTAGTTAAGCACAAAGATGTTGACCGGACCGGGAATAGAACCCGGAACCTTCTGATTAGCAGTCCGGCATGGTAACCTTTACGCCAACTAGGTCGTCAAAGTCGTCAAAGTTGATCTACAGCTGTCCAAGAAATGGTATATACCTACACGTATACTTTTAGTTAGCAAGTTTTGACCGGATTCAAATGCGCCGGGTGGCTATTGAAACCGATTTAAGTCTCAATTATGTTTCTGCTTTTCAAATTATTTTTTTTTATTGGAATTTCGTATTTTTACGGCATTTTTTCACACACGGTTGGTTAGCTCCATACTAAACCATTTGTAGTTTGTTTATGGTTGCTAACAAAACTTACTACATATACATAAAAAATATTGTATATTGTCTAATGAAAGCATTTACACCATAGCGAAGTTTTATTAAACAGGAGTTTTGTATTCGTTAGGGTAAGAAAATTAGACGTTCCATATAACAAGTACATTGAGACGAAATACCTATTCCCCCTGTCACTTATTTGCCATTACTGAACAAGCAGGGAGAGACTAGGCTAGGAGGCACCGATAGATGTTGCGTGGAGGTTCCAAAAATCCGTACTAAGCGTTTCGCTTCTACATACATTTATAGTATGGTTGGCCAAACTGTGGATTATATGTAATGTGCCATATTTTTTTCCTTGATAGGTTTGCGTTTGACTAAATTGTTATCATTAAGCATTATCATAAAGCGATTACCCTGCAGTACAGAGTAAAAAAACTAACAAGTAGGCTGTAAAAACCAGATACTTGAAATCACAATTAAATTTAAACAAGTTTAATAAAAACATTAACATCATAATAAAGCGGGGTCCGGTTCTGTTTGTACGCATCAATGCGGTTCCGGCTGTGGTCATTCTCGGCCATTTACAAGGCTATTGGGTCATAATACAATCAAGTATGGATCTGTTTCTTCATAGATGACATTTGCCTTCTTTTTACACTTCAATTGAGAATCCGCTACTGTATATTTAGAAATAAAAACCGGCAAACGTTGTTTTGCCTTAATAATGGCAAAACAACGTTTGCCGGGTCAGCTAGTATTTAAATAAAATTGATATTTAAGGGCACCCATACAATAATAGTGCAGAACCCTTCATGCGCCAGCCCACCTTGCACTTGGCTAATTATTAATATAACTTTCAAGCAATTTTTTACACAATTTTAATCAAGCGCAAGTTACGAGTAAGTTGCAGGATATGGCTAGTAATGTAGTCGGTTTCTTCATTGATGACATTTTGCCTTTTTTTTACTCGTTGTTTAATAGGCTTGCGCTTGACCGCAACTCACCTGATGTTAAGTGATATTGCAGTCTAAGATGAAGCGCGCTTGCCTAGAAGAAACCGGTTCACTCTCGCCTTGAAGACAGTTAGGTTGTAGTTCAGTGGGAACAAATCAAATCAAATCAAAATTGTTTTATAGGTACATCAGTGAATTTGGAACAAAGGTACAAATTAAAGGAAAAAAAAAAGATAATGTATACAAAAAAAGAGAAAATTTGTATTTTTAGAACAGTAGATCTACAGCTGTCTAAGCTAGGCTGTAGAGCCTGTAATATAGACAGCTGTACTTCCCCTAAATTACACTAATAATAATAATATGTACCTGACAAAATTTCATTTAAAATATTTTATACATTTTATTTAAAATGAATGAAAAATAAACAAAACAATAATATGCAGATAACTTCAGAACAGGGATTCCGGCAAGGAATTCCACAGTTTGGCCGTTCGTACTATAAACGTGGAAGCGAATCGCATATTACCTACGCATTTTCGGCACTGTATAACGGTGTCTGCTTAAACAAGAAAAAGTTTGCTTGCTACTTCTATGGTGGTCTAAGGTGATGAGGAATAAAATACTGCGCCAAGGTGTCGACTCCTAGTATCACTATATTCATTTCTCTCAAAATAAAAAAAAATATGAACACATTGCAGTTAGCTTAAACGGCGTTGGACGGACATATGTTACGAGACAGTAAAAAAAAAAGACTAAGTTAATAACAGAATGATAATAATGAGTGTGTAATACTTTATGGAATAAAAAAAATACAACTTACTCCCATAGATTTTTGTAAAAAGCGTACTTATAAGATTTTTCTTTTTTTTATTCATATTTTTTCTCACCTTTATTAAATAAAAAAATCTAAATGTTTAACTACGTTTTATTGCTCATACGTTCAGCTATCAAATGATATTTTTTTTAAATCAATATGCCCTTTACTTGATAATTTGCATTTATTATACTAAAATATTGACATTATTATTATTTAATATGTTTATTATTTTGGTTTCCTATAACTTATTTCAGACTATTACAGAAATTATCAATTAAAATATTATATACAAACTTAAGCAATACAATTTAAATTAGAGTAAGCTCACCATCCAGGCTGTCGCTGCGGGGCAGAGTTCCCAAGATGCTGGCAGCATTACCCCGTTGAACAGCTAAACTTAGTCTTTGTAAGAAATAGCTGCCAGCTCTTGGATCTCCAGAAGCGAGGACCAACCGCTTCCCAATGTCTTTACAAAAAGTTTTTGTGTCGGACGACCACGGGCCTAAAGTCTCCACGGACAGCGCCACAAACTCATAGTTTGCGCTAATCCGTGAATACTTACGATGTTTGATAATTTGAGCCTGCTGAGCAGCGGCCCCCGCGCTGCAAGCGGTGGAGGTGACGTGAGACGGTGCCAATGTATCCACGCACGTGGCATCCCAAACCAGGGTACGGCCGAGACACCACGGAACTAGAGTGGCTCCGTCGGGCCTCTTGCCATCGTCTCGTGACAGTCCGCTTGGCTCCAGCATCGAGGGCACACCTGCTGTGGAGAGTGCCCGCCTGACTAAATCGTTCAACACCCAATGACGATAAAGTCGGCCAGCACTCCTCACACAAGCCAGCCCGTGACGTCCGAGTTGGTCCACGTCCTGACCGCATTGACAGCGGTGAGGCTCGCACAATTTAGTACCTAGTCGTAATCCTACAGCTACGCGCAAACTTTCAGGGTCTAGGACAGTAGCCAAATGCTCTGAAGGCAGGGCATTTAGCCAATGCCCTGACTCACTTTCCGACACAGCAAGGAGACGCGCTCGGTCAGCATCGTCTGTGGATTGGTCAAGTAAGGCTGAGTATGTTAAATTTAGAACTGGACGATCCCAAGACCGCTGACTTGTCAATTCTAAAGGGATATCTTCACCTGGACAAGACGCCCTCCATGCAGTCAAAGCCTCTGCCTGGCACGCTACTCGAACATCGGTTAGGGGTAAATTTAATATTTTTCCGATAAGAGTTTGCGTACCATGGCTGGAAGCTAAAAAAGCAGGGAGAGCTACACTTGCAGAGGTGCGAATACCCAGTCCGCCCAAATAGATTGGGAGAGTGGCCTGTGCCCAAGAGCGATCACCCAGTTCCAAATTTAAAATTTTAATTACAGTTTTTCGCAACACTGTATCTACCAAATCCAGTAGAGAATTATAAAACCAAACCGGACAACATCTTAATAAGTATGTAAATTTTGGTGTGAATAAGCAAAGGCGTAAAATGTAAATGGCCATATGTGGTTTAATTTCAAAAAGTCGAGTACAATTTCTTTCGAAGCAATCTATTTTAGAGCGTACATTGGACGGGATTGCATCCAAAAATATCGGTGCTCCTAACAAAATCAATGAAGATTTTGTTTGCAATGAAATGCCAGGACACAATGAATTGAACTCATCTAAAAGCGATTGACGAGTTTGATCTGTTATGTGGTCGGCGAAGAAAATTTCACATTTTTTAAAATTTAAAGAAAGACCTATTGATTTGAATTTTTCAATGACTATTTTGAGGTCTGACAATACTTCAGACGCACTCCCGCCCAATGACCCGTCATCTAAATACCAAACATTAAATTTTGAATTTAGCTCTGATATAATATCATTTATTCCTAAACTGAAAATGGCAGGTCCAAGTGGGTCTCCTTGCTGACAGCCCGTACATGAATAAATTTCGCGGCTACCAAACATCAATTTCGTGGGGGCACCATAGCATTGCCACAAATAGCTATATATTTCGGGGGTTACTGTTTGAGCTTTACTAAGAAGAGCTCCTCTATCTATGCTATTAAAAGCATTGCATACGTCAATTTTGATAAAAGTGTCATACGTGCCGGAATTCAAAAATGTGCGCGCAGCGTGCACAGCAGCCTCGCACCCAGCTCTTACACCAAACCCGAGTTGTTGTGGCTGAAAAATGTTTTTTAATTTTTGAAGAATTATCTGATTGCATAATTTAGAGGTTAGGCGGCGTAATGTACTTCCAACGGCTATAGGGCGAACTCCACCATCTTTTTTGTTCAGTGCTACTAAGTTCGCCCCATAGAGAATAGTGACAACTTGGTCCGGTACTTCACCTCTCAACATAATTGATAAGTTATGACAAAATGAATACAAGCAAAGTCAAGACCTAGGGCGACTTGAAAAATTTGACAAAAGAGCTTGGCCAAGAAAAAAAAAAGAAGAATAAAAACATGTAAAATTGCCTACACAATATAATTGCAGGGATTTCAGCAAATTCAAAATATTTTTTAATAGTTTTTATTAGCAAAGTATTCTGACCTTTTCCGTAATACAATACTAATGGCTGCACCTAAAACAGATTGCGATGTTCCAGTAATGTCAGGACCGGCAATCGTAATCAACTGTAATTACTGATGTTATTGCTAGAGGCTTTAATTAATAATTAATTGAATAACCTTATTGGCTCACTAGCTGCGTCCGTGGGCCAGATCTTTCAGCCAGATTTATCAGCATCATTTTCTTGTTTGTGTCTTTTGTTATCTTTCTTCTTCTTATATATAAAACTAGCTGACCCGGCAAACGTTGTTTTGCTTCACTTAGGGGTATGAAAGATAGATAGTGTAGCTTATATGACACGTTGGTAGATTTACCATAGCAGCGCCATCTATTGATTACTTACTCAACCCAGTCGATTGGTATCGACATCTGTTAGAATCATTTGGAGTTACAGATAATTGTGACTGTCAAATAATAACAGACAATAATTAGCAATAAATTAAAATTGCGACTATAATTTGAGATTTAAACTATTCATATTTATATTATAATCGGTTAAGTGGATTAGGAGTCCATTGAGGACAAACATTGTGACACGAGATTTATATATATTAAGATTTACATGGCACAATGCTAGTTACCGTACTCCTCCAAAACGGCTTGACTGATTTTTACCAATTTTTATATGCGTATTCAGTAGGTCTGAGAATCGGCTACTATCTATTTTTTAAGGCAAATCAACGTTTGCCGGGTCAGCTAGTTACTTTTAAAACTAGCTGCGTCCTGCAGTGTTACCCACGTTAATAGGTACGGGATAAAAGGTAGTTAATCCAGGATAAAAAGTACCCTATATCTAACCAATCTTTATAGTCCAGCCTTTATATATGACATTTATGTCATCAAAATCGGTCCAGTCTAGGCAGTTTGGAGCATGAAGGAGTAACATAGATTTGGAAGTTATTTGCCTATCCCACGGAACAAAAGTTTGCGGGATAAAAAGTACCCTACGTGTTAATCCAAGGTGTAATCTATCTACACACCAAATTTTATTAGAATCGATTGAGCCGTTTGAGCGTGAAGAAGTAACAATTTTTTTTACTTACACCTAAACATTCTAATTATAACTTCATAATTATAATACTATGCATATGCATTATAGTAAGGATGCACTTGTAAGCTATTGTAAGCAATTGTGTTGAAAAGTCTCGTAAGTGTGTTGTCTATAATATTATGTTCTCGTGATCGACGCCCCTGGTTCGATCACAGGGGCTTTTAGCTTGAAAAGCAGACATTATCCCAACGAGCCACAATAGCTTCAAAAATAATAATAAACATACAATGAAAGCATGCAAATATTACATGCAATTCAACTGATGAATATATTTTTTTGTTTCTTTAAGCTTCTTAGATAAACATAATTATGCAAGAATTTAACAATTAATATCTTTCCATGATTGCAAATGTTAAATTCATTAGTTCATACTTTAATCTTCCTACATTATATGAGTAATTGCTAATCCATTTTTTTATGACGGCTAAATAGAGTAGGTACATCATATATCTACATAAAATATATTTATTTAAATGTTAATAACTTAAACGTCTCCCGGATATAATGTAAATGGAGTTACTTGTAAATGAGAGTAATAAAGCTATATTTATGTACTAATTAATTAACAAATATCAGTGCAGTGTAAAATTTAAATAGAGATGATTTAATGGGTTTTTTGGAGCACATAATCTTCATTTACATGTATATTCAATTTAGTGTATGCGCCATAATTAATGGATATTTTGCCATTAAATGAACAGAAAGACCAATTTTACAACTGATTTTAGTTAATAATAATAATAATAATGTTTGTTATAAAATGTTACCAAATATTTGAAAAAGTAGATTCTTTTTTCAATATTATATAGGTTGATAAAATTAAGTTTTTTTTTATTTTCAAAATATAACATTACGTATTAGTGCACTTGTAAAATAAATACCTTTCATTTATATATAATTTTAACAACCTCGTTGGCGTAATGGTTACCATAACGGACTGCCAATCAGAAGGTTTCGGGTCCGATTCCCGGTACGGCCAACATCTTTGAGATGAACTAAATTTGTTGGCTGTCGGTCTGGGTGCTAAATATGTATCTATGTAAAATATGTATAATATGTAGTATATCAGTTGTGTTGGCAACCATAATACGAACTAGAAATGGTTCAGTATGGGGTTAACCAGCCGTGTGTGAAATGTGTCCTAATATTTATATACGTTCATATACGATTTACCTAAAATATATTTACTATATAAAGACTATATATATCAGCAGAAGCCTCTAGGCATCTGCAGACGTAAACGCTTTGAGAGGTCAAAATAGAGCAATTTCAATTCATAAACCGCCTTTAGGTATGTTGTTTTTAAGTAATTACGAGGTCACTGTGGAACGATAAATAACAATCTTCAAATACTAGGTTTCAGAGTAGAGAACGTTCCAGAAGAATAGTTTGATACAAGTTCATCACCCACAGTTTATTCTATCCCACTGCTTGGCATAGGCCTTTCTCTTGTCATGCCTCGGTCCTGTGCTAATCTAGTCCAGGTTGGACCCGCGACAGCTGTGATGTCGTCGATCCATCTTGCCGCTGGACATCCTAAGTTCCGCTTCCCAAGCCTCCGCCACCACTCGGTTACTACAAGTTAATTGATGTAAGTTAATGTCAATTTAATGTACGAATTCATTCATAAATTAGAATTAGTTATTATCAATTACATGTCAAAAATAATAAAATCAAGTCTACAAAGAGTCTATGGAGCGACGACGGTCTGCCTCCATCTAGCAAAGGGATATCCCCCGGACAGATGTTGTGTCCGGAGACGGCCGTCCATAGGTCATACATTGTAGCTAGGACCAGTCGTACGCGCATTGAAAATACCGTTTGCACGATTCAGAACAAGCGCTCTGATTGGTAGCGGGTGATGAAGTGCGACAAAGACGCCACAAGTCTATAAAGACTACGTCAAAGCCCCTCGCTCAAACGTATCCATTAGGCTGGCAGCATTTTCTCGCTGAATTGCGAGAGAAATTTGCTGCCGCAAATATTCCCCAGCCCGCGGATCTCGCCCCCTATCTCGTAACTGCCGTCCGAGATCTGCCACAAACTTCCTTACGTACCTTATGTGCGAATTATGCCATATTAGCTGCCCCATGCGGTGTCGTTTGTGTTAATCCAGGAAAAAAAGTAGCTTTTGTCAATGTCAAATGTAGCTTCACAGCAAATTTAATAAAAATTAGTCCAGCCGTTTGAGCGTGAAGTATTAATAACTATGCACTCACACTTAAATTAAAACTTCCGCCTTAATAATATTAGTCGGAGAGTCAGATATTTTTATTCGGGATTAAGGCGCATGTAGTTCTTATAAAATTACATTGGTTACAAAATTTTTCTTCTTGATTTTTACTCATCAATAAAAAATCTCAAGCAGAAGCATTTTAAAATCATAATTAAAATTGCAATAATAATATGTCTTATAGTCTTTATCAAGAAAGTGAGCTATCAATGTTCACTAATACTAGGGATCAGAATTCTATTGGTATATGTTAATACTTTCATAATAGTATATTTTTCCTTCACATACTATAGTAGCTTTTATAGTAACAAAACTAATTTAGAATGAGTAGATTATTTCTTAAAAACAAAGGCAAATTTTGCTTTTAAAAATTAATTTACATTAAAACTATCCTGTCACCTGAGATGACTCTGATTAATTTTCTACTCTTCAATAAGTCTGCATGAATCTTCACCTTAAATTGGCGTTAAAATATTATGGTCTGTCCAAAGTGTAACCATAGATAAGGTCAGAACCCACTGCACTTTATATGATAATATTTTTAATTAATGTAATGATAATAATAATAATGTGAAATGAACGAGAATTGTGTAATTTTAACATATTAATTTATTGACATGTTTGACTTGTTTTTTTGACATGTAACTAATGGTGTTATTAAGAAATATTTGTTTGTGTATGTTTAGAGGAAAGAAAACTTCTAGTTACCGAGTGTAAAGTGTACCGGAAAATTATTTGGCCAGCCAGAAGAGAGGATGGGAGTTACAGAGTAAGAAAAAACAAAGAATTAGAAGACCTTGTGGCAGAACCTAACATCATGGGCGAAAGTAAAGCACATCGGCTCCGTTGGTTCGGCCACGTGGAAAGGATGGGTGAGGATCGGGCTGTGAGGCGAGCATACTTGGGACGACCAATTGGCCGACGTCCGGTTGGTCGACCCAAGTATCGCTGGGAAGACCTACTGCAGCAAGACCTGAGCGCACTTCATGCCACAGACTGGCAGGAGACAGCACAGGATAGAGAAAAGTGGCGTCTCTTAGTGTTGGAGGCCAGGATCCATTTTGGGGTTAGCAAGCTATCATAGTTAGTTAGTTATTTGTATGTGAATACTAGGGTATGCACAGAGCTTGGTGAGTATTGACTTGTATTAGAGCTAAGTCTAGAATTAGTGTAGCAATCCTAGTTTATGATGATACAGTAAATCGGTCCAGTAGTAGCCCTTGAATTTAAAGAAGCCTGGCCCATTAAGACGTGCTTGTATCTTGTAAATTGTTTTGAGTAATTCTGTTGAAATATTGCGTATCTATCTACTTTGAGATACGGTTCATGTATTAATGTATGAAGGTAATTATTATGAGTATGAATTTCACCTACCTGCCAATTATTTCAACTGTGTTTCATTTAAGTGTGCTAAGTATTTTAAGCCACTAATACATTTATAGAGGCGAAATTTAGTATGTATGACACGAAGACCTAAAGAAGTAATATTGTCATTGGAGGTAACAGTGTCAAAGCTATCTAGGATTCCAAATTTTATCAGAATTTGGTTTTAATCTTTTAATCTTTCTAATGATGACATATATTAAGATACACACACAAACACTAATAAGGTGTGCAAGTGTGAGGCGTGTGTGTGTGTATGTTACCTCTTCACGCTCAGAAATATTACTAAGACTAATTTTCATAAAATTTGGGATGCTAGATAGCTTTGACACTGAATGGCATTTATAGCCTACCTTCTTTCTTGCATTAAGGAGTAAAACATCGCGGGGCATTGCTAGTTAAGACATAATTATATCTTATAAAAAAAAACTTGACATGAACAAAAAAAAAAACAAAAAAGTTTGGTTTCTACTAGTAGCGTCTTACGGTGTTACCCGCGTTAGTTTAGGATAAAAAATGACCTATTATAAGCTACCTTCACACTAAACTTGTTCCAAATCGGTTCCTGTTGGGCTCTTTGGCAGCACAGACAAGCAGATGCGGCAATTTAAATTTATAAGGTAAATTAAACGTCATTTATTTTCCTTAATAAAAAAATAATGTTGAGAATCGGTCCATAAATGTCTAAGAAATCGGTAATCAACACGGTGATACATAAAAAAATACATATGAACAGTCGAATATATAACCTCCTCCTTCTTTGAAGTCGGTTAAAAACAAAAATAAAGTATGAAATAACTAATAATAATTATAAATAGAAATAACCTAAATTTCCCAGAATTTATAACATTACCGTTTTTTTTTAATAAAAAATTACATAAAAGAAAATGTCTAAAATAAACTAACAAATATGTGTATATTTGTCTTTGTAAAGTCTCAAAAGCAACCAAGACTTAACCTAACCGTTCATCACAACACCATATAAGTGATTTCACTGCAAAGGACCCATTAGAGTTAAAGATTCCCATTAGCGGCTACTGCAACTATTGAATACTAAACACTACAGAGTTCTCCAGGACAGTACTTATCAATATAAATATATTTTAATTTTAAATTCAAGTTTTCAATTTATTATTATAAGAATCACAAGAATCACAACACATTTATTGGCAGACAATATTATAAGCTTGTTGTGTCCCACTGCTGGGCAAAGGCCTCCCTCTCTCCTTCCGGTCAGCCCAGTCTTCGGCTTTGGTGGCCCAGTCCTTATCAAATTGACATAGATGTCACGCCACTGTTTCCTGGGTCTTCCTCGAGGTCTAGTAGTGTTTGGCACCCATGCTGTGGTGGCCTTTGCCCAGCGGTCGTCCAGTATGCGGCAGACGTGCCCTGCCCGGTTGATACACCAATGACTTGTTTTCAAGTTACGTGTGGATTTGCACTCGCTTTACGGTGAAGGAAAACTTCGTGAGGAAGCCGATATGTCTGAGGACCACAATATCCGAAAACGTGTGTCATCCGCCAACCCGCACTTGGCCAGCGTGGTGGATTAGGACCTATATCTCTCTCTTCATGAGAGAAGGCTCCAAGACCCAGCAGTGGGTGCGTGGAGTGGAATTATACAAGTTCCCGATATTCATACTAAAAATAATTACGTATTAGTTAAGTGGCCTGGCTCTGGAGTCGAGAGCTTTTAAGACATTTTATTTTTTTGATGAATATAATAAACCTCATTTAGCCTAGTACGCTTGTCCTTAATAACTCTGTTTATATATTCACATCTCTTTAGTTCTATACAAGTCTATAGATCTGAATAGATAAACGATGGCATGGTTAAGAGATGTGTCATACTTGGTCCATATACAAACTATTTATATTTTTTTTTGTTTTTTTTTTAAAACATTGATTGAACCCAAGTCCAAACGTAAGCCTACGCGTTGTCAAAAATGTCCCCCCGAAAAGCTTCCTGTCCAAACGTGCCAATTATAGCGGCCGCGTTCCCGCGCTGAATGGCTATCGGCACTTGCTGTGTCAAAAACCGCCCAGCTCGGGAATCACGCCCCCTATCCCTCAATCGCGAACTAATTTCTGCAATAATTTTTTTTAGTCTTATTTTTTTATTTGTCTATGCTTGGTCGCAATATTGTTTCTCTTTAGATTTAATTAATATATTTAGGTAAATTAACTTGTTGTTCTCTGAAAAGTAGATCTAGCAACGGCGGTGTATTTTTTTATGATGCTTAGTCAAGCGTGGTCGCAACTCACCTGATGTTAAGCGATGTTGCGATCTAGGGTGGAGAGCGCTTGCCTAGAAGAAACCGATTCACTCTCGCCTTAAATACAGTGAGGTTAGTTCAAAGGGAACGGGGATTCTGGAAAAGAGTTTCACAGCTTAGAACATGGTTTTATTGAAATTTCGTTATTTTTTTTTAAATCTCAAAATTACTCGATCAATAGTGTAAATGTTTAACAAATATTTTAATAACTGGCTTAAATAAAAAAATAAAATGGCAATAAAACACGATTGTTGTATTGGAGACCCCTTTTATATTAAATTAAATGATTTTGTAACTAGCTTTTAGATATATCTTTACGATATTATTAACAATACCAACTTAAATCAGACCGTATAATTTTTTTTTATAATACATATTGAAATGTAAACAAGCTAAGTCTAATTAAATTAAATAATTCATTTAAATTATAATCTGCGTCAAGCATAGGTACACTTCATATGTTTTACATTTTGTGTTGCTAATAAAGATTTTTGAATTTTCAATTTTATTTTATTGAATTCATCGACCTTTTTTCCAAATGGCCAAAACGTATCTGAATTCAGTGTAACTGAAAAACAAACACGTTTTTGACCTTAACTCTTTTCAAACTCAATATTTCAAATTTGGAACCCGACATTTTGAAGCTCCAAATATTAACCTTTGAAACCACAAAAATATCAGTGAAGTTCAGGCCGGAAGGTTCAGGGCCAAAACTGGAATGCTCTTCATTCAATATTATCCATAATAATAAGATAGTAGAAATTGAGTGTCTGTACATTAAATATTTTTCTAAAAAACTGATTGGGGGCGATGAAGAACCTAAAACGCAATTTTGGTCTGTCTGTATTGCACACTATAACTTCGAAACTAAACCACGTACATATATTTGAACGTGGTGCAAAGGAAGATTTTTTTTTTAAATTTGAAGCGCCTTAGCGCCCGTAGCTCAGTTAGCTAAGGTGGTCTGACGCGATCATCGAAGCTAAGCAACGGTCGAAGCGGACGGTGTTTGGATGGGTGACCATGCACAACGCAATGTCGTTTTACCGTGGGTCGGATGACACGTTAAATTGTAGGTCCCGGCTGTTAGTACATGTAGTCGTTAAACCAAGTCAGAGGCCTTTCGCACGGCTTGAAAACTCTCGACACCAGAGCTTGGCCACTTAGCACATACGAAAAAGGAGATAAGGAGTGTTTTCAAAATTTTGTTTTTTGGTTGAAAAAAAATATGGTCAGTTGAAAATTTACTTCAAGCACCGCTTCAAAACTTTGAAACAAATTGAATGCGGCTTACTTACACTAATATTATAAATTAATGAGCATATATATATAGGTAGTGGATGGAGACGCCATGCCCAGGATAGGGTCGCGTGGCGTGCCTTGGGAGAGGCCTATGTCCAGCAGTGGACGCAGACAGGCTGATGATGATGATGTGCATATATATAATCATACACAATGTTTGTCATTTCTTCACGCTCAACTGATTTCGATGAAATTTGATACTGACAGTTTAAGCTCTAAATTAACGCATAGTCTAAATTAATGCACGGGTTCCTGACTTCTTTGCGGTTATTCGATCTCGTATTGCTTCCTTTTGGGATACAATACGGAGATCGAAATTATTTTATTTATTTATTATCACAAACAGATAGATAGATAGATAGATAAATTCTTTATTGGACACATAAATAAAAAAGACACAGTATAAGATAATTAACTTAAAATTAGTGTGCCACAATTAGCGGCCTTATCGCTTAAAGCGATCTCTTCCAGGCAACCTTTGGATGGAAAGGAATTTATAAACAACTAAAGAAGGACGAAGTGTACAATAAAGAATAATAAAAAAACAGAATACATTTTAAAATAACAAAATTTTACCTAAAAAACCTAGGTTTATCCAAGGTAAAAGGTTCTCACTACTTTATATAACAAATAAAAGACGCGTTACATAGGTACATGGATAATAACTAGAACAAAAGAGCTCATAATGCTATATGCAGTGTCTGTCCGGGGATCTATATAGCCGTATATATAGGTTTCGGATATCTGTACACCAGAATAGTAATAAGAAATGATTTGTATATTTAGATTTAAAATTTTATTATTTTATTTTATCTCGCTTGTTTTATTATGGGTCTATTGCATGAAAATAAATCATTATTATTATTATTAATTTTGTAGTAACGCGGGTGTAGCCGCGGGGCGCATCTAGTCATCAATATGTCAGTCATACTTACTCTACTCTTGTAAATATCTCTGATATCGACTTCATTCAATGTGACAGTATCAATTCATTCGTGAAATTGTTTGACAAGGCTCTTGAGCTTTGTAAACATCTATGTGATTGGTGGAATGCGTGGTTCATTTTGTTTTAGGTGTTATAGTACCATACATATTATAATTATATTTGAGCGAAGTAAATTCACGAAATAAAATACGCATAAAATCAACATCGAAAATTAAAAATAAAGAAATTCTCTTAAAATATTCCTACGATAATCATAACCTATTGAAAAGGGGCTACGATTATGTTTTAATTTATAAATTACTTTCAGAAGCACACCTCTTTTAAGATTCCTTTTCTAAAAACATTAGTATTTTAACCGAACCCTATTCCTAAGCCTCCTCTGTCAAATTCAAATTATTTATTGGTAACACCAAAAGTTACACGTCAATTAATTACATTTTTATCAATAGATAAAATTAAATCAAATAAAGTCATTAATAAAATGAAGTTAGTTCCAAATAATCATCTAAATTATAAAATGTATTATTTAATTTATTAGTCTTTCTGTCACAACGCTGTATCTCATAAATTGCGAATACTAGAATGCTAATATTTTCACCGATTTTGTATTTCCAATGCTGCTTTAATAACAAAATTACAAAAAATAAAAAAAGGGGGGCTTCATACAAACAACTTCATATAATCAAAATCGGTTCAGCTGTTAGAGCGTGAAGGAGTAACATAGATTTTGAAGTTATTTGCTTATCTTACGGGAACCACAATTGTTGTCGGGATAAAAGTAGCCTATGCGTTAATCCAAGGTCTAACCTATCTTCATACCAAATTTCATATATACAGTAGTGTTAGATCATATTATATAAATTTGCACAAAAAAAAAAAAAAAAACTAGTTTTTATTTGGATTTTTGGATAATTTACGGAACCCTTCATGCACGAGCCCAAACTGCCATTTGCTGTCAATTTTTGATAATAATGTTACCATCCTAGAAAAACATAATAACTATTCGTTGTGTTGAAATTATAACGAGCTTTAATCGTTTCAAATCGTTTCATAGCGATCTAGCATTAGGTCATCTTCTATTTTCTATGAAAAGACTTTAACCACAATTAGATTGACCTTCCTACCTGCCAATTGTTCAATTCTAACCTCGTACAGGGTTACATATAATTTAAAAAGCCGGGGCTTGAAAACTCGACACAAGATAAATTAGAGACCTTTGTCCTACGGCCTAGATAGAATGCCAGTCTTTTTAAAATACTGTCTTGTCACCAAAGACTGTTCGCATTGACTGTTGCTTAATCTTGATGATCGCGTCAGATCACCCTGGTTAGCCGAGTTACAGGCGCTACCAAGTCACTGATAAAAATAAATATAATTAATTACGAAAGTCTGCTTAGTAAACAGTAAAAGTAGATAAATTTTGAATCTAAGATGGCTTCCAACTCAAAATGTTGTATTGGGAGTTTTCTTAATTTTTAATTTAGACTTCTTAGTGCTTAGCTGGCTAGCTACTAGTTTTCAAGTTGAAAATTTATCGCTATCCTGGTAGCCTCCCAGAGTCAATATTTTCAAACTAGGCATGCTACACCTTAAGTTAAAATGTGAATGACTCTTATAGTTACGTGACCTGCTGGCCAATTTTCTAGCTGTATTTTGTACAATCACTTGTGTAAAGAACTAACTTATCTTATATTCAATTCTTGACTAATCTTTTATGACAATGTCTTATGCTGACTATTTAAAATACTTTGCAAATGATTTTATCAAAGAATTTACAACCTTTCTTATTATAAAAAAATATGCTTTGTTCCTAGTTTCCTAAATGTAATGTACTCGTAATAAATAAAAAAATAATGGAATGTAATATATAACATTTTAGTATTTTATTTTTAATATAACCTAGTGTTAAAACTTAAAAGGTAGAGGAATTAATGAATACAAAATAAAAATAAAAACATATTATGAGTAGGCTTAGGGACGTCACTAAAATTTGTAACTTAGTCCAATAACAGATGTACGATATAGTTTAATCACTGAAAGGAATTAACCTCCATGAAACAGGCGTATAATCATCCAGTTTGAGGGTTGGAGATATAAATGACACTATGTAAATACATTTTATAAATTAAAATATTTAGAACTTTTTTTACTGTCATAACAATTCAAGTTAACCCTGTATGAGCAAATGATATTCCTAGACCAACCAGATACGATAAGATCGTCCTCTCACTATTTAGTGGGTATTCTTTAGTCAATTGCAATTACGCTATTACGTGCATAAATTTAAAAAGATAATGTAACATCCAGATGTCTAACTATCAAACAGTTGATAACTAGCGCGACCACCAGTAATCTTCCTTCTTGGTCGTTATTTTATTTATTTATTACAAACAGAATACATGCTATAATTATAATATATTACCTAAAAAAAACTGGGTTTATCCAAGGTAAAAGGTTCTCACTAATTTATATAACTGATAAAGACGCGTTACAAATGATTAAAAACAAAAGTGCTAGGCTCGCTCATAGACCGCACTATGCCGGCGCAAGCAGGACAGCAGATATAAACGAGTGCTGTCCTGCTCTCGCATATCGGTGCGCCGCGGTAAAAACGGGATTTGTAATTACAAAGCGTGACTCCCCCGCAGAATTTATTCACTAGGGGAGTTCCTTCGAGGAAATACATTGTGGTGGGCGCTGGATACTTTCACGGAAGTGTATATATAAAATTTATTTTTACTTAAAATGATGGGTTTCTATCCTTTAAATTTAATAATTCTGAAGCTCTTAAACAAACTATATAGTCTTAAATTTTTGTCAATAAACGTTAATATTAGATTAGTTTTACATTATTTTAAGGTGTTTTTTGCTGTCACCTAGTTATTTTTTAATTAATACTACTTTAACCGTAATTAATTTATAACGATAAATCTCTAAGTTCAAAATTATGCCCTTATCTGTGTTTCAACTGTCTTGTATTGTATTGACATTATATATTGGTAAATTATTTTTTTAATATATTTGAGTATTTGTCGCTCGAAAATAAAAAATTGAATTTAACACTAGAAGATATTTTACAAAAACATTATGATAAAATTATACAAATGCAAATAGTTTTTTTTTTACTTAAAATTAGTATTAGTTTGTTACTACTGTTGCTATACTGCGTAAACAACCTCATTTAAAAAGGTGTAAGCCGTGTAACATTGTAGATCTTCTGTCATTTCATAATCTGTGTCCTCCCTACATCAAAGTTCATCAGTTCATTACCTCATTGCGCTTACGCATTGTTCTAATCGCTCGAGTTACGTGTTAGACTTGAGATCTGTTTGTACACTTCCTTCTCAATCCGACTTGATAGCTTATCAAAATAAGAAAAACGTGAACACATAAGCAAAAATAATCGGCCACGTACGAGTCGAGCTCGCGCATGAAGGGTTCCGTACCATTGTTGTATGGGAGCCCCCTTAAATATTATTTTTATTTTATAACATATTTTGAAGGTTAATACATATTTAAATATTATATTTGTTTTAAAATAATATATTTTTGAGCTTAATACATGATTGTATATTTTGTGCAAGTATAGAGGATCTACAAAATGTCATTATAATTAAAGATGACATAAACAAATGCTTCAAAATTACATTTGTTGGATGGAGCCCCCCATTCAATATATATTTTTAAAATTGAATTTGCAAGATACGAGTTATACAATCATGTGTTTTGTGAAAATCATAGCGTCTACGAGCTATCGTTATTGATAATCAGCAAAAAAAATACGAAAAACCGTTTCTAAGATACAACCTGGTGACAGATAGAGACAGCGGAGGCTTAGTAATAGGGTCCCATTTTTACCTTATAAGTACGGAACCCTAAAAAAAGACACGTGTCAACATCTTCTTTGTCTATTTAGGTACTACTATGTTTTCATTATACATTAGATTATACTTAGAGCTATAATTATATGTGATACGATTAAGTAAATAATACTAAGCTATCCATACATTAGAATTACAAGCTCGTTCATACCTAAACTTCTCAAGTTGCACGAATCACCAATAAATCCAACAATTTATTACAAACTCATCAGGGACTATCGGCGGTATTTCGTCCAATATTAGTGTACACACCCGGTGTTGCCATTTTAGTGCTTTTGGCACTAGAACTAGTAATATTTTAAAGGCTGTCATTGCCTTTATTTCTCAAGAATGCACTATAAGTATTTTATATCAGGTATTAAAAAAATAAATTATAAGATAAAACATGGTAAAAATGCACAAAAATTTTAATAATTATTCATCTGACCTAGCGTCAAATTGCACTAGTTTGCACTTATAAATAAATGAAATATATGCTTATTAAAATATGAAAAGCCTTTAGGCGGCTTAGGAATTACTGTCGGCACCAGATCTTGACCCATATGAAGAAGAAGAAGACTGAATTTTCTAAGTGCAATTTTAATCAACTGCTCGAAATTTAGCTAACCTAGGTGGTAGGGAGTGGTGCAATTAATTAGCCAACTGAGGTGTGATATGTTTAATTCTTCAGTCATTAATAACATTTAGTGTTATTTTTGAGACAATTTAGTTATTTTTTATTTCCTTGAAGCGGCAACACTGTTAACACACCTCGATGTCGCAACATTAATGATCGTAATAGCATAGCTTAGTGTCCGATTTTCCGATATTATGGACATTCTACACATCTTACGGCAATAATAGTATTTGAATAGATGGGAACGTATTAGCGAGAGAATGTAGCTCGTCGAGTGAGTGTGGGACTGATCATTCAGGTACCCTGAGGGTCCTAGGTTCATGGTATTAAAGTTTAAGTTTGAATGTGGGTCGTCGGGTAAGTTTGGGTTGATAGATCAGGCGCCCTGGTTTGATTCCAGCGTTGAACCAACGATTTGTTTTCCAAGGTAAGTACGTGCGAATTTTTTTTTTAAGATAAATAAATAAATATTAGGACACATTCACACACGGCTGGTTAGCCCCATACTGAACCATTTCTAGCTCGTATTATGGTTGCTAACACAACTGATATACTACATATACATTCATACATATTATATATAAATACATATTTAACACCCAGACCCACAGCCAACAAATTTAGTTAAGCACAAAGATGTTGACCGGGCAGGGAATCGAACCCGGAACCTTCTGATTAGCAGTCCGGCATGGTAACCTTTACGCCAACGAGGTCGTCAAATTACAATCGTTTAGACGGTAAAAAAAAAAAAACTAAAACGTTTTATTTTTGAAATACCAAGTCTAAAGTCCAGGATGTGGTTAGGAGCGCCGGCGGATGAGTACCTTGTGTACCAACGGCGGGGCTCAACGGCCGAGCTAGAAGGTCACTGTACGCCTACCAACCCGCAATAGACAAGCGTGGTAGGCTAAATTGTCTAACCCCTTACCCTTAAATGACAGACACAACAATGCCCAGGCCCCAAGTACCCGGCGATCCCAGCGGTATTGTCTCCTATGACAGTACGGGGACTTGCCCTGGGTTCACGGGGCCAGATAATCCCCGGGTGGCGGATGCTCACTGTCAAACAACTAGAAATGCATGTCAAACGGACGCTGATAGATTAAATATATTGACATATAACGTTCAAACGTTGAGAACGGAAGAACGATTAGTCGAACTAGAAAATTCTTTAGAAACAATTAATTGGGATATAATAGGCTTAGCTGAAATAAGAAGAACAGGAGAAGACATTATAGAAAGGAACAAAAACATTTTCTACTACACAGGAGACGCAAGCATGTTCGGTGTTGGATTCTTAGTCGCAAAAAAATGGAAACATAACATATTAGAATTTATCTCGTATTCAAACAGAGTCGCTGTATTAAAATTTCGTATCACAGAAAATAAGTTTCTTACTATTATTCAGGTACATGCTCCAACAAAGTCGCATTCCAATACTGAAGTCGAAGAATTCTACGATCTTGTCGATAAAGCATGCGACGAACACCGCGGCATGCAAACTTTAGTATTAGGAGATTTTAACGCCAAAATTGGCCAACGTCACGACCTAGACAATACCAACGTAGTTGGACCGCATGGCCTTGGAGTCAGAAACGAAAGAGGAAAACGGCTTATAGAATTTGCATTTGGGCAAAGTTTGAGTATATGCAATAGTTTCTTCTACAAAAAACCCCATCGACGCTGGACGTGGGAATCACCAGATAAGAGAACAAAAAATGAAATAGACTACTGCCTTTCTTCAAACAAAAGATTTATTTTAAATGTTCAAACTATTAATTCAATCAAATTTAAATCTGACCACAGACCACTTCGAATTAAAGTGCACTTTGACTTTAAAATTTTACGGTTTCATATGATAAAAAGATCTATTAAGAAACTCGACAAACTAACACTTTTGAATAATGAAGAGCAGTTTAACTTAGAATTAAAAAATAGCTTCGGTACTTTAGAAAATTTAAATTCGGAAGACGTTCAAATCCAATATAACAACATCAGAACTTCTATTAAAAAAGCTAGTCAGAAAATAAAATCCAAGTGTACTACTAAACAGCTTAAACTTAGCCCAAAAACTAAACAACTTATTGAAGAGCGACAAAAACTTCCTCACTACACACCAGAATATAAAGCAGCCGACAAAACTGTTAAAAGAAATATCCGTAAAGATATCCGACATTTCAATATTAAACGCATTGAAAAAGCTCTATTAAACAATACATCACTTAAAATAGCTAAACAAGGAATCACAAAAGGCAAATCTTCAATTGTCTCACTTAAAGATAATTTGGGTATTAAACATAGCGATAGGAATAAAATTTTGGAAATAACCACAAGCTATTACAAAAACCTATACTGCGATGACACAACTAGTTCAAACACCATGTGTGAATATAGACGTTCTGATGATATCCCTTCCATAACTGGCTTTGAAGTACACAAAGCACTATTAAGTATGAAATATAATAAATCTGCAGGACATGATGAAATTAGCACAGAAACACTTAAAATTGGAAAACCTACTCTACTACCTCATATAACAAACCTTTTCAACTCTATTCTACAATCCGGAACATTTCCAAAGTCTTTTTGCCATTCTAATATTACTCTCATACATAAAAAGGGGGACAAATCAAACGTTGACAATTACCGCCCTATCAGTTTAGTCTCTCACCTGTATAAATGCTTTATTAAAGTTGTAGAAAATAGAATATCTGGAAATCTCGACAAACACCAACCTCCCGAACAAGCTGGCTTCCGCAAAGGCCTCTCTACTATAGATCATTTACAAGTTATAAATCAAACAATAGAAAAACACACAGAGTACAAATTACCTCTCTATCTAGCGTTCGTTGACTACACCAAGGCATTTGACAGCATCTCCCACTCATCAATTTTCAAAGCATTAGAAAACCAGGAAATTAACAAGACATACATAGACCTACTACAAAACATATATCACAACAGTACAGCCGCAATAAAACTAGACACTACTGGACCATCCTTCCCTATAAGAAAAGGTGTGAAGCAGGGCGACCCTCTATCGCCAAAACTATTTACTGCCACATTAGAACAAGTATTCCGCAAATTGGCACCAAGCTGGGAGAATAGAGGCATTGTTGTCTCGGGAAAGAGGTTAACAAACCTCAGATTCGCAGACGATATTGTTCTTTTTTCTTCTTCCGCACACGAATTGGGTCACATGCTACAAGATCTTAGCAGGGCGAGCCTCGAGGTCGGACTAAAGATGAACATGTCAAAGACCAAGTTAATGACCAATACCACGCAGCGCAAAATATCGATCGATGATACGGAGATTGAATACGTCCATGAGTATGTGTACCTGGGCCAATTAGTGTCCTTCCAGGCGCGGCAAGATGCAGAAATAGCTCGTAGAGTCGAAAATGCCTGGAGGAGCTATTGGTCCATGAAAGATCTAATGAAGGGGCATTTGCCACTATCCCTCAAGCGCAGGCTCATGGACGCGTGCATTCTCCCTATTCTGACTTATGGAGCGCAAACTTGGTCTTTGACAGAAGATCAACGGTTCGCCCTCGGGGTCTGCCAAAGAGCCATGGAGCGCAGTATCCTTGGCGTAAAGCTGTCAGATCGCATCCGAAACACCATACTGCGTTCCAGAACACAAATAGCTGATGTGACCCAAAAAACTGCTAATTTGAAGTGGGATTGGGCTGGTCACGTCTGCCGCATGCCGGACGATCTGTGGGCAAAACTTGCTACGGAATGGAGGCCGGCCAATACAAGACCACGCGGCAGACCAAAAAAGCGATGGAGGGACGAGCTCGACAAACACCTAGAGGATTGGTCCACAATAGCGCTAGATAGGGACAAGTGGAAAGAGGGTAGGGAGGCCTTTGCCCAACAGTGGGATCAAACAGGCTTTTAATAATAAATAATAATAATAATAAGTCTAAAGTCCCAGGTTCCTATTTATACTCATTACTTATATAAAAAAACTAGCTGACCCGGCAAACGTTGTTTTGCCTCACTAAGGAGTATGAAAAATAGGTAGTAGCCGATTCTCAGACCTACTGAATACGCGTGTAAAATTTGGTTAAAATCGGTCAAGCCGTTTCGGAGTAGTACGGTATCTAACATAGTGACACGGAAATTTTGTGTATAAGATATATGTCCAATACATAATCTTGTAAAATTATTATTTACTTTTTATTGCCTTATTCAATTTGAAACCGTCAAGTTGTATTTACTGCATTTCCAATTAATCCAACTGATATGCGTTTGACAAATATACGGCAAATAAATCAACATTCCTTAGATGTTTTCTATTGACTTCGGTAATAAGATTTAACTCTGAACTTTGTCAGTACCATCTATTTTAAGCAATAGCAGTATAGTTTATTATTTTACTAGCTCCGCCTCGTGGTATTACCCGTATTGATCCGGGATAAAAGAAGTTATCCGGGACAAAAGTAGCCTATGTGTGACCTATCTCATCAAAATCGGTCCAGCCGTTGTAGCGTGAAGAAGTAACATAAATTTTGAAATTATTTGTATATCTCTATTATGTTATGTGTTAATCCAAGGTTTAACCTATCTTCACACCAAATTTCATCATTATCGGTTTAGCCGTTTGAGCTTGAAGAAATAACAAACATACACACAAACTATCGCATTTATAATATTAGTAGGATAAGAAATCCTTATTGCGTAAAAACTAAAAAACCTTACCTACTACGTAAAAACTAACCTCATAATAAGAATCTATTAAATAGAGTATTTTTTTGGAGTCGGTCTATTATTTTTGATGGTAAATAATAATCATCTTTATTCAGATAATTTACTAAATACTATCCCACAAAACTCCTCACTAAAGATTGCGTTGAAATCCGTTAGGAAACCACTGAAATGCTGTTTAATGCTATCTATTATGTTATTGTGAAGATAATTATTATGGTAGGTAGCTTTTATTGTAGTGGACACACGGGCGATAAGTTTAGTGAGCAAAATTTTTTTTAACACGGCTGGTTAACTGATATACTACATTTTAGTTTACAAATTTAGTTCAGCATAAAGATGTATGCCGTGCCGGAAATCGAACCCGGAACCTTGTGATTGGCAGTTCGGCATGGTTACCATTACGCCAAAGAGGTCGTCATTTTATGAAGCGCAGTTGTCAATAAATTCAAAAACTTATTTTAGGGTTCCATACCCTGAGGGTTACCAACAGTTGCTACTAAGTCTCTGCTGTCCCTCTGTCTGTCATCAGACTGTATCTCATGAATAGTCTACACAGCTACATACAGATGATATATTTCTGCTGCCGCAATAATAAAAACTGAATAAAAAATTTTGGGGTGCTGAGATGGGTGGCCTTGCATTTGCATTTTGTCATTGTGTATATATTCTACTAGCCAAGCCCTTTCATTTGATACCCATATTGAGGGAGTTCTGAAAAAACGTAATTTGCCATTCTGTGGAGGCAACGATCTTGGATCGATTTTAATCAACCATATTGTAATATCACTCCCGACTAACATACCTTTAAAAAAACAATCACACACACACACATACATTTACCTTCAATAAAAATAATGTTACGCTCTTGTTTACCAAATTGTCGTGTTGTGTGTTTTCAAAATTCCACACACCTAATTTTGAAACTACTTTTTACGCGTCCCAAAGTAGTTATTTGCGAGTAGCATCATTGCAAACTAAAGGGGATTGCCACTTATTACGCTTTGCTTTGAACAAAGATATAGAAATGTCAGTTTCTTTGGAATAACGGCTGTAAATCTATCTGTCATAAAGATAAAAATAATATGACTAAATTTTTCTGTTTATAATTCATGTAAATTAATTAATAATTACTTGTAAAAGTACGCAGCGGTACATACGCAACTATTTAATTAAATCATTAACATGATATTTCAATACAAATCTTACTGCTCACAGTAAGATAAGGTAAGTCTTCAATGGCAGCCTCAACCACCATCACTCAAATTCAGAATTATCTTCCCTATAACTTCGCCAAACTTGATAAGCTGATAAATAGCTAATTGTTTATTTATTTCGGTAAGTAGTATACTTTATTGCACACCAAAATAAAAATAAAAACAGTTAAATCAAATAGTATGTTAAAAACAAAAGTTTTAGGTACATATTGGCTGCCTTGCCTTATAAAGTTATGTTCATAAAAAATGGTAGGTATTTAAATAAAAAGTTAAAGAAAATTAAGCTTAAATGGATTCTTGTTCTAATTTGCAACTTTGCAATTGCAATGGCAAAGTTGACACTATCATCTTATCTTTTGTATGACCCCCGACTGAAAAAGAACTTACGTTTTTTGAGTCTCAATCATGAAAAACAATTAATTTGTGTAGGGCCGGGATCAAAATAGGGGCCGCTCAGATTGATAAGTAGACGTTTTTCCTCACGAGACACACTCATATACTTTTAATATTATTTTTTTGAAATAATGTTATTAAATAAATAAATCAAATTATTATTATTAATTAAAGTAATTTTTAAATAATTGTGCTTTTTTATTCGATAATTTTTGGTGGACTTAGCAATTTGAACTAGCTTTGCCGCTTCTGATTACCATGTTCAAATGCAATGCAATTCTTTTAGCCATTGTTCTTAAAGTGATTTATGTGTTTTATTAAGATATTAAATCGGTGGCAATTTGATTGTGATTTTGGGTTGTAATTTGATTGATCTTGAACGTGTAATGCTGGGTTTGTCACGCAATATGCAAATACCAATTTTTCTTTGTTGTAAAAGTGGATGAAGGGTCAGGGTTTTTAGGGTCACGGAGCAAGGTGGTTGGTGAAACGTGGTTCTTTGTTCAAACATATCTTGTATGGAGCATAGAAATACGCGGCTTATTCATATTATATGTGTTGAAGTATTTGAAAAACCCCGAGAGGCTCAGAGGCCAGCTCGTTGGCGTAATGGTTATCATGCCGGACTGCTAATCAGAATATCTGGGTTCGATTCCCGGCACGGCCAACATCTTTGTGCTGAACTTAATTTGCTGGCTGTTGGTCTGGGTGTAAAATATGTATCTATATAAAATATGTATGTATATGTTTATGTAGTATCAGTTGTGTTAGCAATCGTAATACGAATTAGAAATGGTTCAGTATGGGTTTAGCCAGCCGTGTGTGAAATGTGTCTTTATATAATATTTATTTTATTTATACATAAAGGTCTTCTATGGGCCTCCACAGGAGACCTGCATAATATGATTTCAATATCTGAGCTTGGCCACCTGTACTTTTACTATTTTAAACGGAGAATAAAAGACACTCAAAAGTATACAATTGAATAAAACCAAAAACCTAGTGAAAAAATATTACATAAGAATAATAAAGTTAAAATTTTATAAAAATTATTTACAATGGATAGAAAAAACTAAAATTTTGTAAACTTAAAAAAAATTTAAGTCACCCGCCCAAACAGGTAAAGATAAATAAAAAATGTGTCATATATTTTACAATAATTAAATAATGAAAAATATATAAATAATAATAAAAAACGTTGTAAGTTTTCTATTTAACTTCTTTTTCGTACAAACTAAGTAGTCAAGGTCTCGAGTTGTAAATTTTCGAGCCGCAACACCGGCTTGTCAACCAACCCTTGAAAATGCCCAAATGTGAATTTTATTTATTGGTGGCGATTCAGCGGCACACACGACTAAACTAAATTTAAAGTAGCTCTGTCTCTTTTCGTCATAAATGACCAAAAAGAGATGGTACGATCGAAACCATAGTCATCACGTCAAACACGTCAGATTTAGAGCTGATACAATTGGGTGCGCTCTAAAATTGCTTACATTTTTCATATTTGACGTGATTTTAGTTGTTTTGTGTGTGGTTCAGAACGTGCCGTCTCTTTCTGGCCACCTAAGATGAAAAGAGACGCGGCTTCTTTAAATTTAGTTTAGTCGTGTGTGCCGCTGAATCGCCACCATTTTTTTTCCATTCCAACTTCTTAGTAGAATCAAAGTAAAGCTTCTATGGGAATTCCTCGCCCTTGTTAATTAAAATCACTTTTATGATAAAAGAAGCGTGTACAAGGTTGTATTAGTTGCGTCAATAATAGTTGTTAACCAATAAAGTTAAAAAGCCTTAACGTTATCAGTGTTAGTTATAACATAATTTTATTGGGTGTGCTATTTTCTAAAGGTTGACGACCTCGTTGGCGTAAAGGTTACCATGCCGGTCTGCTAATCAGAAGGTTGCGGGTTCGATTCCCGGCCCGGTCAACATCTTTGTGCTTAACTAAATTTGTTGGCTGTGGGTCTGGGTGTTAAATATGTATTTATATATAATATGTATGTTTGTATATGTAGTATATCAGCTGTGTTAGCAACCATAATACGAGCTAGAAATGATTCAGTATGGGGCTAACCAGCCGTGTGTGGATGTGACCTAATATTTATATTTAATATTTATTTATTCATATATTTTCTAAAGGTAGGATTTTTAAATGTATATTAACTTTTGAAGTAAATAATTCATTACGCATGATTTAATTTTATAAAATCAAATAATTTTACCTGAGTAATTTATAAAATATAATTATAATACGAAATACATAAGTGACTCGCCCCTAATCGTTCCCGGCATCCTCTGCTCCAGGAAGTTTTGTTTTCGGGATAGAAAGTAGCTTATGTGTTAATCCAAGGTCTATCCTATCTTCACACCAAATTTCATAAAAATCAAACTGTGTGGAACTAATTGCCGGAATCCCTGTTCCCTCTGAACTATAACCTTACTGTCTTCAAGGCGAGAGTGAATCGGTTTCTTCTAGGCAAGCGCGCTCCATCCTAGATCGCAACATCCCTTAACATCAGGTGAGTTTCGATCAAGCGCTTGCCTATACATCATAAAAAAAAATCGGTTGTGCCCTTTGAGCGTGAAGAAGTAACAAACATACACACAAGATTTCGCATTTTTTAAATGTTGATCAGCAGGGAATATAATCATATAGGTAAGCGACAGTCTGGCTTACAGTAAAGTATGCCTAGTCTGGTATAAGTGGTTCTCATACCTAGCTACGTACTATATGTACTATTTGTGAATGTTTTTTTTTACTATTTGTTTTATTTTAAATTTTAATTTCTATATGCAACTTTTTATTATTTGTTTGTGTTTTTGTGAAATTTAATTGAATGTACCTAATTTAGTATTAATATGGGTCCTTGAAACCTGAATAAAACAAATTTATTATACTTTGTTAAAAGGCCGCTTAAATACTGTATTTAAAATCGAATTACTAAACTAAGAAGGCTTAATTAGACGAAGTGCAAGGTGAAATAAAGTCACGAAATAAAATTGTTCAATTTACTTTACTTTGTCTTCCTGGTCGTGCTACCGTAAAGTTATTATTGGTCCTCCACAATTAAGTGCGAACATAATAATTATAACGTTCATAGAAATTTAACTTAGGACAATTTCAAAGTTTACTGAAGTTGTGTTTACGTGTATTTTTTGTAACTACACAATTTCGTATCTATTTTTAAATATTTATAAAATACAGCTTTCAGTATGATCTCATTGTATTCTAGAAATTAAGTTAGCTAGCAACTTTAAGTCAGCGTAAGGTCTAAAAGAAGAACGAACGAAAAAATAAGTACACGTGATATATTTTTGCAACCCCCCACCGCTGTGATATTTCGTGATTTATATATACCCCCTTTCGAACCTCACGTGATTAATGGATGGCCCCTTACAGCTAGGCATTTGGCCAGCAAAGCACGTAACCACACGATTAAGTGACACTTGCCTTATAGGGCATTTACATAGTCTGTAAGAAATTTAGTGTTTTGATATATAGCAAAAGAATACGAGAAAAAAACTCGTTTATTCTATGGGGACCCTTAACATTTTTTGCGAAAAATACATGTGAAAGTTTCAGCTTTCTAGCTATCACGGTTTTTGAAATACAGCCTAAATGACTGATAGACAGGCAGACAACGAAGGCTTAGTAAGGGCCCCGTTTTTATCTTTTAGGTACGGAACACTAAAATGCTGTTCCGGCTCGCACTTGCTATCCCGCAAAACATGCCACTGTGTGTTCAAAACTAAAATTAAATGATTTAAATTGAAATCTATTTAAAGCTAATAAGGAAGTATGCTTGAAAAGCTTCATTTTGAACACATAATTAGGATCTAGAGCGTACTTACCGGCTTTAAAGATGTTTTGTACCATTGTGGTTTGAAAAATAAATGAAGTATTTAGAAATAGTACTTTATCGTTCTGAACATTGAACGATGACATAATAAATATTTGCATTGCATCCGCAAACGTTATAATGGCAAAATGAATTGCAAGTGCAGTAAAAACTTAAGTATATCACTGTAAGTGACAAAACGTTTCTTTCTTGACGTAGAAAAAAAAACATCTTTTACAAAATTGGTGAACTGAGACATGAATTTGATTTACGAAATGAATTTTATATTAGTCATCGAACTTTTTATAATCTGTTTAGCAAAAGTATGTTTACATTTTATTTACACGAGTATATTATATAGATTAATTAGGTACTTAAATATTATTAATTACCAAATATTAAAAAAGTAGGAAGAAAAGTAAGAAATATATTACATATATTTCAGACACATACATATACATTATTATATAAAACATTCATGACAAAATAAGAAAGAAAACAGCGTAGTATGTGTCCCCTAGCGTCGGAAAAAGGTCAGCCCTCAGTATAAACGCTACAGATTTCTCGGCAGTACTCATTTTCAGGACCAACCTTTAGACACGCCTGGGGATACAAATGAAGAAGAAAGGAAGAAATAGGAACACAATAAATTTTCATATTAATGTAAAAAACTCTGAAAAAGCTTCACATAAATGTGCTAACCGTAAACCCCTTTAAAATACTCAGTAAACAAAGTACATCAAAACTATGTTCCTTTTTCGAAATTTTAACTTTAACGTTAAACAAAAATATAGGTATATCACTCAAGGATTTGATTTCTCATTTTTTGATTTCAAAACCGCAAAACGTGTACGTCGATCAGCTAAAAAACAATACGCAATCCGAAGTCAAAACTGACCATAATTAGATCGAAGATGAAAAAATCGACCTCTCAATACATATTCAAGCAATCTAGGAAGACCAACTATACAGAAATGATAGCGTACATAGAGTTACTTTTTATATTTGACTAGATGTCTGTGTCCGTGTTCTTCTTCTTCTTCGTATGAGCTAAGTGGCCAAGCTCTAGTGTAGAAATTTTTCAAGCCGCCCGATGGTCCTTAGACTTGGCTTAGCGATTAATTGTACTAAGAAAGTCGGGCCTACCATTCCACGTGTTATGCGACCCACGCTAGCGCTCAAAGACAGTCTTTTGTATGATTTTGTTCACCCATCCAAAGACTGTCTGCTTGACCGTTGCTTTACCTTGATGACGTGTCAGATCACCTTAGATAATAGAGCTGCATGCGCTTCATGAAATGTATTTATTTGATTTATTTGAAGAAATAGATTTAGTTTTTTTTTAGCCTTCTCTTATACAAAGTAATCTGAAATTTTCGTACATGTATTTTTCAATCATTAATTTTTCAGTTCACTAAATACATATGCAAATACATAATGTAGTAGAGAAGTACTATCTAGTGGTCTTCAAATCTAGAGCCAATAAATAGTATTTTTCTAGGTAAGCGTGTAACATCGTAGACCATAGTATTGCTTAACACCAGTCAAGTTGTGGTCAAACGCACACCAATAAGTTGCAAAAAAATAAAATTATGGTCTAAGATGCGAACCGATAAGTTTTTTTAATATCTTAATAAAGCAAAATTTTATAAAAATCATGTTTAAAAAAAAATGGAATAGGCTCTCCAAGATTTTTTTTAAAGAAACCCATTTTTAATACAATATTGTCTAATATACTAAATGGGCGGGTTTTCCTCACTTTAAATGATTTGACATGTATAATTTTTATTATATTTATGGACGATAAAGAACAAAATAAAATATATACTAAATTTATTATGAACTTAATTTTATTCAATTATCAAGTCAGTGAAGGTCGATATAGGCTCAGATCTTCTACTATTATTTTGACGGTCTCGTTGGCGCAACGGTTACCATGCCGGACTGCTAACCAGAAGGTTCCGGGTTCGATTCCGGCCGACATCTTTGTGCCAAACTAAATTTGTCGGTTGTGGGTCTGGGTGTTAAATATGTATCTATATAAAATATATATGTATGTATATGTAGTATATCAGTTGTGTTAGCTACCATAACACGAACTATAAATGGTTCAGTATGGGGTTAACCAGCCGTGTGTGAAATTAGTCCTAGTATTTATATTTATATTTATATTTATTTTATATATTTGCTAATATACTAAATTTATTATGAAATTAATTTTATTCAATTATCAAGTCAGTGAAGGTCGATTTAGGCTCACATTTTTTTTTAATTTTTTTTTTTTTAATATTTGGACACTTTCACACACGGCTGGTTAGCCCCATACTGAACCATTTCAAGCTCGTATTATGGTTGCTAACACAACTGATATACTACATATACATACATATTATATATAAATACATATTTAACACCCAGACCCACAGCCAACAAATTTAGTTAAGCACAAAGATGTTGACCGGGCCGGGAATCGAACCCGGAACCTTCTGGTCTTCTACTATTAATGGTCAAGCTTGAAAGCAATCACTAAGCAGCTTAGCCTCCCCTTGTAAGCTATCACTAAAGATAGTATGTAGGTATCGCATACCTACAACTTGGCCGTGATACCGATTTCAGTTCACTCGATGCACAGATGCAAGGTATAAAACCGCGGGTCGTCTTCTACCCATCACAGTCACACTCAGTTACTTGAATAGTACACACAGTTTAATAATAATAGTAGTATTATTATTTTATTATTAAATATTTAAACATGAAACTGGTGAGTGTTATGTAATAATTGAAAGATTTGCGCGAAAAAAGCTTTACGTTCGAGTAAGAGTGTTGGGGTGGTTGCCGCTTTTTTGTAGTAAAGAAAAAACGATTTTATTATTTAACGAATTATTTATTAAATATTTTTTTTTGATAATAGGTACTATTTTTCTAAATTTTTAAACAAGAGTCTATCCCACCTGTCCGTTTTGTTGACCCTTGATGAGTCATTATTTATAAGTTATTTTCTGACAAGTCTATATTTTTCTATTTTTTAAAATGAATCTATCCCACTGATCCCGTAATGTTATCCCATGATTAGTCAATATTTATTAATTCTTTTATAAATTATTTTCTGATAAGTCTATATTTTTCAAATTTCAAAAATGAGTCTATCCCGTCCCATTCCGTTTTCCCTAGATTGGTCAATATTTATTCATTCGTTTTAAAGTATTTTCTGAAAAGTCTATATTTTTCATTTTATTTAAAATGAGTCTATCCCACTGATCCCGATAAGATATCCCATGATTGGTCAATATTTATTTATTCTTTTATAAATTATTTTTTGATAAGACTACAATTATATTTCTCAATTTTTAAAAATATCTATCTCATGGGCCATGATGGTTCTATATTTATCTTTACTTTTTTTTTTTGAAAATACATTATTTTTCAACTGTTAAACACGAGTTTATCCCACTGGCCCCGTTGCGTTGTCCCGTGATGGGTCAACTGCCACTATATTATCTTAGTATTTTCGTGATGCAAGTGACAGACTCACTTGTCCCGTCGCTCTATTGAGACCCATGGACCGTGAAAAACATTATTAGTAAGAGAAAAACTATTTTCAATCACATATTACGAAGTATCAAATGATAATAATACATATTATGTAGTGTCTATTACGTCATTGTGAAGAAAAATACCATTTTCTTCTTTTATTTTTAAATTTTTCAGACTACTTACATACTTGTAGTTTTCCTCATAATATAATTATTGAACTTCGTCATCATAAACATAATATAATATGTATTGTCTTGTTTTTATTACCGTCATAATTTTATTAGAAACAAAAAAAACAGTTCAAAGGCTTCACATACATTTAATAGTCTTTAAAATCCCTTTAAAACAATATCTTAGCAAACAAAGTCCATCAAAACTATGTACCTCTTTCAAAACTCTTAGTTACTAAATAGTTACCTTCTAATCATAAATCATTACATAAAGAAGCGTAAAATAACCTAACCAGTTATGACTTACGACCTAATGTCTCACGGTTTAATGATCCTTAAGGAATATTAGTAGTACATTTATTAAGCAGTAAATTAAAGATATTAATAAACTTCTAATCAAAATTTACAAGTTCTAAGAAATAGTTATAAAATGCAGTTGAACTTTTAACCTTTTTAACTTTAAAGTTACATAAGGCATAAATAAAATATTTAACTTATACCCTTTATGCACTCTGTTTGATTCATCTAAAACATTAATGAATTATTGGAGTTATTTAATGAAACGTTTTAGCCTATTGTCACTTATATTTCGAATAGAGAATTCAAAAGCTACTTAAGCTTAAATATATTTAAACTAACCCTATTTCCTTCACTAAATGCTATTTGTTTTTCACCTTTCTTTGTTATTTGACCGTGATTAAAAAATAAATTTATTTGATTAGGTACATGCTTGTTTGCATTACTTTATTTAATTAAATGAAAAAACAATTATTTCTTCTCATATTAAAATAATAAATAAACTAGGTACATAACATTAAGCATTATACTTAGTACCCATGGTATCAATTTGCCATAATACTACACTACTGTATATATTTGCCATAAGTCTATATATGATTAAATCTTACTCATCATTCAATAGAATCTCAATAAGGCAAGCCTTTGCAAAGGAAAGGTCATCTACAATAACCATTTGCAGTGACCGGGTTAAGTGAATAATCCAGTCTAAAACCTCAGCAAAACGCTAACTTACCCAACTATTGTATTTAATCGGTTCCCAGTATCTCAGATTACCGTAGACACAGCTCAATGTATATCTTCCAGATTGTATCTCCTAAGTAAAATAGAGTTTAGTACTTAGTTCAGACAATAAGTATAACTAAGAAACCAGGTTTGTTAATATAATTTGCAAACCCTGGTGCTAGGTTTCTGTAAGGACAATTACATTAAATTTAAAGCATCGTTACGCTCTGAAATTTTGATAAATTATTTAAAAAAAGAAAATATTTATAAATAAAGTCACATACATAATAACAAGTAGTAATAAATAATTAATATACATGAGTTAATTTTAATAAGTCACAACACAGCCTAGACTCAGCATAATGTTGGTTGCTGGAGAGCAACTACATACGAGTATATTTAACTTTTACTTTAACATAATTACATTTTAGCATTGGTTCAAATAGAAAAAGGGATAGAAAAGATAAAAGCGGTCCATTTACAAAAACACATTTTTAAGCGCCGTAAACTTAGATCGCCTTAGAGTTAATTGCTGTAAACCGTATCAATAAAAAAATGATATTCTACTTATTTCTCAACCACATTTCTCTCTCTTCCAGTTCATTGTAGCTGCTGTCCTCGGCGTCTGCCTGGCCGACAGGCTTGACAACAAGTACCTCCCTCCCAGAGGCAACTCCGGTGCCGGGGGCTTCGGCCCAGGCTTCGGAGCCGCTGGAGCCCCCAAAGCGGGAGGCTTCGGAGGCCCTGCTAGAGGACCGGGAGGTTTCGGAGCCGCGAGCGCAGGCTTTGGCCAGGGCGCCGCTGCTTTCGGCCAGGGTACCGGTTTCGGTCAAGCCCCAGCCTACTCCGGAAACGTTTACAACGCCCCCGCTGCCTCTTATGCTGGTGGTCGCAGCAACTCCGCTGACGCCAACGCCCAGATCCTGAGACAGAACAGCGATGTCACCGCTGAAGGTTTCTCCTACGACTTCGAGACGTCGAACGGAATCCGTGCTGACGCGTCCGGGGTGGCCACCAACGGTGTTCAGTCGCAGGGAAGCTTCGCGTACAAGGGTGACGATGGTCAGGACTACAGCATCACGTACACCGCTGATGAGAACGGATTCGTGCCCCAGGGAGCCCATCTGCCCACTCCTCCCCCGATTCCTGAGGAAATCCTGAGGTCCCTCGAGCAGAACGCTCGTGATGAGGCTGCTGGTATCGTTGATGATGGTAAGTTTTTTTTTAATTACTTGACTTATGATTTGACAAATTATAAATCAAATGTTTATCATTACTATCATATCATTAATGAAAAGATGTTTAGTCCTTGTCCGTGTTACTAAGAACTTTTAGCCACTAAGTCCATTTATAGAAACCTAAAAGATGACTTACATTACTTGATTATGAAGAAAAAAAGCTCACAATGATATTGCTAATTGAACCTACATTAAAGATAAAAAATATGTCTCATATTCGTAGATTCTTTTATAATGAGATGGTTCGTGATTATTGGGCAATAATGAAAACTTATACTAACTTATTATATCTAGCAAAACATAATTAGAAGTCTCATCATAAAATGTTTTTTTTGCAATAATTTATTTTTTTACTTTAATAAAAATATGATCATCAAAACACGCATAACGTCGTAAACAAAAAAAAAATACATAAGTAATCTTGTATTTTATTTGCTCCAAAACAATAATTACATTACACGCGGAAATCTAATCATATACACGAAAAAACTTCACTAATGACTTCTTACAAGAAAAATGTAGTCAAAAAAATATTTACAAACATCTTTAATACTTACTACAAAAAGATATCGAATAAAAACCGCAATTATGATGCTGTATTGTGTACCAACAATAGACTTACAAACTCAGTGTATAAAATCTTTAATAAACGCATAACCATGGTTTAACCTTGCAAGATCGATGGTGTGCAGTTATCTTTAATTTGAGACCATCACTTTTTAAAGACAATTGCTTACGGGAATAAAACGTTGACAACCGTTAAACATCGATTAAAACTAGCAGTTATATCATTTTATGTTATACAAGCTACAAGGTTGTGTTGAACTTTGAGGTAAGAAAAAAACTATTACTTAAGCTAGCGGTTAAAACATATAAAAATTATCTTATATGACGAGCGCAAAATCCCAATTTCAAAAGTATAATTGATCTATTTTTTTTCTTTTTTGCTTTATATTTACGTAATATTATATTTTAAAAAAGTGATTTAGCTTATGAAAAGAAAAATCTACATTAAACTACGATACATACTTCTACGAGCAAATTAAAAGTCTAAAAAACACAAGTACAGTTTCAATACACAAAAAAAATACATCGTTTAACGTATCGTACGCTCTAAATAAGTATACAACGCTTACTAGCGTTTGCGTCACACCGCTAGTCTAAACTCGCCCTAATACTAGCCAGTCTAGACCATAGGTCAACCCTAATCGATTTCACGGTATGAAAGGTGGAATTTACTAGTTTATAGTGCTGGTAGCACTGTGGTGGCCTTTCATAGGATATCTTAATGCTAGATTATAGAAGATATAGTAAAGTCTGTGAGGGAACAAAATGGGATTTTAGCTCGGCTAACTAATTTGATCTAAAAAGTTCACCAAAGTTAAAATAAAACGATATATCCATGCAAATAAAAAACTTGATCTTGATTGAACTCATTGAGACTTGCAATTTTATCCCGTGGTTCAGATGACACGTTAAATTGTAGGTTTCGGCTGTAACTTTTTGTGGAAACCCGCACCTTGAAGACTCAGCACCAGACTAAATAAGCCAAATTTTTTTATCTTGACTTTTGAGAAGCCACAAAAATTAGATTTAAAATGTATTCTTTATTTATTTTATTTAAGAAGTAATCGAAAAAATAATAATAATCGAAAATGCAAACAAAATAAAGAATGAAAATAATGTCCCCTTAAATTAATTATGTTGATTTCATACACACCAATTCAACATAAATACAGTATTCGATGTTTAATTGTTAAAAACCGTATTGATATTAGTGATACTTATAAAAAATATTCATACTCATAAAATTAATCCACTCAAACACTTGTGTACTCAACAGTACTCCACAAACCGCTTCCAATCTAACATTTGAACTACACCGCATAATTTTGCTTCAGAAGATGCACCAATTAACTTGCCGACTTATTTGGGCCGATGCACTTATTTGTACGTAGGGCAATGAATAATAATTTTATCTAGAGTGGTTTTGCCTTTTTTGCCCGACAGTACAGAATACATTATATTAATAACTAATATGTACTAAGTGCATCTAAAAGTAAGTGCATACTAAAAATATGCGGCAATTAAAAAGAAATTAATTTCACGGTTAAGTTGATTTTGATTAAAAATACGAATAAATAGTAAAGGAACAAAAATATCATTCTAAGGTGGGATTCCGCTAGAACAATTGCTTTTTAGGTCCATTCGAAGCATTATATTGAATTGTTTGTTATTCTTCAAGACGAACTGAAAAAATATATAGTGTCAGCAAAATAGTACCGGTTTGTCTGCGTACTAAAATATATATAAACTAGCAGCTAGTCCCGGCTTCGCACGGGCTATAAAATAATCTAAGTTGTAAAGAGAAATAAAATATATTTTATGTTACTCGGGGATAATGTAGCTTCCCAACGGTGAAAGAATTGTTCAAATAGGTCTAGTAGTTTCGGAGCCTATTCACGTCACACAAGTAAACAAACAATCAAAAGAAGAAGATACGTAAAAGTGGCCAACTTAAATTTGGAAACAAAGTATGAACAAAATAGCATTTTTCCTTCCATTCTTAAGTAAGTACCTTAAATAACCTCAGTTTCCTGCCTGTCATTCAAAGATGATCCATTTTAATTCTTAAATTACATTCCGGTCGTTATTTCGTAAAACAATGACCGACAGTAAACTAACAATCATCAGGAGTCGTGATGCTATAAGGCACGGTACACACTCCCCATCTGTTAAACGGACTTCAAAAAGGTCATGCAATGTTCCTTCCATTGTTCATTTCTTGCAAAGGCAAATCTTTATTAGAAAGGGTGAGTGTTGCTTTGCCTTGGTATTTTGAAATTTAGAGCGGGATTTGATAGCTGTTAGCTCTTTGTAAGCGAGAATATAGCATATTTATTTATTTATTTGTAGTTGTGTCAATAAGATAAAGCAAAAGCATTAAAATTGCATAAATGAAAAAATACCTATATATGTATATATATAAGTACATACTTTTAAACGAACACGGTTATTTTTTTAATTAACGTACGTTATATTTTTTAAATGAACTACCACAAAATTAAATAATAAAAATGACAAAATGATTTTGTATAAATCTGTATATTTGTTTATTCTTTAGTTAGTTTATAACATTTGTATGTAAAATTATATTGTGACATAAATATATCCCTACCCTATCCTAGAGGGTAGGGAGGCCTTTGCCCAACAGTGGGATCAAACAGGCTTTTAATAATAACATAAATATATCACATTTATTTCCCAACACTAAAACTGCTTGAAATGGAAATATTTAAGTTATCTGGTCTCTAAGCTGGTTACACAATAACAAAAAATCAGCATGAAAAATATCTAAACAATTGTGCAATCATTTAATTTAAATATAGAAGGATTTTGACAGGCCACGCGTGTCTACAGGTGAGCTGTCAAACTGTAACGTAATTACAGAATACATCCTTTTTATTAAGACATGCGTTTGACAGGTGTAAACTACAAGAAACATAGCGCAAAATTCATGCAATACATAATTTATTTTGAACTTTTTGCTGTTTGTTTCATCAGACAGATTTTAATCAACACCCATTTATTTATTTTTATATTTTTTTTTCAGTCTTGATCTTGGTCTTAGAGATAAAGATGAAAATAGAGTTTGAAAAAATATGATTTACATTAAGTTGGACAGTAAACTGTACCAAATCATTTTGAAAAGCATACTGGCAAGCCTTCAACCTTCAAATTTAATAATTCGTTGTCAAGCTTCAAATCTGGACTAAGCATGCTCCACTTTTGGCTAGAGTGTCACTAACTTGTGTGGTTACGCGCCCTGCTAGTCAAATTTTATCAAAAGTTTCATAGCGTTTAAGTAAGGGTATAACATACAACCATTTAAAAAATTATGACACATTAATTCATCATTAATCGATCCACTTCAGTTTGACATTTGCCCTTTGACGCAACTTTCGATCACGAGCAAATTAAGCCGTGATTACATTGCGTTAGTTATCGCGTTACGCATTGCAACATGTCATGTGTACCGAGCTTAATGATGAGAGATGAGCGCTTACTGTTTTCATAGGGATGGGGTATAAGATTTTGAAGTTTTGTTCTAATAAGTGAGTGTTTTAAATCAGTGATTTATTTGGTAAAGTAAAAATGACTGACCAAATAGACAAACAGACCACATATAAAGTGTCAGAAGTTTTGCCAGTGTCTATATGCATTTCATTAAAGCCCATTAAAGTTGAAAAAAAATTAAGTAACATATCTTTTTTTCACTTAAATAAAATAATAATAAAAATCCAATTTCGGCCATTCCAAAGCACAATGGAATATATATGTATATTCAAACTTTTACTTTATCCCTGTCACAAAGAATATAACTATAACAGCTAGAATATTACATACACTAACATTGTTATTTATTTTATTTGTCATTTATCAACAAAGATATTTTAACTGAATTGAATTGAGTCAGAAAAAAATCAAATCTTGAAAATGTTGAAAATGAAACGCTTTACCTCATCCCTAATCAAGATGGGCGGTAGTCTGGCAAAATATTAATGACTGCTACACTAATGCAGGCTTCATCTAGATAATCTAGCTTACAACACGATGTGCACACAGCTTTTGAAATGTAGATCTTGGATCCTTTCGTGTGTTCCCGACTTTATAATGGGGCATTACAATTTCTGTTTCTTCAACCGATAATTTTGAGAGCACGAATCTTGCCGGTTTCTTTGTGGGTGGTATTTCTTTGTGTACATATGTATGGTACTATTAGTAGTAATATAGCACATGTAGCTCGCCTAACTAAGGTGATCTGACGCAATCACCGAGGTTAGGCAACGGTCGATGCAGACAGTCTTTGGATGGGTGACCATGCCAAAACTGTCATTTAAAAAGTGACAATTTCGTCTGGGTGCTACCGTGAGTCAAATGACTGATTAAATAGTAGGTACCGGCTGTTAGTCTTATAGTAGAAACAGTCGTAATGCCATGTCAGAGGCCTTCGGGTGAATTGAAAACTCTCGACATCAGAGCTTGGCCACTTAGCTTAGCTTAGAAGAAAAGAAAAAGAAAACGAAAGAAAAACGAAGATCAATTAAAAGTCTGGATTACTTATTATTCATATTATTTTTTTACAGTGAACAATTTCATCAAAAAACCTGAATATCAATTTTTTTTTTTAAGCGCATTTTGTAAAATTACATAAATTAACACTATATTACAGTTGCTAATTGAAAATGATATATCATCATCCAATTTCGTATCATCTAGATAAAACTTAAACAAAACGCCTTTAACGCCCGAATATGATACGATCTTTGACCCGACACTTCTCAAAATGCTTCAAATTTCATCATACTGTGGGAAATATCCTTATTAGTTCAAACTTAAGGTAGGTTTTCCCTTGGCAAGTTAAAATTCCCACGTTTGGCAAGAAGTATGGGAATGTTAGACAAAGACAAACATTATGTCTATCTTAGGACATATAAAGACTAGGAGATAAGTGATGGGTTAATTAGATACAGATATCAAACTAAATGTACTGGTTTACACCTAGGTATCAAATAATTAAGAATTTCCAATGAACGTTACATTAAATTTTCAACATTTATAAAGAAAACTTTTGAAAGTTTACTACTTCATGCTCACACATAATATAGTCTATGCAAGTGGGTGATATACTTTTAAATTATTTTTATTGACATAGGTTTCATCTGCATCGTATGTGCTAAGTGGCCAAACTCTGGTGTCGAGAGTTTTCTAGCCGCCCGAAGGCTTCTGATTTGGCTTAAACACTGCTAGTACTATTCCTTACATCTGAGACCTACAATTTAACGTGTCATCCGCCCCACGGTAGCGCCCAGATGAAAAAGCCACTTGAAAAACCACTGTATTGTGTGTGGTCACCCATCCATACACCGTCCGTATCGATAGTTGCTTATCTTCGATGATAGAGCCCATACGAAGCGGGGATGGGATGTTAGTATTTTTTTAAAGGCACTATTTTAGTAAACATTATTATCAGCTATAAACATAGATATGGGTATATCCCCAAGGCACGTCATTCAAATAAACGTAGCAACAATTTATTTTCTTCTTAATATATATAAATCTCGTGTCACAATGTTTGTCCTCAATGGACTCGTAATCAATTAACCGATATAATAAAATTCGCACACCATGTGCAGTTCGATCCAACTTTAGAGATAGAATAGTTTAAATCTCAAAATATAGTCGCAATTTTAATTAATTGCTAATTATCGTCTGTTATTATTTGACAGTCACAATTATATGTTAACTCCAAATGATTCTAACAGATGTCGATACCTTTCGACTGGGTAAGTAATCAATAGATGGCGCTGCTATGGTAAATCTACGAACGTGTCATATAAGCTACACTATCTATTTTTCATACCCCTAAGTGAGGCAAAACAACGTTTGCTGGGTCAGCTAGTATATGATTATCTCCTTGAATGTTATGAATATATAACATTGTGTTTGTAAAGCTGACAACATAAGTGCTGTCATTAGTAACGGACGTTAGCCTTGAGGCTCTTTGATGAGACCGTTACTGGGGAGCCACTAAGCTAGCGGGCTAGTGTCAAAGTTCATTTAAATAAATAAATAAAATAAGGCTCTAATCCTTTAAAAACATTATTTGTTATTTTAGAACAAAATTTTACTAAATAATGAAACTATCTTCTGCACCGAGCAAATTAGCAAACTCATTTTTATTAATATTATGATATATACTAAATTGTATTTTACAAAAGTTAATACCTACACATAAACATTTTTAGATTCAACATCTCCAAAACATTAAATTTCAAGGCGCAAAAACACCCGTAAAGCTGGCTGCGTTTTCACGTTGATTAGCAATGGCAATTCTTTGCCAAAGCACTGTTTAGAACGGGAACTCCCCGTGTTATTAATTTACTTAGAAATAAAACAAAGTTGTTTTGGAAAAAATATAAAGTTAATATCATGGATTGAATTACCAGAGTCTTCTTCTTCTTCACCTTATCCCACTTCATGTGGGGTCGGTACAGAATATACACTTCTTCCATACATCTGTCATTCGTCATCTCTGTATTCACACCCCTCCTGGTCATAATATCGTCATTCACACAATCCATCCATACTTTCTTAGGCCGCCCCCTTCCTATCTGTCCGTCCACACTTATACATTTTCTTCCTCAATTGAATTACCAGAGTATACAAAATATATCAACGCGCTATGCAAAACTCAAGTATAGTGGCCCCAAACTAAAACACACACGAACAATACAGATGTATGCGTGTCTATTTATTATTACAAAATGGTTTTGTAATTGAATATAGTTCAGATCCTCCTCTGATGGTTTTATAATAAGCTGCTAGTAAAGGTCATTTTTACTTGGCTAATGCAATACAAAAATACTAACAAATAGAGCGCTCTGGTTGCAAGTTACCAAGTACCGAAAAAACAAATTTTCTCAATATATACTCGTATAAGTTTTAAGTATGCTGCAGGAAAATTGGCATCAAATTAATATTAAAAAAACTATATTTACTATCCAAGGAAAGAGAAAGGAATTTAATTGGGAACATAGACTATACCATATTAAGGGATTGGTTTTATATATTTTTTAGTATATGCTCCTCAAACGTATATATACTTATTTTTTTCGTGACTCAACATAGCTACCCCAACCTTTACAATATATCCCCCATATTATTTTCTATACTATTAAACAGTTTGTTGTGACAATGAACATACCAGTATTATTTGTTCCTGAACCTTACATCGAAGACAGCTGATAGAGGAGAGTGGAAGTGAAAAATATGCTGTGCTGACTCCACCTGGTGGGATAAAGCAAGGAAGAAGAAGAAGCGTTAAAATAAATATCGATCCAGTCAAATAGAAAACATGCGTAGGCAACAATTGTTCAGCCAAAACCACATCCTTGACTCAGTGAAGGGCGATACTAGGTGGAACAAACAAAAATGAAGAAGACTGAATAAAGCCTTAACCTTATATGTCTCATAATTCCAGGCACTTACCGCGGCGAGGGCGCTGGTGCTGGTGGATACTCCGGAGCTGGAGGCTACTCTGGAGCAGGTAACGCTGGATACAACGCTGGTGCTGCAGGTATACCTTTCTTCTAGATGGAAGAAAATACGAAACATGTAGTGTACTTCCGCTGTTTGCAAAGATAAAATTGCTATAAGGAGCTGAAAGTAAATACCTTTTTTTTCAGTGGAAGAAAATCTGAAATATTTAGCGTTTTAAATAAACAAAGATAACACCAACACAAAAAGTAATGGTCTAGTGTAATTTCCGATTGTCTTCCAAGGTTGTTTGAAAGCAAATATTGTAGAATTCTTGAATTAGAAAATACACATGAAGGACCAACTTTTTTGTAATACTTCTGTAACAACCAACTTATTAAATTAGTAAAAGTAGTGAGGGTTACTCTATTTCTGTATTTTCGTTAGGCATTATATTTATCGAATTAATAACGAAGAAATTGTCTTAGTGCTTTCGTATACAATTTTTTGCCAGAAAAAACCAAATTCAAATTCAAATGTATTTATATTGATCTATGCACTTAGGGCTAAATATATAAACAATTACAAATAACAGTAACTAGGCTAAATTCTAAAATACACCGTATCGATACACGAATTTAAGGTTCATCTTCCATCCTCTCCCAGGTGCCGGTGGTTACTCTGCGAACGGCGCGGGCGCTGGTCGTCCCTTCGGAGGTTCCAACTTCGGTGGTGCTGCGTCCCGCCAATACCTGGCTCCCAACGTTGGCCGAGGATCAGGCTCTGGAAACTTCAACGCGCAATCCGGATACAAATACTAAGAAAAAATAGTCTTTTGTACAGTCAAGGTGGTTAAAAACTTGTGAAGATTCGTGCTTTCAAAATGAAGATTGATAGATTTTGATACTTTTTGACATATTCACTGTTAGCTAGAAAGATTAGCAAACGTGATCAAGCGCTGATAAAAAGCATTAAAAACCATTAAGATGGTCAAAAACTTACCATCATTAAAACCAGCTCAAGTATCAATTCATTGCCAAAATAACTCTAGCTATATTTTTATTTTATTTGTCCACCGTTATAGTTGGACGAAAAATTTTGATACTTTCGATTTTTTGTACTCAAGGTTTTTTTTAATCACCTTTGACAGTGGTAAATGAAACGCTTATATATTTAACGACCTTTTTCTTTGAAAATTCTTATGTTTCTTTTTTATGAGCACACGCTTAGCTATGATTGGTCATTTCTTGGTGACGTCACAGTGACGGCATGATGAATGGCCAATAGTAGCCAAGTGCGTGTTGATTTTTACGACTCTGCGATCTAAGGCTTAGGATAACGGACGATTTAAAGCTGTGAACCGATATTGTGATTATTATAAAATAACTATTATTAATTAATAATTGTTGTACATTAACGTTACGTTTAAATACTCATATATTTCAATCTTTCTCCAAACGTGATCTCAAATACTTTTGTAAACTAGCTCCGTTTGAAATTCTACTTTTTCTTGTTTACTCAAATAGTTTTTAAGCTATACAAATATACAGCAAAGCAAAGGACAGTACTGTTAGTAGTGTAAGATGGAAAATGTATAAAAAAATAAATGTACAATTAGTTTGTAAGATTTGTAAATATATACGACATGATGCAACGAATAAAACGATGATATGCAATTATTTGTTTTTATTAAACACCCCTAAAAATCAGTTAAAAAATACCTAATGAAATTTCCATCAATATCAGGTTTTTATATAATCAGATGTTAAGATATTTCGAATTAAAAAATGTTTACATGTATAGGAAAAATAAAAACAATAAATTACTTGCAAATAAAACTTAATTTCCTACAATATTTATAGAAACAATTATTCAGCTAAATGATAGCATGATACCAGACAATAAATTGTAAAAGAACTTACAATAAATACAACCCAAAATAATAAATAATTGTAAATTGACTTGCGCAGTGCGATGCCGTAAGGTTAAAAAATAAGGATTTGATTTGATTTAAACCCAATGACATTCTAAAAATAGAGGCGTTATCTTCCCTCGACTGACAAAAAAAAGGTTAGATGGACAAATAGCTGTTATAATATCAGATATGCAGTGGCAAACCAACAGCTTCCTAAAAACCTCAAATTAAAATATATTTCATTTATGATTAAGGTAATTGTACTAAATTATAAATCAAAATATTTTTCTGTTTTTTTTTTGGTGTTGCTTCCAGCATCGATAACTTACACCTCAGCCTTTTTTAGGGTTCCGTGCCTACTGTATTATAAACACGGGACGTTGTTGCTAAGCCTCTGCCTGTATGTCACAAGGTTACTCGTATTATAGCTGAAACCAATTCTGTTGCCGTTACAACAACAAATATATACAATAAATAAATAAAAAACGATCAAACAATTTAGAGAGCTTCCCATACAACAACGTGTTTTTAAGATAATTATACAGAGCCCTCCATTTGCAATACCAACTCGCACTTGACCAATTTGTGTTGCAAGCAAATAAATAAACTATAACTTTTTTAAATAGGGTTTCGTTGACAAGCATACGACATTGGCGTGACATAATCAAGTTTTCCACTAGGCTAGTCTAGTCAAATTAGGGTTTCTCATTTCTCGACCTTTTTTATTATTATTTCGACCGGAGCACGAGAATTCTCGACCACTTTTTCCCGGGAATTCCCGGGTTGCCGAGAAATACGATTTGTTTTAAATATGTGTGATTTAGCAATAAAACTACGTTTTTTATGTCATAATCAACAATATTTATTTTTATTTTCACGTCGTGTGACTTGAAAATTTTAAATAAGCTAAATAAACTCTAGCGAGATCTTTTAATCAATATTTCTACAAACAATTAGGATTAGTCTTTTTCTTTGGAAAATTAAATAAAATATCTTCTAAAAACAAAATCTTCATGTGATCACAATAAAACTTAGTACCTTACACACTAAGTAAATTATATAGTGTGTAAACCTTACACTAAGTTTATCTTTACAATTATGCAACATAAAACGACAGTATTTAAATTGTATATAAAAAATAACAACCAGACTAGCTTAATAATTACGAGTAAAGTAGGTACTTTAGAATAGAATAGAATAGAATATAACTTTATTGTACAACCACAAAAAAACAGCTTATATTAAGTAAATACAATAATTAAACGGAACACAAAGGCGGCCTTATCACCTATGGTGATCTCTACCAGGCAACCGGGAATGGAGAGGAATAGAAGACATAAAAGAAAGCGGTGGTACAAAACAAAACAAGTTAAACATTACTGGCTATACAAACATAAATATACAATACGAAAGAAATTAAATTAAATCTAAGTAGAATTTAGAATATATTTAGGGATTTTGCCTGCCTAATACTCAATGACAGAGCATTCCACAGTCTCACAGCTTTACACAGTAAACGATGAGTGAAAGTATAAGTTAGAGTGATCCAGTGTGCGAGGAAATTCCAAAATTCCAAAATTAGAGAACGGGAAGAGCGCAGAGAAGAAGAGTGCGAAGAAGTAACAAAAGAAAATGATTTTTTTAAGTAAGATGGAGTTGCAGGAGTTGAGTTGAAGGAGTTACTTTAGTTTAGTCTTCGTATCTACTATTCAATATTTACGAAACGGGAAAGGGGCGGGGGGCACTGTCGGTCACTCGCACACCGCGTGATAGAGCCACGCGCGAGCGCAGGCGCGTTATTATGTTTTTGAAATTTTTGACTGAATTTCTCGATTTCTCGATTTCTCGACCACTTTTTTCTCGTCTCGAGTAAAGCAAAATTTCCCGGGAATTCTCGGTTCGAGAATTCTCGTAGAGAAACTCTAAGTCAAATGTTAATGCGCTGCACGTAAGTAGGTTTTACGTATCTATTTACCTCTTTATATAATAATAGAGGTTGCCCGCGGCTCCGCCCGCATGTAGGTCGCTTTTCGGGTAACCTGTGGAAAAAATCTATTGTATCCTATTCCCGTGCAAATTTATATAAACATTACATTGCTACAACAAAATAAGTCGCGTCTGTCTTTCCGCATTCGATTCCGAAGATCTAGTTAACCTCTGTTTTTAGCTACTTTGGTGATGATGCGACAGATTAGATCGTTTTCTCCAAGCCATTATTATAATTTAAATAATTAAAATACTTGAACCATACCACTAAGTGAACCACAGACTTAAATTCAAATTCAGAAGTATTTAATTTCAAAAACACATAACTTTCCCTTTGAACTTTAAACCCCAATGGCATACCTTAATGCACTCCTGGAAAATATTTTTACAAATTTATTTTAACCATCATAGAAACTACAACTATAACAACTTTCAAGAATTTAACTTGATAAATAGAGAATTTCATTCATAATTATCATTATAAGAATCTATGTATATATATAATTAATGAAAGTTCAAAGTCAAAGTCAAAAAAACCATTTATTGCAATTATTTACTGGAGATGACCAACCCTGTTAATTCATTAGATCTTTTTAAGTGTTCCGTCAGTTAAAAAGTCTTCTATTTTATAATAACTTTTTGATATGAGTAAGTTTTTTAAGTTTGTTAGGAAAGTTTTAATACTATCGATACGCTTTAGGTCGTCTGGTAATTTGTTAAATATTTTAATAGCCATAGAATGTGGGCCCGAGCTCTGCATTTGTAATCTACACCTTGGTACTTGCAAATTGTATTTATGTCTTAGTACGAGTTTGCGCGGTATATCTGCTTGTTTTTGGAACATATATATGGAACATATTATAATGTATTTTTAAATCAGAAGATCTGCTCATCAAATCAAGGGTAACCTTGACAGTTCAATCCTATAACGGTAGCAAAGTTTTCCATCCCATAAAAGGCGTTATTACCTCCGAAGAAGACTTCGAGTAATGCAGACTGAATCAATTATAATAGCATTTTTGGAATGAATTAGCTTGCCATAGAGTCATTTAAATTGCACAAGCCGGTCTTTGATTGGAGCCGTCTATGATTGTAGATGAATGGATGTTATGTACCACATTCATTTATTATCCTAATGTAGGTACGTATTCATTTATTTATTTTGTTTGTTTGACGCAAATAAGCTCCGAAACTACTGGACTGATTTTAAAAATTCTTTCACCGTTCGGGAGCTACATTATCCCCGAGTACCAAAGACAATATTTTGTTTCTCTTTACAACTTGGATTATTTTATAGCCCGTGTGAAGCCAGGACTGGTTGCTAGCCTGTGTATAAATGTGTTCTTTCTTTCTTTCTTTCACATTACATTTTAATTGACGACCTCGTTGGCGTAAAGGTTACCATACCAGTCTGCTAATCAGAAGGTTCCGGGTTCGATTCCCGGCCCGGTCTTAACTAAATTTGTTGGCTGTGGGTCTGGGTGTTAAATATGTATTTATATATCATATGTATGTAAGTATATGTAGTATATCAGTTGTGTTAGCAACCATAATACGAGCTAGAAATGGTTCAGAATGGGGCTAACCAGCCGTGTGTGAATGTGTCCTAATATTTATTTATTTATTATTTAATGAAATAGCTATTATTACAGAAAATGCAGTTTTTTCTTGTGAAAAAAAAATGTATGGAAAAATAATTAATCGTCTTCAGTTTTTATTGCGTTCTCAATATGAACATCGGTCTATAAGAATGAATTACTGCTGAGTCTTTAACAACTTTATTTATTGCAAAAAAAAACCGTTTCGACCTCTGATTTCTATAAATAGCGATAAGGCTCATCTCTTGCCTTTATTAGGAGTACTTGTATACGAGATGTGGTCAGTTTTTACTGAATAAAATATACTGACACACAGAGTTAAAGATTGGCGAAGAAACAAGAAAATACGTATTTTATACGCTTCTTCCATTTGGATCTACATTTGGGAACCACAAATGGAGTTACGGATGCTTATTTTCCTCTCAAATCCACAGAAGTATTACAGTCTCATAATCATGTAGATGGTAGTTTAAAAGTTAAATGACAAAGCCAAATAAATTACAAAAATAAACTATCAAAATACCAAAACGAAAAGATTTTTATATAATTATTCTCATATTTTCTTAATGTCGATAACAACATTCAAGATACTTTTTAAATATTTAAGTATTGATAGAAAGAATGTTTTAATTTGTATCCACATAAACATAGAAAAAATAATGTTATCCCTTCACCTGTGTACTTAAAATATACTACAAAGGATAAATTTGACTCCGCCGATGTAGCGAATAAATTAAATTAATTTCGCAGAGAGATCACATATTAACATGTTTTGAAAATAATTTCTTCTTTTAATTAGATACAAATTTTTGACTATAAAACTTCTTCAATCTAAGGCTAGATCTCAGAATACATAAAGATTATTTAAATAAATAACAAATTTGCTAATAATAACACAATTTTCACTTTATTATACTTAAGTTATGTTTAAATTTATTTTTATCATTACTACTAGTTTTATTTTGTTGTTGTATAATAAAATGTAATTCAATTTAATAATAATGCTTTAGTTTTTTCCCGAACATGTCTGTCTTACTTATTTCTCGTCTGTCTCAAGCAGATTTGCGGTTTCTTTAATCAGACTTGATGAGAACGCCGTGATATCATCAGCTGTTACTAGGTCGATTTCTGGAACACCTGTGCGCTTGGTAGGTAGACTTTTTATAGATTAAAACCATTAGTAGGTAAGTGGTATGCTTAATTGATTGGGCATACTTATTTAGTTAGCAGCAGAGCGCAAGAACACAGTAAACACAAAAAAATAGATTTGGCGATGCTCTAGCCTAAGGTGGAGCATATCTTCTTTTTTCGAGGGGGAAATCTTCAGTAACATGCACAGCTACAATGGGGTGCAGCTGGGAGGGTATGTGGGATTTTTACCCACTAAAACCCCCTCGGTGCCAAGCCTCGATGCTTGATGGAGGGCCTCAGGTTCTTCGGTGGAAACACACTGAGGCTCTCCTAGCTTTTGCTTGCACTTACGTCCACATTGGCAAAGACTGCCAACTCTTCCAACAGTCCTAGAGCTTATTTAAGACCCCGTCCAATCGCCCCCAATGACAGTGGGCCGTCATTGGTAGCGATGAGACGGGGATATGAAAAGAGCCTGCAGGACGGGGAAAAGAACACGAAGGTGGAGCATGCCTAGCCTAGAATAATTGTTTTTTAAGAGGTGCCAAAACACATTATTAAATGCTTCGTGACCGATTTTTTCAATTTATTGAGTAGTTGCTCCTGAAAATTCTAAACCACCGTGCTATGGTTTCCCCACGAAATTTTCCTTAGATAATAATAATATTAATAAATGATTTTAAGCACCACAGAAACTTAAATCTAGGTTGCATTGAGTTTTGTAATTATAATATAAGTAGATATAGAATTTTGAATAAAGTTTCGGTGTGTTTGGTAAATTCGGGGGACTCTGTGCTCCACACTAGGTTTCACCTGGGTCGTGGAATAGATTGCTAAATAGCCAATCATTTATTAGACTCATTATCAAATACATTTCCTTCACCAAAAGCTCGAGCTCATTTACGGGGATCGAACGCATGACCTGCAGGATGTAAAGCGACCGCACGCTCTACTGAGCTCTAATGCTTTCACCATTGCTTCAAAAGCCTTTTTGGCAATATGACGTTGAATTATCAATCTACTAATTCTTCTTGATAATCATCAATTGTTCGCTTTTTCTATAATGTTTAAGTAATCTTAAATCTTGTAAATAAGTCGTACTCCTTATACAAATAACATAGCAAGAATCCTATCGGGGTATGCTATGGAATTCTTGAAGAGATTAAAGTTCACTACAGTGGAACTTTACTTTTATTTTACACATTAGAGGCATTGCTCTTGGATGTTGTGTAGGCGTTATACTCATAAGAAAATCTTATTTTTTTTAGATATAAATGTAAATATACTTTGAGTTGGGAGACTCATATCGACAAAGTGTGTGGCAAACTTGGAGGTGCATGTTTCGCACTGAATCGTCTGGTCTGGAAGAGTTGTTCCACCGGATGTGGTGCGCTGTTGCTATTTTGCGACAGTGCACTCAGTGCTGCAGTACGGCGCGGAGCTGTGGGGGCGCGCCGCGGACTGGGAGCGAGCATTCCGTATGCAGAAACGCGCAGTCCGCGCGATCACCAGGATCCCTCGCGACCACTCCGCCCGCCCACACTTTAAGAGGTTAGGCATCCTCACATTGCCGTCGCTTGTGATCTTCCAGGTGGCGGTATATGTGAGGATGAACCTAGACTCGTACTCAACCCGCGGCGCTGACCACACCTGGAACACTCGGTACAGGGACCGACTCAGGGACGTGAGCAGAACGCTGCACAAATCCACTAAGATTACACATATTATGGGCCCAACCATTTACCATAAATTACCTGAAAATGTGACCGATGCAACGAGTTTAGGTAGCTTTAAAGCTCGACTTAAACGCTGGCTTATCGAGGAAACTCTCTATGATATAAATGACTTTCTAAAAATTATAAAATAAGAAAATATTAGTACTCGTATGTTGACATTGTTTTATTTTTTTATTAATACATAATTATGACATATTGAAATTCTTAAATGTACACATGTATATTTATATATTTTTTTTGTTATAATGTTTTTAAATGACTTATGAATTGACCTGTAAAATATTATTTTTACCAATAAATATGATTATGATTATGATTGATTAACGATTATAATATTTAAGATTTTGATTGAATTCCATTCCAAAAGGGTACTAACGGGATCCTTTTACTTAGAATTCACTGTCTGCTATTTTTTTTACATATTGTGTATCAAACAAAGTTTTCTACCATTTTTTTTTGGCACGGAAACCTTAATGCGAAAAATCGACTGGTATTTCGTCAATTATTATATATATTTTTTATCATTCCTACAAATAAGTATTCTCACCTTCATAAATATAAACTAACGAATGTCTTTGGATATAGGCAACTCTTTTATACTTAGTAACAGCTGAATACCCTAAGGTGAAATTTGGTAAAGATATAGAAGATATAGATATACCTGAATAATTAATATGTACATGATTATGAATTACCATTTTGTGTCTTAAATTGAATCGGGTAGCAACAAAATATAAATAAAATACAAATATATCAAATTAATAAAATCTATTACCTAATACATACATAAATACATTAAATCGACACTTATTTAACACCCAGACCGACAACCAACGAATTTAGTTCGTCACAAAGTTGTTGGCCGTACCGCGATTCGAACCCGAATCCCTCTGGTTGACAGACCGGCATGGTAACCATTGCGCCAACGAGGTCATCAAAACCATTAGTATTACAAATGTCCTAGATCTGATTTAGCCCTTTAGCCATAAACCTATTTAAGTAACATGGAGATATCATATTCGCGCATCGGAACGTACGCGCATCATTTGATGTTATCAAATGCTTGGACTAGATACTTGTTCATCCTACTCATATTATAAATGGAAAAGTTTGTATGTATGTTTGTAATATAACAACTGTTATGCATAAGCAGCAGTGCTTACTTATACGTTTTACTGGGATAAAAATACCTTATATCTGTTTTATTTCTAAGTAAAACATTTGAAAATGTTTGGTGTTTAAAAAAATTATAAATTTTTTGACGTGACAACGTCTTAAATTAGGTTGCGGCTGGGAGTCACTTATGAAAAAGTGTAACGCCCGGTAACGTTACGATGAGTCACCGAACGAGAGAGAGGCCCGCCGAATGCCTTGCGTCTCTCTCCCACTCAACTATGATCGGTCTGCCGCGTGCTGCGCGCGCGGCAGACCGATGTTGTCACGTAAAATCTTCGCCCGTAAAACCGACTTTACAGGCAACCATTTTTTTTTTAATCGCTTGTCATGTTAGCCGGTCGTTTGTTTTGTGAAGAAAGAAAACTAGTTTTTTCATTTATTGCATTTGAAAAATTATCGGTTCACATAAATTTAAGGAAAATGTTATTAAATTTCAATTAAATAATGCAGCTTTAAGCCTAAGTCAGAGACCTTCTCGGGCGGGCGAAAACTCTCGACACCAGAGCTTTGCCACTTAGCTTATACGAAGACGAAAAAGAAAAGGAATATTTGCGAGACAAGCTAATCAACAATCTCTAAATAGATCAAGTCTTGTATCCATGCGCAATAACTATTTTCTTAAATGAGTAAATATTTATTCTCTTACATTTTATAGACTTCGATAAATTAAATTTCCCACAAAGACTACACAAATTATATGAATGAAAATAAAAAAAAAACAAGACCAAGACTAAAAGTATCCGGACCGTATCTTTTATCACAAGTAGGAATATTTGCACACATTTGCAAGAAAGGGCATCTCTAAAAGGACCGAGTCTTGTTCCCTTGCGTCAGACATGGCTAATTATGTGTATTTAAAACAATTAGACATGTCTAATTATTCTAAACATACACTATTTCTTTAAGTGAGAAAGCAATTTATCTCTTAGATTTAAAAGCCCTGGATAAATTTCATTTCCACAAAGAATACCCAAATTATATGAATGAAAATAAAAACACAAGACTAAAAGGATCAGGACCGTATCTTCTATCACAAGTAGGAATATTTGCACACATTTGCAAGAAAGGGCATCTCTAAAAGGATCGAGTCTTGTTTCCAAGCGTCAGATATGTCAAATTATGTGTATCCAAAACAATTAGACATATTGTCTTATTATTCTAAACATACACTATTTCCTTAAATAAGAAAGCAATTTTTCTCTTAGATTTTATAGCCTTATATAAATTTAATTCCACAAAGATTACACAAATTTTATGAATTAAAAAAATCAAGACCAAGTCTAAAAGCATCAAGACCGTATCTTCTATCACAAATAGGAATATTTGCACATATTTGCTAGAAAGGGCATCTCTAAAAGGATCGAGTCTTGTTCCCATGCGTCAGATATGCCTAATTAAGGAGCTTGTCGTTTTATGTAACTCACGGCCTCACGTGATGGTTCAATGTCAAACGAAATGAAGATTAAGGTATATGAGAACTATGTTGAGATGGAATTGCAATGTTTCATGAGTAAACGATATTAATTAAGGTTAGAGAATGAAATAACATTACATTGAAAGCTAAAAAATGGCGACATGAAAAGTAATCTTATCTTATCTTCTTATATATAAAATTTCCGCGTCACAATGTTTGTCCTGAATGGACTCCTAAACCACTTAACCGATTATAATAAAATTCGCACACCATATGCAGTTTGATCCAACTTGAGAGATAGGATAGTTTTAATCTCAAATTATAGTCGCAATTGAAATTTATTGCTAACTATTGTTTGTTATTATTTGACAGTCACAATTATCTATTAACTCCAAATTATTCTGACAGATGTCGATACCTTTCGACTGGGTTGAGTAAGTAATCAATAGATGGCGTTGCTATGGTAAATCTACGAACGTGTCATATAAGCTACACTATCTATTTTTCATACCCCTAAGTAAGGCAAAACAACGTTTAACGGGTCAGCTAGTCCTACTATAAATGCGAAAGTTTGTGTGTCATCATTATGTATGTTTGTTACTTCTTCACGCTCAAACGGCTAGATTGATTTTGTTGAAGGTTTGAAGACATAATATAAATACAGCCCCGTATATAATAAATGCAGATAACACGACGGGGCGCTGGGAGCTAATCATAAAGGAAAGAAAACCATTTATATTTTAAATAATAATCTGGATAAGCAATAATATGGATGAAGGAGTGAGTGTAGAGACGATGCTGATAGAGGAGAGTGGAAGAAGAAAATTTGCTGTGACGACCCACCAGTGGGATTAGGCAAGGAAGAAAAATAAGAAGTATTATAAATAATTTTCATAATTTAAAATGACCTTTTCACTGCACATACGTTCTTATCATAGTTTTTTTTCCTATTTTTTGAATCCGAATGAAAAACTAATACATCCAGTGATATTATGAAAATATACATATACTAAAGTAATGTATATTGACTTATCGATCTCATTGGCATAATGGTCACCATGCCGTACTGCTAACCAGAGGGTACCGGGTTCGATTCCCAGCACGGCCAACATATTTGTGATGGACTAAATTTGTTGGCTGTCTGTCTGGGTATTACATATGTATTTGTATAAAGTATTTATGTTTGTATATGTGAAATATCAGTTGTTTTAGCAACCTTAATACGAGTACAAACTACAAATGGTTTATGGGAGTAACCAGCCGTGTGTGAAATGTGTCCTAATATAAAAAAAAAACTTTGTATGTATATGTACGTTGGAACCCCCCTTAATAGCGGAAGAGAGCAAGGAATGACTATTGGCACGAAATACGAATTAGATGATCAAAAAACCTGCAATTTGCGGAAATTCTTCACAATGCAGCGTTTAGCGACTAACCTTCAATTATTCCAAATGATTAATTATTTTTAATTCACATCAAGCTGGAATATTAATTTTTACTCCCAAATCGTAAATAAAAAAATGTTAAGACATAGATATTAAATCTTGATAATGTAATTCAAAAGTATCTCCCTAGCTCCATGTAGTGGTTGTCCCGCAATGGGTCAAAATTTGGCCCCTGTGCTCCCATGAGACGAATCAGACTAACATTACGGATTCACTTTGCCAATTATATTGTCCCACTGCATTTAACTTAGTAGTTCCAAAAGACATGTTAACAAACTCATTAAATTCCAAACCGTCATTGGCTTTTAAAATTTTATTATCAGTTTTGACTGACAACCTCGTTGGCGTAAAGGTTACCATGCCGGACTGCCAATCAAATGGTTCCGGGTTTGATTCCCGGCACGGCCAACATCTTTATGCTTAATTTAATTTGTTTGTTGTGGGTCTGGGTGTTAAATATGTATTTATATAAAATTTGCATATGTGTTAGCTACCATACCACTAACTAGAAATGGTTCACTATGGGGTTTACCAGCCGCGTATGAAATGTAAAAACAACCTTTTTAATATATAGTTCAATATAGCATTAATTTTAAAGGCTAGCCGTTTCAATCAAGCCGCTACCGACTAGCCCAATCACTAGTATCAAGTACACCCCTTTATATACTTACTGAGTTCCGTTTCTCTCAATTCGGAACCTTCGAATCTTCACGACACAGCCATAAAGGCTTCGACAGACCATCAAAAAACACATAATTGATTCCATGATAATTAATAATTAAAACATCATGATCAAAACACCCGGAAGAGCTAAAATAACCATTAATGTCGGTCTTTTGATAAGTAGACGACTGATCAAAAACCATCGACGTGAGGCAAAAAGTTTGCAGTACTTTAATTATGTATTTTATTGTTCTTAGAAAAATATTTTGCTTATTCTCGGATCGAATACTTTGATTACGCATTATAACATAGTAGCTAAGGTATTGGAATATTTGCGAAAACATTTTTTTTATCATAATATATGTGTTAGAAGATATACTACATATTGACATATCTTTATTGTAATTGTTTTAGTTCAGTTGTGTTAATTTGACACAACTATAGACGTTATATTTGATAGCAATATATCTTGTTATAAATAAACAATGTCTTGTTAAGGGTTCAGTACCTAAAGGTAAGACAGGACCCTATTATTATTATTACTAAGCCTCCGCTATCTGTCTGTCTATCCGTCTGTGACCAGGCTGTATCACAGAAAAGAAACAAAAATTTAATAAATAGCTAAGGGGGGCTCTCATACAATGAACTTTTTTACGCCATTTTTTAAGATAGACAGGCACGGAACCCTTTTATCACGAACTTGACTTGCGCTTGGCTAATTATTTTTTTTATCCATTGATGAATTCAAATCAAGTCCAATACAAAATATAGATAATTTTACGACTATTATTTGACTATGTGTACACTGGTTAAAATAACGTCAAAATATTCTAAGTACTTCCATACCAGGAGTAGCTTACAAGATAAATGTCTCTTTAGAGCCTGAATTATGTCCATTGTCAAGAAGCTCTATGTTAATATATTGCAGTGTTCGAATGCTTTAACAGTGATACCGATTCGCTTCCAACATAAATTAATTATATCTTATCACACGTAAATAGATTATTTCTAATCGGAATTTACTAAAATATGTATGAAGGAAAGATTATTAGTCATTTTAGGGTTCCGCGGCCGTAGGGTACCAACGGGACTCTATTACTGAAATTTCGCTGTCCGTTTGTCTATTACTTACCAGACGGTATCTCATGAAGCATATTAGGTAGAGAGTTGAAACTTTCTCAGATTATGTATTTTTGTTGCCGTACTAATGATGTAGTTGGCCATAATAATTGGCCAGGTGCGTAACGGGCTCGCGCAAGAAAGGTTCCGTACCGTTACGTACGTTTCCGTACGTTTAAAAAAAATTTTGTATGGGATTATCGATTTTCGGTTTTGTTTCTATTTTTGCGTACTATTATGATGCTCAAAAAATGCCTGAAAAACGCGTTTGTTGTATGGGCGCCCCCCTATAATTGTTAATTTTGGAAGACAAAATACATCATATCTATTCTGTGACAATTTTAGCTTTTTAGCTATATGGTTTCTGAGATACAGCCTAGTGAAGACAGACAGACAGAAAAACGGACAGACAGAGAGATAGACAGCGGAAACTTAGTAATGGACCCTATTACTAAGTTTCCGCTGTCTGATTATCTCTCTGTCTGCCCGTTTGTCATCTTTACCATTTAGGTACGGAACCCTAAAATAGTATAAAGTAAATACGTAAGGAGTGTTGTAATATACCTAAAATAGAAATATACGATGTACAAAATTTCCACTGCCGGGCATGCGCTTCGCTCAAATTTGTATTACGCGGTTGAACTCCGTGAATAGCGCCCTACTTTTATTCCCGGGTAACATCGCGGGGCGCAACAGTAGTTCATCATCATCATCATCATCCACAGCCTGTTCTATCCCACTGCTGGGTATAGGCCTCTCTCTTGTCATGCCATCTGTCTCGGTCCTGTGCCAATCTAGTCCAGGTTCGTAGTTAATATTTCTATATGATTTTTGCAGCCTGATTTAATATTTTACCAAATAACTAAGCCAAATTTATAAAAATCTCAGTTGAATGATAAATTCCATCAAATGCTTCAATTTTTGTCTGACAGGCACAAATTAAACTGTTGAAAAAATTAATCGATCGACACTATAGGCAGCTTTATCGATACGATCTTTTACAACTTAATTGGAGTTACATCATGACTTCTATAATTACAAGAAATTGATTTTAAAACACGAAATGAAAAAATATGAATATACTTTTATAATTACAAGAAATTGATTAAAAACATAAAATAAAAATGTGTGAATGTAGTCAAAGCGGTAACGGGACTTAGCAATTATTTTTTTCATAGTTTCTTCTATGAATTATATATATAACGAGGAAAACAATGAGTGTGGACGGACAGATAGGAAGGAGGCAGTCTAAGAAAGTATGGATGGATTGTGTGAATGACGATATGACCAGGAGGGGTGTGAATACAGAGATGACGAATGACAGAGATGTATGGAAGAAGTGTATATTCTGTACCGACCCCACATTAAGTGGGATAAGATGAAGAAGAAGAAGAAGAAGAAGGAGTTTCGTGGAATATGAACTATATATATCACGAGGAAAACAATGAGTATGAGTGTAGACGGACAGATAGGAAGGGGGCGGCCTAAGAAAGTATGGATGGATTGTGTGAATGACGATATGACCAGGAGGGGTGTGAATACAGAGATGACGAATGACAGAGATGTATGGAAGAAGTGTACATACTGTACCAACCACATATGAAGTGGGATAAGATGAAGAGGAAGAAGAAGGAGTTTCGTAAAATATGATCTATATAGGAGGTAGAAAAACCGAAGTATCGAATCGTTCCTCTATGATCTGAAACCAACTAAGAAACCCCAATTGTAATCTTTTTACACATTACATTTAGGCATTTGACCAGCATGGCGTGAAAGCACACAAATCGACTACTGTCTCTTCTAATGTGGAGCATGCCTAGTCTGGAATAATTGGCTCGAAAGGAAACTTCTAAAATGCATTGTTAAGTGCTTGTCGACAGTTTTTATCAATTGCGAAGATTTGTGAGCAAGTAGGTTATGTTTTTAAATGATTTTAAATTTTTTAATGTGTTATGACGTGTAAATTCAAAATTTACCAATAAAGAACTTTGACTTTAACTTTGACTTTGTATGTTTGTTACTTCTTCTCGTTCTAGCGGCTAAACCAATCGGTTCTCGGATAGATGAGACGGAATGATGCATATTATATCTTGCATACATATACTACTTTTTATTCTAGACTAATTGCATTGCGCGGTGTTACCCGCTTTTATTCAGGACAAAAAGAAGTTAATCCAGGATAAAAAGCAGCCTATGTGTTTCAAAGGTCTAACCTATCTTCTTAATAAACCTTATTAAAATCGGTTCAACAGTTGGAGCTTGAAGGAGTAAAATAAGTTTTGAAGTTATTTGCGAATCCCACAGGAACCACAATTGTTTTCGGGATAAAAAGTAGCCTATACGTTATCCAAGGTCTAACCTATCATCAAACCAAATTTTATCAAAATTGGTTTTGTCCTGGAGCGTGAAGGAGTAAAAAAACATACAAACTTTCCCATTTACATTATATTAGTAGATTAAGTTACCGCGAGCAAAGTCGGGGGTGCAGCTAGTTACATTTAATACCAGAGTATTAAAGCGTTTGTTTGTTGAATTATGAAATGAAATCTAACACCGACACTATTTCGAATCTAAATAATTTATAAGTCGTGTCTACTTCATACTATGTTACTACGTGTAGATACTAATATCTTTGTGCAACTATCATTAACTTTATCAATTACATCTCAACATCTTTTGTTCATCCCTAATGCATCACGAGCGTTCATTGCAACAGTTACTCGATTCTGTACATTTATTATCTAGATCACGATCAATCGATATGTACACACTTTCATAGAGGAATCGATTGCAGTCGGCAATTAATCGAATCCTTGAATCCCTCTGATTTGACAGACGAGGCCGCCATATCACGCTTGGTGGCCAAAAAAAGCAGTTAATTGCTATACGTGCTTAGTTTCAAATATTCTTGTATATTAGTGTTCTGATGGTATTACGTCAGGGCCATGCGTGATGTATCAGGATTAGGATCAGGTCATTTAGTATATAATAGGTCAGTTGGTCTGAGAACATCACAGTTCAGCCCGAGCTTCTCATTTGGTCGTTTCTGTTTTTGGAAGTCCCGATCCTTCTTTGCAAAAATGAAACTGGTAATTTGAATTTGCAATTCTTTTATTTGTCGTGTGTGTTTTCAATGGAGTTTTAGATTCAATAGTTTACAATTAATTTATTTTTAAATTTAATTAATTTTAGATTAGATTAACATTAAGCAATATTGAATTTGTAGCATTTATTTATATATGCTTTAAATATTTAATGCCGCTTTGATAAACTTTCAAAAGCTCTAATTTTAAAACTTTTCCAAAATAATTGTTAAATTATATGAAACGAAATGGATTTTACCTTATTTAAATATATTGTAGACACAAATATATTTGGTACATTAAGAAGCTTTAGCTATTCCGACCATAAAAAAGTTAGCTTTTCAATCTTAGTTTTCAAGTATTAATTTCAATTAATCATTTCTAAAGCCAATTAAACAAAAGGAGTATCATAAATGCAATATACCTAAGACTAAATGGCAAAATCTCTTTTACAATTTACATTCACCATTCAGGGCTCTTGGGTTACCAAGATGAAGAAGAAAAAAAGAAGAAAGTGTATCTATAATGTACTTATACAACCCTTAAAATATTGTGCCTTAGTAATCAATCACCCATAATATACATCTAGTATTAAAATCAATAAAAAGAGAGTGTTACGGGTAAAAGAAAAGGTAAACGTAAAATACGGTACCTATCCCTCAGGTTCTGTATGGAGTGGTCTTCTAAATTAGTTTTTGTGGTCCTATTTTATCATTTATATTGAAAAGTAAAATATAACTTAATATTTTTGTAGATAGATAATGTTCTATTAGACTAAGTAATACATGTTCTATCACTTTACTTGACTTTATTTAGTTTCATATCTTGAACTTCTCAATCTTCGTCCCACAGTTCATCGTAGCTTCCCTCATCGCTGTGGCCTCCGCGGCTCGTCTGGAGCACCTCGAGCGCTCATACCTCCCCCCCGACCAAGGCTCGAGCCAAGGCCGCTACGGCTCAGCCAGCGTTGGCACCCTCCCTCTTGGCTCAGCTAGCTTTGGCTCAGCCGGCCATGGAGGATTTGGCTCTGCTTTCGACTCGAATGGCATCGAAACCCAAGCCGCTGGTGCCAGGTCTGCCTTCCCTGGAGCCACCATCAACCAGTACCTGCCTCCTGACCATGGACCTTCCGGAGCTAACGGCTTCTCTGTCTCTCAGCAGGGTAAGTTTTTTTTTACTAACTATTACGGGTTATCATTTTTTTTTATAATACTAAAGAACGTAACTATAATATTGTTCTAAAGTCGATATTTTTCTGATCGTTGTTTATATTTAACTATGACTAACACCATTTAATTAAAAGCAATTTTAAAGCACAAACCGCTCTAGATTTTTTTTTTCTTTTTTTTTTGTCATGTATACTAACTAATACGATCAATTACTAATAAAAAAGTATTTTTTAGACATCTAATTAATCAGAAAATAAAATTATTCTTAGTATCGTATCGTATCTTTTTAACAATTAAATGGAATGATGTAAAGTTATTAGCTACAACAAGTCTTTGAACCATTTGACGTGGTTTGGAACTTGAATATTACGATTAAAAAATTGGTAAACTTTTAACCGTACGCCTTAAAAATTACTACAAGTTGAATTCTGGAATGAAAACCATCTAGATACAAGAAATACAAATATGCTTTAAGGAATTTATCTAATAAGTCCATCATGAACATTAAAACGAGTATCAAGCGAATTCCATGCTTGAACGATAAGTCGAGTTCTTAGATTTCGTTGTTCTGTACTTTCTAGGAAAAAAAGAGATATGAATGTGACATGACAGGGAATAACGTAGCTTAACACCGATTCACTGTCGAAGTTCCAAGGATTCGCACAAAGCGTTTTGCTTCGACCTTCATTATGGAAACTGCGAAGCTTTGGAACTCTCTTCCTGAGTCACTTTTTCCCGAGAAGTATAATTTGGGGGTCTTCGAATTTACAGTAAATAGGTTCCTTCTAGGCAAGCGTGATAGATCTTATATTATAGTCAAGCTTAACATTGGGCTAGCTGCGGTCAAATGTAAGCCTATTCATCAATAAAAAAAGCTATCAAACGCAAACCAATCACTTGTTAGAAATAAAAATACGCAATTAAATAAATATTTTTTGTAATTCATATATCTTGGAACAATTAGTAGCATTTGGTGCGAATAGAACTCAGGAAGTAGTTACACACAATGAGAGTCAATCATTCCTTTATTGGTGTATGATGTATGACACTTCAATGTATAAATATTTACCTTCCATTGAACGCTTCTTGATTTAATTACGTTCTTATTTGTTAGGATTACGTTCTTATTGGTTGTTTGTAACGTCATTCATGGAAAGGGGGGTTACATATTTGAGCCTTTTGGCGTCAAGACGTTAGGGTCTGATTCTGATTAAAGCCACACGTTCCCAAATTCTGGGGTATTCCTGATCTGGGGCATTCCTGGGGGATTGTTGGCAGCAATACCACTCATCGCACATGCTCTTGCCTACCATGGAGCATATCTAGTATGGTACAACTGGCTTTAAAGATGCTGCCACAACAAACTAGAAACTTAGGTGCTGGACAAAAAAAGCAAATTGAAGTTTGATAATTAAGCTAGCATTATAAAATGCCCCCCACTACGCTATAGCCATAAATGAATCCCAAACATTCTTCTCTTCCAGGTTTAGCCAGCCAACGTTCCCAGTACTCTCCCCAGTCTTCTTTCGGAGGTGCTTCTCAATACTCAGCCCCTAGCAGCCAGTACGGAGCCCCCTCGACCTTCGGAGCTCAAAGCCGCTACCAGGGAAACCAGCAGTTCGGTAGCCAAGGTCTCGGATCCCATGGATCCCAAGGATTCGGATCCCAGGGCGTCGGTTCCCAGGGCTTCGGATCCCAGGGTCTGAACAGCCAGTTCCCATCAGCCAGCCGCCAGTACCTGGCCCCTCAGGCTTCGTCTTCCTCCTCGAACTACCCTCAGCAACCTTTTGATGAGCAGACCGGATACCAATATTAGAGTTTTTCAATTCTCAACACCAAGAAGGTTGTGTTCATTATAAAATTTGTATGTATGTAATATAGTAGATTGTATGTATTGAAGTTTGGTCTTTTATTTTGTTGACGGCAATCCCCTACAAGTTTGTGCATAGCGTTATAGACGCAATGGAAGCAAAATAGCATATTTTAAAAATCTTATAAAGCCTGCATAAATGATAGAGATGAATCTTATAAAACCTACATAAATACATATAATTATATATAAATACATATACTGGCAACTTTCAGATTAATAGTTCGAAAAGTAGTTAGTGTTTTCTTAAATTTAGTGTACAAAAAAAACTGCATAAGCGGCCTACTATACGTTTCCAATGCTGGGACTCGGGGCCTTCTTACACTAGGAGAGAGATATCGGCCATACATAATCCACCACGCTGGCCAAGTGCGGGTTGGCAGATGACACACGTCTTCGGATATTGCAGTCCTCAAACGTGTCGGTTTCCTTACGATGTTTTCCTTCGCCGTAAAGCGAGTGCAAATCCATATATAACTTGAAAAACAAGTCATTGGTGTAGGGCCGGGATCGAACCAGGGGTCATCTGATCGAAAAGCAGACGTATTTACCACCGAGCCACACTTGCTTATAAAAAAACTGAAAGGTATAAAATACCTGAACGTTTTTATGATTTAAAATCCTAAATTATTATCTTAAAATCCAGGTTTCATCTTCATCATTATGGATAGCCAAAAAAACATACAAATTGTATCTAAGATTAAACTATCGTGATTACAATTTTGCTACGGGTCATTAGATAAAATCGTTTAGTTTTTATTTCTTGTTCAAACATCCTTACACCTGTTTCTTAGTATTTATCTCGAGTTTCCAGTTAAATGAGTTTGTTTGACTTGCTGCTATTAACTAATCAAGATTTTGGCGGTTATAATTTGTAAGAAACATTGCAAGTTATTACTTGTCCTATGTATCATAGACCAGGACAGCCTTTAAAAATGGTAAATAATTGGTCAAGAGCGATTTGGGCTCGCGTATGAAGGGTTCCGTACCATTGTTCTACGGGAGCCCCCCCCCCCCCCCCCTTAAATATTTATTTTTATTAAATTTTATCGATTTTAAAAAACCGTTATTGATATATAGCAAAAAAAATACGATAGAAACACGTTTATTGTGTTGTATACGATAGAAACACGTTTATTGTATAGATGTCATAATATATATTTATTTTTTACTTTAAGTATTTGTTGTTATAGCGGCACGGGAATTACATATAATAATATATTGTGAAGGTTTCAGCTTTCTAACTATTACGGTTTCTGAGATACAGCCTGGAGACAGACAGGCAGCGGAGGCTTAGTAATAGGGTCCCGTTTTTACCTTTTAGGTACGGAACCCTAAAAATGGACTTGCGTTTGGCATGCTTGTACTTAAAGATTGCTTGCTGTGCGTCCCTGATGCTTGAACTTGAACTTGATCTGAGAATACTTTCATTTTCTTATGATGTAAGTTGCTCTTGCGCTACTTTTCCAGTACTTTCGTTTGTGCTTTATTACGTTTTATTCCTATGCCTCCGATTTTACTTACAAGCCATTTTGAAGGCTTTCAGAAGACTTAAATTTATTTAAATCTGGAAATAGTGAATTTTGTGTGCTTTTAAGTGACTTTACGTACTTTTTCGATTGCAATACATAATATGTTTTGCTACCTATAACCATGTTTTAAAACCTATCTTTACGGTTGTTTATAAGTATTGTTGAAAGTGGCTTTAAAATGACTTCCTCATTAGATATCATCGAAGACATATTATATTTAGTGATATGCACATTGAACTATGTGATAACGTTTGTAATTAATTTATTTAAATAAGTAAAACTCTATGTTAAGTATTCTAATTATTATATTGGCGATAGAAATACATACATTATCTGTAAAAAGAAACTATCAAGCAAGTTATCACGGCTTAGAGATGTTTGATGTTTGTGTGACAGTATGACGGACAGACGAGTCTTAATAAATTTACTAACAATATTAAATTATAATAAGCATGCGTTTTGTATATAGCTAGTTCTAACTTACTGACATTTGTGCCGCCCTGTATACGTCCATGTGTTTGTTTCAGCTTAATGTGGAAAAAAAAGGATTTTTTTGAATAATCTCAGAATTCAAAATTTTGCCACTGGCCATTTGCTCAGTGTCATACCTAAGTTATTCTGTCACTGTCCAATCCAATCAGCGTTTGCGACAACACAACACGCGACATTGGCTAAATTCTGGCCATAACCGACTGCAGAAAGCCATATTCAAAAGAAGAAGAAGAAGACGAGTCTTAGTAGTAGGTTCCTGGTATATCGCCTTTGTTTAAGGTGCCCTAAAAATTATCTTGGTACTGTACGTGTGCAGAATAGAAAGTGAATCTGCATATTTGTGGTCAAGTTCAAACATTCTGTATGCATCGCAAGGTCACATGTAATGGATGTCGTCAAATTACAATTATATCCGTTATTTTAATATTTCTCGTCCAGTATAAAAGAGGCTGGAATTTTTGAAAATGTCACAGAACATCTCTATTCTCTCAAACTTGTGTGTTGTGGTCACTGAAGAGACAATATCAAAATGAATTTGGTAAGACATTTAAAAACTAAAAGAATAGTTTAAATTTTCTGATCAAAGTTACTAAATAAATAGTATACTCTTGTAGTAAGGATAGAATCGGCTTGATGTAGTTTCTTAAAGTAGCTATCAATTTATGTTTACCTGGAAAGTTAAAAAATTCGAAACCTTAAAGTCCAAATATGTGCAGTTTGAATAAAACTATTTAATCCTATTAAAAAAAACGAAACATATTTTTTTTTGTTTTTGCAAATTATAAAAATAACAAAACTGCCTGTATAGATACTTAGTGCTAATAGAAGTTCACTTTGATAAAATTGGTAGTTTGTACGGTACAAACGGTACGGTAACAAACTACCAATTTTATCAAAGTGAACTTCTATTAGCGCCTGTAGTTCATCTAACTAAGGAGTTCTCACGTGACTTAGGCGGACAGTCTTTAGATGATAACACGCACAATAGTCTTAAAAAAAATGGCGTTTTCATCTGGGACCACTACCGTAGATTTTAGTTAAATTTTAAGTCTCGGCTATTAATCTTAGTACAAACAGTCGTTATCGTTAAGCCAAATAAAAAAAAAATTAAAAACCTTTGAATGGTTTGAAACCTCTCGACACCAGAGCTCCGCTATTTGGCTCATACGAAGAAGTAACACTTGTTTCTTTTTTCAGATTCTCCTGTCAGCAGTGATCGCGATAGCCTCTGCAGCTCAGCTGCCCTCCCGGAGTTATATCCCGCCGGGTCAAGGCTCCGGTGGCTTTGGAGGCCAAGGAGGCCATGGGGGCCAGGGAGGCTCTGGCTTTGGAGGTCAAGCAGGGCATGGGGGCCCCGGCTTTGGTGGTCAAGGGGGACAAGGTTCAGGGAGTTTCGGAGGCTCCCAAGGAGGTTTTGGAGGCCACCAAGGTTCCCAAGGCTTCGGGGGATCTGGAGGATTTAATGGAAACGGAAACGGGCACAGACCTCAGCAGGCTCAGGAGGCGAATGCTGCTATACTGAAGCAGGACCAGGGGATTGATGAGAGCGGAAGTGAGTATACATTATGTTTAAAAAGAAGAAGAATTGCGTTGGTCTTCCAGCGGCAAGATGGGTCGACGACATTTATTCTATCGCGGACAGAATAAATGTCGAACTGGACTAGATTGGCACAGGACCAGCAGTGGGATCGAATCGGTTGTAGATGATGATGATGCCATTTAAAAATACTAGAGAACTTAAAAAAAAATAAGATGTTGAAATATGCAGCTTTTCTATTGAGTATGAACATCAGTCAAAGGAAGTTGATACGATGCGATGACGTAATAATTCCCATACCATTTTTAATATAAATTTTTAAAGTTTATATTCTCCACAACTAGCTGGTATATTTTAACAGATTCCACAAACATTTCAAAAAATCTGACTGCTTTAATTTCGAGCTAATCACTAACTTTGCTTGGAACTACAATATGAATAACTAAGGTGGTCATAAAGTTTGTAAAATCTCTAGTTCTCACACTAAGTCAAACTAATTAGACAAATTAATTTGGCCAAACCTGGTAGTCAAACTCCTTGGTTAATAGTTACCTTCTCCTCTCTTCTCTTCCTGGTCATCAACTTCATTACCGAAGGTCGTGTCTAGTGGTTACCGTACACTTAATCATAAAAACAATGATTGAATATCCATGTGTTTTTCAGGTTACCACTTCGGCTACGAAACCGAGAACGGGATCCGAGCTGAAGAAGCTGGCAACCCGTCCCAGGCTCAAGGTGGTTTCTCCTACAAGGGTGACGATGGTCACACTTACACCATCACTTACACCTCAGGAGAAGGTGGATTCAGGCCCCAAGGAGAGCATCTTCCTGTAGCGCCTCCTACTCCTGAAGCTATCCTGGAAGCCTTGCAAAAGAATGCCCAGGATGAAGCAGCTGGTATCTTTGATGATGGTGAGTTATTCATATATTTAGACGTATATAATGATAGCACCTTCTAAATTCTAGATTGATTTTGGTCAAACAAAGTGATGACAATTCTACAGGGCGTGTAGCCGCCTTATGGTCCAAAGATCGAAGGTTCGATCCCAGTTAATAAATTCGATCTTTCGGTGAAGGAAAACATCAGAATTGCTATCTGTATTGTATCGCTATAACAATAGCGATACGGGCAAGCAATTTGGGCAGCTTTCTTAACAGACTAGGCATGCTCCACTTTAAGTCAGAACGTAGCTAACTCGTGTGGTTACGCGTCTTTCTGGTCATATTCCTAGCTGTAATGAATATAAATCAAATGGCGTTTATATTACTCAATTGAAAGAAAAGTAGAAAATTATTAGAATCTACTTGTTACATATTAAAATCACTATATAGCATAAATACGAGTAGGCCTGGCTTTAGATACTATCCTCATTATGACACCATCATGGTTTTACTAAATTATAATTGTTTACGTTTTCAGGTCAGTACCGCCCTAGTGCTCACGGTGGACCGGGCGCCGGCGCCGGCGGACATTCGGGAGGTAACTTCGGTGGCAACCGCCCCGGACATGGTGGGTCTGGATTCGGAGGCAGTGGTAGCCACCAGACCGGATTTAACCCTAACAGTGGATACACTTACTAAGAAACCTCTCTAGGAAGTTAAAAATATTATTGCTATACTATGATATATTAAAGTATGTATGATATAATATGTATGTAAGTTATGTATGAAAAATATTTTGTATGTGTGTAATAGAGTTATTGTATTTGATATTTATTTATTTAAGTATTTTTGAATTGTTTTACATGTATGTATGTTGATTAAATTATAATATCAGTAAAATGACATCGTTTGTTTTTTCAACTAAGTGGAGACATCTAGTTTAATTTGGAAGAACTATTTACTACTTAAATTTGAGTATATTTTTTAGGTTTCGTAAGAACCTAGCTAGATGGCGCTCTAAGCGTGGTGATTCTTTTTTCAAATTACTGTCTCGCTTATCGTTACAAATCTACTATTTTTTTTAATTAGTTATAAAATAAATACTGTATTAAAACTTTCGTAAGGCATATTTGAATAATGTTTGTATAACCGGCTATCACTTACGTTTATTTTGTCGGTATTAGCGGGACATGTTTCAGCACAATCAGTGTGCCATTCTCAAGGGCAGGAACACAGCCAATGTATGCACGCGACGACGGCTGCGCCTGAACCTGAACATGTCGGGCTAATTTCCGACAAAATAAACGTAAGTGATAGCCGGTTATACAAACATTATAAAATAAATACTTTAGAAAGAAGTGCAAACAAATTTTAAAACATATGAAATAAGTTTAATATTTAAGTAATATGGTAAAAAATCACTAATGAGCTTTTTATTATAGTCACGTATGTGATTGTCTAGACAGGTTGATAGCAGTTCATCATTGTAACGGTGTGGTTGAACTCATATTTTATAGCCTTGAATTGCCTAGTTTTTTATTAACTTTATTTCAATTACTATTGTAGTAATTTATTGCGTTTCACCACCATAATTCCAAAAAATAACAGTTTCAAGCACAGAAATTAAAAGACAACAAGTTTTATATGACTTCGTATATTCTTATAAAATAAATAGAATCACTTCGTTTCACAAATCACTGGCTAACATTACAAACTAGGTATGTTTTATTATAATACAAATGGCTTATAGTAGGGAAGGTACACACAGATCTTTCTTTCTATTATATAACCAATGCAACAATTTAAATATCCAATAAGACTTTCTACTCATTAGAATTAAAAAAGTGCTGAACATTTAATTTATCACATCAATTGCCCAATAAAAAGTTTGAAAAATTGAAGTAGAGCACTTCACGCGACCTTTCAGCAATCAACCAATTAGAAACCAGTATCATGTGTCGAGCGCTTAAATTTGACAAATCAGAGCGTTTCCCGCGCGTTAGATTGTAGCGCCTACGCTTTGACAGTTGCTCTACCTATTTTTTGCGTTGGTTTTATGGCTAGTTTTGTTAATCTAAAGAGTGTAATGTTTTTTAGAATTTGTAAGGTTGTCTGAAGCCAGCGGAGGCTTGCGCGGAGGCGCGGCCGTACTGCTGCTGAGCGCCACCGGCGACGCCAGTTCCGTATTTGGCGGCGTTGTATTGACCTGAAAATAAGATACAACTTATTAAAATATTATTTTATTAAAATGGTCATAAAGAGTAGATCGTTAATGATTTTGCTATGATCATAACTTCGAATGGGCGTCATATGGGCAAGGTGGGTTTCAATGTATGTTCCTAATCCTTTGGATTTTAACACAACGTCATATGTAATCTATTTACTCCGACGTTGCGGAAATCTATTGTAGATGTAGATGTAGAATTCTATTGTAGTAGATGGATTGAGATACCAAAGAGCTTATCAAAATTAAAAAAAAAAACCCAAAAACTATTTCATAATTTTACATTTTCTTTTATTTCGTATTATAATATAGTTATATATTCCAAAAAAAATTGTATTGATCCTAAATAGCCAAATGATTGTCGACAAAAGTTCACTGATCATAGTTGAAAAGTCTTTTATAAATTGTTCGAACAATCAAAAACATTTAACAATTCCACTCCTGAAACAGAGCAATCTTCTAAATTCGCAATCTACGTTGATTATTGCAGTTAGTTACCTCTTGCCCAAGCTTGACGCGAACAAATTGCGAGTTATTAGAGAAAATGTACCTCCGCAGGCTCGAGGTTTGTGCAAAATGTCATGATCGTGTGAAACATTTACTAATCGCATTAGACGAGGATGAGAATGATGCAAAATATTCACGAGTAATATTAAGATGGAAGTCGTTAGCGGTAGTAATAAAGTTAATTTAAAACATACAGTATAATTTTAGTTTAGTATCATAATTATAAACGTGCTTAATTTATTGTAAGTATTCTATGTATAAGAAACTTTTCAATCCTTGCATTAAACCATCAACTACTGTTTTATAGTTATGGTTACACGAATATAAGACGAGACGGAGTAAGCGGTCAGATGGATTGATAATAATATGTATTTGGAACAAAATTTAGATTGCCAAGACGGCTAGTTATACCGATTGCGTGTTTTGACTTTTCTAGTGGTGCCATCTAGTATGAAACTTAAGAACTAATCATTGATAAACTTGAAATAACTACTATAATCTAGCCATATTGAAGAAGAGAGTAGACATATTTCTTTTGACTAAGTGCATTCACCCGTAGACCATACTATCGTTTACAATCAGTTGATTTTGATAAAGAACTAACTTGCTAAGTTAAAAAAAAAATTTGAATGATCTTTTGCTTGAAATTGCTACTATCTCAAAACGAAACTAAGCGTAACAGATTTTGGAGACTTTATTAGTCTACTTAGTTTGGATTCAATTATAGAATAACTAGTTCTACGTCAAATCATTGTATATTGGGATTCATCTTAACAATTGTCAGTTTATTTTCCAACCATATCGTGTTTCTAATCATAGTGCATTCATAGAAACTTCTGTGAATTTTCACAGGCTAGTGAGACAGTAATGAGTCAAGCTACTGGCGCCAGTACGGTCCGTTCACAGTACACGTTTACAGAATTTTAAACCATTGTTTATAGTAGTACTACCAAAATTTTATTTTAAATTACTTTGAATTATATCCTTTTCTTTTCGTGTGCGATTTCGTCCTTAATCAAACTTTGAAGTTAATTTAGACTCGCTTCCTGCGAGTATAATAAGAAACAAAGATGAAATTTCACCGACTGAAGCAATATCGTCTTTATGTTCTGACCCATCAATGACCAGTTTTATGTGATGCAGAAGGAAGTATACGATCTTCTCTTCCTCCATCCTTTAGTCGTATTGCTCATTCCCGAAGTACGTGTCCCCTTTGCAGAATTTATATACAAGGGAAATTTTCTTAGGTCTGTACATCGTGATAGGCGTCCAAGGTTTTTGAATCACACCTGTGATAGCTTAATTTTAGCAAGCTGGGTATTGATTATATAACTAGGTCAATGCCTAATATATATTTTAGATCAAAAATGGTATTGCTCTGGTTATATCTTGTTTATCTATTTATAATGTTTTTTTTATTACTCAAGTAATTAATTTGGTACGTTATGTATCAGTATGTTATATATATATTTTATATATGTATTAGGTTATATCTTGTATTATTAATAGTAAATGTATGTTTTTAATTATTATTTATTGTACAATACGTCCTTCTTTAGTTGTTTATGAATTCTTTTCCATCCAAAGGTTGCCTGGAAGAGATCGCTTTAAGATCGATAAGGCCGCCAATTGTGGCATACTAATATTAAGTTAATTGTCTTTTACTGTGTCTTTTTTATTTATGTGTCCGATAAAGAATTTATCTATCTATCTATCTAAGTTAACTGTGAACGGTCTGTACTCGCCCATGGGTGGAGGTTGACCTTTCGTTGTTTCACAATGACCTCTCACTCGCCGCTCTGAGAATCTGCAGAATGTGCTCGAGTCAAGTGTGGGTCAGAAACAATGCTTTGTTACTATTAGCAGTTGCCTTTTGTTGCTCGGAAATGCGATTTTGTTTGTCCGAGATTCGAATTTCAGTTTTATGGTATTGGCACGTTTTACGTGGTTTCGATTTTGTCTTTTTTAGCTCAGAAGTAAATTTTAAGATTAATGTTGCTGATAAATTCCTCTATTCTGAGTCCCTTTAATTCAATATTTAAGCAAAGCTGATGTATATATCACGGACTTGATTATATTGTACGGACGTCGCCTTCTTACCATCGTTCCCAAGCAATCTAAGCTCCTCGAAATAGCGAAGTATGAGTTTTGCTCGCTACCATATCTGTTTAACCCCCGTTGACAAAAGGATCTATGGGGGTCTAATTTTTATGACATCTATTATCATTGACACTTATTAGACCAAATTAGATCTAGGTCCAATTAATTTAAGTAAGTTAATGAATATTAAGACTTATCATAATAATTGCCAGTCTTTTTTCCAACCATATCATGATTCTTATCAATAGCGCATTCTCATAGAAACCTCTATGAATTTTCACAGGCCAATGAGACAGTAATGAGTTAAGTTACTGGCGCCAGCACGGTCCGTTCTACGTTCTTTGTACCTTCATTTATGAATAATAAATTAATAATAATAAATAAATAAATACTGTCACTTATATAATATACTGTCACTTACCATCATCGATGATGCCGGCGGCCTCGTCACGGGCGTTCTGCTCTAGAGCCTTCAGGATCTCTTCCGGAACGGGGGGAGGGGTGGGGATGTGGGCGCCTTGAGGCTGGAATTAATAATAAAAATAAATGAATATATTGTCTTCCAACGTGGTACTGTTGCCAGAATGTTGAGCACGTTGCCTTATTTTAGTGGGGAGACAGGGCAATTATCTGTTTGACAAATCCTAATTGCTTAATTGTAGTTTAACTAAGGTTATCCAGTTTGTTTGAACTAGAGATTATAAGATTTAAAAAATAATAGTGAAAGGCATAAAAAAATTATATAGTACTGATAATCAGCGTGAGCACATAGTCAGCTTAGTGGTTTATGTCCTATATTTCTCTCCACGTGAGAGAAGGCCTTGAAGTTTAGTGGGTTTTACTGCTTATGCTTATATACAAGTACCTGATTGTTTTTTTTTTTATGACATTTTCTAAAAATGATTCCTAGCTAAATCGTTCTATCGCCCCCGAAACCCCCTATATACTAAAGATCATGAAAATCGTTGGAGCCGATTCCAAGATTCGAATTATATAAATACAGATAAAAGAATTGCTCATTTAAAGATATAAGATACAATTAAGGATAAAAAAAAAAATCTTTTACAAATAATTGCATCGCCTTTTTATCTGTCGCTTCTTAACAAAGAATCTACCAATATTATAAGTACTATAGAAGGAGTTACCTGGAATCCGCCTTGTCCTGCAGCGTAGCTGATGGAGTAGATCTGGCCATCGTCTCCGGTGTACGAGAAGCCACCTTGAGCCTCAATACCGTCCGCCTAGAATAAAAAATAAAAAAAAACACTGTACCACGGTGCCTTTCGTCTTCCGGCAGCCACTTTGAGAGATAGAGATCTTTAGAGGAATGTGTCATGAAGAACAAAAAAAAAATAGAGATTTTTGGAGGAAGAAAAAAACAATAAATATTATCATATCAAGAATTTTATGCATCTTACATTGTAATAAGTATTCGTCGGAAATTGTTATTCAACCTCTTTGGACTTGTCAGTTTTTTTCGAGGCCCGGTAAAAATATATGGTTTATTATATTATTATATTTTTATTCTATTTTATTATATTTAACGTAAAAAGATAATTTTAGATAAAAAAAATTTAAGTTCAAGTGAGCATCAAAAGTTTTGTCATTATTAAGTGTTATGATTTTTTTTTACACACTCACACACGGCTGGTTAGCCCCATACTGAACCATTTCAGTTCGTATTATGGTTGCTAACACAGCTGATATACTACATATACATACATACATACATATTCTACATAGATACATATTTAACACCCAGACCCACAGCCAACAAATTTAGTTAATCACATAGATGTTGACCGGGCCGGGAATCGAACCCGGAACCTTCTGATGGCAGTCCGACATGGTAACCTTTACGCCAACGAGGTCGTAACATTGTAATGAGTATCCGTCGGAAATTGTTATTCAACCTGTTTTGGACTTGTCATTTTTTTTTCCAGGCCGGGTAAAAATAGATGGTATATTATATTATTAAATTTTATTATATTATATTTAAGGTAAGAAAGATAATTTAACATCCAATTTTTTAAAGTTCAAGTGAGCATCAAAAATTTGTCATTATTAAGTTAAAAGCCCTATTTAATAAAAAAAAAATGGTTGCCTGTAAAGTCGGTTTTACGGGCGAAGATTTTACGTGACAACGTCTGCCGCGTGCTGCGCGCGCGGCAGACCGATCATAGTTGAGTGGGAGAGTGACGCAAGGCATTCGGCGGGCCTCTCTCTCGTTCGGTGACTCATCGTAACGTTACCGGGCGTTACACTTTTTCATAAGTGACTCCCAGCCGCAACCTAATTTAAGACGTTGTCACGTCAAAAATAATAGTAAAAAAAAACTAAAAACACGCTTTTTATAGAAAACCGTAATTTAATCAAATTAATGTATTGTCATCGGTCCTCAACAAATCTACAAAGTTTGAACGAAATCTGTCCGTTTAAAGTGGGTCAAAATCGCGCCCAATGAAGTCGGTTACAAACAAACATACAAGTGAAGCTAATAGAAAGCGTGTAAAAACGATCACCTTCATTTCAATTTTTTTTCAATTACCAAACTTCCATTTCAAATGATCTAAGAATTTCAATCCTTATCTTTCAAGCTTTCAACATAAAGATGATGCCACTAAATCTTCTAAGTGTGCAATAATTTGAACTTCTCACCTACTTATTCATATTATCTGCCTTTGCATCTGCAGTTACAGAATCCTAAGCAACATGTACATTATTATTACTTAGTTAATTTACATAATCATGTATCTAGTTATGTAAAGATGTGAGTTACATTACTGTGCGTTTTGACCCCGCACTTGTTGTAAGTGAGTGGTAAGGTCAAAATGCAATAAGACTGATGCGTCTGAAAATTACAACTGACGTAAATTTATGCGATTAAGTAAGACAGTTATTAGTTGAACTTGCTTTGAACGCGGCAAAACTATACTGAACCATGCATAATATTTTGTACGACCTTTTTTATGACATTTTTACGACCTACCATGCCAAACTGCCAATCAGAAGGTTCCGGGTTCGATTCCCGGTATGGCCAACATCTTTGTGCTGAACTAAATTTGTTGGCTGTCGGTCTGGGTGTTAAATATGTATCTATATAAAATATGTTTATATGTATAATAATATGTAGTATATCAGTTTTGTTAGAAACCATAATATGAACTAGAAATGGTTTGGTATGGGGTTAACCAGTCGTGTGTGAAATGTGTCCTAATATTTATTATTATTTATTTTTTAAACACTAACTATTTGAATAAATACTATTGGATTATTAGTTACGGTGCTTCTGCCGCAATTTGTAACAATAATTATTTTTTATTTACTTTTAGCTGCCAAGATACGGTTCATGATGGTACATTCATTCCAACTTTATAAGCACGATTTACGTCTAAAATTATAACTGTATTCATAACATTTAATTTCATTTTACAAACTTTACTCTGTCAAACGGCCGTATTCTATAACTTAGACCTATATTTACATAGGTATGTTTTGTCGCGTCGCGCACTAAATCGTGTTGCGTTTAGACCTTCTCATTTATTTATCGGTACGCATCATGGCATTGACATTTTAGGTAAATTACAAAGTAATTGTGCGGCTTTTATTGCTACATCGTTATGGGATTGGATAATTTATAAGATAACGATAAAATCTGTCCGATTTGAAATGTATAAAATATTAAACTCTTTAGAGGTACAAGGTTAAGTACCTGTTAATGATTTATAGTTAAAGTTAAAGGTTTTATTTAGAAATGTAAATATAGAGATATTCGAAATAGTTTCAAGTGGCATTTTATAGATATGAAGTACATACGTAGCCAATTAAATAATTTTATAGAAATTCAATAAAATAATCAATAATAAAATACTGTAAGTAGTATAAGAGAGTTTGGCAATGAATAACTAAGAATTATGTTTTTTCGATAATAAATAAAATACAAATAATATTTGAATACTCAGTTTTGTCTACAAAAGTGCAAACAATCTATTGAAATTCAATTTAACACTAGCGCCTGACTTTTACTTGTTTTTAATTTGAGACTTTAATAGAGATAGTATTTAAAAAATCTCCTTTATTTACTATATGAGTACAATTACTATTTTACTATTATGACCATTATCATAATCAGCCTATCATACTAAAGACATAGGCCTCCCTCGTAAGTAACTAACAGTGCTAAAATACGTTAACTATCTTATCCTAATCTTAACGTAAATGACCTTAGTTAACTCTAGACCATCAGTAAAGGGCGCCGACCACTTCGAATGGTAGAAAGGTCATATTGCAAAGTCTGCGGTTAGATTTAAGATCTCGTTTGCAATAGAAAACTTTTATTAGACTGAAGCAAGATGTAAAAACTACTTTTTTACGATCAAATGTGTTGGTTGCGGAATGTAGATGATCTGTTAGGCAAAATAAAAACGAATTAATATGAGAACGGACTATAGGCTGTGTCATTAACCTTGGATGTAAGAGTCATAAGACCCCCACAGTATTAAGATACTCTTACGTAGATTTTACATTTATGTCCAATTTATTTCATCAAAGCATTTACTATCAAAATATACGTAAATGGTTAAGTATGGGGCTAACCAGGCGTGTGTGAAATGTGTCCTAATATCTATTTATATTATCAACTACCATTTGCCTATTTTATTTTTATTCTTACACCGGTAAGTAACTTAAGTTTATCAATGTGTAATTGTGAATTTACCTACGTACTTATTAGTATCATAATTATATGAATCTCTTAAGTTTGGCATCCACAAAAATGCCACGGGAAACGATACTATTCAAGCTGATTTTTTAAAATGAATTAATGCAAAAGAATAAATTTATTAAATTTTAGTACTAAAGTAACAAGCAAGATTACTTTGGTTAGTATATATATAGTAGTATAATATAAGATACAAGGTATGGGATACATAGCTTTCCGCCCATCAAATACTAAGACCGTTTAATCTAAACTGGTATCCAAATGCCAAGCTTAGATAAAGGTGAGATCATAAAGTCTGAGAAGCAATTTAAAATGTAAACTAAGATGACCCACTGGCGACCTATACGCGCCGGCGCGTAAATCACTATAAAGTGCAGTGGCCAAACCCTGCGACCCCATTACTTCAGGATCTAGAGTTTAATTGTAAAATCCTTTTAAAGTAACAAATATCGATGTACTGCACCTACTCGTATGTTGGTGAAATGTATTGATAATGATTTTCTTCTATTTCTTCTTGGTATGAACTCTAATAACTACAGCACGATTTGAACCATATAAATATATAATAAATAAATATATAATATACAAAACAACTAAACTCACGTCAAATATGGAAAATGTAAGCTATTTTAGAACACACCCAATTGTATCAGCTCTAAAACTACCTACAGTTCCTATATTTGACGTGGTTTTAGTTGTTTTGTCTACGGTTTAGATCGTGCCGTCGTTTTCTGTTCACTAATGGTGAAAAGAGACAGAGTTACTTTATATTTATTTTAGTCGTGTGTACACCAGAATCGCCACCATTGACTTCTTCAGAAAAATGTTACAGGTTAATAAAAATATTATATATACATGTACAAAACAGTGTTATTTTTTTCACATTCAAATATATATTTATTCAATCAAATATAGATGTATTTTACAGGACGTAAGAAAAATATTTACAAAGCATAGAAAAAACAAAAATTTAGTAAACCAAAAAAATAATATTAACAAAATAATGCCAACAACCAGCATTATGCTGAGTTGAGGCTGTGTTGTGACAAATTAATGTTTATTATGTGTTTTATTATATATATTATATTTTGTCTTGTGTTAATTTGTCATAATAAATAATTTTCATTCTTTCTTTCATTCTTTCTTTCTAAATAAAAATTAAGCCACAGTGTTAAAATATTGTATTGTACATATATTTATATTTTTATTAACCTGTATTATTTTTTTGAACAAAATAAACGAATTTGAATTTGAATTCTTACCTCGCGTCCCTGCTCCTCAGCTTTGATTCCGTTCTCGGTCTCGTAGTTGTATCTGAAGGAGTCCTCCTTCACGTCGGAGTCCAGAGCGAGGATCCTGGCGTTCCTCTCGAAGGAGGCCTGAGGACGGTTGGATTGCTCAGGGTAGGAGGGGAGGAGGGCAGCCGCTGCGGCGCCAAATAGGGCGGTGATGATGAGCTGGAATTATTGAAGATCTGGAGTTAATTTCCTGACAGAGAAGCAAGGGAATAAAGAGTGTAGTATGTTCTTCTTCTTTATCTTCGTATGAGCTAAGTGGTTCAGCCACTGGTGTCAAGAGTTTCCAAGGCACCTGAAGGCCTCTGACTTGGCTTAACGACTGCTTGTACTAAGACTAACAGCCGGGACCTACAATTTAAAGTGTCATCCGATCCATGGTAGTGCTTAGATGAAAATACCACTTTTGAACTACAGTCTTGTACATGGTCACCCATCCAAACACCGTCCGCATTGACCGTTGCTTAGCTGTGATGATCGCGTCAGATCACCTCAGCTTGCCGAGCTACAGGCGCAGTAGAAGATAGGATAATTAAACTATTTGAACAAAAAGAATGTTCTTAATTTATATATATATATTCTTTATGTTTCTTACTTATGATACGTTATTCAATTGTATTAACAGGTTTCGAAAATTGAATATATTTATTATAAAAAACTTAATTCACTTGTTGAATATCATTAGACTGTTACTAAGTAATAATGCGCGTATGTAGATTACAATGCTTTATGAGCCAACACACCATTAATCACCTAGATTCAAGAAATAAGGCGCAAGAAACCTTTTTACTGTCACTGAGACTGTGGTTTAGAAACATTTTCTGTCAGGCTAGGAAATTAAATTACCAATTATATTTATTGATTATTGTGGAAACCTGTAGCTCTTTTTGTTATAAAAAATATCCAAGCAATGTGTTTCTACGTACTAAGTCTAAGTTTACGTATTTATTAAAAGAAACTAACAGCTAGTCCCAGCTTCAGCTAAGTTGCAAAGAGAGACAAAATATAGCCTATAATACTCAGGGATAATGTAGCTTCCCAACGGTGAAAGCATTTTTCAAATAGCTTAAGTAGTTTCGGAGCCTATTCGCGTCAAACAAACAATCAAACTTTCCTCTTTATAATATTGGTATTACTGTTTATACATTCGAGTATGATATTCCAAATACAATAAAAAATATATCAAATATATTAATTTATGAGGTGAATGAATTACATATTTAAACTTTCTTTTGTATCTATATAATAACGAAAATCTAGCGTATTAAGTACATATTTTTTTTTCACTTTGACATGAAACACGCTGAATTCAAACTCTTTGCCCGCATAAAATTTATAGCCGTCAAATACTAAATTGATAAACCGAGTAATCATGATCAATAAATCAATAATTATGTTTGACATTAGGCTTCATCAATCATATAAAAAGGTTAGGGTACCGCAGTGAAGAAACTTGCAAAGTTTATCAAAATATTTGCAGCTTGTTATTATGTTGTAAATTGTAACATTATCGAGGTAAAAGTGTAAAACATTAAGTAAATAACAGAAAAAACAAACTAGTTAATCTTGATTAAACTATTTTTTTTCAATTTTAAAAAAATTCTTTGACTGAAAACTTCCTAAAACAGTTTAGCAATAGTAAATATGTCAGATTGCTTTTTAATGTCCGCTAAATACCTTATTAAGTACACTCCCAAGGTGTTTAGAGAACACATTGTATGTTCATTGTGAACAAAGACTTGAAGAAAGAAATTGAGAAAGAAGACAAAAAGTTGCCGCTAAGATCCGCTCGGATCCCACTGTCACACCTGCCATTGTCACAGATTATTGGATTGACAGATGGATAAGTTACATGAAGTATTCGATTCCTCTCGGCAAGATCTAATTCTAATTCTAATTTGAAGTGGGGGTGATGAGACCTGCACTGACATCCCGCTAGGGGCGTATTGTGTATTCGGCAAGATCTAAGCAAATTACAAATATTAACGAAATGTTGTCTTGTTCTATGGTAAAACGTCATATTCAACGTCCTAGACCGACACCAATGACTTGGAATTTCAATCTGACAGTCCCTGGTTCAATCCCGGCCCTACACTAATGACTTGTTTTTCAAGTTATGTGTGGAATTGCTCTCGCCTTACGTTAAAGGAAAACATCGTGAGGAAACCGACATGTTTTAGGGCCCCAATATCAAAAGAAGTGTGTCGTCTGTCAACCCGCACTTGGCCAACGTGGTGGATTATGGCCTATATGTCTCTCTTCAGTCCCAGTGGGAACGTATAGTGGGCGGTTTATACTAAGGTATTATTGGAAATTGCTGTCTTGAATAAAATACTACAAATTTAATTGTTTATCGTTAAAGTTATCCCTCTGTATAGTCCCATGTCTGTCAAGTCTAGTCACCTACTATTGTGTCGCAATGTCTATTCTATCCTGCAATTTAGAGATTTAATCATTGATAACAAAGTTTGGTGCATTGTTAGCGAGAGGCTAAGATACCTCTACTTTGTTTTGTGATGTGAGTGTCCTTGTTTTTTTGTTATGGACTAAAATGGAACTCAGCAAGTTTTTTTGCTATCTTTACCGGGCATAGAAAGATTGTTCATTTTTAGAAAGGCATTTCTTATTTATTTGATTTGAGTGAGTAATTCTGAAGTCATATTTTTTGGCGAACAACATTTTTTATTTATTTATTTTAGTAAATTAATTTTAAGATAGATTAAGAAATGGAACCCCAAAATAACATTTTAACATTACTGTTTTAAGTGTTTTTTTATTAGTAACTAAAATTTCGTTCAGAAAGTTTCATTACAAACAAATAAAATTTAGCAAAAATATAGACATTTAGTAAGGAGTAATTGAAGATTAATATTTAAAATAAAGTCATTTTTTTAACACAAAACTATCACAATATCAAACAGAACCCTTTACCAAAAAAATCCACACACTTTCCCTAAAACTTTGAAACTTGGAACACTTGCAAAAAAAAACGCACGATTACACAACTAGTCACGCCTATCTCTTTATCGATATTTTGAAATATATCGATATATTCACGTAGCGATATATCAATGGTAGGTATATATATGTATAGGATACAGGTATATGTACTGCACTCACCAATTTCATGGTTGATGCGTTGGGTCGGAGGTGAACTTTGTGAATGATGTACATACAGACATTCCCCCCTATTTATATACGCGGAGGCTGTAAGCGTTACAAAATTCATTCCAGATTATAATGAAGTGGCTTTTCCCAATATGTTCAGTTTGAAGTTCAGCTATGAATTTTGAGGCACTTTTTTGCGATGATATTTTGAACTTTTTGCGTAACTTTAGAGTGAGATTCGCAATTGGATGAGTGTTAGGAAATTGTAGTTAAAATTTGCTTATTTTGTATGTGCAATGGTTAAAAAGAGCATTATTAGACACGCGTTTTTTTTTCGGTTTCTGGTTTTCATGGTGAATTGGTTTTAATAATTAGAAAATAGCACGCAATGACATACATTTGTCGGATTGAAGCTTTTTGCGTTATTATAGAAACAATTAGTTACTGATTTTCTCAATCTTTGTTTAGTTTAAATTTCATTCGTTTTTTTTTTCAGAATTAGGATGATTATTTTTTCTTAATATTTTTACAGATTTTTCAATTGAAACTATAAAATAAGGCAATGTTTTTTTGAGTAAAACAAATATTATTTTCACTTGTGAAAAGTTCTCTTTTCTCTTAAGTGAAAAGTTTCTGTATTCTGATATTTTACTTATGTACTGCTTTTTTAGTTTTAACTGGCCACTATATAAACCTTTTATAAGTACACTAATGTTGTTTCTTTAAGTTTGGTTAACCTAAAATGTCCTTAGTATAAAAATATTATTCATACTTTATCTTGTATTGTCTTAAAATGAATGACTTATAAAAGTATTATTTTTTATTTGTATTTATAACTGATATTTATATTAGTTTTTCTGTGACATATTTTTATCTTATATCTTTAAACGAGCAATTCTTGTATTTATATAAATATATATTTGGAATCTCGGAATCGGCTCCAACGATTTTCATGAAATTCTATATAATATAATAATGATCTATAAATCGATCTAGCTAGGAATCATTTTAGAAAATGTCATATTAAAAAAAAATACCGAGCAAAGCTTGGTCAACCAAGTACTTTTTAATTAAATTTGATCTAGTAATTTTATGTAATATTTGATATGGGACTTGATCATTAAATAAACGAATGTGAATTTGAATTTTTTGTTAAAAAAAAAACTATGACCACTAGATAAATGTCTCTAAAAACATACTTTCATTCATTAAATTTTTTGTACTTATTTAATGTCGAAATTCTTTTAGGTCGTAATAATTTCGATATCACATAGGAAATGTCAAGGATACTAACCATCTTGTAACTGCGGAGTAATGATGTTTCGGAAGTCTTAATATTAGATTAATAGACTCCACTTGCTTCATTTTAATTGAAATAACTTGATAATGTTCAATAAAAGGGAGATATTGATAGTTTCGAAACACAAACAACAAAATTCCAGATTGAAATTCTTATTTTTGTCATAATATAATAAAAAAGGCTCGTGAACTTTTTTTTTTAAAACTATTTATATATTCGATATTATATACAAACTCTTAACCTAGGCCTAATTATGAATAATTACAATATTAATGAAGTTATGTTAATAAATAGTAAGTTTTTTATGATATCAACTATTTCTTGTATCAAGATCTGTAATTTTTCCAGCAAACTTACTGGTATATTGTAAAGTACGAATATTATTTTATTAAGATTTTTTTCCACGGAGCTGTTCCTTGAACCGATGTCCAGTGCCTTTGTCAAATGCTAGTTTACAATTATTGTACATATTTTAAATCAACTTCTAAACGATAACAATCACACATTTTGTATGTGATACCAAATATAATAAATGACGTTATTAATATTATTTATGATATAATTTTTTTAGGCGTACCTATTTTACGAAATAGGTAATTTATATCAAATTAAAAAATTTCATGTCCATATTTGGTAAAAAAACTATTTAATTTTAGTATGACAGGCCATATTATTTATTTCAGAAACTATTGTGTTTATCTATCTTTTGTGGGATTCAATATTCAATTAACAATTGCGCATCGCTAAGGAATGGAACGTACTTCCGGTGGCAATCGATTCTACAGAATAGGATCTAAGCATTACAGCAATAAGTTTCTTACACAATAAGTATAAAAACAACTAAATTGTTTTTTATTGAATTTTTACTAATAAAACACACACATTAGCAATACTCTGATTTTAAAGTATTATAATCGTACTAAAAATTAAAGCAAATAAAGTTTAAACTTACATTACCAAAATTGGTAAAAACATTTTTTTGAACATATCTTAGACGTCCTAGTACCCACGTCTCAATGACTTTTACCTAATACGATTAGTAACACTAAAACTGTTCATTCAAGGTTTCGCTACTGCATGCGCCTAATGTGGTAAAAAACACTCTGTTAAAATGACCAAAACATGATCATTGCAAACGCAATCATAAAATTTTGTTATGATCTTTTTCGTTTTGTATCTATAAAGGAGTCATTTGATAGCTCGTTTCCGCTTACTTACACTCATATTTCAATATTTGACATGAACTTTGAAATGTTTTCTGTATTGATCGACTTAATATAATTGACAGAAATGTTCCATACTGTAGGCCACCAATAGCCATAGGAATACAGTATAAAATACTACATGTCAAATAATTGTTACTAATCAGATTTCTAGGAACATTTGACCTGTATTTTTTTTAACACAATACGGATAGACCTTTGACTAGTAGGGTACCAACCAACGCGAGTTAGTGAGGTCTCTTAAAGTGGAGCTCACTTAGTCTAGGATCACTGGCAATAAAACCAGGCTACTAGAAATCACAATCAATGATAAGGTGCTTGGTTATAAGCATTTTCCGTTATTTCCTATTTATTGTGACGACCTTGTTGGCGTAATGGTTACCATGCCGGACTGCCAATCAGAAGGTTCCGGGTTCGATTACCGGCACGGCCAATATCTTTGTGCTGAACTGAATTTTTTGGCTGTCGGTCTGGGTGTTAACTATGTATCCATGTAAAATATGTATGTAAGTATAATATGTCGCATATCAGTTGGGTTAGCAACCATAATACGAACTAGAAATGGTTCAGTATGAAGTTAACCAGCAGTGTGTGAAATGTGTACAAATATTTATTTTATTCATTTATTGGATTTTTTCTACGTTCACATCAAACTTTAACCATTATTTACAACTTTTCTAACTAGCCCTTGGCCTTTCAGTCTAGACTTCATTCATGATCCTCTGACCTATATCAGTCAGGAATGCGACCTTTGCAAGATATTGTTATTGCAGGTACCTAATAACCCATCCTACCTTTGTTACATCGAAGGTTACTTCTGAAGAACCATGGATTACCACACTCGAGTTAAAGAGTTCGTTATTCCGTACTCTTTTCATTACAGATGAATAAAGTCAAAGTCAAACATTTATTGCATAATTAAATGTTATGTAACAATACCTTTGCTTAAATAACGCTTAATATACCCATGGTCAGGGTGTAGCAAATTAGATTTGGAGCGGGCCGATTTATATAATATACATTTGTTAATATTAATTATTCTAAGTTTACGTCATTTAAATTATTGTCATTAATTTATTCTTTTACGTCATAATAACATCTATATAATAATAGATTTTTAAGGTATTTTTCAAATGTGTTATCATTTTCTATATTTTTTAATCTATCAGGAAGTTTATTAAATATTTTAATCGCCATAGCGTTGGTTGAATAGGTTCCAAAATGAAAGATTAGAAGATGGTTTTTGCTGTTTTATAAGTAGAAGACTCTTCGTTTATTTATTTTTATGTAAGGAATCAATTTATAACATTTCTTTATTGCCTTAGTTGTGGTTTTTTTTTATTGCCAGAAATCAAAATATTTGTCTAATCCATCAAACCAGTATTTGGGGTTATGCACTGTACCCAGCGCTAAGATATTTTTTTCAAAACGGTCCAGTAGTTTTGGAGCCTATTCGCGCCAAACAATCATACTTTTCCTCTTTATAATATTATATTTATATGGTATAGATGGTATAGCCAATAGATGAACATCACGTGACTTCAAGTTTTTTCCGCGATTTAGTACACTCTATGTTGGAATGGCTACTTTTTGCTTATACTTACCTACAAAGAGTATATAGATCAAGCTATGTTAGGTCATAAAATGTCTCTCACTAACAATAATTTTCGGTGAAAGTATAGACAGATGACATGAATAGTTTTAAGTTTTACCATAGACCATTATTGCACGCCGCTAGGCAGAATATGGTGCACTTTCTTTCTCTGACCCAATACCTGTCTGTAACTATACCATATTCGCAATAAATTGATTTGAATTTGAATTTGAATATTTGTATAATGTATTGTATAGCTGACGTTAAAATATGTAATAAGGAAAAAACACCTTCAGAGTAGTATCTATAAAAAGTAATCTGTGTAAGTGTTTCAAACAATGTTCTCTCTGTTGAAGACTGATGTTTTAATTGGTATTGTTATAAAACTTAATGTCTTGATCGAAGATTTGGTAAACCTACTACTGTTACTGGATTTCATGGTAGTTTAGTAAACATATTTGACTATTAAATTGATGTTAAGTAAGGTCTACGGTTGCAATATACGGGTTTAAACTTGAAAACAGTCGGCCGTCGTATTTAATTATAAACATCTACATCTTTCATCTTCTGGATTAAGATTTGAAGCTATGGTAGCTCAGTCGGGCGAGAGGCTGCCTTATGTTCCGCAGGTCATGAGTTCGATCCTCGTCAATGAATCAAGCTTTCGGTGAAAAAAAAACGTCGCAAGTACAACTATGGTGGAAGAGTATTTTTAGGGTTCGCCTGGCTAGCGATCACCGTGCTCAAGAAATATGAAGCTGAGATCCAGCTCTTCCTGACTAGGCATGCTCTTTTTTAGACCAGAGTGTCACTAATTCTTGTGGTTCGAGCTGTATTGTGTAAAAATAAAAGATACTGAACTATATGTACATACATTCTGACGAAAATCTATTGAATTATTATAACATTCATAATTGAAGCCCACAATAAATGTCATTTTGTTCTTTAAAATAAAAACTCATGATAACCTCTCGTAGATGCAAAAGGCAAATAATTCTTACATATAATAATTTTTACACACTTTTATGCTTACAAAACGAATTCATAAAAGTTGATAATAAATGAATAAATATTGGGCACATTTCACACACAGCTGGTTACCCCCATACTAAACCATTTCTAGTTTGTATTGTGGTTGATATACAACATATTATACATACAGTACCTGGTTGACCAAGCTTTGCTCGGTATTTTTTTTTTGTATGAAATTTTCCAAAAATGATTCCTAGCTAGATCGATTTATCGCCCCAAAAACCCCCTATATACTAAATTTTATGAAAATCATTGGAGCCAATTCCGAGTTTCCAATTATATAATATATAAGAATTGCTCATTTAAAGATATAAGATAAGATAAACAGTTTATATCGATACATATTGATCCAGACCAACAGCCAACTAATTTAGTTCATAACAAAGATATTGGCCGTGCCGAAAATCGAAAGAATCTTCACAGAGTTCCCTGAAATTATTATATTTAACCTCATCTTTGCAAACATATCATATCAGAATTAATCAAATAATTGCATACCTTGGGATTTTATTCTAAATGCCACACCATAAAGTTTGATTTCTGCATATTACCTTCTAAGTGCAAAATTACAAATTACTTTATGTGTATGTTAGATTTTAATGCGTTATCAAATAAAATCTTTGACATTTCAATTAATGCGTATCGTAGGTAAGTTAATAATAATTTTGCTTAAAGCGACACTAATTTTAAATTAACGCATTTAAATACTTCATAATGAAGTTATGAAGATATTATAGAGGCTTAAATTTTATGGCTGCCTTTAAAGAAAGACTTGCGACTTAATATTAAAACTACGCACGCAAATTATTCTTTTTTTACTTTTTCTGATGACAATTTATTATCTGTTAAGGAAAACCAGCTCTTTTAGTGCCTATCTGAAGCTACATAATCTATCCATACCCATATGAATAGTATAAACGTATGTAACTCTGCCTGTGTGTTAGTTTGATACTTTATCTTCATAGAAACTTGTTATCTATTCTATCCATACCAATATTACAAAGAGGAAAAGTTTGATTGTTTATTTGTTGCACGAGAATAGGCTCCGAAACTATTGGGCCGATTTTAAAATTCTTACACTATTGGGAAGCTACATTCCGAATAACAACAAAATAATAATATAGCCTATTTTTTGTTTCTCAGATTATTTAAGAGCCCGTGCGAAGCCGGGACGGGATGCTAGTATCTTTATAATATTATAGTTATACACGGCTATGTAGATTTTTTCAATAAAATATTTTGAAACTCAAAGATGATCATAATCCTAGTAAAAAATACTTTACCTCATAAAAACTGTTTTCTAAATAATATATTGACGCTTTCTTGAGTCTATTGCTTGTATCTTGATTAAATGTCAAGACCTAATTATCAAACCAAGATGCAAGAGGTTAACTTGAAAATTCATAGATGGCGTTTAAATTAATTTTAGAAAAATAATAATACAAATTGTTATTGTACATTATATGGCTAATAAAATTATGCACTGTACGGACATCGTTTGTTGGATGAGAATTATTATTGCATGCGGGCGAAACCGCGGGTAACAACCAGCTAGTTTTACAATTATCCCCATATAGGACATGGATGTTTAACTGCAAGGACATCAACTAATTTAAAGATGATTGCAGTATTTAGTTTAATGAAGAATTTCTTTTGTTTCTGTTAACCAAAAAAATTCTTCCTTTCTTTGTTTTTTTGTTGTGCAGATATAAAAATTAAAAATTCCATACTTGTAAGACTATACTTGTGAAAACTGTTGAAAAAAGCTTTTAGTAATATTTCTGGCAAATAGAAAAATATATTATTATGTTCTTACTCTAAAAAATAATTTAAGAAACATACACGTAGTAACTATATTAAATGTGTTATTTTTTACATAATACAGCAAAAATGTTCATGTCAAAGTTTCACTAGTAATAATTACATACAATTTGAGGCGACCTACTATTTTTAAGCTATTTTTATTTTTTACTCTTTAGAAAGAAAGAAAGAAACATTTATTTTGTGGCACAAAGACAATAAAAAAAACATAATAAACAATAAAAGAAAACATGACCTTTATGACCAGGGTTTTGACCCGAAACGTTATCTTACCACATGAGTTAACGACACCCTGGCTTATGGTGGAGCATGTCTTGTCTGGAAAGACAAGCACTCAAGGAGGTTGCACGGATTTTGATGTAATTTGGTGATAAAGTTGCTTAGATCTTGAATTAACACATCGGCTACTTTTATCCCGAAAACAATTGTGGTTCCTGTTGGATACGCAAATAATTTCAAAATCTGTTACTCCTTTACGCTCCAACGGCTTGACCGATTTTGATGAGAATTACTAGGAGGATATTTAATATTAGCACACATTTCACAAACGGCTGGTTTCCCCCATACTGAACCAATTCTAGTTCGTATTATGGTTGCTAACACAACTGATATACTATATAAATACATACATATTATTATCTTATATAGATACATATTTAACACCCAAACCGACAGCCAACAAATTTAGTTCAGCACAAAGACGTTGGCCTTGCCGGGAATCGAACCCGGAACCTTCTGATTAGCAGTCCGGCATGGTAATCATTACGTCAACGAGGTCGTTGAGTTAGATCTTTAACAAACAGAAAGGCAACTGTTTACCCAGAATTAACCCGGGTAACAACACCACAAGGTGTAGCTAGTTATAAATATTCTTAAATGTTTTTTTTTGAAACACCAAAAGTACTAAAATCCCGACGATTCACGAAACGCCTCTGGCATTAGGTCTGCGCCCGCGCAAGGACAAGTCTTGATAATAATATAATCGGATGCCATTACGCTATTATGAATCGAATTCCACCGCGCATTGTGCATTAGTCACACTTGTAGGATGTTAATGTTATAATAGCATTCACACCTTGGAAAATATTTAGCATGTCATCCCATCCCACTTCCCGATAATAGTACAGCAAGATTAAATGAAAACTAAGAAACCCCCCCTTGAAATAATGTGAGGCGTGAGGCGGCCATCTTAGATTTGAAATTAATCATTATTTATTATTATTTATTTATTTATCATAATTAGCACCGCATACACGAATTACACTAATGATATACATATAAAATAATGTAATAATAAAAAATAAAAAAAATAATAATCATAATGTATGTATTCTACTACGTGTATGTATTTTACTTAAAAGCGAGTGTGGCTCGATGAAAAAATCAGCTTTTCAATCAAACGGCCTCCTATGACTTAAATTAAAAAAATTTAGGACCACATTTCCCACACGGCTGGTTAGCCCCATACTTAACCATTTTTAGTTTGTATTATGGTTGCTAACACAACTGATATACTACGTATACATACATTCTTTGTATCTTCTTCTTAGTCGTAGCTTCATTACTGAAGGTCGTGTCTAATACGGAGTGTCGATCACTCGGTTAACGATAGTCTTCCACTGTTTCCTGTCCTCGGCGGTCTTAAAAGCTTCGGCAATAGGTAGGCCAGTGAGCGTCTTTACGAGGTCTGACCAGCGGGTAGGAGAGCGACCTCGTGCTCTTTTTCCGTCAACTTGGCCAACTACCACGAGCTTCTCGAGGCAATCAGGGTTTCTTCGAGCGACATGTCCAAAATATCCGAGAATTCGTTGGTAGCAGAGAGTGGAAAGCCTCGTGGTTATTTGGAGCTCACCAAGAATAGACACATTGGTGCGGAACGCAGTCCATGGAATTCGCAACATTCGCCTCCAACACCACATCTCAAAAGCGTCAATCTTGGCTCTTTCCTTCTTTCTTATCGTCCAGGATTCGGCACCGTAAAAGAAAATGGAGAACACCAACGTACGCACTAGCCTCACTTTAGTTTTACGGGATATATTGCGGTCTTTCCAAATCCTAGTGAGTTTAGTCATCGCTGTCTTAGCCATTTGAATTCTTCTGGAAATTTCCTTTTCACTGCCACCCTCGTTACTGAGAAGAGAGCCAAGGTATGTAAACTGCTCAACGAATTCTAGGTCTCTGAGTTCATTAGAGCGAACTAGCATGCCTTGTCTGTCTACCACCAACACCACTATTCTTTGTATAGATACATATTTAACACCCAGACCCATTTTCAACAAATTTAGTTAAGCACAAAGATGTTGGTCGTGCCGGGAATCGAACCCGGAACCTTCTGATTGGCAGTCTGGCTTGGTAACCATTACGCCAGCGAGGTCGTCAACTTGTTTTTAACCGACTTTAAAAAAGGAGGAGGTAATATATTCGACTGTATATTTTTATATGTATGTTCACCGATATCTCAGCCATTTGTGAACCGATTCTTAAAATTCTTTTTTTCAAGTTACGTGTGGATTTGCATTTCGAAAACAATCAGGAAAGGAAAACATTGAGAGAAAACTGACATGTTTGAAGTACACAGCATTTGAAGACGTGCATCATCCGCCAACTTGCACTTGGCAAGCGTGGCGTATTTAGGTCACATCCTTGATTAAAACATAGGCTTTTCATCCCAGGTAAGTAGCACCGAAAAGCATAGCTAGTGCAGTATCTAACAATTGTGTTCAAAAATCAAGACAAGTTCAAACGCCCTATTTAGAAGAAACTAGCAATTAAATTTATAATAACACGTAACAAAATAAACTGGTATCAATGATAGGTATGTAATTTACAGCTAGATTAAAGTTTGATACATTAATAACACAGTTCAATCTATAATTCAGGGTTAATGGATAAAAAACTTAAAAAAAAACAAACACAATACACAAATGATTTTTTTCTGCTTCTTTTGCTTTATAAGGATTTCGCACCTAAAAGAAAAAAAAACGGGACCCTATTACTAAGCCTTCGCTGTCTGCCTGTCTGCATGTCTGTCTGTCACACATACAGTAGAAGTTCCAAAAATCCGCACGAAGCGTTTCGCTTCCACATATATTGTGCGGACCATTAAACTGTGGAACTTTTTGCCGGAATTCCTTTTCCCTCTGCACTATAACCTCACTGTCTTCAAGGCGAGGTTGAAACGGCTTCTTCTAGGCAAGCGCGCTCCACCCTAGATCGCAACATCACTTAACATCAGGTGAGTTGCGATCATGCGCTTGCCTATCCATAATAAAAAAAGACTGTATCTCAGAAACCGTTAAACTTTCACTAGTTAAAATTTCCCGTGTCGCTAGCTATACAAGGATATTGGTTTTATATAACCCTGAATTGTTAACAATTCATTCAGTTATATGTTTCGTAAAGATTGCATTGTTTCTCGTATCAATCGGAGATGCAGGCAGGTACGAGAGTGTATTGTTGGTAATACCTACTTATGTTATGTTACGGGCAGAGTGAGTAACCAGAAATATTGAAAAAAAAACTAGAAATAATTTTGAAAATGTATTTATTTATTATGGTTCTTAAAACATAAAAGGATCAGGATTAGGATAGGCTAAGACATTATCTACAATTTGATTTAGTTTAGTATAGTATAAATTCAGTACTACAATAATACAAATATATTTTTCTTTAATTGGATTAAGTTACTATTAAATATATCAATGGCGTGATAATGAAAACTTAGTCATACAAGGAAAGGTCGAAGGCACCAGACCACGTGGAAGGTCATCCACGAGGTGGACTGGCCAAATCAAGGCAGCAGTTGGAGGCTCCTTGAATGACTGTAGCCGGATGACATCCAGCAGGCAGAGATGGCGAGATGTCGTGAAAGTCTTGCTGTCTTAGAAACACACAATATGCAAAAAAAAAACACTATAATAGACAAGGTTTTGTTTACTTTTGTACCTTATTGATTTAACTGAAATAATACTTATGTTTTGAGTTTTTACTATATTACTGCTAGAAGTCGTGGTTGTGTAGATAATGGTTGTATAGTAACATCTCCCCCACTAACAGAAGCGTCATTGTAAATGTGTTTATTTTTATAGCATCCTGTGTCCTAGCGGTGGGTATATCGTGGAGCAAATAATATCCGCCCCCTCCAGTGACCTTCCATGACGATCAGGACCGCCCTGTCAAGAGCCTCACGAATTAGAAGAAGAAGATTTCCCCTGACGCAAAAGCGACGGGGTAATTATAAGCTTTGCGTGTCTGAATGTGTGTATATATATACGCAGAATTTGTAGCTCCAGGATGTTGTTGTTTTTTAAGATTTCGTACCTAAAAGGTAAAAACGGGACCCTTATCAAGCCTTCGCTGTTTGTCTGTCTATCACCAGGCTGTATCTTGTAGCCGTGATAGCTAGAAAGCTGAAATTTTCATAGTTTTGTATATTCCGTTGCCGCTAAAATAATCTTCTTCTCCTTTACCATTTCCCACTAGGTGGGGTCGGCACAGCCTGTTTTTCTCTTCCACGCCACTCTATCAGCCGTCATCTCCACATTCGCTCCCTTCTCATTCATATCCTCCTTTACACAATTCATCCACGTCTTCTTTGGTCTACCTCTCCTTCTAGTTGCCGCTAAAATAATAAATACCAAAAATATAAAAATGAAGGGGCTCCCATACATTAGTGATTTTTTGCTCTATATTTATAACGGTAACAAATATACCCTTAAAAATTTCACAGAATATTTATTTTAGTTGTAAATTACTTTTCAAAGTAAATTAAAAACAAAAATGACATACTGACGTATGGCTTTTTGTGTAAGCCAGTGACATAAAGTTTATTCGAATAATAACCGCAGACTGGTGGATCGCCGCGGGCCAGTTGCGTAGCGAGGTCAAACTGTATTCGAAAACCGATATTTAGTAATAGACATGCTTAGAAGTTCAAGATCTAAGAAGGATAAAGTTCCATAGCCTACTTCGTATGAGCTAAGAGGCCAAGATCTGGTGTCGAGAGTTTTCAAGCCGCCCGAAGGCCTCTGACTTAGCTTAACAGCTGCTTGTAGTAAAACTAACCTAACTAAGCCGGGACCTACAATTTAACGTGTCATCTGACCCACGGTGGCACTTAGATTAAAATGCTGATTCAAAAAACTTAATTTCTATTTATTTCATAAGTTTGATTGGTTTGAAAAATACAAATATTATGGAATGGTTGTATAGAAGGTATTTAAGAAGTTTTTCCGATATTTTTTATCGTTTACGATTTTTTGGAAAATTTCTGTAAATTCAAGATTATGCCTTTATCCTTTATTTGCCTTAATATTAATTTTGTATAAATTTATTTTAATATAATCAATATTAAATACAAACTAAAAATGGTTTAGTTTAGTTCAGACGAAATGTTGCTAGATAAATTAATTTGATATTTTAAAAACCTTCGCGAATGGACCGGGATCAGAAGTGCCGCTGAATTGTTTCGCTTAGCATTGGACAAACTGAACTATGGAGAGCTGATTACCAACCTTCACTAGTTGGAGAGGCACCATAAGAAGATGAATATTTTATAATAACTTATAATTTAATTATGTGTAGATAATAATAATTTAATTTTGGATTTAAATACCTACTGACATAGAAAATTATAGAATTGTATTATGTACTAATAACATTATGTAATACTATATTTGAAATGTGTCCAAACTTTGACGTATAATTTGATAATATTATCAATAGATGGTTTATCTTCTGCAGTTTCCAAAGAGCTTTAGGCATGATAAAGTATTCCGACGAAGTAAAAATACAATCAAATTATTTATCTCCACATATATACTGAAATAGTATTGCATACTGAGGTCACTGGGCCAGTCCAGTCACAAGAATGTATTACCACAATAGATGGATGAGCACTGTTAGTCGGAGATGAGAAAATGGATAGAAGAGAAACTGAAGTGGTATGTCGGATTGCATGACATAACACAAATTAACTTAAACGGCACTGTAGGTCGTAGATTATGAATTAAATAAAATTGTATGATGTTATTTCAATAATTTGTCACATCCAGGTGACACTCGCTAATTTTCAATAGAAACCAATGTAGCCAGTCGTACATTACGCATTTATTTTACAGACTCTGAAAGTTTAATTTTTTTATTTATTGAACGATTTCAATGCTAACTATAGACCATGTATTTGTCGGTCGCCTATAGCGACTTTGTTTGTTATTCATATATCGGATATTTTTATCTGTATATCTTGAGTACTGGTTCTAGTGTTAGCTTATACTTGACATCGCTATTCACAGTTTTGAAAAACAATGTAATGAGTATTTTTTCTTGAAAACAAACATGACAAACTCTTTCTTTTTCTTGAAAATAATATTTATACGTCATCTACCTACATAAATACTAGAGACGTTAAAATTGAGTAAAACGTCATAAAATAGAAGACCGATTCGGAAAATCAAACTGCTCATACTAACTTGAGTTCACGTTACGGCCATTCTATATAGATAATAAGCAGCAATTTCTACATCTCTGGTATTGCGATAGATAAATAGATAGTGTAGGCAGATCTATGATGTGATTAATTTCGGCAGGAGGTTATTATAAGGTGGTATTACATAGTTAGGTACTAAGATGATGTAATGAATAGGCATTATAGGCATTATTATGCGTTATAAAGGTGGATTGATGAAAGTCGAGGATATGTTTTGTAATAAATTACGTTTGTACTTTTATATTTACGCTTTTTTCAACACAGCTAGACTTGCTGGTTAAATACCAGCGAGTGTCGAAGTAAATACTAGCACAGGAGTTTACGACACTCTGACCATTTTTTTTCTTTTTCTTCTTCTTCGTATGAACTAAGTGGCCAAGCTCTAGTGTCTAAAAGTTTTTAAGCCGTCCAGTAACGTTTTCAGTTTATAAGCAGTCGTTAAGCCAAGTCAGACACAGAGGCCACTGACTGCTTAAATTAAGATTGACAATCGGGACCTACAATTTAACGTTTCATCCGACTCCAGTAGTTCTTAGATGAAAATTAGATTAGATTTATGAAAACACGCGTAGTCTGGGATACTAGCTTTCAAGGAGGAATACACCTTCAAATGTCTGATGACAGAATTTTTATATGAGGGTGGTGGCTTGACAACCTATTTTTTTATTCTTATTTGTATTCCTTGAGAAACAGTAATTCTATTCTAACTTTTGGCCAGGTCGTCACTACTCCTGTGGTTTCACATCCTGCAAATGATAAGCCGTAAAGCAAAGTAAAATATTTTTTTTAGCTGCCAATGATTAATAGCATAGCGGAAGCAGCCCACTAATACGACAGCTGAGACTTCGGGGCCTTCTTTCACGACGAGAGAGGTATGTGCCATTATCCACCACGCTGGCCAAGTGCGTGTTGGCGGACGACACACGTCTCCAGATATTGCAGTCCTCAAACGTGCCGGTTTCCTCACGATGTTTTTCTTTACCGTAAAGCGAGTGCAAATCCACACATAACTTGAAAAACAAATCATTGGTGTAGAACCTGGATCGAACTAGGGCCCGTCTGATTGAAAAGCAAACATTGTAACCACCTAGCCACACTAGATTTTTAGCCACAGTTGCTTTCACAATAGTTAAAAAGTGAAAATAAATCACCAATATCGAGTACTATTTTACAGATTAAAATTTAAATTTAGGTTAGTGTGATGGTTTCGATGACTGGGCCCTTTTGCCTTTTTTTCTACCCCCAAATTAACTTACTTATGACTATACTAGAGTTTATGACTTGTCTTCACTTGGCCATAACGTAGTTCTTATTGTAAATTTTGCTTAAACGCCTAGAAATAAAAGCATATCAATTATACTTTCTGCGATTAGATCGTAACAAAAATAAACCATTTGAGCTTTGCTCTATTTTTATGATCAGGCTCTTTTAGTTTTCGGACCCACAAAGAATGTCAGGCATTGAAATATTTTGTACATGTTACATTTATTTATTTCGAAACATTTTATAAATAAGCAACATAATTTACATAACAATAATAACGTTTTTAACATAATTATAATAGGAAGCTTAGTTAGATTAAATACTGGTAGTATATCTCACTTCTCCTTAAAAAGTTCGCAAGCTAATTAATAATAAGTGCACTTAAATTTTACAGCTCTTTTTTTCTTTATCTCACTCCTGCAGTGCTAAACAGTTTTGGCATTTTAATTTAATATACTTCACGTAAAAACGAATTTTAGGATTTACAGGTAATCGTTGCAGATATTACATTAACAAGAAAATTTATCTGCAATAATAATATGTATGTTCAAAAATCCTCGATAAGAAACATCATAATGATCTTTCTAATATCTACAACATTTTACTGATTTTTACAGAATAATATATATTTTTTAATATAAAGTATAGTCACTATGAGTATAGTCTAATGATGACCTCTCGACGACCTCGTAGGCATAATGGTTATCATGCCAGACTGTCCACCAGAGGGTCGCGGATTTGATTCCCGAAACGGCCAACATTTTTGTGATGAACTAAATTTGTTGGCTGTCGGCTTGGGTATTCAATGTGTATCGATATAAATTATTTATGTATGTATTTTATGTATATCAGTTGTGTTAGCAACCATACTACAAACTAGAAATGGTTTAGTATGGGGCTAACAAGCCAGGTGTGAATTGTGTCCTGATATTTATTTATGAATAATATATCAACTACGAATAATATATCTAATGTTTGTGATACAAAGACTCACTAGCTGCATGCCCAGAAATGCCCTCATGTTGGAAAGCACTGGGTTCAAAATGATGGTAAGATGGCGATGAAATCTGGTACACTTGGGAAGGTTGTTGATGCTGCACTGACTGTTGTTGATGTTGCACTGACTGTTGCTGATGATGATGATGATGGATTTGAGCTGGTTGACTCTGATGAACTGGAGCTATGTGAAGAGCTTGGTGAGACGGTTTGTAAGACGTTTGATGGATTGAGGCCTGGTGAGACTGTGGTTGATAAGACTGCGCCTGATGGGTTTGAGGCTTGTAGTTCTGAGTCAGGTGGATTGAAGCTTGGTGAGATTGCGGCTGGTAAGAATCAACTTGGTGTCCTGATGCCTGATGAATATGGGCTTGGTGGCTCTGAGCTTGGTGCAGTTGAGCTTGGTAGATCTCGTCTTGGTGACCTTCAGACTCGTGGTGCTCTTCAACATACTTGCCTGAAATGAAGTAGATGCATTGCAATGATTCTGTGGTACTCTTAGAAAATTTAGTGACTTTTAGTGACTGGTGTCTTTGTACCAGAAGTGTCACTGAATTGTTTCGTTTGGCAATGGACAAAATAAAATATGCAGAGCTGATTGCCAACCTTCACTAGTTTGAGAGGAATCACAAGAAGAAAAATAAGGTGTCTTTGTCATTCAACAAACAGACAATTCAGACAACATTCGCCACTCTCATTGATAATAATTATAGTTATAGAGATAAGAATAAATTAATAGTGCTAAAAAGAAGATTAACTAAGACATTTAATAGCTTCCACTGCATCGGAATAGATTTTTACAATAAACTCCCGGATTGTGTAAAAACCTTTAAAAAGAACATTATTATGACCTATGTAAGAAAATCCCTAGTGGACAAAAGTTATTATAAACTTAACGATGCAGTTAACGATAAGGCTCTCTTTAAATGTGTAATGTAATTTAAAAAAAAAGTGTTATTCTATGTATTAATTATGACGATGCTATTGCAGATAACTTAAACATGTTTTGATTAAAAAAACTGGTTCTGTGACGTCTCTAAGTGCATATATACGTCAAGAGAGAAATAAATAATGTATCTTACTAATGAGCTCTGATTTTTTTGGCAATAGATAAAACAATTACTGTCCTAAGCGACGCGACCTTAGTCTTATTTAATTTTGTCCGTATGACATCTTGTCTATCAGAATTTTCTATCCCACCACCACTTCATGAAGACCTCGAAGGCTCTGTCAATAGCGTACCGTCTTAGAAGAAGTTGGACTTACCATCGTCATAGATTCCAGCAGCTTCGTCCTTCTGATTCTGCTCTATGGCCTTAGCAATGGCCTCAGGAATGGGAGGCGGTGTAGGGAGATGGGCACCCTGAGGTCTGAAGCCATGTTCGTCAGCCGTGTATGTCACAGTGTAGGTCTGACCATCGTCACCTTTGTAGGAGTAGGCACCATGGGCTTCGGTGCCTTTGTGGGCTTGGCCGACTTCTTGGGCTTTGATTCCTGAAAAGTGTATGAATGAACAATGAAGTGGTGGCGAAAAGGTAGTAACAAAGACATAGTTGTAAAATGTTTTTTTTTGAATTGATGTGTAAGATAATTGAGAACAGCATGAAAATACTTTTCGGTATCCATATGTGTTTTGTGTTTTTTTTTCATATTTATTATTATAAACTTTCTATTACAAGAAGTAAGGAATTTACTAATTATTATAAACTTTCTATTACAAGAAGTAAGGAATTTATAATTAGCTTTAGATTAATAACTTAAGCCAGTTCAAAAGCTCCAGCCTATTACCACTTTTAGCTAACATGCTGGCACGACTACCACGTTGAATGGCAATGCTAATACGTTGACATAGGATTACGCTAGGATTTTGGTCACATGTCGCTTTGAAATGTAAATTAATTTAAATTTAAATGTTTTATCAAACAAACATTAGATCAGTCGACATTTATTTAGGTCGTAATAAACAGAAACACAATTTAATGTTCTTTTTACAACGAAATACTAATTTTTGATTATTATTGTTTCAAAAAAATCGTGTTTAAGTGCATGCTTTAGTAAAGAGAGGTAATTATTAAAAATTACCGCAACAGGCTGTTAAAAACATCTTTGTATTTATAACAGTGGTTAGCTTTGTAACTGTATGAAATGTCTGTTATTGCTTTTATTAGCCAATTAAAATGAACCACTTAATTTTTTTGGTGTCTTTGAAGTGTTTGTTTTATAATTGTTTGCACAATCTTGCTATTTCAAAAAGTGAGTGTGGCTGTGGAGAAAATCTTCTTTTCAATCAGACGGCCCCTGGTTCAATCCCGGCCATACACAATAACTTGTTATTCAAGATAGATAGGTGAGGCAAACCGACATGTTTGAAGACCATAATATTCAAAGACTAGTGGCCAATGGCCAGCGTGGTGGATTATAATAGCCGATATATCTCTCCTCATGAGAGAAGGCCTCGAATCCCAGCAGCGGGTACGTATAGTAGGCTACTTATTATTTTATGCCAAAAAAAAATTATAGTTAGGTATAAAGATTGTGTAATATATGATACTTCTAGATTTATTGTATGCAAATTGTATCAAATGTCACTCGTTAAATCACGGTCTAAGTCACATAGCATTAGAAACGGGTTGTAACTATTTGAATTTGAATAAATCATTTTGGAAGGATTTTTGAAAATATAAATTTTTATTGATGTGTTTTATTGTGAATTTGTATGCTTAAGAAATAAAAAAAAACTTACCATTTTCAGTTTCATAAGAATATTGATAACCATGACCGTTGCTTTCCATTTCGTAACTCAAAATCTTAGCGCCCTTTTCTGCAGACGGTCGTTCATAGGCTGCTGCGTGTGACTCATGACCCGTGTAAGCGTGTGATTGGTCGTTATAAAGTCCTTGTTGCTGGTACTCGAGCTGTGATTGGTAGATTTCTGCTGAGTTTGCGTATGCGTCTTGTTGATGGGCTGAGTTGTAGATTTGGCCAGCCGATGCTGCGGCTATAAAGATGGTGATTGGTAGTAGCTGGAAAAATAACAGTTAATTGATTTGTGAATATTACAAAAACATGAAAATTGTCGGGTTAATACCAATAAGATAAACGTAAGTGATAGCCGGTTATTCCTTACGATAGTTTTAATACAGTGATTTTAAAATCAATTATATTATTAATCGCAAATCATCCCGGCTTCGCACGGGCCATAAAATAATCTAAGTTGCATAGAGTATATAAACAAAATATAACCTATGTTACTCAATGATAATGAAACTTCCCAACAAGGTGAAAGAATTTTTCAAATCGATTGATTAACATTTTGTACAAGTATGTGTGAATCTTTCACGATTAAGTTCAAATTGATCTTATTTAATTTATCTAATTTCTTTCAAAAGCATTGACTTGAAACATATAATTTTTCATTAATCTTTTCATTATATTTTTATAAGCATTTGACACAATTTCTTGATCCTGTCAAAAAAACACTTCACACACAAAAATCACTACATTTTCGCAATCCAAATCACTTTCCACCGGTCAACCACAAATCACTTCCACGCTTCTGTATCACGAAAAAACCATTAAACAAAAACTCTCTCTTCACGAAGAAGTTTAAGAAGTAAAATAAACAAAAGACGTACCAATTTCATTTTGCTATTTTTATTTAGCTACCTATATCAGTGGTAGGAAAGACACCTGGAAGGTGAGTGCGGTTGAAATTTCTCCCGTACGTTTATATAGTAAATTAGTTTATATGAGATTGTATGGAAGTATGCGATGAGTATAACGAGTATGGTAAGTGTGGATTTGGTACATTTTTATGACTTTGAGTTGAAACTTAGTCGATTATTGGGATTTTGTAGTACGGAAATTTAGCAGTATTGAAGTTTTAGTAGTGTTATATATAAATGTTTTTTTTTTCCTATTTTTTATTTATTTCTCTTTCTATCCGCAATCGGCGACGCCAGGAGCAGAACAGTTGTAGAGTGATCGGGTCTGTCTCATTCCTTTGTCAAAATAATATTAATGAAGGTGCTCTAAAAAGATTTTACTTTAAAAAAAATATGATAATAAGCACAAGAATGAGAAGTTTTGTTACGTGATTTAATATAATAATTGTATTTATGCTTTCGGATGAAAGACTCCAACATAAGTATAAGATATGCATGAGAGTCCCGATACTTAAGAAAAAACATAAAAAATTGCATGTGTTCATAATAACTCGGAGAACTCTTAACTGTAAATTTGGCTTAAGATGATACGCTTAGTTAAGTTCCGTTCTCGTAAATAAATATTATATAGCTCATCCGCTAGGGCAGACTGATAATCTTTTTTTTTATTTTGACTGTTAATTTTAACCTTATTTTTAAGTAGACATAAAGACTCTTTATGAGATTTATAATGTCTACTTCTGTTATACGATTACAATTAAATGGACTCAAATAATGTCTTATTTGAGTCCATATCTAAATCCACTTTTAAAACGTTCAAATACAAACAATACACCACTAATTACTTCATTAGCACAAAATGTCCTAACTCCACAGTGTGAGCGTATAAGATAGAGGCGCGAGAGTATTGTTAGGTAATGTTAGGTAATCAGATGCGTCCGACCGCTGAGCAAGTGGAGCGGATTTCGGGTAGACGAAGGGAGGTGTAGAACTGACATTAGATAATGTTGGATGAGGTTTGTTAATAAGGTTATTATTAGGAGGACCTTTACGGACGACACCTCCGTTGTCGAGTGTTTTTCAAGGTACTCCAGATCTTAAACTAGAACTTAACAAAGCCGTATTCAAATGTTTTACGTGCTATCCAACCCACCGTAGCGAACATATTAAAATGCACCATTTAATGAGAGCTTGCTTGTAATTCGACGAAGTCTGTTTATATTATTTATTTTCTTATTTTTATTATTATCTAGTAATAATAACAAACAATATATTTATTTGCAATATTCATTATCAACTGCGCACAGATAAGTTTGCTTATAGCTAATGTCCTTATTGTTGTGGTCACGCATTGTATGAGCGCTGTGCCCTGCTGTAGATCTTAAGAGCCGCTCTTAAAAAGCCCGCTCCGCTTATACATACAACACTATGCTTAATAATAATAATTACAATAAATAAAACTAATGTAAATATAGGGTCAGTACAACAATTTTTTTTCTTCCACTCCCCTCTATCTGCTGTTTTCTCTCTCTCTCTTTCACTCCTTTCTATTCCATGACATCATTCACACACTTATCACTTGTCATACATGTCTTCTTCGGTCTGCATATTGCCCTTCTGTCATCCATTTGCTAAAAAAATGCGGTTTAATTATTTCTGCAGTTCTACAGCTTCTATCCACTATGTTAGAATACAAACTATCATGTCGGCATTATCTCATTAAAGAACAGTCAATATTGGCATCAATACTTCATCTAGTTATGATGGCGGACTCATTATCGATCGCTACTTAATTATGACTTATATAACTTAAGTAGAGCATGATTAAAAATAGCTTTACGATTTGGGTATGGGTTGGTAACAAAAGTTACAGCAGTGGTAACAGGATTTAATGCTCTTTTGTTTTCTTTTTTGTGTTATTTTTAGCAGGAAAAGTAGGACGCGTAACCATACGAGTCATGAAGTGGCACATGTCTAGTCTGAAAATAAATCTAGTCTGAAATAATTTGGTTACTAGATAATGACGTCTTATTGGAGTACACGAAGTAACTTCGAATTACGCAATTCTCTTTTTTTGTAAGTAAATAGCTATATTACAACATTAAAAATGCATAAATGAAACTTAACTAGACTTAACCTAAAAAAGATCAGGGGTAAAGGCAAAGGTGCCTATAATGGGAATTTATTTAATGTATTTATTACATTACCAACAATTCTATCAAAGGTAGGGCCTGTTGCAGGATAGTAATTAATCATACTATGGAAGTGACATCCATTGAAGTAGGTTATTTATGGCACCAACTTTGAGTTAAGATTACAAATCTTACAGAGTCTTTCTCACGTGTACCCTAAAGGTTGGATAGTCTTAATAAGAGTATGTAACAATTATTACAGACTAGGCATACTCGACTGTCGGTCAGAGTGTCACTGTATCGTGTGGTTAGGCAAATATGGTGAAAAACATACTATTTGTTATTGCGCAAAAAATCTTTGTAATTCCTCTATTCCCTGATAAATACGATCTAGAAATTTGGAGGCTTCAAAATAAGCGCGCTCCACCGGACACTACAATAGCGCTTACCATCAAGTTAATTGGGGTCAACCGTTAACCTGATTTGATAACGGCGATTAATTCATTAACTGGCCTTAATTTAAATTATGTGAAAAACAAAGTTAACTTAACATAACATAAACCTAACTCCTAAATTCAAAATGATTTACAGATTTCTATCTGTGGTTTGCTTTTAATTGGGCTAATCCCACGCCAGCGCTATCTGAATATCAAAACATCATCATAAAGTGTGTAACAACAGTTTTTGCGTTGTTTTAACATCTTTATTGTTCTTGACAAAAAAATATTGAATGCGAAGAAGTTCCTTAAAATTTGCATAATATCTTGCTTGAAATTTAATTAAGATCAATTTTTATGGGCTATTATGCTTTCAAAGTTTTTTTATGGCTTAATAATTATATTACGGTCATTTAAATTTTTATTAAAAAGTGAATTGAATATTGAATTCCTAGGATCAAATTAAGTTTTATCCAAAGTTATCCAAATTTCTTACTGTTGTTTATATTGCATTATTACTTCATTATGTCGTAAAAAAATACTACTACATCGAAATGAAATACTCTAGACAACAGTGAACTTATTTCTTCAAGGTAGCTTCAAGGCAAGCACGTCCATTTTAGGCCGCATCATTGCTTACCATCAGGTGAGTTGCAGCCTAGTCCAACCTCAAATTAATGGCTAAGATGATGGGGTCGAATGAAAAAATATTTATCCCCATCTTTTATTAAAGACTTTCTCATGTTTTTTTTTATATATGGGAGAAAGCCCTAATGTGTAAAATCTATTATTTTAATTCCGTAATGTCAATAATTATAAATACGAGTACCTTCATGCAATACCTGGTTTTCAAAATGCTTTAGTTTACCTAAGTTCTTTGTAAAAGTTTTTGTTATTATTTTTCCCATTCTCTTGACAATTTTAAGACATTGGGAAGCGGTTGGTCCTCGCTTCTAGAGATCCAAGAGCTGGCATGTATTTCTTACAAAGACTAAGTTTGGCTGTTCAACGGGGTAATGCTGCCAGCATCTTGGGAACTCTGCCCCGCAGCGATAGCCTGGATGGTGGGCTTACTTTAGTTTACATTGTAGCTAGTGTTATGATTTTTCTTATCTTCTTCTTGTTGTCTTTAAGTTTTGTATAAAGTATTTTAATGGTTTTTTTCTGTTATAAATCATCATCAAAGTTAAAAAGGACAGATTGATGGCTGGTTGAAGAGATTAACAGAGCAAAAAAAACTATATCTCCTTGTAGGACAACGAACTGCTGTAGTGTCTACTACTACCTTGGACGACCTCGTTAGCGTAAAGGTTACCATGCCGGTCTGCTAATCAGAAGGTTCCGGGTTCGATTCCCGGCCCGGTCAACATCTTTGTGCTTAACTAAATTTGTTGGCTGTGGGTCTGGGTGTTAAATATGTATTTATATAATATGTATGTATGTATATATAGTATATCAGTTGTGTTAGCAACCAAAATACGAGCTAGAAATGGTTCAGTATGGGGCTAACCAGCCGTGTGTGAAAAAAAAAACTACAAGAAATTTTCTAGTGCTGGCCTGGCTTTCGCCAAGCAACTAACGGTGCCGAGAGCCTACTGAAGAGTGAAGAGTAGTGATATAAGCATACCCATCTAGTATTAGCAAAACATCTTTTTTACTTGCCAAAATCACATAGTACCAAGCTTCAGGTGTTTATTAGTCATGACTCAGGCGATCTAAGTAAATAGATCTTAAGCTCTGTCTACGTAAATACTTTTCTGAAGAATCATCTAATTATACTCTCCTAGTAGGTAGTCTCCGTTTGAACGACACCCAGACACCCATCAATTAGTGTCAGATAATAATTACAAAGGCTAATTCTAGATTAATTTTAAAGCTAGGTTCATTTATTTGATGCAACGTCATGTTTTAGTTTGATGGATTCAGTTCTGTAGCAATATTATTTACCTAGCTAAATTAATTGCAATTATGTGCTTGTGAGGAAACCAACATGTTTGAGGATCATAATATCCGAAGTCGTGTGTCATCCGCCAACCCGCACTTGGTTAGCTTGGTTATATACCTCTCTCCTCGTGAGAGAAGGCTCCGAGTCCAAGCAGTAGGAGCGTGTAGTGTGCTGCTTAATGCTTGAATGTGTTTTATTGACATGTTTTCTTTTTGCTTTGATTAAAAAACAAAGGTTTTAAGTGATTGTTTTTATTTTGTTAGAGGTAAGAATTATTTTTGACATTTCATTATAAATACAACGGAACTACGAATGTTCTATTCTCATGTGCTTTAAACAATGTAGGGCCTAGACAAGTAGCCATAGCATCATTTATGGCTGTAATTCGATATCGTCAAATGTTATTAAATGTATGTAGCGCCACAAGACTGGTTTTTCAAGTGGCATTTTCATCTGGGCGCTACCGTGGGTCGGATGACATGTTAAATTGTAGGTCCCGGCTGTTAGTCATAGTACCGGCAGTCGTTAAGGTAAGTCAAAGGCCTAAGGGTGGTAAACTTTCGACACCAGAGCTTGGCCAGTTAGTTCTCTAATCTACATCCCTTTTAACGTCGTTTGAAGATATCAAATTGAAGCGACATCTGAAGCGATTCCAACAGGCAATATTTTTCTTTCACAAATAAAACGCACATAATTTTTTAATACACTTTTATTATGTATTTGAACTTTTATAATTAAATTACAATCACATGGTTTGACGAGTGCGTCTTTTTTTACAAAAATATATAATCGTTATAAAGATATTATTCATACAGGAAGATATAATGGCACTGTAACATAATATATTTAAAACTCCTCAAGTCCATTTCAAATCTTTTTAAGCATATTAAAAAAACCTTTGTTAAAATGATTTCTTCAACCAATCAATCTTCAAAAAACACTTTTTTAAAACCATGAAAAAGTACACAGTTATAAGAAAGAGCCTTTAAAGCTAAAAGCTAAGGTTAAACAAACAACATAATTATTAGGATTATAATACGCGTTGGCGGTCACAGTGGCTATCTTTGTTCAAGCGAAGGCAATCTATAGAATATTCATTAATTTTATTTACAATGATAGGTAGCTACCGATATCGCTTATGGGCGTACCAAAATAAGCTTCCGACGCCTCAATATGACCTTAACTTTACTAATCCTTCCTACGTTCACCTTTGTTTTTGTCACTAAGAATTATTGTCTGAAGCTAAATACAGTGTAAACTCTATATAACGACACTGAGAACTGTGCCTTTTATGGCGTTATAACGAGTGGTCGTTAAATGGAGAGAATGTATCATCGTATGGAATACAAGCTAAACCAACTAAAGATTTTGATGCTTTAGAGAGTTTGTCGAGTGACGTTACATGGAGTTAACACTGTATAAAAAGGTTTTTTTAATTATAGGCTCAATAAAGAAATCATTTGAAAAATCGCTTCGTCTTGCTTACACTCATTTGGTTAAACAAGGACACGAGAATTCAAAGGTATTCTTTATAGACTCGCCTTATATGGTATTTCACATATTCAATTTAAATAAGACCCCATATTATCTTCTTTACGTACTCGAATACTTGTTTTTTTTTGCTTGTAGGTTTTGTAATGAACTTGATGAACTGTTTAAATATATATGTATACTTATTTTATATATTTCAGTAGTACTGTCCGTTCCTGAAGCGCGGGTAGTATCTGGAAGCCTGGTATTGCGCACGCGCCGCTAACACGGCGGCTGGAGTGTACTTGTTGTCATGGTATGAGCCTGGGGAGAAGATGTTGATATTAAAAAATAAAAAATACATTAATATTTACATATACTTAGTTGATTGGTAGTCAATAAAAAATAATTTTGTAGAAGGACGTTATATCATTTAAACCATTCTTTAAATAAGTGATGTAAAATTTGCGCGAAATATGTTTGATTGATACTGGGTTGTTTTATTGTTGATATTAAAAAATAAGAAGAACATTATTATTTACGTTAACTTACATGATTTGTAGATAGTCAAAAAAAAAATTTTTGTAGAAGGACGTTATATCATTTAAACCATTCTTTAAATAAGTGATGTAAAATTTGCGCGAAATATGTTTGATTGATATAGTGTTGTTTTATTTTTAAATTACATCATTTCTTTTAATTTAATTAATTGTGAGTATCATTACGTTTCTTTCCCATTAGGTAGGTAGAGAAATAACTACTATTTTAGATTACTTGGACAAATACTATACAATATCTAACTTTATTCAATATGTTTAGTTTCACGCATTAAACGTATTCAAAGAAAAAAATACGGTTACAAAATTAGAACAGCACATAAATCTGAAATAAAATAGATAGAAGACACAAAATTCGTTATTGGACACATTCTTTAAATAAAAAAAAAAAGAAAAGTAAGGGCTTACAAATAAGTGTGCCACAATTGGCGGCCTTATCGCTTAAAGCGATCTCTTCCAGGCACCCTTAGGATGAAGAGAAGTTTATAAACGACTGAAGAAGGACGTAGTGTTCAATAAAGAAAAAATGTCTTATAGGACCCATCTTTGAAATGTTTCATAGGCTTTTTAAATGTTTTTGGAGCAGTTGTGCAATACGGTTCTAATTTTAATTTTAATTATGATTCGATTAAAACACAATAAAATTAATGTTGTAACCTCTTAATCGCTTTACAAAAAGCTTTGCAACAAAATACGCAACGCAGATGATTTTAACAGCCTAAATCAGATCTATTTTTGATAACATCGATTTATAACATAGGTGTGGCGTACTATCATTTAAATGGTCTCATTTTGGCACTATAAAAAAACACGATTTATCACCTATTTTCACATTAACTGACACATAAAAAACATAAAAATTCAAGTGATCTAATAAAACCACACGATTTCCAAACCAAATTGACCAATGTGTAGAATTGATCAAATCGTAAAGTTTAGGATTTACGATAACAATAGGCGCAAAAGACCAAATATGGTTTGGTCGAAATAATGAATTGGCCTTGAGGTTAGATTAAAGACTGATATTAATCACTTTTTAATCGTCGAAAAAAAACTACGGGGTTTAATAAATTTAACATGTATGTATGTGTGTGTCTTTGGCATCGAAACACCCGAATGGACCGATTTAAATTAATTTTTTATTTTGTTTAAAAGATGTATTAGGTAAAAGTGTTTTAGTAACAATTGATGAAAATCGGCCCAAGATGGCTGCCGTTACAAAATGGCGGATGGTATTTTTTTTTGCAACTGACCTAAAATGGATATCGAATGCAAGGTCTTGTCTAGTAAAATACATACATTATGATAAATATCAAATTCAACAGGGCTGCCCCGACAAAAATTCGTCGGGGATTTTCTTAATTTTTGATTTAAACTTGTTGTTATAGATATTCTGATTATACATATTAATTGTTCCGAGATCCGTGATAACGAATAGTATCTCAAAAGTTGAAATATTAGCCTATGGAACATCTCGAGTTTTTTATTTGATTAGATTAGATTACGTACTCAATCCATTGGTAATTTCAATATACAATTGTGTATATCTTTCTAAATAAAAAAAAACTGTAGCTGTTTTTTTTTGTTCGGGTGTGTAAAGTTTTAAAATAATATTAAATAAGATTTTTGGACCTGTTATGTCACAACTTGAGATGGTTATATTTTAGTGGCATATGAAAATGGCTACATTATTTTATAAAATAAATAAAAAAAAATTATACATGTCAAAAACATTTCATGTTAGGAAAACCCGCCCACAACCGTACCTGGTGCAAAGGTGCCCATAACACTGGCTGCGTTTCCACGCTGAATAGCAATGGCTATTCTCTGCAGCAATTAATAAGATACCTCAAACTGCTCAGATCCTTAAAAAATCACTTTATGTTACTAAAAAACAACCCGGATTTTAATATCATCACATAACCGTCCTATAACTTTAACTATTGCTTGAAGCTAACAAAAATTTATTGATTATCGGATATTTTATATCGTAAATCATTCAAAACGATAATTAAATATTACATTTTTAGTAAGAACAATAACTCGTAATTGCTACCAACAACTGGATACTTCATTTTTATGAATATTGTCGGTCATAAATTAAAATTAAGTATTTTAATCACTATTTTTGAAGATGTTTCGTATCCGATTGGTACATGTTTGAATTTTGAAGGGCCGGTTTTTGATGATAGTTTTAAGTGTTATTATGACCATAGACCACGTTTATGCCAATTTATTTTTTTCTGATGAGATTTATTACTGTCTAATCACTATTAAAACTAGTTTAAGTTTGTTTGAAGATGATTAACAAGCTATTTCGTTACTTTGTGTCTAATAATTATGTTTATAAGTTATGGTATAAAATTGCTAAAAATTGAATCATCAGGTTCTTGATTTTAAGAGCATAACTTTATAAAACTTTGTAGTAGCCTAAAATAGCCCAAGAAAGTTATCTATAATTAAATATCACTTTCATCTTCTGAAATGGTAGATTTTAGAAAAATTGAGCCCAATTTGTTAGTAAAATTTGTATAAATTGCGTGGATTTATTTTTTTCCTGTGTAAAATATATTGGCGTCTTAATTTTTTGTTGAAACGGCTGAACTGATAAGAATGAAATTTGAAATGTTTTTTTTTTTATTTAAAAATATATACATATTCGTACGCAATTTATTATCCAGTTGTAAATGTGAATAATACTTGGTTTACGTATGGATAATACATTTATGTTTTTTAAACTTTAGAATCTTCTTCTTCTTCCTTGCCTTATCCCACTAGGTGGGGTCGGGTAAAACTTTAGAATAGAACAGAAATTTATCAACCAGGTGTAAACCTGGATAGTAAATTCTGCCAAGAGCAGAACATATCCATAGAGTTCTTACAAAGCAAGCCCATTCAGTGTACAAAAAAAAAAGTTCTATTCGGTATAAAATATAACATTGTTTGTCTACTAACCATCATCAAAAATACCCGCAGCCTCATCCCTGGCATTCTCGGCCAGAGACCTGGCGATGGCTTCAGGAATGGGGGGCGGGGTGGGGATATGGGCTCCCACGGGCTGGAAGCCGTTGTCTCCAGCGGTGTACCTCACGGAGTAGACCTGGCCATCGTCTCCGGTGTACGAGTACCCGCCTTGAACCTGGATACCGTTAGCTTCTACGCCGTTCTCTTCGGCGGAGATTCCTGGGGAAAACATTGTTGAAATTATTTCTAAAGTCCTATCAATATCAATGGCTTACTACTAGGGGCACAAAATATTATAGAGGATGTATTTGTTTTTGTATGAAGACGTGTACTAAGAACGGATTTTAGGAAATTCTACTCATAAGAGGATGAAAGGGAGTAAAAAGTTTAGTAATATATAGAAGAAAAAACTCAGTCCTGCGAGTGAGGATTCTAGCCGAAGGGAGAGAAACTTTGTTGTGTTAGGAAGGTAGATAAGGCACACTGGTGTAAGTTGTAGTTGAGTTGTGGTGGTCGGTCGCAGGATCACAGCTACATTTTTTATGTATTTGAATTTTTCATTTGCTTATCTTAATTTGTTGTCAGCTCACTGGCGGAAGTACACTAACTATTACATAGTTAGTACACTAACTATTACATAGTTAGTGTACTTCCGCTTCACACTTCACATTTCTTCTATCTACAATGGATTTCCGCAAAGTAACATCTGAGTCAATAGGTTATATTAAAATGTAAAGTAGATTGTATAAGAAATGCAGTACACCACACTTGGGGGAGCTGCTCCTCAGAGTTACAAGTTCACTTAGTTCTGAGGAATACGCTCAGTTTCCTTAAGTACTTAAATAAATAAAAATAAAAAATAAAATATTAGTACACTTTCACACACGGCCGGTTAGCCCCATACTAAACCATTTCTAGCTCGTATTATGGTTGCTAACACAACTGATATACTACATATACATACATACATACATATTATATGTAAATACATCGATAAATTTTAACTATAATAAATAAATAAATGTTTAAATACTAGGACTCATTTCACTAACATGGCTGGTTAACAATCGAACCCGGAACCTTCCAATTGTCAATCCGGCATGGTAACCGTACGTAAAGTAGTACGCCAACGAGGTTGTCGATAAAATATATATATAATACTCTAATATTATCTGCTTCGTATATTCTATTGGTGCAAAATAAAATAAATAATTTGTTTGACAGGTTAAATACTTCTTGTATAATTTTTCTCTCACCGTTCTCCGTATCGTAAGCATAGTGGTATCCCTTTTCGTTGACCTCGTTCTCGGAGCGGAGGACCGCCGCGTTCCTCTCGAGGGAGGCTCTCGCGCGGAGGTCCTGGTAGTACTGCGGGTAGCGGTACTGAGGGTACTGGGCGGCCACGTAGTTGGGCAGGACGGGGAGTGCTCCCGCCGCGCACGCAGAGATTAGGGCGGCTACGACGATCTGGGTAGAAAGAGACTTGATTAGGGCAGATGACGAGGGCAAAATCTTGAATAAGCAGTTTATTCGTTATAATCTTTGTAAGTCATAAACGGTAAAAAATATCGAAATTTATTAATTAATTTATTAAATGTAATTAAAACAGTACACAGTCCAATTACATTAGTTAAATATTGTTACTCTTAAATTATTAAAATACATATTTAATTATAATTGTCAAAATTTTCATAGCTTAAAGACCGTCATTAAAAAAAAAACGGCAGAAAGACCCGGAGTTATTTTGTGAAGTGAAAAGTTGGGAGCCATTCCTTAACATTAATTTTATTAAGTCAATACTTAAATAAATATTATGTGCAGATTTAAAGTGGCTTCCAAATGTCGTTAAAAATATTGAGTAAAAATATTCTTAGTAAACACGTTTGTTGTTTGGGAGTTACCTTAAATATTTATTTTATTATTATTTATTTATTTTGAAACAAAATATGTACATTTAAATATTATGTTAAAATTTGAAGCTTCTAGCTGTTACAGTTATTATTTTTAGAGCAAAAAATAGGTACGAAAAAATCACCTTCATTGTATGGGAGCCTCCCTATAAATTTTCAATACTTTAAATTTAACATTTATTGTTATAGCGGTACAGGAAACACACAACTTGAAAAATCTACCTATTTAAACTACTATATTAAATAATTTAATTAAAAGCAAAAATATAATTTTACGATTTTTGTAATAACAAAAAATACAGATTTTACTCAAGTATAAAATTTGAAACCCTAAATAAGTTTTCGTAGTAAAGACACAAGTAAAATAAGCCCTTTTTAACACTTGAACCAAATAAAAACACATTCAAGCGAATAAAATCAATAAGTTTAGGCAACAATTATATTACAGAAGCCATTTTAAATCACGATCTTCATTTTATGTCACATTACAAGCAATGATTCACTGTTTGTCAACAAAACGTGATGCTATCACAAAAGACATTTTTGCTCGAACAAAAGTAGACCACCGGACTTTTGCATTTGTCCACTGAGTTACCGTTTTATGAAGAAATGTCTCAGACCTTTTAAATGTGATGGATGGTACATAGTACAATTTTAATATATTTTTTTTTGAATATTTTTCTGTATTTACGATGTATTTAAATAGAAATTTGTGTTATTCGAATCAATTAGTGGTCTTTTCAGTTGTTGAAATTATTCGATTTTTATTTTTAAAAACAAAATAAGGTTACAATTTATTACAACACATATTGGGTTGACAATAAAAATATTATAAGGACCACATTAGAAGGTATTGATTTATTAAAATTATTTCCAATAAATTAAAAAGAAAATTATGGCAATTTGGTTTTTCATGACACTGAGGTAAAAACGCGCAAAATAAATGCGAATTAAAAAAATAAACCGAAAATACCACAAATTAAAATTAGTGACAATCAATTATTAGGACAACACAATTTTAGTTTTTGATGAAAAATAGAAGCACTGGTTATTTTGAAAATCTGTTTTACAACAAAAATGAGATACGAATGATGATGAAATTTAAATAATAGAACTAGATTATCGAAACGTACCAATTTCATGTTGGCTGTTTGAATATCGATGGAGGAATGTTGTCGAAACAGATCCACCGGGTTTTATATAGGTGCTTCTAATCTTCAATGCCACGGTCAGGGAATAGGTTTGCAAACATACGCAGACTTCGAACTCGAACTTTACGACCGATGGGAAATCGACGAATAAAATCGATTTTAATTCGAATAAACATCGAGATGAATCGATTTCTGATGGAAATGTGGTGGTTTTTCAAGGACGCCGAATTTGTGTTTGACATTTGATTAGTTTATGATGCTGATTATGTGTGGAGTTTGGTAAGAGAATCATTAATTTTATTTATTAGCTCTCAAAGGAGCGGTGGTATTAGGAGCTTTCTTTACTTTTTTTTATTATTTTTGTTAACAAATGCATTTTAATTTTCAAGGCATGGTATTTCAATATTTATATATATATGTTAACTATTGATAAGTATTACTAACAAAATAGTTTAATAAGTACGATAAGCTTTGGTAGAAGTTTATATACATTGTTTTTAGGTAACTTTTATGAAAATATATGCATAATTTTGCATTCAAACTAATTTGACAATACATTTTCATTGAATCATTTTTTAATTTTCCATTTCAATCAGAAAATATATATCTGATTTTTTCACATAACTTTTCTTTTAATTCTTTTTATTACTTTTCAATACTAGAGTTGAACCGAATTGCTTAATTCTTAATTTAATTATCGATTACTGAGAGCACATCTCGAAATATCGATTGATATAATTTATTACACCCAAAGGCAAATTAAGCGAGTATTCGTTATTTTTATAAGTATAGACCTGAGTTGTTTTTAGAGTTCCGCACCTAAAAGGTAAAACGAGACCCTATTACTAAGACTCCGCTCTGTCTGTCTGTCTCCGGGCTGTATCTCAGAAACCGTAATAGCAAAAAAGCTGAAACTTTCACAAGATACGTATTTGCCGTGCCGCTACAACAACAAACATTAAAAATAAAAATATTAAGTGGGACCCCCATACAATAAACGTGTTTTTGCTCTATATCAATAACGTTAGGTGCTAGACACTTAACATTTTCACAAAATACATAAAAGTATATTGGCTATCGAATTAAATTATAAAATTGAAATTAAATAAATATTTAAGGGGGCTTCCATACAACAACGGTACGGAACCCTTCATGCGCGAGCCCAAATCGCACTTGGCCAGTTTTTATAACACCTTTATTACTAGTTTGAATACTTTTTGCCAAATTATCAAGTTAATTCGTTCATGTGCGAATTATTTTGAAGGCTTAATGAGTATTCAATTTGATGATTATTTTTTTATCTAATAGAACTCAAGCCTTGTATTGGATTTAATATCATAGTTTCTTCATTAAGATATTAAAAAGCAATGTACGTATATAAGGAAGTTTCTAACAAAAGCTAAAGCTATACGCAAACATCATACAAGATATATAGTACAAGTACATATATAATCCCATTAATTTTCTTATTTTGTGTTTGTTGCTTAGCAGTATGTTTTTTGTAGTGGTAAGCCTTTTTTTCGGAGGATTTTGGAGAAGTACCACACTAGTTATTCTATCACTTAGTAGTAGTTTGCACTCTACTATGTCTTGAATTGAAGTGTATTGTAAATATATGTGAATTAGATATTCTTAATGATTTTACACGGTGACTAGCAAAGTTAAGTTAGGTCGGATGTAAATGGAAATTTGGGGAGTCACTGCATTTGAAATGGACCACCGAACTAGCGGCTAACTCTTATTGGTAAACTTTGTTTAAGTATAACAAGGAAGTCATAATAAATTAAGGAGTTTTGAAAATGCTAACTTCATGGAGAACTTTTGAAAATAAATTGTTTTTAGGTATTTTTGTAATTTTATTTTAACAACTTATATTACCTATTGCTTATTAGACTCGGTTGAATATTTAAAAAATTATAGCGTTTTTCAAAAAATAACAATTTTACTTATTAGCAAAAAGCTAGTTTTAATACAAATGAACAATAAAAAATATATAATAAGAGTGTCATATAGGCATATAAATTTAAGAAATTAATTGTAAATTGACTTGCACAGTAGGGCGTGATGCCGTAAGGCCAATAAATAATTTGATTTTCATTTAGATTTTTTGATTTTGAACTAACTTCGATTAATAAAAATACTGTATTGATTACAATAAAATTTATATATAGCACTATTTGAAAATTTGGTACTCTTTTATTGATTTTGAAAAAATATTTTTATTACTTTACAAAAAAATATTGAATATAAATTTATTCATAAAATGACGGAGTTATGAGGCAACAAACAAAAAAACAAATCGGATGAATTTAGAGCATTCCTGCTCTTAGAAGTCAAATCTATCGAACAAGCATGTTAACCGCACACAAATCAGCCAAATAAAAACAATGGTCAAATAAATCTCACAAGACACCGCGTCAACCAGTCGAAGTTCCCCGTTTCCTCGTAATATATGTCTTAATTACATCACATACAACATACAAACATCTCATACATACATACATACAAATCCCATACAAGATAATAGTGAGGTGTTTCTATAAAGTATTGTTCCACCCACGCCGGTGTCAAGGGAATCATGATTCATAGAAGAGTATTCTTTAGAGATGAGACATTCTCGAAAATAAAAGTATATAGAGTTTTTTAATGGTATCGTTTTTGGTTTGGAATAAGGTTTCTTATAATTTAATTATTCAGGGCTTGCATGGTTAGGTACTTAAGTATATTTTAATATATCGTTAGCTTAACTTTACATAAAATGAGTAGTATTAGGTTCTGTTAAACCCTTTGTTAAATAAATACATTTGTATTTGTATATGTAGATTCCTTGGCCTGTGACATAATTTTAAGACATTCCTCATAATTATTTTAAAGACGGAAGCTTGTGTGTGTGTAAGTGTGTAAAATAATAACTTACCGTTTCACGAACAAACTAGACAGATTTTGATGAAATTCGGTAGATTATTAACATCCTAGACCGAGCAACATGTAATATGTTAATATTTCCAAGCACCAAAAAGTTATATGAAACTGTTTTACACATTTTATATTTTATCCGCCGATGCAAAAATCATTTAATCATCCATGTATAAGTAGCCAAGTGGGTACCTATATTTAATTTGGATGAAATCGAAACAAAATGGCCGCCACAACAAATTGACGGAAGACATATATTTTTACAACTCTTTCAAGGGTATCTGTAATAATGAAAGGGCTTGATTAGTAGAGCATATACATAATGACAAATTTAAAATTCATAACGGATACTGACCAATCATGTTGATCAGGGGTTTTCTAAATGTTTCAAATGCACTTGTTCTGACATTACTTGAGATTTCTTTTCGTTTTTTTTTTCAGTTCAGTCAGAATTTGTAGCTATCTCATCCCTAATAGGTACTTTGTTTGGAAGCAAATAGTATAAGAGCTTAATTATGGAAGTTGGTGGCTATAATTAACTTGTACAAGGTGTTTCCGAAAAAAGACAATGCTTTGTAACGAAACTATTTGGTAAAACTAGCCTACACGAAAATGTATCTGTCGCAGATTTTTCATAAAATTAAGTTAGTAAGTTTGGGGTTTTCACGAAATTGAGATTTAAATGTTTCACCGTGATAACATTTAGCACCTAGATTTGATGAAAAACCTTATATTACAAAAAGTCTTTATATAGTAACTGAGTAACTAATATATTATATCTGATATGTTACCAATATTAGTATAGATATCATTATAATATTTGTTTGTTTGATTATTTGTTTGTTTGTTTGACGCGAATAGGCTCCGAAACTACTAGACCGATTGGAAAAGTTCTTTCACTGTTGAGAAGCTACATTTTGTTGCTATATTTTGTTTCTCTTTGCAACTCAGATTATTTTAGAACCCGTGCGAAGCCGGGACGGGATACTAGTATTATATATTTGTATGTTATCGATGTCAAAAATGTATTTTTTTTGCGATGAATATGTGAATATTTTAAATAGATCTTCCCTCACAAGAAGAGCCAAGAGCGGCTTGGCGGATGACACACGTCATAAGAGTTCGTGGTCCTCGAAACTTGTGGATTTCCTCACGATGTTTTTCCTTCACCGTATAGCGAGTGCAAATCCATACATAACTTAAAAAACAAGTCATTGGTGTAGGGCCGGGATCGAACCAGGGACCGTCTGATTGAAAAGCAGACGTGAGCAGAGTGTGGATCGGTGGTAATAATACCACCGATCCACACTCGTTTTTGGAGGGCCGGACTCGATCCGGGTGTCGCGGACTGTGTAATCCAACGTTTTCGGACGAGACACACTCCTTCACACACATATGCATACCAGCTAGCTATTCTAATTAATTCATTTCCTAGTTATTATAACGTAACTCCACGCTAAGTTTTATTAGCCTAGTCTACCATATGTGAATTGTATTTAGTTAACTCACTTTCTTTTTTTGCGCGGTTAAAATTGTACCTTACTAAACTTTATTACTGCGAATTACGTATACTATATTTAGATTATCTAAGTTGAGAGAATAACATTCGACTATTAATATAATCGTATTATCCGACCCACCTTTTAGCGCATTGCTGTAAATTCCACTTTTGCATAGTAAGTATAGGTTAAAGATAGTAGATATGGACCCAAACAATAAATAATTGGTCAAGTGCAAATCAGGCTGGTGCATGAAGATTTTGTACCATTGGAAATTAAAAAGCTATTTGGGAATGGATTCCCATTTTGGAAACGGGAATAAATCTTTTTTGTTGTATATGAGCCTTCCGTAAATATATTTTTTTACTACATTTGCAGTATCTTTTGTTATAACGGCAATACACGTCATTTTGAAAAAATTCCCTCTAGCTGTCGTAATTCTAGAGATACAGCCTGGTTTCAGTCAGACAACTAAGTCTCAGTAATAGGGTCTCATTGGTACCCTTTGGGTACAAAAACCCCAAAACTTAAGCTCCCAAATCAACATACAACTTTTGACTTAACATATAAAAAAGCGAGTGTGGCTCGGTGGTAATAACGTCTGTTCAATCAGACGGCCCCTGGTTCAATCCCGGCCCTATACCAATACCAATGACTTGTTTTTCGAGCTATGTGTGGATTTGCACTCGCTTTACGGTGAAGGAAAACATCGTGAGGAAACCAGCATGTTTGAGGACCACAATATCCGAAGACGTGTGTCAATCCGCACTTGGCCAGCGTGGTGGATTATGGCCTATATCTCCCTCCTAGTGAGAGAAGGCTCCGAGTCCCAGCAGTGGGAACGTATAGTGGGCTGCTTATGCTAAAGAATGATCTAAGCTTTTTAACAGACCTACGCTCTAAAGTACCTCTTTAATAACAATAAGGAGGTAAGGAGGTAATTAAATACCTACCTACAATTTCTAGGTCTTATGCAAATATTCTAATACACAATACAATTTGCCGTGGGTGGGATGTTCGGCAAGCTAAATCTGTGTTTACATCTTCCTGTCTTACAGACAGACAGACAAATCGTTGCTTTGATTGATTGGATACATATAAGTGAATATTAAAGTTATAGATATATTGTAATTAAAAATAGAGTTGCAATATAGGTGGGAAAAGTATGCGCGCTATGTATGAGCATTTCTAAGCTCTTATTATTATTTGTTTAGAGCTTCAAAGTATATAGTTTTGACTCCACATTCATCATACGTACTGCTAAGGAATGGAATGGATTACCTCCTACTGTGTTTCCTGATAAATATAACTTGGATTATTTCAAGGCGAGAGTGAACAGATTTCTTCTATATCATTGTGCTTCATCTTCGGCCACAGCTTTGCTTACCATGAGTTGAGTTGGTGGCCAAGCGTAGATCTATTCTATTTATAAGAAAAAATCCTAAGCTATTTTATCTGTATTGTTTACATGAAAATACGTTGTTAACTAGATTAAATAAAAGCTTTTTAATAAATCCCCTATACAATTTATATCGGTATCAGCTATCTGCAAATTCAAAATTATCATTGTTAATATGTATTAAAATACTCAAGTCCTTTCATTTTATGTCCTTTCCTATCATAGGATAGTAGTGAAAAAATAAGAAGTCTACCTTATTGTGGCTGCAGTCATCTTTGACCGGTTGGTGTTCATAAAAGTAAATTAAACTTAGTTCATCCATTCGGAAGTAAAAACAAATAAATACACACAGACCGACACCCACATTATTCGGTGTTATACCTATAACACCGAATTTGCATCGCAAACAGCAATTACGAGTAAGTTGAGAATAAAATAAGCTTTATTCCACTTTATGGGTTAGTTTTTTAAATTAATCCAACAAAGTAGCTATTTTTTTGTATTTTTGAAACGTTTTTGGCGTCGCAAGTTTTGTTTTAATTATGAACGTACTGATGTCCATTCTCTTATCTTCGATATCTATGGTAATTCCTTCTTAGTTTCGGGAGTCTGTAAATTTTGTAAGTGATATTTAGCGATTGGTTACGGATTTGCTTGCGAATAGGTTAGATTAGGGTAATTGAAGATATTCTAGTGCAATGCAATAAGTAAGATCGTGCCTGAAGCTTTAAATTGTGGGTATCGGTTGTTTTTCTTAGTACTAGCAGTCGTTCAGCCACGTCTGAGGCTTTGAGGCGGCATGAAAACTCGGGTCACCAAAGCTTAGACATTTAACAAAGTATAATGAATCCACAGATTCAAGATGTACGTAATTTAAACTTATACGGAACTTATTACATAAGGTACTCGTACTATGAAGCGTTGATAGCTCAGTTGGGCTTGCAACCGCCTTACGTCCTGTTAATAGTGGGTTCGATACCTGCCAATGCTTGTAAAGCTTGAACTTTCGGTTAAGAAAAATATAGTGAAGAAACCATAGCTTGGTGGTAGAGTATTTTCTATTGCTCTCCTGAGAAGCAACCACCCTCAAGATGACTAATATAAGTAAATAAAATATAATAAAAGCATCCAGCGGTGTGATCCGGCAGCCTCCTTGAAAGGCGAAATTCTAGTCTAGGCATACCACCTTAGGCTAGAGATACGCTGACTCATGTACTTTTAGTTACGTGCCCTGCTGAACAAATGACTTTTTTGACGTGACAACGTCTTTTTTTATAACCAGACACCAGTCGATAACTGCCATTGCCTCGTATACGTATACAGGTTGACTTTTTGATCACTACTAACAAATAGTGATACGGCCACAACATTAAATTACATACATATTATTTGGAACAAGATGCTTGTTCCAAATAATACAAAATAAATGTTTAATATTCATTTTTATTATAACTAGGTAATTTGTCACCTCACCACGTGCACAATCTCTTTCAAATGCCATGCGACTTGGGCGTGACTTGACGGCATTTGGTTTAATTTGCAAACAAATATGATAAAATATAATATTATTCTATATTAAAACTTAATAATTATATTTTAACTATTACAATGAATACAAAACATGGTACAAATCAGCGTAGTTTTTGGCTAATTGTACCACACATTACTAGTTACGTCACGGCCCAAGTCCCATAATCAAGTGCCACGGTTTTGTGGCACGTAAATGTTTTCTTTTTTGTTTCTTGTGTATTGTTTTTGACGTGACAACGTCTTAAATTAGGTTGCGGCTGGGAGTCACTTATGAAAAAGTGTAACGCCCGGTAACGTTACGATGAGTCACCGAACGAGAGAGAGGCCCGCCGAATGCCTTGCGTCTCTCTCCCACTCAACTATGATCGGTCTGCCGCGCGCCCAGCACGCGGCAGACGTTGTCACGTAAAATCTTCGCCCGTAAAACCGACTTTACAGGCAACCATTTTTTTTCTAGATATATTTCTATGATAACGCTTATACTAAGTTCTTAATTTTACACTGATCAATATTATCAATCAATATTACGAGGCAATAATTGAGTAAATCAATTACCTTTACAATGCATTGTTAATTAGATAGCAATGCGTTACATGATAATAATAATAATTATAGGCTAGATGCTTTGATGAGACTTTAATCACATAGGATCTGAGATACAATTCTTCATGGTTGCTATTATGTAGATGTAATGCTTCATTAAGGCGCTGACACGAGCAAAATCTTGTTTATTATATAAATTTTATTATTTCATATTTTTTATTTATTTATTTTACATTATAGGTTTGCGTTTGACTACGGCTTTTCTAGTGTACGCCTGACTAGCAACCATCCTCAAGTTGAAATCTCATTCTGTCGCCTTACAATGTGTTCAGACAGCCTTCTTCAGAGCCAGTTGTTCCAGACTAGGCATGCTATAACTATGCTATGCTTATGCAGTACCAACTGTTTTATTGTCATACATATCATAAACAGATAAAGTAACTGAAAAAATAACTGACTGTCTCAATATCAACCCTAAGAATATAAATACAAACTTTTGCTACTAATAATCAGGCTAATGATTAAGAAATATTCAAAAAATTCTAATAAGCATTTTTTAATATATTGATTGATACCAAAGTCGCAATTGATATTCTTAGTTTTTTTAACGGTCTATAAGTAAGTTAATGTTTAATCACGATAACCAGTGAATTCAAAATTGTGCTCTTGTCATAGCCTGAATAGCCTTAACGGAATGACTAAGCAAGCTTCCTTATTAAATCAATATATTTTTGAAGCCTCCCAAAGGCCTCTTTCGAATGAATAACTAATAACAGACATATGAAGAATTTAACTTCCTATTCGATCGTGGTGGAAAACTGCACAGCCGAATTTATATTTATAAAGATGAATTCGGTAAACACGACGATCAAGACACGTACCATGTTTTAAACAAAAGTTAAGTTTATGCTCCCACTGGTGGGACTCAGGGTCATACATAGATTTTGAAGTTATTCGCGCATCCCACGGGAACCAGTAATGTTTTCGATATACAAAATCAATTTTATGCTAATCCATGGTCTAAATAAAGTAACTATTAAGTAATCTGTGATAGAGGTAACTAGATGCCTAAAATTACATTTGGTTTAAAACCGTTCTGGTCATTTTTAGACCAAATTAAAAGGTGATGCTCATGCCTCATATATAGGTCTAGAATTTATCCAACGTATTTAGAAAAATTCACAGACAAGATAAACAAGAGCATTGATTGATTGAATGAGATAAGTAAATAGTTTTGTCACTTTGTGTAAAAATCTAGTTTAAGGTCGTTTTAAATTTTATGTTAAACTAGCAGCCAGTCCCGGTTTCGCACGGGCTATAAAAAATCCAAGTTATAAAGAGAAACAAAATAAAGCCTATGTTACTCGGAAATAATGTAGCCTCCCAACGGTGAAAGAATTTTTCAAATCAATCCATTAGTTTCAGAGCCTATTCGCGTCAAACAAACAAACAATCAATCTTTTCCACTTTATAATATTGGTATAGATTTTTACTTGTTAGAAAAGACGGGAGTATAAGGAGTATAAATTTAGCTTTTTTTAAACATGGTAATAATAGCAAAATTTAAAATTTTGGTATAGCGCAGTAACTATTTAGTAATCTGTGATAGAGGTAACTAGATGCCTAAAATTACAATTTGGTTTAAAACGAAAGAAGAAAGAAAGAGTTTAGGTAATTTTTAGCCCAAATTATGGAGAAGGTATTTGTCATATCTTAGATCAAGGATTTGGTCAGTGGTGGAGTATTTGAATAAAAAAAAAAAACACAAACAAGAGCATATTGATTGATTGAATTAGATGCAAAAATGTTTTTGTCGCTTTGTACAAAAAATAGTTCAAAATCTTATGTAAAACCCATCAAAAGTTCTTGATAATAAACCGAATCTCATATATCTACCAAAAATGCGGAACGCCAGTACGCCTAATTTATCTAACTACACGCTTTCGTGAACAACTATTTATCTTAATTCTATTTATCTTGTCTTCAAGCGATTTAATTGTTGTTACATAAAGATTATAATAAGAAACTGTCTGAGTGTATCTAAAAACAGACTAATTTACTCGCTCAAATAATGGTACGAATAAAAACTTTTTTGAGTAGTCTTTATATATTACTAGACTAGATGCGCTTCGTGGTGTTTTACCCACGTTAATCCAGGATAAAAGTACTATTTTTTTTATCTATCTCCGTACCAAATTTAAAGAAATCGGTTCTGTGCGAAGAAATAACATAAGTACACGAAAACATTCCCAGTTATAATATAAGAAAAGTAAACAAGTAAAAATGTTTTATTTACCTTAATTTAATGATATACACAAAGATCGTTACATAATCATATTTAAATACAGAGATACTTCTAATAATTAAAAAATAAACTTAATCTTATAATAGCTTACGAGTAAATGAGGACTGCGAAGCTTTGGAACTCTCTACCTGAGACTCCGTTTCCTGAGAGGTATCATCCGGGGGTCTTCAAAAGTAGAGTTAATAGGTATCTTCTAGGTAAGCGTAGACTGCAGCGCAGCTTAACATCAGGCTAGCTGTAGTCAAACGCAAACCTATCAAGGATAAAATAAAATTAAAAATATCTGAATATTAGTAGGAAGTGGGATTTCTTTAAACGTGGGACTCATATTTTACCGTTCTTTATTTACTAAGTACCTTAGATGTCAAATCTGATTGTAATTTTTGCGGCATTGACCCATTAAAATGTGCAAATATCAGAGAACAAAAATTATTTTGTCATATAGATCAGACGTCCGAATTATTTAAGCTCCGTTTAAAATTCGAACGTACCTTGAACTTTACGCGAATTTAAAAAAAATACTCATTGACTTTCAATCTTATTGTATTGTAATAAGATTATAAGGACATCTTCATTTATCTTATTATATCGTTAATAAATATAATTATATTAAGAGATTTCAATTCTACTAAATACGTTTACCGTATGCATACTATGTTTAATATTACTTAAATACTTTTAAAACTTTCAGGCGATATTTAACGAAATAAGAATTTCTAAAAATAACCTTCGAAAAAACTACCTTAAGATTCACTCACGAAATTTGTATATCCTAAAAATAGATTTTAATGTTGCTTCAAAATTTAATATTATGACATTTATTAATTTACGGAATTACTTTATTTCGTGTAATTAATTACATTTACCATCTAAAACGGTAGCAATTAAAATACCAATAAATCCAAAGATGTCATGTAAGTAACCTAATAAATCAATTAATGATTGAATATCATATGTAAATTTGCGTTAAATTAGTAATCTGCCTTTACTATGAAGATTCATAATTTTGAGATAGTCTGTGTAATGAATGGCAGAAAAATAGCTGTAGCACCTTAATGATGGTTTCAAGATATCCTAGAATTTAGCTTATAATATACCTACATAGTTTTCTAATTAAAAAGCGGTGTCTTGCGTTAATCGCGGATAAAAGTAACCAATGTTTTAATATTAAGTCTAAACATCGTCCATTTCAAGTTTCATCGAAATCGGATCAGCTGTTTGAGCACGTAGAAGCTACAAACATACACACTCACCCAACTAACACACGAAAACTTACGCACTTATAATATTAAGTAGTTTACTAAGTTAAAATCTAAAGGGAGAATAGATAGAATCTGAAAGGATCAGAAATATTATTTTATAAACATGATTATAGCCATAGGCGTAACATCCCAGGTGTTACAAGTATCCAGTGATTGTAACTACTCAATATCAAGCGGGAAGTTAGCTGTCACAGATACGAGTATGTAAAAAAAAATATGTTAAGTAAGACAACACAAACAGCACTGGAAGTGCGTACAGGCTATGTAAAAAGCTTAATAGCTTATAGGTATTTAAAATGAATTGCAATATGAACAGACAGCTATTTTTATACTATTTACTGGGCAGACTGGACTTGCGTACAGGCCATGTCAAAAGCACTTTATGTATTTGAAATGAATTGCAATAAGAACAGACAGCTATTTTTATACTATTTACTGGGCAGACTTAGCCAGTAGTATAGTTAGAAGTAGCAATAAACGTCAGTAGAAGCGACCACACAACCACACAAGGCTGTGGCATTTGGCAGATGGGTTCACATGTACGCAACGCTTCGATACCTGATCTAGTTATCATTATTTGAGTTACGAGCGTGGTCACGAGCGGGGCGATAAGCGATTCTAAATTAGAGCGATAAGCAGAGCGACTATATACTCGTAGCAATGAAGAAAAGTGGTTAGCTCATTTCTTTTTGACCAAGATTATTCTTGAAACAATAATATTTATCTATGCGGTTTATAATCTATGCATAATGTCTGAATTTTACCTAACTAAACAACATTAATAAGTGCTTAATTTAAGTATTTGTAAAACACTAGCATCCTAGCTCGTCCCGGCTTCGAACGGGCTATGAAATAATCTAAGTTGCAAAGAGAAACAAAATATAGTTAGTTACTCAGGGATAATGTAGCTTCACAACGGTGAAAGAATTTTTAAATCAGTCTAGTAGTTTCGGAGCGTATTGGCGTCAAACAAACAAAAAATGTAACTGTTCCTCTTTATAATATTTTTAGATTAAAGATGAAATTTAAAATAAGTATAAAGTAAAAACAAACTAAAACATACTTATTGACGTGCAAAATATATTATGTAATGAAACCTCTGGTGTCATGCTTATGTGTTAAGCGACTTGTACAAAATTATTATAACAAACACATGTTATGTTTTTACTTTAGAGTTAAACAGTGAATCTTTAAGGACCAAGAGATTCCCCGGTGAGAAGCAACTGTAAAATCGCTCAGTTTATCACCTGATTACAATCTAATTTAAAACCAAGCCTCTGGCTCCGTAATTTAAGAACATTTGAATACAAGACTAATTAAAATTTACTCTTCATGCATCAATTCGTAAATAAAATGGTCCAGAAACATAAAGGTCGTCTGGTGTTTGCATCAGATGACATGATAATAGTTTTTGTATAACCAGGATGTGAAAAAAATAGCTTTTAGTAAATGAAGGTCGGAGTTAAGAGGGCTCTTGAATAAAGCAAGAGATTCTGTAGAAAGAGATAATGTTAGAAAAATAATGACTTGACGACCTCGTTGGTGTATTGGTTATGATGCCGGACTGCCAACCAAACGGTCGCGGGTTCGATTCCAAGCCAGACCAACATCTCTTTATAAATAAAAAAATAAATGATTTATTTGCTACAGAAACTTAAATCTAGGTTACATCAGTATCAGTAATTAAAATATTTTATGTAAGTATAGAATTTTGCTTTTATGATAGACTAAATTTGTTGGCTGTTGATCTAGGTGTTCAATAAGTATCGATAAAATTAGTATTTATGTATGTATATGTAGTATATCAGTTGTGTTAGCAACCATACTACAATATAGAAAGTATTTTAGTACGGGGATAAAAATAGTTTTGCAACCAACGAAACTCTAAATATTTTTGCATTTACTTGCAGAAAATCTAGTTATCATTTTGTAATAATATTGAATTATTTATGCATCGAACGTGACATTTGATAAATCCCTCCATTAATCATCAGGCAAGACTAGATGCATTTACTGTGCATCCTGCTGCATCCTTCAGAGAAGCCGATTTAATATTAACTTTATTCAGTGTAGTGCCTGTGCTCGGCTAAATAAGGTGATCGGACGCGATCATCGAAACTAAGCAACGGTTGATGTTCGGTTCAATGTTATAGTTAAGTGTTAGTTATGTAATTAGTTTGTTGTGGCCATACTAGATGGCGCCACCGGTAAAATTAGATCGCGGTGACGGTTGTCCCACCGCACATATAAGCATTTTTAATACCGTTTGCAATACAGGCTTGTAAGAATCAATTTCGAATAGTTTCATTTCTCCCCTCGGCTCCTACATAATTTTGTTAAAATTTTAACATGGTCCTAATCGAGCCAAATTTACAGTGACCTACGGTCTAGTAAATACCAACCCAAGTGTACTGTGTACACTGTCCGGATTTTAGCTTCAGCACTAGAAACCAGTGGCAGACTGCTATTGAACGTTGTGCACATCGCGTTATACCCTAAGAAAGGGTTAGCGCGATTGGTTGTGGAAGGCGTGACGTGGTCACCCCGCAACTGAGGAAAGTCTGAAGATACCGGAAGGAGGAGCCAAGGAGCAAACAAACAAACGACTACTTGTGTCATCAGCAGCAGTGATGTCATAAGCCACTTCGGATTCATCAATTCAATCAGTGAAGACAAAGGACTTTGTCTCATCAAAAAAAGTGATATCAGTGGTTTGTAAAGCGATCAACCGTGAGTACAAATTTTATCAAAATTATTAATCAACTTTGGACTTGTGTTGTTCTTGTGTGCATGTTTGCAAAAAGTGTTCAGACGAGGAATTCACGCCCGTTTTCACCCACAAGTGAATTAAATCTTAAATATTCTAACATTTTGCAGTGACTTTTAAATTAAGAACTATTTGAACTTTAAAATATTCTGTTGTGTGTTTAACTGTTTTATTCTGTAAAAATATAAATTTAAGTAAAAATTAGAACCTTCTTGCTGTTTGTTATTAAATTACAAAATGGCTTCTATTATCAAAAGTATTATGTGTTCAAAAAGTAACTTAGAGAAATCTTATGAGAATTACAAGAAATCTCCTAAAGACCGTCTTGCCAAGGAATCTTACTTAAGGACTAGATTAGAGGCTTTAGAAGACCAATGGAAGTTAATAACAAACAGTCACACGAAGTTGAATAATGAGCTTACCGAGGTTATTCAGAAACACGAATATTTTACGAACAATGTATACGCGGATATCGAAGAAATTTATGTCAATTATAAATCAGACATCAAAGAAGCGCTTTCTATATGTGAAGCAGTAAGCTCTTCAAGCAGTAACATGCAGTTAGCATATTCATATAAAAACGAAAGTCATGTTCATTTACCCAAAATAAACATACCCACATTTTCTGGCACTTATTCGGATTGGCCTAGTTTTCGAGACCTGTTTTTGTCGTTAATCCACAACAATGGCAGCATTGATGACGTGCAAAAAATGCATTATTTGAAGGGGCATTTGTCAGGAGATGCCGAAATGCTCCTTAGAGATGTAACTATCACTGCGGCAAACTATTCTGAGTCATGGGCTATCTTGAACCGCAGATACAATAATAAAAAATATTTAGCCAATAACCTTCTAAAGCGGTTCATGAACCAACCCGATATTAGTGCAGAATCATGTGCAGCAATTAAGGAAATGTTAGACACTACAAATAACATGCTAAATGGTTTGAAAAATTTAGGAATCAATATTGATTCATGGGATGTAATCATAATCTATATCATAACCACTAAAATCGATTCTGAGACGCGCAAACTTTGGGAGTCAAAAATAAGTTTATGTGATGATCTGCCTACCTTACAACAAATGCGAGAGTTTTTAGAATCCCGTTTTCGCTCCCTCGAATTTATTGATACAAAAACAAAAATCAAAACAAATTTTTCAAACCACAAGGCAAAGGTGATGCACGCTATTGAAACTGGTTCCAACTCTGGAACAGATATGACATGTCCATTGTGTGAAACTAGCGATCATAAATTATGGCAATGTAAAGCCTTCAGCAAACTCGATTGTAACACTCGCCGTGATTTTGTCCGAACAAACGGATTGTGTTTCAACTGCTTAGGTCGAAACCACTCTGCCAATGCTTGCCGGTCGGTGACCAAATGTCGCATTTGTAAGCACAATCACCACTCACTGCTTCATCAAACGTCAACCCCAGATACACGATCGCCTGAATCTCTGCAAGCAAAGGTGACGTCTGACTCACCATCATCATCGTCGTCCTCCGAAAGTGCTGCACTGGAATCTAACGTCACGGTATGTTTTTCAAAGGAAGTCTCATCTAACCAAATACTTTTGGCAACAGCGCTTGTTAAAACAGAATCTAAAAACGGAGGCACACAGATGTTGCGTGCACTGCTAGATCAGGGCTCAGAGGCCTCTTTTATAACCGAAGCAGCAGTTCAGCTTCTCGGTCTCAAGAAAAAGTCGCAAAGATGCCTCATCACTGGACTGGGAGGTGGCAAAGGCTACATTACTTCAAAACACATTGTACAGATAACCATATTATCAAGTCACGATCCCACATTCGAAATGAACGTAGAAGCTCATGTTTTACGATCTGTCACGAAGCTCCTCCCATCGAAAAAGATAGAGAACATAGAATGGTCGGAGATAAATAAGATCAAACTAGCTGATCCTCAGTTTAAGTCACCAAACAAAATTGACATCTTACTTGGTGCTAACACATACGGAATGATATTGCAAGAAGGCCTAATGAAAGCTCCCAATAGAAATATGATCGCACAACAAACAGTCTTCGGGTGGGTTATATCAGGTTATACACAGCATCACAATTATTCAGGATCAGTTCAGTGCCACCACAAAAAAATTGAAGTCATTAATTTACACACGCACATCAAGGACGAAGAACAACTTAGAAGGTTCTGGGAAATAGAATCTGACAAATTCGAAGAGAAAATTCTCAGCCAAGAAGAAAAACTCTGCGAGGAGTTTTATGAAAAAACAACGAAACGAGATCCTTTAGGGCGTTACGTTGTACAACTTCCTTTTAAAGACGACGATCCACTATGCAAATATGGAAACACAAGGGAAATTGCCCGCAAGAGATTTCACCTTCTTGAACATCGATTCAATAAGGACCCTGAACTCAAAACAAGGTACACCGAAGTGATACACGAATACCTAGACCTTGGTCACATGGAGCGTATAACGAGCACAGATGACAATAATTTCGAGTGTGTCTATCTGCCCCATCATGCCGTCATACGCGAATCTAAAACCACGAGCAAGATCCGTGTTGTATTTGATGCATCCTGCAAGGGAACCAACGGCATTTCTCTTAACGACACATTAATGGTAGGACCTACATTGCAACAAGACTTGCGCCACATCATCATGAGGTGGCGTACTCATCCCATATGTTTGAGTGCAGACATAGTAAAAATGTACCGCCAGGTGTTAGTATCTCCGAAGGACGCGAACTTCCAGCGGCTGCTATGGAGAATCAATGCGGAATCTGAAATTGAAGAGTTTAAATTAGTAAGAGTAACCTTCGGAACGGCATCAGCTCCTTACCTAGCCGTGAAAACACTGCAGCAACTAGCACTCGATGAAGCTGAAGAAGCTGGACCTGGCACATCTGAAAAAATTACAACAGACTTTTATGTTGATGACTTACTAACAGGCTGTCAAACTGTAGATGAAGGCATACAAATATTCAAGGATATGACAAGAATACTAAAAAAGGGAGGTTTTGAGCTGCAGAAATGGATGACCAATAACATTGATTTAGCGGAAGCAATAAGGGACAAAAAGGTTCTTGAAGACAAAAGAGAAAAAGAGGTAGAAATCAAAATGGATGAAGTAGTCAAGATATTGGGGGTCTCTTGGGACAAGAGATCAGATTCTTTCCGCTACTCAGCTCATCTATCTCCTTTGCAGAACCCTATAACAAAAAGAAAAGTAATTTCAGACATCTCACGTTTATTTGATCCACTGGGATGGGCTGCTCCCTGCGTAGTTGTTGCGAAGGTGATGATTCAAAAGTTGTGGCTATCGGGAATCGACTGGGATGATGAACTACCAGGAACTTTATTAGAAGAATGGCTGTCCTATCGTTCAGAACTGATTAACATCTGCAAGTTTTCTTTACCTAGATGGATAAGAACAAAGAATGATGATACTTGCCGAGAACTGCATGGATTTTGTGACGCTTCAGCCGCTGCCTATGCTGCTGTGGTTTATCTGAGAACAATAAACTTTGTTGGCAGTGTACACGTTGACCTCATTACTGCAAAAACCAAAGTCGCCCCAACAATGCAAGTTTCAATACCACGTCTCGAATTAATGGGTGCAGTGTTACTTGCTAAATTAATATCAGAAGTAGCCACTGTATTAAACATAGATCGGACACACGTTCACGGATGGACTGACTCGACTGTAGTCCTGGCCTGGCTCAGCAGCCATCCAAGTCGATGGAAAACTTTCATCGCCAACAGGACTTCTGAAATCTTGACAAGGCTGGACAACTCGCAATGGTCCCACGTCGAATCTCAAGACAATCCAGCAGACATTGCTTCCAGAGGCTGCACACCTACAGAACTAATACAGCACGACATGTGGCTACAGGGCCCATCCTGGATGAAAAACTCTACTCTGGAATACAACAGACCAACTTCAGTATCAACAGAGTTAGAAGTACGTCAAGTCAAAACTCACGTAGTAATAGATATTACAGTTGATCCAATATGGTCTAGATTTTCATCCTTACGCAAACTGGTCCGTGTTGTGGCATACTGTAGGAGGTTTCTGAAAATTAAGTCCATGAAAGCAAATCAGTATAAGTTCAAATCTTACCTGGAGAGTTCAGAGCTCAGTGATGCTTTGAATACTTGTATCAGGCAATGTCAGGCCACAGAACTGGATCAATCCAAAAATAGTTTGAAATCGCTAAACCCATATAACGACGACAATGGCATTCTTAGAGCTCAAGGCAGAATTCAACATTCCGGCCTAAGCGAAGAAGTAAAGCACCCCATCATACTTCCGCACAAAAGTCATTTCACCGATCTTGTTATCGACGATGCCCACAAGAATACGATTCATGGAGGTCCTTTACTGATGCTTAATTACCTAAGAAGCAAGTACTGGATCATATCAGCCAAGGGTCTAATCAGAAGACATGTCCACAAGTGTGTTAGTTGCGTGCGTAATGCTGCTACTACAAAAAGTCAATTAATGGGCCAGTTGCCAGCAGTTCGAGTAACACCAGCGAGGCCATTTCTCCACAGCGGCGTTGATTTTGCTGGACCCATTAATATACGTGTATCGAAAGGGCGAGGCAACAAAAGTTACAAGGGGTACATAAGCCTTTTTATTTGCATGGTCACGAAGGCCATACACTTAGAAGTCATAAGTGACCTCTCTTCTCAAGGTTTCATAGCGGGTTTCAAACGGTTTACAGCAAGAAGAGGACACGTTAGCGAGATCTGGAGCGACAATGGTACGAATTTTGTGGGAGCGGCCAAGGAATTTCGTTCGTTGGTCGCTGCAGAAGAATCCTCTGTAGCGACAGAGATTCGGGAATGGTTGAGTACCAAGACTGTCACGTGGCATTTCATACCACCTCACGCTCCCAACTTCGGTGGCTTGTGGGAAGCTGGTGTGAAGTCCACAAAGTTCCACCTTAAACGTGTCATAGGTAACTCTACCCTTACTTTTGAAGAAATGACCACGGTACTAACTCAAATTGAAGCATGCCTTAATTCCAGGCCTCTATCGATATTACCAAGCGATCACACCGATCCACCGCCTCTCACACCAGGCCATTTTCTAGTAGGGGAGCCTTTAATTGTGGTCCCCGAGCGAAATTATGAACACAACAATATAGGAACTCTATCTCGATGGCAATTGACTCAACGGATGCTGCAAGATTTCTGGCGCAGGTGGTCAGACGAATATCTCGCTTATTGCTTGCAAAGATACAAGTGGTCAAAGCATAACCCAGAACCAAAAATTGGAGATGTGGTTCTTATAAAAGAAGACAACCTTCCTCCAGCACGATGGCTTCTAGGCAGGGTGATTACCAAGCATCCTGGTATGGACCAAATCACCAGAGTGGTAACTTTGAAATGTAACAATTCCCTCATCAAGAGACCAACCTCTAAACTATGTATTTTGCCAGTAACCGATTAAGCAGTCAACGATGAATGATCCAGTAAATAAACAATATATTTAATGATACAGAACCATCCATCTATCTTGTATTATGTAAAACATACCATGCGCCATCTAAACAAATGTTCTTTATTTTTCTCTCCATATCGCTTCAAATAGTAATTACTAAGAACGAGCAATATCGTTCTTGGTGGGCGGTATGTTCGGTTCAATGTTATAGTTAAGTGTTAGTTATGTAATTAGTTTGTTGTGGCCATACTAGATGGCGCCACCGGTAAAATTAGATCGCGGTGACGGTTGTCCCACCGCACATATAAGCATTTTTAATACCGTTTGCAATACAGGCTTGTAAGAATCAATTTCGAATAGTTTCATTTCTCCCCTCGGCTCCTACATAATTTTGTTAAAATTTTAACAGTTGATACGGACGGTGTTTGAATGCGTGACCGTGCACAAAACTGTAGTTTTAAAAGTGTCATTTTCATCACGGTGCTAACGTGGGTCGAATGACACGTTCCATTGTAGGTCCCCGCTGTTAGTCTCAGTACAAACATTAGTTAAGCCAAGTCAGAGGCCTTTAGGAGGCTTGAAAACTCTTGACACCAGAGCTTGGCAACTTTGCTCATACGAAGAAGAAGATGATTCAGTATTCCTATACAAAAATATTCTTAGCTTCTTCATTAAGCAAAACTAGGTTTTCTAGCCATTGCTAGAGAGATACTGCTAAAGCCGCATTGTACGAGATTTGAGATTGGCTACGTCTACTGATACAAACTATCCGATAGTTCAGATTCACGCATAGTTCATTTCAAAAGAAACATGCCATTGGTGCGTGGTATTAACACTCAATGGCATATATGAAAAAATCGGAAAACATCTGCCGCATGCTGGACGACCGCTGGGCAAAAGGTCACCACAGCATGGGTGCCAAACACTACTAGACCTCGAGGAAGACCCAGGAAACGGTGACGTGACGATCTATGTCAATTCGATAAGGACTGGGCCGCCAAAGCCAGAGATCGGGCTGCTTAGAAGGAGGGAAGGGAGGCTTTTGCACAAAAGTCGCACATCAGGTTTATTAAAAAAAAATATGTGTGTGCATTTTGCACTTTTATATTGAAATGGTTATCCTAAACACATCACATTAAAAAAAAATATTTTATTTTGTGGACAGAACAAATTCTAAAGACCACAGATATGACGCTTATCTCGGCTGTCGCTTAAGTTTGGTCATCCAGCGAGATAATGCCGCAGTAAATTGAATTGAGTTATACACTGTAAGTTTAATATAACATTGTAATTGAATTAAACTATTAATGCTGCGGGCCAAAGTCAGTCAAATCATAATTATCAGCATTACACTTGAAAACGACATTATAGTAATAAGACATAGCAATATTATGTTATAAAACGAAATTAGCATTGTAAGATTTAATTGCATTTAAAAGATCAAGTGCAAATTAATCAATTTAATAACTAATAATAATTACAATATTTCAAACAAGCAGCAGCTCCATCCTGTATATTATTTAGCAATATTTTGATAGTCATTGTTTTTTTACTGATTAGTTTTTTCCATTGTCATAAAAATGTGCCAGCCAGTATAAAGTCCACTAGTTTTTTTTTAATCTACAAGGGCTTTAAATCGTCGTTTAATCTACTGTTTTACAAAACGAAAATTATTATTATTATTTTACAAATATCTAAGAAATCTCAGTTAATAGGCAAAATAGGTATGACATAGAAAAATTATGGTTCATGCGTAATCTTAACAACAATTAATATTTATTTTACTTTTTTGTTCTATTTATTTACATGGTAGGCAAAAACTAAATTCACCTTACAAATTAAATAAAAATGTTGTTTCGCCTTATAAATTATTTCTTGCAATAAAAAAAAATCTTATCACCTAGAGTTACCTACTGAATACACATATTATGACTGAATACATATATTATAAATAATTTGGTAAAAATCGGTCAAGCCGTTTCGGAGGAGTACGGTAACTAACATTGTGATATGGAAATTTTATATATCAGAAGAAGAAGATTATGCAAAAATTAAAAGATATTACAAAAGATTAGATTATGCAAAAGTAGCTATATTTATATCTTATTCATATGCCAGGCATAGTGCCCATTTTAATTATTTTATATGTTTAATACTATTATTATTAAACATGTTTGAAAAAAATTTTTAAAAATACTAAACATTTAATATTTTTTATAAAGATAAAATCTACTTTGTGACTGAAAAATAAGCATAATTAATTAGCTGGAAAACATTTTAGAAGGTATTTTTTTTACTAAGGTATTTATACCATCTAATCTTTTGATGAAACATTTCTCAGCAATCATAACGCAATCTTGATTCAAGTGATTCAGTGATTATTTACTAATACTATTACTAAACTAAGACCAAACTAAGTGACCTACATGGAATGTCTGTGTGATGCATTGCAGGGATTAAGAACAGTTTCTAATATTTCTTTAAGCTATTTGTTTCAAATCGTATCAAATTATTTATTACTTGCAAAATTGGTACAAATGCTCTGTATTCTTACCGTCATGCATACAAGATTACAATTGTCAGTTCTAAAATAAAAATATGATTGTCTAATTCAAATCTCTAGTCCAATCATCATGTTTATTAATTTTTCGACGACCTCGTTGGCGCAACGGTTACCACGCCGGTCTGCTAACCAGAAGGTTCCGGGTTCGATTCCCGGCCCGGTCAACATCTTTGTGCTTAACTAAATTTGTTGGCTGTGGGTCTGGGTGTTAAATATATATTTATATATAATATGTATGTATGTATATGTAGTATATCAGTTGTGTTAGCAACCATAATACGAGCTAGAAATGGTTCAGTATGGGGCTAACCAGCCGTGTGTGAATGTGTCCTAATATTTATTTATTTATTATTTCCTTTGAATATTTTATCATTACTATGAGTATTATAATGAATAATATTCGGTTGTTAAGTCACAGAACTTATGTAAAAATGTTAAAATAACCTAACAATTTGACTATAAAAACATAAAGTCTTTGAGACGTATGAATCACGTATTGATTACCTTACTAGTGATGTTTATTACAATATTTTTATTAATATAAAATATTTATTTCCAAATATGTTTATAAAAGTTCATAATGTAGTTTAGAATAAATTAGAATTAGTGTCACCAGTGCTGTTGAAATGATTTAATCATTCTGATGGCTAGCTAGGTACTTTATTATTATTGCACAAATATTTAAACTTTGAAAGCAATGTTGAATAATTTCTGCGATTATACTATTTTTAACTGTTAACGGGATAGTATCTATTATTAATGTCCGTGATTATTTTTTTGTAGAATGACAAAAACATTTTACACTAAATTCGAAATTAATGTATTTGTACTCATTTTTGCACTGTAATATGGCAACATTAAATAATATAAAGAAATAGTAGGATTATGAACATTGCAGTTTGTTTTGAAACTACGACTTAAGATTCACAAAACCCGTCTCTGGTTAAAATGTTTGCAGCCTCTGCGTGTGAAAGGTCGTTATTTCTGCGAACGCGCAAGGTGCTAGCTCGCCCACTCACAGAAACGCCCCTCTACATATACATTTAATGTAACTTCTTGACAGCTGGGAATCTTATATCTGAGCAACTCTTGTAGGTATATCTTATATGAGCAACTCTTGTAGGTATATATAATTGCAATCTCGGAATCGGCCCCAACGATTGTCATGAAATTTAGTATATAGGGGGTTTCGGGGGCGATAAATCGATCTAGCTAGGAATCATTTTTAAAAAATGTCATATTAAAAAAAAAAAACATAGTAAATCTCATCAAAATCGGTTGAGTCGTTAGAGTGTGTAAGAGTAACAAACATACACACACACACACACACGCACACACTTTCGAATTTTATATTAGTTGAATTAATGTATGTTTTGTATTTCATAGTATTTAAAAATACTTTTTCACAATAACTAAAAAACATACCGTGACATACTTTTATTATCATGATATACGAGTACATACTTTGATTTAAATAAATCCAGTTATATTAAGAAAATTATTTAATTTCATGGATTAAATAATTAAAAGTTGTTTTATTAATACAAATAAATATTTTTCGAAGTAACTGTGATAGAAAACTATTGTTAGCACAAGTATTTTATTTTTATTTGTTATCTTTTTCAGCACAACTCCATCTAGCGGTTATATCTGGAATCAACTCGCCATTCCAACCAAATTCATTGTAAATCTTGCGCCTATAATATGATCAAGGCTTTAGAACAAGCCTCACCTATCGCGTCTCATGATAAGTGAATGTATTATAAGCTTTGCATTCTGTATTAAGTGAAGCCTTATTGAAGGCGTCTTACAAAATCGTTTCAAATAATATGGCTAGATGTCGCTTTTTTAATTTTATGTTCAACCTTTAGTTCGGCTCACTAAGGTGATCTGGTACCATCAGCAAAGTTAAAAAACGGTCGAATTTGACATTATTTTGTTAAAGGCTCATAGATATCACTGTATTTAAATGTATGTTGTTAACATTTGGGCGCCACCGAGGATCAGTTGACACGTTAATTTGTGATTAATTTTGATACAAGCAATCATCAAAGCTTCTACCAACCAAATCAAAAGTCTATGGGCGGCTTAAAAAGTGTCAACACCAGAGCTTGATCACTTAGCTTCTTCGATCAAAATGTACATATCTATTTCATCGAAGCGTAGCTCATTAGAAAATTTATAGAATGAATTAATAATAACTTAATTTATTTGAGTTAAAAAAAATAATGGAATTTTATCATGAATAAATTCACAATTTATGGAATGGAAATACAAGAAATTACCTATTTACCTTTACCTTTTAATTTTCTCTCTGTTTTGTATTTCCTTTTGTGTTGCAATAAAGAGAATATCTTTCTATCTATTTAGGGTGACCAACTATGGTTACCAAATGTTTTCGTCTTGCTATGTTATTAAGGTATTTTTAAAAGGATTTCATATAATAACCCAAAGCTTTCTTAACTTTGTATGAGCAAGTGACCTTGGTAAAGAGACTGCTCAAATTCAGTCGTACGGATTCCTAGATATCCATTGTTCATATTATCTAGCCATTTTCGAAGCATTTAAAACGGATACGCGACGACATTCGAAGCTATTTAGGGCACTCAGTGACATTGAGAGGCGACAGGGGCGGATTCAGGGGAGAGCCCTAATTCCCTGCTTTTCTCCCACTTTGCAAAAACATATTATTATTTAAGTTTAAATTATTACGTTTGTACAACACTGTCTCCTTATATTGCTATTTGTGTTCACTATGCAGCCTTTGCTGTATTCGGTTAATATAAACTAATATACGATCACTAAACACCAAACAGCGTACGCGGACAGTAATAAGAATTGCCAGCTTAAAGAACTTTTCTTCTGCAATTCTGTCATTTCGTCTTTTCTTACTAGACGGGATTGATACAGTTTGTTTTTGCTTCCACTTTTTCCTAGGTTTAACTTTACTGCTGCTACCTCTCTGCAAGTTTAAATAACTATAAGAAAAAAAAACCTAAAACAATTCTTAACACTTGACAATGACTTGTTTCTCAAGTTACGTGTGGATTTGCACTCGCTTTATAATGAAGGGAAATATCGTGAAAAAACCGACATGTTTGGGGACCACAATATTATATTATGTCATCCGTCAGCCCGCTAGGCCTGCGAGGTGGATAAGCCCTATATCTCTCTCCTATTGAAAAAAGGTCCCGAGACCCATCAGTATGAATGTATAGTGGGCTGCTGACAAACAGACCATCTGACGCAACAGTGGTGGAACAGGTATACCAGCGACCCAAGGCTGTGCTCCGTTATTTCAAGGAGCTCGGTTGGCTTGGGTAGGCTGGTAAGGGGGGAATGCACAATACGCCCCTAGCGGGATGTCAGTGCAGGTCTCATCACCCCCACTTCAAATTAGAATTAGAATTAGTGGGCTGCATATGCTAAGTCCTAAATCCGTCCCCGTGCGAGTCGAAATGCGTGAACTTTGAGATTCGTGAGAGATCGACACGGCGAACGGCGCGCGCGCATCATGCGGCCTGGTATTTACTTACTCTGTGGTAGATTCACATCTTCTTGAAAAGACTGGGTCTTACTTGGCAAACTAGTTAATTAATTTTAATGATTTTTTATGTTTAAGGGTTGCCTGTTGGTATGCCACAGTAAAATTTTTTTTTTTCTTGATGGAACATTATCTTTTGTTATAGAACTAATTAAAAGAGTAATAATTAAGTACAAAATGACGGATAGAGAGAGATAAAAACCTAATATTCTTAGAGATCATTATTGCTATAGTAAAACTCGTACTTATAACGGTTGTTTACGCATCCGTATGGTACTCACTCGATGTAGCCAATCGTACGTCGAAGTTACAGTCTATGTTATTCTGAAAAGAAAAAACTTTTAATTGCCAACGTTGTAGATTATGGCCTATAACTCTCACCTAGTGAGAGAAGGCAGTCCCAGCAGTGGGAACGTATAGTGGTCTGCTTATTTAGCTTATGCTAGCGTGAAAGAGGAACAAACATACAGAGTTCTATTTAAACTTTCACGTTTATAGTATTAGGACAGTAAGTACTTAAGATATCTCAGTGAAAAGTACCAGGACACTCAGAAAATTATGCGAAAAAAACTGACTGGAAAAAGTGTTTCGAAAATTGGTTCAGACACATGAAACTTTGAATAGATGCTAGTGGAGAGTACTTTGAAAATATTTAATAAAAATATATTTGCCCATAGAACATTTTTTTTTTGTTTCGCAAAACTTTCTGAGTGTCCAGTATTTGGCGACGCGTCGGCATGCGCGTAACTGCTATTCTCGAAGTGCAACAACCATTTTGAAAATAGCCAGCACTTACCATCAGACTAATGACTGCTTCACCTTATCACTGCTCATTAGAAAAAAATAGCTTAGCTGCAATCATTTGTATACTGTTTTACTTTTTATTTATTTCCTTTAATTTTTTTTTATCTTTGTAAGGTTAGCGTTTGACAGCTAGCCCGATGTTAAGCTGCACTGCAGTCTACGGTGTGGCACGCTTACCTAGAAGATACCTATTAACTCTACTTTTGAAAGTCCCCGGATGATACCTCTCAGGAAACAGAGACTCAGGTAGTGAGTTCCAAAGCTTCGCAGTCCTAACAATAAAGGTCGACGCGTTTTGTACGAAAGCTTGGAACTTCAACTCTGTATCTCTTATTTCTTTTAGTAATCCTAACATCACTCTACTTAACATCGATTGCATCCACTCAAGATTTCCACACCTGTCAGTTTATTTCAAACATTACAAAGACATCCGTTGCATTTGCAATACTTCACGCTAAAAAAACATACCTACTTACATCTCTTAGGTCAGTTCGATCAGAGATCATCTTTGAGTATCGTTTAGTTTATTTACTTTCATTTTTTGCAACACCTTGTTTGAAATATAATAGTAGTACTAGCTGACCCGACAAACGTTGTTTTGCCTCACTTAGGGGTATGAAAAATAAATAGTGTAGCTTATAAGACACGTTCGTAGATTTACCATAGCAGCGCCATCTATTGATTACTTACTCAACCCAGTCGAAAGGTATCGACATCTGTTAGAATCATTTGGAGTTAACAGATAATTGTGACTGTCAAATAATAACAGACAATTATTAGAAATAAATTAAAATTGCGACTATAATTTGAGATTTAAACTATCCTATCTCTCAAGTTGGATCGAACTGCACATGGTGTGCGAATTTTATTATAATCGGTTAAGTGGTTTAGGGGTCCATTGAGGACAAACATTGTGACACGAGATTTATATATATTAAGATTTATTTTACTTGCCCCGGAGCGCGCAGCACAAGGCTAACGTTTCTACCGCAATTTCTAGGTGTAAGATCGATTCATAGAGATATGAAATAAAAGGAGATGTTATAAGCTACAGTTTTGCTAAAGAAGATTGTACCGAAATTGGGTATACAAACTTTTCTTTTCATACAAACGCTATAAATTTTCCGTTAAATCTTAATACAAACGTGACATGCATAGAGTATGTATATGTATGTCATTGACTTTGAGTTGCTTTTATTTTTTGACGTATCTTGTATTGTCAATACCAATATATAGAGGAAAAGTTTGATTTTTTTTGTTTGTTTGACGTAAATAGGCTCCGAAATTACTGGACCGATTGGAAAAATTATTTCGCTTTTGGGAAGCTACATTATCCCTAAATAACATAAAATATGCTATATTTTGTTTTTCTTTGCAACTTAGATAATTTTATAGCCCGTGCAAAGCCGGGACGATCTGCTGGTATAAAATAATAGTAACAATTTTCATAGAAATAAATTAAAAAAGTGAAATTAAATCTTATCTAAAATTAATTAAATTAAAAGTATATCTAATCCAAAAATCCAGTGCCAGTGGGAAGAGTACCTAAAATGCCAGCCGAGTTGCCTCTTTGTATAGCAACGCTAATTTGCTGTGCAAATGGGAATCAGGTTTGTGGCTGCAGGTCCTCCATCGCCCAACACTGGCACCCTTTTGGACAATTCAACTTTTAAAATAATTATGTGACATATTACTGTATGGAAAAAAATACCTACAGCGTACCTAATATATGGGTTTATCTTAAACATTGCGTGTTGAATAAGTTGACAATATATATATTATTAAAATTAGATCAAATTTTTTTTTTATGTCTCCATTGCACAATATTAGCATTTAACGTGTAACGTTCTTATCCCAATGCGTGCAACCTCAAAGAAGGTAGGTGTCTAACACTTAATTATGACCTTGATACTTAAAGATGGTAATATCAGTTAAACTTATACTTGACTGATGGGCTTTCAAATACACCGACAGTATATTAAAATATAAATGTATACAGAGTTAGTAGTCACTAATTCAAAATCTCAGGGCAATCCTCAAGGGTTTTCATTATTATCTGATTATGTTTTTTAGAAATAGACGAGATGAAAATAAGTGTCGGGTCCATCCAGCTAAGAGAACTGATACCTTAATAATTTAAATATAATCTTACTTGTAAGAAGTTTTTGATTATAAATTGTTACTATAAAATTGATGATAGCATACATGATATAATGGTTTCGGTATCGGTAATTAAGTTTGACTATTAATGATGTAGGAACTGAAATTAAATTATTTATTTAGTTATTGAGACAATACTTAATATGTCATTTATATAAAAATATAAAAAGTATTGTAAAATATCAATAGATGGCTACAAATCAAATAAAATAATGGGAAAATTATTTTTTTTATCGTTTAAAAGCGTAATAAAAAAAACTACGATTCTAATTTGGAATGTCTTTTGTATAGATTTGCCAGATATTGCGTATGTAGCTCAGCTAACTAAAGTGATCTGACTCGATCGTTGAGGTTAAGCAACGGTCGATGCAAACAGTCTTTGGACGGCTGAATATGACCAAGACCGTCTTTTAAAAAGTGGTGTTTGACCTGGGCGCTACCCAAGATCAGATGACCGGTTAAATTGTAGGTCCTGGCTGTAATTCAGTGTGTTGAGTTAGTCTTACTTATCTTCGCGACTGCTTATACTTAGTAAAAGTACGAGACTTTTAAGTGGTTTTAAAACTCTCGACACCAGAGCTTAACCACTTAGCTCATACAAACGAGAAGAGGAGAAACCAAATATTGAACACCATCATTTGAATAAAAAAATAAACGGTCTACCTAAAGTAATAAATAAATAGGACACATTCACACACGTCTGGTTAGCCCCATACTGAACCATTTCTAGCTCATATTATGGTTGCTAACACAACTGATATACTACATATACATACATACATATTATATATAAATACATATTTAACACCCAGACCCACAGCCAATAAATTTATTTTTTAGTTAAGCACAAAGATGTTGACCGGACCGGGAATCGAACACAGAACCTTCTGATTAGCAGTCCGGCATGGTAACTTTTACGCCAACGAGGTCGTCATCGTAGTTTCAAGTAAGCCTGTATAATAAAGCCAAGTAGTTCTTCAAGATGTAAGTATTGATATGTAATTTATGTTTGAATGATCACCTATAATTTTACACTGAATGGTGCTCAATTTTGACTTCACAGGATGAAGGTGAAAAATGTAATTACTTTATAACAGCTCCATACTGCAAACTTGAACTTTTATGCTTATTACTACTGCTTGTCTAGTTATGCCAAATTAAAATAGCACTTGGTCGTACCTAATAATAATATGTTTAATAACTTAAAAAACGTCCTTATTAAATTAATATAAATGCGAAAGTGTGTGTGTGTGTGTGTGTGTGTGTGTATGTTTGTTACTTCTTCACGCTCAAACGGCTAAACTGATTTTGATGAAATTTGGTATAAAAACACTTAGACTTTGGATTACCAAGGTTGATTAAAAATTCCATCAACAACACATACGCCATATAGACTACTTATTATAATTGTCGTTGTAGGCCTTGACTGAAATTTTATATGGATACTAGCTGACCCGGCATACGTTTTGCGTCACTTAGGGGTATGAAAAATATATAGTAGCCGAATCTCAGACCTACTGAATACGCATATAAAATTTGGTAAAGATCGGTCAAGCCGTTTCGGAGGAGTACGGTTTAACAAACATTGTGACACGGAAATTTTATATATAAGATGGATATTCTTAAGCATGCGCAGGGATGGAGAAACAGAAGCAGAAAGGAGAAGGAAAAGGAGGGGGGGGGGGTAATATATATGTATATGTAATATGTCAGTTGTGTTAGACACAAACTAGAAATGTTTCAGTATGGGGTTAACCAGCCGTGTGTGAACTGTGTTCTAATATTTGTAAAAACATGTGTATATTACGCGCCTCACTAGACATATTTGAAATGTTAGCTGTAAAAAGTAAAAATAAGTAGCATAACGTACTCTTTCACGACAAGCACATTTTAACCAATTAACCTTTTTAAGCAATGACCAATCAAAGAAATGTTAAAAAGCACGATCAAGTAGCGCACGTTAAAAAAAATAACTGCTTTATTGAATGCAATTGACAGCATCTAATTAGAAACAGTTATGTGATTCAATAGCGTATGTGTTTTTGTGTGGTACAAGTCATAAACAAACTACGAGTAGCATAAACACGAAATAACAGTCGCCGTATCTTAATATCTTTTTTATTTATTTTATTTATACCTTTATTTTAGGCAGCTATGGCCCATAACATAGAATACATAACTCACATCAGAAAATAATACAATTGCAAGTTCGTTTCTTATTGCTTCATACTCTTCTTCTTCTTCTAATTCGTGATGCTCTTGACAGAGCGGTCGTGATCGTCATGGAGGGTCATTAGTAGGGGCGGATATAATTTGCCTCACGACATCTCGCCATCTCTGCCTGCTGGATGTCATACGGCTACATTCATTCAAGGAATCTCCAACTGCCTTGATTTGATCAATCTACCTCGTGGGTGACCTTCCACGCGCACACTCATTGAGTTATTTATATATCTTCTGTAGCTCGGCTAGCCAAGGTGATCTGACGCGATCATCGAAGCTAAGCAACAGTCGATTAGGACAGCGTTTGGATGGGTGACCATTTACAAGACTGTCGTTTTTAAAGAGGCATTTTATTTTGGGCGCCGTGGATTCATAACGTGGGTCGGATGACACGTTAAATTGTAGGTTACGGCTGTTAGTCTTAGTACAAGCAGTCGTGAAGCCAGAGGCCTAGGGGCGGTTTAAAAAACTCTCGACACCAGAGCTTGGCCACTTAGCTCATACGAAGAAGAAGAATTGGGTTATGCTAGAGAGAGGACATGAACTTTTAAATATTTATTTTAATGACTTAAGTTACATTTGAGTAAGTATTAACATCTGTTGTGAGATAATAAATAATAGCTAAATGAAAATAGTTAACACGCTAGCTTTGCATATTGCTATTATGTACCGGAAGAAATTGTTCTCGGTATAATTTGGCCGTAATAAAAGTAGTTTATATTAATTTAGTCGTTTATTGTAAATGGTTTTATGTAATTTAATGCTTTATTTTATGTACGACCACTTACAATTGTACTCATTTTATTAAAAAATCTTATTGTATATACTGTTAAATATCATTATCGAAATTGTTGTTTTTTATTCGTATAGCAGGGAGTATTCCCTGCTATACTATTAATCTAGAAAAAACCTTGGGCGTGATCGTAAAGAAACAACCTAAACAGATATAAAAAAAGTGTTTTTTTTCCAGGATTATTGTTAACCTTATTAAACCCATTTCGATCATTTGAAAAAACACCCCAAGCTATCATTTACTAAGAGATGCATAGAAATGCTAGTGCAAGGAAAGAGGGCAAGAGACCAACCGAAGAAGACATGGATGGAGTGTGTGAATGAGGACTTGAGAGAGAAAGGTGTGAGTGTAGAGACGACGGCTGATAGTGGAGATTGGAAAAGGAAAATTTGCTGTGCCAACTCCACCTAGTAGGATAAGAGAAGGAAAAAAAACATGACCCTTAGTTTTTATCCTGATATTTGTAGGTCACAATATTGAATCAATTTAAGCTCTATCAAACACGCTATTAGACTGTTGTCCCATCTTAGGCTGATAAAAATACTCAAAGGGCAGTGAAAGTACCTTAGCACAACCTCTTCTAACTTAACCCATCCGCTAAGTTCAAGGTCTACCCCAGTTGTAAATGCCCTCTAATAAATAATCTTTAACCATTTTGTAACCGCAATCAGAGTATTCGTGAGGTTCAACTATTTTTCACTTTCAAACAAAATTCAACTTGCTATAAAGTCATTATGTAATTCTATAATGTTGTAACTTGTCCGTTTTTGAGATGTTATCAAAGATTATAACTCTATTGAGAGTTTAAGTCGTAATAAGGGGTCAGGTGTCAAAGTGTAGAAGGTGCTTAAAGTCGTCTATGTTTTTGATATTAAATACTCTATGGACTTATGGTAAAGTTCACTATGTCAAGTTGTTATAAGATTGTTACAAGGATACTTTTCAAATTTAGAAAACCCCGTGCATTTTATTACTGGAATACTTCCTTGGACCTTCATTATGACGACCTCGATGGCGTAAAGGTTTCCAGCCGGTCTGCTAATCAGAAGGTTCCGGGTTCGATTCTCGGCCCGGCCAACATCTTTGTGCTTAACTAAATGTGTTGGCTGCCTGTGGGTCTGGGTGTTTAATATGTATCTATAGAAAATATGTATGTAGAATATCAGTAGTGTTAGCTACCATAACACGAACTGGACATGGTTCAGTATGGGGTTAACCAGCCGTGCGTGATATGTGCCTTGATAAAAAAAAAATGTTTCTGTATTACAAGCCGCCATATTCATTCGCTAAAAAATTATCTTTATGCATTACCCTTAAAATCGAATAACATTAGAAGCTTCGTTTCATTGGATACGATAACATTTCACGCAATTTACCTACACGATAACTGCAGTTTATCAAGATCAGTGTCATCAAGGAATGTCTCTAAAAGATTAATTAGATAGAACAAAGGATAATGGATTTTATTTCCTTAATACTAAGATATATTTTCAACTTTTTGCTAACATGATAATTCTATTGTTTCCGAATAAAGTGATGGACATTTCACAAATGTAGTATTTTGGGCCGGAGCGGTTCTGTCATTATTTCTACCACAAATGGAATCAAAATGCCTATCTTATTATCTAACTGTTTAGATTCCATCTTGTACTGTTTCATGTTTTTGTCTGATTATAAGTGACGACATTTAATAAAAATCATTCTTATTAAATCTGGAAATCAGGTAAAAATTTTAATATAAATTATCACAATTTTTCAATATTACCATTAATTAAAATTAGAAGTTTAAATTAATAAAAATATTGCATGATTTGGAAAGTCTCAAAATAATAGAGTATTTTTGGACACTAAAATGATTTAGTCAAATATTTTTTTTATAATATATTTTAGATTAAACACGTAACAAATAACAACGAATTACTTAAATCTAGGCTTACCATGCTAAATTAAATTAAATAAAATGGCTTTTATTTACGATACTACGACTTCTTACTCGTAGAATAAGGTTTAGTTTTTATGGTTAAAATTATGATAAAAAGAGTAATAATATATTGTGGTAGAGTAGGTATTTTTTAGTCTTTTTCTGGCTAGCAACGACCCTTAAGTTGACAAATCTGTCGCCAAGAACCTGTCAGCGTGTTCTGAGAGCCTATAAATTCCAGAATAGACATACTCCACCTTAGGCTAGAGTGTCGGAGACTCGTCTGGTTACGCGCTCTGCTGGTCAAATTGATATATCACGTTATCTGAAATGGATAATATCGTAAGTTATATTTTTAATCTCATCCGAAAAATCAGTTTTTTTTTTGTATGGCCGCAGGGAGAAGGGAATAGTAACCAGCAACTACCACTTTCCCTATTCTCTACAGCCGTAGTGGCAGGTGACGGGGCCTAACCCGTTACGAGGGACCTGGTACGTTGGACCGGGGTTGTCCGGCGTCCATTGCACAGAGGTGGCTGTGGTGCACCTTGTGCACTGCAAGGGGACTCACCCTCTGAGAAAGAGCCTCGCTGGCTAGCCGAGGTGGGGGGCGGGTGGTGTGTTAATGCGACGAGCGGAACTTCATTCCACTCTTTCCGGTGAAGTGGTCATCGTGAGGTTTTAATCGGTAGTGATGTTCTTTTGGCATCGAGCCCGACATACCCCACTCACCTCCCCGGGTGTGGTGGGCATGCGTAAATGCATTTCCTCACGTAAAAAAAAAAACAGTTTTACTTGTATAAATCCAGCGGCCGTTAACCCGCTATCCTACTACTATTAAAAAGGCGAAAGTTTGTATGTATGGATGTATGGATGTTTGTTACTCTTTCACGTAAAAACTACTGAATGGATTTGAATGAAACTTTACCACAATATAGCTTATACATCAGAATAACACATAGGCTATAGCTTATACATCAGAATAACACATAGGCTACAATTTTTGAGGTTTTAATGTGAGGTCGTAAAAAAAACACATTTTTTGCGCTTACATTGCAAACGCTGACTGAATCCTACAAGATAGATCAAAACAATTTACTACAGTATTGTACAACTTAAAAAGGTTCACAAAAAAGTCCGTAATGGTATATGTTTATCTCTTAGGAATAACCCACAATAACCATTTTTTTTATCCTTTACTTTGTACGAGAAATAATGGCTTATTTACGAAGCAATTTTAAGCAATACAGTATTAATCCTTATCCAATTAAGTATCTTAAATACATTGTGCATTTAATAAAGATCAATATGGCTTTTTACAGCATGTAAATTAAATAAATATTTTCGAAGATATCACAGATTTTAAATGCAGAGTCATAGCAATTTCGGCGATAAATACCGTTTCGGTGATAAATACCGGCAGCGGCGCCAGGCGAACGGGGCGTGGGGGGAGCGGGGTAGGTGCGGTGGGGTAGAAGTGGCTCATCGCTGAGTGCGCGACCCGAACGCGGGCAGACGCGTGAGGGCAGACGGCGTTGACGGTTGTGTCCGTTTTGCGAATTCTAGCGATTTGATAAAAACGTATGGTCGCCTACTTTAAGTAATATAGGCCTAAGGTTAGTTATTGCCAGGTTTCTTTTTGATTAGGAGTTAGTTACACGTACAAAAAGATACTTCATTTTTACGAATTACTTCATTGATAATTCAATTACTAGATAGGATAGGTTACTTACAGTTAATTATAACAAATTATATTAGCAATAAATTTAAATTGCGACTATAATTTGAGATTTAAACTATCCTATCTCTCAAGTTGGATCGAACTGCACATGGTGTGCGAATTTTATTATAATCGGTTAAGTGGTTTAGGAGTTCATTGAGGACAAACATTGTGACACGAGATTTATATAAATTAAGATAAGATTATTAATATTATATGTATGTTTTTTATTATTCTTTATTGTACACTACGTCCTTCTTTATTCGTTTATAAATTCCTTTCCATCCAAAGGTTGCCTGGAAGAGATCGCTTTAAGCGATAAGGCCGCCAATTGTGGTACACTAATTTTAAGTGAATTGTCATTTACTGTGCCTTTTTTATTTATGTGTCCAATAAAGAATTATAAAATTTCCATGACACAATGTTAGTTACTCCTCCTCCGAAACGGCTTGACCGATTTTTACCAAATTTCATATGCGTATTCAGTAGGTCTGAAAATCTTCTACTATATATTTTTAAGGCAAAACAACGTTTGCCGGGTCAGCTAGTACAAAATAAATGTTTTATTGCTATAATTACAAAACTATAGAAGTTTTGAGGCGGCGTGATGAAAGATATAACCTTTCTAGCTAACAGGTAGTCGGGGTTTATTGTGTTTGTAATAGTATTTGTCACAGACTGTCATACTACATAATCGTGTTTGGAGTTGCCGGTGACAGGCTAGTGATAACTATGCCACTAAACACGTAGCGCCTGTAGCTCGGCTGGCTAAGGTGATCTATCGCGATCATCAAAGTTAAGCAACGGTCGATGCGGACGGTGTTTGGATAGTTAATCATGCCCAAGACTGTAGTTTTTCAAGTGGTATTTTCATTATGGCGTTACCGAGGGTTGGATGACATGTTAAATTGTAGGCCCCGGCTGTTAGCTTTAGTACAAGCAGTCGTTAAGCCAAGTAAGCCTTCGGTTGGCTTGGAAACTCTAGACACCAGAGCTTGGCCACTTAGCTCATACGAAGAAGAAGAACACGTTTTGGTTTGTTTGTATTCACGGGCACGTTTTGTATTCTTTACACCTATTAATTAACAAAAAAAAAAAAAAAAATGTCGAGATCATCAAAACGTGTACAATTTTCTTTATCCGTTAGATAGTACCTAAGGTGTCGGAAAAAATATAATAGCTCGTGAGAGAAAATAAACAAATACCATTTAGATAAGGCAATTTTCAAAAAAATAATAACGATAATTACGCTAACTTTATCAATCAAAATTTTGCACGGTACGTACGCGAAATATGCAAGATATCATCATGACTCGGTAATTTAATTATTTTTGACGTTAACCATCATTCACGTGGTATTGTGTAACTCTCACTGACGAATGTGAAGCCTTGTTCTGTTTCACGTAACTAATTTAACTTCATATAGCATAAGCATAAGCAGCCCAATATATTATTATATTCCCACTACTGAGAATCGGGGCCTCCACAATAAGTGTGTGAAATAAAGAATTTATCTATCTCCTCTCACGAAGAGAGAGATATAGGCTATAATCCACCACGCTGGCCAAGTGCGGGTTGGCGGATGACTCACGTCTTCGGCTATTGTGGTTCTCAAACATGTCGGTTTCCTCACGATGTTTTCCTTCACCGTAAAGAGAGTGCAAATCCACACATAACTTGAAAAATAAATCATTGGTGTAGGGCTGGAATCGAACCAGGGGCCGTCTGATTGAAAAGCAGACGTTATTATCACCGAGCAACACTCGCTTTATAATAACAATTTATTTTGTATATTACCGTATTGTTTGACATATTTGTGTGTGTTATGTGTGTGTGTGTGTGTGTGTGTGTGTGTGTGTGTGTGTGTGTCTGGACTGCCTGTCTGGTACCTACGTAATAACTAGGACAATACTCAACGGATTTGAACGCGGTTTTCGCAGTTGGATTACTTATAATTGGGAGCGCTGTTAACTTTTTTTTTTGTTAAAAAAATCCGGAAAGAAAAGTTATGCTCAGTTGAAAATTTATTTGAAGCATTGTCTCGAAACTTATAAACGGCATTCAAATGCGGTTTAATAAATGTATGAAATACATTATTGTTATGTATAAAAATAATCGCAAGTTTGTGTGTGTGTGTGTGTGTGTACCTATATATTGTGTTTGTGAGTGTGTATTTTTACTTTACCTCGTTACGCTCAAACGGCTGAACTGATTTGTACGGACATACGAGTAGCATATAACGCGAGTGGCATAGCGGGGCACAGCTAGTCTAAAGATAAAAAAAAACTTAAATAATTCTTTAAGAAAACTCCAAAGACAGATTATAAATCATCTAATTAACCTTCTTAAGTTGATTGAAAACTTCGACCCGCGATACTGGCAATAGATCAGTAGTAAGTCAACGTATTGAGGTTCCCATACATAGGCAATGAACGAATGAATCCTAGATCTAGAGATGTCTCCAAGGTAGCCAGTTTTCTAGCCAGGCAACTTGTGATGACAAAAAAATCCCCCTCGCCAAAAAAAAATAAAAAGCGAGTGTGACTCGGTGGTAATTTCTGCTTTTCAATCAGACGGCCCTGGTTCAATCCAGGCCCTGCACCAATGACTTGTTTTTCAAGTTAGGCGTGGATTTGCACTCGCTTTACGGTGAAGGAAAACATGGTGAGGAAACCGGCACGTTTGAGGACCACAATATCTGATGACGTGTGTCATCCGCCAACCCGCACTTGGCCAGCGTGGTGAATTATGGCTTATATATCCTTCCTCGTGAGAGAAGGCTCCGAGTCCTAGCAGTGGGAACGTATAGTGGGCTGCTTATGCTATGCTTATGCAAAAAAAATACAAGAAATAGGTAATGTATGAATTTATTTAAAAAATGCTGTATTGAATTTGTGAGAAACAAAAACTCATTAAGCGACGACAGTTCAGTCGGACGTACGGCTGCCTTACGTATCATAGGTCAGGTGGTTTGGTAAATTATAACTTTGCATTTAAGGAGTTTAGTTCAGTTTTGTTTATTTATTCAATATAGGTAAGAAAGTACACTTATGAATGGCAATTCGCAAGAATAAAATGAAACTTGGTATTTTAGCATGGTGGTAAAGCATTTAGATTTCACCTGGCTAGCAACCATCCTCTCAAGTTAAAAAATCTGCTTATAATTGACTAGCATCCCGTCCCGGCTTCGGACGTGCTCGGAAACAAAATAAGTAGCGTTACAAACTATAGCCTATGTTACGTGGGAATAATGTAACTTTTCAACGATAAACTGTAGCTTTCAATCATTAAATAAAAACATTAACATATTAATATAGATAAAAAGTATAACAATACACAGAAGAAAACTTATTTTTTTAAACCTGTCACTTTTCTAATAAATTTAAAATTCCACCAGGTACACTTTCACTTCACTTGCTATACAGCGAGGTAATGCTGCCAGCCCTCACACTAATAAGCACGAGGCATAGGGCTTTAACGTGGTCTATTACATTTAATTGATTATTGACGTACTTTTGTAATTTTGGCTTTGAATATTACAAGGTATTTTTCAATTTTGTATTTTGCCAAAATCACATTATGAGACTTATTTAAATATAATATTTACACTTTTTGCATATGAATACGTATAAATGTATTTTCTATGAATGTATGAGAACAACCTTAAATTATTAGCTTTTTGCATAGAATATCTAGCACTATAATCGAAGATTCACCAGGCCAAACCAATACACATTCATGAAGGCTATTTTTATATTAACGATGTTTTTATCAAATGCAATACGTTACATAAATAACTAAACATTAAACGGCCGATCATTTAATGAAATGGGCAATTCTACGATACGGCCACTTCTAAGGAAACAGAGCTTTAGGAAGAAAGTTCCAAATTTTCGAATGTCTCAGTAAAATTAATGCTATGAGCTATTAATTTCCAATATTTTTCGGTATCTTTCCCTTATTACTTTAAAATATTTAATTTCTAAATTCATATTTTTTCTAACTATTAGATTTAAAAAAAACATTTTCTTCACGCGTCGGCACAAATTGTATACATAAAAAAACATGGTTAACTTAACATTGAGCTAAAAAATAACAAATTACCAAAACTACTAGGTATAATTATCTGCAATAACGATAAATTAAAGATTTAAAATACTTAATCGATCAAGTACATATATGTAAATACTTAAATAATAAATACCAACAAGTTTAAGATCCGGGGTAATACCAAAAATATACAACAACATACTTGATAAATAAACTTATTTTATTGCATCGCAATTACAGAATTTAAATTCGTAATTAAGACAAGATACAGTTTTGCAATTAGTCGATCTATATTTCGTTCCTTGAAACTGCTTAAGGTTTCTTCAAAGATCCAAAGTCTTCGCAAATGATGTCATGCAAAAACCGATCTTAGGCTGCAGAAGTTTGAAGGAATGTATCGGCAATCGAAACTATATCAGTTAGATTATCATACTGCACGCTTAGGTATAAATTGTAGGCAGATGCTCAAGCAGTCACATTTAGTGAGAAACAACCCAACCGTGCGCTTCGCAGCTATGAAATTCGTTAGTACCTGTGTTTATTTATTTAGCAATTCAAGTGATAAAGTGGCTTACCTCTCTATTTATACATAAGTAAAGATGTGCGGTTATTGTGATTGCGTGAAATATCGATTCATTTTTGTAGTAGACGTGACCTAGAATACCTAGGTCTGTGATCCTGTGGTTTGAGTGATTTCCTGGTAGAGTAACGTAATAATTTAAAAATTCCTTTGATTTCAAGTAAAGTTTGTCTATACTACAGTATTATAAAGAGCAAAAGTTTGAGTTTTTGTTTGACGCGAATAGGCTCCGAAACTACTGTACCAATTTGAAAAATTCTTTCACCATTAAGTAGCTACAATATCCCCAAATAACATAGGCTATTTTCTTTCCAAAAATATCAGAGATCCTTAATTAAATGTGTGACAAAAGCCCTTATATAACCCGTGCGAAGCCGGGGCGGTCTGCGAGTAAATTATATTTTTGTTGCTTGGCGCGTATTCACTAATCCTTACATGAGTACATTACATATTCGTATGTTAAAACCATCTTTTTTACCTCGAACTAAATCTTACGCGCTAACTGGCCAAGTTTTGATGTCGAGAGTTTTAAGCCGCCCTGCGCCTTTGACTTAGCGGCTGTTTGTGTAATTATTTATTAACAGCCGGAAACTACAATTGAACTAAAAAAAAGTCTTTTGAACTACATAAAAGCCTCAATTTATTTTCAAATTTCTAAAATAAACTTAATTTGTTTTACATATCCAATAAACAAAAAGGGTAGAAAAAAAGAAATATTTAATTTAATTTTTTTCCTTGTTAAATAATTTTTCACTTTAATATTCTTAAGTTATTTTTTTTATGATTTGGTTTTATGTTGAAATTTTTTATATAAATACTTCTCAAACAATTATATTAATTATTAACTTAACAAAAAACAAAATGTATTTCCATAAACATTAAAAAAGTGTTTAACAAGAAATCGTAACTCCCTATAAAGTTTACGGCGTTTTTAAATTAAGGAGGATTGAAAAACTAACATAAAATGGATTGTCATCTTTATGCGATTACCAGTTTAACATTTGCGAACGTGAACCTATAATAGGCATGACTACAAATCTAGAGCACCTTACATTCACAACCAGAGATTAACTTTAGTTGTTCAGTCTTTGTTTACATTTGTGTAGGTTCTACTCTACGTATTTATAAAGTACCAAAAGTACCTTCAATATAAAAAAGATTCAATTTATATTTGAACAAATCTTGGATTATTCAAGAATAAACAAAATAAAGCCAAATACATACGTTCAAAGTTTAATCGACCGAAACTTACTAATATCATAATCAGTTTGAAAATAAAAAGTAATTAATGATTTTTACCCTATTAGTGTAGGTATGTTTGTTGCTTCTTCAAGATAAATTGGCTAAACCGTTTTCGATAAAATTTGGTATGGAGATAGTTTAGATCCTAGATTAGCAAAGGTTACTTTTTATCTCGTTTTAACGCACGTAACACTACGAAGAGTAGCTAGTTTGAAATAGATTAAAAAAAAACTTTACAGAAGTTGGTTTATGTTGAGTAAAATAATTTAATTTCTGTAATTTTCAATTGAATCTCAAATCTTTTATAACTATAATATGAAAATTTCCGCTTTGTGGCGAAAATGTGGTTGTTTCATAGCTCCTTCATTATTACTTTACCGCACATAGTTGTTACTTGGGTGAGAAAATAGTTAAAACATTACGGCTGTGGTCAAAACTTTACACCAAATATTACAGTAAAAAAATTCAAAAGAATTAAGCAAATAGTATATTCTACTTTTAATAATTACGAAAAAAACCGCCCTAGGGTCTTTGACTTGTACTAAGCCTAGAAACTATGTGGATCACTTTAAAAATTTTAAAAGTACTAATAAGACGCGTTTGTTGTATGAATTATTTAAACCGACAAGTATAATATACAGCTATATCTTCTGTGAAAATTTGAAGCGCCTTTCTGTTACCGTTAATGATATATGTATGTACATAGCAAAAAAAAAACTAAAAAGCACGTAATTTTTATTCATTCTTTATTTTTAGTAATATTATAGCGGCATGGGAAATACATTACTTATGTAAATTTCATTTTTTCAAGTTATAATCCATCGGCTTTTAATCCCGTTTTTACCTTATATCTGCGGAATCTTAATCGTATTGGCCTTGTTCTTCCTCAACGATAACGAAATTATATAAATATGACTAAGTGTTTTTATAAATATTAACTTCAGACTAAATACTAAACTCATGTCTGTAAGCCCTACGGGCAAAAACTAGAGGAATCACTACATACACTTTTAGTTGTAAATAGTTTTAACTATTATGACATTTTATAATACCACCTATGTACTTAGTTTTATAGACAAATAAATCATTCATTTTTAACACGAAACAAATGGTCACACTTACTTAAAAACGTTGGATATACGTCCAACGAGTCTGCGTGCGGATCTCGTCGGTGACAGTCCGCGTGCAGCTCGTCCCCGATGAAGACGCTCTTAATGCGTTGAAACCCGTTGGACGTATATCCAATGTTTTTAAGTAAGTGTGACCGTTTGTTTCATGTAAATATATAATATGCCTTACGATAACAGTTTACAAAGTAAAATAAATCATTAATTAATTCATTCATTCATTCTCGTTTCTACATCCACAGCTAATCGTCCTCGCGGTAGCGTCGCTGGCGGGTGCCGACAAGCTGGACAACGTGTACCTCCCACCCAGTGCGAGAGGCTCGAGCGGCGCCAGCGCAGGTCTGCAGGCTCCCTTTGGAGGCTCCGACCAACAGGTAATTCATCATCATCATCAATTTAGGCAAACAGGCGATTCATTTCCACATTGACGACGGTCATATACATGGTCAAAAAACCGTCCACATCGATCGTTGCTTAGCCTCGATGATCGCGTCGGATCACCTTGGATAGCTGAGCTGCAGGCGCTACAGTATTGTTATTAACTCCTTGGCGGAATCCCTGTTCCTACTGAAGTACAACCTTAATGTCTTCAAGGCAAGAATGATCCTGTTTCTTCTGGGCAAGCGCGCTCCATCCTAGACCGCAATATTACTTAAAAATCAGGTGAATTGTGGTCAAGCACAAGCCTATCATGCATAAAAAAGGCCAGTTTCATTTACTGCTAGCCATTTGACCAGCATCTAATTCTAATTCTAATTTGAAGTGGGGGTGATGAGACCTGCACTGACATCCCGCTAGGGGCGTATTGTACATTCCCCCCTTACCAGCCTACCCAAGCCAACCAAGCTCCTTGAAGTAACGGAGCACAGCCCTGGGTCGCCCTTTGACCAGCATGTCGCATAACAACTCAAATCAGTAGTCTGACTAGAGGTAGAACATGCCTAGTCTGGAATTCCTGGCTCTCAAGAAACATGCCAGAAAAACTGTTAAGTGCTTGGCGAAGTTGATACTGTTAAGTTTTTCGTCTTTTCTTCTTCAAGCTCACCAGCCAAGTACTAGGAAATGCCATTAACTACATAAAAGCTAACTTTACCGTTTCTTATTTCCAGAGCTTCGGAGCGCAGTCCAACTTCGGTGGCTCATCATCATCAGCATCAGCTTCAGCGAATGCTGAAATCCTCAAATATGACAATGAACTCACTCCTGAGGGATACCACTACGCTTTCGAGACCAGCGATGGTACAAAGGCTGAACAGGAAGGTTTGTAAATTAACGAGCTTTTTATTTTAACCTGTTTACCAACTACAGTTTAGAGCCTAAATTAAAGTCACTTTTAGTACTCAAAACGTAAACTAACAAAACAAACTAAGACTGAGAATTAAATGTTCAAAAGTTCAAAGTACCTACCGTAAAAATGCAATGGATATAGCAGGCCAAGTAATTCAACTAATTAAATATTTGTATCATACGTAATACATACTTAATTTCAAATGCGAAATAGATGAATGAAGCATTGTATTTCCGATGTTATCTGTTATGAAACTGAGATAAAGTAAAGACAGGAATAATCAGTCCATTCTTCTGACTAACTACCACACCGAAATGGAAAATCAACCTTCCTAAGTTCCTACATACACTAAAGAAAACAGTTTTACTCCACTTAAAAAAATTTGATAAAATCTTCACACGCCAGACTGCGCTGCTGTTTTTTCTTTTCTCATTATATAATATAGTATAATTTAATTACCAAAAATAATTAATAAAAATATCTATTCTTTATGATAATAGTAACTATTTATCCATACTTATAAGTTTGCAGGCGCGCAGAGTTATAATAAACTACCCTCAGACCTAAAAAATGTAAGCCCGTTCACCGCATTCAAAAGTCGACTTTACCAGCACGTAATAACGGATAGCTCACTTTTATGAATGCGTTGGACGGGCAAACTGTGTGTTATGTTTATTTGCATGTAAATTTAAATTGCTTTGTAATTTTATAGTAGCGACGAATGTTATAAATAATATTAATGCAAATATGTTCTCATGTAAGTGATAATATCTTTTGTGAGAATAAATATCTTTAAACCTAACCTATAACATACCATACAATATACCATAATTAATTCCACTAGGTTTTAAATACGCCATGTATAGTTAAAAAACACCCGTCACGATATATAACAATCGAATCTTCACAGGCCGCGTACTCCCAGGCGCCAGCCCCGAAGAAGGTTCTCTGCAAGTGACCGGCTCCTTCTCCTACATCGGAGACGACGGACAGACCTACTCCGTGACTTACACCGCAGACGAGAACGGATACAGAGCAGAAGGTGCCCACCTTCCTACGCCGCCGCCCATCCCTGAGGCTATACTGAAGAGTCTTCAGCTCACTGACACTAGCAAGAGCGAAGGTAGGACAAATAAATCTTTACTATACGTGCCAACTAAGAATAGGACTGTCAAACCGCCATCTTGCTCAATAATACGCGCTAACGTCAACCAAAGTGTAAGGTGTGGAAAAAAACTTGCAAACAAATTATATTCAGTTCATATGTTTAATGTACGCTGTTTGCTATTTCTTATACATTTTACGGCAAATTAATTATAAATGAGTAGGATTTGAAAGTAAAAGCATAATTTATATTTTTATAAAAACTTTTTTTTTCACTGTTGGCACTTCTTTTTGTACCGAATAAAAAGAGTTTATTATACTGCTTACAGCACTTAACTCGAAACTTAAGTCGATATAAGTTACGGTCGATGCGGACGGTGTTTGGATGGGTGCCCATGCACAATGCTGTCGTTTTTCAAGTGGTATTTTCACCTGGGCGCCACCGTGGGTCGGATGACATGTTAAATTGTAGGTTCCGGCTGTTAGTCTTAGTACAAGCAGTTGTTAAGCCTAGTCAGAGGTCTTCGGGTGGCTTGAAAACTTAAGCCTTCAGAGTTTCGCCACTAAACTTAAACGAAGAATAATAAAACCGACAATATGCGGAGTAGTTAAATTTTGGTTAATATTTGCAATAATTTTCGGACAAAGCTTTCAAAAGAATTTTAATAATTACCTTACAATTTTATTAGAGCAAAGGCTTATTTTATCATCGTGCTATATATATGATAAAAGTTGTAAGTGTTCAAACAATCTGAGTGCATAACATAATATCACTCAAAATAAAGTTTTGAGAATTTTAGCACTTTTCAGGGACACAAACATAATCAATTAGTTTTTTTTATGATAATGAAAGAATCACGACGTAATGGTATTCATTAATAACATTGGGCAAAAGTTTCCAAGAAGATTTTTTGTAGTTAGAGTAACAGCTTATTTTGTCGTCATACCTACTTTATTTTATAAAAGTTAAAGGCGCTTTTACACACATATTATGTAGTTTAAAAAAGTGTGTATACATAAGTTTTTTTTAACTTTTTAACACATGGAACCGTAAAAAAATACTAATCCTATTTTGAACTTAATTTTCAGGTTCATACAGCAGTCAGAAGAGCAGTTACGACGCCGACGCTGGATACTGAAAATTTGAAAATAAATTTAGATTAAGAATTAGGTTAGCATTTTCTAACAAAAAATTTCAATTTAAATCACACACAAAAAAATCTATATTATTTTCAATATAATAATGTCTGAATTCTATAACCTATTTATTTAAATTCAAACATTATGTATTTGAATGTAATTATTTATAATAATGTATAACTTATTTCTTAATTCTGTATCTTATGAGCAATTCTTTAGTTACCGCTTTGTCGAAGACTTTGACGAATTTAAAGACACTATATTATTTATTTAAACTTTATTTTTGATTACTTCCAAAAACTTAATTACTTTTTTATTTATTTAACATTATTATTGTGTGATCGGTTGGACGATGTGGCCAGTATATTGTGTTCAAATTAGTCGCTAAATGTTGTAAAAATAATAAAATATCTATATGTTAAACAAGAGCTGAGTTTTTCCTTATCCTCTAATTTTTTATATATAAAATATTATCTAAATGTCCATGTCTCAATGTTAGTTACCGTACTCCTCCGAAACGGCTTGACTGAATTTTCACCACATTGTATATGCGTAGGTATTCAGTAGGTTTGAGAATCGGCTGCTATCTATTTTTCATACCCCTACGCAATAAGGGTAACTAACTGTACATAAGGAAAAGCAACGTTTGCCGGGTCAGCTAGTTCCTTATATTATTAATCTAGCAAAATTGTACTTAAGAGAATATCTTTTTCTTCCTTGCCTTATCCCAGGGATAAGGGAATAATGTTAAATGCCCTACCACCATGCTATGGTTTCGTCACGATGTTTCCTTCACTGAAAGCTTGACCTCATTTGTGGGGATCAAAGCCACGACCTTCGGAACGAGCTCAACCTGACTGAGATGTCATCACTACTGATGATGACTACTCATCTCTGACATACATCTGGAGATGATAAACCGATCACCGGTTGTGATTGTCCGTGACGTCATACGAAACGGTCACACACTCAAATTAACCTTGATATGTATGTATACAGTTATGTTACTACACCTATTTGTTAGGAATTCGTCACGATGGATTCATGTTCGCGGTTATTTATCTCGGAGGCATCATTATTTTGTGAGAAGTAATTGTTTCAAAATGAATCATTGTTAATTTTGCGCAAGCAAGGTTTTGTTTAATATAATAATCATTATTATACACCCGATTTTATCACAACCAATTTTTCTTGTTCGTAAAGGACATTCAGGTCTATTTTTATGGGTGGTAAAGGACACTCATTTTCGTTATTTATAAAGTAAGGCATTTTGTTTACTTAAATGAATAAAACACGATAAAATAGTTAGGGTGCCCTGTGACACCAGTAATATATTGCTTTGTTTTAAAAAGATATAAGCCAAAAACTTTTTAGTTTTTCGTTTTTTCGCTCTCCTGTTTTGTCCTTTACGACAATTGAAATTTCCGGTATTGATATTATGTTCGAGTTTTTTTCATAATGATTTTAATTGCCCCTCCTTGTGGAAAAAGGTAAAGACAAATAAATAAATAAATTACGCATTGCTTGTCGGTTTCAAAAATAATAATATTAGTACTCATTTCACACACGGCTGGTTAGGACCACACTAAAATATTTATTGTTTGTATTATGGTTGCTAAAACAACTGATATATTACATATGCATACTTTATATCGATACTTACAAGTTGTTCGATTCTCATAAGGACATAAATGCGAAGCGAGGGCAGTCGCTCTGGAATGTCTGGAGTTACCCGCGCGTACCATCGCTGCGCTGTAGTACAGAGTTACTCGCAAATATCTCCAAATCAGACTCGCGTGTCAATTCACGTTTGGATTTTTACTGAGTCGTACACAGTGAATACTGTTCTGAATTTAATACTTAGGAGCTTAGGCTACGTCAACGATCGTTACCCACCAAGCTGCCGCCAGACGCGAGGAGTTGTCCCAGGGAGTGGCGTCGTGGATGAAAGGTGGTCCTATCTACCTAAGTTTCGCATTTTCATTTTGAGAGTCAGAAATTTCATACAGTCCACTTAGCTTATTTTGAATCGAAGACGAGTATATCGATATCTTCTTCTTCTTCCTTTCCCCACTAGGTGGGGGTGGCACAGCAAATTTTCTTCTTCTAATCTTGTCTCTCAGCCGTCATATTTTAGTGCTGAACTAAATTTTTTTGCTGTCGGTCTGGGTGTTAAATATGTATCTATATAAAATATGTATGTATAAGTAGTATATCAGTTGTGTTAGCAACCATAATACGAACTAGAAATGGTTCAGTATGGGGTTAACCAGCCGTGTGTGGAAAAAAGAACTACTCTAACTCCTTTGTCTCTCATGCCTTTATTCATACACTCCATCCATTTTTTTTTGCGGTCTGCCAAGCATCTAACGGTGAATTCCAGCAGCCTTCTTCAGAGCCAATAATTCCTGGCTTAGCAAAAATTCCTGATGAAGCTAATTATTATTTATAAGTATTTCAAAACCGATCGTGATTAATTTTGAATCGGTATTCGCTGAGCGTAATAAAACTTTAGACATAAAACTTACTTCAAAGAAGTTCAATTTGTAGTAAATATGTTTTACTAATGGGTGAACGATTTATGGTTTGTCAGTTCTTATAAACACACTTATTTACTTTCAAACATCTGATACATCTAGGCTTTGATAAATTTAATGAATATCAATATTATGATAAGTTTAATAATTTAATTTTGTTGCCATTTCTGATTTATATTTAGATTTTATTATTGACTTTGTGTGGTTTATTGGTAAATAAAGTTTAAAAGCTGCCAGCATTTTGGGCACCTTTTTCTCTACCCCTGGACGTTTTAGTTGAGAGTATTATATCATTGTTATTTTGGTTATAAATAAAAATGAATTATGTTCTTTGTAAATTTTAAGCATGAAACATGTTGCCGTTTAAAAAAATATATATTTATGAATACTGAAAATAAAGTTTTAATATGCGTCTCTGTTGCTCGAAAAAAAAAGAATTTGAATTTATTCAGTTATTTTTTTAAACGCGCCTTATTGTTGTAAATACGAATAGTCGTATAATTTCTTTGTTTACATCTGTTACAGATGTTTTAAAAAGCAGTATTGTGCAAAACTCTTTCCCTTTTTTATGGATCTTCTTCTTCTTCGTATGAGCTAAGTGGCCAAGCCCTACTGTAGAGTTTTTCAAGCCGCCGGAAGGCCTCAGACTTGGCTTAACGACTGCTTGTACTAAGAATAACAGCTGGGCTTCTTCAGACAGCTTCAAGTAAAAAACATAAACGTCATGGGTTTCTTCAGACAACTTCTTCGCGTACCTACGCGAAGAAGTTGTATGAAGAATTGTCTGAAGTAAAAAAACAAACGTAATCGTGTGTGTATGTTTGTTACACCTTCACGCTGGGCTAATTTTGATGAAGTTTGATATGAACTTTAGCCTTGGATAAACACAAAGGCTACTTTTATCCTGGATTAACGCGGGAACGCCGCGGGCACAGTTAGTTAATAAAGTATACAGTTAAAGTTATATGTACATTATTTCTGCTGTTTTGTAAAAAAAAAACTGTTTTGTTACATTTAATATTTCACCTTTATTTTTAATATTTAATATATGTTTTTGAACCACCTTGTATAAACATTGTGTTCTATGGACTCTGTGTCTGATAATAAAGATTTATTATTATTATTATATTTATTTAGTCACAATCATGCGTTGAAACCAGCGAACTAGAATTCACGAAAGAGTAACTCCATACAATCGCCGCTTAGAATTTGGATTCATCTACGCACACGATTATACTGCTATCCCAACAAGTGGAAGACCATTGTTAACCGAGTGATCGACACTCCGTATTAGATACGACCTTCAGCAATGAAGATACGACTAAGAAGAAGAAGAAGAATCCCAACGAAACACACACACACAAAGCTCGCACGCGATTGGTGCCGTGCCACACCATGTTGAGCTACGCGGTAGGTGTTTTGCCCCGCCCCCGCTGTATTTTACGCGTGGACAGTGGAACCATTTTATCGGCCCAGTTACTATTCTATTTATTCTAGCTCACTGGTGAAACGCTTGATTGTAACTAAACAAGTGCTCAGCCTATTTTGATATTTTACTGAGAAATGATAAGGTTCAGTTATCAAGCAACATAGTCGAATACCTAATCGGGGGAAAAAATAGTTAAATACTATTTTTTGTTCATGATATACTCGTATCTTAAATCATACAACAGTAAGTTTCTTAAAATAAATAAATAGTAGGACACATTTCACACACGGCTAGTATTAACCCCATACTGAACCATTTCTAGTTTGTGTTATGGTAGCTAACACAACTGATATTCCATATATACATACAATACATATTTTATATAGATATATATTTAACACCCAGACCCACAGCCAGCAAATTTAGTTAAGCACAAAGATGTTGGCCGAGCCGGGAATCGAACCCTGAACCTTCTGATTGGCAGTCTGGCATGGCAACGATTGATTTGATTACATACAATGTATAAGCATAAGCAGCCCACTATACCATTCCCACTGCTGGGACTTGCTGCCTTCTCTAACTAGAAAAGAGTTATAGGCCATAATCCACCTCGCTGGCCAAGCGCGGTTTGGCGGATACATACAATGTAAGTTAATCTTCTAATATATAAAATTTCCATGTCACAATGTTAGTTACCGTACTTCTCCGAAATGGCTTAGCCGATTTTTACCAAATTTTATATGCGTATTAAGTAGGTCTGAGAGTCGGCTACTATCTATTTTTCATACCCCTAAGTGAGGCATAACAACGTTTGCTGGGTCAGCTTGTATTTTATAAGCTTGTATATCATGCCCACTAATATAAAAACTCTGACAATAATTGGCGTGAATATAACAATTCAAACAAAAATTATCTTCACCTAAAGTTAAAAATATTGTAGGGTTATCTCTGTTACCAACAAGTCTATATTAGTCATAAAGCTAACAACAAATTTAGGCAGTAGGTTAAAACGATAAGCTACATATTTTTTGTCATTACAATACCATACAATTATACAATTTATTTAATCTAAGTATAGCTATAATTAATCTACACATAAATAAGAGTTAAAAAAATGCACAATAGGCAGCCTTATCACCTGTAGCGATATCTACCAGGCAACCTTTGTGTGGAAAAGTGAGAAGAAGAAGGGAGATGTATTATAAGAAACAAAATGAATATTTACGGAACATGTAAAAAAGTATAAATTAGTCAGTGGATAAACGTCTGCTTTTTCAACAGACGGCCCCTGGTTCGATCCCAGCCTTACAACAGTAACATAATTATTTGAAACAGGGTCTCCACTATCAACAAACTCTTGGCTTGTTCTTGAATTAGCCTCCAAGTGGTTATGTCATTGTTCTGCGAATGATATGATTCAATTGATTTCGTATTGGACACGCGCAATTTAACATTTATAGAAGTTACGTTCTTCTACTAGAATATTCAGGGTTAGTTAGAGTTTTAATGACTTCGAAATTGTAGTCTTTTGAAATACATATAATTTAAAATAAATTATAAAATTAAAAACTAATAACAAAACAACTAACAAAACTAGTTTAAAAGACCACTCCGGGCAGAACCTGATGGAAAGAAAGGTCTTTGAAAAATGGCTTTTGTAATTGTAATAAATATTTAGAACGATGTAACTTAATTCACAGTCTACGTGTTTAATAGCAGACATAATAGATATGGTTGAAGTTTCGGATCAAAACCAAAGCATGGCGTATTCTGGCAACCTCATTCTAGTAACTAAGTACTCGTAAGGTTGGCGTAACGTGGTAATCGTTACGCCAACCGGACCTGTTTGATTCCCAGCACGGTCAACATCTTGTGGAACTATGAATTTGTTGACTGTCCGTCTGGGTGTTCTTATTCTTCCTTTTCTATGTAACCCTGTATACATTGCAGGATTGTGTGTTTATCAAATTATTAGATGACCTTTTATGATCACACATAGGCGAGACATAGCCTGTGATTTTGTTTATAGTTGGCTTTTATAGTTTTAGTGTTTTTAATTGTGGTAATGAATGGGTCTCAATTATTTTTGTGTAAGTATGGAAATATTTCTTAAACGTTTCAAATTCCGTTTGGTTTTAATTCAATTTGTAACATTTTTTATTTATTTTTGTAGAGATATTGAAAAGCGGTTGGTCGCTTCTGAAAATCCAAAAGCTGGAAAGTAATTTAATAAAGATTTATTTCGACTATACAACGGGGTAATGCTGCCAGCATCTTGGAAATTTCCACGCGGCGATAGCTTCGGTGTAATTTACCTAATTTTATTTATAATATAGTGTGTATTTAACTTGCTATTTTTGTTTGGTATAAGAGTTTGTGCATGATATGTAAATAAGGTTGTACATAAAATATAGAAGATATTTAAACAAAGTTTTTATAAAGTATTTTTTATAATATTAGATTTTTATTTCCTGTTAAAAATAAATGTCACGTTATTTTTAACGAAAAACAAAAAAAGGTCTGTTAAACCTACCTATTATTAGCATCAAAGTTTAAACATGTTTTTTTTTTTTATGTCCTCTATTCTATGTACAATTATGCACTAACTCTAAAAGTATCATGCTTGATACGTCACTTTTCACCCTCGGCAAACGACTAGTAGCTTTGAGTAAGAACATCTCGATTACGAGTCTATAAAATAGGTGAAAGATAGGTGCCCCCCTGGGGGTAATTTATCCGGTTATGAATGGACTAGTTTGAAGATAGGCATTGCTAATTATACCTAACTAGTGCGAGCCGGGTAACATCGCGAGCAAAAGTGTGTATATTTTTTTACTAACCTTTTTTTTAGGTTGGCATAATGGTTACCATGCCGGACTGCCAATCAGAAGGTTCCTGGTTCGATCCCGGCACGGCCAACATCTTTGTGCTGAACTAAATTTGTTGGCTGTCGGTCTGGGTGTTAAATATGTATCTATTTAAAGTATGTAAATGTAGTATATCAGTTGTGTTAGCAACCATAATACGAACTAGAAATGGTTCAGTATGGGGCTAACCACAAACATACATAGAACACATACATACATAGATACTTTATATCGATACATATTTAACACCGAGATCGACAGCCAATAAATTTAGTTCATCACAAAGATATTGGCCGTGCCGGAAATCAAACCAGGACCCTCTGATTGGCAGTGTAACCATTGCGCAAACGAGGTCGTCATTATAAAATTAGCTTAAAAAACTTTACAATTATAATATAAGCAATCTTTGTTAATTCAGTCATTATTAGGCAAAAATCTACCTAAATCATTCAAGTATAGTGTTCAGACGTATCTCTGCGTTTAGTCATAACTTATTTAAAACTTAAGTGCTTACTTGCGCTCCATTGACACTGAGTGATTTCACACTTTAGTTGGTGTTCGTTTTTAGAGATCAAAATAAATTTTGGTCATAGTGCTAAGTTAGAGTGTAATAAAGTAGAAAAGTTTAAATTAATTTGTGATTTTCTTAGCATACGAATAAAGATTCTTAATTTGTGTGATAAGTACCTATTTTTTTCAATACTTAAGATAGCTAATTCAAAATATTTATTACACATGACTTTTTCCGGTTTTCATTGAATCTGTACATAGTGTATAAGTAGTATTCTCAATGCATCACAGTTCACTACATTAAGTACATGAATGGAATTTTGCTAAAAATGCTTTTTTTTTCTTTTACCCAACATTTTATATATGTATTATGTAAAACCTTATTTTTAGAATTTACACACGTTTTTAACACATTGTTAGTCACCTATTGATACTTTATATATTTGTCATCTTTTCCTTTTCAAAATAATATAAAAATATGTCTAAGCGCTTTTCTTCCCGCCAGTACGCTAGTACACTCGCGCAAGCTTAACCTCAGTACATCGAGTATCAGTACAGGCGCAGCAAGTGCGTGTGATTAAGCTCAAACTTGGAAGTCCAGACATGAGGTTCAGTGCGGTTTGTGTGTTTGTATTGTGCTTCGGAAGTGGGATTTGTAGATATCCGGTAAGTCTTTTTATCGATTCCTGAAGCTTACAATAAATTTCGTTGTTATTAATTTTGTCTTTTCGAAGTTAAGCACTTGCTAAAACGAATAAAAAATAATTGACATTTATTAGAAAGTTCATATCAGAACGTGTTTAATATAAAACTTAAAATAAAAAAGATATTACTTGCATAGAGTGTAAAAATAATTTTTGAGAATTTTCACGAATTTTAGACAATTATCCAAATATCCAAAATTATTTTTATTTCATTAATTTCAATGTAAGGACTTGTTTAAGTAGAGACATATATGATGAATGTATATGTACAATAAATAGGAAATTATGAATATATCATTAATATACTCGTAGTTTTAAAATCACTCGCAATTTATTAAATAAATGTTCATGTAAAATACTAAAGACATCACGAAGTAGTAACATTAGCACGGATTGCTAGAATACATATAAATAGATCATGAATTTTTTTAGAATCGAACAAGATCTAGGTGATCTAAAAATAGGCTAGAAATAATAAACAAAAGTCTACAGATATTTTTTACTGAGCATCTGCTTTGATGAGTAACAATTTCAGTGAAAATAGCTATTTGTATAGAAACACATTTTAACTTTAACATCATTCACAACCAATTGGGAAATTACATTATTAAAATAAACTTATTATGCTTATAAGAAACTGCGTTTGTTATACTAGTATTAATACATAGATAAGGTTAGATTTTATTCCATCTAAAAACTAAATTTAAAAGCATTATATTGACATTAAAAATACCCTCACCCAAACATGGTTAATAAAAATATAGATCTTGTATATAGTAATTTATAATGAGCATAAATCTATTTCAAGAATCATGTTATTAACCATTAAATAAAACCTACTTTTTCAGCAAAAATCAATAAAAAGAGGCAATGTCACATTCAAAAACAGCAACACAATCGAATACTTCACCGACCGAAATATTCAACGAAAAATTTCAATACCTATCATGATACATCTCGACAAAGCGCTAACCCAAGACCTAACTAAAGAGCACAAAAGAACTGTCAAAAGGTATTTTCAAGATGTTCTAAAAAGCGTAGAAAACCTCTTCAGGCACCCAAGTCTGAATCAGACCGTGCATTTGAATTTGCTTGGTGTAAAAATGCTAAGAAATGCGACGAAAAAGTTCCAAATGAGCGAGAACGTATCGAAGTATTTGAAGAGCTATTGTTACTGGCAAGGAGAGAGAAAGCTATTGAAGAAGAAGTGGTACTACTCAGTGTTGTTCACAGGCCTGGATGTGTACTATCTAGATGGGAAGAACAATCAAGTTAGGAGCAGTGCTGGTAAGTTTCAATTCAGCCTCGTTATCACAATAGGCTCTTTAAATTTCTATGGCTTCTATCCTGCAAACGGCTTGTCGACGTTAACAACCCAAGGCTTTAGGATCTTTTCTGCTTTTCGAAGCAATGACAGCCCGGTCAGGCATGTGGTTGCCTTCATTACCATCATTATCAGCCCGTAGTCACCCACTGCTGAGCATAGGCCTCTCTTCTTGTACGCCAATCATCTCGGTTTTGCACTGCTCTCATCCATGTCCTGCCTGTGAAGTTACGGATGTCGTCAACCCAGCGTGTCAATGATCGACCGACGCTTATTTTGCCTGTCATAGGCCTCCAGTCCGTCAATGTTTTGGCCCACTTACCATCGCTCTGCCTTGCGTCCGCAAAATTTGTAGGATCGATCCCTGCCAATGAGCTCGAGCTAAAACATCGTGAAACATCATAGAATTATGGTAAGGCATTTTCTAATATACAACCCATAAATTGAAAAATCCATCACCAAGCACCAGTGTGTTCCAGCAACTTCCTTGAGTGCCAGTTATTCCAGACTAGACATGGTCCACTTTAGGCTAGAGCGTCCCTATCCCATGTTAGTTGCCTTGCTGGTCAAATACCTAGATGTAATGAGTACAAACATAGTAAACGGAAATTCATAGTAGGTGGAAGAAACTGCTGTATTGTCACAGTGATCACAGCGAAAGTACACTTAATATTTCAGTGTTTCTTCCATCTAAAAATACAATGAAAATTAAATTTTATTGTTATAATAATAGAGTCCAATGTAGTGGTTGCATACAACCTATAGATACTTTGCATTGTAGGTGGAAGAAACTTCTGTACTTCCACAGTAATCACTGCGAAAGTACACTAAATATTTAGGTTTTTCTTCCATCTAAAACATACAACCAAAATTAAACCTTATTACTGTGTTATTAGAGTCCAATGTAATGGATACAACCTATAGATACTTTGCATTGTAGGTGGAAGAAACATAATACTTCACTTTTTCTTCCATCTAAAAATACACCTAAAATTAAACCTAATTGTTGTGATAAGAGAGTCCGATGTGGTGGTTATATGCAACCTATAGATACTTTGCATTGTAGGTGGAAGAAACTTTATATTTCGGTTTTTTCCCCATCTAAAACATACAACGAATACTAAACCTTATTGTAATGATAATACAGTTCATTGTCCTGTTGCAGGTCGCGGCTACATGCGCGGTATCTGCAGCATGAGGAACAGCTGCACGCTGCTAGAGTGGCGCTCGCAGAACAACGCTTACGTCATGGCGCATGAGTTAGCTCACAGGTGAGGTATTTTACTCCGGTGACAGAAATTACTACTACTACACAAGGTTAGGTTACTATCGCAAAGTTTAACAGTTGGTGCCGTACAAAACCTTTAGAGAGACATGCAAAAAGTTAAAGTATTTAGATGATAAGATAATAACTTTTTCGTTAATTAGAAATAAAGCTGGTTCAAATAAGTATTAAAAATAACCAGTTTTTTTCTTATTGATAAGTCGGATTGGTAGCATATTTTAACAAGTATAAAGTGTAAATATAGTAAAAGCAGTCGGCTTTTAAGCAGTTTTTTTATATTTTTCCATTTACGATTTATTTCAAAAAATCTGTAAAATCAAAATTTTGCTCATGACATCGCTCATGCTTTTAAAAAAGTTACAGTTTAAAATTTGCGTACCATAAATTTAATAAGGGACAGAGCCCTTTCCAGTTGTAGGAAAGAACCGGCTGTGGATAAAAATGAAGATGATCAAGTGTGAAAAACAGACACCACAAGTAACCATACGAGTCAGAGACACTCTAGCCTACAGTGTAGCATACCTAGTCTGGAACAACTGGCCCTCAAGGAAACACACTGTTATTATTTGGAATCAGATTTTTCTACATGAGGGTGGCGAGGCAAGCACAACAATATACCCTGACACCATGCTATGGTCATGCTATGCTTATGGTTTTCTCACGATATTTTCCTTCACCGAAAGCTCGAGCTCATTGGCGGAGATCGAAATCACGACCTACAGAACGTGAGAAGGCCGCACGCCGACTGAGCTGTCATCGTTTCAAAAACCATAATTTAACTTTTCTCATTCAAGTCTCGGTATCTCCCACGACGGGCCGCCTCACAACCAGTGCCGAGGGCAGCGCTACATCATGGGGGCCAAGTACAACCCTCGCCAGCCTGCCACCGCCTGGTCTCCCTGCAACAAGCTGGCACTTGATACCTTTCTGAAGTAAGCTATGGCTTAATATTATATTTTTACACGCTTTATATTAGCTTCACCTATATGTTTGTTTGTTTGTAACCGACTTCTTTGGGCGCGATTTTGACCCACTTTAAACGGCCAGATTTCGTTGAAACTTTGTAGATTTATTGAGGACCGATGACAATACACTAATTTGATAAAATTATTACATTTTTTGTATTTTTGTTTGTTTGTAGCCAACTTCTTTGGGCGCGATTTTGACCCACTTAAAACGGCCACATAAGCGTATTTTTTAATTTTTTTAAACTACTATTATTACTCATCAGAGATAGGCATCAGCTGTAGTGTTATGTCTGTCCAGAAAGACGCGTGACAACACGAGCTAGCAACACTTTAGCCATTTTTTTTCGCGTAGAAACCTTTACAATGTTTAATAGAGAACTTTAGCCAATGGCGGAGCATGTCTTGTCTGGAATAACTGACTTAAAGAGGCTTCCGTACAACTCTTTTAAGTGTTTCGCGACAGATTTTTCAACTTATTATGGTTGCTAATAATGCGTGCACTAGAAAATGCCCTATTTTATAAATATGCACTAGAAAATGCCCTATATGCACTTTGGTTAAGTCGTGATTTTTTTCTTCACCAAAAGCTCTAGCTCATTGGTGGGGATCGAATCCTACAACCTGCGGAACGGAAGGTGGCTGCACGCCTGACTGAGCTAGTTAAGTAAACAAGTAACACATAAATGGAACATTTTTGTCTCCATATACGTAAACATAGATTTAGAAACAATAATAAAACATTTATAACGCCTGTAATTAAATATTAGCATACCATACTAAAGCGTAATTTCATAATATAGCAAATGAAGTCCAAAAAGTATAAAGCCTAATAAAGTTTACATAGCAATGCACACTTACACTGTTTTAGAACTATGTTTATTTTTTCAGGAGTAAGCAGTCATGGTGTCTACGATCAGCGAACAATTATTATTAGTTAAATTAATAGGTGTGAAATACAAAAGTAACAAAAAGTATTGAAATTAAATTTAACTAATTAAAATTTTGAGCATAATCGAATAAAAAATCTTAGTCGATTATTATATAGTAGATAATATTCAGTGTCTTACTACAGAACGAGCGGAAGAGTTGAAGTTCCAAACTTTCGTACAAAACGCTTTGCGTCAACTTTTATTGTAAAGACTCACCGATGGAACTCTCTGCCTAAGTCTCTGTTTCCCGAATAGGTAAATAGGTTTCTTCTAGACATATGTGCTACACCGTAAACAGACTACAACATAGCTTACCATCAGGCAAGCTGTAGTCAATAGCAAACCTATCAATTGTTGAAAAAAAAATGTAACCTTTTATATAGGATATAAATAGTAAATACAGTGTATACTCTATATAACGACACTGAAGGGACAGTGCATTTTATGGCGTTATAGAGAGTGGTCGTTAAATGGAAAGAATGTATCATTGTATGAAATACAAGCTAAACCAACTAAAGCCAATTGATTTCGACGCTTTAGAGAGTTTGTCGTTAAATCGAGTGACGGTACATGGAGTTTACACTGTATGTAAATATAGTACTCAGTATAATAGGTTTCCACCATCCCGTACTTAGGCAGCGTGGTGGATTAATCGTCTCTCCTTGTGGGAGAAGGCACTGAGTCCCAGCGGTGGTAGTATCCGTATAGTGGGCTATTTATGCTTATAGTAGGTTTTGTTTTACCTAGTCATAATTTATATTATTATTTATCGAAAAGCTAATCATGCATTTACTAATCTTAAGTACTTTAATAAATAACTATGAGTAAGAAATCAAAGTCATTTTTGAAATTATTTATAAAATAATAGATACTGCTTACAAATTAAATACTGAATAATTTATCTGATTTGTAGTTTATGTTTTTTAGTTCTTCTCTACCTACTTAGAAATTAAATATTGTGTTGTATGACATACTCGTAGGCAGGCTCCAGGATTGTGTCCTGTCATCCATTTGTACACACCTTTAAATAAATTCTGATTAAGACTTGGTTTTTGATTAATGATGAAACCCTTACATTGATTATTCATTATATTAATATATATGTATAATAGAATGTAAAAATCAAATTAAATTTATAAATATTATATTATAAGTTCTCAGAAGTGATTTTAATAAAAAAAAATACAAAAGTACACAAACTAACCTTTAATTCGACAACATCATATCTTACAACAAAGAGTATAAATGTCGTTGGGCACAATAACAAAATAGAACCAGAGTGATTTCAATGACTAGGAATGGCAAAGACTGGCTTACATAACCTCAAAGAACGTCTGCCCGGCTCAAGCACTCGTGCCAGAGAGTCTCTTGGTGTGCGCTAACGCGCGCTTACATGGGCAGAAAAAGTTAAGGCTACCCTTCTATTAGTTTATTTGGTAAGAATATTATTTATTAGTTTTTATTACATTATAGCGTTATATATATTATGTAGGTATACTCCATAGAGCTAGTCAAAATAACCGTGTCAGTGACACTAGCCAAAGATAGTACCAAAGATAGATAGACTAGCCTAGTCTGGAATAAAATATTACACGTTTATTAGCCTTTAAGCATTTTTTAAATTAAATTTCATAATAAAAACATGTCACATATTAAAAAAATCAAAGAAATAACCCGCCCCTGCTCGCCCCTGGTGCAAAGGTGCTCATCACGCTCGCTGCATTACCGCGCTGAATAGCTATGTCCAACCTCTGCACCAAGAACGACCCGGAGCGAGAGTCTCTTGTTATCACAGTTTATGAGATATAATAGGCTGGTGACAGACAGCAATGTCTCAGTGTTAAGGTTCTGCTGGTACCCTTTGTGTACGGAATCCTAAATAATCGGCCAAGTGCGAGTTGGACATGAAGGGTTCCGTGCCATTGTTGTATGGGAGCCCCCATTTTTGTTTTTTATTATTTATTTCGATTTTATAATTTAATTTGATAGCCAATATACTATTATGAATTTTGTGAAAATTTTAAGTGTCTAGCCGTTGTTGATATTGTGCAAATATTCTTATAAGTTAATATTACTGCTTTGCCTTTTTCTTGATTTCCTTTTTCTCCGCAATTTATAAAGAGTAATTATCGCCATTATTCGCCGTGACCCGTGACAACCGTTACTCCTTTGTTTCATTATCAGCTCAAATTAACAGTATTGCCAGGATTTGCATAAAGAATCGCACTTTTATTGTTCCAAGTCTGGGTTACTAGAACAGCATGAAAATACTACGCGGAAGTAATATAAGCCCTTCTGTGTTAGTAAAATATTCTCGGATGGTGTGACTCTAAATTTTTGTATATGTTAGACTTAGGCAAATATAGAATACACTTTTCTACTTTGAATTGGTCAGCGCTTGACCACAACTCACCAGATGGTAAGTGACATTTAGATCTAAGGTAGAGCGCACTTACCTAGAAGGAATCGGTTCTTTCTCGCCTTGAAGACCGCTAGATAACTTTATCGTTACGAGTATATGTTATTATTTAACTTATTTTCAGATAAATTTATTGATACTCAAATAGGTATAGATATCCTTAGGGTTGTTCGTTAGTGGGTTATAAGCTATTTTTTCAATAATTTTATCCGCTTATAGTTTATAGCGATAAAGCTGTATATTCTGGATTGTGCATAAAGATTATATAAAGATAAGTAAGACCTTGGATTAACATATAGGCCAACTTGTGTCCCGGATTAACGGTACCAATAATAAATATGGATCATAATTCTGATATAAAAACAATTACAATAATCTTTTATGTAGTGTGATATAAATAAACCATTATATAACATGCGTTCGAAAAACGTGCAATCGTTTTAAATACCAAGTTTCATTCCAAAACTCGAAAAAATAATAACATAAAAAGACTTTCACTTCTGAATAATGCCCGTATCCGTGAACAATGCTTAGCATTCACAACTGTAACATATTCATAATGAATTCGGATCACGAGTACGTCTGTCTGTGTTATTTTGTTACCAGGTAAAAATTAAAAATTTACCCACGTATAATTTCAAATCTCAACACTGTGACAATTTTTTTTTAAACGGTTGGACACCGTTCAATTGTTTCTAATATATTTTTTTTTCAAAATAGTACAGCAAACTATTTTTGTCATAATAAAAAATAATACAGACAATTTGATAAAGAGTTAATTATATGGTATTGTGTTCACCCAAATAAAATGTTTTTTCTTTCTTTCTTTTTTCAACTAGGTTATAAAATAACGTCGTTACTGAAGTTACGAGTAGCTGAACCCTAGTGTCGAAAATTTCAAAACCACTACAAAGTACTCGAACATGGCCTAACGAGTAGTGTACAAACAAAAAGTTGCGACAAAAAAAATGCATCTAAATATTATATAAATTGCATAAAATATAAAAAAAAAATCGTATGAGCAAACTGACCAAGCTCCGGTGTCGAGAGTTTTCAAGCCACCCGAGGGGTGAAAACTTAGCTGTTATTTAACGTGTCATCCGACCCACGGTAGCGCCCAAATCAAAATGCCACTTCAACAATGACAGTGTTGTGCATGGTCACCCATCCAAACACCGTCCGTATCGACCGTTGCTTAGCTTTGATAACCGCATCAGACTACCTAGGATTACCATAGTCATCTTGGCTATGAATATTATTAATTTACTAAACAAAGATAAAGATAAGATAAATAATATTTATTACAAAAAGATAATTATATACATAATTAAAAACTATTTCTACTACATTTACTACTGTTGGAAATTTACCAGATTTTTGGGGTAATTTATTCGCACTGGTATCACACGCGGCACTGGCCATTAGGAAAAACATCATGTTAGTATTCTCGGGATACGTAAAACTGAAAGTTTCCATTTCTAAGCGAAAGTATGAGATTAATACACTCTTAGAAAGCAGAGTTTATGTACATATTCTGCAATATACGAGCAGTGGTGATTACGATCATTGGGGTTTTTCTCAGTTACAAGTTATATTAAAACATATAGAAATAATAAATAAACGTGCATTTAATTGCATATCATACACGTATTTTTCCAAGTTTTTTTTTTGTAATACCGTAAGTTAGATTGCGCTCTTTTAAATTTATTTATTTAATATGGTTCACAAAAAAGAAAATAATCAAAACTATAACTAAAAAAGATGAATTAACCAGGATCAAAACTTGTTTCCTAACTATGTGTACTATTGCTGTGACTATTGCTTATAGTAAAAACTCACGTTTCGAAAATACTTTATTTACTCGTAAGTATATGTAATGTATTGAATATGATTGTATTATTTATTACGATCTTTGTAGTGTATTTTTTATTTTATGTTATTTTTAATTTGAGAGTCAATATTTAAGAAAAGAAATCTGATATCTACTTGTTTATAAGTAAAAATTTTTATACAACATGTTACATACATATAAAAAAAAGTTTAATCAAAAATAATAGCACGTGTATTGGTAGTGATTTTATTCTTTTATTTTTTAAAGAATTTAGATTCGACTAAGAATACATGTTTGCTTAATTATCATATTTGTTAATTTGCAAAGAAAGCAAACCTAAAGCCAATTTTGTTTGTTTTATCATTATTTACATAAATAATACAAGATATTAGCATACATTTGGATCCCAATATTTTAAATTAAGGTTTATACTATTTAGAACGTACCTACTTAAGTTAACAATAACTGATCGTTTGATAGTTAGTTACGCCTTGAACCTAACTACGTATAAAAAGTAATACCATTACAAACCACAACAAAAGTAAAAGTGCGAATTAAATAATTAACGAAAGTAAAACCTTGCCTATTCATAACCTAACAGCTGACATGGTTTGAAAAATAGTTTTTGTAAGTTTGAATTGCAATTAGCTAGTGATGTGACTACGCTATGAGCTTTTCTTATCGATGAGAATCATCTAAACCTCCTAATAAAACACCTAATTAAATGCTCAACCATTCAGAATTCATTAATAATGTTGGGTGTAATCTTATATATAAAATTTCCGTGTCACAGTGTTTGTTACCGTACTCCTCCGAAACGGCTTGAGTGATCATTACCAAATTTCATATGCGTATTCAGTAGGTATGAGAATAAGCCAACGTGAAACGTTTTTACCCCTAAATGATAAGGGTTGTTCACCCTTAAATATATTTTTTAATTTTTTCGACGATTTTTTTTTATTTGAATTTTATATAAAGTGACATTAAAAAATACATACAACCCTAAATTTTTACTTTTTTATCATCAACCCCTATTTTTTTATGGCCACTTTAGTAAATTTCCGTGTCACATTGTTTGTTACCGTACTACTCCGAAACGGATCGACTGATCAGTAGGTCTGAGAATCGGCTACTATCTATTTTTTATACCCTAAGTGATAAGGGTTGATCACCTTTAAATATTTTTTTTTATTTTTCAACGATTTTTTTCATTTTATTTTTGGATTAAGTGGCATTGAAAAATACATACAACCCTAATTTTTTTACTTTTTTATCACCATTCCCTATTTTTTATGGCCATTTTAGTATTTTATTCATTTTTCATCTCGCTTGATAACTGATCAAATATAGTGTCTTTAACTGTACTTCGAGTAAAAATCTATCTTTTTTTTGAAGAAAATAACTAACAAAATTAAACCTGATATACATATGCTTAGTACTACCAATCTTAAATACTTAAAATTTGCCGCGCCTTTACTTTACTGGTGAGTGAAATGCCACACTATGCCAGACTGAAGTGGTTCTCCTGTTCCACCCACAAAATTATTCTTCAAAGACTTCTCTCACTGTTTAGACAAATTTCGACCTTCGTTATTGTTTATGTATCGTATGTAGTAGTATTGTTTACAATTATCATTTTGCTATCTCAATGTAACACTCTTATGAACTACTAGCTGTTGCCCGCGGCTCCACCCGCGTGTAAGTCGCTTTATTGCATAACCTCTCTTGCACACGACTGTTGTAAAAAAATGTATTTTTATCTGTGCGCTACTGTGGATCGGATTATACGTTAAATTGTAGGTCCTCTTAGTACAAATAGTCGTTAAACTAAGGAAGGAGCTAAAAAAAATCTCGACATCATAACTTATATGAACCTGATCACTTAGTTCTTACGTAGAAGAAGCTATAAAATTTGATGTACTAATAAACTAGACCCCGAACGTATGAGCAAAAAATGTTCAACAAATATGATGATGACACTACAAATATTATGTAATTTGTTCTGCTTTGGACTTCTTTATGCTCAAACGGCTCAAACAAATATGCTAAAATTTTCGCGCTCGCTTCGCTCGCGCATAGCTCGCTGCGCTCGCGATTGGTCCTGGGACGTTTTGGGTCATAGCTTATGACACTACAAATATTATGTAATTTGTTCTGCGTTGGACTTCTTTATGCTCAAACGGCTCGAACAAATATTATGCTAAAAATTTTCGCGCTCGCTTCGCTCGCGCATAGCTCGCTACGCTCGCATCCAGCTCGCTTCGCTCGCGATTGTTCCTAGGACGTTTTGGGTCATAGCTTACGACACTACAAATATTATGTAATTTGTTATGCTTTGGGCTTCTTTATGCTCAAACGGCTCGAACAAATATTATGCTAAAAAGTTTCGCGCTCGCTTCGCTCGCGCATAGCTCGCTGCGCTCGCATCCGGCTCGCTTTGCTCGCAATCGGTCCTAGGACGTTTTGGGTCATAGCTTACGACACTACAAATATTATGTATTGTGTTCTGCTTTGGACTTCTTTATGCTCAAGCGGTTCGAACAAATATGCTAAAAATTTTCGCGCTCGCTGCGTTTGCGTCCGGCTCGCTTCGCTCGCGATTGGTCCTAGGACGTTTTGGGTCATAGCTTACGACACTACAAATATTATGTATTTTGTTCTGCTTTGGACTTCTTTATGCTCAAGTGGCTCGAACAAATATGCTAAAAATTTTCGCGCTCGCTTCGCTCGCAGTTGGTTTTATGACGTTTTGGGTCATAGCTGCTAACTATGACACTACAAATATTATGTAATTCGTTTGGTAACGGCTCGAACGGAATCGTAATAGACAAATAACAGACTTCAAAATCATACCTACATTTATAAATTGTAACTGTATCTAAAAAGTGCAAAATAACTTTATGCCTACACGTGTACAACCGAAGACTTTATTTGATATACTTATAAAAATGCTATTTTAAATTTTTATTTATCGTGTATTCTTGGCGTCGGTGCCATCTAAGAAGAACAAATTAATGTTTGTTAAAATAAACACTATTAAATAGTGTTAGTGTGTTAGTTGTGGTTTTGGAGTCGGTTATTGTTTTTAAAACAATTTTATCGCGTCTAGCATTCCAGTATGAGCTCAATATTGAATATTATGCTCATTTAAAAGAGGTTATTGGTGCTATGGATAAGGTTCACGCTATAGCATTAAAAGATTGATGTTGTTTGTTATTGTTCCTGTCGTAATTAATATGTGATAATTATGTTATTTTAGGTAATAAACTATAAAAACTTGAACATAATATTTTTTGGCGTTTGTTATTTTTTTATTTTCCCAACGTTTTTTCATAGCGCTCCATACCCATTTTACGCATATACCATACACTCTTATAATAAGTAAGTAACATTTTAATTATACTAGAATTTGTCTAGAATCTAGAATAAAAATTATTAATAAGGCAAAACAACGTTTGCCGGGTCAGCTAGTAGATATATATGATAATTTACTAAACCTGAGACATACTTATTTTCAGTATGTAATAATTAAACCATTTTAAGTTTTTAGGAAATGTGAAAAGGATTATTGATTTAAGCACATTATATCGCCAACAACAATTTAACAAGCATAGGCTTGTAATTTTTTATGTGGAACATTTATAACCGCACGTAAAACCGATTTCTGGCGTGGTGACGCGTCGCCACGGCATGCGTCCATATTACAAAATAATGCCAATGATCGTCGATTTCACATCTGCCATCTGGCGTCCCGTGATGGCTTACATTTTTTTAATATCTAGTTAATAATGTATCCTTTCTCAATACATAAGAATAAATAAAAAAAAACAATTAAGATGCCAACAAAAAGTAGTGGGACAATAAGCCAGTATATTCAGACTAGACATGCTCCACCTTTGGCCAGATTGTCGCTAACCCGTGAGTCAAATGCCTAGCTTAGCATTAAATAAATATGTAACAGAAATGGAACATGCATCAAATATATTTTTAGGAATTTACATTATTTTTATGCATGAAAGCTTTATCGATATATGTTTATCGTTGTCTATTTTCCCAACCCTAACGTTTCTAACACTGGTTCCGAATAGCGTGCACAATACAGCGCAGTCGCAGACCGCGAACCGCGCGATCTGCCGCTTGCGAACTGACGGTAAAACACCGGCAAATACTATTAAAAAAAACAACAAACAACTATTTAACAACAAAACGCTATCAAAAAAGTTCTCATACCAAAAAAGGGTTAAGAATTGTGTCTAAAAAGTTCTTAAATCGAAAAAGCTATCTGTCAAAATTAAATGAAAACTTTTTGGTGGCAAAATTTGTTTTGGCGGGAAAGTACGAGCAAAATGTTCGAAAGAGTTTCGCCAAGGACTTAGGTTTCAGTAAAATGTGAAAGTTTTTCTTAAGTATTTGCGATATTTCTGTAAATATGGTGTTTTTGTGGAGGGTGTGCCTTGCTGGGGTGGTTTTGGCGATCTTGGATGTTGCGAGTGAGGAACTTTTTGGAGATGATGTAAGTTTACTTATAATTTAATTTGAACGATAAAATTTTATTCAGTTGGTTATTATAAATAAATGAATGTAAGCACGAATTTATTAATTAAATAAATATCATTAATTCGCTATTTTAAATGACTACTGAGAGAGTAAGTTAAGAAAAATAGATTTTACTTAATAACTTTTGTTAATTTTCCGTCTCAGTTAAGTTTAGTTCTATATAGACAAAGTTTTCAGGTTATCTGAAGCAAATTACCTATAAACATGTTATGATCTATAAAAACTATACTCATTTTTTATAAACTCGTTTTTAAATTTACTTTATTATCAAGTATGAAAGACTCACAATTAGAAATAATACTTACAGACAATAATCTTGAAAAAATTGTAATTAGTAAAATAAAGTTTTAGTCCATAGTTTTAAAGATTTTATATTCTTTGGTCCTGCTTGCTTGTCTTATTTCAAGCAGTTGTTAAGCCAAATCAGAAAACTTCGGGCTGCTTTTTGTTTATACCACTAGAGCTTAGCTCATACGAAGAAGAATAAGATAGTGTTGATAGTAAGATTAAAGAAATATAAATACTTACCATTTGGTTGCCTGGAAGAGATCGCTTTCAGTGATAAGGCTGCTACTTGTAACACTACTTATAAGTTGTTTATTTATTTTTCTCTCTGTTTTGTATTTCCTTTTGTGTTGCAATAAAGAGTATATCAATCTATCATGTGACTAAGCTCTGGTGTCGAAAGTTTTCGAGACGTATTTTTTAACGTTCCTTTGTGACTTACATCCGTATTTCTTTCAAAGTAAGTTCAAAAGTCCCCCAGGTCAAGGCTGGCGGTCGTCGTAGAATTCCTCTCATTGTTCAAATAACTCTGAACCTTGAACTGTGAGTGGGCTACTTGCATTTATTTTATATTTATTGCTGCTAAGGTTCACGGGCACTAAACTGTTTAGTACTTACCTGATTCAATTGTTTCCTTTATACTATCACTCCGGGGCTCTTAAAAATAGAGTATAAGCAAGCAGTTCACTTACGTTCCCACTGCTGGGACTCGGGGCCTTCCCTCACGAGGAGAGAGATATTGGCCATAATCCACCACGCTGGTCAAGTGCGGGTTGGTGGATGACACACGTCTTCGGATATTGTGGTCCTCAAACATGCCGGTTTCCTCACGATGTTTTTCCTTCACCGTAAAGTGAGTGCAAATCCACACATAACTTGAAAAACAAGTCATTGGTGTAGGGCCGGGATCGAACCAGGGGCCGACTGATTGAAAAGCAGACGTTATTACCACCGAACCACACTCGCTTTTGAAAAATAGAGTAATTAAGTATAGTTTAAGTACGTGACGTATCGTAGACTATAGTGTAGCTTTTCAGCAGGCAAGCTTTAGTTAAACACAAACTAATAAACTGTAAAAAAATACCCAATAAACTTCCCTATTTCAGCCCAAACTTAGCGCCTGTGGCTCGGCTAACTAAAAAAGTGATCCAACGCGATCATTGAGGTTAAGTAGCGATCGATGAGAATAGCCTTTGGATGGGTGACCATGCACAAGACTTTCTTTAAAAAACTGGCGTTTTCATTTGAGTCGGTAGACACATAAAATTGTAGGTCACGGCTGTTAGTCTTGGTAAAAAGTATAATGTAAAAACTCTTGATACCAGAGATTGGTCACATAGCGTATATGGAGAAGAAGAAGAAACTCAAACGGGTTCTCAACGGACAACATTTTATGAGCACTCATTTTTTTTTTATGGACATTTGTCATATTTTAGTCACTACGATTCCACAAATATCAGTCAGCATTTTTTTCTATCGTTCTATAAAATAATACATTAAAAGTAAATAGGTATAATATAGAATACCCAGCAGTAGGTCAAAATAGGCTGATGATGATGATGAAATTCAGAAATAAAAATTGATTTTGCTCGCAATATTCTTAAAATAAGCTGTTCTGTTCAATCACACTTTGCTTCGAAATCAAAATCTTGCTTTCTTCTAATGGACGTAGACCACAATCATGGGCGAGATTCGAATGCGTAATATAACCTACGTGGTCAGTATAATGTCTAGATTAGCTTTATGAGCCTAGTTCATTGTGTTGCTAGCTGCCTACTCGACTTTGAGAATTCTACTTCAATAAATTTTATTGCTGGGATTTTAAGATCTTAATCAAAATAGGAGATTGTTTTTTATAAGAACAAAAAATCTTTAAAACTATCAACTAAATCTTTATTTTACATTTTTATATTATTATTATTATCGTTTATTATATTATACTAGTATTATATCTAATTGTGAGTCTTTGATTCTTGATAATAAAGTAAATTTAAAAACGTGTAAAAAAAAAAATTTTTTATAGATCACTAGCTAACCTGGCAAACGTTATTTTGCTTTAGCGGTATGAAAAATAGATAGTAGCCGATTCTTAGACCTACTGAATACGCATATTAAGTTTGGTAAAAATCGGTTAAGCCGATTCGGAGGAGTTCAGTAACTAACATTGTGACATGAACATTTTATATATAAGAAGATTAGTAGATATTATTTCTAAGGAGATTACATGTTTACCGCTAATTTGCTTAAGACAACCTGAAAACTTTGTCGAAGCTAAATTTTATTGGCACGGGAATTAGTAAGATATTTTAAATTAAGTACTTTAGTAGCAATTAAAAATAGCAAAAGAATATCTATTCACATAATTTTCTCTAAAGATTTTAACCACAGATTCTAAGTTATGACTGCTCTTAGGTATCACTGGAATAAATCTTACCTATCTTCCTGCTCTCAGGTTTCTAAGCCAGAAGCACTGGTTTATTGCCTTTTCGTGACCACAACCAATGTTGTGTACTGCGGAAACGTTGACTAAGAAATTATACCGTACAGGGCTACAATTAAAGCTGTAAAAACTTTGGTTACATGAAGTGAAGTAGAGTGTCTTTATAAGACTTCCTATATAGCATAAGCAGCCCACTATACGTCTCTACTGCTGAGACTACTTTCACAAGAAGATAGCTTTCAGCTATCAAAGGAAGAGAGATATAGGCCATTATCCACCACGCTGAACATCTGCGGGTTGGCGGATAACACCGTCTGTGGGTACTAAATTGTCCTCAAATGTTTTCCTTCATCGTAAAGCATTTTTTTTCATAAAGTCAAGTCTGATCTGTACCTGAATGTATATACAATATTTAAGGGTTGTTCTCTAGACGGTTTGAGAGTTATAACCGTTCATGATTTATCATTATAAAACCCTAAATTGATGGTTGGTTTGATCACCAGATTATAAAATTCCATCAATTAAGTTGGATTAATACAAAAATATAGGTTTAAATCAGGTGCTCAAGAAATTCTAATTCACTGCAAAATATGTTTACTAGCTATTTTAGCTTTCGATACAAAAGCCGATACTAGTTAGAGCATGCTTAAATTGTAATATATTATAGTGGAATTTTATCAGCTTACTTACTTCTATATTGAGAGTAATCACTACTTTTTAGTACGTTTAAATTTAGAAAATTGCTTGGTGATGAAATAAGTATCTATATTTTATATAATAAATCACAATAAAAACTGTTTCGCATTTACCAATTTTGTTAAATTTCCTGCCGGGTCAAACATGCAATTCACACACTGTCATAATTCCAACAAAATTGATGTCACAAAACAAAACAAAATCTGTTTCCATTTAGCAATGATTCGTTTCGCGATTTAGTTTAACGTAATCTGCTATTCATTATTGTTGTTCTATGATGTCAATAACCTGTTTAACTATGTATTATTCATATTTATTTTAAGCTGTTATCACTAAATTATGTAATTGAGCTAAGATTATATTGTATTTATTTGACCTTTTAGATACAGTTTTGTCAAACGTTCCATGAGAGATAAGGTTTACACGTGACTTTCGCCAAGGCGAGTGGAGCAAACAAGCATAATATGAACTGAGCTATGTTAAAAAAAGGTACGAAATAAGCTACCGGACGCATAAGCAAGCTAAAGTGGCAATGGGCCGGACATATCTGCCGAAGAATCGATGACCGTTATGGTAGACGAGTTCTAGAGTGGAGACCACGTCTCGGCAAACGTAGTGATGGCGAAGAGAAGCACAGAATTGGGCCAAGTGGCGTGCCTTGGGAGAGGCCTACGTCCAGCAGTGGACGAGCATAGGCTGATGATGATGAAGCTACCGGAGGGGTGTAGGCAAGCAAAACGCCGGGTAAGACCTCGCTTCGCTCCTTTGTGTCATCGGTTTTCGAGTCAAATGTGAGCGAGGCCTGTTTCTCGATTCTCTCGCTTAGCCCGCTACGCCTCTTTTGCGGTCTTTTCTTCTCGCTTAGCTCTCTTAGCTAGTTCCGCTCTCTTTATTGCTCATGATATTTTTATATTTTTCTGTTGATAAGAAATTAAAATAAGCAAATGTGTGATGTTTTTATTTTTGCTTTAGTACTGGGAGAGAGAAGAGATTTTGTTTTTAATGTTTGTAACTGAGTTTTCACACAAGTAATAAGTAACTACTGCGAATATTATTCCAATTTTCGCTAGTAAATCTCTGAATCATTGTGCGTACCGCCAAAGTGTGGAATTCTTTGCCAAATTCCCTGTTCCCCGATAACTATAATCTAGCGGTTTTCAAGGCAAGAGTGAACCGGTTTATTCTGGGCAAGCGTGCTCCACCTTAGACTGCAATATCGCTTACCACCAGGTGAATTGCGGTCAAGCGCAAAGAATTACCAGTAAAAAAAAGTCAATTACTCTTTAATTTTTAAAAGGCCCCGAGTAAGAACATTTGGAATGTGCAACGTGTCTAAGTTTAGAAGAACATATTCTGAAGTTCCGAGATGCCGAGATGTCGTTTATAGCCCTGATGTAACTTGTAGGCATTTACTCGCACGATTGCGTGTGCGCATATGGCTGGGGACCTAGGTCAATGTTGCGCTGAATTCTTGGTGTTTTGGTGTCAATATTACAGTGGGTCAATTGTAGACTATGGTTAGTACACATTTACTTATCTTAATATAGATGGTTTTTTTTTTTATTATACACGGCTGGTTAACCTCATACTGAATCACTAGTTCGTATTATGGTTGCTAACACAACTGATATACTACATATGCATAATGCTGAAGAAACAAACAGACACACTGATACACAGACAGGGTTATAAATGTTATAGATGAAAAAAACGCATTAATCGTGAACCAAATATGTCCTGTCCTACCTACCTGTCTATGCTTGTATTGTATCATACATTTTTTGCCACATAACATTTTGACAGTGACACATAGCTTTCGAATGATCACAACAATGCAACTACCGGCTAGACAATAGAGCAATACGAAATGTATAGACATGGTGTGCCAATTAACACGCGTAAAAACATGGTGATGACATATTCGTGGTATTCGTATTTTAGAATTAAATACATAAGTATGAAAATACATTTAACTATGTATTTATTATTATTTTATACAACAAAGAATTTATTACAAATGTACAACTTAAAACCAAACGAAAATAATACATTTATATATAACTTAAGATTAATAGAGTAAAAACAACATTAGTATTATTTAAAATGGGAGTCGACTCAGTATATTTTCTCCTACTATTTCAATCTATGAGCTATCATTTCGTCGTTCACTCTTCTAGAGCAAGAGCCCATAAGTTTCTGACCTTCCTTATTTAATAAAAGCTCAAAATTTTTCTGTGTGTGTGTGTTCCCTAGTACAGGTAAGAATGCTCCCCACCCATGAAGCTGAGGCAGCGGTGGCTTTGGCAGATTACTGGTTGACTAGGGGCTGATTATGCTAACGCAAAGAGCTTCCCATATTAGGCATTGGCTATTCTTCCAGGGCACTAGACATAGCCCGTCAGATGTCAGGTACAGCCGGAGGTTCAAGCAACGCCCTAAACCCAATGATTGATAGCCATTGACCTCCACTATGGTACTGCAAGTGCATAAATAGGACACACACCCCAGCAAGTATCATCAAGAAAAGTGTTCGCAGTACAGCCTGGAGTAAGACTTATTAAAAGGAAGGTCAAAACTTATGGGCTCTTGGGCTATTCACGTTATCTAAGCCACTAGTTATAAAGTTTAATATTTGTACTACATACTTAAAAGTAAAATTGAGCAATAAGTAGAAACTAAAACGCGTTTCTAGAGCAGAACCATTATTCACTAAAACCAAATATGGATGCATTTCTAAACTTCAGAAATCCTAATGCATGAGTAAGAATTGTGTATTACGAAACATAAGTATCATAGTAACAATTTTTTTACTAAGTTAAGTAAACTATACTTAACTTACTACTACTTATTATTTGTCAGTTCTTCTTTTTCGTATGAGCTAAGTGGCGAAGCTCTGGTGTATAGAGTTTTCAAGCCGCGCGAAGGCCTCTGACTTGGCTTAACGACTGCTTGTACTAAGACTAAAATATCAAGACCTATAATTTAACGTATGATCCGACGCACAGTAGTACCCAGATGAAGATGCCACTTGAAAAATTACAGTCTTGCGCATGGCCACCCATCCAGACACCGTCCGCATCGACCGTTGCTTAGCTTCGATGATCGCGTCAGATCACCGAGCTACAGGCATTGCCAAACACTAACAGGGTGTTCTTCCAAACTAGGAATACTCCACCTTAGGCTAGAGAGACGCTAAGTTGTGTACTTGTGTACTCATAAAAAAAAAAATTTAATTGTATATTTTTTTTCTTTATGTTACAAACCTACGAGAATCATTCGCCTTATTTAAATTTATTTTAATTTCTAAGGTGATTTTTTTTTTCTATATTATTTTTCTTGATACGATGTAAATAAATAAATATCTAATCTCTTATCTTATCTTATCTTATCTTATCTTGGCTTACCGAATTTTTCGGCCCAATTGTCTCAGAGCTTTAAACCTTTTTTTAAATATAGGTTCATACTTTTTTATTACACAAGATATAGATAATACACAAGATATAGATTAAGTATCCAACCTCATCTAGTTATTTATTATAACTATTTTCACAAATAAAAAAGCGAGTGTGGCTCGGTGGTAATAACGTCTGCTTTTCAATTTTCGGCCTGGTTCGATACCGGCCCTACACCGGTGACTTGTTTTTTTAAGTTATGTGTGGATTTGCACTCGCTTTACGGTGAAGGAAACATCGTAAGGAAACCGACACGTTTGAGGACTGCAATATCCGAAGACGTGTGCCTTCTGCCAACCCGCACTTGGCCAGCCTGGCGGATTATGGCCTATAACTCTCTCATATTGAGAGAAAGCCCCGAGTCCCAGCAGTGGGAACGTATAGTGAGCTGCTTATGTATTTTCCCAAATTAAAAGTCAAAGGTAAAGGACTTACAATTATCTACTTGCTAAACTAGTAAATATATCTAAGCTCTAAGTCAGTGATCTGGGCTTAAGAGAAAACCTGTTATTAAAGCAATTATGCATCTACTGTACGTTTGTAAGTGGTTATTAGTGCATAGGCCTTTGGAAAGTCAGAGCTTGCGAAAAGTGTATTTACCTCTAGAGATAAATGCTTAAGATATTTAGAGATACAATTCTAATTGCAATGCGATTTAAATCAAGGGGAAATAACAGAATCTCCATTCTTGTAGCAGTCTCATGGTTATAAAGCTTTCAAACGATGAACAAATTTAGATATTTCTGTGATAGAGTGTATTTTATAGGCATATAAATTTAAGAAATTAATTGTTAATTAAAGATTTTTGAGTCTTTCATCAAAATTCAACATCGTGAAGAAACCGGCACGTTTAAAGACCACAATATCCGAAAACGTGTGTCATCCGCCAACCCACGCTTGCCAGCGTGGTGGATTATAGCCTATATCCCTCTCCTTGTGAGTGACGGCCCCGAAACCCAGCAATGGGAACGTATAGTGCTCTGTTTATGCTTATGTAATATATACAAACAAGTACAAGATCAGCTTTTGTAAGATAAAACCTCGAAGTTCAAAAGCCTTACAAAAATAAAAAATTGTACACAAAACATACTAAAGTAACATTAATTTACGCAAACCATTCACGGTCTCAAGCAACTCGGTTTATGGCTATTTTATTCAAATTATTTCAATGACTTTAAAGCCAAGTAAATGAAGTTAATTTTATTTTGCAACGAATCGACGCAAGAAGGATGTTAGCTTTGTGCTGATTGTTAACGTTATAAATATTAATAATTCGCACAAAGCGTTTTGCTTCGACCTTCATTGTGAGAACTGCGAAGCTTTGGAACTCTCTTCCTGAGTCTCTTTTTCCCGAGAAGTACAATTTGGGGGTCTTCTAATCCAGAGTAAATAGGTTCCTTCTAGGCAAGCGTGTTACATCTTAGACCACAGTCAAGCTTAACATAAGGCTAGCTGCGGTCAAACGTAAGCCTATTCATCAATAAAAAAAAGCAAATGTTTTTTTTCTTTCAAGTAATTTTTAATATAAATGCAGTCGAAATAAAAAATATAAATAAGCAAAATGAATAAATAGCATTCTTGACCTCAAGGTTATATTAAGGATGTTATAGACCACGTATTTCTTTTCATTTGCACTTATTGCACTTATTTTGTCCAGTGCATTACTTAGAAATGTGGCTTCCGACACTCTCTCCGAAATCTCTCGACACCAGAGCTTGGCTAATTAGCTCATACGAAGAAGAATACCTACATATGATACCGATTGTCAAAAGTGTATGGTAGAGGTATAGGTAAGATCCTAGATAATATTATCTTTACCTACAAAATAAAATAAGATTTATTGTAATCAATTTTTTACTTTCAGAAGCACAAGATTTTTAAATTTTAAAACGACTATTACTAAAAAAAAAACTATCGAGCGAATTTTACGTAATCGAGTTTTGGAGATCTGACGATTCTTGACACTGAATCAAAGTTAATAAATGTGAAAAAAATCGTATTCCCTATCATTTACGATTAGATTTTATAGGATTTTTCAATATATGTCATTTTGCTCCCATAACTATTTATCGCGATATAAAATAGAAGTCAAAACATGAACAAAAATCTGGTTGCATGCAATTACACTTCACTTAACATATAACTCAAGCCTTTAAACTCAGTCTTGGTCACTGAGGCTAAGCCATGTTTTGTTATGTAATCATTATATTATTGGTTGACCTTTCATTCCTGCAGTATTAAGTTCAATGTTTTACGGTTTTTATGTATGTAATCAATACACAGTTAAATGTATTGATGTACAAAAATAATGGAGAAGGATTAACAAAAGTATTGGTAATTTTATTATTTGTTAGACAGCTTTTAAGAATAATTCATTACTATTATGATCAAGAATATTAAAATATTAATAAATATGCCCCTGTTGCATAGGTACCTCTCATATTCGCTGTATTACCGCGCTGAATAGGCTATGGCTAGCCTTTGCACTGAACGTTTTAGATACCAAAAAAAAATTATGTTATATATAAACAAAAAAAATATTCGTAAGTAAAATATTCATAAAAAAAGGACTCATTTCACTCACGGCTGGTTAGCCCCATATTAGACCATTTAAAGTTTGTATTATGGTTGCTAACACAACTGATATTCTACACATACATACTTAAATACTTAATATCGATACATATATTTATAAAACACCCAAACCAACAGACAGGTAACAAATTCAGTTCATCACTAGGATATTGACCTCGGGAATCGAACCCGGGACCCTCTGGTTGGCAGTCCGGTATCGTAACCATTACGCCACCGAGGTCGTCAACGTTTTAACTCAATCAAACAAAAATTTTATTGTCCGAAGGCCATCCATTCGTTACTCTCGAAATTCGTGCACTTATTACACAAGCACCAATTAATATCCAAGCTCGTCACGACGTCTGTTTGTTTGTCAAAGAAACTGTCCAAAATTACCAATTCATATCATGACATGCCCTGAAACTCAGCAAGAAATCTGAGGTGGAGAAATCTTACTACATACCTACATTTACCTCAGAAAGTTATTAAGTACTAGTGTGCCCCACGGTGTTACCCGCGTGAATCCAGAACAATAACAAAAACAGGATAAAAAGTATAACTCCTCACTAGATTATGTGGGATTTGTACCCACTAAAAAGCCTAGACCTACAATTTACCGTGTCATCCGGCGTAGTGTCTTAAATCATGTCTCTTTTTAATCGATTTGAAGAAAGGTTGTTTTATGCTTGTTACTTCATCACAAATCAATATAAAAAATGTTGACTATATGAGCCGATTTTGATAATTATTTTATTAAAAATTATGTTGCTTCAATGCTTTTCGCGTGGACCTATATTTGATGTCCTACACTGCACTAAGTTCAGTGTTTTTTTACTGATGTTGATTTTCCATTTTTATTATTCTTTTAACATAAAAATTCACTTGTGCCCATGCAAATGTACCCACTCTTATCAACGCCCATACCACTTGAACATAAAAACCTTTCACCAGACAACGATGCTTCAGTAATCGTAAATGACAGTTTGTTACCACCCTATATAACAATTGGAGCATTGACTTACACAAAGAAACAGCACTCATCGCCCCGCTTACTTCTAATGGAGATAAAGTGTCAAAATGTCACGGTTTTTATCTAGCATCTGGGACACGTTTTATTTAAGAGTTTGGAAGACTAAACACTATTATCTCATTATTCTTTTCATAAAGTGTATAGAAGAAAAATCATGAAAAAACCAACATGTTTTGAGGATCACAATATCCGAAGACGTATGTCAACCCGCACTTGACCAGTGTAATGGATTGTGGCCTATATATCACTCTCCTCGTGAAAGAAGGCTTCAAATTTCAGCTATTCTTTTACGTACCTATGCTATTCTTTTTATAAACACTTGAAATACTCGTATAATTTCTACTTAATTTCTTTTACTTATTTTTATTTAAGTTTATATATATATCTACTTTCAATATTTTTAAATTTAAGGTTCATAATTAACAAATACTATTATTTATTAAATTAGATAAAGGTTTCAACATTTACTCGTATTTATTCATATTAATTTTTACTCGAAGTTTTTCAATCAATAAATATTAAACAAAGCTAAGATACACATGTAGATACAGCTTTTATTGAAACTATGATTTTTTTTTATATTAGGACACATCACATTTGGCTGGTTAACCCCATACTGAACCATTTCTAGTTTGTGTTATGGTGGCTAACACAACTGATATACCTACTACATAATTATACAAACATACATATTTGATATAGATACATATTTAACACCCAGACCCACAGCCAACAAATTTAGTTAAGGACCAAGATTGTTGGCCCTGCCGGGAAACGAACCCGGAACCTTCTGATTGGCAGTCCGGCATGGTAACCATTATGCCAATGAAGTCGTCAAATCTAATTTAAAAAATAAACATACCTAATTTTTACATCTGAAATGAGATAATTTTTTCAAGTGATTATCTTAAATGACCTACGTTATCAAATGACGAAATAGTGATAAGGTTAACAAAGATACGTTATGTTAAATTAAGATTCTAAAACTAAAGTCATTGACACTAAGATAATATCGTCTGAGGGTAACAGAACTGGGCCGAAGAAAGATAATTCGTTTTTATTGCCCATGATTGGCCGATTTTTACAAGATCGTTTTTTTTTGTTTAAAAACAACACTTACTGCAAAATATCTATAAGTACGGAACTTTCTTATAATAATAATATGTTTACAATAATTTTACTAATTAACTTTAAAATTTAAATAGCCCATATTCAATCGCCATATTTTGTGCTTATAAATTTTTTGCTAATTTAAATAAATTAAGTTTTAGTATTCTATTTTATGGTCAAAACACTATAATTCTAGATTTATATTGCAACCTTGAAAAATCTACTGTGTCTAAACTGGACTGGAATTGAAAATATGGTCATTATTATTTCAAATACCTCACAATGATGTTACCTAAACTAATTGATTGGTGAAAAAGATAAAATAGACAATAGACAGTAGATTTTTATAGAAGATAGTTCTATTTTCCTGTTTTTTGGGATAAAAAGTAGCCTATGTGTCCAAAGAATAACCTCAACACCAAATTTCATCAAAATCGGTTCAGCGGTTTCAGCGAGAAGAAGTATCAAACACACACACAGAAACTTTCACATTTATTATATTAGTAGGATAGATAGCGATAAATATAGAAAAGATTATATGTTTTTTTTTTGAGTGATAAAAAAATGAAAATTTCCATGTCAAAATCCCTCCACTGTTTGTATGGAACAATTTGGGCATTACCAAAGCTACAGTGCGCGACTAATTGTCGAAGCGCGCATTGTGACAGGTGTCAACGTACCTGTGACAGATTGTGGCGACACTAATGCGCGTGCGCATCTCTACTGTGCGTGGAGCAGCTTGGAAGGAAGAGAGAACCGGTTTTTTCTGGTTACGCTCCACCTTAGATCAAATACAAATAATTTATTGATAACGCCAAAGTTACAAGTCTAATAATATAATATCATTACAAAAGTACCTATATGATATGATTCAATGGCAATTTTCAATTCTAGTTCTAGTAATATAATATCATTACAATATTTTATGGTACTAGCTGACCCGGCAAACGTTGTTTTGCCTCAATTAGGAGTATGAAAAATAGATAGTAGCCGATTCTCAGACCTACTGAATACGCATATAAAATTTGGTAAAAATTGGTCAAGGCTTTTCGCAGGAGTACGGTAACTAACAATGTGACATGGAAATGTTATACATATATTAGATGAATCACATATCAATTTTTAATTCTTAATAATCATAAATAATTTTAAAATATTTATCTAACAGCCAAAACCTAAGTCTAGTCTTAAAGCTGGCGGTGGAAGGTGCATCCCGGACAGTCGCGGGTACGCGGTTGTAGTTCGCGGGCCCCAACACGTAAACGGACCTCTCCAATTTCGCAAGTCTATGTATCGGCGTCATCATAATGTCAATTGCCATCGGGTGAATTGATTAAGCGCAAGCCCATTAATTGTAAATAAACATTTATTAATTGGTAATCTGACGCGATCACCGAAGCTAAGCAACGGTCGATGCGGACGGTGTTTGGATGGGTGACCTACACAAAACTGACATTTTTCAAGTGGCATATTTATCTGGGCGCTCTACCATGGGTCGGATGACACGTTAAATTGTAGGTCCCGGCTGCTTGTCTTAGTACAAGCACTCGTTTTTTTTTATAATCCTTTTTAGGTTTCATAGGATTAGGGCAGCTAGCCTGATGTTAAGCTGCGCTGCAGTCTACGGTGTGGCACGCTTACCTAGAAGATACCTATTAACTCTACTTTTGAAGACCCTCGTTAAGCCAAGTCAGAGGCCATTGGGCGGCTTGAAAACTCTCGACACCAGAGCCTCGCCACTCAGCTCATACGAAGAAGAAGAATACTCAGAGTCTTATGAAGTAGGAAGCAATACCAGTATCAGCGAGAGGCCGAGACAGTGTTTAGAAACTACGATACGCAACGGTAGAGGCGAGATGCATAGATTGCGCCGCCTTCCTTGCTGTAAAGCGGAGTCTACACGGGCAGTCTTAGATCAAAACAAAATAAAGGTTTTGTTTATGTATGTGTATGTAATAATATATATCAGTTGGATAGTCCAACATGCCTTTGTGACCCGGAAAAGGATGAAAACGTCATACATATTCTGACAGAGTGCCCCATATACGGCAAAGATAGGATTAATTTAGAGATTAAGTTAGGTATAAAGACAAATGTACTAGCAACGTTAGTAAGCAACAAAGACTTTAGAGATAGTACATTAATAGTAAAACGATTTATTTATATTGCTTTATCTTCTTAATCTTTTAATTAAACTAGTTTTCGCAATAACTGTTGTGAGTGAAAAGTGTTTGTTGGACAATGTCTTCGACGTAAATGTGTTGGAGGAAAGCCTGACAAACATACCTATATAAAATAATAATAAATAAATATATCAGTTGTGTTAGCATCCATATAGCAAATTATAAATGGTTAAATATGGGGCTAATCAGCCGTGTGTGAAATGTGTGATATGTAAAAAAGAAAAAAAAATACGGTTATTTGCAAAATATGTCAATGTTCATTGCAGTTGGTCACAGGCTATGATATCTTTTTGACATATTTTGTAATATTATTGTAAGCAGTTTTAGCATCAGTATGATCAGGAAAATAGGTTGTGCTTGTGCTATAAATTGTTTTTTTTTACCCTTGATAGGTTTGCGTTTGACTATCAAGGGTAAAAAAAAAAGGTTTGCGTTTGACTAATTTTGAATCTTTATTATTAAATAAAAAAAAACTACTAATATAAGTATCGCTTAAAGTCTGGGTAGAATCAAGGCAAAATGTACTCCGTTTTTTTATTAAGTATATTTTAATCTGTACGGAAGTTGTCCAGTGTAAACCCGCCCTAAGTATCTATACACTGCGAGAAAGTACAGTTTTTGTGGTGTTGCATGGAATCTGTAATATCATCTGCAACATCTTTATGTAATATCGTAATTAATTGTAGTAAGAGTTTGAGGAAATTTGTGTCTTGTTCTTTCGTAGATGTTATCAATGTTTTAAGTTGCTGTTTCCGGTAAGGCAATTTTGAGTTCCGGTTTTAAGGGCCTAATTGAAATCTGTGAAAGTACTCTTATGACGGTCATTTTTATCTTTTCAGATTCTAAAATGAAAGTTTTTTTTTGTACCCATTTCACACACACGGCTGGTTAGCCGCATACTGAACCGTTTCTAGTTTGTATTATGGTTGCTGACACAGCTGATATACTACATATACATACATATATATCTTGTATAGATACATATTTAACACCCAAACCAACAGCCAACAAATTTAGTTCAGCAAAAAGATGCTAGCCGTGCCGGGAATCGAACCCGGAACCTTCGGATTGGCAGTCTGGCATGGTAACCATTACGTCAACGAGGTCGTCAGTTTACTCTGTTTAAGGGCAAAGAAGATATAAGAAAAAGATAAAACATTTTATTTTTACAGACTTTCTTGTTTTATCTCAAACAGCAATTAACAGTTAGATTTATTAATTTTTTAAACAACTTCAAGAATCTGCTGTCTGTTTTTTTTTTTGTATTTGTTACATCATTACTCCGACATTTACATATTAGGAACCGATTTTGAATATATTTTTTATTGAAAAGAATGTACTTTTCGAATAGTTGATTCGCTGATTGGTAATTTTGACATGTTTCCTGATTTCATACACACTAGATGTGAATGAATCCTGCTACTGCATATTTCTCACTTTCAATTCTACTATCAAAATCGTTTTGGTTCTTATTTCTGCTCTAGAAAATTCAAAATCTAATATTTTCCAACTTACCAAGTTTCACATCACGTCTCACCTTGATACAATCACAACATAAAGAACTGCCACTTCAGTGAGCTTAACATGGCATCGCTGGAGATAAAGCGACAAAAACGCTATTCAAAATTAATATTAAAATTTAAAGTATTACTATCTTCATTTACCTTAACAAATAAAAATTCACTTATTTGATTCATTGAATATCATATTACTTAAATTATAACAAATAATACATTATTTTTCTTTTACATTACATTTTTCCAATTAGAAGAATTCAACCAATCAGGTTTTCGATTCCGGTCCATATCTCTGTTTTTGTATATATTTATAACATTTATGTTCTCAAAAATGTATACCAAATTAAGTTATAAAACAACTTCAATGTAAAATTATTCTTACCATTTTACATTCGTGCACATTTAGATAAAAAATATCAATCTCAACCTGACCATAGCAAAATTTTTCAATTTTCCATCGTATTTTTATTTTATCGCGGGATAAAATTATCCACGCCATGCCAAGCGCGCTAGAGTGTGATCATGAATGGATTCAAGTCACGAACAAACAGCATTTCATTACGACATTATTTAGAACATAGGAACAGGTTTGATATCATCGTGCTTTACTTATTGTTATGCAACAACTATTAATTTGAATATGCCGTGTCCAGTTGAGCTAAGCTTCTTTGTTTTGGGGCTGGTTTTTGTATTGACAAACTTTGTAGGTAGTGATAAGAATCTACGTACATACCTTCTAGGTTTTGAATAGAGCGAAGTATTGTATATAATAATGGGCCAAGTGCGAGTTGGGCTCGAGCATAAAGGGTTCCGTACCATTGTTGTATGGGATTGTATGGCCTCCTTAAATATTAATTTTATTTAAAGTTTATAATTTCATTTGATAACTAATATACTTTTATATATTTTGGTAAAATTTTAAGTGTCTAGCACCTACGGTTATTGATATATGTATATCAATACAAAAAAAACACCCCCTTAATATTATTATTTTTGGTATTTGTTGTTATAGCGGAACGGGAAAATATCTTGTGAAAGTTTCAACTTTCTAGCGATTACGGTTTCTGAGATACAGCCTGGGTTGTCTCTCACAAGGAGAGAGATACAGGCCATAATCCAATCCAATAAATATAGGCCAATCAAGTGCCGGATGACACACGTCTTCGGATATCGTGGTCCTCACACATGTCGGTTTCCTCACGATGTTTTCCTTCACCGTAAAGCGAGTGCAAATCCACACATAACTTGAAAAATAAGTTAGATATTGGTGTAGAGCCGGGATCGAACTAAGAGCCGTCTGATTGAAAAGCAGACGTTATTACCACCGAGCCACACTCGCTTTTTACCTTTGTAGTATTCTTCTTCATTTTTTTTTAATAAACCATTTGTTCGGAAAGTTCACAACATTTTGGTTCCGGTCACGGTCCTCAGACTCACACGATTGTTAGGATGTGCCTTTAGTGGCCGGTTTCGCAAGAAAACCTGTAGAATCTGCATTTCACCATACCTCTCTCAAAGGTTGAACATTTATTCCGGACTAGCTGAAACCCGCGGCTTCTCCTGCGATACCATTATTTTTAATTTGACATAAACTATACATTGGTGGCGATTCAGCGGCACACACGACTAAACTAAATTTAAAGTAGCTCTAAAATCGCTTACATTTTTCATATTTGACGTGATTTTAGTTGTTTTGTGTGTGGTTCAGAACGTGCCGTCTCTTTCTAGCCACCAAAGATGAAAAGAGACGGGGATTTTTTAAATTTAGTTTAGTCGTGTGTGCTGCTGAATCGCCACCATTTTCTAAATGTCATTGCTAGTAGTTCAAAAACAAAGAAGTTTCATACAAAATGTATTACCCCCTTTAACCCCCTTAGGGGTGGAATTCCGAAAAATCAATCTTTATTCGCGTCTACATAATCAAACAAATACACCCTCCAATTTTCACAACCCTAGGACCAGCCGTTTAGGCTCTGAGTTGCCAATAGATGAATGAATGAGTCAGGACAAAGAGTCTCAAAGTAGTATACTCGTAGATGAGGCTTCTATGGTAAAAGCTTACTAAAAACAAATTTATGTGAATAGCAAGTACTATACAAACATCACATTTTAATTAAATAACAATGAGTAATGACACTTTTTTTATTTAGAGAGAAGATCTTCGTCATCTTCTTCATATGAGCTAAGTGTCCAAGCTCTGATGTCGAGCGTTTTCAAGCCGCCCGAAGGCCTCTGACTTGGCTTAACGTATACTTGTACGAAGACTAATGCGCGAAGACGCGGGCGGAGCCTTGGCCAACAACTAGTATGTTATGCCGGCCAAGGTGTTGGGCCAATGTGTTGGGCAAAAATGATGGAAACCAAGATTCCTGTTCACACATTGGCTTACTACTCATTCTGCATTGGCGGAACGCGCCAAGATCCTTATGTACAGCCGGCACGTAGTAAATTCATCTCACACATTGCGTGTAAGTGTCTCTACATCGGAAGACTCACGTTCACGTGACCAAGTCATCGGTCCGTTAGGAAGTTAAATGTCTCGCCACACTCACGCTATTATAACTGTTACTAGATGACATCTTCATGTAACTTATTATTTACTTTTCTTAAGTGCAGTGCAACTGTACATTTATGATTGTTTAAATATTATCTAAGTGCTTATAAAGTACTGTAACAGGAATGTCAAGCTTAGGTTACTTACTTACTGTATAAAGTCTTCTCATTTTAGTAGTAGTTTTCGGTGTATTGTAAAAGGTAACAAAAATATTTATTTTTCAAGGAAATAATATACGAAACTATAAAAATCGATTAAAGCGTATATTTTGTAGTCTTTTAAAGACGTGTAAAACAGAAAATTATGCACCTTTAGAGGCACGAATTATTGACGCAAATCTTAATATATATAAATCTCGTGTCACAATCGTCGTCTCGTGTCCTCAATGGACTCCTAATCCACTTAACCGAAAATTCGCATACTATGTGCAGTTCGTTCCAGCTTGAGAGATAGGATAGTTTAAATCTCAAATTATAGACGCAATTTTAATTTATTGCTAATTATTGTGTGTTATTATTTGACAGTCACAAATATCTGTTAACTCCAAATGATTCTAACAGATGTCGATACCTTTTGACTGGGTTGAGTAAGTAATTAATAGATGGCGCTGCTATGGTAAATCTACGAACGTGTCATATACGCTACACTATCTATTTTTGATACCCCTAAGTGAGGCAAAACAACGTTTGCTGGGTCAGCTAGTAGTATATAAAAATAAAAAGCAAAATACTTATTCTTTTACATTGGCATTCGTATCAATATTTCTTCTATTTTCTAAAGCTATCTAGCATAAAATGAGTGCAAATTATGCTGTAACCAGTAACCGGAGCGTACGGTTCAATAGTTCCGGTGTAAAAACGAACTTCCGACGCGGTCAACCACACCGACTGTGGAAATGTTTATAATTTCTACTTCTATTTGTACCTACCTAGTTTAAAGGTTGCGTTCGGTTTGCGGTTTGCATTGAATAGGTTTTGTCAGACTGTGGTTACAAATATTACATTAATAGTTTTAGCATTATTTTCGCGTAGAAAACGGTCACACTTAGGTCACACTTAGTTACAGTTTACATTATTAAAAGTTGGTTAAAAGTTAGCAACTTTTAATAATAAGTAAGTGTGACCGTTTTCTACGCGAAAATATTAAGATTCCTTACGTGAACAGTTTACAATGTTTAGTTTTAGCATTAATACACTTTTTCTTTATACGACATTTCTCGAGTTTCATTTTATACTGTTTAAAGCTAGACACATATAATCCGGATGAAGTTTCTATGGTTAAATCTTATACATACGAGTAAATCTTATATATAAAATTTCCGTGTCACAGTGTTTGTTACCGTACTCCTCCGAAACGGCTTGACCGATTTTTTCCAAATTTGATATGCGTATTCAGTAGGTCTGAGAATCGGCTACTGTATACTTAGATTTTTTTTTATTAAGGTAAAACAACGTTTGCCGGGTCAGCTAGTATAAGATAAAATAACAAGAGTAATGGTTTATGTTTAGAAAAAAGATCTTAATTATTTCACACCCTGCTTCCCAAATAATTTCTTTGGAAATTAATTTTTTATTCAGTTACCGGTCAAGTCGGTGACACTCTGGCTTACGGTAGAGTACGTCTAGACTGGAATAAATGGCTCTCAAGGAGGCTGCTAGAACACACGGTTCTTTTTTTTTGTATTATAGTTAGACATTTAACCAGCAGGGCGCTTAACCACATCAGTAAGCAACTCTCTGGCCTATGGAGGAATATGCCTAGTCTAGGATAGCTAGCTTGCAAGGAGCATGTTGGAACTAACTATTAGGTATATGGTGACAGATTTTTCAACTTGAAGGTGGGTGGTAACCAAGAGAGCACTAGAAAACGCCCTACCGGCATTTTATGGTTTCCTCACGATGTTTTCCTTCACCGAAAACTCGAATTCCTTGTCGGGGATAGAACCCACAACCTTCGGGACGCGAGGCAGCCGAACGCATGACTGAGCTGTCGTAGCCTCAAAAACTAATTTTTTTCGCATAATAGCACATTAACGGCTTAGGAATGCAAAGCGCGGGAACCCTTCAAACAGATGTCGATTCAGATCAAGTTTTACCAGTATTTTCGCACCAAAACTAGGTCACTGGTCTATTTATTAACTTAATTACCTTAAGCAATGTTAATAGCGATTCTCGTACTCAACAAACCGTTATAATCTTGGAAACATCTTCAATTAAGGTTTGAAATGTGATGTCGCAATCGCGTTGCAGTATGAATTCAACATGCTATTTAGTGGGGTTAGAAAAAGTAAGCAATTCATTCAAGAAAAGAGTCTGTGAGAGAGAGATTATCGAAGCTAAGCAATGACAATGCGAACGATGTTTGGATGGGTGACCATGCACACGACTGTCGTATTTGGCAAGTGGCATTTTCATCTGATTGACAAGAGACTTTTTTTTTAAATTATTGACTTACGTATATGTTTTAAGTTTAATAATTATTGTAATTGGTGCTAACCGTAATAATTAACTAATAATAAACAAATCTGGGATGTACAATTTAACGTGTCATCCGACCCACTGTAGCGCTCAGATGAAAACGTCAGTCTTGTCCATGGTCACCCATCCAAACACCTTCCGCATCGACCGCTGCTTAAATTCGATGATCGCGTCAGATCATCTTAGCTAGCCCATCTAATCTACAAAAATCTACGTGTCAAAATACGCACTTAAAAAAATGATATTGCGTATCACGTTTTTAATTATCAGTTAATTACAATACTAATGTACCTACACTTGTGCATTTGAAATACATAAGGCCTTGTTTTAAGGTCAGTGTTTTGTTCGCGTCTATCAAAATAATAAATGCAATTAAACTTCATGAAGAGTTTGATAATAAGCGATTCATTTTTCAACTTAACACATAGAGATTAAGGGGAATCGAGACAGGTTGCTCCAACTTTTGAACAGCTAAATTACTAAACAAGGGCTTTGACGGAGTCTATTAGCTTTAACTTTTTTTAATATTTAGTAACTTTACTATGATACAAATATAAAATTGAAAATAATACGTGTGTGGTTTTTTTTATAGGACAAATTTCATTCACGGCTGGTTAGCCCCATGCTAATTTGTATTATGGTTCCTTACACAACTTATTTACTACATATACATACATAAATAGGTACTTAATGTCGATAATCATTTAACACCCAGACCGACAGCTAACAAATTTAATTCATCACAAAGATGTTGGCCGTGCTAGGAATCAAACCCGTAACCTTCTGATTGGCAGTCCGGCATGGTAACCACTACGCCAACGAAATCCTCAGTTCCTTACAAAGATGTTGGTCGTGCCGGTAATAGAACCCGGGACCCTCTGGTTGGCAGTCCGGCTTAGTAACCATTACGTCATCGAGGTCGTCCACAATTCAATTTAAACAATACCAATTTAACTCAATAATACTTACATAACCATTTCAATAGCTTCAACATGAATAGGTACTTTTATTTCATTCATAATATTTCGAAAACAATCTAAATACCACACGTAGTTATTATATTCATACGTACAGTCATCATTTCACGACCTTCGCTATTCACGGCCACAGTCAAACACTGGCAAGTTAAACTTAACTAAAACACAGTAGAACGATGCTTCCGACATTTCTGACAGTTAAATGCATGTTAAAATAATATATAGGTCGTGATTAACCACAAGTTAAAACGACTTGACAATTTATTCGTTGTTCCTTGGAGGTAAGTTTTTTAAACTTTAATATTAAGCATAACATAAGCTGCCCATATACGTTCCCACTCCTGGCACTCGGGGCCTTCTCTCACGAGGAGAGAGAGGCCATAATCCACCACGCTGGCCAAGTGCGGGTTGGCGGATGACACACGTCTGCAGATGTTGTGGTCCTCAAACATGTCGGTTTCCTCACGATGTTCTCCTTCACCTTTAAAGCGAGTACAAATCCACACATAACTTGAAAAACTAATCATTGGTGTAGGGCTGGGATCGAACCAGGGGCCGTCTGATTGAAAAGCAGACGCTATTACCACCGAGCCACACTCTTTTCTCAATATTAATTAAGATAAATAAATATTATTAGGACAAATTTAACACACAGCTGGTTAGCCCCATACTAAACCATTGACCAGTTTCCGTCATTTCATATTAGTTGAGTGCTTGTTAAAATATAGGTCGTGATTAACCACAAGTTCAAAGCCGGCTAAGTAAACGACTTGACATGTTATTATTTGAACGTAAGTTAAGTTTTAATATTACTCGTACATGTTAATTTGTAGAGATTGATCGTCGAATAGTGCAGTAAATAGGTACCTATGATAATCGAAAAATCTTATTTTAATATATCCTAAGCACAACTCTGCATTCTAAGGTGGTTCATTCACTATCTGAGCTATCCAGCTTTGGAATTCATTACCGATAAATATTAGAAAGGCTCAGCTTCAGTTGCTGAGCCTTTCTAATATTTATCGGTCCTTCCAAAGTTTGTTGAAAAATTGATACTTGTCTTTGTCACGTAAATAGTCACTCGTATTTGTAATATTGTTACTATATAATTTAGTTAAGTAAGTAAGTTAAGTAATTGCTGAAAGTTCATAAATAAAGAAGTTTCATACGAATTTTTCCCCCTTTGACCTCCTTAGGGATGGATTTTCCAAAAATCTACTACTAAAACTAAACACTCTTTAAATGCCATACCGCTAGGAGTCCCTAAAATAATAGATTTTTATAAAACAGTAGAAATAGATAGATTGATGACCCAAAATTAGTCCATTTAAACCATGAATGAAATAATGCCCTGAGCAACAAAATAACAAGAAAGTCAAGAAGGCCAATTTGCTTAATGAAAAGCATTCACAAATCAAAATGTCGAAACCCTAGCGTAACGAAAGGTACGCCTTGTAAATATTCATGAGTTACATACAAGTGCCTACAAAATTCTATACGGTAAGTACCTATTGTACTTATAGTACCAATTGTCTTTGTTTATAACATTACAAATACCTGCCTAACTGCCATTCGTTTTCGACATATCATTAATTTATTTTAAGCCGAAATTATACCTACTAGGTCTGTTATTAAATAAGAAATGTTCATTTTAACGGAGTATAAAATTATGCGTTGTATGTCGAACGGAGCTACATATAAATAATTGGTAAGTAGCACATATATACATATACATACCTGTACATAGCTTTTACGGGCAACTTTAGTGCACCTAGATGTAGCGCCTATAGCTTGGCTAGCTAATATAATTTAACGGCATCATAGAGGTTAAGCAACGATCTGGGTTTTTTTAACCGACTTCAAAAAAGGAGGAGGTTATATATTTTATATTTACATCAGGCCGATATCATGGGTCGGATGACACGTTATATTAAAGATCCCGACTGTTAGTCATAGAAGCAGTCATTTAGCAAAATCTGCCTTCGGACGGCTTGAACACTCAACACCAGAGCTTGGGCACTTAGCTCATACGTGGAAGAAAAAGAAGTGCATCTAGAAATAAAAAAAGTATCGATTTTAGGAAAGCAAATCAAACAGTTCGCTATAAGTTTTGTTGGCCAGCTATAAAATTGAAGTGTTGTTTAAAACATATAAATACGAGTAGTCATGAGTACATTAGAGCAAGTTTAAATGTAGCCCCAGTGAATGAGTAAATAAAGAGTGGAAGGTTAGCGTGGTATGGGCATGTGATGCGTAGAGAGTATTATGTTACTAGGAGATGTATGAAAATGGTAGTGCAAGGAAGTAGTGAAAGAGGCCGACCGAAAAAGACATGGATGGAGTTTGTGATTGAGGACATGGAAGAGAAAGGACTGATTGTTGAGATGACGTCTGATAGAAGAGAGTTGAAGAAGAAGATTTACTGAGCCGACCCTATCTAAGTGGGATAAGGCAAGGAAGAAGAAGAAACAGTTCGTCAATTTCATTACTGAGGGTAGCGGCTACAGCAATCCTAGTGCGAATGAAATCACAATATCAATTAACCAGTAGTTTGACAATAATAATTACCAGACGGTTTCTAAACCAGTAATTTCACTATTTATAGGTGTAAACAAACATAACCAGAGATTTTCTACACGATAATGAAACAGGATTTTTGATATGCGCGTAGGTATGATTATAATAATATTATTTCTGCAAACCGTCTAGATTTTACGAAAATAGTAGTTTTATGGGCGTCTTGACTTTTGACCTTGGAAAGAAATAATAATTGAGTTTTAATTTCTTTTTACCGGTCATCGTTGGTTATTTGTTCGATGTATATATGTATTTACTTTTGAGGTAAAGCATTTAAGAAACATATTTTTTTAACTTTTATAACACTTTGAGCAACACATAACTTTTGTATTGCCTTTGATTTTAATTGATTACTTATTTTTTACTGACATTTACATTTTACTGATATACATAAAACTATTTTTTTTATCGAAAACACAAGTAATAGTCTAAGAGCCCGTGAAGATCGTCCTTCACCGATAGGCAAGCAATTTTAGGCACATTTGTTCATAAAAAATATTTAATAAAAAATACGTCTCATTTGGTTATCAGATCGGTGAAGGACGATCTTCACGGGCTCTTCTACTATAAGTACATAAAAGTACGCCGAGTATGACAGGAAGATCAATAAAAATGGAATTTCCTGTCAATCCCATTAAAGGCTTGTAATTATTATTAAATGCGATAGTCGCTTTCAAAACAGCTTTTCCCTGCAATCTTATATAGAATTTTGAATCTTTTGAATCGCGAATAGAATGTAATTCCAATATATTTCCGAAAGTATTAATTTTAATGTTATTTTTCCAATTTTTTATTTCATTATGGATACATTATGTCTATATGTTTTGCTCTATTTCAAATACATACGGTTACAAAATTTAAGTAAAAACAGTTCATTATTGTAGAGTCCATAAGATAGATGCACGAAAAGATAACCGGTCAAAATAAAACTAGAAGAAATCCTTGTCTATGGAATACGAAAAATACAAGTAAATAGTATAAAACAATAGAATCAGTTAAATAAACAAATATTGATATAACAAATACTTTTTATATATCGTATTCACAAAGTATCAGCTTTTTGTGTGCATAAGACTGCGCTATAATGCGTCTATATAAGTAAGTAGATAAGTATAATTTAATAGGTACTAACAATTCCTTTTATCTAGTTCCCAGGAATTAAAACTAAAAGTAGAACATTCTATTAACATACAGAATCAGAGAATGCGCCTTTTCCCACACCAGTGGGAGTAGAACAAGAAACTTTACGAAACCCATTTGCAATATAACTAAAACATCGAGTGAGCATTTTATTGAGCTTTTCTAGATCACGTTTCTTTGATTGATTCTGGTGTTGCCATACCGTAAGTATGTCAACTACTTAACTTTGTAAATTGTTCGAAGTAAGGCAACTTAAGGTTATCTAGTAGAAATTAAGAAAAATTACACTCGTCTCTGAAGAAGGTGCTACGATTTTTTTTGACACATTTAACACACGGTTGGTTAGCCCCATACTAAACTATATCTACTTTGTGTTATGGTTGCTAACTTAACTGATGTACTACAAAATATACATAAATACTTTATATCGATACATATTTAACACCTAGACCGACAACCAACAAATTTAGTTCATCATAAAGATGTTGGCCGTGCCTGGAATCGAACCTGGGACCCTCTGGTTGGCAGTCAATTAAAATTTTAACATCAAAGAAGAACAGATCAATAAAGGGCATTCTAAAAAACTATATCTGTATGGTGCCTATAAAAAGATACAAAGGTACGAGTATAAATTGTATAAGGCTTGTTCTTTAAATTCTTTTGAAGCTATTTAAAAAAAAAAAAATCTTTAAGCCGTTTACGATTAGAATTCGAGAAAAGTGGAAAAATAAATACTGAGTACCGACAAATATAGCTTTTAAGTATACTTAGTGTTTTCTGTAAAAAAATCTTTTTTTGTAAGGTTTTTAATAAAGTGTTTATCCATATATCTATCTAAATATTAACTATGAACCTAACTTGGGCTAGATTGTTAGGAGATGTAAAAAAATAGTACGTATTTTTTACATCTCTTTACAATCTAGCTCACGTATTGTGCAAAATAAGTACGGTGTGATATAAGTAACAACTTAATTGTGTCCCCGTTAAGTATTTAATTGTGCTTAGCATTCATTAAGTTATTAGCGACGCAATACAAAGATACCGCGCTGCATTGTGACATTATTAGGTTAAGTAATAGCGCGTAGCGTGGCGCATGTAGCTCGGCTGACTAAGGTGATCTGACGCGATCATCGAGGTTAAGCAACGGTTGATACGGATAGTCTTTGGATGGGTGACCATGCACATGTCACCAAGCATCTATCTAATAGTGCCACCGTGATAGGCAGCTCCAGACTAAGGATTTGGTTTATTGTGGCTATTATAGTTATTGAAGGCTTATAAAACGTCTATTAATAGTAAACTTAACAGAACAATTTAAATGCTTATTGAACACTTTAGCTATAGTATGCTTTAAACCTACAATAAGCATTTTTTATTAATAAGACTGTAAATATGCTCCACCAGTGCTGCTAACTCGTGCGGTTATACTGGTCTAATGCTTAGCCGTAAGGTGTATAAAAAAAAACATATTTATATTTATTTCTGCTTTGCCCACTGGATTGGTGCTTCGACTCGAATCTTCGATACCAAAAGAAGCCACTGTATGCAACTTATGCATGATAAACTTGCGCTTGACCACTACTCAGATGTGTGACAGGCTATGATGGAACGCGCTTGCCTATAAGAAACCTGAATGCAAGCTGTGGTTAAATACAAACCTATAATACATTAAAACCTTATAAATACTTATATTTCATTAATTTAGATGGCGCCAAAAAGTTCATACGTATTAGTAGTCAGAACAACCCACTTACCTCAAATTAAGTCAATAGACAGCTGGCTACTTGTTATAGATCAAGTCCGTTAATAATTGGTTTCGGATACGTACAGACATTAAATTAAGTCCAGCCTAAAATATCGCCGCCAAAGTTAAGGCACAGCTTGACCTGAATTCCAAATAAGTTTTAAGTACCTATCGATACATACCTAACAATCTGTATCTATAGCTAATGTAGCGCCTGTAGCTCGGCTAACTGAGGTGATTTGACGCGATCATCGAGGTTAAGGAACGGTCGATACGAACTGACTCTGGATGGGTGACCATGCACAAGACTGTCATTCAAAAAGTGGCATTTTCATTTAGCTGCTACCGTGGGTCGGATGACACGTTAAATTGTAGGTCTAGCCTGTTAGTCTTAGTTCAAGCAGTCGTTAAGCCAAGTAAAATGCCTTCCAGACACAAGAGCTTAAAGAAGAAGCTCAAACAAAGAAGAAGAAGTTGGTGCATACTAGGAAAGAGAGACCTCGGGCGTAAAAAAAAATAAACGCGTCACACTTTCATAACATTGAAGGCCAATTACATGTGCTAATGTTATTTCAACAAAGGATATCCGATAGTTTTTGTAATATCCTAATAAAACCGCAGGTAATTTAATTACTTATTATATTTTTAGCAAAATGTACGACAATATTTTTAACATACTTAAGATCAATCCTAAATATATTAAAATAACAATATTTATATTAAGCCATTAATTTTCACTGTTAAAAAAACCAGGTGTTCCATATTGAAAGTTAGTTGACTCGAGATAAAATAGAGCAGTTATTTTTAGGGTTCCGTACTTAAAGGTAAAAACGGGACCCTATTAAGCCTCCGCTGTCTGTCTTCTCCAGGCTGTATCTCAGAAACCGTGATAGCTAGAAAGCTGAAACTTTCACAAGTTATTAACGTGTCCTCCGACCTACGACAGCGCCCGGATGAAGATGCCACTTTTAAAACGGCAGTCTTGTTCATGGTTACCCATCCAAACACCGTCCGCATCGATCCTTGCTTAGCTTCGATGATCGTATCAGATCACCTTTTTTTTTTTTTTTTTTTTTTTACGTGAGGAAATGCATTTACGCATCCCCACCACACCCGGGGAGGTGGGTGGGGTATGTCGGGCTCGATGTCAAAAGGACATCCCTACCGACTAAAACCTCACGATGACCTCCTCACCGGAAAGGGCGGGATGAGGTTCCGCTTCTCGCATTAACCCACCACCCCGCCCACCTCGGCTAGCCTGCGAGGCTCCTTCTCTGGGGATGAGCCCCCTTGCAGTGCACATGGTGCACCGCAACCACTTCGGGGACCATAAGTGCAATGGACGCCGGACAACCCCGGTCCGACGTCCCAGGTCCCCCGTGACGGGTCAGGTCTGTGGCCCCGTCACCTGCCACTACGGCCGCAGAGAATAGGGTAAGTGGTATTTTGTGGTACCACTCCCTTCTCCCTGCGGCCCCACCGCGTCCGCCATCAACGGTGGCGACCCCGTCGAGGCCGCGGCAGGTAGGAAGAGCGGCGCATCGTAATACCGACACTTCTCTCCTGCCGCGGCCCCACACCTTCGGCTGCGGTGGGTGTCTCCAAAACCACACCGCAGCCCTCCTCAGTTGCGAAACCCCCCCGGAGCGAAGTCCCGCAACCTACTGGTGCCACTCCATCTAGAACTTGCATGGGGGAGGACAAGTCTAGGGAGCGGCCCGCCTCAGGGACCCTCTTCGCTTCACCGTGGGTGACCAGGCCACGGTTACTGAGCCCCCCCGCCTCGACAATGCGGGGCCCCACGGGGGGGATCGTATCAGATCACCTTAGCTAGCCGAGCTACAGGCGCTAGCACTCCGAATTCTCTCGGGCAAGTATATTTTGCGTGAAGCTTCATCAACGAATAGTTTAGGAGTTCATATCTTTTGAAGATTGCTAGATGATTCTCGTATCTTTGTAATAGTATGATAAACTAAATGTAGGTTTTCCATACAATTAACTCCAAGTTATGATGTCACAGCAATCATCCTAACTCGCATAATCGCTTGCTTCGACGTAAGTGCGCACGCGCATAAAACACAGATAACGACGGATAATTTCGATTTATAACTTTGACCCTGTCTTGTACTGGCTTCTGTCTTGTGCAAATATTATCAGACCTACAATAAAATTTAATAACATTAGTTCTTCTATGAAATATTGTAATAGACTTGTTTGGATATAAAATGTTTTTTTTTCGCTTATGGCTTTCTGCATTAAGGCCACGACTTTGCCTAAGAAATTAAATTATTTCAAGCGTAAAATGTATTTGTTAAAGCGAGTTTGGCTTGATGGTACAAACTTTTGCTCTTCAATCAGACGGCCCCTGGTTCGATCCCAGCCCTACACCAATGACTTGTTTTTAAGTTATGTTTGGATTTGCACTCGCTTTACGGTGAACGAAAACATCGTGGGGAAACCAACATATTTGAAGACCATGATATCCGAAGACGTGTGTCACCCGTCAATCCGTACTTGGCCAGCGTGGTGGATTACCTATACCTCTCTTTTACGTGAGAGAAGGCTTCGAGTCCCAGCAGTGGGAACGCGTAATGGGCTACTTATGTAATGCTTTATGCTATATGCATTCTTAAGGTATTTCTATCGTTTGTTCATCTTATATTGAAACACATTAAAATATTCTAACATTAATGCAAAATGCAATAAATAAACAAAAAAATAGTGCATAGTTTTGTTACAAAACTATACAACGTCGTCCTTTGGAGGTCAAGTAAACAAAACAATAGCAGAAATAAAACCATTATCCTATGAGTAGTTTGATGGCCGTGCGTTAGAATTTTAGCAACAATCAACAATTTACAATACGGCTAATTTTTCTGGGGTCTGGTATAAGAAAAATGAAGATACAAGTAAGAAGATTAGCCTAGAATTTAAGTAAGCATTTATATATTGTTCTTTTATGATCCCGACGCAATGTGTGTGCGTGTGTGTCTATGTGTTTTTTTTTTTTTTTCACACTTTCACACACGGCTGGTTAGCCTCATACTGAACCATTTCTAGCTCGTATTATGGTTGCTAACACAACTGATATACTACATATACATACATATTATATATAAATACATATTTAACACCCAGACCCACAGCCAACAAATTTAGTTAAGCACAAAGATGTTGACCGGGCCGGGAATCAAACCCGGAACCTTCCGATAGCAGACCGGCATGGTAACCTTTACGCCAACAAGGTCGTCATGTGTGTGTGTGTTTGTATGCGTGTTATTATAATATGTTTTTGTTCGAAACGAGTATTAGGCTTTCTTAGTTAAAAAAAGTTCTATGACAATTTCACAACTGCCTTAATATGGGTAGAATACATACCCTTTGATAAATTTCAAGTCTGAGATGCTCCCACATTAAAAATGTTGAGTCGGAAGTTTTCTAAATGTTTATTATATTTTATGTTGCTAGACCGTTTCTCTTTCTAGATTATTTTAGTAGTCTATTTATTACTAACCGCTGCCTTTTTCATTTTGTACCGTACTGAATCTGGTAAGGCTCGTCGAGAAGCGCAAGGTTGTTATGTTGTTAATATTACTGACAAATTACTACACATACAAACAAAAGTGTTACACAATTTTTGAATATATGCAGCAATAAAAATGGACAAAATAACATTTTGCTTCCAAGTTTCTTAAACATAATTCAACTAATTTTAGAAAGGCAAAAGTTTGTAAATAAGCGTGCAAGTGTGTAAGTTAGTTTGTTACTAGTTAGTTTGTTACTACTTCACGTTGAAACGGCTGAGTCGATTTTGATGAAATGTAGTACGAAGATAGCTTTGAACTGGGATTAACTTAAAGTTTTTTTTATTCCGGATTAACGCGGGTTACACTCTAGCTAGCACAAATAAACATATAACGAATCTGTTCAAATATGTATCTATAATGGATCTCCATAATATAACTTCGTGTTCTATCTCCTTTCATTTCTATTACTGAACGATCCGCGAAATTTCTATTACTAAACGATGCTAATAAAGAAATTATGTTCTAAACAACTCGCATCAACCTTTATTCTAAGGACATCGAACCTACGGAACTCTACGTGGGTCCGTATCCTGAGAAGTGTCACTGTAGTCTTCAAGAGTTGAGAAGTGCCACATCGTAGACGAGATAGGGGGCGAGATCCGCGGGCTGGGGAATACTTGCGGCAGCAAATTTCTCTCGCGATTCAGCGAGGAAATGCTGCCAGTCTAATGGGTACGTTTGGGCGAGGGGTTTTGACGTAGTATTTATAGGATATAAGACTTAATTTTATTTAATTTCATTATTTTTAGATATGACCATAATAAATCATTGTAGACTACAGCGTAGCTTTTTATCAAGCAATCAGTAGTCAGAAACAAACTAACTAACTTGAGCGTTTCTGTCGTACTTCATCGCCCGCTACCAATCAGAGCGCTTGTTCTGAATCGCGCAAACGGTATTTACGGTATTTCCTAGCTACAATGTATGACAGTCGGACAGCCGACTCCGGACACAACATCTATCCGGGGGGATATCCCTTTGCGAGATGGAGGCAGACCGTCTTCGCTCTATAAACTGTAAAAAAAAAAAACATCACCATTATCATCAATCACAAACATACACCAACAGCCACAGTGTCAAAAATCCAAAAGCTATCACGTATAGTCTTCACAAACCCGAATAATTATATCAAATCCTTCGAACAATTTATGTGCGCGTCTGTACGTCCTTTTGTTCAGCACATTGTGTTAGACTCGCATCAAGATCTTGCATTTTTCGTTTCGGCTCGCCACATTCTTAATTATACTTCTACACCGGGTAGTTGAAACAAAGCATGCATACGAATATATGTATAGATAGTAAAAACTTAACCCCGGGTCAGTTAGTAATAATTAAATCAGAATAAAAGCTTTAAGCTTAAGGTTTACTCATTTGTAAAAATGATAGAAAGTTTTAAAACGTAGGTAAATTAGTTTTATTTAGTTATTTTAAAATAGAAAGGTACCCTCAGAAGGTTTTCGTATTGCGAAAGTATTTGCTATACATATTACGAGTACCAGTTGCACTCCTCGGTTTTGTCCACGTTAATCTGTGACAAAAATAAGATAATATATATTTTTTTATTTTTGCATTTATTTTAGAGTAAGCTATTTACATTAAATACTTCAAAATAATGCTAAAACTGCCTAGCCTTATGTGTTTCTCTAATGTCTAAGCAATCTGCATACCAAAACGAAATCTTATTTCCTTAAATGAGCAATTCTTCTATATATACATATAATTGGAACTTGGAATCGTCTCCAAATATTTTCATGAAATTTAGTATATAGGGGGTTTCGGGGCGATAAATCGATCTAGCTAGGAATCATTTTTAGAAAATGTCATATTAAAAAAAAAAAAATACCAGTCACCCAGGTACTTATATATTTATAAGTTCAGTCGTTTGAGCGTATAAGGAGTACCTACAAATATATACATACTCTTACATAACACTTAATAATAATTATTAGTGGGATTCGGATCAGTGTGATTTTTAAGAGACTCTCTTAACGCTATGGCACCAACACGTTAATTTCCAGTACTTATTATTATTATTTCCAATTTATTACCTAATACAAGTCCATATATTACACAATCTTTATACCTAACTATAATATTTTATATAACATTAAAATAATAAAAGTCAAATTATAATGACAAACAACAAAAAAAAAGTCAGTACAGCTCGACATTTTTATTCTAGTAGACTCTAGAGTGTTTTATTTTAATAAATATATTTTACCTACCTGATTGGAAACAAACAAAACCTTAACTTTTTTTTAGTGTTGAAGTATCATAGTCTTTTTAAAAGGATTTGCATTTGTTACCAGTAACCCAGTATGAGGCTTTAAAAAACGAAACATCTTACTTTACGAGCTTACAAGAAAGCATTCTTTTGTTGTCAGCAACAAATCTCGAACTGATTCCGACGTAGCCACTTCTAATTGGAAAAGGCAATTCCACTTTAACAATCACATTTTATGACTGAGACAGCAGAAAGTATAACACAGTTTCTACAGGGTTATTTGTTACCTAAAGTTATAAAGAAGTCATTAGAATGTTCATGTTGTCTCGCTTGCATAGCCAAATAGGTGTGAGTAAGAGGGAACGATTTATAAAAAGGTTAGATACAGTTTTAAATAAAGAATAAGCTTTAAAAAAAAACAGTTATACGTGTACATTTTGCTCAAAATCAGTCTTTTATAAAAGAAAGTTATAATTGTGAGAAAAGGAAATGACTCATTATTCAGAATTATTATTCAAGATTTATATCTTTTATATATTAAATTCTTTCTTCCATACATTTCTACAAACACCAAATATCCAAAAAATATACCTAAATTCATCATAGGTTCAATGTTTTTCCATAACTCCATTCACCAAATTGTTACGTAACTAATAATTTGAAATAGCTTTGTATTATAAGATACCTAGAATAAAAGCAATTCTTATTGCACTATAATACGATGGTTGCATTTGAAATTGTCGGAACGAATTGGAGAATGAACGAAATGAGCTGCAAAATTTTATTAGTAATACTTTGATTGTACCTACTGAGAGTAACAATAGAAAATTGCTTAGAACTTACTTACTTATCTGTTATATTGTTAATTTAGATTTTGTTTTTTGCCTAAAGTTGCAAGTGTAAATGCCAGATTTGTATTTTTGTTAATCTTTTTTATTTCCAATGAAACTGTGTCATTTATTTGGAACATAAAATCATAATAATGCACATAGAAACTGAACCTAGCAATTTATACAATGTCATTCGGATGATACTCATTAGGTGGTTACTTATAAGTTTTTAAAGATAACCCCTTTAGGAAGCTTTTCATTTGTGGATATTATTAGTTCATATTTTATACATACACTAGCTGACCCGGCAAACGTTGTTTTACCTCACTTAGGAGAATTATAAATATATAGTAGCCGATTCTCAGACCTACTGAATACGCATATAACGTTTGGTAAAAATCGGTGAATCCATTTCGGAGGAGTACGTAACTAATAGAGTTTCTCTACGAGAATTCTCGAACCGAGAATTCCCGGGAAATTTTGCTTTACTCGAGACGAGAAAAAAGTGGTCGAGAAATCGAGAAATCGAGAAATTCAGTCAAAAATTTCAAAAACATAATAACGCGCCTGCGCTCGCGCCTGGCTCTAACACGCGGTGTGCGAGTGACCGACAGTGCCCCCCGCTCCCTTCCCGTTTCGTTCGTAGACTGTCCATTTATAACACATATTAAATAGTATATACAAAGACTAAACTAAAGTACCTACTTAACTCGTAATTATTAAGCTAGTCTGATTGTTATTTTTTATATACAATTTAAATACTGTCGTTTTATGTTGCATAATTGTAAAGATAAACTTAGTGTAAGGTTTACACACTATATAATTTACTAAGTGTGTAAGGTACTAGACCTACTGATCATTAGACCTGTCGTATTGTATGGATCCGAGTGTTGGGCGACGAAAGTAGTGTATGAGAGAGGATTGCATGCGGCAGAGATGCGAATGTTGCGATGGATGTGTGGAGTAACAAGAATGGACACGGTAAGAAATGAGTATATTAGAGGAAGTTTGAAAGTGGCGCCTGTTTCAGAGAAAGTGAAGAGTGGACGGTTAGCGTGGTACGGACATGTAATGCGTAGAGAGGAGATGCATGTGACTAGGAGAAGTATGGATATGATTGTAAGAAGTAGCGGAAGGAGAGGTAGACCAAAGAAGACGTGGATGAATTGTGTGAAGGAGGATATGAATGAGAAGGGAGTGAATGTGGAGATGACGGCTGATAGAGTGGCGTGGAAGAGAAAAACAGGCTGTGCCGACCCCACCTAGTGGGAAATGGTAAAGGAGAAGAAGAAGAAGAGTGTGTAAGGTACTAAATTTTATTGTGGTCACATGAAGATTTTGTTTTTAGAAGATATTTTATTTAATTTTCCAAAGAAAAAGACTAATCCTTATTGTTTGTAGAAATATTGATTAAAAAGATCTCGCTAGAGTTTAATTCGCTTATTTAAAATTTTCAAGTCACACGACGTGAAAATAAATATAAATATTGTTGATTATAACATAAAAAACGTAGTTTTATTGCTAAATCACACATATTTAAAACAAATCGTATTTCTCGGCAACCCGGGAATTCCCGGGAAAAAGTGGTCGAGAATTCTCGTGCTCCGGGAAATAAAAAAGGTCGAGAAATGAGAAACCCTAGTAACTAACATTTTGACGTGGAAATTTTATATATAAGAAAGATTATTTACTAACAAATATTGGTTTCTATTTATTTTACTAGTAGGGATCGTAACCACGCAAGTGAACAATACTCTAGTGTAGTGTGACTCCTCTGGAATACCTAGCTGGCTCTAAAGGGACACACTATCGGGTGCTTGGCGACAGATTGTTTTACTTGAAGGTGGTTGCTAGCCAGGCGAGCACTAGAAAATGCTCTATCACCATTCTTATGTTTTTCTGGCGGTGTTCTCCTTCCTCTAAAGCTCGAGCTCATTGGCGGGCTTCAAACCCACAACATACGGCTTTCAAAGCGGCCGCACTCCCGACTGAGCCTTCATAACTTACCCTGACTGTTTGCATACGCAAATATTTTGATTTGAAAGAAAGAAAGTATTATTTATTTTACGACACAGACAATAAAGAAAAACAATACTTCACAAAAAACATGAAAGAAAATGTAATTTACGTGCCACAAAATCGGTTCCAGCTCAGAGTGTTCTGATTTGTGATTTGGTCCTGAATTCAATAAATTTAAATATCTATAAATCTAGCCTAGACAGACACTTCCAAATCGTGCTAGTGCTTATCAAACGCCTGCGTCAAATACCTAAGTCATGTTGCCAAAATAAAGCTCCATAGGTCAGGGTCTTGTCTTTGTTCAAGCAGTGAAAGATATAGTTCAAGTTTGACATTTGGATTCCTTCGATTGAATTGTTCGCCTTCAAATGCATTGAGGATTCGTCTCGGTTTTTTGACGGATGTGAGGCGAAATAGGTTAGGGTTAGGATGATTAAAGGCCTTGGATTATTTCCTGAATTGGAATTTGTCTTTGGTGCTTGATATTAGGACCTTGATGTTTGGTTTAAACTTTTTTTTTATATATTTTACCAAATCAATTAATTTAGTTAAGGACCCAAAAGCTGGCGCTTACCTCAGCCAACGTATAAGCTTGGCGATCCAGCGGGGTAATGCAGCCGGCATTTTAGGCACCTTACCCGCGGACATTGACTTAGATTTAATCTACTATTTGTAAGGTTATTTCATTTTTTATTATGTGTGTGTGTGTGTGTGTGTGTGTGTGTGTGTGTGTGTGTGTGTGTGTGTGTGTGTGTGTGTGTGTGTATGTGTTTTTTTTCATCGAATTATATCAATTTACTCAAAATTAAGGAAATAAAATAAATATATTTTTCGAAAACAAAATGGTTAATGTTAATAAGTCAGTTGTCACCTAAATGTGAAAATAAAGAACCAATTAGGAAGAAACCACATAGGGTTTCCTAACGATGAAGATAAAGCACTGTACGGGTCTCTGTGCAGGACTCGAGGTCTTCTCTAGCAAGTAGAAAGGTATCACGCTGTCTCTTTGAGAGGATTACACTGTGAACTATGGTATGTGGTATTTTGTATGGATCTTGGATTTATGGGCCTTGAATGCTAGATAAGTTCACGTTTGACCGCAACTTGCCTAATGTTAAGCGACGTTGTAGTCTTCGATCGAATTTGCTTACCTAAAAGAAACCGGTTTGTTCTTACATTAAAAACGCTTATATTTCACTCTGTTTTCGTTATTAATGTAGTCAAAATACTTAGGTATTGATTTACAAATCCCTCGATTTACACTCCTCTCTGAAATAGCAAGTTCTTAATTATGCCATCGCAACTCTTGCCTAAGCACGACCTATACAGGCCCTAAGCCAGAAATCACTAGCTGTATCAACTTTTACGTAACCACGAGATCTAAAACGGCTGCATTCATAAATATTTGATATTTTTAAATAATTTAATGTTTAATACAAATAAAACCAACCATAGATAAAAATAAAAAATAAGCCAAATTCCATTTAAAAAGACTACAAATCAACATCAAGCCAGCATTTTGGGCATGTCTGGCATCATCATCATCATTATCAGCCCGTAGTCGTCCACTGCTGAGCATAGGCCTCTCTTCTTGTACGTCAGTCATCTCATGTCTGGCAACATGTTCAAAATGTTGGTTGCATTACAAATATGTTAAGATTATTGCAATAAAAGAATTGTAATCATTATGCCTAGGAATAAAAATAATAGAAGCCCAATTAGTTTCTTATACTCCACATACATATCTTTCTACGCATGCGTGAGTAAATAAAATATACTTTCGTTACTGTCATCATTTCACTATTTTAATAGCCTCAAGTTTTAACCCGCGTTTATCCGGGATAAAAAGTAGACTACGTGTTAATCCAATGTTTAAACTAGACCCATACCTATTAATAGAGTATACATATTTCTGTACCCCTGGTCTTTTTAGGTTAAATTTTAGTTAGTAATGTTTTATGTATTATGATTTTAATAAAAACCTTTCAACGATCTATACCAATATTTTATCTGAATCGGTTCAGACGCTTGAGTGGGAAGAAATAACAAACATGTCGCGTTAATAATTTTAGTGAGTCGGATTATAGCGCAGGAGCATTCGTTACATAGGTAGGCGAATTGTATATTTTTTCAAAGTGTCCATCTTAGTTCTCCAGTTGGAACCTCGCAACCCATTGTATTCAGATCGGTACATCCCAACTAAGGCAATTACACACTTTCACGCCTCTACATACAAGTAGGTACGGGGACTTATTGGGACGGAAATTAGAGAAATCTTTACCATTATACGAGTAAACTAGAAACAGTGGTGGCGATTCAGCGGCACACACGACTTAACTAAATTTAAAGAAGCCTCGTCTCTTTTCATCTTAGGTGGCCAGAAAGAGCCGGCACGTTCTGAACCACAGACAAAACAACTAAAATCACGTCAAATATGGAATGTGCAGGCAGTTTTAGAGGTGATACAAATGGGTGCGGTCTTAAGTCGCCAATATTTTCTACATTTGACGTGATTTTAGTCGGTTTGACTATGGTGCACAACGTGCCGTCTCTTTCTGGCCACCTAAGATGAAAAGAAACGGGGGTTCTTTAAATTTAGTTTAGTCGTTTGTGAGGCTGAATCGCCATCAATGTACAACTTTATAGCTACTTTAGTAGGTTAAAAGAAAGCTTTATTAATACTAATAATACATTTATCAATGCCCGTATATACTTAATACTTCTTCCTGGGCCTTCTCTCATGAAGAGATAGATATAGGCCATAATCCACCACGCTGGCCAAGTGCGGACTAGCGGATAACATAGGTACATCTTCGGATGTAATCCTCAAACATGTCGGTTACCTCACGATCTTTTCCTTCACCGTAAAGCGAGTGCAAATCAAACAATCAACAAGTCATTGGTTTAGGGCCGGGATCGAACGAGGGGCCGTCTGATTAAGAAACAGACGTTTCGACCACCGCGCCACATTCACTTATTGCTATATTACTTGAACATAATTAAAAAAGTGGTCTGCGCAATCAAAAAGTCGAGCGGCAATCCACGATAATTCACCAACTGTCTTAAAGAAAGTGAAAATGGAATTATGCCGCGTAATGCAGTAAAAGTGGCATTTTAGTAATCGTTACGGAGCTCAATTGCTTGTAATAGGAGCAGTAATGGCACTGCTAATGCTTGTTGACATAAACGTGTGATGCTGCAAAATTTCTCCGAAGTTTTATATGGGTAAAAACTTTATGATGCCTTTTTACTTACATTCATAGATTTAGTAGAAAAAGGGAATTGAAAACCTGAATTCTTAAATAAGTACTAGCTGACCCGGCAAACGTTGTTTTGCCTCACTTAGGGGTATGAAAAATAGATAGTGTAGCTTATATGACACGTTCGTAGATTTACCATAGCAGCGCCACCTATTGATTACTTACTCAACCCAGTCGAAAGGTATCGACATCTGTTAGAATCATTTGGAGTTAACAGATAATTGCGACTGTCAAATAATAACAGACAATAATTAGCAATAAATTAAAATTGCGACTATAATTTGAGATTTAAACTATTCTATCTCTCAAGTTGGATCAAACTGCACATGGTGTGCGAATTTTATTATAATCGGTTAAGTGGTTTAGGAGTCCATTGAGGACAAACATTGTGACACGAGATTTATATATATTAAGATAAGATTTACATGTATTGATGTATTTACATCGTAGAGTACAGCGTAGCTTTACATCAAGCAAGCTGTAGTCAAACGCAAACCTATAGAGGCTAAAAAATTTTTTTTTTACAGCAACGCTAAATTGACAATAGACTTCTTTTTTTTCTGCGTATGAGCTAAGTGGCTAAGCTCTATTATAGTACCGAGAGTTTTTTAAGCCACCTGAAGCCCTCTAACTTGGATTAAATGTCACTTTTTGAATGACGGGCTTTTTAAATTTGTGTGTAGTATTTGATTGGTACATTGCAAAAGTTTGCAATTCAATAGGTTACCTAAGGATACGAAGAATACAATACGATCAAATACGACACAAAATATAAGTTAAAAGGAAATGCAAAGTTAACCTATTTACACCTTGAAAAGATACATCTAATTATATAAACCCTGCACTTAACATACAATTAAAAGGCGGAATACTTCATAAGTGTAAATTAAATTCCAACCTTGTGTTTCAGAGATAAATCTAAACTTTACATATTTTCTTATAGGTACTTAAATCTAGTCGACACAAAAGATGAGGAATTTCCGTGATTTTTTTTGTTGTTATCAATGTCATTGTATTTTTGTAAGAAGTTGTTGATAAAATTTCGTGTCTAGGAAGTTCAGTAAGAAACATTTTCGCTGTTTTGTGTTTTTAACAATAAAGTAAAAGTCTTTCGTGAAGATGAAATTCAGTCTTTACAAAATAGCGCCTGTAGCTCAGCTAACTATGTCAATAATTAATTATTAAGATATGGATGGGTGACCATGAAAAGAATGTCGTTCAAAAGTGGCATTTTTATCTGGGCGCTACCAGGAGTCGTATAACATGTTAAATTGTAGGTCTCGGCTGTAATTCTTAGTACGAGCAGTCGTTAAGTCAAGTCAGAGGCTTTGGAATTCCTTGCCGAATTCCCTGTTCCCCAATGACTGACTACAATCTAGCGATTTTCAAGGCGAGAGTGAACCGGTTCCTTCTAGGTAAGCGCGACCAACCGTAGACCTCAATATCACTTACCATCAGGTGAATTGTGGTCAAGCGCTGACCTATTCAGAGTTCAAAAATAAAAACGTCAGAGGCCTTCGGGCTGCATGCAAACTCTCGACCCCAGAGCTTGGCCACTTATCTCATATGAAGGAATAAGAAGAGCTTGTGTGGACACTTCTGATTGTCGTTGGCAAATATACGATGCAAATGAGACTTACCACTATCAACAGCATTTTATTGAATACATTGACACTCATAGCGATAACTCATCTCCTTTCACCGGCTTCCGATTAATTGCTCGCCGCGTGTGAAACCCATCTATTGTCCAAATTACGGTGTCGAGGCTAACACATTTGCTTAATAACTTGGAGACAATAGCTTGGAGAAATAGGGTTAATGCTTCTGATGATTAGAAAACTTTAATAAAACTGGTAAAACACGAGCTTACCAACACTTCTTACAAAACAGTAAAATAGTCGTTGAGGAATGAATTAAAAAACGGTTCGTTGTTATTTTATTTTTTGGTAAAGCTCATAGCATATATAAAAGCTGGGTTGCACCAGCTTTAATGTTGACAAAATGTTAAAGTCCCGGTTAGACAATAAAATAAGTTGCAACATTTAAAAAATAGTAGATGACATCATAACTTTAACAGTAACCGTAACCGTCCAAACCGATGGTTAAAGCTATAGTATAAGTGAACTAGCTGTCAGATGCGTCAATTGGCAGGCAGCTCGGATAACTTTAACTATACTAAGAAGAAAGTTTATAAATAAAGGCCACCTCCTTGCACTGCCATCTGAGACACAGAGTATTTCCTCTATGACATTTGACATTGACATTTATGGTAACAGAGAAATATCGCCATGGCGAATACTCTACAGACTAGAGAAGAAAAAGAAGGTAGAATTTGGATATATAAATATTGATGGGAAGTGATATGGTAAAGGCTAGATCGGGAATAAGATTATGCTACCTATGTCCAAAGTTTTCTACTAATTGACTAAGCAAAAGGCAAGTTAGTATGTACTCTAATAAGTTTACTGAACAAGGACAGTCTTTGGATGGGTGACCATGCCACATGACTGTCATTTAAAAAGTGAATTTTTAGTCTAGGCTCTATTGTGGGTCAGATGCCCTTTTGAATTGTAGGTCCCTGTTGTAAGTTCCAGTAAAAGAAGTTATGAAGCTCAATCAGAGGCCTTTGGGCGGCTTGAAAACTCTCGACACTAGAGCTTGACCACTTAGCTCATACAAAGAAGACACGACAAGTAAAATATTTTTTATGTTGTTTCAGGTACATTCCAAACAGCTTTTAGAGCACTTGACGGAGTCTGAGAAGTTGTTCCTATTCGGTGCCAAACCTCATGGTAAGCTTTTTGTGGCTACGAACTTGATGGCTCAAATGAAAAACCCGATTGAAAATGTATAAGTACAGGCTCATAAGACACGCGGTGTAACCGTAAATGGGATCAAAAGTAGACTATGCCGTAATGAACGGCATGAGCCACCAAATAGGCACAACACCAGTACACAAACTTTAAGTAGCCCATTAGTAGGATTCTAATTCTTATTTGTGGTGTCTTAGTGGTGGTTATAAGATTTACACTGACATCCCCCTGAGGGCATATTGTGCTTCCCCCTTACCAGCCTTTCCAAGCCAACCAAGCTCCTTGAAATAAAGGAGTACGGCCTTAGGCCGCTACTAGTATTAGTAAGGATCAATAGGATATACAATTGTTTCATCAATAATTAGTATACATCTAACTAAAAAAAATCAAAGAATGACCACTCTAGAGAGAATCTACTAAGTACAATTTTCCTTCTATTATTTCAGAAGCACAATTTGAAATAGCACACCTCCACCAACGGCGTCGCAAGCGCTCCCTTTCTTACGATGATCAAGACCTAGTGGGATTGAAAAAACATCTAGACTTGAAGGTGACTCCAAAAAACAGCCTTCTGGATCCCAAGTTCCTTCTATTGAGGAGGTGGTCCAATGTTAGTGAGGCAGTCGTAGAACAGCATGATGATGAGGAGTTGGATAGATGTTATCATAGGAGTGATAAGGCTGCTGTTTTTACTTGTGGAGAAGTGGTGAGTAACTTAAATTTAAGAAGGTGAATGCACAGTGAAATTATGTATATTTACGCGTAGAAAACGGCCACACTTACTTATTATTAAAAGTTGGAATGAGTCTAACAGTTTCGGTGCTTTCCGAGCACCATCATCAGGGGCGAGTGTTACACGGACCGTCGCCGACGAGACCCGCGCGCGCACTGATCGTTTTTTACGCGAAAATATTAAGATGCCTTACGCGAACAGTTTACAATGTTTGAAATATGTATAAATTATTATTCTTATAGAAAATAGCTGAAATGAATTGTACTATGTAAATAAATTAATATGAAGAAACAATGATATACCTACATATTAAAAAAAAACATATTTATTTTTACAGAGAGGATTAGTCAAATCAAACGACAGTTACTATTATATTCATCCGTTACCGGAAAGATTTCACAACGAACATTCTAAAGCGCATATTATTGTCAAACGCAATGGTAATCAAAATAACAATGAAGAAAACGAAGAGACTTGTGTCGAAAGAACTAAAATAAGTGAAAGTATACCAGAATCTACAAAAATATGGAGCAAACATAGAAGAAAACGTGATCTCACACAAGGAAAAGACCAAAAAAATAATTTAGAAGAATTCAAACTAAACTTAGCACATAGAAACAAAACTATAAATACCTTTATAGAAAAACTAAGCATGACTAACACTAGACAAAAACGAGGAGTGCTACCAGCAATTTTTGTTGAAACAGCCGTATTCGTTGACAGAGATCTATACAAACATATGACTATAAACTTTCCCAAAGACACTGAGAGAGAATTGGTGAGATTTGTTCTTGCTATGATTAATGCGGTTCAACTTATATACCACGATCCGTCTTTGGGAAGACCTGTAAACTTCATATTGAAAAGATTAGAAATTCTACACGAAGATCCAGCTAATTTGAAAAGGCCACACGATATAGATAGATTTTTAAGCAATTTCTGTACGTGGCAGAGATTAGAGAATCCTCCAGGTGATAACGATCCATTACATTGGGATCACGCACTGATTCTTACTGGATTAGATTTGTATGTTGTGAACAAAAATGGGAAAGTTAGCAGTCAAGTTGTAGGTAAGTGTTCATACACGTAGTTCTATGAAAAAGAATATCATATCGTAAGATATTTCATAATTGTAACCTCTACACTTACATTTACATCCAAAGATATCCTAAGACAAGAACAAAAGTTGGCTTAGTTTTATTTCGTGTACCCAGTCAATAAAATCTTTTTAAAATAACAACATTTAAACTGTAATGTGAACTTTAAAAAGTAACATGATATATTACAATAAAAAATATAAAATGTATGTATGACGAAAGCCACAGATACACATCAAAGTCCATTTTAACAAAGTTATACCGAGTCAATGAACAAGAAAGTTCATAACACAAACAGGTGACAATGGCTTCAAATCAGATCATTATATAAACGAATATAATACTGAACGCTTTCATTGCAAATCGGTGCTTAATGACCGTTCCTAATGCCTGAATCAAATAGATGAAGCAACTAATCTTCATCGAGTTCTCAAGAAGATCGATTGCAGTTTTCTTGAATGTTTGATACCATTTCTGTTTCTCTAGTTACGCCAAAATGATCTTTATTATATTGTATATTATATTCATTTTTATATGTGTTTCTAGGTCTTGCGCCAGTGGCTGGAATGTGCACTGTAACCAGTAGCTGTACTGTGAATGAAGGAAGGCATTTTGAGAGCGTTTACGTGGTGGCGCATGAAATTGGACATAAGTAAGTCTTTTTACTCCTGTAAAAGAACTCAACTGTTTCTTGGTTTTCTTTTATTAACATAAATATGTATGTCATCGGGATACTTTAAGGTCTTTAAGGTGTATGGAATTCGTTTTCTAAAACCACGTTATTTACAATAATACCAATTATACTAATTGTACAAGAAGTAAGCAATTAGGATAAGCTTTAGGATACTAAAACTAGTTTATGTAATTCCGTTGCATACTCTTCGAAATATAACCTTTAAAAACCGAAAAAATGGCCACCATGCGGGCATGCTCAAAGTTCTGCAGCTTCGTCAAGCAAAGACTATTTTTGCCAATTAACTTCCTTTTTCACCGCTCAATTATTATCTCGAACGTTTCAAACTGGTATTTAGCCGTACCGTCCAAAAGATGTGAACAGTTATTGTAACCTTAAAAGATATCAAAACCTTAACTTAGATTGGCAGTTTTACTAAATTGCCTAGTCTCTACAACTAATTGAAAGTTAGTAATTTTTATTTTATTCTTTTTCAGTTTGGGAATGCGACACGATGGACCATTGGCCGATAACGGTTGTGACCCTAGTGCCTTCATCATGAGTCCAACCCTGGGCAGTGGGAAGATTACCTGGTCGCAATGCAGCAAGAACTATTTACAGAAATTCCTGGAGTAAGTATTTTCACAGAATAATAACTAGTACTTCGTACAGAAGCTTCACTTCGCAATGGTTTTCAAAGAAATATGAACTCAATCTGATATACAATATGATTTAATTTTGCTCGCGGTCCAGTCGAGCACGTGTTCATTTACATACCTACCAATTTCTTTTCGAAGGAATATGGGCCTTAATTCACTATACTACGGTTCATAATAAGTTGTACATGGTTATACGTATTGAAAGAGCCGCAGACTAGAGTTGCTTACTTCGACGCTTTTTTATTGTACTTTTAGGATTGGAATTATAGTACGGGGAGAAACGGTTTGTAGTTTGAATTAATTTCATTTCATATAGGAACATAATGTCTTTATGTAACCAAAAAAAAGTTAAATTTCGATCACGATCCGTATTTAAACAATTAAATACTGCACAGTATCTTATTGCTTTTTTTCGTTTCGTGTCCATCGTGCAATCATATTATAATGAATCAATCAAATAATTAAGTTGAACGTGGTCGAACATATAGCGCGCACGCGTGTGTTTTCGTTCGCTTGTGGCAGCCTACTAGATTGGCCCTTGCGCAGTGGCCGCCGCCCGTAGGTATGTTTTTAACACCTACACGCGGAGTGACACAGGCCTGGTATTTTACAGGTTGTAAGTACCAACAGAAATTGCCATGAAATAGTTATTGATCTGGGAGACGCACTATGTATGAAACTACAACTTTGTCGTATAACAAATCTGGCAAATGAGGCGAGTATCAAAACTATCCTGGTTTACTGAAGAGATGTGAACATGATTCCATCACGCTCTGAATACGTTTTGTATGTTTGTATCACGGCTACCTAAAGTAATCTGACGTGATCATCGAGGTCGAAGCAACGGTCGATGAGGACGGTCTTTAGATGGGTGACGATGCACTAGACTGTCTTTTAAAAAGTTCTAGTCTGGTGCCGGAAGTTAGTACAAGCAGTCGTTGCCAAGTCAGAGGCCATTTGGCGGCTTGAAAACTCTCGACTTCTTGACCACTTACCTCATATGAAGAAGAAGAGAAGTAATAATTAATGAATATTTTAAAAACGTGTTAATTTATTAGTTTAATGATATTGACATGACGACGACAAAGTCCACCTTAAAGCCATGAATGTGTTGAGTGTAAAGGAGGATATTAGATAGATAGATAAATTCTTTATTGGACACATAAATAAAAAAGACACAATATAAGACAATTAACTTAAAATTAGTGTGCCACAATTGGCGGCCTTATCGCTTAAAGCGATCTCTTCCAGGCAACCTTTGGATGGAAAGGAAATTATAAACAACTAAAGAAGGACGTAGTGTACAATAAAGAATAATAAAAAAACATACATATAATATTAATAATACAAGATATAACCTAATACATATATAAAATATAGATAATATACTAATACATAACGTACCAAATTAATTACTTGAGTAATAAAAAAAATAACATTATAAATAAATAAACAGTATCTAATTGAAGGAAAAAAGTTTATAAATAAATAAACAGTATCTAATTGAAGGAAAAAAGTTTATAAATAAATAAACAGTATCTAATTAAAAGAAAAAAGTTTATAAATAAATAAACAGTATCTAATTGAAGGAAAAAAGTGAATTGTCTCAGAGCAGTGAAGATAAATACCAGTCTTCCACAAGTTTTTTAAAAGTATCAATCGTCTGAGCTTTCTTAATATTGAGTGGTAAGGAGTTCCATAGCCGCACAGCTTGTACAGTAAAGGAATCGTAATAAAACGATTTCAATGGTTTAGGGGTCAGTAGAGTAAGCTTTTCTGTTGAACGAAGATTATTATGATAGAAAATGAAGAAAACGTGCTTTATAGACCACATTTGCTGGGAAAAGGTGACGATAATGTTGATTGATTGGTAAAGTAAATTTAATTGGTGTTTCTTGTTTTTTCAGCACCGTGCAATCTAGATGTCTTTTAGACCACGGTAACTCAGCTGGCCAGTTGGATCACAGTGCGGAAGGTATTTTGCCTGGAGAACGGTTTGATGCCGATCAGCAATGTAAGCAAACTTCTTTTTGCTTTACTAGTTATTAGCTCTATATGATCAATAAAACAGCGAAAGTGGGATCAATAAAACAGGAAATCGATAGGATGGGTGGGAAACGTCTGTTTTTCAATTTGACGGACCTTGGTTCCATCTCGGCCCTACACCAATGCCTTGGTATTGATGTTATCAAATCCAATATGGTCAAAATCCAAGAAAATGTGTCTTCCTTTGAAGGGCAATCACCACTTGCCCAAGAGAACTCTCTCAATGAATAAATTTGGCGGGGGAATTACGATCCTCAGTAATGACGAATATGTGAAATATTGCGGAGAAAAAATAGGAAAGGATTTTAACTTTCTTATTTGTACATTTAGATTTTTAAATCAAAGTTATGATAACGATTCTCGAACAGATTAATAAGGCTAATTAAATTAACATGTAACACACCCAAAAGGATATAGTAGGTACGGTCGATTCAGTTCTCGAGTGTTCTTTATTTCCAGGTATGCTGAAATACGGCAAAGGAAGTCGCCACTCAGGAGGACAAAGTCTGGAGGATATATGTCGAGACTTACATTGCCAAAGGGAACGGTACACCTGGACTTCACATCCAGCTTTGGAAGGAACTAAATGTGGCGATGAGATGGTAAGAACCTAACTTTTTTACCCGTATACTGCTAGGAATTTGACCAGCAGGCCGCGTTCTCACACTACCTAGTGACGATCTAGCCGAAAGAAGAATTTATCAATTGGCTCTGAAGCATGCTACTAGATTACATCGTTAGGTGCTTGGTGACAGACGTTCAATTTGAATGTGGTAGGTTAACCAGGCCAGCACTAATAAATACGCCTATAACCATGTAAATAGTAGGTTATACGCAATTCCTGAATCATATTCAGGAAGTCGGTTCCGAAAATGTAAACTCTTCCAATACTAGACTGTTTTTACCCATTAAATAGCTTTTGAATCTACGAGAGATGATTTTATTTTGTTTTCGTTTGAAGCAATGGCAGTTTAGTCAGATGTGCAGCGTCCTCACAGCATAAAGGTCGTAGGTCATCGATCCGCGCCAAAGATCTTGAGCTTTTGATGAAGAAAAATATCGTGAGGAAACCATACCATAGTATTTTCTAAAGTTTGTTTGGTTAGCAACCACTTTAAAGTAAAATCTGTCGCCAAACACCTGGCAGTGTGCTTTGACGCAGCCGAAAGTAATCGTTTAGAATAACTGAGAGCCAGTTACTCCAAACAGGCATATTTCACCTGATGCCAGAGTATCGCTTGCTAGTGTGTAGTTTCGCGTCCTAGGTCTAACTGTATTTCGTGATGTATTTGTACACTTGTGTATCCTGTAAATAAAGATTTCTAAAGCCTTTCTTCCCAATCCAGTACTGCCGAGGAGGAGAATGCGTAGAGCGAGCGGGATCTCAGGTTGTTCGTGGAGCCTGGGGCCGCTGGTCATCCTGGTCTGAATGTGCCTCCGCGTGTTTGCTTGACGACACTCTTGCACCGGCCGCGGCTGGAGTGGCTTTGGCTACTCGAAGATGTACCAGACCAAGGTAATACGGTCAACTACATAATTTTTTTGTTTGCAGACCTTTGGCCTATTAATTCAGGCGGTCATGAACCACTGCCATAAATCACCGCCCGCTACCTATCAGAGCGCTTATTTCTGAATAGCGCAAACGATAATCATAACACGTTTTCGACCATTCCTAGTGACAATGTATGATTTTTGGACGGCTTTCTTGGGATACAACATTTGCCTGGAGGGATATTCCCTATGCTAAATGGAGACAGACGGCAGTTGTTCCATAGGTTTCGTATCATCTGCAGACTAGTGACATAGGTACCTATATTACCCTTGTATCTACTTTTTGACGTGACAACGTCTTAAATTAGGTTGCGGCTGGGAGTCACTTATGAAAAAGTGTAACGCCCGGTAACGTTACGATGAGTCACCGAACGAGAGAGAGGCCCGCCGAATGCCTTGCGTCTCTCTCCCACTCAACTATGATCGGTCTGCCGCGCGCGCAGCACGCGGCAGACGTTGTCACGTAAAATCTTCGCCCGTAAAACCGACTTTACAGGCAACCATTTTTTACATTTCTCATTTAGTGTACTGGCATCTACCAACGAATCCGGAATCACCTTTATTGTCTCATTTAGAGGAGAGTCTAGTAGCTAACCTTAATATTTATTACGTTTTTTTTTCCAGAAGCAGCAGCTCCAACAACTATTGTGTGGGTCACGATAAGAAGTATCAATCGTGTCATGCTCAACAGGTAAAAGTATCAAGTATAATAGTGCTTCTTTCAATAAGAGTCTTCTTTCAATGAGAACTGTGAAGATAAATAACTAAACGATCAATCTCCTGCATTGCAGTGTAACAATGTTCCTCGGATGACGGTCCGCGAGTTCGCTGATGAAATCTGCACGAGAGCTAGGGAAGTGGACCCAGACCTGATTGGCACTGGATTGCAAAGGATTGATTCTGATGGTAAGTTTCCTTTTTACAATAAATGGGCTTTCGCTTGATCATAATTTACCTGATGCTGAGCGATATATTATGATCTAGGTTGGAACGCGCTTAGCCAGAAAAAACCGGCAGACTCTTGCTTTGAAAACCGTAAGATTACAGTTATCGGGGATCAGGGAATTCGGCAAAGAATATAGGTATTGTATGTTAACGCCCATAGTAGAGTTAGCCATAGTACAATAACGTTGAATATGTGGCGTCTCTGTCGCACTTCATCGCCCGCTACCAATCAGAGCGCTTATCCTGAATCGCGCAAACGGTATTTTCAACGCGCGTACGGCTGGTCCAAGCTACAATGTATGACCGTCGGACGGCCGTCTCCGGACACAACATCTGTCCGGGGGGATATCCCCCCGGACAGATGTTTTGTCCGGAGTCCCTTTGCTAGATGGAGGCAAATCGTCGTCGCTCCAAAAATGTAATCTACTATGCATGCTCTTCAATAGTTATAGTAGTATAATATTGGGCATTCTGCCCCACCTTGTTGCTCGGCAAAACTCCGTTTTGCCATCGCAACATCGGTGTTGCAGAATGCCCAATATTATACGTTTGACATGTTGAATTGATTTCAAAAATATTTTTTCATTGTATTTGTCAACGAAATAAATGTTAGAACGCTGTCGTGATAACGCGCTCCAATTCAATGATCGAATTAACGCGTGTGCGTCTCATAGTGGTGGTCATAAATGTTTGTGTTCATATTTAATTTACTCATTATAAATCAAACCTACGCGCATTAAACATGAGATTCGTTAAACAGCCACAATCATTAATGATAAACACTATATGTGACAATGTTTCTAAGAACGTCATACGACATGGAGAATTATTACCTAACTCAATTCGATGCATTATTTGTGGACCGTCAAGTTGCGGAAAAACAAATTTATTAATTGGACTTCTTATACACGAAAATGGTTTAAAGTTTCAAAATATTTACGTTTATTCAAAAACTCTACACCAACCTAAATACATGTTTTTGGAAAAGGTTTTACAGCATGTGCCTGGCGCATCATTTCACAAATATCAAGGAAGTGATGAAGTTTTAAAAGTTCAGGATGCTAAACCTAACTCGGTGATTATATTCGATGATGTTGCTTGTGAAAATCAAAATAATATGCGTGATTACTTTGCCATGGGTAGACACAAGTATATCGATTGTTTTTATCTAAACCAAACCTACAGTAAGGTACCAAAACAGCTAGTGAGAGATAATGCTAACTTAATCATACTATTCAAGCAAGATGATATTAATTTGAAACATGTTTATGAAGAACACGTTAACACTGACATGAGATGGCTTGATTTTCGTGAAATGTGTTCTAAAATATGGAGTGATGAACCTTTCAGCTACGTTGTGATTAATAAAGATTGTCCTAAAAATAATGGGTGTTATAGAAACAAATTGGACACTTTCGTCGTTTTCGATTAATAATTCTATATAAATACTATTGCAATATCTGAATCATATTTAAAGACCATTAACTTCTCTAAGTATTTATTCTATATACAACTCTTACTCGAATACAACCTTTTTAATATAATGGAAACACAATTAAAAAGACAAATTGTTGATGCGGCAGAAGCTGTCAAAAGAAAAGTGCGAAAAATGAGAGATTTTGAAAATGATAAAAATCAAGCATTGGATTCAGTTTTTAAGCCCGTAACAGAACCTCTTAACCTTATAGCTAAGAATAGTAAGCAAGCCAAAAGTATTTTACCTGACACCAACGATTATATAAATATTCCTTCTTTTGACAAACGAATATTGGAGGATGACATTAGTATAAAAAATCATAATGCTAGTAATGCAGATGAAAATGAACCTGATAACGTTAGTAACACTTCGTATGAATCATTTGATAACAATGAAGACAGCTATATATCTTCCTGGTCAGTTTCTACAGAAGCGCCGTTAGATGTACCATTTGGTGTACGTATTGTAAACAAGAAATTAATGCTGGGTTCTGCTTGTGTAACTATTAACAACGATAAAATCACAGTGATGGGTCATGCATACCGGAAAACTCCCGGGTTGAAAGAGTTATTGTTCAATAAAGAAGTAGATCTAGACTTGGTAACTGAAAGTGATTTGTTGAATTACAAATCGATGCTGATCGATACAAATGCTCATCGTCGAGACTTCGACAGCTCGAAGCCAATCAAAAGTAATAAAGGTCAAAAATATATGCAAATTATAAAGCCACTTTTTACTCTCCAAAACACATACCAAGGTGGCAAATATAAAGGAAGAGGTTTACCTATGACAAAAATGTGGAGGAAAAATGTAGATTTCATATACTGGGATGACCCTAATGAACTAGTAGAGAGGTTGAAATTATTGATTGCTTCCAGAGATGCCGGTAACACAGGATTAGATAATGAAATTATATCTATTATTGAAGAGTTACGTGAAAATAAAATTATTAATAAATAATTGATATAAAGTGTGTTTCATTCATTTTACTATAAACCTTTATACACGAAAGACATCAAGCATGAATGTAGATAAATTTGGACACACCATTCATAAAAGATTACGTTTATCCGAAATACTTGAGTATAATAGTAATGCTTTAATACAATCTGAAAATGGAGATTATAATTTGAAAAACTCTAGACTCAGGGGGGTCAGATTACCTTTAGAAGCAGACGATGCAGTTAACAAAGAATATGTCGATCGATTTAAAGACAACCTAATACATGAACTTAGACAATTGTTTGAGGCACAACGTACAAGAATCATAGGAGATACTCAAAGTTCCACTGAAAAGACTTTAAAAGCCGGGTTATTAGAAATCTTGACTCATTTAGAAGACAAGTTTTATACGAAAGCAGAAGTCGATAACTTTTTTAAACTAAAAAAATCAGCATAATGACCAAACAAGAGATTGTAAATGAAATACATAGAATGGCAAGGAAAAATTATCCACGTCGATCTGTTATACTAAAAGGTATTGATGATTTATGGCAAGCTGACTTAATAGATATGCAACACGTGAAAAGTTACAACAAAAAATATAGCTATATTTTAATAGTTATTGACTGTTTTTCAAAGTACGCCTGGACAGAACCACTAAAATCGAAAAATAAGGATTGTGTTACTCACGCTTTTAATCGAATACTCGCCAAAAGCCAACGCAAGCCTATCCACTTACAAACTGATTTAGGAACAGAATTTTATAACGCTGAATTCCAAACGTTAATGAAAAAATATCATATTAATCACTACTCGTCTTTTTCTACTAAAAAAGCGTCAATTGTAGAGAGGTTGATTAAAACTATTAAACATAAATTATTTAAACGGTTTAGTTTTAATGGAAATTATAAATGGCTTGGTTCAGAATTGGAAGATATAATTTACATGTATAACAATACAAAGCATCGTACTATAAAATGTAAGCCTTGTGATGTTAATAAACGTAACGAGTATACAATAAGAAACAATATAAAAAAAACAATAAAACAGGTATCCCGCTCGAGAAAACCGAGGTTTAAAATTGGCGATAAAGTTCGTATCAGCAAATACAAACATATTTTTGAGAAAGGGTACACACCCAATTGGTCAACTGAGTTATTCACTATCAAAAAGATTAACAAGACTATACCTGTGACTTATCATATAGAAGATCAACGTAAGCAACTAATACTAGGAACTTTTTACGAACAAGAACTTCAAAAGTCTAACTGTCCAAACACTTATTTGATAGAAAAGGTTTTAAAAAGAAAAGCTAAGAAACTGTATGTGAAATGGTTGGGTTTAAGCAAGGAAGAAAATAGTTGGATTAACAAAACTGACATTGTAGGTTAAATTAAAAAGTATATTTAATATAAATTTAGTTATTATCATTTCATTATGATTTAAACAATGCAAGGTGGTGGACTTGTTAATAATATAATTAATAATCTGCCTTTTGAATTACATTTGCCCGGTTACAATTATTGTGGTCCAGGCACTAAACTTCAAAAACGATTACAACGTGGTGACGTAGGCGTGAACAAGCTAGACGAAGCTTGTATGCAACACGATATTGCTTACGAAAATCATTCAGATTTATTAAATCGCCATAAAGCAGATTTACAATTACTTAACATGGCTAAACAGCGGCTAAAATCTAAAACGGCAGGAAAAGGAGAAAAACTAAGTTCGTGGTTAGTAAGTAAAGTTATGAAAGCTAAATTAAAATCAGGTGCCGGTATTAAGAGTTTCAACCATCTCTTGTCAAAAATAAGATCTAAAATTAAAAAACTCAAACCAAAAGATGATAAATCTTTAATTACCACAGCTCATTTGGTTGCAAAAAAAATTGCCAAGAAAATCCCAAATATTCGCATACCTCGTGTTATACCCGTACCAAAGACTGGAGGTATTCTACCCTTAATCCCTATATTTGCTGGTTTATCCGCCTTAGGAACTTTGGCTGGTGGTGCAGCAGGTATTGCTAAGACAGTTAACGATTATAAAGCAGCTCAACAAAATTTGAAAGAAACTGAAAGACATAACAAGAGTATGGAAGCTTTAGCTTTAGGCAAAGGTTTATATCATATAAACAGGGTAAAGGTTTGTTTATAAAATCTATAAAAAACTAAATACTAAGCTACCTAAGCGTGCCCTTACTAACATAGATATTCGAAAGTATGCTAGAGACATCCCATACTTTCGAGGAGTATATATGAAAGATCAGCTACCGAGGAAGCCAAGAGACATAGAATGTGGTGTCGTTAACTTAGACAAATCCATAAATGAAGGTACGCATTGGGTAGCTTATATAAAAATAAATAATTATTGTGAATATTTTGATAGCTTTGGAGATTTAAAACCTCCAACAGAACTAATGAGGTATTTTAAAAACAATAAGGTGTATTATAACTACAAAAGGTTACAAAAGTTTAATACTGTAAATTGCGGACACTTGTGTTTGAAATACTTAAGAAATTTTTGGAATAAAAACTATAAATCATATGATCGTCTTTCATTTCAACCATTTGCAAAATGTCTCTCACCTTGTCGATTACAGGTAATTCCTCAGATTTATCTACCTACTATCCTAACTCTCTGCAGTTATATGGTCAATATGAATGTGCGTTGTTACATTTTTCAACATTTAATTCTATTCCAAATATTGATACAAGAAATAACAAGCTATATTATGGATCCAATCAAGTTATTGAGATACCTGAGGGCAGTTACGAATTGCAAGATATTAGCGATTATATAAAATCTGAAGTAAAAGATGCCACAATTAAATTAAAGTGCAACAACAATACTTTGAAAACTACTTTATATTGCACTAAAAATATAAATTTTGATAAAGAAGATACATTTGCTAGTATATTGGGATTTAAAAAGCAGATTTTGAAAGCAAATAAATGGCATGTGTCCGAATTTCCAGTTAACATTTTGCCTACAACCGTGATCAGGATCGAATGTGATATTGTGAGTGGTTCGTACATAAACGGAGAACCCAGTCACATAGTGCATGAATTTGCACTCAACGTACCTCCAGGATATCGGATTATAGAAATACCAAAAAACGCAATATATTTTCCAATCAATCAGAATAATATAAGCTGCATACATATCAGACTGTTAGATATAAATAATAGTTTAATAAATTTGCGAGGTGAAGAAGTGCAACTTTATCTACATCTTAGAAGAAAAAATGATTGACTACAATAAATATGAATCGCAACAAATTAAAAACAACAGTACTTCTCAAGCTATCAAGCAAATAAGAGCTCGCTCTAATAAAAGAATAAAATTAACGGAAGACAATAAACTATTTCTTAAAACAATTGGCTTACTAAAATGAATATTTTAGATGTTTTGTCCACTCCTACTTATGACAACACAGTCGAAGGAATAGAATTTCATTCATACAAACCTTATGTAACAAGTTTTAATAGAAATGATGAAATTAGAATTCCTATAAATCAGCAAGATCTATACATACTACCATCAGCCAGTACCCTGTATTTAGAAGGAACCGTCATCGTCAAGAAACATGATCAAAAAGACACGGCTAGTAGTGTGCAATTTACAAACAACGCTTTGCTCTATTTATTCCAAGATATAAGGTATGAACTAAACGGAGTGGAAATTGATAAAATAAAAAATGTCGGTATTACTACTACAATGAAATCGTTACTATCGATGAATGAAAACGAATCAAAAATATCCCACGCTTGGGGTTGGAATATCGATGGTATAAAAAATGTAAATAATGGTAATTTTTCTGCTTCCATCCCACTTTGTAATATTCTAGGTTATGCCGAAGATTTTAAGAAGGTTGTTATAAATAGTAGACATGAACTGATATTGTTACGAAGTAATACTAACTTAAATTCTGTAATGCTTAACACAGGTGACGTAATAGAAGACGTTCAGATTAAAAAAATCATATGGAGAGTACCACATGTTAAAGTTTCAGACAAAGAAAAGATTAGTTTACTTAAAGTCTTAGAGAGAGATCGTTCACTACAAATGATTTTTAGAAATTGGGATTTGTATGAATATCCTGCTTTGCCTAAAACTACAAAACATACTTGGTCTATAAAAACTTCATCGCAAATAGAAAAACCAAGATATGTAATCATTGGTTTACAAACGGATAGAAAAAATAGCCCGTCCGCAGATATGTCGCGGTTTGACCATTGCAATATTCGTGACGTTAGAGTGTATCTAAATTCAAACTATTTTCCATATGAGAATCTAAATATAAATTTTGCTAATAATAATTTTGCTTTATTATACGAACAATACACAAGATTCCAACAGTCGTATTATGGACGTCGCTCGGAACCTTTATTAAGTGAAAAACAATTTAAAGAGTTAGCACCATTGTTTGTAATAGATTGCTCAAGGCAAACCGATAATTTGAAAGGAGGTCCGGTTGTAGATGTGAGAGTGGAAATTGAAAGCAATACGGATATACCAGATCGGACTTCAGCATACTGTCTTATTTTGAATGACTGTATAATTGAGTATAAACCCTTGAGCAATACTGTGAAAAAAATATCATGAATCCTGATACTATTATATTGGATGTTCAAGGTTTTAAAGACCTGAATAATAATTTTATTATTAAAGAACTAGCGGTGGCCACTCAAGAGCACACACAAACGTTTTTAATCAAACCTCCGTACATGTTTAAATACTTAACAACTGATGAAAAAAAGCAGGTCAAATGGTTGGAAAGAAATAGAGGTATTTATTGGAGCGAAGGATATATTGACTACAGAGAATTCCAACGTATAATCGTACCTTATCTGGAAAATAAGAAGATTGTTGTCAAAGGTCTAGAGAAAGTAACGTGGATAAAGAACTTGGGTGTAATGAATTGTAGTATATTAGAATTGAATGAAAGCCAATGTCCTAAATTATCTATACTACATAAAGAATATAGTAATATTAAAAATAAATTAAATTGTTTTAAACATGTTAATCAATGTGCGCTAAAAAATGTCCTGTGTTTAAAAATGTATCTTGAGAAAAAGGATTGTGTGCCTAATGTGTAATGTAATAAGTGTACCTATACCTGTAGTTTTTATTAAAAAATAAAGAACTTGACATACGAATACTACTTTTGTTTTATTTATCATAAGCACACAGTAAATAAGCAAATTTAAAATAGTCTTACAACTAGGTAGGTGAAACAACACTTTTAAAATATAAAATCACTATCACTTTATTAAAATCTTAAATCACTATCTATTAAAGTTTTAGAAATTTTCTTAATTAAACTTTCAGTCTCATCCATGATATTGTCTATATTGTCTTTCACAACATATTGTGCGTTAAGTATAACCTCACTGTCACTGTCACTGTCACTATTTACATGATTAAGGTCTATTATAGCTATTTTTATTAATTTTAGTCCTCTTTGCTCCACTCGTGTGGAGACGAAAGATTTCTTTGAATTTGTTTTTTTCTGTTGTTCTCGGCGGCGCTTCGCTAATTTTTTTTTCTCCTTGGATTTTAAATCAGCGTCACGCCGCCTCATCTCCTCAAACTCCTCCTCCATCATTCGTGGATCCTGAGCACATTGAAAAATGTCTTCGGGCTCTTCAAGAAACTGTAAAATAAAAATAAATCTTTAGTATATCGTACGAAAAAAGTTATTTGTTTTATAGAATTTTAAATAATATTTAACTTACCGACGACATGATTATTTTAGGTCTATTCAAGACAAAATATACTTATGATACCTATACCAATTTTGCTCGAAATGCAATATGACACTACATTACGTACTTACCATAGACCAAGAAAGTTAGATATGCCAATCAATAACATTGCACAATTAAATTAAGTATGTAATATGAATTTATTACAGTAAAATAAGCAAGTATGCATGTATAACGTGTTAGGTATTTTAGCGTATGGCATATCTACTAATTATTAATCAACGGCTTTAACAAGAAAAGCGAACTAAGCATTTTACCTCGTTTCTTGAAACTGAGTACAATGAACTGACCTACATAATTATAAAAATACTTTTATAGTTTTTAAATAAAGAAAATAATAAAATCTTAGTTAAACTATTTTATAAGAAAAAAAAAAACAATAATAAATCAATATGAATTCGTTTTTATAAACTCTATTAAATTTGAATTTATCTAGTACTTATCTAAGGACAAATAAAAGACGATTGTAAAGTTATACCAACATTTTTTATTTATCTAACTTTTAAAATAAAAACTAAATTAAAATCTTACACAATTAACTATAGGTACCCATACTTATATTTAATGTTACCTGCTTACTTTATTCTAGAATAAAAAGTAGGCAATAATCCTGCTGCTACCTCCATACTAAAATTTCATGAAATCGGTACATGGATAATTTGATAGACATACCTACACACAAACTTCCATTATTCAATTAATAAGTATTTAATTCATTTTAAAGAATAGATGAATGGCCCCAAGCCAATGTGGAAACCTTATCTACACATATTGCTCGTTTGTCATCGTTGTTTGAAAGGGCTACTTTATTGATAGTTTGAGTGAATATTTCATGTTTTATTGATTTAAATATTACATTTTTCTTTTGGATAATACCACCATTAAATAAGATATTTTTGTAATCCATAATTTTCAAATCTTTCATGACACATGATTTCACACCTTTTGCTTTTTTAATAATTTTATCAGATGTTTTTATAGAGTAAAGTTTAGCCCTTAGCCCTACAAAATGTGTGATGGTCTGACCTCCCATTTCATCTTTAAATAAACCTGGAATTTTTTTGTTTTTTAATGGAATATTATATTCATTTTCTGGGGTAAAATTACTTGTATCAAAATATTGCAAAAAGTTTAATTTCAAATCGTCGTAAAAATTATTAGTGTATATTTTATAAACAAATGAATCCGTATCTGTATAACACAACTTCACTCGATCTTTATAAAAAGGTTTGATAATATTGTAATGAAAGTCATACATGTGTGACTTAGAAAGCTCTAAAACAGTAAAACCTATATAAATAGGCTTATCTAAAATAATCTGATCTGGTTTCATTTGTATTGCGACTAAATTTTCGGAGAGAACACAAGCACTATGGAAAAAGGATTAGCTATGAGCCTCTCAGCGGATATAGATTTTTTGGTTTTATTATCTTGATCCGACCACTTATTGATTAAATGTACGCATACTCTATTTTCAGTGTTTTCTAATGTTTTTCCGAATACGCTATTATTCAACAATTTAAAAAAGTCTTGTTCAAAAGCATTGTTTGCGTTTTGTCTTAATCGAGTATTTAACTCTATGTATTTCTTTAAATAGGGACTCTGTCTAAAAGTAATGACCCTGTGAACTCTGCGTAAAATTAAACCATGCTCGAGACATTTTTTCAAATGTACGTAGTGTATTACATATTTATATTTATTACACAAATTTGCAATTAACTTTTCGGATTTACCTCCAGGCGGTATACATTTCTCGGCACAAAAAGGTAAATCGTTGTGAAGCTCATGTAAATAATCAGGATATAATAGATCAACTTCTAAAATGAAGCCCCATTCGGCATTGTTGTCTATTTCGCTTATACACAGATTATCTATTTCCTTTTGATCAAGGAATTTAAAACTAGAATAAGGTAAATAAGAACACAAAGAAAATCCATATAAGTTACAACAATCCGCGTAAAAAATATAGCAATCTGGTTTCGTAGCGTCATAACCTGGCGTGTGTTTATTATTTGCTTCTGCATATCGATGAGAGCACATGCACAACCCTCCTCGAATACCGCTTTGAATCATCCTCACAATCGCCAAATCAGACACAAGTTCCAACTCTACACCTGTTTTAAGTAACATTGCATCGAAGGATAAGCTAGGCGCGGTTACGTAAAACGCAGGGTCTAGTTTATAATGTTGCTTGCATGTTTTACGGAATTTTTCAAAAATATCAGTCAGTAAAAGTACGTCTGTTTTTAAGTATAAATCAGTATAATCTCCCATATTCGTAATGTCAAATTCTTTCCAGACAAGCATAGCATGTTTATAATCATCATCAGTAATATCTTCATTGGTCAGAGAATTATGAAAATGATGCCGAGGTGGTAATGATGATACTTCGTACCGAGACCAATGTGACATGAACTCATAAGGATAAACACCTTTTCGTGTCAATAAATTAAATTGTTTTTTGTTAGGGAAATGAGCCCTAAGAATGGCAAAGTCATCGGGATGCATAGTTTTAGCGAGCTTATCTAAACTCGATGCTAAAAAGTTGAAGGAATCTAAAAATCTTATTTGTATAAACTCATTGTTACTGATAGGTATATATTTAGTCAGTGTTGTATATTTTTCTTTAGTCTTAGGTATAATTTTTACGTGACCAGGAATTTCGGCTAACTTTTTTATAAATAAATGACAATCATATCCGCTTAAATTGTGAAAAAATATCGGAACAAACGTAGGTATTTTATATTGCAGATTACAATGACGATGCGCTGCGCCTCGGTATTGGCCTGTGATATGACAATGATCCCTAACCTTATCGTTCAACAGTAAATTTTCGCATATGTGACATGTGACATCATGTTTAAAATTATTAGCATCTCTTTCTGTAAATATCATAGGCTCGTTTTTAGACAGAGATATGTGAATAGCTTTAACATCTTTGATCAAATATTCCATAAATTTAGTAACACAGTCATCGCCTCTATAAGTTCTAAAACCTTCAACAGACATATTAAATGACGATACAATATTATAAGCGAACGCTGCAGGCACGTGCCGTTGCAAGTAAGATGTACTGGAGGTGTCTAATGACAGATTGACGTCATCGACGGGCTCGAGCAGTGTTTCGAAATCAGCATAAATGACGAATGGAATATTTTGTTTACGTTCATAATGACTAAATTTTAAAATTGATCCTTGGTCGGGTAAAACTGTGACAACTCCCCCACATACATGCGTATCGAATTGATTTACAGTCGAAAAAAATAATAAACAGTTTTCACAAAAGTATAATTTACCATGATGTTTACTAATCTGCCTTCTGACAAGGCGAGATAAATTGGTAATTAAACAAAAATGTGAACCTGTATTATTTTCTAAATATAATAAATGTATAGTTTTAGACTTATTGTTCGATGATCTATACAAGGGCCCGACTATTGTCTTATCATTTTTTAAACCATAAACAAATATATTTAAATTTGAATTGTTTTTCTCAAACACTGCTATATCTTGAAAGGAAATAGGAAATGACAAATTATTGATATTCAGTACATCACGGAAATGAGGATAAGATGATACTCTCTCTGGATGATGTTTTGTCGGGTACAAAGCTGCCACGATACACCATAAAAAGCAATACTGGTCGTTATTCTGAACATTCAAACAAGCTTTTTTATTTTTAATATATTTAGGCAAAGGAATAAAATATGATCCGCTAAGAGGCTGATATTTATTGATGTTTAATTCTAAATATGAATTGCACAAAAATGACCAACCACTATCTCTCTCCTGAAATTCTTCAATTTTTTTCAAGAGAGTCTCTACCATTGACTTAAAAATTAAATTGAAGTCATAATGTAAATGAATGGTTAAGTTTTTAGTATAAAAAGACTTTAATTCTTTTTTATCATTTTTTAATAAGAGAAAATACGAAAAAAGTTCGAAATTAATTTTAATCGAAGTATGTTTTTGTAGTGAGTTATCAATAAGACTTTTTACATCATTTCTAATATTTTTGAGAAATATTTCCGGAAGATTATTATCAATTTGATTATTCTTCGCCATTATTCTATAGCTTATGATTCTTCCTTTAAAAGAAGAATTAATTATCTCTACATTGTCACCCAGATGCGTTTTACTATTGTTTTTATGAGTGTTACTTCGTAGATGACCAGACCATCGACGATTGTCAATAAATACTTTGCACACCGAGCAGCTAGGCATTTTGACGTTATTTAATGAAAGGTACTAATGTAATATAAAGAAATAAATCACAATCACTTACATACGTCTTAAAACAACGCCAAAATAAAAGTTTATGTGTATAGTCTATTACTTCTTCACAGTCATATAGCCTGAGCAGATTTTAATTAATTTTAGTATGGAAGTAGCCAAGAATCAGGATTATCACATATTCTACTTTTTATCTAGGTTAATGCAAGCAGGTACATACCACACAAATTTCATACAGAAGTAATGTGTTATATTAAAGTCGTCGTCTTCAGTCAGGCCTTCGAATTTGCATTCTGCGTTCCGTAAATCCTGAAATTATTGAGAAAATATGATTATTTTATATCAAATATGAAAATGTTTATAGTTAATAGACAATTAAATGAGTACACACATAAATAGAAAAGACACATATTAAATTATTTTAAACTATTATAATTTATAACTGTTAACTATTATAAAAAATACCTGATTATTCATTAGAGACCCAAAATCAAATTCGGTCTGTAAGTCAACTTGGAATGTTTCTCCTCATTACATATTACCGCCAACAATCTAAAACAAAACAAAATTATATTAGTCATGTATTTAACAGGAACCCGTCGTTGCGAAATGCATAAAATTTTCAATAATAATATTTTTTATCAATTATGAAAATTGAAACAGTTTACTATTAACTGAATATAAAGTTCAATGAAATATAACAGCTCAAAAAGATAAATCAAATTGGTTAAAATATAAATATCCGATTAATTGTTGTAAAATTAGTTAGTAATAAAAATAAATACCTGATTTTTCATTCGAAATCTTAGAAATTGGAATGTAGTACCTAGGTATACCAATGTTCTCCTTATAAGATATCACCACCAAAAATCTAAAACAAAAAATATATATCAATTAATTATCGATGAATAAAAACAAAATAAAATGAAAATAAAATATGTATTAATACTTACCAAATATTAATTATTATAATATTATAAAGAAACTTCGCGTCGATCGTCGCATCAGTGTCTTTGTAATACGATAGTGATTGGTAAATCAACACCGGATACCGAAACTGTGTCGAAATTTCTTGAAATTGTGTATAAATTAGTGTCAGCATAAAGTACCTACCGCGAGGCTAAGCTGTTTCGATCAGGGGTGGCTATCGCATACACATTAACTTATTGATCTACTCTTTTAAATTAAAATTAATACTTGATTATAAATGATATTATTTTAATAAAATTGATTCAGTAAGTAGTGATAGGACAATGAAGCCATTAAAAAATATAATTGTTGGAGGTAATAGTCTTAATGACAAAAAAAAATTGCTGTTAATTTGACTAAATATTGACTTCGCAATAGAAACAGGTTTATATAATATTACCACAGTTTGCATATTGAATACTACACGTGTCATTAATTACATATCTAGTGTGACAGCCCTATCATTTTTGATTAGTTCGTTACTTATTTTTTGCAATTCTTTAGTTTTTGAATGAGGATAATACGACAAAGAATAGAAGTCGTATTTACAGTAAATCTGATTATATGACGAGTGATATTTAATATTGCGAGTAGTTTTAGGATTTTTGCTTTATAATCGTCCTCAATTCGAAGTGTGTATTCATCAACGAATCGTCGTCATCGTCTGCAAGTGATCCAGCAATCAAGAAGTGATCAAAGAAGAACTCCGCTGCCATCTTCATCAACGAGTCACTGCCACCGGCTTCAAGTGATCCAGCAACCAAGAAGTAATCAAAGAAGAACTCCGCTGCCATCTTCATCAACAAAGTCGCTGCCACCGGCTTCAAGTGATCCAGCAATCAAGAAGTAATCAGTTTCCAAGAAGCTGTCTCCCGTGCTTTCCTGTGCTGCACACTCCGACCTCGTAAAATGTAAGTACTGTAGTGAAAATAAGGTATTTTTTTTAATATAACACTGACGTATTTTAAAAAATAAGTCTGTACTAATTTTAAAAGTCTTTTAATTTTGTTAACATTTTGAAAACTATTTTAATGCATTGATCATTATTTTGTATTTTCATTTTATATTGGATGCATAAAATTGTTGTTTGTCTGACTTCTAAGTAAATGTATTTTGTGATTGATTATAGTCGTATGGATGTCTACTGAAATAAAAATTTGTATTCTAAATGATATATTTATTTTTCAGGTCTGACTCTGAGAGCGATTACTATAAATCAACTTCAAGTATTGAGAAGAACAAGGCGACTCCAAAATCCGCAGGCGACAATAAGAAACGCAAGCCGAGGTCATCGAATTCAGCTCCATCGAGGTAAATAGCACTTTTACTTATATTCTTATAATCATTTCCCTGTCCAATGACCAACTTCTCAGCTTGCGGCAATTGCTTTTGTTAGTATTGATTAAATGTACTTATTTATTTCATATTTACCTTTGAGCATCTCCAACTGTAAGCAAAATCATATTCTAGCTATACTAATTTACATTTAAATAAGCAGTCAGGTTCTCACCTTACAAAAACCAGATATTTACCTACTTGTGTTCATGTTACGGTGTGGTAAGATAATAACATAAATACAATTTAACATTTAATTTTATTTTTTGTTTCAGTAAAAAGCCAACTACGATTTATGATATCTTCGGAGTCAGAAACCAAGACGCGGACACAATGGCGGGTGAAGACGGACAGCACCAGCTGACATCGTACTTCGTAAATCGAGTGGGCAACGGATGCGAGCGGCGAGTAGCGGTAACTGAAGGTGAATATTACATCGATGTCAAGGTGTACAAGACGGAGGACGCGCGTTCCTCCGATTCCCTGGAGCTGTGGAAGAAGGCGCTCGTCCGCATCAAATTCCAAGCCGACACCGACGCTCCGCAGTGGAAAACTCTACAAAAATTTGTCAAGACCGCCGACTCGTTGTTCAAGAACCCACCTCGATTTTATGATAAGTAAAATGATAATGTATATACTTAATAATTATAAATAAATTTGTTTTCAGCAACCGATTGTTTTTGTACATTTGCAATGATTTAAGCGTAGGGAGTAGGTAGGTTTTTAAAGTTGCATTAGCAATCAATTTAATACTCATTTGAATATAAATCATAATTAAATATTTTTGAAATCAATTCAACATGTCCAAAGTATAATATTGGGCAATCTGCAACAACGATGTTGCGATGGCAAAACGGAGTTTTGCCGAGCTCCAATTCAATGATCGATCATTGAATTGGAGCGCGTTATCACGACGGCGTTCTAAGATTTATTTCGTTGACAAATACAATGAAAAAATATTTTTGAAATCAATTCAACATGTCAAACGTATAATATTGGGCATTCTGCAACACCGATGTTGCGATGGCAAAACGGAGTTTTGCCGAGCAACAAGGTGGGGCAGAATGCCCAATATTATACTACTAGTTATCTATACTATCCAATGCATCCTTTCCTTCCTCCCCCGATAATACTAGTGAAAAAAAAGATTCCAGATGTTTTTGTGATCAATTGTTTATTATTTCAGATGTAAGCAGCGCCTGCGCAGTTTGGTGCGACACAAGGGGCGGTGGTTACAAATCGCGCGGCTGGACGCTTCCTGATGGGACTGCGTGCTCCAGACAGGCGCCCATGTTCTGCATACAGGGCCAGTGCCAGGTTGGTGCATGTCACATAAAATACAATTGTAGAGCAAACGTATGATTAATTCAATCCCATAAGACAAGAACAAATAACAAGTATGTATAAATAGCTTTTTTTTTTGCAAAATTCCCGAATCACCTTTCATGGTGGCGATTATCTCGGATGTGAAAATCATATATAGGGGAGAGGGGGGCAGCTTTGAACAGGGGCACCTTTGAATAAATGTGATTACACGGCTATTTTAAAAGAGTTTTTGCTAGTATTTTTTTTGGGTAGTGGCAAAACTATCTTGCACTACTGTCACTTGTCACCGCTGACGTATTACAGCCCGCCGTTGAGTTACGAGAAGTGTTTATTTTCCAATTTAAATTTAAAACTTTTTCATGTGAGCGCGTAAGGTTCTCAGGAAGCCGATTAAAGGTATGTGGAGTGTTTTTTTCTTATTTTAGTCAGAATATTTCATGTATCACGCAATCAAATAGAAATCAATGCCACGGTTTAACTTTTAGTAGAAAAAAAAACGTATTTTTGTTTTCAAATACCACTGAGGCAGCTTTGAACAAAATGAAGGGGGCAGTTTTGAATACTGTTCAAAACTACCTCTACTTCAGTCATAAACCTAATTATTGTTTATTTTACATTGTTTTTTTGTTATTTTATTTTAAAATGGAATATTTATCATCTACAGGTAATAATGGTACGCAATTATAAAAAAAGAGAGATCATGAAATCGACGAGGAAGACATGAAAACTGCTGTTCTACAAGTAATATCCGGTGAAATGAAACTCAGAGAAACTCTTATGTGTTGTTAATTTTGAAACTATAAGGTTTATTTTGTGATTCATCTCATAACGTTAATTACTTTTATGAAGCCATAGTTACTTTTCGGTTTGTTTTGTTTTATTTAATAAATTTCTTAATATTTTCATAAGACTTATGTTGTTTTACACTAGTACTAGTGCAATCGCAATATTAGTTTAGTATTTTTTAATTTTAAATGCCTTACTTGTCACTGATATTTGATCTCTATCTTTTTAATGTATATTACTAATAACTAGAATAATAAAATGATAAAAAATTATGAAAAGCCTTTTAATTTCATCGAATTTAACGATGGTTCAAAACTGCCCCATGTATGTTCAAAGCTACCCCAGGAGCGGGGCAGCTTTGAACATTTGACTATTGCTACTAAAACTGATTTTACTCCGTACACATATATATTTTTCGTCCTATGATGCTGCGATTATCTAGCTTAATGTCCGGGGTAAGCATTGTGATCCAGTAAAGATGTTAAAAACAATATATTATTCAGAAATAACATAAAGTTTAGAAAATGTTCAAATCTGCCCCCCTCTCCCTTATGTATTCTACTTCCCAAGCACTTTTCATTAATACCCATATTAAGGATGTAGTATAAAATATATATGACATCAGCCATTTGTGGCGGCCGCTATTTTAAATATGTTATCATGGCTAAGAACACTCTCAGATAACATATTTAGAAAAAAAAAACTAAATTGGTTTAATCGTTCGGTAGCTACTACAATGACAAAGACACATTAATTGACAGATCAAGTCTTAAATCAGGGAATTTAGTAAAAAATTACGATAACAATCTGAAATGGAACTAAGAATTCCACATAATATAATGGGACATAAATTAAAAGAGTGGGTTTCCAAACTACATGAGAAACTGAGGTAGACCATACCGCAGGAAAACTTATTAACCTTAAGACTTTTACTGAGAAAATACTACTCTTAGAATTGCTTTTGAAACAACCAACCTAATTAACAACTTTTTTCTAGAAATTCAGCTGCTCATCCAACGCTGATGCCGAGTTTTCTCTGAAACAGTCTGACTGCGAGTGGGAAGCGCTGCAGTTACAGACAGCAACCCCGCATACGCACACTACTTCGTAAGTTTATGATTTATTTGCTGTGCGAGCTTAGAGACAGTTGTCAGGGTTTTAACCCACACTAGAGTATCTACCTTCTTCTTCATATAAAGATGTCTAAGGTTGGCAATCAGCTCTAATATACCTTATTCCGTCATTGCCAAACGAAAAAAACAAAACACTTGAGATAAATAAAGAAGAAAACATGTATTATGTGACACGAACAATAGAGAAAAGTAATACACAAGAAACATAAAAGAAAACAAAAGAAAATTTACGTGCCACAAAATCGCTTACCACTTACACAGCTTAGCACTTCTATTGCGGTTTTGTTTTCTCGTTTTAAAAACCGTAAAAAAATTTATTGAGGACTACAATATCCCAAGACGTGTGTCATCCGCCAGCCCGTACTTGGTCAGCATGCTGGATTATGGCCTATATCTCTCTCCTCATGAGAGAAGAAACCGAGTCCCAGCAGTGGGAACGTATAGTGGGCTGCTTATGCTAAAGTATTGATTCAATAAAACCAATACTTGAACCTAACATTTTTTTTTAATTATTTCCAGTACCAAATCATCATGGCGCCGCGCGGTGGGTTCACAATGGCGCCCAACCAGTGGGTGTCATTACCACTGCATAGCTGGCGGCGTGGGAGTCAGATTAGTTCGCGCTGCCAGCCGACCCACCACTACCATACAGCTGTGTCGAGCCGACATGGCGAGGAACGAATTGGTGAGTTTCAAGCAGGGCTCAGAATACTAGAGAGGATTGCTGATTCCCATACAATAAAGTGTGGTGCGGATATCCATAATATATCCCATTGTGAATCCATTATGAATCCATATGAATCCTAGATGGCGCTGCAAACCGAGCGTGCAGCCTAGATGTCGCCAAATTTCGCAACACGCTGTAGTCGTATAATAATATAGCGATAGTATTGCATGACTCGAGTGAAGTTGTTACAAGAATATACGAATAGATGGCGCTACGTGTATTATTCGTTACGTTCGTACACATAGTACGATTCGCAACAAGAGGTTCAGCGTCTATTTTATTTATTAGTCTATGGTTTCAAGTCACTGACTTGTTGGGCACCATTATCGAATTATCAAAATGGCGCCCAACGGGTGCGTTGAGAATTAAATTACATGTAATATTTGAAGGAACTTTTTCATTATGATTTGTTTGTATTTACAAAGAATACATGATAACTATCCTTAAATATTTTTTTAAACGTTTTTGATAAATAAATGTTATCCGCTTTCTTATTTTACACAAAATATTTATCTATGAGTAAAGTTGTAAACAAGAACTAGTAAGTGTCAGCTTTTTGGATTGAAGAGATTTCAAGTCACTTTTTAAGCGCCACTGTGTTTGATATATCATAATGACTCCCAACTTTTTTGTTTAGAATAAATTGACTTGCACTTGATTACAATTTACCTGATGGTAAGCGATATTGTGTTATAGCCATATGGTATGCGCTTGCCCAGAAGAAACAGACTCACTTGTGCCTTGAAGTTTTATCACAATAAATAACATGACCAAGATTTATTTAATAAACATACCTATGTTATTAGTACATGGCTGGAGGTAACGGTACAAGAATTGAAAAAAAAAGCCGTTTTGTTGTGTTTAATTAATTTCTTCTGTATTTTCCAGGGATGTAATCAAAGAAAATCTCCGTACCAGTACGCTACTATGGTGTGCAGCAAATACAAGGAGAGAGTTAGAAGACTGTCCGGGTTGGGAATGCAAATATCACCAGTCTTGGGTGAGTAATCATTTTAGCTTGAATTAGTAAGCAAGTTTGTCTATTACTCGGTATATTCAGAGTACAAGATCTCACATGCTGGCAAGGGATATAGTATAGACTGATGATGATGATGATTCAATGAAAAAAAATCTTCAAAAGATTTGGTTAATAATTAAATGGTAAAATTAAATTAATTGGTAATAACTGATACTTAAACGTTTATTTTTGTTTTAAAAGGCAGAGAAAGATACATTGTTTCTACTCTAAAATATGGTTTACGGTCGCGTTCTTGCATATAAGTGTTTGTGTAATTTATATTTAGATACGTATGTGCTAATGAAAATATTACTAATCGCAATATTATACTGGCCTACAGTGGATTTGTTGCTATATGAAATGCAATGTGAAAATGATTTTGGGTCTATTTATGCACACAATTCGTGAAACTATCATTTATTGTAAGATTGATTTGCTCCAAACATATTTTTTTACCAAAAATCTTAAAAATACGAGTACATTGAGTATTTTTATTATCTAATATTTTCGTAATCCGAGCACTTAAGGCGAATATAAGGGCAAAATCTCGTTTTTAACAGTTATCGAAAAATATGCAGGTCATTTAAAAAACCACTCAAACCAAATGTACCTACCAATCAATATAGGTATACTCGTAAATATTCTTAGAGTAGTTCTTTTTTATCGAAATGTGTCCTAATATTTTTTTAAATCTTCGCTTTAAAAACGTAACAAATTGCAATGATATCCAGGACAACGAAAAAAGTATTTATTTGTAAAGCTATGTTATTAACGTTAAAACTTTTAGTAATATTATTATTCCCGTGACTTGGACAGAGGAGCCGGACCGGCCGTGCCGCATAGCGTGCCAGGACGAGCGCGTCCCGCACCGGTTCTACTTGGTGAACGGGCAGGAAGGATGGTTCCCGCTCGGCACCGCATGCAGCAACAAGAACACCTCTTACTGCGTCAGCGGGAAGTGCTTGGTGAGTATATCTAAGTACCTAACGCTTACAGTTCGGCTAAGTATCCTGAAATAGACCTCTTTGCTGACGAGTGGAAGATAGAAAAAATTACCCTAAAGTATACAGAAAAAATAACAGTCTGTAAGTGGTTGAAAGGTGATGAATGAGTGAAAGAGGGATGAATGGAATTTATATTATATTTTTATTTTGTCTTGTTTTTGTTTAATTTTTTTACTGTAAATGCACTTATTACAATTAACATATAATTGTAATAAGTGCATTTACTAGTTTTTAAGTTAATAATATAATAAACATAGACGGTTTGGTTGGAATGCTGTAGGTTTATGTTTATAGTTAAATATATGAATAAATATATTTAACTTTAAATAAAAGTAAAGAGACTAACACGATCATCGAAATCAAGCAACAGTCGATGCCTTTTTGGATAGGTATTTTAATCGTGCATAAGATTGTCCTTTCTCTGAAAACAAAATGTACATAAGCAGTCCACCGGACGGTTTTTGGATCGTGCAAAAGACTGTCTCTCTGAAAACCAAATAACAACATACATAAGCAGCCCACTGTATGTTCCCACTGCTTGGACTTGGGGCCTTTTCTCACGAGGAGAAATATAGGCCATAATCCACCACGCTGGCCAAGTGCGGGTAGACACACGTCTTCAGATGTTGTTATTCTCGAACATGTCGGTTTCTTTGCGATGGTTCCTTCACCGTAAAGCAAGTGCAAATCTACGCGTAACTTGAAAAACAAATCATTGGTGTAGGTAGGGCTGGGATCGAACCAGGAGCCATCTGATTGAAAATACCATTACAGAACGAGCGCTATAATTGGTAGCGGGCAAATGAAGTGCAACAGAGACGCCACAAATTTATCTATAATATTTCTTTTCCAGGAATTTGGTCCCGACAACACACCTTTATCGGAATCCGTATTCACCCTCCCTCTACTGAGTCGCTACAGCACGTCAGTCCGCTCATCCCGTCACCGCCGCAGCTTGATGCAGGACTCTCACACTGTCAAGTCCACCCTGCTTGACAGGCACTTGAACGATATCATTGCCAGGCTTAATCTTACCAGTGAGTAACTCTTTTATATTTTATCAGAACAAAATTTATTAAGATCCATAACTAGCCTTTGAATTTCTATCATAATTCGAAATTACCCAGTCATGATCCGCAATGGTGGCGATTTTGGCGTACATACGACTAAACTAAATTTAAAGTAGCTCTGTCTCTTTTCATCATAAATGATCGAAAAGAGATGGTACGATCTAAACCATAGACAAAAAGTAGTTTGATACAGAACCCACATACAGTCAAGTCCATACTGCTTGACAGACACTTGAACTATATCATTGCCAGGCTTAATCTTACCAGTGAGATGTACTTTACCAAGAATAGAAACTGTATTTACTCCTATCAGAATCCATAGTTACCCAAAGAATTAATATCATAATTCGAAATTACCCAACCGTAATCCGCAATCACCCTATCTTCTCATATAAGAATCAGTATTTATCCTCCCTCTACTCCCTAAAACACGTCAGTCCGCTCATCCCAGGACAACACACACTGTCAAATCCACCTTGCTTGCTTAATCTTACTAGTGAGTAACTTAGTTGTACTCTATCAAGAACAGAAACTATATTTACCCATAACAGAATCCATAGTTACCCTCTGAATCCTAATGGACGAGGGTGAACATCATTGCCCAAAAACATCTTTGACGACAGTCTGAAGTTCTTCGAAGAAGATCTACGACGAAGTTTAATGTGAGCGAGCTAGGTAGATTAATAGTTAAATGGGTACTTATCGAATAAATTCTACTTCCTGTCTATTGGAAATTGTAGGTACTCGCATGCCGAGTTCAATAACCCATATACATAAAATATGGCCACGATATTAGGCGGGATTTTTTCAAACTTCAAATCACTATAATTTTTCGAGTTTTACACTCTGAAATAAACTGATGTCACATTTTTACTAAGCCAATTTTTTTTTCATGGCGTGTTAAAATTTTGCTCATTCAAAAATAGTAGTGGTTTATAACTTGCTAACAAACTCGGCAAACTTCGTTTTGCCACAATGTTGAAATTTTCCCTGTATTTTGTTTGCTACAAACCTCACGGAGCCCGAGACCATTCCAACGAATGCTAAACCGTGGTCGGTTCGTGCGTTCTGGAGTTATAGCGTCAGGAAGGAAAACCCAACTTATTTTGTAAAATAGATTATTTATCTGACGTTTTTCGAGTACATTCGTTTAATCTTTACAGATAACGTGAACGATCACGTCACATACATGGATTCCGTACCAGACAACATTGAAGTTGACTTCAGCAATCCCATACACATTGCCCCAGAAGATACATTTATGAAGAAAAAGCCACGACCCACTTGGGACTGATATGAGAAGAAACTAGAAAATCATGTCTACTCGCTTTAACTTATCTAAAAGAATAACGCCATGTCATTCTAAGGCTAAGAAAATTGTTACAAAATTGTTTTGTGTGCATGAAAGTCAATGTTGATAAAATAATGGTGTCATTACATTTTTTTCTTAATTTTTAGAAGGCTATTATAGCTTTAGGCTTTTAAAAGGCTATATTTACAGCTGCAATACATGGTCTGCAACATTGCAGGCAATATCATCAATAGTATGCAATATTGCTCTAATGTTCGTTACGGCCGATATAGTTGCAAATTCATACTTCAGTAAAATCACTCGTTTAAAAAACCCCATCAATGGGACTTTAACTGCCTATGGCAGATTGGTCATAATCTGCCTATTATTTATGAAAATTGATTATTATTTATTTTAAACTTATATATTTCTTGTTTTTCAATAAAAAATACTTATTATAATATGTGCAATAAAAAACCCCGAAGAGTTATAATAAGAGTTATTATAATTATAGTTATTATAATACCTTCATAATCTCCGTATGTATTTCAATTGTCAAGCTATTTTTATAATTAACTAATTTATATATTTTTTGTTGCTGGTATTGCTCTATATATTACTGGCTACTGTGTTGCAGACATATTTTCGTTATGGCGGTATAGTTCCAAGTTCATACTTCAGTAAAATTACCACATTTAAAACCCCATTTGGACATAAACTGCTTATTTCAGATAGTATCTTCAAAGGTCCATCATTACTATTGTCAAATTAGTTTTAATTGAAATATTGCAAGCATAAAGGAAACACTGAGCTTAGTCGCCGGAGTATTTTACAAGAATACTTTATTCCGCTTACTTTTAGGATTCTAGTCTTCAGAATCTCTATATGGGTGCTTAAATAATCACTTAAACTATTCATGTTTATGAAAGATACAACCGTTTATTTTCTTTTTGACAGCACCAATAGAATGTACTGTAAAAGTTCAATGTAAACTTTTTTTACTTCGTCTTTTGCCTAACCTCAATGATCACGTCAGATCACCTTAGTTAGCCGAGCTACAGGCGCTTTGAAGTTTGTGAATTGAAAGTCATTTTGGGCCTGGGTGTTAAATATGTTTTGAATTCATAACAATGTATGTATGTTTAGTAATATATCAGTTGTGTTAGCAACCATAATACAAATTAGAAATTGTGGTATGAGGCTAACCAACCCTGTGTCAAATGTAGAGATCATTTTTTTTTACAGAAAACCTGAATAATTTTTGTAAATATAAAACAATACCTACATATGATGTTACTCTAAGATAGCTTAATTTTTAGTTAATTTAATTTAAGTTAGTAGGTATTACAAAATAAACGTAAGTTGATGTGATGTTAGTAATTTATTTATTAGAAACTTTTGTACCAGAGACACCATAGGTAGAAAATATATACATTTGAATTGTTTTGAGGTGTTTTATTCCGTTTTATTTTTCAAACGTAGGGTTACATTATTATTATTAAACTATCTCACTTTTTGTTTAATAATTATACTAATAAAGGCACTTCAAACAAGTTGGTTACGAAATTAACCAAGTCCTTTTGTACTTACAGAATAACTTAAACACTCATCCACCAACTTGTACTGCGCCGGTGCGTAACCTAGTCTATTAGAAGGCATCGGGTCCCAGCCAAGTGAATATTTTTAAGATGTACAATTTTTTACAGCAGCCAGGAACTTATTTTGGTCTGTGAGGAACCACTGCCACAACTTCCTCAGGTTCTGTTTGTCACCGTTCTGAAAGATTAAAAAAAATACATAAAATTTATTTGAGGCGAAGATAAGCAGAATCTTGGTTCTACCGGTTTTTCTCTATAAACCGTAAACGGAAAGAAATATCGGTAAAGTAGCTTTAAAACCGTCTAAAGAATTACTCTAAGAATATTTATACTTATTTTGGTAAGAATATTACTTTTGAATTAGAAATAAAACCGGTTTTAATTATCTAAAATTAAGTTTTTTGAACGGATTTTTTTTAAATATTGATATATAATGAAATATATACAAAATAACTAAGTTGCTACCAGTCGCATAATTACTATTTATTTTTATATAGCTATTCAAAAGCTGGCCCTTAGTTCTTTAAACTTTAAATAGTGGCCTGCCTTAAAACGCGCAAACAGTGTGCACAGTCCCATAAGTAATTAACTAATAAATTAATTTACGCTTAATTGGCTTGCGCTTGACCACAACTCACCTGATGTTAAGTGATATTGCAGTCTAAGATGAAGCGCGCTTGCCTTAGAAGAAACCGGTTCACTCTCGCCTTGAAGACAGTAAGTAAGGTCTAGCTCTATCGGGTGAAGATGAAGGATGAAGATTGGCACGAGTCTAATGGGTTTCGACCATTATAGAACATATGCGGTAACATGGGCTTGTGAACTACTCATCAAGAAATAGAAACATAGATCACGAAACAGCCGAGACCTACAATGTAACGTATCATCCGACCCACGGTAGCACCCAGATGAAAATGTCACTTGTTTTTCAAGTGGTATTTTCACAGTCACTTTTTAAAAGGCATTCTTGTGCATGGCCATCCAACCAAAGACTATTCGAATCGACCGTCATTTAACCTCACAGATCGCATCAGATCACCTTAGCCAGCCGAGCAACAGACGCAACACACAAATGGTTACCTTAACTGTGGTGAACATATCAGTAGCTTCCAGCACTTGTTTGTCCACACCCTGCATCTGCTCCCTCAGGGCGTGGGAAAGAGAAGCCACAGTGCGGTCCCACAAGTGGGCTTGCTTCGTACACCCACTCCAAACTGTACTGTGTAACGGTTTGGTGGAATTTTTACTGAAAATTAAAAATGGCAAGTTGTTATGACAATGCTAATTCACTACACTACAGAACGAGCAGGGTATAGCGATGAGACACCGATTCACTGTCGAAGTTCCGAGGATTTGCACAAAGCGTTTTGCTTCGACCTTCATTGTGAGGACTGTTTTGATTTTGATTTTCAAATTTCTTTATTAACATAAAAAAATAATACAAAGTATGTTCACACAGCGTTATTATGACTAATGTATATTGACTTGTAAAATATTTTTTACCAATAAATATGATTATGATTATGTAACATTTAATCTTATGATTTAGTGTTTTGCAGGCTAATATCACCTATACTAACTTATGACTAACTGTTGTAGGTTGAGTTTTAGTTCTCATTAAATCTATAATTATATATATTTTTTAATAACTAATTATGAATGTACTCGCGGCATTGTGCGCACATCGAGTTGTTAGCAATGAAATTGTGAGTGATTATGAGGACTGCGAAGCTTTGGAACTCTCCTCCTGAGTCTCTTTTTCCCGAGAAGTACAATTTCGGGGTCTTCAAATCTAGAGTAAATAGGTTCTTTCTAGGCAAGCGTGATACATCTTAGACCACAGTCAAGCTTAACATCAGGCAAGCTGCGGTCAAACGGTCTTTTTTTTTCATCATAAAAAAAAGTAATTTAATATTCACTTACAAATCAGCCAAATCAATTTCCCTCCTTCTGTATCCGTCTTGTACAATCTCTTCCAATTCCTTTAACCGAGCTTGCAAACTATTATACTCGCTCACAAACAACCCCGAGTCATCTGTATCTACACCGAAGATGGAGCAAAGCGTTTGTAACAGAGCATTGGTGCTCTTTTGAGAACGTGTTGCATGTTCCAGGATTATTTCATTTGTTGCTTCCTGTAATTTAAAAGCAAAGAGCATAAGCAGTTGCGCTTCCACTGCTTAGACTCGGGACCTTCTTTCACGCTGGCCAAGTAATGATTGATTGAAGTAAAGACTGCGAATAACATAAATAAAAAACTTATTGACTCAGGCGTTACTTTGCGGAAATCCATTGTAAATAGAAGACAAAATTAAATATTTAGTGTACTTCCGCTGTGATCCGAAATCCAAATTAAGACAAGTAAAGGAAAAATCAACTAAGATCAATTAACCAAGCTTAATTAACTAAGATTAATTAAGATTAACGTTACCTATCACAATTCGGAAATTCTTAACTCCACACGTGTTTCGCCTAACTAGTCTAAGATACGATAAACAACGACCTTCACCGATCTGTTTAATGGATAAAAATTATTCGATAGGTAATTTCGTTTATTAAAAATGATAAAAAACATGGGTTGCCTGATAAAATCTTGGCCAGGCTATAATTAATTAAAAATTGAAAATTCATTTTTTTTTTTTAATTACACCATTGTGTTTAACAAAAAAATTTAACACTATCGGAAAGTTCACAGCCTATAGAATATGCAAACGGAGGGTTGCCTATTATTTTCCTGGCATAACGTTTGGGTTGCCAGGTGTAAACCGGTATTTCGCTCGTAGTTATTTTCACCTATTTGTTTAATCTATCAACTAAACATAAAAATAAGCGCTGTTTTATTGTGAATACGATGATATAGGGTTGCCAGTAATAAGTCTGTCCTGAATGACGGTTGCCGAATTTTAAAAAGTTAAATTTTAATGCGACTGGGGACGTACAACAAAGAGGTCCGAGTCTAGTATCTCGTGCGGTAGACAAAGACAGGGTTATAGGTAGCTGCGCGTGGCGTGGCTGTAGGAAATGACAAAGAGCGCATGCTACTAGTTCATGCAATGGAAAAAGATAGCGATAAACTTGTATACAGCAATATTTTGGAGCAACTAATATTTCTATACATATACATATATAAAGTTGAAGTACAAACGTACTGTGAAATATACAATAATTTGCAAGCTGATTAATATTAATATAATAAATTGTAAAAATTAAATATATACTTAATTATAAAAGCGGCATTACAGTATATTTATGTTGTTCTAAATTGATATCAGAAAGTAACGTATAGTTACTGGAAATATTCATCTTTTTTTGACGTGACAACGTCTTAAATTAGGTTGCGGCTGGGAGTCACTTATGAAAAAGTGTAACGCCCGGTAACGTTACGATGAGTCACCGAACGAAAGAGAGGCCCGCCGAATGCCTTGCGTCTCTCTCCCACTCAACTATGATCGGTCTGCAGCTCCTGTTGACATTTTTCGGCTATTTAATTTGCTATGACAAGTGTTTCATTTACTACTGCGTGAGATGTTGGAGAAGAATTTATCGGAAGCAAATATAGACTTCAGACTTCTAGCGTGTTAGTAAACGAATCTAAGGTAAGCATTTGCAAAGTTGTCTTTGGTTATGAATAATACGGTTGAATCGGTCGTGAAATTTCATTGAAACGTCTTCTTTTTCGTGATGGTCCTTGTTCATTCTCACTAACATTAAGTTGCGATGAACTCGTAGCTTCAATATTATCAAAATGATCACCACTGGGAAATTGATAGATTATACCAACTGTGTCGTGCATCGTGTCTTTACCGGATGTGGTGTCAACGAAACGATCAAAATTATCAAACGCAACGTGAGTACTAAGTCCATTTACTGCACTGATGCCACTTGGTATTGCGGCGTTTTTTTTGACTGATGTATAAGTCATTTCGGTTCCTAGTTCCTCTGCTAAATTGTATGACCATATCTGTTAAGCATTGTTATAATTTGTCGCGAGTTGGTTAGAGACTTGATAGCTAATCCAAGAGTAAATTTTTTTTAATCGAATTTGGCGGAAGTATAGACTCGACTGGGGACGTACAACATAGAGGATGTTGTACGTCCCCAGTCGCATTAAAATTTAACTTTTTAAATTCGGCAACCGTCATTCAGGACAGACTTATTACGGGCAACCCTATATCATCGTATTCACAATAAAACAGCGCTTATTTTTATGTTTAGTTAATAGATTAAACAAATAGGTTAAAATAACTACGAGTGAAATACCGGCTTACACCTGGCAACCCAAACGTTATGCCAGGAAATTAATAGGCAACCCTCCGTTTGCATATTCTATAGGCTGTGAACTTTCCGATAGTCTTAAATTTTTTTGTTAAACACAATGGTGAAATTTAAAAAAAAAAATGATTTTTCAATTTTTAATTAATTATAGCCTGGCCAAGATTTTATCAGGCAACCCATGTTTTTTATCATTTTTAATAAACGAATTTACCTATCGAATAATTTTTATCCATTAAACAGATCGGTGAAGGTCGTTGTTTATCGTATCTTCTACTAAACCACAAGGCATCATCAGGAGATGCTGACTCTTCGAACGACAAGTCGAGAGTAAATAAAACTAAAACTTGAGAGGCGTCAAGGGACACCCGGATGAAACGAAGTTCCACACAGCTTACAATAGCTTACTATAGCTAAAAGTGTCGTGACAACTTTTCGTAAGAATTTTTTTCCATCTAGCACCCTTTCACAGCGCGAGATAAGGAACTTGGTTCCAATACTAAGACACTTTTTACATACGGCTGGTTGTATACTAAACCATTTCTAATTTGTATTATGGTTGCTAGCACACTGATATACTACATATACATACTTTATATCAATTCATATTTAACACCCAGACCAACTGCCAACAAACTTACTTCATCACAAAGATGTTGGCCGAGCCGGCAATGGAACCCGGGACCAGGGACCCCGGGTCTGGTTGGCAGTCCAGCATGGAAACCATTTCGCCAACGAAGTCGTCAAATACTACACACGATAAGATGACACACGTCTTCAGATATTGTGGTCCTCTCGTGTATCGGTTTCTTCACGATGTTTTCCTTCGCCGTAAAGCGAGTGCAAATCCACACATAACTTGAAAAACAAGTCATTGGTGTAGGGCCGGGATTGAACCAGGGGCCGTCCCAGCAGAGCGAACTTACAATTATTAATTGCATAAGGGAGTATGTAATCTACATGTGTGTTTTTAACTTTTACTCTTTTTTGTAATAATGTCTTAGTAGTTATTTAAGTAACTTAGCTTAAGCGAGAGTGAGTGTATTGGGCAACTGTAAAGCTCACTTATTGTATCGTATCGTATCTTATATCTTTAAATGAGCAATTCTTATATATACATACATAATTGGCATCGGCTCCAACGATTTTCATGATATTTAGTAAATAGGAGGTTTCGGGGGCGATAAATCGATCTAGCTAAGAATCATTATTAGAAAATGTCATATTAAAAAAAACCAGGTACTGTACAATAAATAAATAAAGGAATGCTTATGCTACTTACAATCCTAGAGGCTACAGCAGTACTCTCTTCGACGGCATACTGCCTCAGCTCGGCGGCGAACTGAACAAACTCTTCCAGAGTGCGCAACTCGTGACGTAACGAGTAGTACAGGATCCGGTCCAGGGCGTACGCTCTCTGCCAGATCTCCACCAGGTGAGTTAGGCAGGTCAGGACTTGTCTGGAAATCGGAAACAAGATAGCTTAATCATTCGTATGTTGAATGACATTAGCCCATTTTGTATTATCTGTTGAAAAAAAGTCAAGTTCCATGTTTTAGTTTTACCGGCTCCCGGTATGTGGTGAACAGTTGCGGCGAAAATATAGTGTTTACACACTTCACACACGGCTGGCTAACCCCATACTGAAGCATTTCTAGTTCGTATTATGGTTGCTAGCTCAACTGATATACTACATATACATACATATTTAACACCCATACTGACAGCCAACAAATTTAGTTCTGCACAAAGATGTTTGCCGTGACGGGAATCGAACCCGGAACCTGGAACGATTGGCAGTCCGGCATGGTAACCTTTACGTCAACGAGGTCGTCGATTATAAAATGTTTTATTTATTATCTATTTCCACTTTCATAGTGTATGTATTCTGTTGATCTCACCTACTGGCATTACCAGCCGCTTTCACAGCAGTCTTCGTCGCCAACACAGTAAGTCCCCTCACTAATTCTTCCACACACAGTCGGACCTCTCCCTCGCACATGCTCTCTTCTCTCTCTAACAGCTCCATAGCACTTCCCGCTTCGATCTGTTGCGGTGTGATCTGGCTGGGATGGATCTTATTGTAGTTAGATATAAGAGCCAGTTTAGCTTGCTCGCCGCTTAGGTCGGCCTTTGATTTGACGTACGCTAATGCTGCGATGGATAACCTGGAAAATGAGATTGTTAAATGTTAACAAGATAAACAAGGTAAACCATTTACTGATAATTATACAATTATACGTCAAAAATTAAAAAATGACAATATGATATACAAATAAATTGTAATACATGTCATATGTAATAATGTCAATATTAATACCTAATAAAAATAATAATATTTAACAATTACATGTCACGACATGATTCACATAACATTTTTTCTGATATTAAAAAATTCGTCCATAGAATAAAAAGTTTCCTGAACGAGCCAGTTCTTGAGCTTATTCTTGAAAATGCTATCATTTCATGCATTTTTAATATCTTTAGGCAAACAGTTATATACCTTCGGCCCTATGTTCTATGGCCCGTGTTATTTAGTAACTGCAAATTGAGTACAAATGCAGTTGCACTTTTTAAACTAAAATTGCTACTTGTCGCAAAGTAAGTAGGGATCGGTGGGAATAAATATATTTGCTTTTCAATCAGACCACCACCAACTTGTTTTTAGGGTCCCATACTCATTGGATTTCATGTATCTACTCGACTCGCACTTGGCCAATTATAATCTTCAGATACATAGGGCAGAGCTAATAAAATATTGATATAACCGAGAGTATTTAAATGGAAATTTTTAAACAGCACTGTTAGCCTATTAAAACTAATACATTTAAGCTTATACCCAGGTAGCTGTATATACATATTATTACAATTAAATCATGCAAATAAAGACATGCAAAATCAAATCAATATCATCATCATTGGCCCACTTCATCTACGAAAGATCTGCATCTGCGCTCGTGACTGAACAAGCCAATGCGAGAGCCGCAGATGCGGTCACATTTATGGCAGATGTATTGCCTTAGTGTGGAGAGTGACCTGGTTTCAACATTTAGCTCGTAAACGTGAAACGCGCCACCTACGCGAAATAAATTGACGACCTCGTTAGCGTAAAGGCTACCATGCCAGACTGCTAATCAGAAGGTTCCGGGTTCGATTTCCGGCCCGGTCAACATCTTTGTGCTTAACTAAATTTGTTGGCTGTGGGTCTGGGTGTTAAATATGTGTGTATTTAAATATAATATGAATGAATGTATGTATATGTAGTATATCAGTTGTGTTAGCAACCATAATACGAACTAGAAATGGTTCAGCGTGGGGCTAACCAGCCGTGTGTGAAATGTGTCCTAATATTTACTTAAAAAAAAAAAAAAAAAAATCTGCAGCCACTCTCTAAATCAAATATATTGATATAATAAAAACTAATCTAAAACTGACCTCTCTTCCATACTTTTGGCTTCCATAGCAGCCATCCTCAGCTCCTCATTAGCCTTATTAGGTTTATTCCCAAAGTGTTTGGTTACAAACAGCTCATGGTGTGAACGCAGCAACGCCTGAGATTGTTGGTAGGATTCTATAGGACTGTATGTGATGAAACGCTGGGATATATCCTGGAAATTATCAACATTAAACAGAAATTAACAACAACAGCTTTAAAAATCGGCTTGATAGCTGGCTGCAGAAAACAAATAAATCTTGCTAACTTGTGATCAGTGCACCAGTGGACTTTAGACATTGACATTGAACAATGGACATTTTATGAACTGTTAAAAATTTAATTTCAACTCAGTGTGATATAGGCATATCAGCATATTGCTGCTCGCCTATAAATTAAATAAATAAAAATAAATAATTTATCCGCGGTTTCCTTTCAGGAAAAGTAATAAGCAAACAACATGCACTACCTTATTTCCCTTGCAGCTAGCATAGACTTCCAAATTGTCAGCAATAGCCACAATGAGTTCGTCTGTCAGTGTTTCCACCTCCTTGGCTAGAGTGGTGCAATTTTCTGCAGCTTTGCTTTCATCTTCCTTGCATTGAACATGTGCTGCATTCAGCTGAGTCACTTCTAAGCATAGCTGGTCTTTGACAGCTCTGGAAACCACATGAAATGAGTTAGTTTTAAAATATTAGGACACATTCCTAAGCTAGGTTTACTAGAAATAAATAATTATTAGAACCCATGGCTGGTTAGCCCCATACTAAACCATTTCTAGTTTGTTTTATGGTTCAGAAGGTTCCGGGTTCGATTCCCAGCACGGCCAACATCTTTGTGCTTAACTAAATTTGTTGGTTGTCAGTCTGGGTGTTAAATATAAGAAGAATAGGTAGATTAAGAAAAATGAAGGGCCGGTGCTACCATAACTAATTTCATATTTTAAGCTAAAGGTACAAAATAAATCTACATCTTGACTGAAGGCTATCCAAAGCCCACTTTCTTTCACACCTTAAAACAAACATTATTAGTATAACCAGAGATAAAATACTGACTCATTCTGCTTTATCAAGTTTTTGATAACTTCCTCTTGCTTTTCCAATATGTGAAGTCTTTCTTCTTGAAACTGTATATCCAACTCTAAGTCTTCTTTGCTCTCCTGATCTCCTGGTAGACAGATACCAGGATACTGCTCTTGTATTGAAGCAATGGTACTTTCTAGGTCTTCAGAAGAGAGGCAGGAATCTTTTTTTCTTATTTCATTATATCTGAAAGATTTTTAGTATAGGTATAAACGTAAATATTATGGATAAGAGAAATTAGATAGATAGGTAGAAACTTCCTTATTAAACACAATTTTAAGTAAGGATACACAAAAAATAACAATAAAATAGGTACTTTCACTTTAAATTAGTGTGTCACAATTGGTAGCTTTATCGCTTAAAGTGATCTCTTCCAGGCAATCTTTGAAATAATACTTGCTGGCCAAGAAGTTTTTTAGACCTATGTTGATGGAGAAGGTGTTGGCTTCCATCATACAGTTTTAATCTAGTTTGGAAGCTTTTGGATTACTTTATTTATATATTTTTGTATCAAGTATGATGTGAAATAATTAAATGTTGTATTTAAAGCATGTTTTGACGTGACAACGTCTTAAATTAGGTTGCGGCTGGGAGTCACTTATGAAAAAGTGTAACGCCCGGTAACGTTACGATGAGTCACCGAACGAGAGAGAGGCCCGCCGAATGCCTTGCGTCTCTCTCCCACTCAACTATGATCGGTCTGCCGCGCGCGCAGCACGCGGCAGATGTTGTCACGTAAAATCTTCGCCCGTAAAACCGACTTTACAGGCAACCATTTTTTTAAAGGTTTTAGACAGTATTGCTCGAGAATGTAAAATCAATATTACTTAGCTTGAGGTAGTCTAACTTTGGATACTCACACTATTACGCACAAAAATGAAAACACTAATACCTATTGAGAGTAAGGGAGGTAAAAGAAAGTACAGAACTACAGCTAGGTTCCTTACACTTAGTATGCCTCACCATTTAATGAGAATACTTTGAATACCAATATTTTACCAACCTGTATTCTTCACGGGCAGTAAGAGCATTACTATGGTCCAAGCTGCTATAAATCCATCGTAAAACGCCAGCAAATTCAGGATCGTTCAGCATCCATTCATAAGACTTGCACGTGTCCACTCCTAAACTTTGAAGAAACGGCACAAATTCGCCATCCGTTATATCATTTAGCGTATTCATATTTTTAACTAACAATAAAAAGAAATAGATATTTTCAATAATTCAGGAAAAACGACCGTTGTTCTATTTGCAAAATCAAAACAAACAACTTTTAAAATTTAAACTGACAGACGCTCTTTGACTGTGATGTTCGCACGCTTGACAATCTTGACATGACACCTAAAGTTACCAGTTAACAAATTAAACATAAAAGCATGGTAACAATATTTATTTGATACAGTTCACACCACACGTCATTTCAGGCAACGAATATGTCATAATTTACTAAATTCATTATTTCATCCGGTTCAGCTGTAAGTGTGAAGTGTGTTTGCTTCTTTATAATATAATTATACAATTTGATTATTTTGTAGTGGCAGCCTTGAAAAGATAAATCGAAAATATATTTATGTGTTGTCAACGTCAGATTTAATTTATCGTTAGGCTTAGCAAGAAAAATGTATTTTTCCTAACGGTGTTTGTCTTTATCCTTAGAAAGATGTCTTCATCACATTCAACACAATTCGCAACATTGACCAAGTTGAGATCTTAACAACCGCAAAAAAGAAGATGAAATTAATTTTATTTAGATTTAGCTCAGGTTATTCGGGTGAACCTCAATCAAGAGTCGACAAAAGGTCATTTTCCACTCGACATGTTTTTGAACTCTGATGCAAAAATACCATCTTCTTATAATATATTGTGAGGTGAATAAAATAAGGTTTGAGTAAAGTTTGGTTTACACTTGAAACTCCGAAAAATTTTATTTGCGAGGTCTACTGTTCGGAGTTATAGTTATAGTTGTTTCTAGTCTCTGTAGATAGATCTGCTGCCGGCGATGGTTGAGTGTTTGTTTAACTGATATTTTATTATAACTTTAATATAAATTAAAGATAGAAATGATTCAAGAAAGACGTACCTAAACTTTTAGACGTAGACGGAACTTTTTTTATTACACCTACCTTGTTTATTATTTTATCAGCGATATTCATGAATAGATACTTTTATCATTTAAGCTCTTTGACGAGGCAACAAACTAATTAAGCCGTAGCTGCCTTAATTAAATCTACGAATTAAGCGATAGTTTTTTGATTACCTACTGATATGTCCGTCAGCACCCAAATACCTAATAGAAAAACTCGTCAAGAAAATAATTGAAAATTCACTTTTACTTTTACACTCATTTGGAGAGGACATCACGTGGTCTGGGTTTCTCCAACATTCTTTTGCTTTAGTCTCAAATGAGAAAATATTTTCTGTACAATATTTTTTCATTGTGCTCCCCATATACCCATAAATCCCAACAAAGGTATTTGCGTCACAAATATGAATAAATCAATTTCGTGTTTGACATAAATTGCGAAGGAAGACTCTCAAATTGGCCCATTAAAGCTATTAGCCAATTCGGTAGCCCCGGGTATCGTCAAGCTCAGAATATCTGCGAAAAGGAGACTCATGACGACATAATAATATCAGGGATCAGAATACTTAACTAGAAAGGATTGCTGATTCCCATACAAACGTGGCGCGGAAGTTTTCCATAATTACATAATATGAAACATAGATGGCGCTGCAAATCGAGCGTACCTGCCGCCAAATTCTGCAGCGCGCTGCAGTCACATAGTGATATAACGATAGTAGAATGCGTGACCAGCGTGAAGTCGTTTCAAAAAAATACGAATAGACAGTGCTACGTCTATAATAATGTTTATGATACATATGGTACAATTTTCAACAAGACGTTGAGCGTCTATTATATTTATTAAATCTATGATAATATGCAGTTTTTCAAGGCACGTGGTCCTTTAAATATGTATATTAAAGGGATATTCCTACTAACCGTTAGACGACCGTCTGACGGTCATGCATTGTAGCTAGGACCGGTAAACGCGTTCAAAATTTCCTTTGCGCGATTGCACACCGCAGAAACAAGCGCTGTGATTGGTAGTGGGCGGTGATGCGACAAGTATGGTATTTCAGCTATGCGTTGGTAAAATAAAGATCAACGTCACACCATTATATTACATCAAGTTACCATAAAACTAAATAGATAGTAACCTACATTACTGCTATGATTTCATCAAAATATTAATTATAATGCTCTTCCTGGAGTGCCTGAAAATATTTTTTGAAGTCTGTTCAAAATGTGTTTGAAGGCTTTCTGATATAAATTCTTCTCCTTTAGGCAAATTTGTAACTATAAAATATCTTTCAGGCGTTTATATAGTAAAACCATAGACAAAGTATATTAAATTACTCTTATATACTTTATCTATGGTAGAACTGAGTAGACATCTCCGTTTTTCTGACTTTACAACTAACATCGTGTTTTCACGTGACTGTACGATACTGGAGGTACCCAGGTGCCACAGACTATCCAGCAGTTTGTGGTCGTACCCTCGCTCTTGAACGCTGTAAGTTCAAGGTCGTTGGGGCAGTATTCAGGAAATTTGGGCTCATTGGGATGTTTGGCTAACTCTATATTGGGAGGATGTGATAGGTTGACTGGTATTGCGCAGTTTGTATCACTAACCTGTAGGCTTACTTGTCTGTTTATTTTGGTTTAGTTGGTACATAGCGCCTGTAGCTCGGCTAGCTAAGGTGATCTGACGCGATCATCGCACCTAAGAAGCAACGGTCGATGCGGACGGTATTTGGATGGGTGACCATGCACAAGACTGTCCTTTTTAAGTGGCATTTTCATCTGGCGCTACCATGTGTCAGATGACACTGTTAAATAGTAGGCCACGACTGTATGTCTTCGTACAAGCAGTCGTTAAGTCAGAGGCCTTCGGGCGGCTTGAAAACTCACGACACCAGAGCTTGGCCACTTGGCTCATACGAAGAAGAAGAAGAAATTGGTACGTATAACAGATGCAAATGGCAAAAAACCGATACCAGAATGAAAGTAAAAGAAATAAGTAGTAAACTGAGAAGAGAGAGAGGCAGAGCGTTGGTAAGTGGGCCAAGACATTGACGGACTAGAGGCCTATGACAGGCAAAAGAAGCGTCGGTCGACCATTAACACGCTGGGTCGACAACGTCCGGAACATCACAGGCAGGACATGGATGAGAGCAGCGCAAAACCGAGATGACTGGCGTACAAGAAGAGAGGCCTATGCTCAGCCGTGGGCGACTACAGGCTGATAATGATGGTGATGATGATGAGTAAACTCGTTTTGTACGGTGCACTACGCCGGCGGTCCTCAGTAAAACAAATAGACAAGAACACTACAAAACTTTCTCAGCACAAAGCTTAGTCATGGCAAAGAGTGACAGTCAAGTGTCTATCTGTGGCACAATCGAATGAAAGCGGAGAACCCTTCATAGCAGACTTGCTTCCGTGGTCTCTTCAAACCAGTGGAGGGTGCGAGTCCATTGTACTGGTGAAGAAAAATGGTAATAATGACGTTAATACGAAATTTAATGAGAGCTTTTAGTTTACAGTTTATTTATAATATGTTCAAAGGACCCCACGCCTTTTTAAAAATAAAATAATTTATTTTTTATTCACACTATTATTAATTTATATTCATTGAAAATTTTAACACTATTTTCTTAATTTAAATTTATTTTCTACTAGCTGACCCGGCAAACGTTGTTTTGCTTTAAAAATATATAGTAGAAGATTCTCAGACCTACTGAATACGCATATGAAATTTGGTAAAAATCGGTCAAGCCGTTTCGGAGGAGTACGGTAACTAACATTGTGTCATGGAAATTTTAAAATTCTTTATTGGACACATAAATAAAAAAGGCACAGTAAATGACAATTAACTTAAAATTAGTGTACCACAATTGGCGGCCTTATCGCTTAAAGCGATCTCTTCCAGGCAACCTTTGGATGGAAAGGAATTTATAAACGACTAAAGAAGGACGTAGTGTACAATAAAGAATAATAAAAAACATACATATAATATTAATAATCTTATCTTAATTTATATAATCTCGTGTCACAATGTTTGTCCTCAATGGACTCCTAAACCACTTAACCGATTAGGTATAATAAATTCGCACACCATGTGCAGTTCGATCCAACTTGAAAGATAGGATAGTTTAAATCTCAAATTATAGTCGCAATTATAATTTATTGCTAATATAATTTGTTATAATTAACTGTAAGTAACCTATCTATATAGTAATTGAATTATCAATGAAGTAATTCGTAAAAATGAAGTATCTCTTTGTACGTGTTACTCCTAACCAAAAAGAAACCTGGCAATAACTAACCTTAGGCCTATATTACTTAAAGTAGGCGACCATACGTTTTTATCAAATCGCTAGTGCCTTGAAAATTCGCAAAACGGACACAACCGTCAACGACGTCTGCCCTCATGCGTCTGCCCGCGTTCGGTTCGCGCACTCAGCGATGAGCCACTTCTTCCCCACCGCACCTACCGCCGCTCCCCCCACGCCCCGTTCGCCTGGCGCCGCTGCATTTTAAATCTGTGATATCTTCGAAAATATTTATTTAATTTACATGCTGTAAAAGCCATATTGATCTTTATTAAATGCACAATGTATTTAAGATACTTAATTGGATAAGGATTAATACAGTATTGCTTAAAATCGCTTCGTAAATAAGCCATTATTTCTCGTACAAAGTAAAGGATAAAAAATGGTTATTGTGGGTTATTCCTAAGAGATAAACATATACCATCACGGACTTTTGTAGACCTTTTTAAGTTGTACAATACTGTAGTAAATTGTTTTGATCTATCTTGTAGGATTCAGTCAGCGTTTGCAATGTAAGCGCAAAAAATGAGTTTTTTTTTTACGACCTCACATTAAAAACCTCAAAAATTGTAGCCTATGTGTTATTCTGATGTATAAGCTATAGCCTATGTGTTATTCTGATGTATAAGCTATATTGTGGTAAAGTTTCATTCAAATCCATTCAGTAGTTTTTACGTGAAAGAGTAACAAACATCCATACATCCATACATCCACACATCCATACATACAAACTTTCGCCTTTATAATATTAGTAGGATTTTTTAGTTCGGTTTTCTATAAAAAGCGTGTTTTTAATTTTTTTTAACTATTATTTATTACAAGTTCGTGTTATAATGGAAACTCGATGAAACTACTGCTTCAAAAACTAGGCGCATTCAAGCACCCTCTATAGCACATTGTGCGGCAAAACCTGCGGCAAAAGCAACAATGCAAGCTTTATTCAAAAGCCATATTTAATACCCTGGCAATTTCAACTTTATTCCAAGAGTGGTAAAGTATACTTACGGTTGAATTAGTTTCAGAAGAAATTTTAGTAGTAATTACAATTTTGTTAGCTCAATTGTCAATGTATGCTTATCTTAGATATAGCTACTATGTTAAGTTATCTAATTTTTGGAAATTACTTCTTTATTTTTTTTACTTCTTTGACGACCTCGTTGGCGTAAAGGTTACCATGCCGGACTACCAATCAGAAGATTCCGGGTTCGATTCCCGGCCCAGTCAACATCTTTGTGCTTAGCAAAATTTGTTGGCTGTGGGTCTGGTCATGTATATAATTATGTATATGTAGTATATATTATCAGTTGTGTTAGCAACCATAGCTAGAAATGGTTCAGTATGGGGCTAACTAGCCGTGTGTGAATGTGTCCTAAAAAAAATTGAGGCATTACCTAAGAAAAAAAGTGTTAATGACATATCAGTTACTCCGCATTCACCACGCCAGAGGTTGAAAATAAAGAAAATAATTGAAGAAGCATGGCGAAAACACGAATACCTTGTTTGAACTTAAAGACCACCAAATTTATCGCAAATCAAACCTAGCATTTATTTGTAATTGCTCAGATAGCTTTGTCATCTGGCTGCAGCAAAAAGCTATTCCATAATTACTTTTTATACAGTAGTTTTAAATATAATAGGTACTGTTAGACATTTGACCAGGATGACTACACGAGCCAGCGACACTCTAGTCTTTTTTTTTTGACTTGGAGGAAATGCAGTTACGCATGCCCGCCAATCCTCGGGGGAGGTGGTGGGGTATGTCGGGCTCGGTGCCAGAGTGGCGACCCCTACCGACTAAAACTATAACTAAAACTATAAAATCTAGTACACTTCAGTCTCGCCGGCAGGGCGACACTCTGGCCTATGTTGAAGCATGCCTAGTCAGGAATAACTGAATCTCAACGAAGCTGCCTGAAGCGGAATACTGCGTAAGGTTAGACTAGGCGACAGATTCTCTAAATTTGAGAATGGTAGCTATCCAGGCGAGCACAAGAAAATACTCTAAATTTTTTTTTTTCACATTCACACACGGCTGGTTAGCCACATACTGAACCATTTCTAGCTCGTATTATGGTTGCTAGCACAACTGATATACTACATATACATACATACATACATATTATATATAAATACATATTTAACATATTTAACACCCAGACCCACAGCCAACAAATTTAGTAAAGCACAAAGATGTTGACCGGGCCGGGAATCGAACCCGGAACCTTCTGAGTAGCAGACCGGCATGGTAACCTTTACGCCAACGAGGTCGTCAAAATTAAAAATTAAATTAAATTATGGTGCCTCATGATTGGTATAGTTTTAAAATCATAGATTAACTCATAGACTACTTTTTATTCGGTTTAACTCGGGCATCGTCGCGGAAAGACACTAGTACACGTTACATACATTACCAAGCTCCACAATGAATCTTTTCTTCCAAACATACATTATTCAAATCGCAAATAACACATGAACTAAATCATATAAAATGTCTCATAACTCAGACAGTGCAATCAAGATCAAAGCTCAGTGTTATCTTTACATTATCTTGCATTATGTACCCACATCGAATACCTACCGCGTTGCAAAACATCTGCACTGGACGGCCGTCGACCCCGATTCTCAGTGACGAAATTTAGACTGGAAGATGCTGGAATAAAAACTTACTGAAAGAACTTATTGTAGGTTTACAAATCGTTTGTTTTTTCTTTCAATCCTACTTCTTACTAATGTAATAAATGCGAAAGATTGTGTGTGTATGTAGGTGTGTTTGTATGCTTGTTACTATTGCACGCTGAAACAGCTGAACCGATTTTAATGAAATTAGGTGCAAAGAGGTCTGATCTTTGATTAATTCACAGGCTTATTTTTATCCCGGATTAGCTTATTTATGTCCCGGAAAACGCGAGTCACATCGCAAGGCACAACTAGTTAAAATGAATAATTTAAATGCGATTTTCCTTTACTATTGTTAAGATATGCGATAAATATATTGTTATCAATTGGTAAAAAAAAAACTTTCACTTAATATTCAAATTACTAAATAGTAGTAGACGTTAGTCTACTACTATTTAGCTATTTAGCTTAACAACAGGCCAGTTAAGTAGTAGACGTTAGTCTACTACTATTTAGTAATAATAGTTATAATATTTTTTTATTTAGATAGTAATATTTAAATTACTAAATAGTAGTAGACTCACGTCTACTACTTAACTGACCTGTTGTTAAGCTGAGCTGTGGTCTATGATGTAGCATGCTCACCTAGAAGGAATCTATTTACTTTTAATTTGCGGTCTAGAAAAAGCACGTTTGCAAAAATAAAATAAAATAAATAATTCAACGTAATTTTTTCTTCCAATTGTCTCCTAGTCTTTCTGCTAAAATAATCAACTGACAGAATTAGGTACGATATAATTAGGTCCATAAAGAAATGCAGATGTAGTTATTGTATTAGGGACTAACGTGGCCCCGCAGGTTTACTTGAAAATCAAGCTGTAGTACTTTAGATTTAGTTATGTGACTTGATAAGTAATCGTTTTAGGCGATAAAAACTATAATTTGTTTGTTTTAGAATCTTTAGGTAAGACTGTAAGTTAAGTACTCATGTTTAAGAAAATATTTCTATATTAATACATTTATTGTGTAAGTAATATGAATAATCTATCACCCATTTTTGTATTATTTGCCTATTTATTTCATTGACAATCTCTTTGATATCTCAAATAGACAATCAGTGATGGACCTACAAAAGATGCTGCTAAGGCTTTTTATATCCGTGATAGGTTTGCGTTTGATTACAGCTAGCCTGATGTTAAGCTGCGCTGCAGTCTACGGTGTGGCACGCTTACCTAGAAGATACCTATTAACTCTACTTTTGAAGACCCCCGGATGATACCTCTCAGGAAACAGAGACTCAGGTAGTGAGTTCCAAAGCTTCGCTGTCCTCACAGTAAAGGTTGACGAAAGGGTTTTGTACGAAAGTTTGGAACTTCAACTCTGTAGGTATTAGTGGCTTTATTAGGTACATACGCCACTAGTTACAAAAATCTTTGCTTAAGTGCCAAATTTTTTGGAGCTAGTAACTCCAGAATAAGCATGCTCCACTTCAGCCAGAGTCTCGCTGACCATAATAATATACTTCTTCATAGTAAATCTCATCAAAATCGGACCACGGGAACCATAATTGTTTTCGGGATTAAAAGTAGCCTACGTGCTAATATAAGGCCTGGGCTATCTTCACATCAAATTTCATCAAAATCGGTTCAGCCGTTTGAGCGTGAAGAAGTAACAAGCATACACACATTCACACAAACTTTCGCATTCATAATATAAGTAGGATATTTCATGTATACTCGTAATTATTTAGTTCATAGCCTCTGACTCAGCTGTCCATAATCTGTCCAGATCTAAACCTAGTTTTAACATGTCTTTGTTATGATTGATTTGTATTTTGGCGCCAAGCAATTAAATTGGCAGTATCATATTATGTTTATATTTAGGGCAGTGCTCTAAGTACGCGATAGCGTTAAGTCTATTGAAGTAATGAAAACCTTTTATAGCACGTTTTTTTATAACACCTTTTATAACGAACCAATTGGTTCTTCTTCTTTGTATAAAGTAAGCGGTCAACCTCTGCAGTTGGGAGTTTTCAAGCCTCTCGAACGCCTTTGACTTAACAATTTTTTCTACTGAGACTAACACCGAAATCTACAATTTAACGTGTCATCCGAGCCAAGAAAGCGCCTAAATGAATATGCCTCTTTTTAAATGACACGACTTTTCCTGATGTAGTATTTGTATAAATAACCTACTTATTTTTATGAAGGTACTTCATATTAACCCATCATATTGTGTAACGGTTAAACCACCACTCCATGAAGTGTTCACTGTAGGGTACCTAATTACTGTCTACAGAATACGTTTGTATGAGTCATTGGGATTTCCAGCCGTTATTAAAGAAAGTGTGGGGAACAGACTAACGATTTCTTTTTTTAGGTCTCCATCCTTTTCATTTTGTTAGATTATTTACCTACTTAGAAATGTATTATAAAGTAATACTATTTATTAGCGTGGTAGGCTAGATTACGGTTATGTTAAGGGATAACTTCATACATACCCTTAAAATATGAGTTCTTTACCTATGGGATACTAAGATTTTGCTGTCTGTCTGTCTGTCTATTTACATATTTTTAATATATAATAGCAGTAATCTTAGAACGTAGATCTCCCAAACAAAGTTTTTTTTTTACTTCGTACGTTAAATAAATTTAATTAACCTTGGTACTCATTATATATTTAAAACTAGACCAATTATGTTTATAGTCACAAAACGTTGGTAACTTAATTATGCTACCAAATATTATCGACAGCATTAGTCAGTAATCGTCAAAAAATAACCATAATCTTCTTATATATAAAATTTCCGCGTCACTATGTTAGTTACGGTACTCCTCCGAAACGTCTTGATCGATTTTTACCAAATTTTATATGCGTATTCAGTAGGTCTGAGAATCGGCTACTATCTATTTTTCACACTAAGCCTAAGTGAGGCAAAACAATGTTTGCCGGGTCAGCTTGTAATACATAAAATAATCATAATACAAACGCAAAATAAACCTATAAACATTTAAAAGCATAAATCTAAGCGGATGCTGCGCTCTAGGTCATATTCGCCATATTTTTCGACCTTAAACCCAAACATTACACTTCCTTACAATCCATTTTAATGAAGTATCTTAATACAAAACAAAGAGAAATTCTCCTCAACCGATAATAAGCATATATCTCCATCAGCGTCCTGCTGGCAAACAAAGGGCCTCTCACGGGAATCAAACCAGCTACATCCTCATTGGAACACCGCTATATCACTTGATAGGCCGTAATAGCCCGAGCCCTAAAGTCAGTGGCGCAATATCCTACTAAAGGGATAGAACATTCTGTCTGTATGTGAATAGACAGATACATGACACATTAACTTACACGATGATGTGTTTATTCTTCTTCTGGTTCGTATAAGCTTAGTGGCTAAGCTCTGGTGTCGAGAGTTTTGAAGCCGCTCGAAGGCCTCTGACGTGGTTTAACGACTGCTTGTACTGAGACTAACAGCCGGGACCTACAATTTAACGTGTCATCCGACTCACGGTAGCGCCTAAATGAAAATACCACGTGAAAAACGATAATCTTTGCATGGTCACCCATCCAATCACCGTCCGCATCAATCGTAGCTTAGCTTCGAGGATCGCGTCAGATCACCTTAGCTAGTCGAGCTATAGCATATACATAGATTTAATAACTACAGGGAGCACTGAGTGAACCCACAATTATGACGGCCTTGCAGTAAAAACAGGCCTTTTTTATTTTCCGACTTGTATTATATAAAGGTTATACATAATATATATTACATAAATTCCTCAAACTTAAATAAAACCACACACGTACTTGTGGTCTTATTTGTGGACATTTTTGACCGAAGTAAAATAAATACAGTAACATGTACCCTGTAGGTAAGTAATGAATATTAAGGTGTTGCTGATCTTATGAATTTGACTTGTGTTGTAGATTGCAGACTTTTCCTTTGATATAGTATAATAATATGTGTAATGCAGTTCTGTTTGATGTGAAATAGGAAAGGCATACATGTAACTGACATAAAAAAAAAAACAATAAATCGGTTTAAATTATAAATAAATTTATTTAAATTCTCTTTTACTTTTTTTTTTATTATAATTATCATTACCAGGTTTTTTTTTCAGTCAACAGCGCTCTGTACAGATTAATACTACTTTATTTTAAATACATAATCTAATTATTGAGCTTACGACAATCTCTATTATGTACGTGTAAAAAATTACCTTATGTACTCGTATATCTACTTTCCTACGTATTATTTTATTGATTCTATTTATAGTGATATGTTCAAAATTTATAAATTTATTTATTGTTAAAACAGATATCTATTTTTATACACTTAGTACACTATTTACTTCAAAAAAGAGATTTTATTTATTCTAAATACAATAATATTATGTTCAAAAAGAAATAAATATATTGTAATTGCAAGTACCTATTTTTATACACTAACTACACTATCTATTTCCAAAGAGAGGTTCCATTACTTATATGTGTAACAGCCCCGAATTTTTAGTTTTATTTTGGGTGGGTTAAAGCTGAAAAAAGCCTCCCTCATATATTTTTTACCTATGTCATTTATAATTAGTTTTTACATGTAATAATAATTATGTCAATAAAGTACATACAAAATGGGCACCTTTGCACCGGGGGCGAGCAGGGGCGGGTTATTTGATTAGTATTAGTATTAGTTTTTAATATGTGACATGTATAAAACCTTACAAAATCAAATCCACCATTCATAATAAATAACCTATTTATTATTGTATACCTGGTCTTAGTTTAATAAAAAAAATAAGAAAAACAAATTTATTTGAAATATCTATCGCCAAACACAGCAAACATTGTATTCCGGCAGCCTCCTTGATAGCCAGTTATTACAGACTAGGCATGCTCCACCTTAGACCAGAGTGCCGCTAACTCCTAAATACTAGCTACTCACTAGCCGTAAGTAGTAAAAAAAACTTTTATAGTGTGAATTTTGCACCCCTCCCCTTCAGATCTTAATTGTACATAATAAATAAACAATAATCTTACTAGTACATACAAAAAGAAATCGTTACGATTGAAAAAATATCTCACAACTGTTTAAACTTATACATCTATCTAGTTTTATTTACGAGTATGACATAAATAATATCGACGGTTAAAAGGCAAACTGCGTTAAGCGACAAATATTTGAATTTTGAGTTATATACATATTTGGAATCAGTATATTTGTACTGAATTATTAATATATTATATTAATAATAATATAAGTCTGTAAAAAAATGTTCGCTCAAAGTAATTTAGTTAGGGGCCGTCCATTAATCGCGTGAGGTTCGAGGGGGGGGGGGAGGTGGTATATATAAAATCACGAAATATCACGGAGTGGTGGGTTTAAATAATATATCACGTGTACTTTCGGGATACTGAACCAAAGAGCGGCGTTCTTCTTTTTGGCCTCACGCTAACTTATAGTTGTTAGCTGACTTATTTTCTATAATAAAATTAGATGAATTCGAAAACTGTATTTTATAAATATTTAAAAATAGTTACGAAAGTATGTAGTTACTAAAAAAATACACGTGATATAGGAAGGGGGGGGGGGCGGACGGCAATCTACAATATTTTACGTCTTTTTGATATTTGGAAGGTGAAACATACCATCTACGTATTAATTAACTACATACTTACAATCTAAAGGAACAGTTAAATTACGTAATTATCCGCTGATCGTCAAACAACAGTGAATTCGTAGTTTTTAGACTGCTCTCAGATTTTTCATCACTTTTCTCATTGGCGTATGAAAAGTTGTTACACAGGAATGTTACCTGAAAATTTAAAAAAAACATTGGTTAAAATATGTTTATATTATAGTTAAATATGATCGAAATATGTATTTAGCCCTAATTTACGTCTTAAAAATACTAACATGAGAGAAGTTATGACAACTGTTGTTTTGTCTCGAAGTACTAGGGCAACATAAACTTACAGTATAAAAGAGGGCAAGGAAAGCCACAGCAGTCCCGGCTAGCACGTCCCACCAATGATGCCGCCTGTCGGTGATGCGTGTCAGAGATGATACGACTGAGAACGAGATGCTGAGGAGTTGCAATGCTGGTACCAGGAGTATGGATCGGTGCTGCCAGTTGAATGCTCGGGCTTGGAGGTACCACTGTTGAAGTACATTAAAGATTAGTCAACGATAACATTGTTGGTGAATCTGGACAACTTTTTTTTATCTTAGTATCTTTATTAAATTTTATTCCAAATTTACGGGAAATTAACAGCAACTTACTAAATAAGTAAAATTAAAGTTAACATAAACTAGGGTTATTTACAAGTTACTGTACAGTTACTGTGAGGCGTAATTAGTTTTAAATTAATTAACTAATTATTTTTATTTATTATTCTTTTTACCTCATAAAATGCATGAGAAACACATCATTATTTAAATATAGTCAAGTGTCGATATTATATGAATGTATCAAGCCCATTGGTTAAATTAACTCAAATCAAGAATTAATTACTATTAGATTACATATACTCATACTTTTAAATTAATTCTGTTATATTCTTTTTTATTCTAGTTAATTTTAGGCGTAATGGTTACCATGCCAGACTGCCAATCAGAAGGTTCCGGGTTAGATTCCCGGCACGGCCAACATCTTTGTGCTGAACTAAATTTGTTGGCTGTTGGTCAGGTTGTTCAATATGTATCTATATAAAATATATATGTATGTATATGTAGTATATCAGCTGTGCTAGCAATCATAATACGAACTAGAAATGGTTCAATTTGGGGCTAACCAGCCGTGTGTGAAATGTGTCGTAATATTTATTTATTTAAGATATTCATATTCTTTAAAAAAAACTTACGTGATAGAATAGTCATAATATTCTAGTTTTTTTTTACAAGATCATAAAGTCTAATAAATAGACAGATTACAATATTATAATGTCAAATACAAATAACTGAAATCTAAATAAATAACCCGCCCCTAATAGTTCCCGGTGCAAAGGTGCCCATCAGACTTGCAGCGTTCCCGCGCTGAATGGCAATCGCTATCCTTTGCACCAGGAAAGATCCGGAGCGGGAGTCACCGTTCGTTTTGTTAAGCCTTTGCCCAATTTCTTTGAGCAAAGCCCTAGCATCCTTGCCCCAACAGCCCAGGGTCTCCACGGCAATAGGCACAAAGTGATATTCTAGTTACTTATTTAGGTATTAAATAGAGACTTACCGCTACAAACATTCCACAGAACACAGACATGGAGGTGTGTCCGGACGGGAAGCTCCTGTACGAGTCCAGCTGTTCCCACCACGAGAACCTGCTAGATGTACACTCGAAATGGCTCACGAATTCACTCCTGTAAGGAAAAAATTTGTTAAGAACCAACATTTCAACTTCCTTTTTTCTGTTTATGGTAATTCATAGAATTAATTTAGCTGCTACCTAAACTTTTTGTTAATTTAATGGAAATGTAAATCACTAAAAATGTGTTAATACTTGACTTAACGTTCTATTAAGGAGGGCACTGATGCCTGAGATACAGTTTAGTTACTAGTTCAGGCATCAGTTGACTTAATGTATATTAATTACAGTTGCTACAATAGTTTTAAGTATTATTAAAATTATTTTTAGTAGTCCTTTTGAATATGTAGTTTTATAGTGATAAATATAGGGTACATATTTTATAATGTAATTGTCTGTCTTTGTATATTTGGTGCAAATAAATGATATATTTATTTATTTATTTTCTAATACAATAATTTTATCGGTCTATGGCACGTACGTATCGAAGGTAATAAACTAAATTGTCATAAAATAATTTTATCGATGTATGGCGTGTACGTGTGGAATCTTGTAATAAACTAGATTGACATTACAAATGTAAAACCTTTATTTTAGACTAACTGTGCCCCGCGGTGTTTTATCTACTTTAATCCGGAATTAAAAGTAGCCTATGAAGTAATCCACGATGTCTATACAAAATTTCGTCGAAATAGGTTCAGCCGATTTGAGTTACAGCACACTAAAATAATTACTAATTAATTAGATTTCGTAAGTAAATATGTAGGATTTTACAGATAACCTTCTTACTTTTAAGAATTGTAATAACTTTTGCGAAAATCTAAGAACGTATTTAAAATTAATAGTCTTTAGTCGACTTCAAACGATTCACTCTACTGTTTTTCTCTTTGACTTAAAAAAAAATAATAGAAAATATCAAGAAAAGGCAATCCGTCGTAAAGAAACATCGTGAGGAACCTTGCTACGGATGTTGCGGGGCATTATCTAGTGCTCGCCTGGATAGCAACACCCCTAAGTTCACGACCTTGTTGGCGTAACGGTTACCATGACGGACTGCCAATCAGAAGGTTCCGGGTTCGATTCCTGGCACGGCCAACGTCTTTGTGCTGACCTAAATTTGTTGGCTGTTGGTCTGGGTGTTAAATATGTATCTATATAAAATATGTATTATGTAGTATATCAGTTGTGCCAGCTGCCATAACGCAAAAGAATAGAAATGGTTCAGTATGGGGTTAACCAGCCGTGTGTGAATATTTCCTAGTAAAAAAAAAAAAAATCTTTTCCCATGCACTTATCGGTGTCTTCTGGCTACCTCCTTAAGATACAGTCATTCCAGACTAAACATGCTCCACTTTAGACTAGAGTGTCACTAACACAGAAAATTGTTGCAACTGTAGCTCATCAAAGAGAAATGCTGCTTACCCATTACAAGTCTTAGCCATATCCGGCTCACAGATGTCGAAGAAGGTTGGTCTGGGCCCGCCAACGATGCCCTTCATCACCTCTACCACTGCCAGGTTCATGAGCAGCCCGTACAGGTATGCTCGGAAAACCCAGCAGGTGTTCCTCAGGGATTGGAACAGCCTCGAGGTGGCGTCTTCTTCGCTGAAGATTAGCTCGGTTGTGAACAACTAGAATTAGAAGAGAGAGAAGTTTAGAATGGTGCTGATGGTGTTTTTTTTAGTTATCGTTTTAAATGATGAATCAAGTGCAAGTCGGCTCGCATGAAAGGTTCCGACCCTATAAATAAAGGGTTTTGAAAACAGACATATGACTCATATCTTCATATGAGCTAAGTGGCCAAGCACTGGTGTCGAGTGCTTTCAAGCCGCCCGAAGGCCTCTGACATTGCTATTAATGACTACTTATACTATGACTAATAGCCGGAACCTAATATTTTAAGTGTCATTTACGGTAGCGCCCAGGTGAAATTGCATTTTTTAGCACAGCTTGTGCTAAAAAGAGTTGATGATCGCGCCAAATCAGCTTCGATAGCGGAGCTACAGGCGCTAGTGTTGTGTTGTAGTTTAGTACAATCATGGATCATGTGTTTTGAAAGCAATAAAGACATAACATACAACAAATCTAACTTTTTCTTGTAGGATATGTTCTAGGTAATCTAGAATCGTTAGAGATCATAATTTCAATATTGTCAATTGATGTGTTTATTTCGTGATAAATCCTCTGCTACACATACGGCGCTTCGCTCAAATATGAATGGCGCGGCTTAATTCGGTATAATAACGTCTTAGTCTTAAACTTATCAAGAAAAAAAATAAGTTAAAACTACTATTGTTGCTTGAAGTCATGGGGAAAAGCGGTTTGGATCCACTGTTGCTCTGCATAACAGGACCTTCTGGTACCTAGTGCTAAGCGCAGCTACTCTTTATTACATGTCCTCCTTACGGCATTAAACAGAATATATTTGTATGTTTACCTACTTGTAGTTATATATATATATTATTACTCCTTGTTGTAAATATGTTGTTTGCTGAAATAAAAAGTTTGTTTGTTTGTTTTAATATTATTATTTATTGTACTTACGACAGCCAGTGGCCATATAATGAGAACAGACATAAGGATCCCCGTGCTAACTGTATCCCCGAGGTACGGGAAGGAGAGCGCCGGGTCGTTGCAGTAGAAACCAGACTTGTGACACGGGATCACGCCCAGCTCAAATAGGAGGATCAGGGTCAACCCTGGAAAGATAGAGAAACTTCATGTAGCAACACAAAATCTCGACTTTGACGACCTCGTTGGCGTAATGGTTACCAAGCAGGACTGCCAATCAGAAGGTTTCGGGTTAAATTCACGACACGGCAAACATCTTTTGCTAAACTAAATTTGTTGGCTGTCGGTCTGGGTGTTAATTATGTGTATGTAAGTATATGTAGTATATCAGTTGTGTTAGCAACCATAAAACGAACTAGAAATGGTTCAATATGGAGTTAACCAACCGTGTTAAAAAAAAACAAGGTTAAAACATAGGCTACTTTTATCCCGAATCAACTTCTTTTCGTCCCGAACCAATGCGGGTAACATCGCGAGCCGCAGCTAGTTTAGTACGCTAGTCAAGTAATAAAAGAAAAATTGAAGTGAGCAGTAAGTAACGATTGTTCCTTCATCTTAGCAATGCTTACTATCAGTATGTAATAATCAGGACATGATTTTTCAAATGTTGTCTTTATCGATCTATTTATAAGAACCAGCATCATAAGATAAGATAAGATAAGATATTTTTATTGCATAAAACTGTTTTATAATACACCAGATAAATAGAGTATTATCATTCCACCCAATCAACATATACCACATCCTGATACGTAATCCGCCAGTCTGACTTTGACATTGACTTTGAACTCGAGGGTTGCCAATTGCCAAAATAAATTGGCTAATAACATAATGGCGATAATGGTAACATTCGGGTTCGTACCCGTTCTCGTCTGCGCAGTTAGGAAGGTGACAGACCAGGAATTCCTGGTCTGTCTATTAATGGATTACAACTGTCTTGTAGAGTTCATCCTTCCTGGTTTGTTGACCGATCGAGGTAATCTAGACTCTTTGTTACAACTTCATGTATTTGCAATTATATTGTTTTATAGTTTAAAAAAATATATTTTTTTACATAAAATATAGTGCTTTTTATTTCGACATTGCAAACTTTTATAATGCGAATGTTTTTTTTACAAATAAATAAAAAGGAGTATGCATTAATGCAAACAAAAAATAAAAAACCCAAATTAACTTTCAAAATATCGAATTTATGACAAAATCTAAGAACATGCCCAGTAAAATTAAAAAATGTATTCTATTATACAAAGTTTTTATATTTTTTTTAGGGTACATTTTAGAATTTTGTTCGATATTAAATAGTAACAATTAATATATGTTTTTATAGATACTTTCCCTGTTTGATGGGATTCCTTCTTATCTATCAAATGGTCTTTAAAGTATAAGCCGCAAAAGTAGTAACATATTGTAGTTTTCCTATTATGGTGATTTCCTTCCTATTGTTTCTCATGTACAATAGAAAACCGCAATAGTAAATACTTTGTTCTTGTTTGTGGTTAGATGGTACTATACCTACCTAGAATCGTAACTACCCCGAGCCATAAGCTGGTTTTCAACATGGGAACTATGATGGTTCCCATGTTGTGGGAATACTTAAAGGTCAAATGAAAACCGGTGACTCCTGCTCCAGGTCGTTCTTGGTGCAGAGGTTGGCTATAGCTATTCAGCGATAGAAAAAAAGTTAAATCAGTAGACATGTATATGTATATACTTGTCTATATACTTGTATAGTATATAGAAGTAGATGACAGTTAAATTGGCATTACAGACGGTCCCCTGGTATAACTAAGTATTACGTAACCGATGAAGTCGGATGCAGTCGACGCGCGTTTTGAGACACGTTAGGGACCACGTGGAGCCAACAGGTGTATAGATTGTGTAACTCACCAATGAGCAGTCGTTAAATAACGTTAATGACGACCTCGTTGGCGTAAAGGTTACCATGCCAGACTGCTAAACAGAAGGATCCGGGTTCGATTCCCGGCCCGGTCAACATCTTTGTGCTTAACTAAATTTGTTGGCTGTGGGTCTGGGTGTTAAATATGTATTTATATATAATATGTATGTATGTATATGTAGTTAATCAGTTGTGTTAGCAACCATAATACGAGCTAGAAATGGTTTAGTACGGGGCCAACCAGCCGTGTGTGAATGTGTCCTAATATTTATTTATTTTATTTAAGGGTGGCTAATATTTCTAAATCAATCCATTTTGTTCCAAGGTTTGAAAATTCGCGAAAGAAATACAACTTCTTATTTTCTTTTCTTTTTTTAGGGTTCCGTACCTAAAAGGTAAAAACGGGACCCTATTAATAAGACTCCGCTGTCTGTCTGTTTGTCTCCAGGCTATAAATCTTCTACAAAAATATGAAACTTTCACAACATATGTATTTCTTTACCCCCCTAAACATTCAAACCCCCCATACAGTAAACGTGTTTTTTTCATATTTTTTTTTTGCTATATAAATATTAATAACTGTAAACGGTAGCATGTAAACCTAAAATGTTCACGGAATGTAAAAATGTACGTTAAATTTAAGTAAAATAAATATTTCAAAGGGGGCTCCCATACAACAATGGTACGGAACCCTTCATGCGCGAGCCCAACTCGCACTTGGACAATTTTTTTTTACTTTCAATGGGCTTGCGCTTGATCGCAATTCACCTGATGGTAAGCGATATTGCGATCAAAAGTGGAGCACGTTTGAATAGATGGGCTGGATTTAGTATTTTTTTATGAAGGTGTAACCTTTTATGAAAATTTTAGAATTTTAATTATGTTAAGATTTATGTTACTTTTATAACTAACATTTATTTATTTTATTTGATAATATATTTTATTAAGTGTATTATTATTAATTATATTCGCCAAAGTGAAGATGAAGAAGTTTGAAATATTTATCACACAACATGTATCAATGAAGAAACTACTCGCCAATAGATGGCGCTACATGTAGATTACTGAAAATTTAATTGCCATGTATAACTGTGTGCTAAGTTTAGTAGAGATACATATGAATTTTCTCTTGTGATAATATTATTATTTATATTTTAGTTGTAGCAAAAATTAAAATATTTAAAAATTACCATAACTAATTCTATCTAACTATAAGTATTAAAAGCAGTATTTTAAGAAATTTATAATAATTAAACATTTTGTTTTAATTAGCATCACATCTTAATAATCATTTGTAAATTGTAACTACTACCGTTCACTTAAAAGAAACGATTTTATTGATATCTAAGCGGCGGCGCCACTGTCGCAAATTATCATTGGTTGCGTTCAATATAATAGTTTTACATTTTTAACACAACACAGATAATATGGTTGAGTTTGCTACTTGACAATTTTACTGATTATGCGGGCTGACATGAGCATAATTTTAAAATTAATCGATTAGAATTGAATCGATCACAGTTTTATTCTCGCTGTCAAATCGATTATTATATATGGGTGTGCGTAAAAAATCTAATTGTAAGACAAACTAATTAAATTTTTAATTAATTATAAATAAGGATTTAATCACGCGGAAAGTTAATGAATAATAAGCACGATAAATGAGTTTTATTATTTTGTTTGTGTAATTAACTTTTAAACAAATCTTGACCGGATAATACCGGAAAACCGCAATATACGTATATTTATGCCTTATCGCCCCTAAACAATTTTAATTATACCTAACTACACTTAAGATTTGTACTCGTATATACGAGTACATATACCCCAAATTAAACAATGTTAAATTAATGGGAATTGTGTAATTTTGACATATTAATTTATTGACATTTTACATATTGATTCATGTATTTTTGACATGTTACTAATGGTGTTATTAATAAATATTTGTATTTGAATTTATATAGTATACAAAATTTTCGTTTTTACTATGCTTTGTAAATAATTTTCACTTCATTATTCTTAAGCTATGTTTAAATTTATTTTTATCATTACTACTAGTTTTGTTATTGTATAATATAATTGTGATATAGAAATATGATATATTGCGAATGAAATATTACGTTATTTGTGTTTGTATTAAATATATTTAATTTGCAACTCCACATTCGTGAGAAAAAGTGGAATCCCTAAATCTTACTCCAAGGTAAAAATTAGTATTCAAAATACAATAAAACAAGTGCACCACAGCTAAGCTAAATATATAATCTTGACAAGAGTACACCAAACATTTCATTACAGTCTTTACACCGCGAAAGTTTCAGCCGTACACTAGTTTATTTATTTATTTTCTAGATTAATAGGCGAGCAGCATTATGCAGATGTGCCTGTATCACACTGAGATAAAAATGTATTTATAACAGATCACACTACTAACAGGTTCACTGGTGCACTGATCACAGGTTAGCTAGAGCTTTTTTTACAAAAAAAAAAACAGAAAAAGAACTCTAATAACACGTACTTATATTTTTGATATTAGTACATAAATTGGTTTTTAACACAGCAAGTGTCGATATCCATTCAGCGCGGGAACGCGGCCGCTATAATGGGCACGTTTGGACAGGGAGCTTTTCTTTGGGGCATTTTTAACAACGCGTAGGCTTACGTTTGACTTGGGTTCAACCAAATTAATAGTTATGTATAAATTGATTTGTAATTATTTTTAATGGTGCTTACGCCGTATCAGTTCCAGACTGTACACTAGTATACTTCGGTGTACAAACCGGAATTAATTTGGCGTACAAAAATCGATGTGCACCATACATAGATTAAGTGTATAAAAAGTAAAACATATGACACAGTACTTAGCTATGGGGTGTAACATGTGTGCCGCATCATTTTTTACTTGACTTTTTTGTCATTCTTTATTTTTAAACGTCAATAATATGTGATGTTTGACATTCATAAAGGGTGCAACGCGGTTTTTGTGTATTGTTAATTAAGTTACATTTTAATGGGAAAAGTATGGAGTCACTTGAGTCTCATTTAAAGGTTCAAAGTTTTAGAAATTTGTTAACTCCAACTAATTGACGCCCTCGTTGGCGTAATGGTTACCATGCAGGACTGCCAACCAGAATGTCCCGGGTTCGATCCCCGGCACGGTCAACATTTGTGATGGACTAAATTGGTTGGCTTTCGGTCTGGGTGTTAAATATGTATCTATATAAGATATGTATGTATGTATATGTAGTATATCAATTGTATTAGCAACCATAATACAAACATGAAATGGTTTAGTGTCGGAGTATCTAGCCGTGTGTGAAATGTGTCGTGACAATTAAATAAAAAAAGAATTATTATATAAAAAAATAACGTTTTAAATAAATTGTTGGTACGAAGTAAATCTTTTTATGAATAGCTTTTCCTAGTTATACGCTAGGTGTAATATAAAAAACACTCACCAATAATAAATATAGGTAAATCTAATCCTATCGTCCACCAGATATGTTTGTTGCCAGAACATGGCTGACTGCTCGACTGAGATTCCACATCGTCTCTGCTCTGAAACAATGAGACCAAAATTAAGTTAGTTCTATAAAAAAAAACATCAAAATAGTAAGAAATGTAGTTTGGTGTAAGTAAATATTAATTTCATTATATCTATTAGGGGCGGGTTATTAATTTTGTAATGTAAAGTTAATTAATTAATTTGTATTTGACATTATAATATTGTAATCTGACATTTTATTGAAATAAATATATATCTTAATTGTAGTTTAAATGAAATTGGTAATTTTATTTAATTTCATTATATTATATATTTTTTTATTACTAAATACCAAAATATAAGTTCGTGGTTAAAAAAATGGCCAAATGCGAATCGGGATTAGCTTGAAGGGTTCCGTAATTTTTCCATTATAGTATGTATTTTTAAAAAATACCAAACAAATGTAGATTGGTGGATTAATTATTAATTATATTATTTATTTCTAAAGGCGCCTACCGACTGTCGTTAAAATCAAATCGAGGAAATGTGATGTTTGTTGTATAGGAAGGCCCCTTAATATTTTAATTGTACATAATTATTATTATAACGGCAACGGTAATGCATAATTTTTTTTCTGCTCCTTTTGTGCACATACACTTTACCATATATGTAGTATGTATTGCTTAAATAATCATGTAAATTGTAAACTGATCACGTAAGGCATCTTAATATTTTCGCGTAGAAAACGGTCACACTTACTTATTCATATTTATAAGTAAGTGTGACCGTTTTCTACGCGAAAATCATGTAAATTGTCTATGTGTGCACAAAAAACTATTTTTCTGTCTTTCTTTTCTTTCTTATTTGCGAAATTTAGCTATCGCGGTTAATGATATACAGCCTGGTGACTTAGAGAGTCCTGTTACCTTACTAAAAATTCAAATTCAACCATAAAAATCCTAATCCTAGTCAAAGGAACCTTATAAATACATTTTTTTTTGCAAATGTAAGAACCATTATTATTGAAAATTGCATATTTCTTTCCACCCATGTTCAATGTTTAAAGTACCAAGTTTTGGTTTTAAGAACCAAGTCCTAATTTCACTGTATTTTCAAGACAAAGGCCAGTCCCTTAATCTTGATAACCAGACAGCTAGAAAGTACTTTGTTATCTCAGTGCTGCAAAGTCTGGCCCTGAAGCTTACCCGTGCGACCTTGATGCTTGACCTCGATTGACCTTGTGGGTCACAGAGGTGACCCCGCTCAAGAACCGTCCCGATGGAACGTTGACCTCTTTATGTCAGATTAAAGTGTATGTGCAATTAAAATGCATATTGACGTAAGTAAAAGAATAATGTTTTTTTATGATTTGTACATAACAAGCTAAATAAATGAATTAATTTTCTCTGATATCTATACAAAAATTTGAGAAATTGTTATGTATAAATGAAAAAACGAAACGACCTCCGAGACTGAGCTATCGCTTTTAATGTATAAATCTGCTTAGACTAAATTGACAACCTCGTTGGCGTAATGGTTACCATGCCGGACTGCCATTCAGAAGGTTCCGGGTTAGATTCCCGGAACAGTCAACATTTTTGTGATGAACTAAATTTGTTGGCTGTCGGTCAGGGTGTTAAATAATTAATGTATGTATATAAAATTTGTATGTATGTATATGTAGTATATTAGTTCTGCTAGCAACCATAATACGAACTAGAAATGGTTCAGTATGGGATTAACCAGCCGCGTGTGAAATATGTAAAAAAAAAAACGAAGAATTGCCGATGTGCTTAAAAACTTGTCACAATCTGTAAAGCTCGTCTGACTTTTACAACTTTGTGTTTACTCACGATTGCAAAAGAAATTACTTATTTTATTCGACTCGTATTTTCTACGACCTTCGTATAAGGGGAGCGGGTGTAAGGTAGTGGGAAAATGGGAAAATATAACTCGAGTCAATAAAAAAAACATTCTTCTTCTTCGTATGAGCTAAGTATATGTTTAGTTCAGTATATCAGTTGTGTTAGCAACCATAATTCAAACTAGACATGGTTTAGTATGGGGCTAACCAGCCGTGTGGGAAAAGAGTCCATATATTTGTTTATTTTAGACTTACTGCCGGGACCTACAATTTAACGTGTCATCCGACCTTCGAATACATTTAAAAGTGGATATCCTTTCGCTTGCATAAATGATGAGTGCAAGCGAATTTTCAAATGTTTTCTTTATTGAATAGATTTATATTTTGAATTTTATCATAACTAATGTACGAGTACTGAATGTATTTATGTATAGTATATATTTTGTAGAGTATAACCTCAATAAACATTTAAAATCCCTGTTAGAGTTGAAATTGTTTAAAAGTTTTTTTGAGAAAAAAAATCTAAATCTTAGCATTGCATGGCGGTAGACAATTTCCTACTGCTGGCTTTGCTACCACTCTTTGAAAGCGGTGATAGATCAGCCAGTAGTTCCTGACTAGATTCACTCCATCTTCGGATAATATGTTGCTGGTTTGTGTGGTTACGATAGAATTAGTTAAAGTTAAAGTCTTTCATACAGAGTTTATATTATTATGAGTTTGAGTTTTTTTAATAACAATAAGTATTTTCAGGCACTTGTAACAATAGAAATATAAATAACATACTAACAGATTATCCTTTTGATGCGTCATGTGCCTACAATTATGTGAATTATTCATACACCTATGTATGTAAGTCGTGTTAAAAATAGCAGTTGTGAATCAATGGTACATAGTACGAGTAGATATGAGAATAAAATATGTTTTTTTCTTATTTCTAAGCATTGCTACCTAATTACCTAAAGACAACAGAAGAGGAAAGATGGAAAAAGCAGGCCACATTATACGACATGATAATTTCATTACAAATATCGTACAAGGAAAGATAGAAGCCAGGAGAGGAAGAGGAAGACCTAGAAGATCATATTTAGACCAAATTAAGGAGAAGGCGAAAGTCAAGTCGTATTGGGAGGTCGAGGATTTGGCCGAAGATGGAAAAGCCTACCTGGGAAAAACTCCACGGACAAGAGCCCAGCTCTTAAATATTGAATGAATGAATTAATGTTACCTAATTGTTATGACTTTCTCTCGTGTTAACAAAACTAGCGAGAATAATTTAGCTTTAACAAATATTATTTTTAATCAATAAGTAAAAAGTATTTTCTTCCTAATAATTTTGTTTTCTGCGGAAAATTAAAAATCTGCTCCAAGCACCTATTACTCCAAGACTAGGCATGCTCCATCTTAGGCCGAGGTGTCGCTAATGCGTGTGGTTACTGTATTGTATTTTTGTAATTAAGTTTTAATTATTACCTCAACAGCTCCATATGTGTTAAAAGACATCATAAATTGATCACCAATATCACTTGACTAATAAGAGTATTAAAAAAATAAACACGTAAAGCTCTTTATCAATTATTGACTCATTGATTGACTCTTTCTTAGTCACCATAAAAATTTACATTCAAATTAAGAACTATATTTCTATTTTTAAATGTTATTTACAAACAAATATCTAATATCAAAAGTAGACCCTTTTTCACTAATTGTCTGTTCTATTTATTTTATAGTTTGAAACAAACAGACTTTGAAAGAGCTACAAATGATTTCTTAGTACCAAACAGAATCACTGATTCTATATGTCTAATAAAGGAATATTAAAAAGCTGTTACACACTCACTACTCGTATTGCACAGACATTTTAAAAACAACCTTTTGTTTAAACATTCCACATAAAACAGTGTGAAAATGACTAATATTAAACAAGATTTTTAAACTAATAACACATGAGACACTGTATATTTGCGAAATGTTACCATTGACTGATAGAAATACGATTTGCTGACTAATATAAAGGTAAATAACATTTAGTGATAAGTACGCGCCTTATCTATAGTGACGAGTTAACGTGTGAAATACATAGATTTGCAGGTTGGATTCCTGATTATGATAAAAAAGTGTGAGTTATGGTGTGATTGTTTTGTCTTTTTATTTCTTTGTTTATAATGACGACAACTAAGTTTTACTAAAGGTAATGAAAACATTAGATAAAAACAAAAACTGAGTTTTAGGATTCCGTACTTAAAAGATAAAAACGGGACCCTAGTACTAAGACTCCGCTGTCTGTTTGTCTGCCTGTCTCCAGGCTATATCTCAGAAGCTGTAATAGCTAGAAAGCTGAAACTTTCACAAGATACATTTGTATTTCTCGTGCTGCTATAACAACAAGTACTAAAAATAAAAAAAAATAAAAATATAAAGAGGGGTCCCCATTTAGTAAACGTGTCTTTCTCGTATTTTTTTGCTACATATCAATAACGGTAGCATAGAGACACCTAAAATTTTCCCAGAATGTATAAATTCAATTATAAAATTTAAATAAAATACATATTTGAGTGGGCTCTCATACAACAATGGTACGGAAAACTTCATGCGCGAGCCAAACTCGCACTTGGCCAATTTTTATTCTAACTGATGACTTGATATGTTGAATTAAAGCTTTCTAGAAAAAACGTTTTTGCCTACATTGTATTGACATTTACAATTACCTAAATACAAATTTCGACAAATTTTCTTTGTTGTTAAAAATCAAAATCCTCTTTAGAAGATTTCAATGACTTAGGTCAATTAGTACAGAACTTTAGTAGATTTAAATTAATAATATTAAAATAATATTGTACATATAGAATATTATTCGGATATTTGACTAAAATCACCTGTTTTCAAGAAAGATTTTGAAGATTTTTCATTCTCTTTTGAGATATTAGATGTTAAACGTTAAACAGATATTCATTTACGTAATTGTTAAATGCTTAGTTATTTCTGATTCGCGGTTATAACTGAGTACCGTCTCCCTGCGTATGTGTTCTTGACGTCCTTTAAGTACATAATTACACTTTATTCTATTCTATCCTTGTTTTGCGGTTTTAACATACATCTAATAGCTTTATGGTGTTTATGTCTAATGTAGGTATATGTTCAATATTTATATTGAATGTTAAGGTTATTTCAACAAATAATTATTATTCTTACTAAAATATTAAGACAATTGGAAAGGCGACATAAGCAGCGACATAATATACGTTACCACTGCTAGAACTTGGGGCCTTCTCTCACGAGGAAAGAGATATAGGACATAATATGCTACGCTGACCAAGTGCGGGTTGGCCGACACACGTCTTCGGACTTTGTGGTCATCAGAGTATGTCTGTTTCCTCTCGATGTTTTCCTTCACCTTATAAGCGTGTGTAAATTCCACAGATAACTTGAAAAACAATTCATCGTTGCAAGGCTGGATCAATCCAGGGTGTCACAGACTGCAGTATATCATCCTCCGATGAGACAAACACACTTTTTTAGAAACACAAATGGAAACATGTTAAAAACTAATTCATATTATTATAGGTATCTTGCGTGGTGTGGATTATTCAATGAAAGTAATTATAAGGTATATAATTAAAAAGTAACTATTTTTAATGTGGCGACAATTTAAAACTACATCTCTTTACCATTATTATGACTTCTCTATAACATTAGTATGACTTGCCTTTAACGTTAGTTATTTATGGCTAATAAAGTTATGTATTTCTGTATTAATCGAGGTGGCTTTACGTTATATAAGATCACCCTGCAACTAATATCTCAGGAATTGAATGACAGATGCGATCGGTATCTTGACAATGTAAGGTCTATATAAAATTGGCACAGGTATAGGATACTATGGAATTGTTTGAGTCTATTACAGGTCTGTATAAATGTATTTTCCACAGGTTACGCGAAAAGCGACCTAAACGCGGGCGGAGCCGCGGGCAACTGCTGGTTTAAAATATGGTTTTGAAGTTTCTACACGTATTTTATATTATCTATACCAATATTGTAAAGTTTGATTGTTTCTTTGATGCGAATAGGCTCCGAAACTACTGGACCGATATGAAAAATTCTTTCACAGTTGAGAAGCTACATTATCTCCGAGTAACATAGGCTATTTTTTGTTTCTCTTTGATACTCAGATTATTTTAGAGCCCGTGCGAAGCCGAGACGGGATGCTTGTATAGTTATAAAAAGAAAATAAAATGAACATTAGTTCATTCTTGCAATATATCATTATCTAAAAAAACTTACCTTAATCTAATCATCGTTTACGCGTTTGTTTTTGTTTACTGCTTTATATGTATATAACATAGATTATATTTTTATATATATAGTTGAGTGATTTTAGTATTCCTCTTGGTATGGGATTTTTTATGTTGATTTTATTAGTATTTTTTTATATTTATTTCATCAAGTGTTAAATGTATATGGATGTAAATAGCAAAAATATATATTTTACCTGTCTCCTTATACTTCTTGTAAACATGGCAACCCTTTTGATGCCTTCTAAGCTGGTACGCACTGCTGAGTTGTGGACCATTTTCACTCCTTTTTCTCACTTCAAAGATTCTTTCAATAATTTATTATTGAAAGTATATTACGCAAAATGCATCAAATAGTTACGTATAAGTCTCTTATTCAGTTTATATCCTGTTAAAAAAACTTTGTTAAATGAAATTCCAGTTTTACTTGTTTCGATTTTACAAACAGTTCTACTTTTTATTTGTACTTAAGTTCTTTAATATTTATTTGTATACTTTTTCACTTCACAACAATTTAATTTCACAATTTTAAAGAGCACAATTTAAATATTTTTATTGCATTAACTAAATCAGTCCTCTCTCTATTAAACTAAATGGGTAATAACAATAAATACGTGACCAAAGCTTGACTTTGTATTAAATAATGACTAATGTTATACACATTTATGTAGTAAAGGAAAAACCCTGCCCGTTGTTTCTATAGTGTGCGTAAACGTGGTATAGATTTGGTTTTTATCCATAAATTGAATTGTTACTCCGGGAACTACAGTTTGTGTGGTTCTTTTCTAGTTCACACTCACTGAACTAAATGTCTTCGTACACAGAGATCGGAGTGGACAAGATCAAAGGGCATAATTATGTCTTACTTTTTATGTAAAATAAAATATTCACAAAAATAATTAGGTATAAGAACATTTATTTTTTGACTCAAAAAAGCATCACGCATTTTCTTTTATGTTATGTATCTTTTTTATTTTTTTGACATTTATTATTATAATACGAAAGTTAATTAATCAATTATTTAATTTAAATATTTATTAAATAAATTATTTTTTAACCAATGATATTATTATTATCATCGAATATCAATTACTTTATAATTATTCCGCATACATTCTAAATTTGTGAAATTTGTCTATTTTCTTTATTAACATTCAGGCAGGTAAGTATTATATTATTTAAGTGATGAGAGCTCTGTCAAGCATGTGGCTGCTTTACGCCTCAAAGATGTTGGCCGTGCCGGGAATCAAACCCGGAACCTTCTGATTGGCAGTCCGGCATGGTAACCATTACGCCAACGAGGTCGACAAAATGATATGAACAATTAAACAAAAAAGTACGATTATTCTGCTAACTGTACTTTTAGCGAAAAATCGCGAGTTAAGTTAGCCGAGAGACAGGTAGTGTAGCATCTGAATCGGTACCTTGTACATTTTGGACACAACTGGCTCTGTGTGCGCTTTGCCTAATCATATGATTGTCCTATATAATGACGTATGAGTGACGACAAAAATGACATTCGGCTTTTGTGTGTGCGAAATTGCACGTCGTCCGCACCTTTGGGAAAACCATGTTTAGTGGTTAATCAATAACATCAAAGTAAGGTAATCAATTATATTTTGTTAATTACTTACTTGGTAATTACTTAACAAAATATAATTTATAAAAAAAAAAAATTCTTCTTTTTCGTTTACGTAACACGGTCTGATAACTAGTACGAGACCAGAGGCTTCAATATGCACCATGTATAACATTTATGCACCAATAAATCATTTTGTATTTTTGTTTGAGCTAAGTGGCCAAGCTCTGGTGTCGAGAGTTTCCAAGCCACCCGAGGAACTCTGGCTTGGCTCAACGCTTGCTTGTACTAAGAGTAATAGCCGGGACAATTAAAAATCCTATCCGACTAGCACTAGCCCTTTTCACCTTATCTTCAAAATGTATGTTACTCCTTCACACTTCAAAGACTGGACTTACCGAAGGCCTCGGCTTAACTTTGTTTAAAAGCAGCTTGGCCAGTAACAATGCACCTAACAGTGTGTTCTAGTAGCTCCTTTGAGAGCCAGATACTCCAGACTAGTCATGCTCCATCTAGGCTAGAGTGTAGCTAATTCTTGTGGTTACGCATCCTACTGATCAAATGCCGATCAAATAGGTATGTTCTAGGTAAGAGTGACACTGGGCGGGGAGAGCAGCGGCAATGCGCGAAGCGATCCTGCATCCCTGCCCCCGTCGTGAGATGGGACACCGTGAGGTTGTAGTCGGTAGTGACGGCCCCTCTGGCCCTCGAGTCCAACATACCCCGCCCGCCTCCCCCAGGCTTGTGCGGGAGATGCGTAAATGCATTTCCTCATGAAAGAAAAAAAGGTAAGAGTGCCACACCGCAGACTGCAGCGCAGCTTAACATCAGGCTAGCTGTAGTCAAACGCTAACCTATCAGGAATAAAAAAAAAATGCCTAACTGTAATTAAAAAAAAAAAAACAGATAAACAGTAAATCATTAGCTATCTACTACATTATATTTTCACAGCCATCACCTAGCATAATTTTATCATGATAATTATATTTAATCCACGATTTTATTAAGACAGGCTTAATAAAGTTAAGGTTCGAATCCATTAAAAGCGTCTTGACCTTTGCCAAATTCAAATAAATTCTCCAAGTTAATCTTTAAATCTGTCTAATTAACGGAAATAACTTGAGGCCTATCTACGAGTATTATTTCTACTTATGTTTACAGGGATAACTGGAAATTACTTAAAATATATTAAGCCACTTTAGTATTTAATACGAGTACATCGATACAAAGCCATTTTTACTTTGTAAACTGTTATCGTTAGGCATATTATATATTTGCTCGAAACAAACGGTCACTCTAACTTAAAAAACGTTGGATATACGTCAAACGGGTTTCAACGCATTACGAGCGTCATCATCAGGGACGAGCTTCACACGGGCTTGCGCGTAACGCGTCGAAACCCGTTGGTCGTATATCCAACGTTTTTTAAGTAAGTGTGACCGTTTGTTTCGTGCAAAGCCATTTTTGCCTGATGGTAAGCGATATTGTGATCTAAAGTGATTTTTATACACACCAATTTACGCATTTATAGGATTTTCCTTATCTAAATGAGTTAGTTAAAATATTGGCCAAGTGCGTGTGAGTGCATGAAAACATCCATATCATTATCTAAAAAAAAATTGACTAAATGCGAGTCGAGCTTGCAAATGAATGGCTCCGTACCATTATCTTTTAAAATTCCGAAAAAATTCGTTTTTTATTGAGATTCCTCTTTAGATATGTATTATCATTCTATACTTTATTTTTAAAGTTAAAACAAAATAAAATATTGTTCAAATGTTTTTTATTTTTATTTTTAGTCGTTGTTGTATTTTCCGTGCCGCTATAAGCACGGAAAACACATAACTTGTCAAATCGCAGCTTTCTAGGTTCTCAAGGTCTAGCTATCAAGGTCTCTGGAATACAGCCTGGTGACAGACAGACAGCGAAAGATAGGTAATATGGTCATATTTTTACCTTTTAGGTACGAAACACTAAAAAACTGTCACTAACCCTGTATGTATTTATATAATAATATATAGTGTACGCATGTATCGATAAATCGCACAATCAGCGATTTTATCGACAATTATTGGTGAGCGGACACCGCCGTGGACAAATGGCCACAATATTTCTTCTGCGCTTAGCACGCGATAAATATGGTGACCAATAAATATGCACCTAATAAATAAGTGACAGCCAATAGATACAGGCTGAGTCCTTTGTATTTTTCAGCTAAGGGCAAAATATTGATTTTACAGTTTATTTCACTATAAATCATAAATGGTAAAAAATATTGAAAATATTACCTTTGCATGGAATAAAAATTTGCCCACACAAGCAAAGCGAGCAAGCGATATTTCAATATTATTATTTAAGGCGATGATAAGGGCAAATTCTTGAATATATAGTTTCTCGGTATAAATCGTAAAAGGTAAATAATATTGAAAATATAGCTCTATCAAGCTCTACTATTATTAGTCTAAAGGATTTTATCATAATAAGATAATTAATAGAAAAGAAATAGAATAGCAAATCGTGAATCGGTTTCTTCCAGGCAAGCGCGCTCCACCCTAGATCACAACATCACTTAACATCAGGTGCGTTTTGATCAAGCGCTTGCCTATCCATCATAAAAAAAAAGCTAGTGGCCGAGCCTAACATATTAGGCGAAACGAATCCCACAAACTCCGCTGGCTCGGCCATCTGGAGAGAATGGAATCAGAGTAAAAAAAAAAAAAAAAAAAAAAAAAAAAAAAAACGGATCGTGCAGTAAAAAGAGCTTACCTGGGACGAGCGAGCGGTCGTCGACCGGTCGGACGTCCCAGGTATCGCTGGATAGACCAAGTGGAGGAGGAGCTGCGCAATCTTCAGGTCACGCAGTGGCAGGAGAAGGCACAGGACCGAGAACAGCGGCGTCTTCTTTTATCGCAGGCCAGGATCCGATTCGGGTCGACACGCCAACCTAGTTAGTTAGTAAACATTGTAAACTGTTCACGTAAGGCATCTTAATATTTTCACGTAGAAAACGGTCACACTTACTTATTATTAAAAGTTGGAATGAGTCCAACAGTTTCGGTGCTTTCCGAGCACCATCTTCAGGGGCGAGTGCTAATAAAAATAATAGTTAGTTAGTTTTTAAGATAAATAATTTTGGAACATCCTGTACAGTATACGACGTGTAATAAATATGCGCTGGCGCTGCATGCCCTGCCTTAGGTCGCAGGCGAGAGGTTATCTGTTATCTCGGACGGCGTTGTGCAAGAGAGAACCAGGAACACTGAGGACGTAAGTTACTTTAATGAATAGATGTAGTTTATTCAGTTAACTTTGATTCATAGACTTACAATACATACTCGTATATACTACGAGTACATAAAAATGCGTTTTTTTCACAAAAGTCTTTGTATGACTTCCGCTTATTATTATTATTTTTTACTCATATTGGGCTTGCGCTTGATCACATTTCACTTGAAGGTAAGCGATATTGCAATCTAAGGTGGAGCGCGCTTGCCCAGAAGAAACCGGTTCACTCTTGCCTTATCACGAGTTTGTAGTAATAAACTGATTTTTCTGTATAGTAATGCTACGAGTATATTGTATATACGTTTGTTTATAATGATATAATTCGTGGAAATAATTCAAAGGCTAGACCTTAACCCTCTTATTATCAAATTCAGCTTAATGTAAGAATTTACAGTATTCGATAAAACTAATATTTCTTGCCTTTATTTTATACGTCTATAGCCTTTGCGCCGTCCGCAGCAATCTTTTATCCTTAATTTATGAACGATTTTTGATTGACGGAAATCCCTATCGAAAATCAACGACGTACCTAATGAAAATTTTACTGAATTGAGTAATATAGTATTATGCAGCTTGTACATAATAATTAGGTACGTGTACGTCATTTATGTATTTTTTTTAACTCTTCACACCTTTTTTTTTTTGTTGACGAGGGGGAAATCTTCGACAAGAAACCTGGCTACGATGGGGCGCAGCCAGGTTATGTGGGATTTGTACCCACTAAAACCCCCCCGGTGACCTGCCTCTGTGCTTAACGGAGGTCTCCGGGTTCTTCCGGGAAACATTCCGGAGACCTCCTTGCACTGCGCTGTGGCCCTTCCCGGATTGTTTCGCCAACCACGCGACGGCGACGGTCACGCGACGCCGTCGTCGTTCAACCCGGACTCGATGGAGCAGGTGTCGGAACCCCATCTCCGAACACCTTCGAGTCTGATAACTTCTTACACCTAGGCATTTGACCAGCAGGACGCGTAACAAGAGTTAGAGACCCTAAAAGAAACCAATTCACACTCGCCTTAAATCTTTTTTTTGGAAAATGCCTCGTTGTTACATAAACCTTGCATCCTACACAAACTTATAAATAACTGAAGATGGTGCAGTTGATAATTGGAAGCCCCAGCACTGCAGATTTATCTCAGAATCTCAATAGATTTACGATTTTATTAATGGCTATCTTGCTACTTCAGGATTCCGAAGAATTAAGAAAATCCTTTTTTTCGTTTCGCCTATTATGTTAGACTCGGCCACTAGCTGTTCTATTTCTTTTTCTTTTCTTTTCTATTAATTATCTTATTATGATAAAATCCTTTAGACTAATAATAGGGCTTGATAGAGCTATATATTCAATATTATTTATGTACCTTTTACGATTTATAGCGTAAAACTATAATATACACAAAGAAACACACACACACACATGTGAAAATTATAACTCCCCGTCGTTTTTACATCGAGGGTTAAAATCTATTATTGGCGCAGCGGAAGTATGTATGTACATCATTATCTTCAGGTGCTAATATTGATATAAGATTAGAATCATGTGGCTTGTGTAAAACAAATGACTGGTGATGATTAACGCCACTTCTATCATCTACGCCTCGCGGTGTTACCCGTTCGGGACAAAAGAAGTTAATCCGTTATAAAAAGTCCTACTGAGAAAGCTAGGGCGGGCATCCAAAAATGCAAAATTCAGCTAAGACTAACACTAAAATAAGATTTTTATTTATATATTTCCTAGCACATAAATTTTGGATAAAATGAAACAATTATTTTGCATTAAATAAATAATGATTATTAAAAGTAGCCTATGTGTTAATCTCAAGTCTAACCTATCTTCACATCAAATTTCATCAATATCGGTTCAGCTGTTTGAGTGTGAAGAAGTAACAAACACACACACTTACACAAACTTTCGCATTTATAATATAAGTAGGTTTAATAATCTAATTTGACATTTTAATATCGTAAATTGACATTGTGATTTTGTAAATTGATATTTTAATGTAGTAAATTGACATTCATAAATGTAATTTTGTACCTAAGTATATTGAATAAAAGAAAATGAAACTGCAACTAATATAAGTAAGTAAAATCATAAAAAAATATCCTAATTGTTTCGTAACAAGAAGTAAAGAAACGTACAAAATTAAATATAGAAATATAGCCTTTATTATTGTTGTAGGATGATCGGAAAAATTGTTTATCTATCACGCCTTTACCATTTATTTCTTAATCATTTACAGAATTTACTTATTTATCGGATAATTGCAGATTATGATTTATCTATCTAATATTTATTGTTCTTTACCAATATTATAAAGAGGAAAAGTTTGATTGTTTGTTTGACGCGAATAGGCTCCGAAACTATTGGACCGCTTTGAAAAATTCTTTCACCGTTGGGAAGCTACATTATTCCCGAGTAACATAGGCTATATTTTGTTTCTCTTTACAACTTGGATTATTTTATAGCTGGTGCGAAGCCGGGACTGGTTGCTAGTACTTAATCTAGTAGCATTTTATCCTTATTTAATACATACGAACCTTCTGTGGTTAACATGCAGTTTCGGTACGTATGGTTTTGAGAGTTAAGCTAGTGTGGCACGGTGGGAACATGCCTGCTTTTCAAGCTGACAGTCCCTGGTTTGATTCCGGCCTTACATCAATGACTTGTTGTGGACTCTGTGTGATGTTTGAATTTTCAAATGTTTTCTTTGTTGACTTGACTCTCTTTTCAAGCCTAGATAAAAACTGTTTATGAAGTTTAAAAATTTAAAGAGCTACCTGATTTAATTGCGAGATAAATTTATCTTTCATCTTAGCTAGCTAGTAGCGCTTGTAACTCGGCAAAGTAAGGTGATCTGACGCGATCATCGAAGCCAAGCAACGGTCGATGCGGACGGTGTTTGGATGGGCGATCATGCACAAGACTGTCGTTTTAAAAGTGGTTTTTCATCTGGATGCTACCGTGGGTCGGATGACACTTTAAAGTGTAGGTCCTGGTTATTAGTCTTAGTACAAGCAGTCGTTAAGCCAAGTCAGAAGCCTTCGGAGGGCTGAAAACTCTCGACACCAGCGCCTGGCCACTTAGCTCATACGAAGAAGAAGAAGAAGATCTATCTAGCTATGTCGAAGAGCTCAATGTACAAACTGACACCCTATTATGACCTAGAGCTCATTACAGAGAAGATAGCAACCCACATGCCTGCATTATAAATTATTACAAAAAATAGAATTACAAATCTCTACCTTATCTAGTCCAGAATACAGCCTATATTAGCATGCTCTAACTCTCATCTATTCAGATAGCTAAATCTTGCATGAGTGGCTTTGGGGGTCGGAAATTATCGCCTCTATTCCAAGTGCAATAGAGTTCAAATTTGAGCTTGTGATTTTACAAAGTAGTAGGAGCAAAGTTAAATGATCTCTGCTCATTATGCTATCATTAAAGGTCCGTACAGACTGGTGAAACGTATGATCGCTACGTAATCCACCTATAGTCTGTCATATCTTAATTATATCCTGATTGCCAATCAACGAGGTAATGCTACCAGCATGTTGAGAACGTAGCCCTATTGTAGCTAGATAAACTAAACTTATAAATTTAATTTAATTAAATATAATTTTGTTAAACTAAATTAAATTTACAAGTTAAGTTTATCTAGCAAGTCTGTAGTGTGATGTATATTTTTACACGCTTTATATTAGCTTCACCTGTATGTTTGTTTTTAACCGACTTCTTTGGGCGCGATTTTGACCCACTTTAAACGGCCAGATTTCGTTGAAACTTTGACAATACACTAATTTGATAAAATTATAAAAAAAAAATGTATTTTTGTTTGTATGTTTGTTTGTAACCGACTTCTTTGGGCGCGATTTTGAATTACTTAAAACGGCCAGATAAGCGTGTTTTTTAGTTTTATTAAACTACTATTATTAATCCTACTAATGTAATAAATGCGAAAGTTTATGTTGTATGTTACTTCTTCACGCTCAAACGGCTGAACCGATTTTGATGAAATTTGGTGTGAAGATAGGTTAGACCTTGGATTAAGACAACACTTTTTATCCCGAAAACAATTGTGGATCCTGTGGGATATGTATATATCCTATGGATCCTGTTGGCAAATAATACAAAATCTATGTTACTCCTGCACGTTCCAACGTGTTGACCGAATTTTAATGAGATTTACTATGAAGGATAGACCTTGGATTAACACTTAGGTAAATTTTGATCCCGGATTAACTTCTTTAGCCCCGTATTAATGCGGGCAACACCGCATGGAGCAGCTAGTAGCCAATAAAGTTCAATGTTTCTGTCTTTCTGTGGTTCTGACAACCGCTGGATTAAACAAATTATATTTACCCATTTTTAAGTTCATTGCAAATAATAAAATCCATTCTATTCCTTTCAATACCTGAGACGTACGTATCAAGTTATCCTTGAATATAGATACAAGGCTTGTTACAATCACCTTTGCTTATTTACATTTTATGTACCTACATAATTATGTCTCGCCTGAATAAAATGAAATTAACCAACATTTTTTCTATATAAATAAGTAAATTTAAACTCACTAATAAATTATTGTATGTCTTGAAAACTACAATGTAATTTCCAAGAGTTTACAATACTCTATGGATAGAAACTTTTTACAAAAAATGCGTGTCATTCTTGGCGTACTTTCCTAAAAAATTCACAGATCGTCTTTTATTTCCTTTCTCTATGCTAGTTTAGTATTTGGTAAAACTTACAACTTAACATACCTTCTAGAGGTACTGAGTTAAAACAAATTGTGTTGTCACAGTATTGTAGCAATACAATACAATCAAGCAATACAATCCGGGTTGAGTTATGTACCGGTGGGTTTAGTTATTCACTCTTTTGATGCCTTATTATTCCTAAATCTATACACGAATCCTGACCACGAGACTGACAATGCCTGACTGTTAGTCATTGGATGGGTAGGGCCTGTTGCGCGGCTAACTTAGGTGATCTAACGCGATCATCGAGGTTACGCAACAGTGCATGCGGACAGCGTTTGGAAGGGTGACCATGAGTGTCGCTTAAAAAGAGGCATTTTGCTACAAGACTGGCATTTTCATATGAGCTCTACCGTGGGTCGGATGACATATTAAATTGTAGGTCCCGTCTATTAGTTTTAGTACAAACAGTCGTTAAGCCAAGTCAGAGGCCTTCGGGCGGCTTGAGAACTCCCGACACCAGAGCTTGGCCACTTAGGTCATACGAAGAAGAAGAATAGGATGGGTGACCGCAATTAGAGACAATGAGGCCATTTTTACGTCTGAGCGCTTCTGTGTAACAGATAACCCGTTAAATTGTAGGTCTCGGCTTAGTACAAAAGGTGCAATCTTTATAAAAGTGCTTAGCTTCGTAGTAAAATTAAACAATACTATTACTAATTATAAGCTAATTAGTAAAAAAACTGGCAGATAAAAAGTAAATCTAACTTTGTTTAAATAAAACAAATCTACGCTTTGCTTAACATGCCCCTTTAAATGTTATGAGAGAAAACTTTAGTTTGTTAATTAAACATTTTCACTTACCGCTTCACTCAGATCATAACTTGAAGGCATTTTTACTGTGAACACCTCCGTACTTTCTGTTGGACTTATTGTTGCTGTCACACAATCTAACGCACGCATTTTCAACAACCAACACAATAACAAACAATACACAATTCAAAAATAGAACACTAAAAAGTCACAGAGAAAATAACTTCTATATTGCAACTATTTGAATTGAAACTCCTTACACAACTTACACTAAAAACTTTTTTCGCTTCGCACGAGTTACGAATTTAGCCTATTTTAATTTCTTTTGATTTAATTTCCTGCCAGTTTCTTATGATCTATGTAGGAACGTTGGAGTGATTCTACTCGTGTCGAATGACTGCGCGCGCGTCGGCTATGACGTTGACGTGTGTGATTATTTGATATAAGAGCGCTGGATGCGTCATTCATAACACCGGTTTGAAGTACCGGTTTGCGCGTGAGTTCATCAAAGCTATTGTAGATATATCTTTGTGTTATACTTTGATATCGTCTACTTTTTGTCTACGGCGTCTAACGGTGTTTTCCCGCAGCCTCGTTGAAAGCCAGTTTTGCAAGACAAGGCATGCTCAATTTTCGGTCAGAGTGTCGCCGATTTGAATGATTACGCGCTAATTATGTTTCTCTGTTTAGAGTAAAAATAAATGCAAGTTTTTTTTTTAATTCATTAGCTGTTGATTCTACAGATAAATGTTAATCCACATAGAAGTCGAAGAACTTACGTGATTTATGTCAATGAGATTAACTTATTTTTTTACGAATTTATTTACTATCTGCGGCCAGCGGTGTTACCTGCGTTAACCTGGGACAAAAAGAATTAATCCGGAATAAAATATGTTAACCCATGTTCTAACCTAACTTCATAGAAAATATCATCAATGTCGGCTAAACCGTTTGAACGTGAAGAAGTAACAAACATACACACACACTTACACAAACACAAACTTTCGCATTCATTATATTAAGAAGGATAATACCAACTAACTAGTACAAAGAGTAAGCAATTTTTACAAGCTTTAAATATATAACTAAAGATAATCCAATAAAACCAGAAAGGGGCGTGACCAATATGAGGTTATATGTGTATGTCACATCTAGATAAAAGCCTTATTTTTTATAAAACACGGTCGTGTGTGAGTCACCTATACCTGCGTAACAGGGAAAGTATAAAGCCATGCAACAAACCCGTGACCGCGCTCCTTTGAAGCCTTCCTTGGATTTTGTAAGTTCATTGACTTAAGAGTTTTATTCAATTCGATAATTCTCTCGAAAGTCGAAAGACGGCAGAATGTTGGACTGTATCCATGACACCCCGGATCATAATCATAATCATTTATTTTTGTAAAACTAATTTACATGTCAAATTCTTATTAACAAACCTTATAAGTATGTCCATACTTATTTAAATAAAAAAAAATATAAACTAATTTAATCTAATAAAAAATCATAAATAATAATGTCAATGTGTAAGTAATGATTCGGATCGACGTGCCAACCCAGTTAGTTAGTTTAGACATTTTTTGATATTGTATACTTATAATCTTTTGACATTTCTTTTAATATGATTGCTTAGCTGTAAATTATAGTGGAGTGAAATTAACTTACAAATTAACTAATTAATTGACTTTTTGCACACCGCATATGCGGTAGCCTACAAGGGACAATTATATTATTTTCCATGTTTTTATATTACCTGTGGCTACGCAAATAAAATTATTTCATTTCATAAAATAAATTCATTAATACTATAAAACGAGTGCTCGATATGCCAGCGCTGAAGTCTAAATATAGTCCAGCCGTAGGCCAATTACTAGTTTTTCAAGTGTGGTGTTTGCACTCTATCGTACGGTAAAGTTATACACCCACACAATCATAGACACACTCACATTTACACCCTACCAGACACACACACATACATCCACACACACACACTCCCCCCCAAATACACACACACACATACATCCACACACACACTCCCCCCAAATACACACACATACACCCCCACACACAAACACATACATCCACACACACACTCCCCCCAAATACACACTCCCCCCAAATACACACACATACACCCCCACATACACTCCTCCTAAACACACACACATACCCTTTCGATATAGAGTTAAGGGTTTGAACTATTCTTTATGTCCATAAAAGGTAGCCCGAGTTATGCGGTTAGCTTTGTACGTCAACAATAACTCAATACCACATTATATATTTCGCTTACCTATTTCTATACTATTGTTTGATTCTTTGTTTGTTTGACGCGAATAGGCTCCGAAACTACTGAACCGATTTGTAAAATTATTTCACCGTTGCGAAGCTAACAGCATCTTGAAAGTATTTGCAAATCGTTTTGAATGTCAGCGCATGAACCATTGCCATATGGTTCATGAACTGCCTAATGAACTCTTACAGTTACTGTAAAAATATGTAAATTTTATAAGAATATTTTTTGGTAATTACTTGACATTTGTTGTTTTTTTTTTGTTTACGTTTTTGTAATATGACTTGAAAAAATTGTTAAAATAAATGGTGTGTGAATTTTAATTATTCCCGAGTAAAGTAACATTGACTATTTTTTGTTTCAAAAATGTTAGTGATCCATACTAAAATATATTTTTAGGTACGACTTTATATGGCATATGGCAATAAAAATAAATCATTTCAAGATGAAATTAAAAAAAAAATGACCAAGTGCGAGTCGGGCTCGCGCATGAAGGGTTCCGTAGCTATAGATAAAATAAATGGCAAAAAACACGTTTGTAGTTACGGAGCCCCTGTGTATATTGTTGTTTTAGCGGCACGGGAAATATACGAGTACATCTTGTGAAATTCAGCTTTCTTGTAGCTAGCTATCACGGTTTCTGAGTACAGCCTAGTGACAGACAGACAGACAGTGGGGGCTAAGTACCTATTACTTAGCCCCTTCCTCCCCGTCCCCTTTTTATCTTTAGGTACGGGACCCTAAAAAAAGAGCACACAAAAATAAAAATAAATACTTTTTCCAAACTTACTTTTCAATAAAACCTGCCACATGTGCATGCCACATTAAATCAATTTTTTATCAATTTGACTTTTGAGCAATAAATGACAGATTTCACTAAAACATCTCACACAAATATAAGCTAGAATTCAGACACTACGTTTTATAAAAGTAAGAAAATAAGTGTAGGTAATTTTCATTGGTAAAATATATTCAGACACACAATCGTTAATGAATAAGGAATTCGGCCAGTCAAATACTTGCTTTCAGTTAGTTTTTGACTAATAGTGAAAAGAAAAAAGAAAAATTGTAAACTATGAATCTTCCTGCATGTAACCCATACTTCGACCAAGCAGTGGACACGGTAGTGACCGTCATAAATCTGGCCAAAAGCAGGCTGGGGGTCCGACAGAACCTATACGAACTAGCTGGTAAGTTTATACGACTTTTTACACAAAAAACTGTTAGACATTTGACTAGCAGAGCGCGTAAACATACATAAGAAAATATTTTTTATACGAGGGGGAAATCTTCTATTAGACACCCATATGCAATGGGGTGCAGCCAGATTATTTGGGATTCTTACCCACTATAACCCCCTTGGTGCCCAGCCTCGATGACTGATGGAGGGCAAAGAATGCTTATAAGTTAGCGACTCTGTCCCGAGCCACAGAATAATAACTAGTACTACCCGAGCTGAAGTACGCTATGTCTGGAATATCTGGAACATTTTATTTTATTTTCTTGCCAATTGAAAAGTTGGTGGAGAGATAAAACTTTTTGCTACTCGAAATGACACTGACAAACTATACTAAAAAAAAACCACCAAAGAGACACACCTGCTGTATAGCCGGATATCAAAGGTTTATTTTTAATCAAACCTTTCTTTGAAACAAATAAACAATTCCTTACTACTGAATAGTACATGTGAATTATTTTATTCGTACAAACTAATGCTTATATTATTCTGTCTATCGCAACACATGCTGCGTGCCAAATCCAAACATCCTCGTGTGTTTCAGGTGAATTAGATAATATGAGTCACCTAATAAATCTGAACCATGTCTGGAAACAATCTAAAACTTGTTAAGATCCGGGTCTAATTTTACCTGTTTTCTTTCTCGCTAAATTCTGCCACAACATTTTTGCGGGCATCGGCAACATCTGCCACAACATTATTAGGCAGTTGTTTGTTGTACAGTACAGCTAGGCAAGACCAGCAGCTTACATTCAAGAATATTGAATTATGTATTTAATTAAATAATAGTAGTTTAAAAAACTAAAAAACACGCTTATCTGGCCGTTTTAAGTGGGTCAAAATCGCGCCCAAAGAAGTCGGTTACAAACATACAAAAACATGTAATAATTTTATCAAATTACTGTATTGTCATCGGTCCTCAATAAATCTACAAAGTTTCAAAGAAATCTGGGCGTGTAAAGTGGGTCAAAGTCGCGCCCAAAGAAGTCGGTTACAAACATACAGGTGAAGCTAATAGAAAGCGTGTAAAAACAATATTTATGGGGGGCTCACATACAACGATGGTACGGAACCCTCGCGCGAATCCAACTCGCACTTGGCTAATTATTAGTTTTAGTTAGTAATGTTTTATGTATTCTTATATTTTTAATAAATATTCATACCTTGTGGCTATAATTACATTTGTGCAACCGTGAAAAGAAACTTGATCGCGGGTGATTCTATCCAGACACTCGAAGAGGAATCGAAGCAACATCACGAGTGTCACTTAAACAACTAACTTCACCTTTGGATAAGAATGGAGAAAAGTTTTTAAAGCACACCGTTGAGAAGAAATGGCTTCTAACTCCAACCTTCAAGTATATGTTGAGATTTTTAAAGACTTCCACGGATGAAACAAAACACTACTTTTACTACGAGGTAAGGATACAGTTTTTTTTCGCGTAGAAAACGGTCACACTTACTTATTATTAAAAGTTGGAATGAGTCCAACAGTTTCGGTGCTTTCCGAGCACCATCTTCACGGGCGAGTGTTACACGGACCGCCGCCGACGATATCCACGCGTGCACTTTTAATAACAAGTAAGTGTGACCGTTTTCTACGCGAAAATATTAAGATGCCTTACGTGAACAGTTTACAATGTTTAAGGATACAGTTTATTTATTTAATTTTTTTTCATTTTTAAAATACTTCATGTGTTCAATAATGTTGGAGAACAACACACATCCCCAATGAGTAGATGAGTAATATTTTTTTTCTATTTAATTTATTATTATTTTTTTGTACTTGATTAATTATTATTATACTAATGGTTACTGTAATCAAAGTAAATTTAAGTCAACAAGAAAAGTCGAAAGATTTAATAATTTTTTTTGTATCTAATTTAAATGTAAAAAAAACAACGATCAAAGATTTTCATTTATAATATACATTTTCAGGTGGTGTTCAGTCAGCCGTCTCCTGCATATCCAATCCCTCAAGCGACTGTGACTGTATTCTTTAGATTGGAGATAAATTACTCTACCCCTCCGGGAGACAAACCTTTGCCTATCGTAAGTATGCTATAGTATTCTATTTTTTAATACACTCGCAGTTAATATATTGTCATTGCCTATGCTATATGTTATCAAGACTATCTATCTACATATGTATAGAATTTTCTTCTTTATCCCTGCCTTATCTCACTAGGTGATTTTGACACAGCAAATTTCCTTGTCTTGGCTCATGTCATCATTCATACACTCATACATATTCGTACATCTCCTGCAGATGCGTATATGAGCCTCGTTCTAAAACAGGGTTCTTTCTGACTTATTTGTTGAATCTCCTGAAAAACCTCAGTTACGCCCTAAAACTTCATCTTTAATATTTAAAACAGTGCAATCAGGTCTGCCATGCTTGTCATTAAAAATGTGTAGAAGTTTAATAGTTTACTATACGTTTTCTAAATATTTTTATAACATATTTTTAAATCACTTACAAAACCTTTTTATATTGAATTTGTCTACGTTTTGGGATTTTTATCTACTTCTATGATGGAATCTGAAATTAAACGTGAGTAAATGATATTTTCTTTTTCTGTTTTTATAGATGTATTTCCGAATCGAAGGACAAAATTCTGAATATGATATACGGTATGTATCACTGACTGTGGACTGGCTAGCTTCGGTTTTGAAGATGAAAATTAAGCTGTTCGAGAGAATTGAGAACATAAACATCTTTTAATCAAGCAATAAGCAGGGTCCTATAAAAAACGTTGGGAAAAGAAGGGCTTTGTTTGCGCTTGTGTTCGTACAAGACAGAACTTGGTTTTTTCTTTATTTTTGAATTATGCTAATAGTAATTTGTTATTGAACTTTGTAAAATGTATTTGATGCAATGTGAAATAATTGCCTTCTACTCAACTTTGCCACCGTTATTTTTATGTAATGCAAACTTTGATTGTGCTTAGCAATTTATGAGTGCTTCTAATTATTTCTAATTTAAGATATCTTGTTTCTTTATTATGTATAGCGTTAATAAGATTGATTTTAAAATATGTTATTCTGTATGAAGTGTACTGGGTTAAAACAGTCTTTTATTCTTATTTTTTATACTTGAAATGTATTATTGTTTGTTATCAGTTCTTGTACAGTTACTTCTAACCTTTTGTTCATTCGTAGAAGCTGATGTGAAATATTAATAAATTTTAATGTAAGTTACTAAAGCGTTGTATTACTTTAAGTTTAGAATTTAATGCATTAGTAGTACTTGGTGGCGATTCAGCGGCACACACGACTAAACTAAATTTAAAGAAGCCCCGTCTCTTTTCATCGTAGGTGGCCAGAAAAAGACGGAACGTTCCGCACAATAGTCAAACCAACTAAAATCACGTCAAATGTAGAAAATATAGGCGGCTTTAGAGGGCACTCACTTGTATCACCTCTAAAACTGCCTGCACATTCCATATTTGACGTGATTTTAGTTGTTTTGTCTGTGGTTCAGAACGTGCCGTCTCTTTCTGGCCACCAAAGATAAAAAAAGAAACAGGGCTTCTTTAAATTTAGTTTAGTCGTGTGTGCCGCTGAATCGCCACCACTGTTTAACAAGTTTATAAGTTTGTTTGTTTCTAGTCTAGACGATTAAGATTATTTTTATAATCCTTGTATGTAGCATACTAAGTGTTTACTTACACATGTTATTTGCGAAGAAGAAACCGTATGCGCAAATAAAGGTGTTACATTATGAATCAGAGTTCTTATTTGCATTTCTTATATTGTTATTTCTTTAAGTGTCTTTTTCCTGATAATTTTCACCTTCAAAAGTACATTTTAAGGTGAAAAGACAGAAGGATTACACGGTTAACAGTTAATCTATGGCTGTGCCAAATTGGCACAACTAAAAAACTAAAACCGGATGCTGTGTTACGTTAATTTTGACTTTGATATCTCAGGAATAAGGAGACAGAGTCTTCGCACAAAACATTGAGTTTTGAACCATAGAACTATCTCGATTAATAAAATAAAACTATGTCAATTTGAACTTTACCGTTTAGTTATTAAAAACTTTCTGAGTGCAAAACATAGTTTGTAATTTTTCGTTGGACTGGCTACATTGGCTTAGCTCGTTACCATGCGGTACTGCTAACCAGAGGGTCTCAGGTTCGATTCCCGGCACGACCACATATTTTTGATGATGTGAATTTGTTGGCAGTCGGTCTAGGTGTTAAATATGTATCATTATAAAGTATTATTTCTATATGTATATTATGTAGTCAGTTGTGTTAGTCAACCATAATACAAACTAGAAATAGTTTAGTATGAGGCTAACAATAAGTAAAAGTAAAAATTGGCTTAGTTACAGAAAAGTGGTGACTCGCACCACCCAGTTGATAAATAACATGAAATTTACGAGTATAAAATAGTTTAAAATATTAACTTATACCTATTTAGGGTAAAAATATACATTCCTGTAAATTTTTGAATTTGAGTTTTTTGTTTGAAGTTTCGAAACCTCTTTGTCGAAACTTCTTTAATTTGTCTCTGCTGTCTTTTGCATTTTTTCTGTCATTTTTAGAGATTCAGTATGTCAACTGGGCAATATTTTGTATAAATATATTTTTATACGAATTTTCTTTGTAATTTATTTATTTTTACACTAATCGGATAAATATGAGTTTGCCACAAATCGATAACGTGGAAGAAATAGCAGTAGATACGTTGGTTAATGTTGTTAATCTGGCATGTTTTAAATTGGGGAGAAGGTTAAACTTAACTGAATTGGCAAGTATGTAAAAGCATGGTTTTACTTAACACCAGTACAATCTCTATTGCAGTGGTTGTCCGAACCATACCTTTGCCAATTATGCCTAACCATGGCATGAAAATGTATAATGTGTTAATGAAATAAAATTTTTTAGGCGACAAGATTTGAGACCTATATTATAACTAGCTGTGGCCCGTGGCTCCACCCGAGTGTAGGTCGATTTCTTCTAACCCTGCAGCCTGGGTGAAAGAATAAGGCTGCGGTATTGCCCCTGCCTGTCGTAAGAGCCGACTAAAAGGGGCATCAGACTCGAAGGTGTTCGGAGATGGGGTTCCGACACCCACTCCATCGAGTCCGGGGTGAACGACGACGGCGTCGCGTGACCGTCACCGTCACGGGAAGGGCCACAGCGCAGTGCAAGGAGGTCTCCGGAGTGTTTCCCGGAAGATCCCGGAGACCTCCGTTAAGCACAGAGGCAGGTCACCGGGGGGGTTTTAGTAATCCCACATAACCTGGCTGCGCCCCATCGTAGCCAGGTATCTTGTCGAAGATTTCCCCCTCGTCAACAAAAAAAAAAAAAAAAAGGTCGATTTCTTCATATATGATTTCTTTTTGCTATGTTACATATACATGCATACGTATTTTAAATACTTATAGATACATATCGAATTTTCCCTGAATTTTATTTGCTACAATGTTCATGGAGCCCAAGACCTTTCCAACGAATGCAAACCCGTGGAAATTGGTTCGTGCGTTCTGGAGTTATAGCATCAGGAAGGAAAACCCGACTTATTTTTACATTATACATACATAGATATTATCTAGGGTGATTTTTCATAAAGTTCAGATTTTTTACAACTTTGCCCAACAGTGGGACATTATAGGTTAGATAAAAAAAATGGTTGCCTGTAAAGTCGGTTTTACGGGCGAAGATTTTACGTGACAACGCCGCGCGCGCAGCACGCGGCAGACCGATCATAGTTGAGTGGGAGAGAGACGCAAGGCATTCGGCGGGCCTCTCTCTCGTTCGGTGACTCATCGTAACGTTACCGGGCGTTACACTTTTTCATAAGTGACTCCCAGTCGCAACCTAATTTAAGACGTTGTCACGTCAAAAAACTTTTTGCGTTTGCTTACTTGGTGTTAAATAATACTATGATCTACGATGTTACACGCTTACCTATTACTCGGTTGCACGCCGAGTTTCAATCCAAATCTCGGAGTGTCAGAGCAAGTGGAATTGGCAAGACTGATGATTAAGCTTATCATCTTGCTAGATACTAGCTAATCTTTTCACTTTTAATTCAGATATTTTGTTTATTTCGCTTGCTTGGTCAAAAATAAACAAGTGAGATTGATTTGTTATTACCTACTTCCATCTTTTTCCAGAGAGCCGCAATGAGTTTATGTCCAAAAACCACGTCCCATTGGTGGGTCTTAAACCGCCTTTGATAAAAAACTGCGAGGTTTTTATCGCGGAAACTATTGAGAAGAAATGGAAACTCACCAAGAATCTTATGTATATTCTGCGGTACATGGGCAGCTCGGCGGCTGAAACTTCTAATTTCCTGTATTTTGAGGTACATCTTTTTTTTAGTCTCAACTTTATTCTACTAGGGGGAGTCAGCGCAGCGAGTTTTTCTTTTCCGCTCTCTCTATCAGCCTTCATTTAAAAAAATATGGATTTTTATTATTTTATGATTAATAATAATATTAGTTAAGTTTTTTTTAATTTATTTATTTATTATAACCTAAATAATTGTATATAAATAAATTAATTTATTACCAATAATTGTAAATAAATAAACCTTTCATAAAGTTAGTTTAGTTATATTTAGAGAGTATTAGAAATTGTTTTTGGTAACTCTCTACAGGTCGTGTGGAATTTAGGAACCATCGTGTATCATTATCCCTAGCTTAAGTGTGTGTACCTCACTGCTATAATATATAGTTTTTGTTAAGAATTATTGAAGTGGTTTTAACAACATGTGCGACGGAATTTCACAGTAAAAATGTCAGTTAAAGAACCGTCTTACAACTAGGTGGAGATAATATAAAATAAAATAATAAAATAAAATATTATTTCAGGCAGTTTTAAGTCAACCGACCGTGGCCTACCCGATCCCTCAGGCTATGGTGTCAGTGTTTTTCAGAGTAGAGGATAAACATATTGAACCACCACACGTTAAAAATAGTCCTACGGTAAGCTTCTAGAATTATGCTTTAACAAGGTACGCAAAAACTAACTGAATGAACGATCGTTTGGTTATATTAATTTGTAATACTTTATCTTTAGTGTTGAAGTAAATCAAGTACATCGTGTTACCCAGTGCCGGTACCCGGGTATTTTCTCGAAGGTCACATAGAAAATCTTATACATATATAAAATTTCCATGTCACAATGTGAGTTACCGTACTCCTCCGAAACGACTTGACTGATTTCTACCAAATTTTATATGCGTATTCAATAGGTTTGAGAATCGGCTACTTTCTAATTTCCATACCTCTAAATGATGGGGTTGTTCACCAAATTTTTTTTACGAAGTTTTTTTATAATGTGGCATTAAAATACAAACAATTTAAATTTTTTACTTTTTCATCACCAACCCCTATTTTAATGGACATTTTAGTGATATAATCATTTTTCATCCCGCTCGATAACTGATCAATTAGTTAGTATAGTGTTGTAGTCTAAACAACGTTTGCCGGGTCAGCTCTAGTCAAATATAAAATTGAAATAAAATCAAATAAAATTAAATAAAAAAAATGGTTGCCTGTAAAGTCGGTTTTACGGGCGAAGATTTTACGTGACAACGTCTGCCGCGTGCTGCGCGCGCGGCAGACCGATCATAGTTGAGTGGGAGAGAGACGCAAGGCATTCGGCGGGCCTCTCTCTCGTTCGGTGACTCATCGTAACGTTACCGGGCGTTACACTTTTTCATAAGTGACTCCCAGCCGCAACCTAATTTAAGACGTTGTCACGTCAAAAATACAGAAATAATGAACTTATGAATACTACAGAATATATGGAATAAATGAAAAATCTGTTAACTAAATATCTGGTTGCAGTTAAAGGCTAGTATATATAAGTATACATAAGATTTGTATCGTTTCAGATGACATTCAGGATCGAAGGACAGCACACAGACCATGACGTTCGTTATGTAATCCTCACGTCTGATTGGATCCTCGCTCTTATCAAGATGAAGATCAAACTGTACCAGCGAATAGAAGCTTACAATCTGTTTTAGAAGATTTTTGTCGATGTTTTTAGATTGTACTTAGTTAGACATTGGTTGTGTAGGTATGGGTTGTTAACTTTGGTACTAGTTATTATTCTGTGCTTTGGTATGACTTGTTAACTTTGGTAGGTATAGCTTTTTTTTAGTGTTTACTTATTGAATAAAGTGTTCTACATAAACTATTTTTTTTCATTAGTAAATTATTTTAAAAGAAGTGGTAAACATTATTTTTTCTGATTTTAATCTACATATAGAATTTTTTAGGGTAAATTAAGAGAATATCAGAAAACTAACAAAGAAAAACCTAACGCAAGGATTATGTTTTCAATGAATAAATGAGGAGTTACTTCTTCACGCTCCAACGACTAGACTAATTTTAATGAGATTTACTATGAATATAGGCTAGACCTTGGATTAACACATAGGCTGCTTTTATCCCGGATTAAAGAGAGTTACACCGCGGGACACAGCTAGTAAAGCTTTTAAAATTACAATATATTCACTACAATAGAACCATTACATATCGTATCAAGTACATTTACATCTCAATAGATCAATCCGTGACTCAAAGAGAGCAATTTACATAAATTGCGATGAACCATAGATTTCAGTGGTAGATAAAATATAAGGAAGGCGCCTAAACTATGCAATGAGTCATCAGTAAAAAGAATTGTAAAATATCTTGCACAAGGATGTACTGCCTAGGTATTTCTTTAGACGGAAACGTAAAAGGAATTTTAAGTAGATTTCTGTTCTGAACTGATCGAATTCTTTGCAAATCTTACGAAACATACTAGTACCTATCAGCATGCAGAATGATGTTTTTTCCTCGTTCTTGGAAATGTTTTTTTTGACACATTTCACATACGATTGGTTAACCCCATTCTTATAACCATTTCTATTTTGTGTTATGGTAGCAAACACAACGAATATACTAGATATACGTACATACATACATATTTTATATAGATACATATTTAACACCCAGACCCACAGCAAACAAATTTAGTTCAGCACAAAGATGTTGGCCGGGCCGGGAATCGAACCCGGAACCTTATGATTGGCAGTCCGGCATGGTGACCGTTACGCCAACGAGGTTGTCAAAGGTGTTTGTCTTGTGTCTGGGTGGCAGCGAACGAGTGAACCGATTTTGATTTGTTTTTTTTTATTTGTACTTTGATAATATTTTATGTTTGATTGTATGTACTTTGGTGATTTTATATACAACAGCGTTGTACTTTGTTGATATACTTAGATAGGTTTTATATTTGTGCTACTTCCAACTCATTGTTAGATGCTGCTTTAATCTTTCAATGTCTGCTATTGTCCTTGTTTTGCAATGAATCGCTTCTACTTTCACCTCCGATCTGAAATGCAAATTGTATCGAATGAGTATTTTAATGTATTCAGAGTTTAGCGTGTTATGTCACTCTTTACGGGGGGGGGGGGGGGGGGTAAATAAAGGATGGGTAGATATAGGCTGATGATGTGATAATGACCCTCTTTATAAGAGACAGCACTCAGAAAGAACTTGTTTTTTTTTTATGATCACCACACATTCATCAATATGATACAAGTTGTTAAACAAATTCTATAGCTTTTAAATTATTTATATATTTGGGCTTGATTAATGTGAATTAAAATAAAACTAAAAAAATATAATTAAAAGTGACATGATAAAATCAACATAATAAAATATATATACATAACCAATACAATACATGATAACATATACCAATATAATAATGAAAAAAAGTTTGATTGTTTGTTTGTTCGACGCGAATAAACTTTGAAACTACTAGACCAATTTGAAAAATTATTTTACCGTTAGAAAGCTACATTATCCCCGAGTAACATGGCTATTATTTTGTTTCTCTTTGCTTTAGATTATTTTAAAGCCCGTGCGAAGTCGGTACGAGATGTAAGTACATAATATACATATACTAAATCATTTTGACGATCTCGTTGGCGTAATGTTGTATAGACTGCCAACCAGAGGATTTCGTGTTCGATTCCCGGCACGGCCAACCTTTTGTGATGAACTAAATTTGTTGGGTGTTGATCTGGGTGTGAAATATTTATCGATATACATACTTTGTATCGATAAATATTTCACTATTATGTATGTACATGCAGTATATCAGATGTGTTAGCTACCATAATACAAACTAGAAATAGTTGAGTATGATGCTAACCAGCCAAGTATGAAACGTGTTTTATTAAAAAAAAGCATAAAATCTTTTTAACATCATCACCTCGCATTTAAACTAATCACCCCAAATTTCCTGGTAAAACACAAGTTAACATTTAAAAATCAATTAAAAACTACGTGCCCAATCAATTCTCGTGATAACATCAAATGAATCGAACACAACAAATCTTGTTAAACACAAAAAACGTGGGAACCATAAAATCGAGGTCTTACCGAGAACCGGCACAAAAACACCCACGAATTTGAACTATCAACAGAATTCCGATCCTGAGGTGCCGAAAATAAATCGCCATAAAAAACGAAGCGGTTTTAGAACTATTTGGTAGAATCCATCGTCTTACCTGCCTGACTCACTGCAAAAACTTGTAAGTTAATCACCCACTATCCTACCTGTCATTTCATTCGCGCGTGGACACTATGCGCAAGAGCACGCGATTTCGAATTTCGAACAGAATTCTACGTTTCAAAATTCGAACGACAACGTTTTTGATTTAAAACGAAACGGTGCCTTTCTATATCTGAAAAATAGTTGTGTTTGAGTGATTTTTGGGTTGTGTTGTGTTGTTTTTGAAGTGTTGTGAAAATGGTGAGGACATTTAAAGTGGTCGGTTGTTTTAAAGTGCCGAAGCGGGGTAAAGTGGTGCCAGCAACGAGTAATGATGGAATATATACAATTGACATGTCTTCGACTTCGACATTGGATATTGCCGTAAGTATTTATCTCATTCTTTTAACTTGGTAAATTTATCTAGGGTACTGTAAGAAGTTATTACGTTGACTTAAACTATGGTATCCGTTTTGTAAGCGAGGCGTTTTAAACTATCCGGTATACACTAGTGTTACCTCTGTCTGTGTTTGTTTGTGTAAATATCGTGGTTTTTACGGAACGTGTTTCGTTTTAATTGTAAAGAAATATTTATTAAAGTAGGTAAATGATAATGTTATTTCTTCTTTAACTTCATAATGTATAGTTTAAGAAGAATCTTAGCTAAGACCTTCTTACGTAATATCTCAAAAATGAGTAATTTTGGTAGCACCTATAACTAGATTCAGTAAAAAAAAATATTTGATTGTTCGCTTCCTCTCACTTGCACATTAGAGCGAAAGAACATTAACTTTTTAAATATATTTTAAACACAAATTATACATATTTATATCGATTTAAAGAAACTGACGCTCCTTGTTCTACTTCAGCGCCTTCATTTGGTCACCCATCTTGTAACTCACTACGTCAACAATAGCAACTTTGATGATTAAATCTGTTTACCTTAGCCAGCTGAGCTAACTATAACAAAATACAATAAATCCTTTTGTTTCATAACTTTTTTACTTTAATAAGTATTAAACTATCAACTTTAATCATTATCTTTGTTATTTTAACATTTGGTACTATGATAGGACTATGCTGACTACTACATAAAATGTAACTTTGCTGATTAGTCACGATCATCTAAGTTATGGCTTGTGCTGTCAGTTTCTGATTGGGTACCTAACTAAATATCAGACCTTAAAAATACTCGTACTCTGTAGCTTTTATAGAACACTTTAAATTATGTTATTTGCTATGTCACAGTACTATACAGCCTTGGGTCTTTGAATTGGCTTGAAAATTCAGTACACTGAACCGTAGCCACTTGCTCTAACAAAAACAAAAAAAAAACAAACTAGAATATAATACTATCTCACCAATGTTAGAATGTTACACGCCAAGTTATGCAGTTCTACGCTACTTATCAGTAAAGCAAGCCTCTTCTATTGTTATCGTGAAACTTTGTTTAAAAAAGGTTGAAGCAATGTTCAAACATACCACTTGGCAGCTACCTGATTATAAACTGACTAATTTTAAAATACTGATTTTTTAGCGGTTACAACTAAGTCGGGCGTGCGGTCGCCTTACATCCCGCAAAGCGTAGATTCAATCCTCGCCAAAACTTTAGCTTTCCAATTTTAGCAATCACCCTTTTTTATTTTATTTTTTTTGTTGATGAGAGGGAAATCTCCAACAAGATACCAGGCTACCATGGGCGCAGGCAGTTTATGTGAGATATGTACCTACAAATGTCTGATGCCTCTTTTAGTCGCCAGTATGCAATGTTTTTTTAGAATGCAATAAAATTGGTATGTATAATTTACATAAGGATTACAAAAGTAAATATCTGTTGCTAACAGCTGATTGTCACAGATTACCTGATCTGTAGCATATAAAATGTTATCGCACGTTCATTGAAGAATGTATCAGACAAACAAACCTTTTTGAGCACACCTATGAAAACTTTAATACTATTTACTTATTAACCTCTGACACGCGATTGAAGTTCTGGCAGCCTCCTTGAGAGCCAGTTATTCCAGACTAGGCATGTGTCACTACGCGCCTTTCTGGTCAAATGTCAAGGAAGGAGTAAAAACAAAGCTATAACGACGGGGCGTTGTGTTTTAAGTTAAGTTTGACACGACTGTTGCGTGTTTGTGACATCGTAGAAATGGAATAAACAGATATATATTTTTTTAAAGATGTGTTAGTCAAGAATGTTCTTAGCTGTGTTTTTATGAAATAGATCTAAGATGGCTGCCGCTCTAAAATGGCGTATGACATAAATGTTTTCACAAGTGTCTCATTGTGTGTCAAATAAAAACCTTGATTATTGAAATAAAAACATTATTATACATTTCAATTTCAAGACGGCACCAGAATACGGTTTTCTTTTTTAGTATTATTTTTTATTTACACTCGTTTACTTAAGACAGCAATGCTCTTTTCTGTATAATCTTACCTTATAATTAACTTAACTGAATTCATCACCTTCCAAATGAAAAGGTTGCCTGGAAGAGATCGCTGTTAGCGATAAGGCCGCCGTTTGTGGATAATTTTGTGTTATTACTTTTTTATTTTGACTTGTACCTATATTCTGCCCAATAAAGAGTTTATCTATCTATCTAATTTAACTAAATTTGCACATTAGGTATTGCTTTATCATAACATCCTACTAATATTATAAAGGCGAAAGTTTGTAAGTATGGATGTATGGATGTATGGATGTTTGTTACTCTTTCACGTAAAAACTACTGAATGGATTTGAATGAAACTTTACCACAATATAGCTTATACATCAGAATAACACATAGGCTATAGCTTATACATCAGAATAACACATAGGCTACAATTTTTGAGGTTTTTAATGTGAGGTCGTAAAAAAAACACATTTTTTGCGCTTACATTGCAAACGCTGACTGAATCCTACAAGATAGATCAAAACAATTTACTACAGTATTGTACAACTTATTATATATTATATATTAAAAAGGTCTACAAAAAAGTCCGTGATGGTATATGTTTATCTCTTAGGAATAACCCACAATAACCATTTTTTATCACATCCTTTACTTTGTACGAGAAATAATGGCTTATTTACGAAGCCATTTTAAGCAATACAGTAAATCCTTATCCAATTAAGTATCTTAAATACATTGTGCATTTAATAAAGATCAATATGGCTTTTTACAGCATGTAAATTAAATAAATATTTTCGAAGATATCACAGATTTAAAATGCAGCGGCTCCAGGCGAACGGGCGTGGGGGGAGCGGGGGTAGGTGCGGTGGGGAAGAAGTGGCTCATCGCTGAGTGCGCGACCCGAACGCGGGCAGACGCGTGAAGGCAGACGTCGTTGACGGTTGTGTCCGTTTTGCGAATTTTCAAGGCACTAGCGATTTGATAAAAACGTATGGTCGCCTACTTTATGTAATATAGGCCTAAGGTTAGTTATTGCCAGGTTTCTTTTTGGTTAGGAGTAACACATACAAAAAGATACTTCATTTTTACGAATTACTTCATTGATAATTCAATTACTATATAGATAGGTTACTTACAGTTAATTATAACAAATTATATTAGCAATAAATTAAAATTGCGACTATAATTTGAGATTTAAACTATCCTATCTCTCAAGTTGGATCGAACTGCATGGTGTGCGAATTTTATTATAATCGGTTAAGTGGTTTAGGAGTCCATTGAGGACAAACATTGTGACACGAGATTAATATAAATTAAGATAAGATTATTAATATTATATGTATGTTTTTTATTATTCTTTATTGTACACTACGTCCTTCTTTAGTCGTTTATAAATTCCTTTCCATCCAAAGGTTGCCTGGAAGAGATCGCTTTAAGCGATAAGGCCGCCAATTGTGGTACACTAATTTTAAGTTAATTGTCTTTTACTGTGCCTTTTTTATTTATGTGTCCAATAAAGAATTATAAAATTTCCATGACACAATGTTAGTTACCGTACTCCTCCGAAACGGCTTGACCGATTTTTACCAAATTTCATATGCGTATTCAGTAGGTCTGAGAATCTTCTACTATATATTTTTAAGGCAAAACAACGTTTGCCGGGTCAGCTAGTAAGTTATACTGTCTGGAATTAATATTTCCCCTAGCAAACCTATTTTTTCAAAGTAGAGAAATATACCATTTGCTTCAGAAATAAAGTCGATATTAGCTTGTAATTAATATGTCGGCTAATACTTAAATGGCGACCGTAGGAAGGCTGTATTTCGCAGAAATTACAATAGATTCGTGATAACTGTGAGTCAGACAATATGAGAAAGTACTTTTAATTCATAGTGGTTATACATTGTTGTCTGTAGGATGACTTAGGTAGGTACTTTCTAATCCACTAAAATAGTGCGTAAGCTAATTTTTATACAAAAAGATATTATAATAAATATATATTTTATACCTTACCTATGTACTCGAAATATTAAGGGAAAGGGGCATCTAGATTATTAATCATATATTAATGTAAATATCAGTATTATTTTGGTTTCTTTTGAAAAACATTATAAATAAAAGAAAGAAAGTTTACATTTCATTTCTCAAAGAAAATAAATTTAAGTAAGATTTTTACCGTCAGTTTATTTTTTTATTTTTATATCATATTTTATTGCAACACGTACGTGAGTTTGTACGAGTATATACTAATTACTCTTCTACATTTCCAAGGCTTGCCTGATTGTAATGAAATTTAGTATGAAGATACAGATTAAACATTGTACGTATATTCCTTTTTACGCAGGAAAATACGCGGGACGAACAAGACTTTATTTTTAACACCGGTCGATAACTGCCATTGCCTCGTATACGTATACAGGTTGACTTTTTGAACACTACAAATAGTGATACGGCCACAAATGGAGCAAAGATGCTAGTTCCAAATTATACAAAATTAATAATTAATATTTATTTTTATTATTACTAGCCGCACACACTAGGTAATTTGTCACCGCGCCACGTGCACAATCCCTTTCAAATGCCATGCGACTTGGGCGTGACTTGACGGCATTTGGTTTAATTTGCAAACAAATATGATAAAATATAATATTATTCTATATTATAACTTAATAATTATATTTTAACCATTACAATGAATACAAAACATGGTACAAATCAGCGTAATTTTGCTAATTGTACCACACATTACTAGTTACGTCATGGCCCAAGTCCCATAGTCAAGTGCCACGGTTTTGTGGCACGTAAATGTTTTCTTTTTTGTTTCTTGTGCATTGTTTTTTTTAGTTTTTCGTGTCACAAAATGTATGTTTCTTTCTTTCATATTCATATGAGTAGCATTTCATGATGACAGTCACTCTGCAAATAGCGCAGTGCAATAGTAGACCTGCACTTACGAGTTTTAGGCATGAATATCTTGACACATAGTTTGTCATCACGATTCTACGGCTCTGACACCAATGCCTTCATACAATCTTTAAGAAAGCAAATTGGCATGTCCTTAGTTATTGGTAGTGTTCAAACAGTCACCCTGTACAAATAAATCGATATACAAGCTGTAATGTAGTTCAGCCGTTGTATAACTGGTGGAACCAGTTTGGGAAGGTTTCTCGTGGCAACCACAAGAATACTTGTCTGCGATCTTTGCAAACAGATATTTTAATTACAAAGGTCAAGGCTTGGTAAGAAACTACTTGATTAACCAGAGCATTGACTAATTACATATATATATTTTTTACAATATAATGATCGAAACTCACCTGATGTTAAGAGATGTTGTGATCTAGGGTGGAGCGCGCTTGCCTAGAAGAAACCGATTCACTCTCGCCTTGAAGATAGTGAGGTTATAGTTCAGAGGGTACAGGGATTCCGGCAAAGAGTTCCACAGTTTAATGGTCCGCACAATAAATGTGGAAGCGAAACGCTTCGTGCGGATTTTTGAAACTTCAACTGTATAGCGGTGCCTCCTAGCTGTCTCCCTCCTCGTCCGATAGTGGAAAGGGGCCGGAGGAATTAGCTGATAAACGATTTGTAAGTAAATAATTAAACCGTACTTTAGACAGATTTATTAAAACATATTAATTTATTATTCATTTTTATAAAACGTATAAAAACCGACGTAGGTATCTAATATTCTACTCACAAACATCACATATCATCATCAACAGTGGTAATGTTGTATCACCATATCATAGCAGATAAACTATAAGTCCCTTCCAGCAACATATTCATAGCCAAGGAATGTTTACAAAAGTACTCAGTACGCATAATAAGTAGGCCCTTTTAAGAACCTACATCGCATATCTAAACTTATACTAAGCAAAGTTAAGTTCATATGCACTTACTTAGTTGCCATAATAGTATTATTAATAACGTCAAGGAACCTGTTTGTCTCTTAACAGACACAAATAAATAAATAAATTAAATATAATTGATAAATAAAATAAAATAAATATAATTGAAAATTGACATTGATACATATCATATACTTTTGTAATGATATCATATTATTTGACTTGTAACTTTGGTGTTATCAATAAATGATTTGTATTTGTAAAACATTTGATCCACCACGCTGACCTAGTGAGGGTTGGCGGATGACACACGTCTTAAGACACGGTATAGAATTCGTTAGAAAGGTCTCGGGGTCCGTGAGTTTTGTAGCAAACAAAATTCATACGGTGAAACGGATTTTGCCGGGTTTGCTAGTTACTTATAAAACATTGAAACTGAGATACGAGTATATATTTCGTTTTTCTACTATGTATATTACTGTATTAAACAAATTTCCGCCAACCCGCACTCATCCGCCAACCCGCATTTGGCTAGCTAGCGTGGTGGATTATGACCTATGTCTCTATTCTAGTGAGAGAAGGCCCCGATTCCCAGCCTTAGGAATGTAAAGTGGGCTGCTTATGTTAGACCAATTTTAGTATATACACTGCAAGAGAGCCCCGTGTCTAAGTTAGTGTTAATTAATTAATTTAGTTCTTAGTATCGAGCGCCATTCAATGCATCTTGTTTACTACAATGTAAGTTATAAATAGTACAAGTTTATCAATAAGTGACGACTTGACATTAGTGACGGGCAAGTGTGAAGCTCGTAAATAACAATATTGTGTTAAGTTATTGAGATGAATTGATTTTGCTTATTACGGCGAGAATACAAGGGCAAAATCTTGATTTTACGTGTACATTGAATATCTCTCTCCTCGTGAGAGAAGGCCCCGAGTTCCAGCAGTGGGAACGTATAGTGGGCTGCTTATGCTAGTCTTTTATTTTTTTTTTAAATTGTCATTTTGATATTTTTTTCATTAAACGTTTTAAATATACGAAACTTCAGGGTACCGTACCCAAAGGTTACAACGACCTATTACTGACATCTAGTTGTATCTATCTCTCAAACCATGATATTTACATTTTATTTTAAAAAAATTGTGTGGCTCCTTCTTAACAAAGGATGTTTTTATATTTTTTATAGATGCACTAGGCTATAGCACTTTTCAAACACTTAGTTTTTTTTATACAATACCTTTCAATATTTAGCTTTTGCACGTGCAAGTCTTATTCATTTTGTATTGGGGGTTTTAACCTTTCACTTACCGAATTCGGCTTACCTCTAAAATATTTACCAGTACCATTTGTCATAATGACCAACAAAACCACCCTTATCCCATTGAAATAGATTCCAAATTTGCTTGTGCCAAAACTGTTTGTTAATCTCCAAAGGCTAATCCTTTGTAGAAAATACTTTGAATTGTTATAAGACTGGGAATTCCTTTGGCTATAGTAAGTAACTAACACTAACTGTGCATAGTTTGAGGTTAAGTATTTAGTATGTGAAGCATGATTTATGCAAATTATTTTGGTTAAGAAATTACGTTTTCCGAAAAGGTAGAAATGAGTAATCGCAATATGTTGCCCCGCTGCTTTATCTGCGATAAATAAAGATGCATATATTTTGATCCGTAGACTAATCACCATACTAAATTTTTTGATTAAATATGTATCGATATAAAGTATTTTTTTGTATGTATATTAAGTAGTAAATTAGTTGTATAAGCAACCATAATACAAACTAGAAACTATTTAGTATTGGGCTAACTAGCCGTGTGTGAAATGTGAAAAAAAAACAATGATTCAATGCAATGCTGCATTCAAATGAGAAGGAGTAACAAAGTATGCCAATACAAGTATGTTTTTAAAAAGTAAATTTTGGTTTATACGAGTATGTACTATTCGATATAGTGTGAATATAGTAAATGTTGACAAGCACATAAAAATACAAATCAAATTTACATTTAAATAAAAACTACAATGACACTACTTAAACAAACAAAAAAACATTTTATAATACAACCTTAAAAAACTTTTTTTTTTGCCCGTGATATCATTGCAATTTGTATATTCTCTTATATTGTTTATATTCTTGAAAGATCTCAATTATTTTCATGATTGTTACATATTTTATTTTCTATTATAAATAAAATTTAACTATTCAGTAAAATTTTTTCAAAATAATTGATAGTTAAATTATTTGGGAGCATAAAGAGATCCAAATTATTTGTGAGCATTAAGAGATGTATATTATTTTGATATCTTGGGCCACAAAACCACAGTAGACCAGAGATAATCCATATCAAGATACAGCAAAAGACTAGGTATAACAGATTCGCACCGGTTCGCACCACGAAGTACCGGTACAAGTGTTCTTACAGTAAACAGTTTCCACTGTGAGTCATGACCAGTCACCATGTTTCCGTCTTTCGTCACGGCCTGCTTCTACGCCGTGATTACTTTACCATAGATACTTCTTTAAAGTTGTTAATTCTCGGCAACATTGTGATAAAAAATTCTTTAATAACCAAAATAACCTTCTTAAGTTAAGTTTGGAGCATTTAAATATGATTACGTTAGTTATTAATTTATTCCTATAAGAATTGAGGTACGGACTGATTAATAGCTTATGGTTAGAATGATTCTTAATTAATAAATATTTAAGAATAATAAATTACATGTTATGTTTCTATAGAAATATTAAAACCACATTTAATATGTTTCAACTAAATCTAAAGAAAGGTTGTCTGGAAGACATAGCTACCATGCAAGCAACTAATTTTAACTCTTGTATATTTATTAACTATCATAACGGTTTTTTGTGTTTTGGTGTGCAATAAACGTTTTTTATTGTGTTAATCACATTATGTACAGTCTACTTAAACAATAATAATAATTATTGAATTACATTTTTTTTAATACCTATATAATATTTTTTTATTATTTAATTACATATTTTTTACTTTACTTTACTTAATGTTTCATTGATTTTAAATTAATTCCATAATATTTTTTTTTAATTTCAAATAAAACTCAATTTTTAAGTCCTCACAAGTATTTGATGCAACCTTTCTCCTCCCTCAGTCTCTAGATGCGGTATCTAGCCAGGAAGTAATCTGTGAAATCCTATTTATTATACATATTTGAATAACGTAGTAATACATTTTACCTGTTTGCGTGTATTGAATTGCATCACATTATATTGTTGTGGAATTCACAAACCATGTGTGTGTTTTACAATGACAAAATATTAAATAGATGTACGTAGTTGGTATTTCAATGTACCTATACTTGTTAGATTTTGGTTTCTCCTATTTAATGTAATTTGTTAACACTAACGAAGAATCTTTCTTCGATATCATTTTCAGTTTTTTGTTGTTATGTTATGTTATGAATTATTTTTCCTGCTGGTCAAATACATACATCTTCAATAGTTTAAACAAAAATACTAATTTTGTTGTTTATTTTTCGCACTTGTAGTAATTTTACTGGACATAACTGAAATTTTACTCAGTAGCTATTTCACCTAAAACTGTTATAAATAATTTTACATTCCGCACAAAATTTAAATGAAAACAACTATTTGAGCTTCCGTTACAACAAATTACATTTTTGCTTATTCTAAAGACAACTAGCTGCCCCCCGCAATGTCACTCGACTTAATTCGAGGTTAAAAGTATCCTATACGTTAATCAAGAGTCTAAACTATGTCTGTACCAAATTTCATCGTTATCAGTTCCACCATATGAGCGTGAACAAAATAACAAACATAAACACACCACACAAACAAACTTTCGCATTTATAATATAATATTAGTTTAATAGTACTTCACTATTGAAATCCGTTTTTTCTCTTCCGTGATTGAAATCGACTCGCTTTTGGTCAATTGTTTTTCAATATCTATCGTTTTCATTATTTAATAAGTCCTATTCTGTCCTTTATTCTATTTCACCTTCCTCTTCTTTTTAATTTGGGCTAAGTCCTATTACATCTTGTGCCTTGTGTTGCGATACCCGAACAGGGTCCATTATGAGATACCTACCTTATAAATGTATAACATCATAATTATGCCATAATGAAGCAATAAATGTATTTGACTTTCACTTTTGACTTTGGCATCTATACAATGTTTACTGTTCAAATAGATACTCTAGGTAAAAGTGAAACCGATCCACGACTTTTTTTATCCAACCACTTACTAATGTCACCACTTTCCCTTTTTATATCCATTCTATACCGAGAATAGATCAAGCTGTCTCGAATAGATACGCTAAAAAAGGAAACGTGTTTTACTCTTAAGTCTTGATTAATAACGTGAAAACGTTTTTATTATCGAAGCTTAATCTATACCATCCATACCAACATTAAAAAGAGGAAAAGTTTGAATTTTGTTTGTTTATTTGACGCGAATAGGCTCCGAAACTACTGGACCGATTTGAAAAATTCTTTCACCGTTAAGAAGCTACATTATCTCTGAGTAACGTAGGCTATATTTTGTTTGTCTTTGCAACTTAAATTATTTTATAATCCGTGCGAAGGCGCGACGATCTGCTAGTATCTAAATAATCATATTTGTTACTAGTTGCAACAATACAAAAAAAAAACTAGTTATACAATAATGTCTTCATAATAAAGTATTCATAATAAAGGATAAAAAAATATCTATGTGTTAATCCAAGTTCAAACCTATTTTCACACGAAATTTCATTAAAATCAGTTCAGCTGTTTGTGAAGTAGTATCAAACATACACACATCAACACAAACGCATTTTTCGCTTTTATTATATTAGTAGGATTAATAGACTTATTTTACCATGTCTATACGTCGATATTTTACTAAGTATAAATACTCGTATATTAAAAGACAAAATGTCTAATAAAAAAATAAAATAAGTCTAAAAAATCAGTATATCAATTTACGGATTCACTTGCACACACGTTTATTCCTTTTCTAAGATCTATTTTGTTAGTCACTGTCGTTAAATAATACTAAATCCAATTAAAATTCAAGGTAGTCGAGTACCCGTCAAAAACATAAAAAAATCTTTAAACGTTTGGTAGCATACTGCCATCTAGTGACGAGTAGTAGTTTTATCAGAAATGCGACTAGTGCTGCCATCTCTTACCGATTAGCTGAACTAATAAAGGAATTCTGCAAAAATGCTACGAAATTTTTGCTTGCTACGCTTTGGTAGCTTTTGTTCTACGATTGTTGCCCGCTACGGATAAACAAATAGTACATTTTTTTTAGTTCACCCCAATTTCATATTTCAGGTATATGTTTTCTACGTATGCATTTTTTAGTTAAGTTTTTGAAGTTCCGGTTATGTACATAGGTAACTATCGATGGCCAATATTATTATCAGCACTGTGTCAAATTTGTTATGGGAACGTATCGCCCAGTTTTGATAGAGTTGAAATAATAAACAACCTACATCCGCCGGCCGGTGGGACGGGCCCTCCGATTTTATAATTCTCGACTTTGCTCGCACTTCGGCTCCCGAGAACCGCAGAGTCAGTCGGTTAATGCACCGCGCGCGAAACGAACGCTCCCTTCCCGCGCATTTTGTCTTTCGAACGCGATCGAAAACTTATTCGAATTACAAACTCCTTTTTCAAATTTTGAGTTTCGAACTGTTTTTCTTTACGAGTTTTATTCGACTTGGTTTCGATTTACGATTTGCTTTTTTGTTTGTGTTTTGTGTTGTGCCAGTGTTTTGTTTACTTTTTTTCGACGCGGATTTTCTTTGGAAAATGTTTACGGTTTGCCGCTGATTTTTCATCGGCGCTGAGAAATCTTTGAAAAAGTTTTATTGGTAAGTTTTTGTTAGATATAGGATTTCGACTCTTTGATAATGGTATTAATTTTTTATAAAATGTTAGTTTTTTGACTTGATTTTTAGTTTAAAAGTTTAGTTATTACCTATAATGATTTACCGTATGGTCTAACTTCATTTTTTATTACATTTTATAAAAATAAATTACTTACTAATTAAAAATAAGTTTTTATCGATGGTATTATTTTTATTAAATTATAAACAGTGCCATTTCTTTATTTAAATCAAACGATAACTTTACATATAACATATTTTTACATATGTATAAATATGGAATTAGGCAAACCAAAACCATAATTTTATTATAACGACCATTGTCATTAAATAAAAAAGTCGTTAAATAATACTGAACTAAATAGCGGTTGGTTAACCTAAGCGATAAAAGTTAATTTTATTGGTTTAAAACGGATTAACTTTTGTTGATTTTTCACTTTGACCTTTTGATATAATAAAGTAATAAATTGATGAAACTTAAAAACTAACCTGAAACTTTTAAATGACTTTATATCTAGCTGTTTGTTTTTATTTTATTATTCCTTGTTTTTATTTTATTAGATCCTATTCAGTATACTGTTTCCAATAAGGTTCTTTACGATAGTTATACTCATAAAATATTCGTCATAATGTTACTAATGATTATTTCGTTAACTATCTAATTTATAACAGGTGCAGAAATTACTAGATCATCGTAGACTAGTGTACTTGTAATTATCTAATATGCCGGTTTCGTCAATTATGTAAACTAATTATGCGGCAATTATAGAAAATATTTAAAGTATAAAGTCATCCAAATCAGACAAAACTAAAATTACAATAGAATAAAATAATTACATTAAATAGGTAAACTTAGCACTTCATAAATATATAAAAGACAATTTCTGCTAAAATGAATTTATTGTAATAAATTATTATTTTTATTTTAAAACGAAAAAGTCACGATATCAAAATGACAATGAATCAAAAAGCAACGTTTCAAATAAAAATGTTCCAATTTCAAATTTAAATAAAACGAAAAAGTTCAAAATAAGAAGTTCCAAATTCAAACGGTCGCAGACTGCACAGACAGCGTCGGTTCATAATACGTAACGTTAGTTATCTAGGTGCCTTGACCTTTGACGATTGAGTGCAACAGAAGATATTAAAGAATTTACTCGATAGGGTCATGCTAAGAGAAAAAGAGAAAGAAAATGAAAAGATCGTGACGAAAGAAAGTATCAAAATTTATGTAAATTATATATTGCAATTTTTTATACTTATGTAACTTATTATTTTGTAACTTTATTAAATAAATACCTAAATATTATGACACATTTCACACACGGCTGCCTAAACCCATTATAAACAATTTTTAGTTTGTATTATGGTTGCTAACATAACTGATATACTACATATATGTACATACATGAATACTTTACATACATCAGTACATATGTATTTAACACCCAGACCGAGAGTCAACAAACTTAGTTCCTCACAAAGATGTTGGCCGTGTCGGAAATCGAACCTGGGACCCTCTGGTTGGCGGTCCGGTATGGTAACCATTACGTTAACGAGGTCGTCATATGGAAAAACTAGGTACATTTATATACGAGTTTGATATCGGAAACTAGCGATTTAGCCACTTTGGATGGGTGACCAAGATTATTACATTATTGAGATAGCAACGACTTCCATGAGTTGAGTGACTAGGCTATTATCCTAGGTATAAACTATAAAAAACGTTAAGCTATGTCAAAAAATATATCAAGCGGCTTGAAAAGTCTTGACATTAGTGATAGAATGGGTCCAGAAGTAGACAGACGGCGGACCCAGCGGTTTTTTTTTCATAAATAAATAAATAAATAAATATTAGGACACATTCACACACGGCTGGTTAGCCCCATACTGAACCATTTCTAGCTCGTATTATGGTCGCTAACACAACTGATATACTACATATACATACATACATATTATATAAATACATATTTAACACCCAGACCTACAGCCAACAAATTTAGTTAAGCACAAAGATGTTGACCGGGCCGGGAATCGAACCCGGGACCTTCTGATTGCATGGTAACCTTTACGCTAACGAGGTCGTCATAACTTATAGGTTTGCGTTTGACCACAGCTTGCCTGGTGTTAACAATACTATGGCCTACGATGTTACACGCTTACCTACAAAATACCTTTTAACTCTAGATTTGAAGACCCCCAGGTGGTACTTCTCAGGAAACAGACTCAGGACAAGAATTCCAGAGTTTCGCGGTCCTCACAAGAAAGGTAGAAGCGAATCGGCTTGTGCGAAACGTTGGGAATACATTTTCGTAGACTGGACAAATATTTTTTTTATTTAGCTAATCACCAAATGCCGGAAAATAACCGAAAACTTTGCTAGTAGCTCATCTTAATAGTATAGTAATAGCTCATAATATAAGTACCTAATGAACACATTCATACCTACATGTATCAATATAATATGTACGAGTATGTATATGGCGATTGGTTTATAGTATAAAACACGTGTATGCATTTATTTCTAAATATTTATTGGCAAAAACAATAAAATATTTCCATTCAATAAGAATTCCGATATCACGTGACAAAATAATATTATGTTCATTTCCTTTCCAACATAAAAAGTTTTATAATCTAACTGGCTGCGCGCTGTGGTTTCACCTGTGTGCAGAAGCATGTATTTGATCATAGAACTACTACTTCCTTACTTACTATACTAGCTGCGCTCCGGGGTGCCACCTGCGTTACTCAGAGGTTAAAAGTATCATTTGCGTTAATCAAGAGTCTAAGGTTTAAGACTTTAGATTAACTCATAGAAATATGTCACTAGAAGATGTATGGAAATGGTAGTACAAGAAAGAAGAGCAAGAGGCCGCCCGAAAAAGACATGGATGGAGTGTGTGAATGAAGACATGAGAGAGAAAGGATTGAGTGTGGAGATGACGTCTGATAGAGGAGAGTGGAAGAAGAAGATTTGCTGTGCCGACCCCACCTAAATGGGATAAGGTGAAGAAGAAGAAGATCAACTTATAGAAAGGTTTATTGCAAATGTAGTCTTAAGGTTATGGTAAATAAATGCATTATTTTATATTACATGTATAATATCGTCTCCATCATTTGACGATTTGACGACCTCGTTAGCGTAAAGGTTACCATGCCGGACTGCTAATCAGAAGGTTCCGGGTTCGATTCCCGGCCCGGTCAACATCTTTGTGCTTAACTAAATTTGTTGGCTGTGGGTCTGGGTGTTAAATATGTATTTATATATAATATGTATGTATGTGTATGTAGTATATCAGTTGTGTTAGCAACCATAATACGAGCTAGAAATGGTTCAGTATGGGGCTAACCAGCCGTGTGTGAAATGTGTCCTAATGTTTATTATTTTTTATTTTTATTTTTTTTTATCATAAAATGTGTTGCTTTGCACTCGCTTTACGGTGAAGGAAAACATCGTGAGGAAACCGACGCGTTTGAGGACCACTATAATATGCGAAGACGTGTGTCATCCGCCAACCACCACTTGGTCAGCGTGGTGGATAGCCTTTATTAGAGAAAGCCTCAAGTCCCAGCAGTGAAAACTTATGCTAGTTTATCCAAACAATGAACTTTTGTCTCTCAATTTGTCTGCAAGTAAGTTTCCATGTTTTCCTCCTTTTCTGTTGAAACTTTCCCTGAATATTGTTTGCTACAAACCTTACGGAGCCCGAGACCTTTCCAACGAATGCAAAACTGTGAAAATCGATTCGTGCGTTCTGGAGTTATAGCGTCAGGAAGTCATATACATTATATACTACGAGGGCTATATGACATATACACGAACTGATTTCCACGGTTTTATATTCGTTGGAAAAGTCTTGGACTCCGGCTATATATGTTATATATAGCTGGGTTGGTTGGTCATGTTGTTGGATAAGTAACTAAACAGACAAACAATCTAAAATATTAGTAATACTAGCTGACCCGGCAAACGTTGTTTTGCCTCACTTAGGGGTATGAATAATAGATAGTGTAGCTTATATGACACGTTCGTAGATTTACCCTCAGAATACAGAAAGAACCAGAAACCGTGAGCGCGCCTAACACTGAGGCTACTAAAACTACTCTAAAATGGAGTAGTTTGACGCGCGACCGATCAGTCACTCTGTGACCGTCGGAACGTACGACGCTGTACCAATTTATTAAATTATGCCGACTTGTGTCGTTCCTACCTGTAAAAATGCAGCGGGTCAAAAAAAGAAACTGGATGGGATCACATTTCACGTGTAAGTATCGTATTTAGGTAACAACTTTGAATAAATTTCTCAGTTTTCAATTGTCGTAGATAATGAGGCATCCATCTTGTTAGTGTTGCCAGTATAAGAGTTTTGATTTACCCTTCTTTTCATTACCTGTTGAGGGCTTTCATTCATTGTAGAATATTAATAATTAATTTAATAAAAATTAACCGACTTGAAAAAAGAAAGTATAAAACATCAGTGCAGCCCGTGTGTACATAACTAAATAGTCCTATTAAATACTATGTTAATATCTATGAAAAATACCTAGACATAAGATTTCATCATTTATCTAAATTTACATTTTTGTTAATAAGTTCAAATTCTAAGAGACAATATTATAAAAAGCTTACTCAGCAAAAAGGATATTAAATATTTTTTTTTCTAAAGCGTCTTTTATTCAATAAATTTATCAATTTCTTGAGACAGTTAGGTAGGTACATAATTATAATATAGATTAGGACAATTTTTAATCTATTATTTATTTATTTATTTATCATAATTAGCACCGCATACACGAATTACACTAATGATATACACATATAAAAATAAAGATACAAAACTATCAAATTAAATTAAATTAGGAAAATCAAAATTATACAGTATCAATTACACAAAATTATCATAAAATTAAATTAAATGCTAATATATATATATATATATATATACAATAAAATATGTCTTAAGTTATGAATTTAAACAAATTATATACAAAAATTAAAAAAAAATAAAAATAAACACCTTTTTATTCATTATTTTATTTATTTATTATTTTTATTCATTATTTATTCATTATCTCACCTCCTGGATTCCCAAATTTTACCCTAAAAACGGGCACATAATGCCTGAGCTAGAACATTACGCGGGTGGGAAGTGACGCGGGCGGGGGGCAGTGTTTTGATTTTTGGACACAGCGTGTAGCTCGCAAATACAGATGAACGCGGCTTCTGGTTCTTTCTGTATTCTGAGGATTTACCATAGCAGCGCTATCTATTGATTACTTACTCAACCCAGTCGAATGGTATCGACATCTGTTAGAATCATTTGGAGTTAACAGATAATTGTGATTGTCAAATAATAACAGACAATAATTAGCAATAAATTAAAATTGCAACTGTAATTTGAGATTTAAACTATCCTATCTCTCAAGTTGGATCGAACTGCACATGGTGTGCGAATTTTATTATAATCCGTTAAGTGGTTTAGAACCCGGAGACCTCCGTTAAGCACAGAGGCAGGACACCGGGGGGGTTTTAGTGGGTACAAATCCCACATAACCTGGCTGCGCCCCATCGTAGCCAGGTATCTTGTAGAAGATTTCCCCCTCGTCAACAAAAAAAAAAAAAAAAAAGGAGTCCATTGAGGACAAACATTGTGACACGAGTAAGAAGAAGAACATAATTATATAGCTGGGTTGGTTGGTCATGTTTTTGGATAAGTAACCAAACAAACAAACATTCTAAAATATTAGTAGTATGTATGTATTTATATGTTTTATGCGTTTATAACTGTCGTAAAATTGTAAACCTTTGAAACTACTTCCGAGGTTCATTTTATTGTGTACAGTATTTTATAGGTTTCATAAAAGTAAGGGTTTTGTTGTAAGACTTTCTTCGTTTCCGTTAGAGCTAAGTGGCTAAGCTCTGGCGTCAAGCTTTTTGGGTCCCAAGGTCTTTTAGATGAGTTAATGGCAGATTTTATGAGACTAACAACTATGTCTACGTAAATCAAAGCCTTTGAACATAGACGCAAGGTTGCCAGTCTGTCTGTATTTTATCGGATACATTTTGGAGAGTGTGCAATGGAGCTGCATAATTTAATTCCCGCTTCTCCATTCCACTACAGAACGAGCAAAGAGACATCGATTCACTGTCGAAGTTCCAAAGATTCGCACAAAGCGTTTTGCTTCGACCTTCATTGTGAGAACTGCGAAGCTCTGGAACTCTCTTCCTGAGTCTTTTTTTCCCGAGAAGTACAATTTGGGGGTTTTCAAATCTAGAGTAAATAGGTTCCTTCTAGGCAAGCGTGTTACATATTAGACCACAGTTAAGCTTGATATCAGGCAAGCTGCGGTCAAACGTAAGCCTATTCATCAATAATTTTTTTTTTATTAGATATGTCACTTATTTAAATTGGTCAAAGGGTATTTAATTTGTATGATCACTCGCTCTTATCTTAAAACCTAGTGTCTATAATTTAAACCTATTTGAATTTTAACTTTCACCACGTGACTATCCAAATAAGTAATGATTGATACCATAGATGTAGCTTAGACCTAGATACATTTTAATAACAAACTGTATTCTTGCCCAGTTAACAAATTGACTGCACTCAAACCCATTGACCTAGAAGTGTTTTTTACATGTAAACTTCGGACGCATTATTGAAATGCATAGGTATTCTAATTTATAGATTAGGCGAAGAAGTTCTGATCGACATAGAATGTTCGATATTTTCTTAGGGTTTTTTGTACTGAGAGGTAAACATGGGACCTTTTAACTAAGCCTCCGCTGTCTGTCTGCTGTAACAACAAATTCTTAAAAAAATGATAATGTGAAGGAGAGTATCCATACAATAAATGTGTTTTTTGCATTTTTTGCTCAATATTAATGACGTTAACAGGTACATAGATGCTTTAAATTTCCACAGAATATTTAGTTGTAATATATTACCTTTTAAAATAACTAGATAATTATAAGAAGTAAAGTAAATATAGCTTCCACACAACACACGTATTTTTTTTAGCAATTTTTACTCAACCTTTATAACAAAATTTGGTACTCTCTAACTGTGTATTGATTTAAATACTAATTATTTATGAATAAAGTCAAGGTGTTTTTTGTTTTTTCGGTTTTTTTACTACTATAACTATATTTTCAACTATAACGTACAAATAAGTCAAAACTGCAGTACACACTTACCTACAGCAAATGTAATATTTTTTTTTATGCATTTTAACACACGAATGTGACTAATAATTGTTTACAGCCCACGTTATTTCAATTAGTCTGTTTCAATTGTCGCTGAAATAAGAGTAGGTATGATTAATTGAAATGTAGATACTAATTAATTAGAATATTTACAGTAGGTAGGAACAGTGTTAGCATTTAACTTTAAGATCTTTTTTATTGTGAGCTTAAATAAAAGTATGAATACTTTCTTAGAGACTATACTTACTTACTACTACTACTACTTCAATTAATTAATACTACATATTGGCTAGATTTAATACAATTTCTCTAAAGGATAACCAACAGCATTCAAGAAAATATTCTATTTCCCCATTTACAAATTCTAAATTACAAAATAATAATAAAACTACTATATAAATGCGCTAGCCCTTTTTCGCAGTTAGGCAATAACTATTACTTTATACATATGATAATAGTATACCATTTTCATAATATGTATGTTTGTATATGTTGTACACAACATATATATTATACATACGTATATAGTACCCTGTCCCGGCTTCGCACGGACTATAAAATAATCTGAGTAGCAAAGAGAAACAAAATAAAGTCTATGTTACTCGGAGATAATGTAGCTTCCCAACGGTGTAATAATTTTTAAATCAGTCCAATAGTTTTGGAGCCTATTTGCGTCAAACAAACGTTTCCTCTTTATAATATTGGTATACTTATATAAGAATACTAGCTGACCCGGCAAACGTTGTTTTGCCTTAAGTTAAAAACACTAAGTTATCGAGCGGGATGAAAATTGATTAAAATACTAAAATGGCCAAAAAATAAGGGTTGGTGATAAAAAAGTAAAAATTTAACTTAAGTACTTTTTAATGCCAAATTAAAAAAAAAAACAAAAGAAATTCGTCGAAAACTTACAAAATATTTAAGGGTGAATAACCCTTATCACTTAGGGGTATGTAAAATAGATAGTAGCCGATTTTCAGACCTATTGAATACGCGTATAAAATTTGATAAAAATCGGTCAAGCCGTTACGGAGGAGTACGGTAACTAACATTGTGACGTGGAAATTTTATATATTAAAAGAAGAAGACGAAGATATTAGAAGACTAAATCGTAATCTTTATTTGTTTAGAAAGTGCGATCGCAGCAATCTACCAACAGTTAGAAAACGCATGTCACGTGTAAAACGTTTAACAGTGGCGTTAACCCACAAACCCTTTTCGGAAAACGTAAAAAAGGTGTTAAAATAAAACCTACTCGTTAATTACTTGCTATTGTGCACAAACATAATAAAATGGCCCTCGAAATTTCACGGAAGCAGGTGTTTATAGGGTCTAAAGGTACACTTCCGTTGCAGCAAATCGTGAAAAAAGAGAGAATTTGAGAAAAAAAATGAAACGAAATATAATATATTCCATTTCAATTCCATTCAAATTTATTTTATACTTTGTGAATTAGATATCATAATTATGGATAATTATTACATTACTTTGAAATATTTTATAATAACCAGCAAGATACTCGTCGCGAATATACTCGTACCTACCTATTACAGCGTAAACTCTACATAACGACACTGAAGGGACTGTGCATTTCATGGCCTTATAGAGAGTGGTCGTTAAATGGAGAGTATGTATCGTTATATGGTATGGAGTATGGAATATAAGCTAAACCAACTAAAGCCAATTGATTACGACGCTTTAGAGAGTTTGTCGTTAAATCGAGTGACGTTACATGGAGTTTACACTGTATATATAAAGCATTATGTGCTTATATTTCTTGTAGTCTCGTCACTAAAGTAGCCTAGCTGTGCTGGTCTCCACATAACCATCCATGGCATCTTTCAGAGTGAAGTAATAATAAAAAAAAAAAACATTTATTCGGGCCAAAAATAAGTGAACATATTTAACAATTACAATTTCCTCTAGTATTACAATATATTAATTTAAATATAGCATAAATTAACTTAAAATGAAAATTATTATGGTTCTTATTTAATTCATGAATTATTTATATAAATAGTAAGAGCTGATTAATAAATCTATTATAAATTTGGTTGTAGTTTAAATGCGCTCTTTACAGTTTTGATAATATGTTATGTATAGTAATAGAATTATGTGATTAGATGAAGAGTATAAAGTAAAGTATGTTGAGTAAGTTGCAAGGATGTCTTGAAGTATTTTTTCAGGGCACTAACTCCCTAAGTAGGATTTGTTTTTAATTAACATAAAATGTTTTGTGCATCAAAGAATTTTATTAAAATTATTCTCTTCACTAGCGAACTTACGGTTTCTCGTTTTCTTAAATTAATCTGGAAAGATATTCGGAATGAATATAAGAACCGTTTCGGCTGAGTGGCTAAGCTCTGGTTTTGCAAGTTTTCATTCTGCCCGAGGGTCTCTAACTTGGCTTAACGACTTCTTGGAGGTACTAACTTATACTAACAGCAGGCAGCGTCTACAATAAAACCGTTTCATTCGACTTTCGGTAACGCTCTGTTGAAATTAAAATATTATTTTTCAAAAGTCAGTCTTATGCAAGGTCACCCATCCAAACACCGTCCGCATTGACCGTTGCTTAACCTCGATGATCGCGTAAAATCACCTTAGTCAGCTGAGCTACAGCCACGTCAGATCCGTCATAAATTCTGTAATTTAAATACAGTCGATTCATGCACCAACAGCATCGTGCACGCAACAAATGAGTCATTCTCCAACCTGTCACTGGCACTCCACCATAACACCATGAATCAATAACGTAAGCGCCATAACACAACCAGTCACGAGACGGCACTTATGGGATCGACAGCTGAACAAACCATGGGTTTTATAAAGATGTTCGGGGTACAGGGTCGGAATTAGCGTTGTGCGCTAGAGGGGCGGAAAAAAATATGCTATGAAATCTAAAGAGTTTTTATCTATATTTTGACTCATTGTATTAACCTTATTAACTGTTTTTATATGTACTGCATTTTGATTTCATTAGTATCTATTGTAGTTATATATAAACGATACAAATAATTTAAGTTTAATCCTATGTTTTAGTCATATTTTGACAGCTAACATAAATAATAAATAAACTTTCAAGACTTTTTTTACATTTATCATCAAGAAATATAAAATAAGCATATTATGAATACACAGATAGTCTCTTAAACAAACGAGAAATCTTATATTGTATACCAGTTATCTTTAATAACATTTTAAAGAAATGCGTAAGAGACCAGTTAAAAAATCGATTAACCACATAGAAAAACGTAAACAAATATTTAACGGAACAATTCACACCTTCAAAGGTCTTGTAATTGGTCTAAATACTCGTCACACATTGAGCAAGTGACTAACGCATGCCAATTGGTCAAACGACCAACATAGCGAGGAATTTCGAAAGATAAAATGCCCATTTACCTAAAATAAGTGAGTAAATACCAACTGTCAACAGTTTATTGCATTTTAAATAGGTTTTAAATTGTCTTTTACGTTCCGAATTCTTGGTTTAAAGATTTAAATAGCTTTATAAAGATTTCTGAGATATGTACTTTAATCTTATCAATTTTGAAAAATAAAGCCAATACTATACAGAATGTTATTTGTCCTAAAATCACCATAAACTACATAATATATATATTAATAAAGAAAACTCGTGTCAATAAAGGAAAATATTAAAAGTTCGCTCCATCTGGTCACAGTTACTTGGTTATGCATTTTCTAAAGTTTTGTTTTTGGACTCGATTTTTTTTTACTCGAAATAGGTCAGTGTTTGACCACAAAACCAGATGGTAAGTGACATTGAGGTTTACGGTGAAGCGCACTTACCTACGAGTTATATATTATATTACGTAGTTCATGACGACTTTCTTACTAAACCAATATGTGTTTGAATTACAAGTACCCGAAAGCCCCAAACTTAGTCCTAACCTAAGTTCAGCCCTGTAGATTATTTTAAGGGGAGTCGATAGACACGAACCAGAGAGAGATGGTGATCTACTGCCGAGTCCAGGCCCCCTGACTAAACTGTTACGGATTGATTGATTGACGAACAAAGGGATAACGGGAGTGGTTGATTTATATCGTTGAGTTTTATCGATTTTAGTCACGCGTCTTCTTTTTAGTCGTTACTGTTTAATCACCCAGCATATTTTTTGAAGTATACTAAATTATCGTCCTAAAAAGTTTACTTGTTTCTGTTTAAATAATTATATTTTAGGCTTAGTTTGCTATACAATGTTAATATAAAAACCTTGTAAAATTCTTTTAGTTTCTTTGAAATTATGAAATAATAAATCTATGCAATACATACATAATTAAAATGCATTTCTTTTCATTCTATAAATATTCCTACTTAATAAGAATATGAATATTTCTTTGAACGTCTCGAAGATTTATTGACAAAACTAGAAGTAATGATAAAAATAAATTTCAACATAACTTAAGAATAATACTTACAAAGCATAGTAAAAATGAAAATTTTGTAAACTAAAAAAAAATTAACATTATTTGTATATTTAATATTCGGGACTGATCAACTTAATTTTGTTATTTATTATTATTTTTTTATTTAATTAAGTTAACCTTGTATGTATTTCATAACTGTCTGTAACTGATATACAACAAAAAATAAAAACTTGAATATTTGCTTCGCTTAAGCTACAATTTTACGGGCGTAAAATTTGAAAGGTTTCCTTTACTGATCTGCCTTATATTACTACTATTAAACTAGATTAAGATTAGACACAATCTAGAGTTTCTAGTTCCTATGACTGATTATTTCCATCAGCCTAACCGAAGGCAGTATAGCATTAGATTACCCCATCTAATGGTCTAAGATGGAGCCATGGGTTTTGCAATAATATCATGTACCTGGTTAGGTAAATGATAATAACGTTCTTTGCCGTGACTTGTCCATTGCTTTGCCAATACTGTGGTGAAATATTGACAACTTAATTTATATAATTTTACTAAGAAATAAATTTAAAATTGTCATAAATACTGATTTACTAACAGTCTTATACTTATCGTATGAGCTAAGTGGCCGAGATCTGGTGTTGAGAGTTTTCAAGCCATCCGAAGGCTTTTGACTCAGCTTAACGACCACTTGTACAAAAATAACAGTCGGAATCTAGAACTAAGAGTGTCAACCGACTCACGGTAGCGCCCAGGTGAAAATGTCACCTTTTAGTACGTTAAAAATGGTTATCAAATGTAAGAGCTCTTTTCTAAAACAAATGTGTAAAGTGCACCAAAAATTTTAAGTGTACCAAAAGTGTAAAGTGTACCAAAAGTGCAAAATGTACAAAAAGTGTAAAATGTAATTGTGTTTAGTCGATTATTATCGCTACACTACAAGTACGAGTATATACTACGTAGTATGGACACTCAGCCTTAGAATACAAAGTGTAGGCTTAAATATAGTGTCAGGATTTTAGATTTATGCCTTGGAAGTGAATTGTGGCGGAATTATTCATTATCCACGCATGCCGTGAACAACTTGAGTTAAATTGGTAATTATACATTTGAAGACCTGTGCATAATTTGTTATTATATAGATTTATTCTGTAAACTAATCAGGCAGATCCTTAATGCTTTATGAGCGTAATTTTCTCTTGTAAGGAGTCATAAAGATTAAAGGTTTTTACTACTATGAAAACTTCTTACTTGTATATTAGGTATGGTCCATAGTTTTTTTTCTTAACACCTTCCAGCGACCGCCAATCGTAGCGTGATAGCCCAACCGGCCAGGTGGAGCGACGACCTACGGACGGTAGCTTGTAAGCACTGGATGCGTAAGGCAGGAGACCGTGCTCTGTGGCGATCGTTAGGAGAGGCCTATATATTATAAAATGTTTGCACGAAACAAACGGTCACACTTACTTAAAAAAAACGTTGGATATGTAGCAGTCTGCGCGTGGATCTCGTCGGTGACAGTCCGTGTGAAGCTCGTCCCTGATGATGACGACTGTAATGCGTCGAAACCCGTTGGACGTATATCCAACGTTTTTTTACACGCTTTACACGCTTTATATTAGCTTCACCTCTATGTTTGTATGTTTGTAACCGACTTCTTTGGGCGTAATTTTGACCCACTTTAAACGGCTAGATTTCGTTGAAACTTTGTAGATTTATTGAGGACCGATGACAATACACTAATTTGACAAAATTATTACATTTTTTTGTATTTTTGTTTGTATGTTTGTTTGTAACCGACTTCTTTGGGCGCGATTTTGACCCACTTAAAACGGCCAGATAAGCGTGTTTTTTAGTTTTTTTAAACTACTATTATTTTAAGTAAGTGTGACCGTTTATTTCGTGCATATATAATATGCCTTACGATAACAGTTTACAAAGTACAATTAATAAATGGGCTGATGATGATGATGATCTTACAGCGTTTGACTACATGCAAGCGTTTGACTGCTTGCAACTACATGAGTCAGCGACGCTAGGCCTAAAGTGGAGTATGCCTAGTCTAGAATATCTGGCTCTCAATGAGCCTGCTTGAACACACTGCAAAAATATGTGTACTTATAGACAAAAATATACATTTAAGTAAAAACCACATTTTTATTACATTTCTAAGGCAAAGGCAAAAATAAATGTTGTTTAAGTTAAATTGTGCTTACATTTACTCGGTATTATTTGCCAGAGCTTGGTTTTAATGAAATAGGCATCTCATTTAATTTTCCCAAGGTACACAATACAAGATATTAAATTTAACGTCAACAAAGACTTGAAAAAAGATAAGCAAAGTTAAATCGAACATTGTTCATTGTCAGAGACATCACAGCGCATTGTGGATGCATTGTGTCTTTTGTATACTGAAATGTAAATAATAACTTTTTGTTTTCGAATTTGAACCTTAGCCCTTAGAATTACAGAATAAATTTGAATGATTCTTTTGTCGAAAGTGCCTTTTCAAACATATGCTCCGATTCTCACATCCTTTGACGTAATTAAAAAAGTAAAATGACTTTTGTTAAACTGATAAAAACTCTAGATAACGATGTATTTTTGTAATATTTTTAAACTTATGTCAAACGAGCGTCTCTATTAAAAGCTCATTAGTGTTCTAGAAAAAAGCTTTGAAGGCGAGCTTTTGGTCGTATATCGTCTAGAGCTTTCATAGTAAGTGTGTTCACGGAAAAGGTTAAAAACTTTATGGTGGTGCTATATACATTTACGTTTTCACCAAAAAGTTTTTAACCAGTCAAAGTTTAGGTGTCGTATATTTAAATATTAAATGCTATGGACCAAGTAAGCGAAGTGAGCGAAGTATCTGCATTAACTAGCCAGTTGTGCTTTTATCTGTCTGTCTATCTGTCTGTTGGTATATCAGTTCTCGAGTAGACATTTTTTTTATTTTTATATTAGGACACTTTCACACACGGCTGGTTAGCCCCATACTGAACCATTTCTAGCTCGTATTATGGTTGCTAACACAACTAATATACTACATATACATACATACTTATTATATATAAATACATATTTAACACCCAGACCCACAGTCAACAAATTTAGTCAAGCACAAAGATGTTGACCGGGCCGGGAATCGAACCCGGGACCTTCTGATTAGCAGACCGGCATGGTAACCTTTACGCCAACGAGGTCGTCAGAATAATGCTCATACAAAAACGGGGAAATTTACTACAACGTTATTTACTGGGCGATTTTTAATAATACAATTTAACGTGTCATCCAACCCACGGAAGCACGGAAGCACCCACATAAAAATGCCGCTTTAATAATAATGCCCATACAAAAAACGGGGAAATTTACTACAAAATTATAAACTGGTCGATTTTTAATTATACAATTTAACGTGTCATCCAACCCACGGTAGCACCCAGATAAAAAATGCTTTTTATTAAACAGTCTTGTGCATGGTCACCCATCCAAAGACTACCCGCGACGACCGTTGCTTAACCTCGATGATCGCGTCAGATCAACTTAGCTAACTGAGCAACAAGCGCCAGAATCGTCAAAAGTATATTTTGCACTAAAAACTATAGAAACTTTGACTCTTAGGCAGTACAGCCTTATTTATGGAAGTACATACAACAGTTAGCTTCATCCGCGAACACACATGAAGCATACTAATACTCAGCTTATGGCGAAGGAAACATATAACTAACAGTTCTTAATGGACTGCTTACAAACTGGGATGGGAGCGAAATAGTATATATTACTAGCTGTCCCGGCAAACGTTGTTTTGCCTGACTTAGGAGCATGAAAAATAGATAGTAGACGATTCTTAGACCTACTAAATACGCTAAATAATAAGGTATAAAATTTGGTAAAAATCGACCAAGCCGTTTCGGAGGAGTACGGTAACTAACGGTAAGTTTTTTTCTTTAAATTTTTTATCATCATCTAGCCTAATTTTAAAGGCGCTACGACCACGTGGTTAACCCCATACTGAACCATTTCTAGTTCGTATTATGGTAGCTAACACAACTGATATACTACATATCCATACACACATATTTTATATGGATACATATTTAACACTCAGACCGACAGCCAACAACTTTAGTTCAGCACAAAGATGTTGGCCGTGCCGGGAAACGAACCCGGAACCTTTTGATTGGCAGTCCAGCATGGTAACCATTACGCCAACGAGGTCGTCGAATGATATTACTATGATCACTTATATGCCTAAGCACACCAATATAAGCTTGGTGTCAGAAAAAAAAATCGCACCTGGATAAGTAATCGTGTATAAGTAATGTAAGATACTTAAGTACATTGTATGCTTTAATTAGCTTTTAGAAAGCCTATTGCAGAGGTAATGATACTGTTTACCTATTTATGAGAGCTATAAATTGTTAAAAGAGATATTAAAGTTTCACCAGTGTATTCATTAACATTTTCATCAAACGATAAAGTTGTTAAATACAACTTTATCGTTTGATGAAGGGCTAAGATAAGGGCAAAATCTTGTTTTACAGTTTTGCTACTATAAATTGTAAACAAAAAAAAAACGACAAAATAGCTTAAAAGCCGTCTAAAGAATTTTGGTGTCAATAAAAAAAAAAAATATTAAGGGGGCTCCCATGCAACAAACGTAATTTTTAAGTACGTTCGATAGACCCTTTATACATTCACAGAACATTAACATTAAATTAATTAAATAATATGTAGTATGAAATAAAAAAAATATGTATAAAATTATTTAAAAAATGATATATAACGGTGCTCCCATACAACAGTGGTACGGAACCCTTCATGCGCAAGCCCAACTCGCACTTGACCAATTTTTTTACTAGTCTTTGGGCACGGAACTCTAAAAACTGGCCTTTTTATATATACCTCCTAACGAGAAAACTTCATATCACGTCCAAAAACTTACTTCATCAAGCGAAACAAAGAAACGTAACTATCCTAAAGATCTTCACTTAAAAACTTTTTCTCACGTTTTCTTACCACATCAAAGTAAGAGGTCGTTCACCCCCCAAGTTTCCTAATAATGAACCCGAAGTATTTCCTAACTTTCTTCTTCATCCTAAAAACCTGGCAAAGGAATGGCGGAAATTCTCCTTTCTAGCTAACTCCTTAGAAGTTGCGAAATGAGATTACCGGGAACATCCCAGTTTCAACGTTGGAGCAACAAAATACTGATGAACAAGTTTTTTACTCAGCGACCTGTTTGCGGAAGAATTTTTGCTTTGTATTTTTTTTTAACTCTCTTCTGCTAGGTATTTGACCAGCAGGGCGTATAACTATGAAGTTAGAACCCATGATTAGTGATACTCTGGCATACGTTTAAGCATGCCTTTTTTTGTGAGGAAATGCCTTTACGCATCTCCCGCCACAGCTTGGGAGAGGCGGGCGGGGTATGTCCGGCGGGGTCACTACCGACTACAACATTACGGTGTTCCATCTCACGACGGGGGCAGGGATACAGGACCGAAGTTTAAGCATGACTAGTCTGGAAATAGTGAATCTGAAGAAGGCTGCTGGACTGGACTGTATATCATACCGTTAGGCCTCATTTTCCAACTCGAGGTTGGTTGCTAGTCATGCGAGCTCTAGAAAATTCCCTACCACCATGCTTTGATTTTCTCACGATGTTCACCATCACTGAAAGCTCAAGCTCATTGACGGGGAGTCAATCCCACGATCTTAGGGTCGTGAGGCGGCCAAACGCCCGACAAAGCTGTCATCGCTTTACTTGCATCAAAAATGTAAACAATACGAGTATAAACATAAGATTTAAGGTAACGTCCCTAAAAACGGCAAGGCAAATATGAACACAAGTAAGAGTGTGGTCTTATTTGTGTTTAGTACGGTCCAACCAGAGCTAAAGTGCGGATAACCACCGTAACAGCAAGCTTAATATATCGATATTACTTGAATCGCATATTTTTTTAAGTATTTTAAGTATAATTTTTTTTTGGTTTATCATTTTCTAAGCCACAGTTATCGAAGAAAGCCACAGAAAAAAGTTAGTCTTGATGAATTAATGCATCGCCCACAAGCATCACGATCTGTTTAGTGATCATATATCTAGAGAAACAGTTAAATGTGTATCGTAAAAGATATACCTTGTTTAGTAAAACATGCCCGCGGTTGTTTTCATTTGATTACGTACATGATGTAACTGGGATCGTAATGATATTTAATTATAGGTATATTAATTATATGTATTTGTTTAATTAACTTAATCGTCAATTAATATTTGTTGATTAAATAAATAAAAAATATTCAACTGGCAATGCCGATTGTTTTTTTTTTCAAATTTTCATTTCGTCAAAACAATAAGATACAAGATGTTACTATAACAATATTAATAATTATCTTTACAGGATTACTTCAATTTAGTAATTTTATTTTTATATTAATTTAATTGGTAATTCATATAAAACTAACCTACATAGTTAAACCTAAGTAATTGTAAAATAAACTTAACTAAACGTTAAATTAAACATTACGAAATAAATAAATATAGTATTTAGATTAGGTCCAAAATTATCTTTAACTGTATTTTTTTTTATTAAGAACCTAATTTATTTACATTTATGTCATGCAAAGTTTAGTATAAACATGCTTTCTTTTTGTTTATTTAATTTTATTTTCCATATTATTTTCGGTTTTGCCTCGGTCAGACAAGACTCCATAGAAAACTTGATGATATTTATAGCCTTATTATCATGACAGACGCAGCGTTAAGCGAAAGAGCTAATCCTAACATACGTATGACGGGTAGAAATTCACAGCGGTATTTCCAACCAATGAATTAAAGTTAATGCGAAATCTGACTATTAACCTATGTCTACTCTATTGGTTTGCTGACCTGCCTAGCTTCCTTGTGAAGAATGAAAGGTACTAGAATAGGCATTGCAATATCAGTATTGCTATTCAACGTGGTAATGCTGCCAACATATTGGGGATGTTTTAATTTTTTTTTTTTTTTACACATTCACACACGGCTTGTCCCGTACTGCAGCCCCATACTGAACCATTTCTAGCTCGTATTATGGTCGCTAACACAACTGATATACTACATATACATACATATTATATATAAATACATATTTAACACCCAGTCCCACAGCCAACAAATTTAGTTAAGCACAAAGATGTTGACCGGGCCGGGAATCGAACCCGGAACCTTCTGATTAGCAGACCGGCATGGTAACCGTTGCGCTAACGAGGTCGTCAATTATATTTTCCTTATACCTTTAATACTCCTACAGTTTTGATGTAGAAATGTACGCTGCCCAGTAGCTTCTACGTCACTACACTTATTTTCTATTTAAAAAAATAAGGACTAGCATATTTTTTTTATTTAAAAAAGAGACAACTAGTTTTAGTTTTTTATCTCAAGATTATCCAAATTCCGTACTTCCTGTTCTAGTTAGTAGATATTATTATTATACAAAACAAAAAAAAATATGGTTTCGAATATGCAGCCAACTATGTTTCCTGCTGATGGGAGTTGAGACCTTCTCTTGCGAGAATAGTGGTGAAAGGCCATACATAATTCACTATACTGGCCAACTGCAAGTTGGCGGATGACACTGATCTTAAGATTTTGTGGTTTTCCCAGAATATGGCTTACGATGTTTGCCTTTGCCATGAGTAAGTGCAAATTCCACACAATTAAAAAAAAAAACACAAGTCAATGTTCCAGGAATAAGTTATTAATTACTTCGTTTCTTACACAAAAAATATAGATTGGGTAATAATGCAAAAAAGAGATCTTCCTGATTCTCTTTTTCTCGAGAAGTACCATTTAGGGGTCTTCCAACTAGAGAAATATGTTCCTTCTAGGCAAGCGTGATATATCTTAGACCAGTCAAGCTTAACATCAGGCTAGCTGCGGTCAAACGTAAGCTTATTCATTATAAAAAAAATATAAATAGGCAAACTTAATACTGTAGGTTTCTGCTACAACTATTGCATTTATTTAACATCTTCCTCATAATCCTACTAATATAATAAATGCAAAAGTTTGTGTGTATGTTTGTAACTTCTTGACGCTCAAACAGCTGATCCTATTTTAATGAAATTTCGATTCGTGAAGATAGGTTAGATCTTGGATTAACACTAATGCAAATTTTTATCTCGATTAACTTTTGAACACTGCGTGGCGCAACTAGTACAAAAACAATTACAAATTCTCCAGGGAATGCAATCCATTTCCCAGACAAGTTTTAATGCACAAAGGTCCACACACACCCACCTCGCTTCTCAAAGCTTATTATAGCTTCCCCATCACCTGTCAACGGGCTTCCACCGGATAGTGGAGAAAGCTGGATAGGGTTACCATGGGCTTGGAATATTGCAAGATTTTTTTTATTTTTCAAACAATACTGCTGAGTATTTAATGGATGGATGGATTGTGTGAATGACGTTAAGACCAGGAGGGGTGTGAATACAGAGATGACGAATGACAGAGATGTATGGAAGAAGCGTACATACTGTACTGACCCCACATGAAGTGGGATAAGGTGAAGAAGAAGAAAGAGACAGCTGAGTATTTGATTAGTAGGACATGTCCACACGAGTGTAAAATTAATGAGTTTGGGATGTCAGTTAAACTCCTCGACTTCAATTAAATGATTTTTGAAATAAGAATTTAAAATTTAAAAGAATAAAGCCTGAGGATAGAATTTAATTTAATTTAATAAAAAATGGACGAAAGAGAGAGATCTGAAAAAATGTCCTCAGCATTTACTTTAACAAATTGTCAGCATCATTGATTACTTAGTAATAAAGTATTTCAAAACGAGTATACAACTACATTTTCCTGGATTAAAAAACATATAACAGTTTATACAGAATGTATTATTTATAGTAAATACCTAGCTTAAGCTTCCTAATTATTCCAAGGCAACGATGAACTCTATTACTTAAATTTTATTTATTTATTTCAAGTGGAAATTATTAAGTCTGGTATCCCTAGAAGTGAATAGCGTAACTAATGCATCTATCCATACATCTACTAGATACGGGTAGCTTAAGCTACTCGTACCTAATTACTGCAAGGTAAAGTTACGGTCGTACACAGTTTGTCAGTGCCATGAGTGATGGATGTAGCGAAAGGAACCTGTTAGTTCTATAGTGTATCTTTATTTTTACAATTGTTGCTTGTAATTATGAGATCCAAGCTTAATTGTGTGAAAATTGTGACTAATAACTTGTAAGTGATTGATTGTGATCTTTAATTACCCACCCATAATACAAAATCTTCTTCTTCTTTATCTTATCCATACCACGCTAACCTTCTACTCCTTATTTTCTCCCTCACTGGGGCTACTTTCACACTTCCTCTAATGCACTCATTCCTTATTTTGTCCATTCTTAATAATAACCCAAAACACAAACAAAACATAAATATCATGGGATTTTTTTTACAAATGATAAGCTTGTGTTTGACCACAGCTTGCATGATGTTAATCAACACTATAGTCTACGATGTTACATGCTTACCTAAAAAATAACTATTAACTGTAGATTTGAAGACCCCCAGACAGTAATTTTCAGGAAACAGAGCTTCTTATTTTAGTTTTTTTTTACTGTTTTATTTCTGATTCATAATTCGGATTGGTATCAAAATAAGTATAAATATTTTAAGAGTCGTTTTTTAGAAAAAAAAACTCAAGTCTGATTGATGTCAAAGTAAGTATAATTATACTTAGAATGATTCTATAGACTTTTCAAGCTATTTTTCAATTATTTTTAACGTTTATGATTTGTAACGAAATACTGTAAATACAAGATTTTACCATTGTTCATAAGACTGTTAGTATGTACTAAATTTGAATCAATGAAAACCGCCAAAAGTGACAAGTCCAACATGAGCTTTGTAATTTGCCGACGCCCTTTGACTAACTAAACATCTTCCGCTGCGATAACCTTTTTTATCGAGATTTTTCATGTAAACAAACGAATAAATTTACACTCATAGATAACAATAATAATACATATTGTTTTATCATGAAATTGCATAAAAACAGTGTGCATAGAAAGTTTTATTGTAGATTCTTTTTAACACATAATATAGGTATTTTATTAGCAGGAGGTCTTCACGAGGTAAGCGAAACTTTGGCTTAAGATGGAGCATGCTTAGTCCGAAATAACTTAAACTATATAAACAGAAAATGGAGGATGGAGGAAATTGCAACAAAAGCACTAAATATTTATTTTATTTCAATTTTATACTTTATTTTGATAGCCAATATACATTTATGTTACCGTTATAGATATATAGCAAAAAAATACAAAAAAAACACGTTTATTGTATGGGACCCCTCTAAATATTTCTTTTTTTTCTTTTAAGTGTTTGTTGTTATAGCAGCACGAGAAATAAATATCTTGTGAAAGTTTCAGCTTTCTAGCTTTTACGGTTTCTGAGATACAGCTTGGAGACAGACACACTCACAGATAGCGGAGGCTTAGTAATAGGGTCCCGTTTTTATCTTTTAGATACGGAACCCTAAAAATGAATACAAGTTTTGAAAAATGTGTAACATATATTATTACAAACACAAAATAATGATTTATTTTACGTACATTTCAACCTACCATTATTAATTGTTTGTGTTAGAAATTCTTACGTAAACTTTTTAACAAGCCTACACTCGTTAATTAATACAACAATCAACGACGTAATCCTAAGTAATCATAACCAGTTAAAACCGGTTCGACCTGACATGTAAATCATAAAATATTAATAGCCTCACGCATGCCTGTCCGTTTGTCTGTCACTTATTACACTGTATGCTTAACAAATGTGAATATTAATACATTATATATCTTACATTGCTCTTCTAAAGCTTATATGCATTGTATGTACCTACATATAGACGTATCTACATGTAGTCTTTTACTTACTTACTTACTTTTTTACTTTTTATATTAGGACACATTTCACACACGGCTGGTTAACCACCTACTGAACCATTTCTAGTTCGTGTTATGGTAGCTAACACAACTGATATACTACATATAGTACATACATATTTTATAAAGATACATATTTAACACACAGACCCACAGCCAACAAATTTAGTTAAGCACAAACGGCCGGGCCGGGAATCGAACCCGGAATCTTCTGATTGCGATTCCGGCATGGTAACCTTTACGCCAACGAGGTCGTCAAAATAATTAATTAATATTTTACGTAAAATAATACTATATTTCTTATAAATAAAAACAAATACATGCAATAAGTTTATATAAGGTTTATGCTTCTTAAGCAGATCATGTAGCGACTGTTACTCGGCTAGCTAAGGTGATCTGACGCGATCATCGCAGCTAAGCAACGGTCGATGCGGACGGTGTTTGGATGGGTGACCATCGAGTAGATGCACAAGACTATCGTTTTTAAGTAGCATTTTCATCAGGTGTGGGTCGGATGACACGTAGGTCCCGGCTGTTAGTCGTAGCAGTAGCAGTCGTGAAGTTACGTCAGAAAAGAAGTTACGGCTTGAAAACCCTCGACACCAGAGCTTGGTCACTAAGATCATATGAAGAAGAAGAATATTGGTAAATTACTTGTAAAATACGTGTAAAGTTAAAAAGGCTATTACTTAACCATGATTTGTATCATCCTATCCTATTTGTTAATAATATTATTCTTTGTTGTACTTTCATGTTTTTTTTTTATCACTGTCCTTCCTATAGTTGCCTGGAAGGGATTGCTTTTAGCGATTTGGCCGCCATTTTAGGCACTAGTTTTAAGTATCTCATTTAATTTGATTACATTAATAAGAGTGTGGAAATAAAGAATTTGTCAATCTTTTGTTTATTATGTTTTTTTTATTGTCTTTGTGTCACCAAATAAATGTTTCTTTCTTTCTTTCTTTCTTTCTTTCTTTCTATCTATCTATCCTATGTTACAGTTATTAATCTAATTATCTTTTGACTAGGTACCTTGTGTCGCCTAATCCCGTTACTCATACAAAAGGTATCAAAGACACCAATTGCTTTTTGTCGCACTCTTAGCCCCAAATCTTTGACAATAGAACGAAATGCTACGTTCCATTTTCTTATGGTTAGTTTTATAGTACAAGAGGCATTTGGATAAGAAATTTTTGAAGCTTAAAATAAGACTAAAAAAAGCCCCTGTTATTGTTTATTTTTTTAACTTTTTAAATATAGACATTTGACCCGCAGTTTCTCTTAATTTATGCCATACTCGTCGGTTAAATGTCTTTTTTGACAATAATAGTGAAAAAGTATAAAATTGGGAATAGCTAAAAAATATAATAATAACTTTTTAAGTACGATAAAACTCTTTAGAGCTAAACATTATATACAAAATAGGAATGACTCATGTCTAGTATTTTCCAAAATAATATTCTTTAGGAGATGATAGACTAGCTTCAGATCATACTCATAAATTGATTTTTTTCTCTGGCCTTAATAATAATATTTATAAATACAAAATATTCTCCTTATTTTTCACTGTTCAGAGTATCTAAAAGTTAACTTCCAGTATCAATAGAAACATTTTTTTTTACTCTTTTGAGATAGGCATTTGAGCAGCTGCCTCTCTAAGTATATGTATGTCAAAATTTTTGGACATAAAATACACCATCATTAAAATAAAATAAATATAAATAAAATAAATTTTAGGACACATTCACACACGGCCGGTTAACCCCATACTGAACCATTTCTAGCTCGTATTATGGTTTTTAACACAACTGATATACTACATATACATACATACATATTATATATAAATACATATTTAACACCCAGACCCACAGCCAACAAATTTAGTTAAGCACAAAGATGTTGACCGGGCCGGGAATCGAACCCGGAACCTTCTGATTAGCAGTCCGGCATGGTAACCTTTACGCCAATGAGGTCGTCAAATTCGGTAAACTCCTCGGCTATGACAAAAAAACATTAATACAAGTTATTCATCTCAAGATTTTCTTATACCATAATAATCTTGCATCAACACGGCACACAATAGAAAACCAAAATAAACATCACGAGTTATAGACACGTTTGACAAGAAATAGAGTCAGATAAACAAATCCGTGAGCGCAAATAATAGTATTTACGTAAAGAAATATCAAGCACAAAGCGATGGGGCTTTGGTAGAAAATATTATTATTCCACACAAAGCGTGGAATTTTGGTAGAAAAATAACCAAACTCTGAGATTGTTTGGTAGAAAAATATTAGATGCATATTTTGATAGGCCAGCCTTGTTTTCTTACTATGCAAGTACAATAAAGCATTTGGGTTTGTCTGTATGTATGTATTTTTGTATGTTGATTAGTATTAACATTAACATGTTTTTTTCTGAGATTTAAGCTTAGGTTACTATTATAGTACCTATATTTAGTAGTACCTTTTATAGTACCTATGGTTTTGTAGTTTAATATTAATGATAGTTTACATTAATGACAGTTTATTAATGGTACTTTCTTATAAGTATATTATCTACCCCGAATCTATATTTTACCCAAGTGGCCATTTTGGATTTATCACAGTGTATGTGTTCTACTAATCAAGCCTTTTTAAGTACCCAATACTCGATTTGAGAAAAATATATCAACCGCCATTTTGCGGCAGCCGTCATTACGAGTATTTTTTTTTTATCAAATATGACTCAGAACACTCTTGCTTAATACCGTTAATACAAAAAAATATCAATCTAAATCGGTTTATCCGTCCGAGAGCTACGATGTTACAGACAGACATTTGCACACACAGACACGTCAAATTTATAACACCGTCGATTATGCAGGGTAAAAAGATAAAAGTGAATCCATAGGCGTTAGCTAGTCCTAATTTTTACCACGCTGTTGCAAGAGATTCCGGTGAAATGTAAACTTTCAAATATTTAGATTAGGTATTTTTAGTTATCCCAGTTGCACATATTAATAGAATTTTAAGGTTAAATTATGCAACTTTGGAAAATTTACGATGACAATTTATTTATTTGGATTTTCGTGGAAAACTTGCATACCGTGAAAACTCTGTAAACTTTCTTGGAACTCTTTTATTTTGCTGATTTCGATCTAATTTGTTACGAAGAAACGCTTAGTCATTTTGGTTTCTATTTCTTAGCTGTATTTTTATTTACCTTAACTTTGTTGTTACTTGATTTTTTTGTTTTTGAGATAATAATGTCAATTATTTTAACATGACTTAAACTTTAATTAACCTTATTAACATAACACTAACCTAAGCGTAGGTTAGTGTTATGTTAATAAGGTTAATTATTGGCAAACTTAGAAAGTATTTAGTTAATTTCGAATCATATATCGAAAAAAATACGTACCTGCAAGGTTTTTTTAATTTCCATGTTGGCTATATATAATTCGAAATTAATTAAATACTTTCTAAGTCAATAATTAACCTTGTTAACATAAAAGTACCATTTTCACCCAAGTTTCTTTCGTTCGTTCGATCGTCTAAAGAACAACCTTAGGTATATTTATTACTAGTTTGATACAATCAGACCTCTCAATTGTAAAAAAAATGTCAATATATTTTTTTTCTGAATTCTGATTGGTTCCAAAATTGGTGTAAATATTCTTAGGGTTATTCTTAACATAGGCTATAAAGATTTATAACGATAAAACTCTTAACTTGAGTTTTTCCCATAAATAAATAAATAAATACTAGGCCACATTTCACACACGCCTGGTTAACCCCATACTGAATTATTTCTAGTTCGTATTCTGGTTGCCAACACAACTGATATACTACATACACATACATACATATTTTGAATAGATACATATTTAACACCCAGACCAACAACCAACAAATTTAGTTCAGCACAAAAATGTTGTCCGGGAATCGAACTCGGAACCTTCTGATTGGCAGTCCGGCATGGTAACCATTACGCCAACGAGGTCGTCAATGTCTTGCACTTACTTAAACTTACACAACGTGGCTCGTAGTTTAAAGCCTATTATTACAAATCTCAACTATTTATAACTAGGAAGTCATTCTGCCCATTACATTCCCTTTTTAATAGCAAACTCTTTAGATGCGTTCTCCATTATAATTTCATAGCCACTCGTGTAAATTGCGACAATTGTTTGTGAGCGCTAGAGTTAAAGTGTCAAATAATGTCATACCCAAATAGTACGAGGTTGTTGTACATTGAACTGGGATGAACCAGGAAGACTGGTTAGAATGTATGATAGTAAGAGATCGAGACTAATAGGATATTCAAAACTACATAATTATGGGGGGCCCTCTTAATATTCAGAGTTCATTTTAATATTAATTATGTATGTAAGGATTAACTGAAAAAAATATATAAATAATAAACAATTAAAGCTTCTCTTCAATCCTCGGTCCATAAAATAAACGTGTTTTTGCCATTATTTAGATAATGGTACGAAACCTTTTATGGGCAAAGCCAACTTGCACTTGGCTATTTTTTGACGGTTCAAATAAAAATAAAGTTACAATCAACTTTAACGGAAAGTTATTTTGAGTGGTACAATAGCTAAATAATTGTTAGCATGCAATTAAAAAACCAAACATAGTTTTATCATTTAAATCTTCAGAAAACAATTCCTAAATGAAAATTAAGTTTGCCCTGTGATCTTTAATCGACTGACATTAAAAAACAGAAACAATCTAATGTACAATGACATTTCCTACCATAAATATGCACAAATGTAAGTATATACGTAGCAATATTATACGTAAGTATGTATAGTTAATAACTGGTGTCAACTCATAAATTGATGTTGCAATTGTCACTGACTCTCAATTCGCCTATCTAAGTGTTATGACAATCATGCACATCGTAAAATGATCAGCGAAATGGCTTTATTTCTTCATGATTTATTGGTCTATTGTTTTTTTTTTTTTTGGTTATTGTTAGAAATTGTCATTTTGCAGCGATAAAGCAAATTTTAGAGGGTGCATAACCAATTGAGCCTCTACACTCTGACCTGAACAAAGCGAGTGTGGCTCGGCGGTAATAACGTCTGCTTTTCAATCAGACGGCGGTTCGATTTCGGCCCTACACCAATGACTTGTTTTTCAAGTTATGTGTCACACTCGTTTTAAAACCGATAAGTTTGAGGACCACAATATCCGAAGACGTGTGGCATCCGCCAACCCTCACTTGGTCAGCGTGGTGGATATGGGCTATATCTCTCTCCTGGTGAGAGAAGGCCCCGAGTCTCAGCAGTGGGAACCTACCACTAAGGTGGAGCAATCTTAGCAATCTGACCTAAGGTGGAGCAAGCCTAGTCTTTTCAGAAACACGCCGCTATATACTTGGCGACAGATTTTTCAACTTGAGGCTGGTTGCTAGCCAAGCGAGCACTAGAAACTGGCACAGTTACTCCGGGATAATAAATAGTCTATCCGTTAATCCGTGGCTTAAGCTATCTCCATACCAAAATTCATCCATAGCTATTGAGCCGTTTGAGTTTGACGGAGTAAGAAATAAACATACAAAACCAAACTTTCGGCATTCAAATATTAAAGTATAGTGGGGTGACTCACCTAACGAAGTGTGACCCCTTATTGACCAATAGTCAACGAATTAATCCCAGAAACGCAGAACTTTATTGGTCATAAATAACATACGTTAAAAGTAAACCACACTACAAGCATTCCTTAAATACCTACTAGTAAGACTAGTTAGATAAATTGAACTTAAAAATTTCATTCAATATTCTATACTATTGAATAATACAGACACAATAGCAATTGTTTTTCCATGACAACCTCGTTGGTGTAATGGTTACCATGCCGGACTGTCAATCAGAAGGTTCCGGGTTAGGTCCAGGCACGGCCAACATCTTTGTGCTGAACTAAATTTACTGGCTGTCGGTCTGGGTGTTAAATATGTATCTATAAAAATATGTATATATGTATTATATGTAGTAAGTATATCAGTTGTGTTAGCAACCATAATACGAACTAGAAATGGTTCAGTATGGGGTTTACCAGCCGTGTGTGAAATGTGTCCTAATATTTATTATTATTATTATCTATTAAATTTAAAACACCTATACAACTTTTTACACATGGATAACGATTCTGCAAGTTCCATATTCAAACCTCTGAATCAATCTTTGAACAGTTAAGGTTTCCACCAATAAATAGACCTGACCTTGTTAATGACAGCTGAAAATTCCTAAGAATAAAGTAACTGGCGCCTGCGCAGCTATATTTAGACATGGCAACACTTTTAATAGGGCCCTTCCTGGAGAAAGCTATAAAATTAGCTTAGTGCTTTTGTTAGGTATCAGGGTTGCCTGTACAGGGAAGCTAAAGATGATAATTGAAATACTCGACATTAGAGCTAGACTGTCTGTGAGTTTGTCAGACTTTATTGTTTTGAAATTTTTCCTATGAAATAGTGAAATATGGATCGATGTAAAGTATATAGTATATATATGTATCTATGTATATGTAGTATATCAGTTGTGTTTGCAATCATAATACAAACTAGAAATGGTTTAGTAAGGAGCTAATCAACCGTGTGTGAAATGTGTCCTAAAATTAAAGTAATAGTAGTTAAAAAAAACTAAAAAATACGCTTATCTGGCCGTTTTAAGTGTGTCAAAATTGCGCCAAAAGAAGTCGGTTACAAACAAACAAACATACAAACATACAGGTGAAGCTAATATAAAGCGTGTAATAAAAAGTGTCGTGTAGTGGTCGTAACCGCCATCTTTGATCTATTTCAACACTCTCAACTATCGCACGAAACGAAAAAAAAAACCTAAATCGAAATCCATTTATCCATTTGGGAGCTACTATGCCACACACAGACACGCCCAACTTATAACACCCCGTTGTTTTTGCGTCAGCTAAAATATACGAGCCCTTATTTTGTCAAAAGTTTGCAAAAAAAGTGCCAACCCTAAGAATTAACGCGGATTTAAGTGTCGGTCAGGGCTTGTTTCACTCAACCGAGTCAATTTAATTTGTAATGGCTCGTTAAAGTTTGGAATTGCAAACTGAATTTGCAGCCGGTTGGAATACTTTAAAGTTTTATGTTACTATCAATATTCACTTATATTTAACTAGCTGACTTGGCAGACGCTGTACTATCTAATTTAAAAAAAAACTTGGCTGATTAAAATAACTTATTGACTTTACAATACAATACAAATACAATACATTTTTTTTTATTTCAGCAAATAACATATTTACAACAAGGAGTTATAATATATATATAACTACAAGTAAGTAAACATACAAATAGGTTCTGTTTAATGCCGTAAGGAGGACATGTATTGAATAGTCGCTGCGCTTAGCACTAGGTACCAGAAGGTCATCTTATGCTGAGCGACAGAGAATCTTAACCTCTTTTCCCTTTACTTTACTAACCCTTCTTGCTATTTTGGAGGTCCGTAGCTACTACCTAAGCCGATGCAATGAGAGCCGGTCTAATTCCCGCCAGCGGAAGTTGAATCAGTAATGATGGTGTATAGATAATATCGAACATGTTCTTTGCAATTTATTGTTATTATTATTAGACCGAATACTAAATACCCGGAATTAAATTAAATTATTACTAAACTATTATTAAAATTATTAAATCCAAATCCATCCTGGACTTTAATAAACAGTCTAACACCAAAATAAGCTGAATCAAGTTTAAGCACTCCGATTGGTTTTCAAATTTATGGTTTGCAACAAATATTTACTAATGAAAAGTTAACAATAAATATGTTTACTAAATTAACAAAAGAACATGACAATGACAAGATGCACTACGAGTTTATTTGTTAGCTTACGGGTAACCGCCCGAGATTTATGGTTCCAACTGCTGTCAGAGACACTGAGCATTCCTCTGGCATCTGACGTTGACATTTATGGTGACAGTGAACTTGACAAACAAACTTTAACTTAACAAAAAAGGTGTTATACACTAACAGTAACATGATACTAAGTCATCCTCCCTAGGAAGCACTTCCATTAGGGAATACTGTAAAGTGCAATAAGCCTCTTAGCCTCCATTACTAGCGGATTATGTCATTTCTCTACTGGGTTGGGTTGCAATGCGCATCATTTTATTGCAAAGAACGATAAGCAATGCTTTTTTCATTAGGTAGAATCTGGAATTATCATTATAATTACTTAATAAAGATAGTTACAATTAAAAAAAATACTTTATAATTTGCCTTGATTGCATAATGTTTGTATATGAAATAATAAATTGGCACAATATATGAGAAAATAATTTTCTAATACGTGGTACCATACGAGTTAGTGACCCTCTGGCCTAAGTCTAGTCAACAAGTTCAAAAACGTGTTAAATAGACATAAAGCTCCTAAAAATATGTGCCATAGCTCATTCGATGCGGAATGACGCCTAGAAAAATGTTTTTTTAGGGTTTATTATAAACAAAATAAGATAAAAAAAGGTATTTAGTTTTTCGTTTATAACTTTAAAAAATGATATTTAAGGAATTTTGAAAAAAGGGACCTGACTATAATGTGAAGCATGCATAGTTTGCAATTACTGGCTCTTAAGGAGTCAGTCGAAACACACCGTTAGGTTCTTGGCGGCAGATTTCTCTTGAGGTAGTTTGCTAGTCATGCAAGCACTACAAAATGTCCTACCATCATGCTATAGTTTCCTCTCGATGATTTTCTTCACCAAAATCTCGAGCTTTTTGGTAAAGTTAAGGCAACTGCACACCCGAAAGAGCTGTCTTCGCTTATTTTTCAAAATCTTAATACGAGAATAGGTATATCTAAAATTAAAATATCTAAAAAAAACTATTTTAAATAATGAATTACTTATTACTTGTTTGCACCAGTGCTAGTAGTGTGATAAAAAGAAACGGTTCCTTTGTTTCACTTAAAGATAAGAAGGTCCTTAACCTCCAAAAAACACCGATAACGCTGTTTTACAAGTGAAGTTAAAATAAAACTAACGACTCCATGGACATGCTTAACGGGAATTTAACGATTTTCCTAATTTAAACTTCATAAAGCACGCCACCGGCTTCAAAAATAGATATCTGGTTAGATCGAAATAATTTAGTTATTTACTTACCTGGCATTTAAAGTTACGAAGTTGTATCTAGCGCTATTTTAAAATTGTCTATTGATAAGATTATTACTTGGAACTAGCCACTTGACAGTTGACGTGGGTACTACAGTGCAATTTTTTTTACAAAAATCTGTCAGTGGTATTACAGTGCCACAAACTCAAAGCGTTCGTAAAAACTTGTCTATTACGAACCGGTCGGGGACAGTCAAGTGGCTAGGTATGCTTAGTTTATATGCTTCTGCATGCAAAAAACCTAACAATAATCTTTCTTTTATTTAAATAGTAAATAAATCAAAGATCAAAATTGACTCAAATTTAAAAAATACTGATTCAATTTAAAGAAACTGTATACATATATTGAACCAAACGGGAGAAACATATTTTTCAAATAATATGACAGATTTTTTTTTGACGGAGATGAGTTAACGAACACAAGAAATATACAATAAAAAAAACTCGATTTTTTAAGTAGATAAAATATAAACTAAGTAACTGAAAAAGGTTTAACTAGATAAATGCATTTTACTATTGGACCACAACACGTACCTATACGAGCCCATTTCTTTCTTATTTTATTCAAATTTTATTTATAACGGCAAAAGAAATACATCCATCATAATCAGCAAAAATGTCATGTCTCTAGCTAACATCGTCCATGAGATACAGTTTAGTGACAATGGAACAGAAAAAAGAGAGACCGACAGACAACGAGGTCTCAGTAAAAGAGTCTCTTTAGAACCCTTTGAGTACGGAACCTTAAATTTAATCACCAGATTGTAGTACGGACCAGATGACTCCACCTGCCAGCTGACCATTTCCCACACAGATCTTCAATAAAAGCCGCAATATTTTACAATCCAATCGAACAGTAATAACATAATAACGGTCATTACTTAGAACAAATGGCCACCACTTCAAAGCAGTGTTATCTTTTATCTCCTCTCGTATAAATAACTACGGCTCGAACGCGTGAACTTTGAGATCTGTGCTTTCTTTGTTACGTTGGAGGCATAGCCCGAAATTAAAGATGATGTGGCTTAGGAACAATATATGTCTTTTTATCGAAGTCTAGAGTTTCAAGTTTTGGAACTCCAAATAATAGCAGAGCCAAAAAATAATAATGATGTGCCTTAGGAACAATATGCCTTTTGATTGAAGTCTAGTGTTCTAAGTTGAGTACCTAAATCCAAATAATAGCAGAGCCAAAAATTAATGGTGATGTGCCTTAGGAACAATATATGCCTTTTTATCGAAGTCTAGAGTTCTAAGTTGTGCAACTCCAAATAATAGCAGAGCCCAAAATTAATGATTAAATGGCTTAGGAACAATATATGACTTTTGATTGAAGTCTAGAGTTCTGGGTTGTGCAACTCCAAATAATAGCAGAGCCAAAAATTAATGGTTATGTGCCGACCAATATATGACTATTGATCAATGTCTAAAGCAACAGCTCTTGGTTGTTATTCTTTGCAACTCCAAATAGGCAACAAAAATCAGACAACGGTGGACAGAGGTATTAGTGATATTTATTTTGAACCGATAATGAATATTTTAAACCGCCGTCGTAAAAATAAGAAGGTATTATAAAATTTAAGTACTTATCTTTCTCATTGTGTGTGTGTGTGTGTCTGTCTGTCTGTGGCATCATAGCTCATAGCTCCAGATAGGGATTGATTATAAGAACCGATTACAATTCAGTTTTATTGGTTGGAAAAAAGGGTTAATCCGGATGTTTCATGAAAATCAAACTTATGAATTAGAAAAAGAACTAAATTACAAAATGTTAAATCAAATTGTTTTAAGAAGCTATTTTTTGTGCTGATACATCTGATTGGTACTAAATTTTGTATAAACACATACATACATATAAATATTCTTAGAGTCATTCTTTGATCGGCCTACAATAACTCTGAATAGCTTTTTTATAATCGATAATTTATAACGAAGAATGAAGAAGTAGATGTGAATTCAAGATTTTTTCCAAGTCATCTTCTTAACACAAGCACTTATTTAGTACTTTTAAAACATCTAGAAATTTCCTAACATTTTTCTCCTATAACCGACGCGCGCGCTATTTCTCTACGACGTTTTAAAATTAGGCGTAAAATATCGGATTAGATTCGGAATCAAAAATGTCTTCCTTAAGCCGTAACTTCTTTCCGTTGACGCGTATTTTTAGTCGGATGTCCACTGAAACTGAACGGTCCAGTTATTAATAAGGAAGTCCTGTGAAATCTCTACAGACCGGAAATAATCTGGTATTTGTAACGTAATTATTCAAAAAGCTAATTTTCCAAAAACAAAGACCAGTCTAGTATGAATGTTAGCAAAATAAAATTACATCTTAAGTGTTAAATATATGTGTTTTTTTTTTTTATAAATTTATGTCATGGCAGTTGAGGAATCTGGTCTCGTAATACAGACTAACAACTAGCACGAGCTAAGCTTCGAATATTAATATCAAGTAAATCAATTTAGGTCATTAAATATTTTTTGTATTTATATTTGTTGTCAAACAAGGCCCCGAGTCCCAGCAGTGGAAACATAGTGCGCTGCTTATGCATTTACAAAGTTCACATAAAAACAAGAAAGTGAAGTTCATTGTGTATTTTGATGTGAAATGTAATTATTTACTTATATTGTAAGTAAAACAAACAACAAATTCCTAGAACTACTAAAGAACGTGCTTCCCTAATGAAGCAGTTTTCCTATTTTAGCAGTTTATTTGTTTCGCGTCTAAAGAAAGACGTGTAGTCAAAACATTTTAATGGTATTTTGTATGTTTTTAATATTATTTGCAAATAGCTGTTTTCAAGTTAAATAGAAAAATAAACACGAAAAACTTGTTGAACCGAAGTTCCTTATCGCGCGTTGTGAAAGGGGGCTAGACGGAAAAAAATCTTACGAAAAGTTGTCACGACAATTTTTGCTATAGTAAGCTATTGTAAGCTGTGCGGCGTGCGCATGTTTCTCTGTCTGTCTCTCTCTATTATAGAAAGCAATCTAGATATTTTCATTTCTATTTCGCATTGAACAGTGTGTCCGGGTGTCCCTTGTCACCTCTCAAGTTTTTATATTCATTTCGGTTTATTAAACTCCCACTATGCTCGATAAAAAAAAACCATGAAATACTGTTAATATACACAAAAAAAATGTTTGTAAACCGTCGTTTACAAATTAAATACAAAAAGATTTACGAAAAACAATGAATATTATATTAGAATTTGGTAAAAAAATAAACAGTATTAAAAATATATTTCCATTTATAGGTTTATTAATGCTATGCGCACTCGATTATAAAAAAATCTACGAAAATATTTTACTATGAACGTAATCTTAAACACGGGCAGTATAACGCAAAAAAAATGATGAATGATGATGATGAAGAAATGATATTATGCGTTTGGGCTGTGACGTCATTTGTCACATTTGTTACAGTATGGAAACCAAAAACGTTAAAATATAATATTTTGCATTTTTTATATTAGTTCTACTATACTTACTTTATAACTATTGTACCAAATGTCACTAGTGACGTCACAGTGCAAGTCGCATAGCATTGGAAAGCGCTGTTCATACATAGGTTCATATTATATTTAATGAAGGCAAAATACTTTTAAAATCAATCCATATAAAACATTCAAACTACCTCCGTCAATTATTATTAAAGCGATTGAATCAATTCGTCTACCTTGTAAGGCTAGCTTAGATTCTTATCGATACTTATCAATTTAGGTTTAGAAATCGGTTCTCTAACCTTTGACGTGGAATAATTTGCATGTCTTATGTACTTACTGCGTCAATGCATTATTTTTCTAATATTCTTTTTAGGAATCTTTATTTAGGGATTCATTTTAAGTTCTCATACAAAGAATGAGCTGATAATATTGAGATTAAAAAAAATATATCATATATTTTCCTTCTTTTCATTTTAAGTTCATCAGATGTGTAATTAAAACACAAGAGTAAATTAAAAATTTAGAAACCTCTTTAGCAGTAGAACTGGCTAGCTTTCTCTCTTCTAACCCCTCCGCGGGGCTAGCATGGACATTGGACAATTTTTCCACCGGGTGAGAAAACGTATCTGTACGTTTTCGTTACTTTTATATTAATGCTGTGTCTGAAACTATATTTTTTTAAATAACTTGCAAAATCATGACAACACAAATAAAATGGAAATTCAAATGTAATTAACATTACTTTTTTTCTCCATCTCCAAATGAGACGATAGTTTATCCCCTGTCTTGGGTCAATCTAAATGTATTATTATCGTTACACGGAAAATAGCAAAATGAAATGTCTTCGATAAACGTCAATCGGAAATATTTTATGGGGGAAAATTACCCTTGATACCAAATTCAAATCATTTATTACAGACTATGTGTTTTCAGGTTATTAAAGGTTATATTTTTAAGTTCTTGGCACTCTTCTCCTTTATGCTTGCAATATTGGCGCTAAAGCAAACAAAAATAACTTTTAAAATTATTAAACACATGAAGATTCCCACATAGTCACAAAATCATTTTCATTCATAAGCTCAAAATATCACGCCTACAATTCATAAACAACAAGATTGTTTTCATGTTATTGAGGTGGAAAAGATTATTATTTCCTCTGTCAGGTAGAAAGGTGGCTAAGATTTTAAGTACTCGTCCTGTGCTAGCCCTGCTAAGATGTAAGCAATAAGTCTCGCATTTGTTCCTATTCTGTCTCACGTCAGTGTGAATTGTAGAAACTTTGACACAACAGATAGATACACGTTTTCCTACGAGTACATTATTATTATATTCGATCCCTGCGTCGGTCTGCAATACTTTATTTGTAGTTAGGTTCGCAACGCAGTGGAATCAATTAGATAAATAATAAATAGTATAATAGAGAAATAATATTGACAATATAGATGTAAACTAAAAAGCAAACAAATAATTATATTCTTAGATACGATTATAAGAATAGATTAATAAAATTGTAAGAAAGATTAGCAAAAAAATCAAATAGCTTTCATGGTATTGGAATAGATTTCTACAATTAAACATCCGAATTGTGTAAAAACCTTAATAAGCAAGAATTATAATATTTCACACATCATTATGAAACCATAACTTTATGTAAACCATTAAAATATTATATATTAATTTAGATTATTCCGCAATACTCTGTTTAATCTAGACCATCATGCATCTAGTTAAAGTACCACAAGATTTACAGAAACAAAAAGAAAACTGTTAAATAAATAACCAAATCTCCAATCCATCCCCAATTTAAATACCCAGTTTTTATCGCATCTCTAAAGTATCAATTCTAAATTGTTTATCTCAAACCAATGTTTAAGTCTTGTTTAAGCCTTCTTGAGAGCAAGATATTTTATCTAGCCCTTAGCTAGGTCCACCTTAGCCCGGAGTGTCCCTTACTCTTGTGGTTACGCAACCTGCAGGTCAAATGGTTAGCTGTAAGGAGTAAAAAAAGTCATGGTACATTTAAGAAGAAAATTATTTCTCCTAAACCAATCTAGAAAGTTCCTTATTTTTTTTAGAAATAAAACCGTTTGACGTATCATACTCAATCATAGTAATACAGCTAGCTCAGAAACTTAGGTCTCAAATTGATACCTACGAAAGTCTAAGTAGATCTCAACCCTTACGTTCTCACCGATGGCTGTGGATGTGATGTGCGCCGGCGCCGAGAAACTGCATCGGGAAAGTTTGTATTGTCAGTCAAGGCGTTAAGTGTACGCCCACGCTTATTATACACCAACTGAATGCACCATGTCTTGTATCTTGGAACTATTTATTAAGTTTATGTATTCTATGTCATGTACCTAGTAATTTTGCAGGAATATTTCGTGTGTATTTAACACTTAGGATATGTATGTATATCATCAGAGGTCTTTGGATGAAAAACTATCAATACAAAATACGAGTATATGCATTTACACGAAACAAACGGTCACACTTACTTTTTAAGTAAGTGTGAACTGTTATCGTAAGGCATATTATATATTTACACGAAACAAACGGTCACACTTACTTAAAAAGTAAGTGTGACCGTTTGTTACGATAACAGTTTACAAAGTACGAGTATATGCGTCCACCCAATGATAAAGGCCCGCGGAAATTTGTAGAAGTTTTGAAAATGCTATATGATGTAATGAAGTGCTTCGCTTTAGAAAAGTGTGAACTTGTTTCAAACAAAATCCATTTTGTTTAACTGATAATCGGCTGTCCATTACATTGTATACGTATTTTTTTTTCCTACTAAGACAATATTAATCTGATAGATTAGGTAAAGTCTCCCAATGTGATTGAAGTATGAATTCCCAATATTTCCCGCGTTTGAACATCGATTTGTAGCATAGATTTAAGATTAACGAAATGGCTACTTTTTATCCAGAATTAACACAGGTAACACCGCGAGGTGTAGCTAGTTATCCATAATCTATCTGTTCAAACCAATTTCTCTTACACTACGAAATCATCATCGCCACAATGAGCGTGCAATCGTAAAATGATTCAAAGGAAAGTTAGTGTGCGGTTACAACACAAGTGAAATGCCAATAAAGGTACCAGACTGGAGAAAATTGATCTACTTATTGCTTTCCATTAAAATAGAAAAATACCTTATATTTTGCATAAAGACTATCACAATCGCATAGGTTTTACGTGATTAAAACCTTCGACTTTTAAAATCCCTCCCAGTTCTAGAAAAAAAGTTGATACACTCTCATACTTGTGTTGTCTAATTCTTTGAATGCGAGTATTAGTATAAATCTTAAGTGTTCTTATATTCTTTAAATATAAGTATTACAATTAAGTTTATTATTATTTTTTACTATGCCTAATTAAATATTGGTAATATTAGTATTAGAATTTAGTTAAAATGCTGTTTTTACTTTTGCGAAATCAATACTTTGTAATTTAAATACTTCAATTTTGTCAAAAAAGAAATACTGGTACAGCCTCATAATTCTGTTATCACATTTTTGGAATACTTCGAGTTTTTGTTGCAAACTCAAAAACCTAAAAATACCTGTATACCACAACAATACAAAACCATAATACTTAGTTGGAATGACAATAATCAGTCACTATTACACTATAAATGTTGTCATTACAATACGTACAAGAATAAATCTAGCTGTTGCAAATAAAGGGAAGGGAAGACGATCAAGCCTCTAATCACGCTCGAGCATGTGGTTTGATGGTTTGTTTGACACGATCACGTTTACACCATTAAAGATACCGCTTACAGAGTATTCGAGATAATGAAGATGTTGTAAGTTTGATTCAAGTTTTGCAAGTATAATCTTCCAATAATGTGTTACTTGAGTAGTAAGAACCAAATATCTATTGATGGTATTTTTCTTGACACATTTCACATATCAAATCAAATCAAATCTTTATTTATTAAGCGTTACAAAAATCATGTGTAGGTACATATTTTTAAGTCATAAGATTTACCGATTCAAATACTTTGAAGTTTTTCCAATAATTATATCGAAGAAAGTTCTAATCTTACCTAATCCCAGATTATCAGATATGCGGTGAAAAGAAATAATAACACCTTCACTTTATTGGTATTACGTGATTTTAATAACACTGGAAAGCAATGAGAATGCTTTCTGCCTGAAGCTCTTTAATAATTGTTAGATAACTTGTTAAAATAATTTAATTGTACTAAGAACAAACATCAAAATACAAGGTCTTAAATTGAACCGTCAATAACAGGTACAAATAAAGACATGTCATACAATATTATTACAAGGAACCGCAATTGGACCTGCGCAATCTTCAGGTCACGCAGTGGCAGGAGAAGGCACAGGACCGAGAACAGTGGCGTCTCTTAGTATCGGAGGCCAAGATCCGATTCGGGTCGACGCGCCAACCCAGTTAGTTAGTTTTTATACAATATTATTATGAATCGCTAAGTGCTTGTTTAAAAAAAGGAAATTTAAAATAATATACTATTCCCTCTCTGCAAAACTAGCATGGGACGAAGACTTGGAGCCTTTCCACCTTTTTTTCCATCGTAGTAGCACTGGGTTACAAGAGACATTTACAATATTTCCATGTGACGTTTATCGTAGACATTTTATCCCTCTGTTCACCAGATAGCATCAATGTTATCATCCGCATCAACTTCTTTCGAAATATTTATTAATCATACATAAACATCAAATAAGATCTATCTCTACTTCATGACGACCACGACCTCTTTGTCAAGAGCGTACCGACTTAGAAGAAGAAGATTTATCTCAGCTCAACGCAGGTATCACTGCCTCTAATGCTGATAATGCTATTATTAAATTTATCAACATGTTCTTAGTACTACTAAAATCAGTCATCTGTTTCTTCCAGTCAGATGACTGATCTAAGCTAGAGAATGTTAAAAATAAGACTGAGTCATTAATTTAGACTGTACAGTTTCTATTTATAGAAGCGAATACCAACACAGCTTCCTATATAAGAGTTGATCAATGCGCGCCGTAAACATTTAACGACGACTGTGTGATTCAAATAGTCGTTAAATCTGTCTCCATAAATTGGTGAGCCTACTAGCGTTAAAATTACGAAAACTACGCTGTAAAATTATAGTAGCTAGCAGATCTCTAAACAGTAGACCTAGGAAACAATTTTTTTTTTTTAAATATCGTTTTTTATCCCTAACTTTATGACTTTATTATCATCATCAGCCTATGCTAGTCCACTGCTGGACATAGGCCTCTCCCAAGGCACGCCACTTGGCCCTATCCTGTTCTTCTCTTCGGCATCCACTACCCATTACTTTCTTCAGATCATCGCTCCACCTGGTTGTAAGGCGTCCTACACTACGTTTTCCGAGACGCGGTCTCCACTCTAGAACTAGTCTACCATAGTGGCCGTCGGTTCTGCGGCAGATATGTCCGGCCCATTGCCACTTCAACTTCGGCTTGCTTATCCGCTGAGCTATATGTCTGTAACTTTATAACTTCATATCTCCACAAGCACTCGATCAACTGAGAATATAAAATTATTCGATTTGATTTAAATTTTAGAACTTGGAATATGCTCTTAATTGATTTAGCAAGTATAATTAAATTCGACTTGGCAATGGCGCTGCAATGAATTTTCCTCTCCACACCTTTTTGTAAGAACCATCCCCCAATCAAAAATATGTAACAACGCGTACCAAGTTTCGTAGAGAATGGCTCAAATTTCGGCCTCTACTCGAGAACAAACAAACATACAGACAGAGGAAAGCAAAATTTGGTCCACTTATTCAATGACTTCGCTCGCTTCATTCGCTCGGTCAATTATAGTTTAGAACCAAGCCTAATTTCATAACAGGTTGTATTCGTGTTACAAATAGGTAGTTCTATAAATATTAATTATTGCTTATCTACGCCCTACTGTGTTCCTTATGTTTTTTTTTAAATATAATTTATTGCAGTACTGATTAGTTTCACATTTCAATAATATGGTACCTTCATGATGTGTTTGAATAAATTAATTAAATTTACGAGTACATTAGAATAGCTAAAATACAACACACACAAAACGATTATATTTAATTTACTTATATTTAAACAAAGAAAAACATTCTGATTAATTCATATTTCAAACTTTTTGGTACAAACTCTTTCAAAATATATTATGTATGTAGTTTTAACTCTCTTCAATAAAAAAAACATATAGCGCCTGTAGCTTGGCTAGCTTAAGTGATCTGACGCGATCATCGAAGCTAAGTAACAGTCGATGCGAACGGTGTTTGGATGGGTGACCATGACAAGACAGTCTTTTTTAAATAGGAAATAGGAAGAGGTAAAGACAAAGAAGAAGAATATCTTGAAACACGACTTCATTTTGATAACTCGACATACTTCACGCTTAAGACATTTGACATCATTATTAAATGCTAATTCACAATACGTTACGGTAACCGACTCTTAAAAATGATAGACAGATACCGTTATGTTATTATAATAAGCATAGAAGCTTGAGTAGGCGGGACTTTCAAGATCACTTCAGAGCTTTGTCGACGAGACAGAAATCATACTATAGAGAAAGCTCTCTTGAGCTTTGACGGTGACCAAGAACTTCCCATTCCAAGGGTACTACCGTGTTCCTACCGAGAAGACCTAAGCGAAGCCTCAGGTCACATTATTCTCTTAACTATTAAAAAACTACAAGAAATAAAGTAAATACTATCTTTCTGCAACACGTCATTTTCTTTTTAATGATGAATAGCTCGGCTAGCTACGGTGATCTGACGCGATCATCGAAGGTAAGCAACAGTCGATGCGATGACCATGGTTTTAAAAGTGTCTTTTTATCCGGTTGCTACCGTGTGTTGGATGTCACATCAAATAGTAGGTCCCGGCTGTTAAGTCTTAGTACAAGCTTTGTTAAGCCAAATCGAGGCCTTGAAAACTCTCGACACCAGAGCTTGGCCACTTGGCTCATACGACGAAGAAGAAGATGAAAATAGTCAATGTGAAGAATCGAGCTGAGAATTCTGGTCGCCACACACCGTTATCTTTCCGCCATAAGTACTTTGTTTTCCACGTGTAACTATAATCAGGTAATTTTTAATCAATACGCATGCTTCCATTTACCTATTTTTTACAAGCTCTTTGTTTTAAACGGACAAAATGTGACAACCACTTAGAATTAATACTGCCCGGAAGATTAGAGTTAGACATCCGTAGAATTTTAATTCAATTCGTGTACGTAGAACAAATCTGTTAGACCTGGCGACCTCATTGGTATAACGGTTACCATGCCGGACTGCCAATCAGAAGGTTCCGGGTTCGATTCTTGCCCGGCCAACATCTTTGTGCTTAACCAAATTTGTTGGCTGTCGGTCTGGGTGTTAAATATGTATCTATGTATATAAAGTATGTATGTATGTATGTATGTAGTATATCAGTTGTGTTAGCAACCATAATACGAACTACAATTGGTTCAGTATGGGGCTAATCTGCCGTGTGTGAAATGTGAAAAAAAACCTGTCTAAAAATAACGGGCAAGCACGAAATTAATATCCAACCCAGAGTTCCGTACACATTAAAATTACATAATATATTTAGTAACTTACTAATCGTCGACAATAAAGATTACATAATAACATCTATTACAAACGAAACGACAAACCGAATGCAAACATGCCAGTGTCAGTATTTGGTACCTATTTTGACATTTGCATTTCTAAATGTTAACTACTAGCCAAGCGCCGCAAATATGATAATTATTTTGAAAGACACGTTTATCTGTGTCTCAATTAACAAGGTATTTGAGGGCTTGGTCAAATTCTTGTCAAAGGTAATATTTCTTAGATTTCTCGTCAGAAAAGTAAAACATGTTAGAATTATTAAATTAAAATCCTACTACTATTATAAAGGCGAAAGTTTGTAAGTATGGATGTATGGATGTTTGTTACTCTTTCACGTAAAAACTACTGAATGGATTTGAATGAAACTTTACCACAATATAGCTTATACATCAGAATAACACATAGGCTATAGCTTATACATCAGAATAACACATAGGCTACAATTTTTGAGGTTTTTAATGTGAGGACGTAAAAAAAACACATTTTTTGCGCTTACATTGCAAACGCTGACTGAATCCTACAAGATAGATCAAAACAATTTACAACAGTATTGTACAACTTAATTAGTTACTTAGTTGGATCGAACTGCACATGGTGTGCGAATTTTATTATAATCGGTTAAGTGGTTTAGGAGTCCATTGAGGACAAACATCGTGACACGAGATTATATAAATTAAGATAAGATTATTAATATTATATGTATGTTTTTTATTATTCTTTATTGTACACTACGTCCTTCTTTAGTCGTTTATAAATTCCTTTCCATCCAAAGGTTGCCTGGAAGAGATCGCTTTAAGCGATAAGGCCGCCAATTGTGGTACACTAATTTTAAGTTAATTGTCTTTTACTGTGCCTTTTTTATTTATGCGTCCAATAAAGAATTATAAAATTTCCATGACACAATGTTAGTTACCGTACTCCTCCAAAACGGCTTGACCGATTTTCACCAAATTTCATATGCGTATTCAGTAGGTCTGAGAATCTTCTACTATATATTTTTAAGGCAAAACAACGTTTGCCAGATCAGCTAGTTAGAAATAAAAGTGAACAAAAAAATCTAAAATTAAGTTTTTCGAACCAGTTTATTTTCATATTGATAAGTCTGATTGGTACCAAAAAAAGTAATTTTGAATATTTTTAGAAGACCTTTGCGATACATTTTGTTTTTTTTCCTTTTACGATATATAACGTAAAAACTGTAAAATTACCCTTATTTTTGTCTTAATACTAAGTTACAAAGAGCGACGCATAGTTTTGTGACAGTATTTTATTGGGACACATGTAAGTAAGTATTTAAAGTAGGTTAGAAAACTGTATCTATGCAAAAAGTAGGCCCATTGTGCGTGCCCACACACAACTAAAGATTTAGCATTCAACAATTGTCGATTTCACATTTAAATAACGGAACCCTATTTACGGCCGATGTCGCCAATTTTTAAAATAACATTAATAATAAAAGGAGGATTAACCATTCCATTGTCACATTTAATAGTAAAAGTAAAAAGTATAAAAGCCTTTTATTCAACTACAACATATTTACATGCACATATATAAAACTCTTCTCAATTATCAAAATTAATTTCATTATAACTACTCATTTAATTAATTATTAAAATTAAATGTCACATTTTCGATTTATTTGTCAATTAGCTATAATAATTGTTGTATCATATTAATAGTGCGATTTCTCTTGTCAGTTAAACTATCGGCTTATGTAGCTGTCGCCTCCTTAGCGTAGGCCTCCCCCAGCTTATGCCATAGTTTCCTATTTCTCGCCATTCTAGTCCATTCTTGTCCGTGTCTCTGCGTGAACAAGTCCTCCCATCTTCTATTTGGCCTTCCTCGACCTCTTTTGTCATCTCTAGGTACCCATTCTAATACTTTCTTAGTCCAGCGATCACAGTTCATCCTACATATATGTCCTGCCCAATTCTATTTTAATTTTCTAATAGTTTTTACAATGTCTCTTATCTTTGTTTTCCTTCTTATATCTTCGTTGGGTACCTATTCTATCTGAAAGTTTTATTCCTAACATACTTCTCTCCATTTTGGTTTGGCATATCTTGAGTCTTTTTTCGTCTTCCTTTCGTAGAACCCATGTTTGACATTTAATAGTAGTGCTGATATTATGATAATAAAAAGACGTTCTATTCGCACGTAGATTTGAGGTTATTGTGCAGAATTTTAATAAGTCACGTGGCTTCTGTCCGTCGAGTGATGCGACCGGTAGCTGTCAAGCCTTATTTGGCAGCTGTCAAACTGTCACTGACATCGAGTGCGCAAGCGCATATTGCGTGGTTTAATTTATGAATAGAGCTAAAAATAGAAGTTAATGGCACACAAATGTCAAATCGTCGGTTTGAATAGAAGAAATGGTGCAGAGCTTTGATGAGTTGTGACGTAATTATGCTTATGGTGATGCGTGGTGGTTATTAAATCACATGCATTGACGACCTCGTCGGTGTAATGGTTACCATACCGGACTGCCAACCAGAGGGTTCCAGGTTCGATTCCCGGCACGGTCAACATCTTTGTGATGAACTTAATTTATTAGCTGTCGATCTTCTGTTAAATATGTATTGGTATAAAAAAATTGCAAAATTTATGTTTGTTACGATGAATTGTTGAACAGCTTCTTTTGGCATTTAACGCAAAACTTCTTTACCTGATTCTAAATACATATATATCATACATTTATAAACTTCTAAATAGAATCGAATGAGCGTTAAAAATAATCTTGTGTAAATAAGTGAGTCTATCAAAAAATGTAAGCAGTAAAATAAACATCGATTGCGAATTGAACACGAGTATATTTAAACTCATATTAACTAAATGCGCTGAACTTTACCTACTTACATGTATTTTAGTACCACACCAACGCAAGCTCAAGCAAATCTAAATTCCTTATCAATAATGCATTCCCGAACCTTCCAAGGTCCTAAGTACACTTTGGGCCAAACGGCAAACTTGCGTAGGTAACATCATCCACAGAGGAAACTGTTTTTGGAGTTGGCTTGAAATTGTTTTGTTTCCATTTCTGATACTACACTTTAACTTTTCTAAGTATTTTTAACGTTCAATATACACGAATTAATTCCCCCGCCCCTTTTGACCATCGGACTAGCAGGGAAACACCAAAGCGGCATTGTTTTACTGTGGAGATACCAAAAATGCGCATTAAGCGTATTGCCTTCACCTTTATAGTGCGAACTGCTGAGGTGTGGAACACTGCCAAATGCTCTGTTCCTCAAAAATCCCCAAAGATCCCTATAATCAAGCGGTTTTCGAGGCACGAGGGATTTTTTCCTGAGTAAGCGCGTTCCAACTTAGATCACAATGCCGATTACTATCAAGTGAATTATCTAGCGCATACCCATCCATTACAAAAATAATATACATCAAACACAAATTTTGCAATTCCGTTGCTATAAATTATGGTACAAATATTGTTACTAAACTAAAATTTTGCTATTAAACAAAAACTCAAAACTTAAAAGGCTGTTTGTCGAGTATAAAGTACCTAGAATGTAGGCACCATTGCTACGTTGAATAGCAATGCTTAATTTCTGCCAAAATATAGGCTAGAATCCAAAAAACCTTACGCTTCCATTAAACGCTTCTCTTTACTATGTGTCTTACTCTGCTACCTACATTACATTCCTAAGTAAGCAGCTCCTAACATTAGGTATTCTACGAGTCCTAGGTCCCAAGTAACGTTACTGCGATGACCTGAATTCCTGAGCTCGTCTGATTATATTTAGTTGGCATTTTGGGTGAGAACTAAGCAAAATATTAAGGTGTTTAGACCTCTTTCGTTGTGAATATTGTTATTATATAAAATAACTAGCTGACCCGGCAAACGTTGTTTTGCCTTAAGAATAAAAAAAAATAAGAGTAAAACAACCCTTACCGTTTAGGGGTATAGAAAATAGATAGTAGCCGATTCTCAGACCTACTGAATACGCATATAAAATTTGGTAAAAATCGGTCAAGCCGTTTTGGAGGAGTACGGTAACAAACACTGTGACACGGAAATTTTATATATAAGATAATAATAAGTATTAGGTATTTACTTAGTAAACAACAAAACACAATCTAATGTAATTTGAGTCTACAGGAAAAAATATTTTGTATTAGATGTTGTTAATTCGAAGTAAAATTTTCTAATAGATATTGGCTGTGATTTTTATTTGCATATTGTATAAATGGTATCTATAGAGAGCTTTAAAGGGAAGGGAATAGCCATGTAAACCGAATAAAGGTACAAACATTTTTATTTTTTTTCAATTAAGGTCTTATCGTTTTGCTATGTAAATGCGGTTTCCCCATAAATCAACTTTGTTGAAATAATTTTACGTGCAAACCACCATAAGAGCTCGGCGGCAGTAATTTAGAGGTTTGCCAACATCTTGATGTTTTCTCCTTACTTAGTTGAAGTTTTATGGCCACTTTGTGCCACTAATTGTCCGGTAGTCATGATCATAAAATCATTATTGCGATCTTATGTTCACACGTTATATTGCCCGTCCGAGTTAAAATAAAATCAAGAAAGTTTGTGAATTTCATAATAAAAATTGATAATTTTTTCTCACTTTTTCATTCAAAGGTTGCCTGAAAGAAATCGCTATAGGCCGCCTATAATAGAAGAAAGCCGCCTATTGTGTACTTTTTGTATCTTTTATTTATGTATAAATGTATTATAACTGTGTTTTTGGTGTGCAATAAAGAGTTATTGTAAGTATTGTATTGTAATATTAAGTAACTAACCAACTATTTTGAGCTTGGCTTTAACAAAGTCTTATACATTTTTAATTACTTGTCAACATTGATTCGTGTTATAACTAACATAGGTTTATAATAAGTTTATGAATAGAAATCCACTTTGATTTTTAAGGTTATTGTGCATTTTAGACGCGTATTAGCTAAAACGTTGTTTAAGCGAATTTTAAGAAAAATACAATTATTTATTTAATTTTTAAATGCTTATATATTTTTCCGAATTTCATAACAAAGTTTTAAATCAATATTTTGTCCACTTTATATTTTGCTTACATAAATCTTTGGTCTTTTTTATGCCGTACAGCTATATTTTTTTTTCTAGCAAAGCGCGTAGCCACACTTGTTAGCGATACTCTGACCTAACATGGAGCATGTCTAATCTGGAATAACTAGCTCTCAAAGAGGCTTCTGGAGTTTACCGTCAGTCAACTTGCTAAACGACGAATCATCAACAAGTTGCTAGTCAGACGGGCGCTAAAACTTCTGTACAATTAATATCAAATCAAAAAAATGTTTCTTCCAAAACCACATGTGCATTCAATCTGCAGTTTCACTGAAAACTAAGTTAGAAATTTTATTGCTAATGAGGAAACGCACAACCGGAACACAGCTCAGCCATTTCCCAAAACACGTTCTAGTTTAATTGTTACCACAATAGATGGCGTTACTAACAAGAAAATCTGTATCGAAACCTTTGTTGCGAACTAGAAACGTTCTCAAAACGATAAAGTTTACTTGCCGTAACCTGTAACCGTAGAAACTACAACGTAGTTTAAACTTAACGATTACGATTTGGAACTAGGTTTACGGTTACCGACTTTGCAGTGGGCAAGACAAATTGTTATTAGTTACATCGCATTGTTCTGCGCTGTTAGTTTGAACTGAGTTTAACTGCTGAGTGACATAGAATGCCCACAAGTCTGGTAATTAAGACACTGCCAATTATAATAGCCGCTGCTATCAGTGACAATAAATACAACAATTACTATGCTGACTATTTGACTCGATAGTTGTGTCTATCTTCTTTGTTATACATATATACTGTCTGTCGTAATCCTACTAATATTATAAATTAGAAAGATTGTGTGTAAGTAAATGAGTAAGTGTTTATGTCCTCACGCTCAAACAGCAGAACCGATTTTGATGATATTTGGTGTGGAGATAAGTCAGACCGTGCATTAACATATATACTACTTTTTATCTCGTAAACAATTTTGGATTCCATGGGATGCGCAAATAACTTCAAAATATATGTTACTTACCTTCACGCTCCAACGGCTAGACCGGTTTTTATGAGATTTACTATGAAGATTGGTTAGATCTTTGATTAATGCAAAGGCTATTTTTAATTCCGGGTTAACTTCTTTTTGTCCCGGATTAACGCGGGTAACATAGACGTAACCGTGAGACGCAGCTAGTAAATAATTAACAAGATTTTAGGCTACTGTCGTGCCGCTGAACACAGTATTGTATAAAATCTATTGTAGCTAAAATAACAGCGGCTATTACTGTTGGAAGTGGTAACAATTGCCAATGACTTAAACACCAGACTTGTGCGGCTGGACTGATTGGTTTGGATTTATTTTAGCTATTAGAAGTAAGTTTACAACTTTGTGAGAAATATGGAAGTTTTTCTTTTGAAGTTTAAATAGGTAGTGAAACGTATTTAAATTGTTTATGAAAACCTTTCGTCTTGAATGGCTTGACTTTGAAATTTTGCTTTCACTCAAATGCAGAGTTAAATAATATTGTTTTGACTACTTATTTATATTTTCGCTTAAGGATTTCGTATTTTGTTGAATTGATTAGCTTAGAATTATTTTTGCTACATGTGTTAATTTTTTTATGATGTACATAGGTAAAAAAAATAACGCTATTCTTATAAAGTTTCAATAGGTAGGGAAACAAGTAATTTTAGTTGTTTATGAAAACTTTTGTGTGCGAAGTTTTCCTGACACTTATGGACAGAGTTATATGTATTTGTTATACTTTTATAATTAAATCCAAGACGTTTTGAGCGTGGCTAAAAACTGTGTCTAGAAAAGTCACTTATATAAAAGGATAACTAAAGTAACTAACATGATTAGTAATTTCAGTAGTCTTTTTAGTTCTTAAATTATATAATAAAACTAGCTGACTCGGCAAACGTTGTTTTGCCTTAATAATTATTTCTAAATATACAGTAGCCGATTCTCAGACCTACTGAATACGCATATAAAATTTGGAAAAAATCGGTCAAGCCGTTTCGGAGGAGTACGGTAACAAACACTGTGACACGGAAATTTTATATATAAGATATACGCCCTTTCGAATATGGCTAGAAACTGAGACACTTAGAAAGTCACTAATATAATTAGACATTGAAATTGTCTTATTAGTTCTTAAATTATATAATTAAACCCATGCCATTTCGGGGTTGGCTGGAAACTGAGACGCTCATAAAAGTAACTAACAGAAAAAGATAATAAAAGTTACTAACATAATTAGTCATTCCAATTATTTTATCGAGCGTGGCTCGAAATTAAGGCACTTATAAAAGCCACTAACAGAAAAGGACAACAAAAGTCACTGACATAATTAGTTATTTCAGTGATCTTATCGAGCGTGGTTTGAAACTGAGACACTTATAAAAGTCACTAACAGAAAAAGATAACAAAAGTCACTAACAGAAAAAGATACCAAAAGTCACTAACATATTTAGTAATTCCAATGATCTTATCGAGCGTGGCTCGAAACTGAGACACTTATAAAAGTCACTAGCAGAAAAGGACTACAAAAGCCACTGAAGCAAAATACTTATGAGTGGTGATATTTTGTTTCAGAGAGCATCGGAGCAGCGGCCCCCAGCGCCGGCAAAGATGCAGGCGCGACACAGTCTATGGTGGCATCTGCTCATTGACCTCCCCATACTGCTGCTTGGTGAGTTCCTAAACAATAAAGAAAGAAAGAAAGAAAGGAAGAAAATTCGTACAATACTCATTGACCTTCATTTCTGAGAACTGCGAAGCTTTGAAACTCTCTTCCGAAGTCTCTTTTTCCCGAGAAGTACAATTTGCAAGTTGGCGAATGACACTGATCTTAAGATTTTGTGGTTTTCGGAGAATATGGTTACGATGTTTGCGCTTGCCGTATGAGCGAGTGCAAATTCCACACAATAAAAAAAGCACTAGTCAATGTTCCAGGACTAAGTTATTAATTGCTTAGTTTTTTATACAAAATAATATAGCAGATTGGGTAATTTAAGCTTTCTTGTAAAAATGCAAAAAATGTATATCTTCTCTTTTTCCCGAGAAGTACAATTTAGGGCTCTTCAAATCTAGAGTAAATAGGTTCCTTCTAGGCAAGCGTGATACATCTTAGACCACAGTCAAGCTCAATATAAGGCAAGCTGCGGTCAAAAGTAAGCCTATTCATCATTAAAAAAATATATATGTATATCATATTCACAACGCATTATGCCAGGGAAAGTGAGGAGCGGAAGGTTATCTTGATATGGGCATGTAATGGAAAGAGAGATATGTGACTAGGAGGAATGTGAATAATTATGTTTGTACAAGGTAGTTAAAGTAGAGGTCGACCTAAGAAGACGTGGATCAAGGAGTGAATGTAGATATGACGGCTGATAGAATAGTGTGGAAGCAAAAAACACGCACATCGAGAGTGGTTGTTATTGAAACGGAGCATTAGAAAATAATTTACCAGCATGCTATGGTTTCCTCACGATGTTTTGTTTACTGAAAATTCGAGCTCATTCATTCGAGGCGGGAATCGACCGCACGACCTTCGGGACGTAAGGCGGCCGTATGCCGACCGTCTATCGTCGTATGTCTTCAAAATTGTACACATAATGTATGATTCCGACTTTGATCAACATTAAAAAGAACATAAACCCAAATAAACGAAAAGTGTGCACAATTTTGGATCATCAAACATAATTTGTATAAGCTTTAAGGAGTGAGTGTAGATATAACGGCTGATAGAAAACTAATAAGACTTTTCTAAAATATAAACTTAAATCGATCTATAGAGTTTGATTGCGGATATTAATTTACCATAAGTAGTCCTTTACAATTGAAACTAAACATTGAATTGAAATATGTAAATGATAATATAAATAACTCTACTCAGAAATGTTAATTAAAATTCTCATTAAAGCACACACGTCAAGTTAATCTAAGTTAGAATTAACTACAATAATATTATTGTTATGACGTCACAATGCACAGTTTAATTACTATTTTTAAATGGAATATAAAATCATCTAGGTATTTATGGATACCATAATGGATCTTTAAATGTATTTTATCATTGAGTCAGTTAGTAAATTTCAGCTTTTTTCAGGATAGCTCTCTTAAGTGCTGCTTTAGATCATCTACATTTACGAATTAGAAAAACAAGACAGTGAAAAACAGATTCTTCTCTTTACGTGTCATCCGTGGGTCAGATGACACGTTAAATTGTAGGTTCCGGCTGTTAGCTTAGTACAATCAGTCATTAAGACGAGTCAGAGGATTTCAGCAGTTTGTAAACTCTCGACACCAGAGCTTGGCCACTTAGCTCGTACGAAGATATATAGGTACATACATATGTATTATTAAACATCTAGATAATCATATGTCCAAAATATACTAAACTGTTTTTTTTAATTAAATTGTAGTAGGTATCAACAACAAAAGCTCTGAAAATTACTTTTACTTTTAAAAGTGATATAAAATACAAAAACATTTATAATATACATAAAAGTTAAAAAAACTATTATGTTCAACTCTTTGTCCTCAAACAATTGAATAACAATTACTATTAGTTTTTTATGTTTTTAATTATTTTCAATAAATTTTGATAATGCTCACAAGCTTCTTAACAGTGTAAAATGTAAACAAAATTTTATTTCAAAAATGATAGAACTATATGGATGTCAAAATATTACAATTAGACATAACTGTAAAGAACATCAACATTCATCATCTGTGTCTCTTTTTCCCATACCAAATCAATCATTCAAATGTCTTGATTTACAACTAAAAAAATCTCAACAAATACGAGGAACTAATCGGTATGTTATGGTATGTTGTTTATACAAACAGTCCCACGTGATAGATTCTGATATTTGACACTGACCACATTCTAACTGGTGCCTAAACTGGGTTTTAAAACATACAACCGATACAAAACAGTGTACAGGCTTACTAGTAGTTGATATACAAAAATAAATAAAATATAAACTTTAGGAAGTTTTTCTTTATTCCCTCCAACAATTTTGTGCACTACGATTTAGGCTTTGTAGAAAATTAAAAGCTGTTTTTTATAATATTGTTCGATAGATGTGATGTACTTTACTATTGTGATTATATTATACATAGATCTGCACTTGGCCACAAACTCGAAAAAGAGAAAATATTAAGAAAATAATGTTATTTTTTTTGCGACACAGAGTTTTCGTGAATTTTTAAACTTCACTGTTGTCTGTTTTCTCACTTTCACCACTTCAGAGAAATCTCAGTTGGACTTAGTAAGAAAGTAAATTAGCTTGCATCTTTAGTTCCCACCAGTTTGTGGTATGTTTTGCTAAAACCACAACTCTTCAGACTGCTAAAGGTTGTGGTTTTCAATGATAGCATAAATAATTAGAAAATAATAATACGTTATGTCTTTTCTGTTATAATTAATTGTAAATTTATATTTTGTTGTTGTTGTTTAATGATTGATCCAAAGATTCGATCCAATCCTAATCCAATACAATCCAAAATCCAAAGAATGTTTGATCCAATGATCCAATATTGATGTAACTCTGTATAACCGGTGTACCTAAGTTGAATTGACGTTAAAAGTTCACAAGAATCCATCGAATCAGATTACCTTGGTACCAACTATCGGATAATCTGTGGCCGCTAATCTGATACCTTTGTTTTGATTTGCATTGTTTATGGAATGCAGTACACATCTGACATAGATGTATTCATAGGTACTTTGTATGTTATTATATCTTTGACTGGCATTCCTAAATGATTGCGATCATAATACATTGTTTCACCATCAATAACATCACACAAATCACACTTTTATCTTTTGCCGTTTTAAAAAACAGCCTCTTTTGGTGGGTGAATAGGGTTGAGAGGGGAGGAAAAAAGACTACAGTTTTTTTTTCAGAAGAAAGACTTAGAAACGTGTAGTGGGCTACTTAAGTGAGCGAGAGTGAACCGGTTTCTTCTAGGCAAGCGCGTTTCATCTTAGACTGCAATATCACTTAACATCAGGTGAGTTGTGGTCAAGCGCAAGTCTATTAAGCGTAAAAAAAAAAAATTACACAGAAAAACATTTGACCAGTAGAGCGCGTAACTCGGATTAGCGACACTTGTCGACCTCGTTGGCGTAATGGTTACCATGCCGGACTGCCAATCAGAAGGTACCGGGTTCGATTCCCGGCACGGCCGACATCTTTGTGCTAAACCAAATTTGTTGGCTGTGGATCTGGATGTTCAATATGTATCTATTTACAATATATATGTGCCCTCTGCTTGTCCGTAACTTAAATCCATCCAAATGTTGCCTGGCAGAAATCGCCTTAGGCGATAAGGCCGCCTAATGTACTACCTCTGTTATTTTCTTGCTATAAAACTGTTTTTTTTTATTTGGTGTGCAATAAAGTCATATTGAATTGTATTGTATTGTAAGTATGTATTATATAGTATATCAGTTGTGTTAACAACCATAATACGAACTAAAAATGGTTCAGTATGGGCTAGCCAGTCGTGTGTGACAAAAAAAACTTGTGTAACGTGGCGCGTGCCTAGTCTGCAATTACTGGCTTTCAAGGAAGCTGTCGGATCTCACCACTAAGTACTTGGTGACAGACTTTTTTAAGCTTTAGGGTAGTTGCTAGCCAGGCGAGTACTAGAAACTTCCGCACGATGTTTTCCTTTGCCGAAGGATCTAGCGACGGGTATCGAACTTATGATCTTCTGGGCGTAAGGCAGTCACAAGTTTAACTATACTGTCATCGCTTTAAGCTACTTAAACGTGTTTCTTATTATCGCTAAATCACGACGTTCTATCAGGGGATAAGATAAACTTAAACTTAATTACTCACTCACTAACTCACATGCACCGCAAATATCTTACAGCACATGACTCACGGGTAGATTAGTGCATTATGCATCATCTGGATCTGATCCAGGATTGATTTCATTTGGACAGAATAATGCACTCGCTTTACGGGGAAGGAAAACATCATGAGGAAACCGACATGTTTGAGGACCACAATATCCGAAGACGTGTGTCATTCACTAACCCGCACTTGGCCAGCGTGGTTGATTATGGCCTATATCTCTCTCCTCGTGAGAGAAGGCCTCGAGTCCTAGCAGTAGGAACGTAGCGGCTGCTTATGCGCTTATGGACAGAATATTTCCTCTTTTTAAAACACTATTTGAATTTTTAAAAGCTACTTGTATATTTGCATGATGACATAAGTTAATAAAATAGGTAAATAGATCATCTATAACATGCTATCATTAGTGAATGTAATGCAAAAACTTACCTCGGAAATAGATTTTAATATTCATTTCATATTTAATTTGTCAAATCCAAACTGAGATATCCTTAATCATAAAAACAACCCAGAAAATCAAAATATATATCAATACTATGAAATCGCTATTCCGCGGTATAGATCGTAATTAAGAATTGACTAAAATATTTAGCACCTAATGCCGAGGTATATTCGAAATACATTTGGGGCTTAATTTACTCACGCGCAAAACTCTCAGTCGCGCAAAAAAAAAACACTGATAAGCCAATTCCGTATTTTGCAGTCAAGTTCATGTTACGTTTTCTGAGGTCATGGCTATTTGTCTGTGTGCTGTAACTTAAGTGATAACTTATCATGTGTTTTATGCGAAAATAATTATGTCACTCTACACAAAAAAAAAACATTTTATGAATATTGTAATTAAGTGATAAGATTTTAAAACAGATAACTTCTCTGTTTTATTTCATGATAAGATAATCGTACCTAAAGTATATATTATTATGTATTAATATACGTGTATTAATATACATTGTTAAGATAAGGATATAATTTTTATATTTATTTTGTATTGACTTTTTTTTTATTTTTTTTTTATCATTTAGATCGAAATCGATATGAAGTCAAAGAAAGTTTTATAAAACTTAGCGCAATGGCGCTATATATATCTTACGTATATTCAAATTCGTGATAGAATGTACTATTGCAACAAAAAAAACTTGCATATATATGTACTGTTTGTCTTTGTATCTATTAATAGACATATATATAAATGAATCCCTATATCCCTTAGGACACGCCATCAAGCTTGAACGGCTGGATCGATTTTACATTTTATTTATCGCCAGGAGAAGGTTTTTGTCACAGGATATTTTTTTTTTCAAAAGCTAAAAACATGGTATATCATAAAACATTAGAATAAAAAACACACTTTTTTATTCATTATACCAATTCAAATTAAATAAACATCGTTAAGACAACGTCTGTCGGGTCACCTTGTCAGCAATAAATAAATTCTCAACAGAAAACTTGCACGATTTTCCAGTTTATTTGAAATTTTTATATTACAATTTTTAAAATGTTTTTACATTTGATATTTGATAATTGTATGTTTTTTTTCTGAATCAAATGAATTAGTATTATTATTATTTGATACCGACCTACTTGACGACTCATCATCAGAATGTAAACAGGCGTAATTGTTTTGAAATGAGTATAACCGTGACCATTTTCGTGGTCACGACTCGCGGTGTCAGATGCAGCTAGTTGGGTGGTCGGGCACACCTCACACTTTGACACTAGTCCGGTCAATTTAGACAATCGAAGTTACCTAAATTTCCTAAATTTCCACCAATGCTGAAAATCGGTAAGATTGTTTAAAATACGATTAAAAACCAAAATTTGAAAGTTCCCCATCTTTCCCCTGTAAGGAAAACATTTTATTCAAGGTCAAAGGTAAAAAACTGAGTTTTTCGCGATTTTCAGCAAAACGGCAACTCTTATCATAAAAATATTGCAGACAAAACTTGTAGATCATATAATTATCTACAAAAAATTACACAATACTTTTTTTGTACCAGCCACCGTTTTTGAGATATAACGAATCAACAAGTTGCACACTTTAATTCTACCTATTAACTTTACTTTAATTTTTTGGTCTAATTTGATCAGACTACACGTTGACATTTTTGACTTCTTCATCGTGTCGATGGCATTTTTTTACACATTTCACACACGCCTAAACTTTATAATTAACTTACTGCCTAATCTAAAGCGTAGCGCCTGTAGGTCGGCTAGCTAAGGTGATCTGACGCGATCATCGACGCTAAGCAACGGTCGATGCGGACGGTGTTTGGATGGGTGACCATGCATAAGATAAATGGCTAAGTGACCAAGCTCTGATGTCGAGAGTTTTCAAGCCGCCTGAAGGCCTCTGACTTAACTTACTGCTTGTTTAAGACGGGACCTTCAATTAAATGTGTCATCCGACCCACTGTAGCGTCCAGATTAAAATGGCCCCTTTTAAATGAGCCTTTTGCATGGCATAAACAGCCTGCTATACATTCCCACTGCTGGGAGACGGGGCCTTCTCTCACGAGGAGTAACTGTAAAATTAATATTTTGCCCTTATCTTTGCCTTAATGAGAATCGTTTTTTGTTTCTCTCTACGCTATCAGAGTGTATCAGAAAATAATCATAGGATCAAACGGATTCAACTCATATTACGGACAGAGTTTTGGAATTGCTGACTAAAATACTTACATACGTACATATCTAATTAATTCCAAGTTCTTAATCGATGTAAAAAAAAACTATGAATTCCATGATTTCATGGTCACACACGACCGTGGTTTTCCATTACATCTTTCTAGGTGGGTGGTCATCGGTGTCTGCCGCAAGTGTCACGAGTAGTCACGACATCTGACACTTTAAAATGATGACATTGACACTTTGTCACGAGGCAGAGTAAAGAGATGAGACCACAAAAAGCTAGGGACGCGGAATGTAAAAGGTAGTAAGTATTTAAAAAAAAATTATTTATTTTATTTTATTTATATCTTTATATTTTTACGTTCAACATCTTTGTGATGAATTAAATTTGTTGGTTGTCGGTCTGGGTGCTAAATATGCATCGATGTAAGTATTCATGTATGTATAATTATGTAGTATATCAGTTGTGTTAGCAACCATAATACAAACTAGGAATTGTTTAGTATGGGACTAACCAGCGGTGTGTGAACTGTGTCCTGATTTATTTATTTTTGTTTTATATTAAAAATGTTATAAAACATTATTAAACATATACCGTCAATACAAAACATAATTGAATCTGAAAAGATTACGCCTAACATAAAAATTAAATTTCATTAATAACAAATATAATTTGTTTTGTATTATTAAATTTGTTTAGTGTAAAATTAAATTTAAATTGATCATTTTAAATAATTTCAATTTAATTACTACCTATATTTATGATATTGACCGCACTTTGCTCAATTTTGTCCATTATTTAAAAACGCTGCTTAAAGGCTCATATAATCGGGCCTATTTTAAATACAATTCATGCATTATTATATGTAAAGGACTTCGTTAATACATAATTTTACACATTAAGGGTAAGTCGTAAATAAACTTAATTCATTAATTATTATAGAGTCTCAAGGCGTCAACAGACCTATAATATAATGAATATTTACTGCGTCAACTTGCTTGTTCACTATTTACGTCGTTTTAATTAGTATTTTATCTTTGTTCAATGTTTTACTCAATTAATTAAATAAATGATTAACAATTTCTCTAACCGACATTGAACCGGACTTTATCAATGGAAATTAATGTCATATGTCAGAAATAATTCCTTTGTCTTTAATAACATAACAATAAATGTAATGTTAATATTTTTGCAATAAATATCTTCCATTCAGTGGATTTTGAGATTTACATAAATTAATTTTTCATCTAAGGATTTTAACGGATTGGTTAGTAGTATATTATAATGTTATAAAATATTGTATGTTATAAAATACTAGCTGATTCGGCAATTATACACTAGAATTTATGATTCTACATAAAATCTAGTGTAAGCAAAATTTTTAGATTTTTAACCAAAAAAGGCTATAATTGATTAGTAGTCGAGTGGGATAAAATTTGATTGAATTACTAAAATGGCCATAAAAAATAAGGGTTGGTGATAAATAAGTAAAAATGTAGGGGGTTGTATGTATTTTTTAATGCCACACTATAAAAAAATAATATTACAAAAAAATCCTGAAAAACTAAAAAAAAATATTAAATGTGAAAAACCCTTATCACTTTGAGGTGTGAACAATAGCTAGTAACCGATTCTCAGACTTACTAAATACGCATATAATAATTTGGTAAAAATCAGTCAACCCGTTTCCGTACGGTAACTAACATTGTGACATGAAAATTTCATATATTAGAAGATTATAGTGCTTATTTAAATGTATTTAAACGTATATATATCAAAATAATTATATATGTAGTCACGACAAATATTTACATACTACTAATAGCTCGGTTAGCTAAGAACCGAAATATAATTCGACTTAATAAAGAAAACTATTGAAAGCTCACTTCCGCTCGCTCTTACTCATAAGATTACATAAAATAGAGCATGCCTAGTCTGGAATAACTGAATCTCAAGGAAGCCACCGAAACACATTAGCGAGCACTTAAAATGTTTTAAAACCATGCTATGGTCTCCTCACGATGTTTTCCTCCACCTCAGTAGTAGTAGTAGTCAGTAGCTCGAGCTCATTAGCGGGAATCGATCCTACAACCTGCTTAGCATAAGGCAGCCACACACCCGACTGAGCTGTAATCATTTCAGACGTCATTCAATGTGACTGAATGCCAATTCCGTTGTCCCAAAATGTCTAATTTAGTGGCATTTTACGGCAGCTGTATGTTTCCTTCTATGAATATGTCGGTCTGTCTGTTTTATAAACGGGTCTCAAAGACTTAAGTAGGTAGTACCTACATTGCTGACATTTTTATTATTAGTTAACGTATTAGTCAGGTGATTGTTTGTCACTAGGTAAAGTTGACGTGATTTTAAACTCTGTCTCTATGTTATGCAGAACTTTGGCGCAAAATTTGCTCAAATGGAGATTTTATACGTTTAATGGTATTATTAGATATTATTAATTAGGTATAGTTATGCGCAAAAAATACAAAAATTTTCAAAAACAAAAATGTTATTCTTTCACGCTTTCTCTTTACGGCTGGATGAACACATACCATTTATATTAATATGATAACAACCAATGTAAGACTCACATTACTGAACTGGATGTATTTAGTAACAGTCTCAGTCAATTTAGAAATAATATAAGTTATAGGTTAAATTGTTTTAGTACTTAAGATTTCCCCTTTTTTATGTATATATGAACCTTCCTTATCATTTAGTTTCGACTAGCATGCTGTGTACTCTTTTTTTGGATTGCAGACTTGTTTTTGTTCCTTTTATATATGTTAAAATGAATGTTTGTAATCTGTCTGAGTGCCTAATAAATAAATAAAAACATATTTTTATCCAGGATTGACTTCTTTTTATCTTGGATTAACGCGGATAACACCGCGGGTGGAGCTAGTAAATTATAATAACAAAACCGTAAATAAAATTTCGTTCAAGAATGATCTTGTCCCATATCTTCACTTTAAGGAATAGCTAAACATTGTTTTTCATTATTGCTAATGTATGCGCATACAAACCCAGCAAGATTTGCTTAACTCTTTTTGGAATGTCTGCTGGATTCCATAATTCTCCAACATCTAAGTATAACGTTTAGGACACAATGGAACAACTAACCACAGGCTATTGTATGAGGGCCGCAGGCGATACGCTGTGCCTAACATTTCTTGAGGGGGCTACTACGTGTACAAATATATTTGTTAAGGATTATATGATTCCATTTTGTGATAAAAAGATAAAATATATTTATTGCATCTTGGGTATGAGCACGGATTACACAAAACAAAAGTATACATTGACGACCTTGTTGGCGTAAAGGTTACCATGCCGGACTGCCAATCAGAAGGTTCCGGGTTCGATTTCCGGCACGGCCAACATCTTTGTGCTGAACTTAATTTGTTGACTGTCGGACCGGCATGGTAACCATTACGCCAACGAGGTCGCCATTGTTGCTTAACATGATCGCGTCTAATTATTAGTAGTTATTATGTTCTTTTTTTAAAGTTTAATCGTAAAAATTCGCATAATATGTGCAGCTAATTAAATACATTTGTATTAATTTGATGTAGGTACTTTATTACATTTCCAGGCAGTATATTCAAAGATTATTTCGGATTAACAATGATATTTTCTTAAATATTGTTAAACCGCAACGATTTTGCATGTGACAATAGTAGTACCCTGGCTATATTATTCGAAATGCAACAATATGACTGACATTACGATATTACTGGCTGCAGGGAAACTGCCCACCTCACTCCTCGATTAAGTTGGAAAACATATATTTAATAACAATATTATCAAGAGAATAAGTTTGATTTTGTTTCTTTGTTTGTTTCAAAATGATTGATGTTGTCGTACTAAAGTCGTCTTAAAAACAAGTAAAGGTAAATTTAAAATTTAGAAAAATCTAGACAAATTCCATTTCGCCGCCATGGATTTAAAATTTATCATAGTGTATATTCTACTAGTCAAGCCCTTCTATTTGATAACCCTATTGAGTGAGATGCAAAAAAAGTTGGGCATATTTTGGCGGCGGCCATCTTGCACTTACTATACAGCTAAGAACAGTCTTAATACACCTTTAAATAATAAAAAAGAACTAAAATTAAAATCGGTTCATCTGTTCAGGAACAACTAAGCCACTGACACACACACACACACGCTCAAATACGGAAATACGGAAGACCAGCGTTGGTTGCTCTCCAGCGACCAGCATTATGCTGAGTTGATGCTGTGTTGTGACTAATTAAAGTTTATTATGTGTCTTATTTTAATTATTATATTTTGTCCTGTGTTTTAATATGTCACAATAAATAATTTACTTTTCTTTCTTTTTCTTTCAAATACACGTCAAAATATAACACCCGACGTATTTGCGTTAAGAGATACATACTTAGTTTCCCAGTTAAACCCATTACAGACAAACAAACCAACAGTACGTCAGAAACAGTTACCCCATTACTGCTAATACCAGCTACCATCCACCGTGATCACTATCTAGAAATGCAAAAACTGTTCCATTGTTGCAAAACGATGGATAGAAATGTAAAATTGTTATTGTCCATTCTACAAAACGATGAAACTGTTTGACAAACGCCGGATGTTGGGTTTTATGTACAAAGACCCTTTTAGAAAAAAATAATAGTTAAAAAAAACTAAAAAACACGCTTATCTGACTGTTTGAAGTGGGTCAAAGTCGCGCCCAAAGAAGTCGGTTACAAACAAACATACAAACAAAAATACAAAAAAATGGAATAATTTTATCAAATTAGTGTATTGTCATCGGTCCTCAATAAATCTTCAAAGTTTGAACGAAATCTGGCCGTTTAAAGTGGGTCAAAATCGCGCCCAAAGAAGTCAGTTACAAACAAACATACAGGTGAAGCTAATATAAAGCGTGTAAAAACGTATTTGTAGGTAATAAGATATAGTTCTGTTGTATACGTCTAATTTAATTTTCTTGCTATAATAACAAATACTAAAAATAAAGAATTTAAAATATTACGGGGGGTCCTCATACTACAAACGCATTTTAATCGTATTTTTTTGCTATATGTCGATAACAATAACAGGTAGACGCTTAAAATATTCTCAAAATATATCATTATATTATTGCCTATCGAAATAAAAAATAAATAGATATAAAATAAATACCTAAAGGGGTCTCACATACAACAAACGTGTTTTTGCTATTTGTTTAAGATAATTGTACGGGACCCTTTATGCGGAACCTGACTAGCGCCTGGCCAGTTATTTAACTTTAAGGTAATTGTTATTCAGGCGTTAATTATAAAATACCGTGCCGCCATTCTATGGTTTCCTTCAGCGAAAGCTCAAGCTCATTGGAATCGAACCTACGACCTTTACAACGTGAGGTGGCCGCAGGCTCGACTGAGCTGTTATCGGTTTTTTACTCGAGTTATATACAAACTGAACTACAACCTTACTGCCTTCAAGGCGAGAGTAAACCAGTTTCTTCTAGGCAAGCGCGCTCCATCCCAGACCGCAATGTCACTTAAAATCAGATGAGTTGCGGTCAAGCGCAAAACTATTAAACATAAAAGAATAGCTCTGTTTACAAAACAAAGCTACAACCTAGTAAGTCTGGTAGCGTAGTTAGCAAGTTCATTGACCTCTCGTTTAGCACTGCGATGATTTTTACAAATGTCATTTCTACATATCCGTATGTAGTGATTTAGTTCAAATGGTAGTTACCTAAATGACTGGACTGTGTGACTAGATTGTTTAGGTGAAATTTAACGCCAGGATATCACTGTTTTACCTGTTTTACTCTTTTAGGGTTCTGTTTAGGGAACCATTATAGCTTCACTCTATCCATCCATCGTTTGAATCTAACTTCAACAATCACACTACTATTGTTAAGACAAAATTGGTATGTAAGTGTACAAGTGTTTGTATGTTTGTTGCTTCTTCACGCGCAAATAACTGAACAGGAAGCGACGATATTTTATATGGAGATAGTTTGAGTCCTGGATTAATAGATGAACTAATGTTTTATTGAATAAATTGAACGGAACCCATTTCTATAAGCATGAACTGGCAAATACTTGGCCTCTTACTCACATATTTATAGTATTAAGAGTCACAATATGTATTTGAAATAAATTTTTGAAAACGTGAGGAAACCAGAATCAAACAGAAATGACACATTTTTTGTATAAAAAGTAACTTTAATGTTGTAAACTGCACAATATAGACTTGTATTTTTATCAAATCATATAGCTTTAAGCTTAATTTAAGTATTTATTATTTTTTTGACTTTTATTATTTTAATGTTATATAAAATATTATAGGTAGGTATAAAGATTGTGTAATATATGTAACATTTTAGTAATTTTACCTCCAATTACAATTAAATAATTAATTTAGTTCATTTATTTTTCATATATTTATTTAATCTTTATGGTCTTTGTAAATAACCGTTAAGTGGCCAAGCTCTGGTGTCGCGAGTTTTCAAGCCCCCCTAAGGCCTTTGACTTGGCTTAACAACTGATTGTACTAAGACTAACAGCCTGGATCTACAATTTAACGTGTCATCCGACCCACGGTAGCAGCCTGTAGAAAAAGACACTTTTTAACCGACTTCAAAAAAGGAGGAGGTTATAAATATTAGATTGTTTGTATTTTTTTAAGATAGTCTTGTGCTTGGTTACCCACCCAAAGACTGTCCGCCTCAACCGTTGCTTAACCTCAATGATCGCGTCAGACCACCTTAGCTAGCCGAGCTACAAGCGTACTAAACTAGACCATAAAACTTAAAAGATTTTATGTAAATACAAAATGCTGTTAGTTTTACTGTGTAGGAATAACTTTCAACTGTGTAAGATTTTTTATTCAAAAACTATCAATTCAGATGTCCTTAACAATTAAGTCGTTTTAAAACTTGAGTTTCCGGTTTAAATGGTTTTATTTTTTTATGTAGTTTGCTACGTTTATTTAGTATTTATTTTGCTTAATCATTTGTTAACCATCTGTTCGTAATCTAGGTATCCTTACATACTTTAACAAATAAATCTATTCAAATAAAAATATTAATCAAATAAGCCTAAATTTTGTTGTAGCAGCTATCATGGATTTGAAATGTTTCATAGCGTATGTTTTCAAATGGTTGAACCCGAATGTTTATACTTGACACCCATATTGGGGTAGTTTTGAAAAAATATGTTATCACCCATTTTGTGTGGATCTATTTTTTCACACACAAAGCTGGTTAACCCCATACTGAACCATTTCTAGTTCGTTTTATGGTTGCTTACACAACTGACATACTACATATACATACATATTTTATATAAACGCATATTTTATCAAACACAGCTAAAAACACTCCCGGCTAACACATCTTGGAAAGAAAAATACTTAATCAAAATCGGTTCATCTGTTTGAGGGCTCATGCCACAGATAGACAAAAATATACATAATAATAATAATAATCGTTTATTCAGGCAACAAAGAGTTAGTACATATTACGAACTTAAATAACTATAATTTTCTCCAATTTTATAAACTATCAATTTAATAAAAATGTAACAAATTTGCTAGCTATAACAGTAATATTCTTTAATTAATAACCTATAAATAGTTATCACTTGTGGGACGACTAAAATAATAAAAAACATGTTACGCATAGTACCGCTATTATTAACCCTGAACAATGTAAGCGTACATTGTCTAGTGTTGAGAAAAGTTAGTTACGTAACCATTATTCGATAAACTAGTGACGTTTTCGGTCGATAAAGTCAACATCCTTTCCCGGTGTAGGGAAACTATAGATTTATTATAAACATCTAAAAATATAACACATGATTATGCCATATTTATTAGAGGAAGTGATCCCATGGCTGGTTTTTTTTTGTCGTAGTTTTAATTTATATTTTAAAAATATTTCTGTTGGTTTTTTAAATCTGGGTTCAATAGAACAATGTAGGTACGTAGATACAGATTGATAGATAGGGCCCAGTTTTGTTTTTATCTTAATTTGAAAAAAAATACAAATACGTTGAAGTTTAAATACCGACTATATTATACAAAGACATATATTTCGACAACACTAAAATTAAAAATAACTTGAAAAATAAACTGCACAATAATTATAAATTAAACAAAACCTTACAAATAATCATTACTTTTTATAAAAATAAAATTAAGTCTTATTAAATAATTGTACTTCTGAATAAAGAACATGTTATAATGCAAACATTTGCAAATAAAACCTAACGCCACGGCCATCGAACTAGTGAAGTCACGGTCCACGTCGCATAGCATTTGAATAGCGTTGTGATGATAATGATAATTTCCAGGCTGTAAATTAGCAGCTGAAAGGTTGCAATCTAGGTTTTGTGCAAAATAGGTTGCATCAAACATGTGAGGATATTGAAAATTTGTAAAAAATTTACAGTATCTGCAGCTGCTAATTTACAGCTTTGCTGCTAATTTACAGCCTGGAAATTATCATCATCATCAAAAACTTCAACGTATTTGTATAACTTTTTCAAATTAACATAAGAACAAAACCAAGCCCTATCTATCAATCTGTATCTACTTACATTGTTCTATTGAACCCAAATTGTTGAACTTAAGCGTTCCCTTGGCGACAAGAAACCTATGTTTTTCCCCACCCATAACCTATAAAGCAATCAGTTCGGAAATCAAAACAGCCGACCTGTTTGCAATCAAATTCAAAACAAATCTTGCACTAACCTAGTTCAAAAGCGGCTTAGATTGACCGAGACACATTTCAATTCGATGGCTTATCGCGCCACTTGGCATTCGTTTATATTCAGACCATACAACACATCCATTCAGTAATACTCTTAGACAAAGATCAGACTGGAGAAATCACGGAGCGATTAATATTGAGTGTGTATGAAGTTGTGTATTGATAATACTAATACTAGCTAAAGGGATAGTATCATTAAGTAACTGTTTTCAAGAACTTAAATGTGTGTTCCGGCAGTCTCGATGAAAGCCTGTAATTCCTGATTAGGTATGCTCCTCCTCCGGCAAGAGTACATAAAATCTATGTGTTATGTAAAAAAACATTAATAAAGTAATTTCCTTGGCCTAGCATTATAATGCTTAGAACTACTTACTTAATACAAAGCTAAGTATACCACGTGATTACGCCATTTTAAGAAATATAAATAATACACTAAATACAAATAATTATAATTACTTAATACAATTTATTAAAATAACATAAAAAAATATTTATTTATATTTTAGCTCTTAAACTTATGCAAAGTGTATTTGAAAACCGTAGACGGAGAAACGTCTACGTTGAAAACAGATCATTTTAAAGTGACAAACGTTGTTTCAAATATAGAACTTCCTTATTTAAAAATAGAACATTCATATTTCAAATATAGAACTCCCATAACATTCCTTCACCGCCATTGGTTTAGAATAAGTGCTTCATTCGTAACGCACTGCGAACTTCTTAAATGCCGCTCTCATTACCAGAATGCATTGACCCCCGGCACCTCGCGTTAACTACTCACAACACCATACAAACTTTAACATACAACTGTCTAAACAAATAATCAACCTTATAGCCTAGAAAATAAAGGCGAGAAAGAAATAAATTGTAGCTTAAAATCTAGGTCATATGGTGCAGTATGTTAATTTGATGAAAAAAAGTACGTTGTATGTAATCTTGCACCTAAATCTTGGGATTAGTTTCAAATTTATACCTTACAAAGCTGGAAATAAGAACTAAAATTGAGTAAATCATAATATTTTTACTGAAGTTTTAGACATCGATTAGAACAGTTACTTTCAGCGTATAATATGTATCAATTAAAAAAGTTAAAGTAAAGAAGCTTAAATAGATTATCAATTTTCTTGGTCTAAGGTTTTTATAAATAGACAAAGTTTTTTTTTGCAAAAAAAAAATGTGTTTTTAGTCATTTCTACATTATTGCGTCACAATCTAGTATTGTATATTATACACACCATTTCTATATTTATTCGCATTCTTTCATACTCTGTATCCCTTCAGATCAACATTCCCATCCATTAAGCCTCATTCATATTTATATAGTTCACTTAAAATGCATAATTTAATGTATAAAACACTGATATCAGCCTAAAAACCATAATTATCATGTAAAGTGCAGCTTTGCATGCTAATATTAAACTATAACTTGATCTAACTAAGGTTTATGATGTGTAAAACTTGTATTAACATAATGGTATCAGAAATAAGAGTAGAAATAACACAGAGATGTAACTCGTATTTGCATATAGCATTTATGCTCAGTGCAAGCTCGAAACGTCACGATAGGTAGTATGAAAGTAAGGATAAAATCCTTAAAAAAAGGAATTGCAGCAAAATAATAAATTTGTTAATTAATATTCATGCTCTGATGATTGAATCAGTAGGTATGAAATTTGGCATAGATCAAGATATAGATACTTTAGAGTCTAGATTAATACATATAATTATATAAGAGCTTTTATTCTGGATTAGCGCATGTTATTAGCAAGTGAAATTAAACTAAAAAAAAACAATTCAGAATCTAAGAAATGCTGTTCTATTTCTAAGCTTAAATGTCTCAGCTAATTTAATTTACAAATTAGTTTTAAAATCTGCACTAACAATTTCTTTGATGCTCATTTTTTTGGGATTTACAAAGTTCCTACAAAATCTTGTAAATAAATTTGGACGTCCGAGCACTCAGTTATATACAAAAACTAAGTAACTTTATCTCTCTAGAAATGTCTTCTCTATGCCGAAAAAACTAAAGTGCAAGTAGTAGTTAGCTAATGCAAAGCGACAGTTCGCGTGAGAGTTACTGAATTGTTGGAATTAAAACTTTTACATTTATCATTTTAGTGCTGTTTTTTTCTGGCATAACTTTATACCTAGTATATTATTGGTACTTACGATAATTTAATTTTAGTTTGATTTGATGCTACTATTTTTAAGACTGACAGTCTGCCAAGAACAAGTGCAAATTAAATATTAAATCTCAATCCAAATCGGTTCATCCTATCGGGAGCTAAGATGCCATATGTCAAACTTATAACACCCGTTATTTTTGGGCCGGGGGTTAAAAAGAAAAAAAATATAGTGAATATGTAAAGTGCACCTGTTTTTTTAATTTTTATATATGGTAGAAAAAAAAACGCAAAAACTATATATACTCATACTATTTTCTTTTTTTTTGTAGACGTAGGAATCTAAGAGAATGAGAAAAATGCAGTCAAACTGAATGAGTTTTTTTACTGATAAAAGTTTCAATTCTGCGTCATTCATTCATTTATTGGGGTGTCTTTTCTTGTTCAGTCTTGACCGAGTGAACAGGAACAAACTCTAGGATAAGTGACTGAGCGAATTGCTTAGAAAGGTGACAATTTCGGCAAACACTAAACAGACATAAACTTTCGATCAATACCAATGTTAATATCAAAATTTAAGTAATATTTATTGAATTTGCAGTATTTAGTTTTCCCCCAAATAAAATAACTTATTTTATAATTTATTTTACCACAAAAAAATTATATATATAACAAAATTTTATAAGTCAAAATATTATATTAAATAATTACGTAATCTTTTCTCAAGCGAATCATTTATTGGAAAGCCTTTCTAGCAAAATCATTCACTCTAATCAACCTTTTAATTTCTCCAAGAATCTATCTAAAAAGTAGTTAGTATCATTAAGCCATTCTATCAGAAGTGCATCATTAACCAAACCATCACAGAAGCCGCCGTCACAGTTTGCCTAAGTAGCAAGCTGAGGTCACGGTATAGAGCGATAACCGACAATTTCCTATCTATGGGGTAAACATACGGGATCAAATCTTCATGTGTGCTCGAGAGAAAGTTTAAAGCGATATCGCGTTGGCCGAGAAAATTATTTATCCTTCATTGTATAAGAACTGCAAAACTATGGAACTTCTTTTCTGAATCTCATTTTCTTCAGAAGTACAATTTGAGGGTCTTCAATTCTGGATTATGTAGTTTTCTTCTAGGCAAGCGTGTTACATCTTAGACCACAGTAAAGCTTAACATCAGGCAAGCTGTGGTCAAAAAGGAGCCTACTCCATTATAAATAAATTGTAGCGTGAATTTTAACAAGCTGTTTGTCTTTCGAAGTTATAGTTCAAATAAAAAAAGTTTACGCCTTCTATTTTATAGCCAAATGAGTCTGAGCAGAAGGAAGCCAAGTTTTAAGTTGTTACTTAATCGAATCAAGTATGAGCTAAGTGGCCAAGCTCTGGTGTCGAGAACATTTAAGCCGCCCGAAAGCCTCTGATTTGGCTTAACGACTGCTTGTACTAAGACTAACAGCCAGGACCTACAATTTAACGTGTCATCCGACCCACGGACCCAAATCGACAGTCTTGTGCATGGTCACCCATCCAAACACCGTCCGCATCAACCGTTGCTTAGCTTCGCGTCAGATCACCTAAGCTAGCCGAGCTACAGGCGCTACATATATAACCGAATCTAATAAACGAGTCAAGTTACCCTGTATATACACGTACATATAGCTACTTATAGGTTTTATTCTTCCATGCATACCAATTAGACCTTCAAAGACATCCGCTGTCTTTGTCTCGTAATCACCTGTACAAATGATATTATCATGTTGCAACGTTAATTAGTACTAATTAACATTTATGTTACTAATTCTGGCATATGTCCAGCGGTTTGTTTGATATGTTTGTAATATACTCGTATTTAACTTTCGTTGGGAATGATGTAAATTGTTTTCGTGTACAATAAATAGCTCTTTGACTTAAAGTTAAATAATAACATGTCTTTCAAAAAGAAGAGATCCTCAGTTCGTCTGTGTTTTTCTTTTTTTTCTATGTTTCTTACCACATTACTCGAAGACGTCTGGAACGATTCTGAAAATTGTATTTTGGATTGAAATGGTCAAAAAAGTGTTTGTTTTAATATAAACAATAAAACTCTCGAGTTTAACGTAATCGTGTTTTGGTGCTCTAACGATTAAAATTCACTGAATAAAAATGATAAAACTGAAAAAAAACCATTTATACGCTATCATAGTATACGCTATTTATAAGATTTTTCAAAATGTGCTATTTTTCTCCAATAACGCCTTAAAGCCCTGCCCTTCTTAACTGTAGATCCAACTTCTCTAACTTTATAGAAATAAACCTTAAAAAAACAATTAAATAATGCCCAAGCGGCTGGTGGACAGAACAAATGAACGAAGAGCTGGCGCCTACCTCGCCCAACGTATAAGCTTGGCGATCCAGCGAGGTAATGCCGCCAGCATTTTAGGCACCCTACCCCCGGGCACTGGCTTAGATTTAATGTACTATTTGTAAGGTTTTTTTTTTAATGTGTGTGTGTTTTTTTATTTAAATAAGCAATTATCTGGTCCGTCCTCTTATTACATTTTTTTCTAATTCTCCGGAGTTGTATCCCGTATGTTTTCAATTTGACGACTGAGACCTCCCGCGATCGAATGCAGTTAGTTCATTGCAGCCGCAATTGCGGTGCCCTAGATCTGCCCTGAGAGCTAGGTATTCATGCTTTATGTCTAGAATAGAGATAGTAGATGAAACTATTAAATAAATACTAGGACACATTTCACACAAGACTGGTAAGACCCATACTAAACCATTTATAGTTTGTATTATGGTTGTAAACTTGTATACTACATATTCTACATAAACACTTTATATCGATACACATAAACATTCAAACCAACAAAATATTTAGTTTTTCACAAAAATGTTGGCCGTGCCGATATTCGAACCCTGGTTGGCAGTCCAGCATAGTAACCAAAACGCCAACGAGGTCGTCAAAATAGATAGTACGTGGGTGCTGTCTAAATGAACCTACCTTTATTAAATAAAAAAATAAAATATTAATATTGTCAAAAACGGGCTGCGATCCTGTCTAGAGATTAGGTTAACCCTTACCTTGTGGAAGTAAATTATCCTCATCTTTATGATTTTATACAAAACACATGTTGCAACAAAACTTAATCTGGATCATTTATGAGTTTTTGTGGTTTTTATACGAGTAAAATGGCTGTCCAGATTTTCCCACGACCTACGTGCTTGTACATAGTAACTATTTAATAATCTGTGCTCTTCCTTTGTTTTGTTTATTTTTAATTACAATTAGCCTAAGATCCCACTGCAGGATAGGTGTGCTCATCGACTATTTGTTTAAAACCAAATTTTTATGTTTATTTATAGTTAAAAGAATATATATTTACTAGGGTGCCTATCAAAATTTGGCCGCTATTATTTTTTTTTTAATTATTTTTAATTTATTTTTGGTAAAAAATTTCGTTTATTTATTATTTAAATAAAATAACGTCTACATCACAGCAATTAATATGGAGATTCGAAAAAATCACGGTTGCCGTTGCTCACCTGGCCGCACTTCTTTGCAGCCTGGTGTAAACAGGTATGATTTCGATAAATTTATACGTTCATAACCTATTTTTATGAATTATATGTCAAATTAAAGCTTATTTTTTTCTATTAATTATCATATAAAGTTGCTTAATTAAATCTGGCCGCAAATAAGGGTTGCTGGCTGTTAAAGATAATAAATATTTAAGGTAGAGTGAAAGAGAGTTAGCGCGTAACATCATTTGTCAGACGAGGACAGCGAAAGCCGACTGTGCGACGCTTTTAAGCCATTGCGCATGCGTCGAATGCTCAGAATACAGAAAGAACCAGAAACCGTGAGCGCGCCTAATACTGAAGCTACTAAAACTACTCTTAAATAGAGTAGTTTGACGCGCGACCGATCCGATCCGATGGGATCACATTTCACGTGTAGGTAAGTATCGTATTTAAGTATCAACTTTTTTAATTATTGAATAAATTTCTCAGTTTTAAAATTGTCATAGATAATGAGGCATCCATCTTTTTAGTGTTGACAGTATAAGAGTTTTGATTTACCCTACTTTTTATTACCTCTTGAGGGCTTTTATTCATTGTAGAATATTAATAATTAATTTAATAAAAATTAACCGACTTGAAAAAAGAAAGTATAACACATCAGTGCAGCCCGTGTGTACATAACCAATAGTCCTATTAAATAGTATGTTTATATCTATGAAAATACCTAGACATAATATTTCATCATTTATCTAAATTTAAATTTTTGTTTATAAGTTCAAATTCTAAGAGACAATATTATATAAAGCTTACTCAGCAAAAAGGAAATTAAATGTATTTTTTTCTAAAGCGTCTTTTATTCAATAAATCTATCAATTTATTGAGACAATTAGGTTGGTACATAATAATAATATAGATTAGGACAATTTTTATTCTATTATTATCTCACCTCCTGGACTCCTAAATTTTACGCTAAAAACGGACACATAATGCCTGAGCTAGCAACATTACGCGGATGGGAAATGACGCGGGCGGGGGGCAGTGTTTTGTTTTACGCGGCTTCTGGTTCTTCGAGTTCGTAATAAACAATGTTTTATATTTACATTGTTATTTTATTTGTGCATCTAAAAATTATTATATTAATTAACGTAAAATAGAATTGATAAAGATGAAGTCGTGTTTTTTGTGTAACGAAAAAAGCAATGTACTTGACTTTAATAATATATCATTCCAAAAGTGCTTGCTAATGTTATTGTTTCGTCGTAAAAAAAAATGTAAATATCATGACCTTTTATTTACAATTGACTCTACTAATGATTTTGGATATCATTCAGAGTTTAATTTTTTGTTGCAATTTATAAATTTATCATTTTGAAAAAATTACATATTTTTTGGAGTATTTATTATAAGTCGTCTCTATTTTTCCCCGGTGGTTGAGAACACTAACGTTCGACGCAAGCGCAGCGGCTTAAAAGCGTCGCACAGTCGGCAATCGCTGTCCTCGTCTGACAAATGATGTTACGCGCTAACTCTCTTTCACTCTACCTTAAATATTTATTATCTTTAACAGCCAGCAACCCTTATTTGCGGCCAGATTTAATTAAGCAACTTTATATGATAATTAATAGAAAAAAATAAGCTTTAATTTGACATATAATTCATAAAAATAGGTTATGAACGTATAAATTTATCGAAATCATACCTGTTTACACCAGGCTGCAAAGAAGTGCGGCCAGGTGAGCAACGGCAACCGTGATTTTTTCGAATCTTCATATTAATTGCTGTGATGTAGACGTTATTTTATTTAAATAATAAATAAACGAAATTTTTTACCAAAAATAAATTAAAAATAATTAAAAAAAAAAATAATAGCGGCCAAATTTTGATAGGCACCCTAGTAAATATATATTCTTTTAACTATAAATAAACATAAAAATTTGGTTTTAAGCAAATAGTCGATGAGCACACCTATCCTGCAGTGGGATCTCGTACTAAATACTTTAAGTCGGTACTTAGTGTTAGGGTTTTTGGGCCACCAACAGCATAATCAGTTATACATATTTACAATATAAACAATGATTAAAAAAAATACAAACACAGTGTAAGCACTATATAACGACACTGAAAGGATTTTATGGCGTTATTGAGAGTGGTCGTTAAATGGAGAGAATATATCATAGTATGGAATGCAAGCTAAACAAACTAAAGCCAATTCGTTCTGTCCGGAGTGGCCTTTTAAATTAGTTTTGTTTTTAGTTTTTAACTATATTATTAATTGTATGCTTTGTAAATTATTAATGATAAAACTAAATTTTTATTATTATATTATTTGATAATAATAAGTTACTTATTTTAGAGAGTCATTTTAGAAGAGTAGTAAATTTAAACCTATTGTGGTTAATGATAATGCCAGAATTTATTTACTTTCTCATTATACTTAATTCTTATTGATGAGTGGCAAAGATTGTTAAAATTATGTAAATCTCAGTGAAACCGTTGGATTAAAAGCCATAATTTGATAATTAAATTCATTATCTGACGTATCTATTAACATAATTAGTACAAATTATGCAAGTCGATGGTTAAAAATTAGTTCCGTTCTTATGTTAAAAATTTGAACCAGTGGTGAACTTAGCATATATGTATGTGATACGGGATTTTTCCATTTTTTTTAATTGGAACATACTTTTCTTTACTTACTTTTGCAAGGTATTTCTTGAATAATGATAGGGCATTTCTAGTACTCGCCATGCTAGACGTGAAATTGAAAAATCTTTCGCCAAGCACGTAACCGTGTGTTACGTGCAGTTAACCAGCAGTTTCCTCGAGAAACAGATATTCCAGACCAGGCATGCTCCTTTTAAGACAGAATATGACTGATCTGTGTGGTCACGTGCTCTTCTGTCACATGCCTATATTATTTTATTATGAATATTGACTTATATTTTACTAGCTGACCTGGCAAACGTTTTTTTGCCTTATAAATTATTTCTATAAATAAAAAAAATAAAAGGGGTAAATAGATAGTAGCCGATTCTCAGACCTACTGAATAAGCATATTATAAAATTTGGTAAAAATCGGTCAGGCCGTTTCGGAGGAGTACGGTAACTAACATTGTGACATGGAAATTTTATATATAAGACTAGCTGACTCGGCAAACGTTGTTTTGCCACACTTAGGGGTATCAAAAATAGATAGTAGCCGATTCTCAGACCTACTGAATATGCATAAAAAATTTCGTGTAAAGATAGGCCAAGCTGTTTTGCAGGAGTACGGTAACTAACATTGTGACATGGAAATTTTATATATAAGATTAGCTGACCCGGCAAACGTTGTTTTGCCTCACTTAGGGGTATGACAAATAGATAATAGCCGATTCTCAGACCTACTGAATACGCATATAAAATTTGGTAAAAATCGGACAAGCCGTTTCGAAGGAGTACGGTAACTAACATTGTGACATGGAAATTGTATATATAAAAAGAAGATATTGTATCAAAAATCTAACAGTAAATAATTAAATTAAGGACCGCCCACGTAACAAATTAAAACAACAACCAATAAACTAATCTACGCAAACATAAACATGTAACAAATCGAGCCCGAGTGACTGACAGACTGACAAAACAACAGTGAAATATTATACTTATTAATTGTTATTGGTCTGACATCGCGTTGCCTCATTTGTTAGAGAAAGAGGGGACAACGTTGTATACGATTAAATACAACTTCTTCGCATTGAATAAATCCTTTCCTACTAAAATTTGCGTGCGAGTTTTTTGTTATTGTTAACGCTCAAACACCTTGTGGCGTCTCTGTCGCACTTCATCGCCCGCTACCAATCAGAGCGCTTGTCCTGAATCGCGCAAACCGTATTTTCAACGCGCGTACGACTGGTCAGAGCTTCAATGCATGACCGTCGGACGGCCGTCTCCGAACACAACATCTGTCCGGGTATCCCCCAGGACAGATGGAGATCCCTTTGCTAGGTAGAGGCAGACCGTTGTCGCTCCATAACCTGAATAGATTTTGATAATACTTGAGATTCATAGAGATAGTTTAGACCCTGGATTAACACATAAACCACTTTTTATCTCGGGTTAATGCGGGTAACACGAGGTGCAGCTAGTAAAATTGCTAAGCAATAATTAAATTTAATTAATAACATTAAATTTTGATATTGCATGAAACCAATAAAATTTTGATATTGCACATTTAGATTATGATATTTTTTTTAGGTTTTTTGTCATCTTTGCTGATATATTTTTTGTGTACATTTGTAAGTTCTCTCTTCTCTTTATATCGAACCTCTATCACGAAATAACAAATAACTAACACTCACTATCTACTATTTGAAACATCAAAATAAGAAACAAATATTGTTATGTTTTTCTCATATACTACACCTTTTCACTACAAACTCAATTTACAATCTCATTAATAAAAACGACATTTCATTTTAACACATTTTCTGGATATTTGTGGGCGTTTTCAATTTCAATAAAGCTGCATTTATAATCTGTTAAACATTTTTTTCGACAAGTCAAAGGTTGATAATGAATTTATAGCTACAAAAAGGTTTTACGTAACATTTTTATTGAAGCCAGAATGCCGCTTATCATTTAATGGGAAATCCATGGGACTACGGATTGCACAATAGAATAACAATCTTATTTATAAAAAGTTACAGAATAGTTGAAGAGTTCAACTATTCTATAACTTTTGCTGCTGGAACAAAAATTTCCATAATTGGTATTTAATAAACGCACTAGCGTAGACGCAATAGCGCTAAATATTTCTTTAAACCTATTTTAAAGTTAAAGAAGCCAGGACCATACTATAGTATTTTCTTGTCCAAAACGATAAGTTAGATTTGTCAAACGATAGTTTCTGTCGTTAATGCTATGTAACGCGTCTTTTATTTGTTATATTAACTAGTGAGAACCTTTTGATTGGATAAACCCAGGTTTTTTATTTAATATTTACTAAATTAATTCGAGTTGCAGTCTTAAGTCGGCGCCCAAAAATAAAAGAAACAATAAACACTCCAATTGTGTGCTTCAATCCCACTATAGTATTTTTTTTAAATAAGACTATAATGTATCATCCCAAGTATGTTTTTATCAGACTTGTTCTCCTACGCAAAAGCTTAAAATATACATCGCTACCTGTTTTTATCTCGGTAAAATATGAAGTGTGAAAAGTGTTATCTGCAAGCTGTATATTTATGTTGAAAAAAGTTTCTCTTTTGACATATTTTTTCGTGATAAAATGTCTAAATTATTAAGCTCATAATTTAACGTTGCAGCCAAACCATAGATAGTACCATAGATACTAGAATATTTACATAAAGTTAAAGATTAAAATTAAGTAAATAATTTTCTAAATGTTAATTAATAAACTACGATATAAATAGTTCCATGTAACTAACATACTTAGGGGTATTTCACAGCACATATTCGCAAAAAAATCATAACTAATATAAGATTTATATTAGGGATCCGTATTCATAGGGTACCAACGGGACCCGAACTTAAGACTTTGCTGTCCGTCTAACACCAGGCTTAAATTACGAACCTTGACATCTACTGCTTTAAAATGTTCATAGTTAATGTGTACCAGGGTGCTTTTCTTCTGCTTCTGTAAAAACGTAAGAAGAGAGTGTATGCCAACTAAAAATAAACACAATTTGTTTATCTTATTCCCTAATTAAGGTCTCTTTTCACTAGCCTAGATCAGGCACCTGTGCAGGGGGGCTACTGCAAGTTTAAACCATCATAGATGTAATGTTACTTAAGTATTAATTTTTTTTTTCAATTTCAAAAGCGGTTGTGGCTCGGTGGCAAAGACGTCTGCTTCAGACGCCCCTGGTTCGATCCCGGCCCTACCCCAATGACTTGTTTTTCAAGTTATATGTGTGGATTTGCACTCGCTTTACGGTGAAGGTAAACATCGTGAGGAAACCGACATGTTTGAGGACCACAATATCCGAAACGTGTGTCATCCGCCAACCCGCACTTGGCCAGCGTGGTGGATTACGGCCTCTATCTCTCTCCTTTTGAGAGAAAGCCCTGAGTCCCAGCTGTGGGAACGTATAGAGGGCTGCTTATGATGATGATGATTCAATTTTCCCCAACAATCAAACAAACAAATACTTTCACACCGATACATATTTTTATTATAAGTAGAGTTGTCAAAACTAGAATCATCTCTTTGTTGTATCCTCATGCTGAAACCTTATCTGATTATGGTGAAAATTACCTAATATATAAAATTTCCATGTCACAATGTTAGTTACCGTACTCCGCCGAAACAGCTCGACCGATTTTTACCAAATTTTAAATGCGTATTCAGTAGGTCTGAGAATTCGCTAATATTTATTTTACATACCCCTAAGTGGTAAGGGGTTTTCACCCATAAATACGTTTGGTCAGCTAGTTATTATGTAATATTCAGGCCTCAGATTATTAGAAAATTCTTTATTGGACACATTAATTATAACATACAATAAAGAAAAAGAAAGAGCTTACGAATAAGTGTGCCACAATTGGCGGCCTTATCGCTTATAACGAAAGGTCGTATGAACAAAAATAATGTTTTTGTCTCTCATGAAAAAGTATTTTCTAAGTTAGCTGTCTTTTCTTTTGAGCACTACATCTTTCCTTTGGGTCTTGAATTAAGCCTTAAAACTATGATGGTCAAATTCCTGTGGTAGCATTTGTCTAGAAATGCGATCTCCAGCGCATTCTGATGCAAATGACGCACGGCAACTGTCTGTTCTGATAAGGAAAGTGTCATGGCGCCTATTTATTTAAATTAATTAACGCTGGCCTATTAGGAAGTCATCAATAAAAGATTAGTTTTTGAGGTCAATTGATTTTCGATTTTTGGAAAATTGCTTTACTATGTATCTGTATTTTAATTAATTGTACATACCAAATAAATGATTATTATGATTATAGAGACAAGACGAATCAGAAGATTGTCTAATGGTATATTCTAGTCCATTAATTTTAGTGGCATTCCATTGTTAGCGCCTGTATCTCGGCTGTTTAATTGCATTACTGTTGCAATTTGTTTTTAATTATGAATAGGCTTACGTTTGACCAGATTGCCTGATGTTAAGCTTGACTGTGGTCTAAAATGTATCACGCTTGCCTAGAAGGAATCTATTTACTCTAGATTTGAAGACCCCCAAATTGTAATTCCTGGGGAAATAAAAGATCTCTTTAAATTTAGGGAAATACTCTCACTTGTACAATTTTTTTCAAAAGAAACAGGTATATTACTCTAAAAATAAAACCTAAAGCAAACAATTTTAATTTATGCTTACAGATTCAATTCCACAGTTTAACTAACGACATTTTTGGTTCATTTCTCAAATCACTATAAATTAAAAAGAAATACGTGCATTTACATAATTTGCTACATATATTAATAGAGCGAAGAAACTGTGGAGAGACGGCCATTTTGAAGATTTATAGTGTGGTGAGGAGATAAAAGGCGTTTAGATGTTCATAAAGGGAAAGAGTCGGAATTAGATTGCCTTTGTAATTAATTTTCATTACTGATATTTTTAAGTTTATGATATTATTAAATATAAATTATTTACAAGCTACGCCCAAGAGTGCTAATGCTTTGATCTGAGATAAAAAAAAAATCTTAAACACTTACAATATTGTATGTATGTGAAATGGGCCTGGATGTTAAATATGTATCTATATAAAGTATTTATGTATGTACATGTAGTAAGTATAACAGTTGGGTTAGCAACCATAACACAAACTATAAATGTTTTAGTTTCAAAATATCCCAATATTTATGTGTTATATTATATGTAATTTCAAGCGGAAATATATTTAAAACAATAACGCTAACTACCCGTACTTAATTATTGAAACTAATTAAAAATAATGACTCGTATTCATCTTAATAACGTTTAGATACTGCCTCACTAATTGCTTCTGGGTCTACTTCTCCAACCACCTCTTCTCTCTTATCACTAATCAACCGACCGACGAAGCCTGTCTGTTATCAGCCCTACTGGAATCACAAGCTGGTGGAGTACTGTCAGAACTACTAGAGCACGTTCTATGATATAAAAGTAGGCCCAGCCACAGAATAATAACTTGTACTTGGCCCGGCGATGGCGTTCAGGTCCCGAGATAATCTGAGACTAGCCGAATGACTTCCGCACGAGATAAGGAGATTGGATTAGGTTGGGTTTACACTGTGTATGAGATCATTGAAGTAAAGCATAAACTTGTATTTCATTATCATCATCTACAGTCCTTTTCATGTAACCCTGCAAGTGTCGCATGCGTTGATCTGATTTCGGCTGTCAAGCTTAGAATGATTTTAAAATATTTTTATGAAAAGAATCCATTCTATTCCTTTAATGAGTACATTACAGCGCAACTGACAGAATCTTCAGTTTCATAATTTTATTTTAACAAATATATTTACCATCATGGACAATGGCGTAATGACGCTAGCTATAAAATAGTTATTAAGATTGACACTGTAATTTGACTAGCCCTATACGACGCGGTATTATAAGGTAAATAAATATTTATTTAAAGGCTTGTGCAGTCCTCGTCCAGATAGAACCTGCGACCCTAATTATTATTCTTATTATTTTACGCGATTCTTCTATCGACCTGCAATTTTAATTTAATTAATATGTCGTCAACCCATCTCGTTACCGGAAGACTATATTTTTTTTAATGTTATATATTTGTTTGTATGTATCATGTGTCTACAATAAAGCATTATTATTTGGTGTATGCTTGATACTTCTTCACGCTCAAACGGCTAAATCAATTTTGAGAGTATGTGGTGTAAATAGGTTAGACCTTGGATTAACACATAGGCTACTCTTTATCCCGAAAACAACTATGGTTCTCGTGGGATATGCAAATAACTTCAAAATCTATGTTACTCTTTCACGCTCTAACGACTGGACCGATTTTGGTGAGATTTGCTATGAATAAAGTTTAGGCCCTAGGTTAACAGATAGGTTACTTATTACGCGGGTAACACCGCGGGGCGAAGCTAGTTATTAATATTGCAAAAAAAAAACAAATTAGTGTATTGTTTCCAAAATAAAATTTAAAAAACTCCCAAACATTTTATCTAAAAAGAGTTACTGGTATCGTAATATAAAAAAAAAAACAAAAGTTATTTTTATTATTAATATGACTGTGGTGCTACAGAATAAGGAAAAATTTAGGATACCTCTGCATCCAGTTTTTGTATTAGCGGCTCCATTGGGTTTTAAATTTGTAATTTTTTAAAAGATTTGTGTTAATACCTACTAAGTTTTATTCCAATAAGCATACAACCCTATAAATGCTACCTGATGTAATGCGATAAAAAACCACAGTTAGACAGATATACAGATAGAAACACAGAAGCACAAGATCCGTGCTGTGACATTTAGACATTTTATCAAGTGGGTGTAACACCATCCATCGGTCGTGGGAAGTAATAGCCCTTTGAGAAAAGTTATTAAAAAACCTACATTGGGCTACTTTAAACTCGTCTCACCTACGTTCGAAGTGATTTATTAGAGCAGTTACAAATACAAATAATTTATTAGGCCAACTTACATTCGAAACAAACTAACATTAAGTATAGGTACCTTAACTAATTAATACTAATTCTAGAAACTAAGCCTTAATGTAAGTATGGTGCCTAGCTCCTGCAGTAGGATACCCTGTGTTTGCAGGAGCTAGCTCTCTTCAGAGGTGCTAAAATGAAGTTGGGATAAACATGTTGTAAACAAGGGTAAATTATTATCAATTAAATATAAACGTATAAATAGAATTATAGTATACCGCTACGAAGTGGACACTGAGTGGGATGTCAAGACCACCAAAGTGTGCTAGCGTGTGTATGTGAATGTGTGTTTGTGTGTGTGTGTGTGTGTGTGTGTGTGTGTGTGTGTGTGTGTGTGTGTGTGTGTGTGTGTGTGTGTGTGTGTGTGTGTGTGTGTGTGTGTATGTGTGATTGTATGAGAGAGAGCGAGTGTTCTTATGTATGTGTGTGTGTGTAGTAGTGTAGTAGTGCAGGGTGCAGAACTTAAAGTACAACATAAAGTAAATAATGTTGTAACTGCTCTAGAAAGTTTATACTCGTCTCCAAAACAAAAGATGAGTTATTACGCCACCCATTTCTTTAACTACTCTGAAGTTAAATCTACGAGAGCTTTCTCTGTCAAAGAACTTTGGTTCTAGGGCCTTTGAAAAATGTCCCGCGAGTTATTTTTTAAATTTTTTTGTAACAATTTTTTTTTATTAGTACACATTTCACACACGGCCATTTCTAGTTCGTATTATGGTTGCTAGCACAAGTGATATACTACATATTATACATACATACATTTTTATATAGATTCATATTTAACACCCAGACCGACAGCCAACAAATTTAGTTCAGCACAAAGCGGCTGGGAATCGAACCCGGAACCTTCAGATTGGCATCCCGGTATGGTAACCATTATGCCAACGAGATCGTCAAATATATCATTATTGTCGGTGTTGAAAATCATCTTGACGTTTGGACATCAATCTCATATGCGGTAATACTATATGATGTTCTATAATTCTAAAATTTTCCATGTTTTTGAGGCAACTGTTCCATTGCATATCAAAAACGCAGCAAATATTTTTTTAACCTCAAATTGGTTTCTTACATAAATTGAAGTTTAATTATTTATTTACCTACATTCTTCATTCATTTATTATGACAGTTCATAATCAAACTTGACTACGAGTAAAATTATCTAAGAAAATTATATTAATCCAAAGCTTATACCACTTTCCAATAAAATAAATCCCAATCAACGACCATTGCAATAGGGTTCTACTACTAACTTCAACCATCATGGGGTTAATACTACTTTAGTCTTAGAAGATACCGATCGACTTTGCTCTTAATGATACATAATGTTAGTCTATAGGAAATAAAGAGGCTGATAGAGAATTCCCTTCATACTATATTTTACCATTATGTATATATCCTTCCCTATCAAGTTATATCCTTTATAACCCAATCAATTTATAAGTTTATTTAATCTAACTAGTATTCTTAAGTATTTAAGTAATTATTGTAGTGTGGCTTGCCTTTCACGTATGTTATTTATTGCTAATAAAGTTCAGTATTCTGTATGCAATAATAACAGTTTCTTAGCATATATTCGTCGTTGAACCGTTCATCCGCCGGCCTCTTCTCCTTTTTCTTTGCATCAGCTAAGTGACTAAGCTTTGGTGTCAAAAGTTTTCAAGCCGCCCAAGACACTTAACAACTGCTTGTACTATGACTAACAGGCGAGACCTAAAATGTTCGTGTTATTAGATCTACGGTATCGGCCAAATAGAAATGCCACTTTTGACATGTCAGTTAAGAGATCACCCATCCAAAAATATGTTGACTATCGAAAAACTACAGTCACAGGTTAAACCTATGGTTACTAGATTAGTACTGGGTCTGAAATGATAAAGCGAGTGTGGCTCGGTGGTAATAACGTCTGCTTTTCAATCAGACGGCCCCTGGTTCGACCCCGGCCCCACACCAATGGCTTGTTTTTCAAGTTATGTGTGGATTTGCACTCGCTTTACGGTGAAGGAAAACATCGTGAGGAAACCGGCATGTTTGAGGACCACAATATCCGATGACGTGTGTCATCCACCAACCCGCACTTGGCCAGCGTGGTGGATTATGGCCTATATCTGTCTCCTAGTGAGAGGAGGCCCCGAGTCCCAGCAGTGGGAACGTATAGTGGGCTACTTATGCTGAAATGGTATGTAACGATGCCTATTTCCAACAGTGGGAGTGAACTGGCTGTGTATGATGATAATGATGATTTTGTGAAGCTCGTAGTAGCCCCCCTGTCCTTAATCGTTGCAAGTTCAGTCAATTTACTGGCTCCTAAGTTACAAGATTTGGTCACAATCAATAGATTTAGCAATTTGCGTGGGCTTCGGAAATGGAAAGTAGAATAATTGAAATATTATTGAAATCCCAGTCGAAGCTGCAGGTTTTCCCACGCATTGCTTTTGTGCTTGACATGCTTTCAAGTAAAGAATTGTATGTACACAAAGATTTGACGATATATTTATACGAACCTGCTAAGTATTATTGTTATACTGTATATAGCCAGGCATTCTAGTAAGGGTAGTTAGTATCTATCAACACTCTAGCCTAAGGTACCTTATTTGACTTGCAACTTTGGTGTTATCAATAAATGATTTGTACTTGTATTTGTAGAGAAAGCCTAGTCTAGAATGACAAATAATTAATACTCTTCTACATACTTTGACGACCTTGTTGACGGCGGTTACTATGCCGGACTGCTAATCAGAGGGTTCCGAGTTCGATTCCCGGCACGACCAACATCTTTTTGCTGAACTAAATTTGTTGGCTGTGGGTCTAGGTGTTAAATATGTACTCGTATCTATATAAAATATGTATGTTTCTATGTATATATAGTATATTATTATCATAAAACAAACTAGAAATGGTTCAGTATGGGATTTACCAGCCGTGTGTGAAATGTGTCCTAGTATTTATATTGATTCTAACTGACATTTACTTATATTATTTTATTTGTATTTAAATCGGACTTTTCATTCATTTTTTTATGACATACTCATATTTTAAATTCAGTATAATTTCTATCATACTGCAGGGCAAAGGCTTCCCTACCGTCCCTCCACTATTGTCTGTCCCTCGAATTTTATTTACAAATATAATAATTTTATGTAATATTTGGATACTGGGACTTGATCCTGAAGTAAATGAATTTAAATTTAAATAATTCGTGGAAGATTATGTTACATTATGGCAACTGGCGATTCCATAAACATCTAAGAACAATGCTTCTTCAGTAAATCGAAACTCTTGGCAAATATTCAATGCGGAAAACGTCATCTTGACACCTCATTATCCGTCAAAGCCTTAGAAAATTTACCTGCGCTAAGTATTGTAGCAAATAAGAAGCGTACTCGTACTTTAAGTTTTTTTTTATTATCCTCCTTTTCGGGATAAAAAGTAACATATTTGTTAATCCAAGGTCTAACCTGTATATATATCAAATTTCACCAAATCGGTCAAGGCGTTTCAGTTACCAAATTTCTCTTATTTTTCGTTGAAAAGAGTAACATTAAATTAGCTAGTGTACTGACAATAATATTAACCTAGCAATTTAAACAATGATTTTAAAGAAATATGCACTTCGCGAGGTGACATAAGAACCTCTTTTAAAGTTTATAAATTTTAAAGGATAGTATATAATAAGAACATTAATCATGAGCCATCTAAATTATCTTATGCACGCTTTAACAATAACAGTGCATTTACTGACTGAAGAGTTGTGACTGACTGTAGAGTATTAAACTGACTGAAGAGTATAGTAAACTGATAGGTCAAATAGGTCAAGGCGTTTAAGCGTGAAGAAGAAGCAAATATACACACACACACACACACAAACTTTCGCATTTATTAACACACAGATTTTTTGATCCCGAAATAACGCGGGTAAAACCGCGGGGCGCAGCAGCTATAAATGCTCTGTTAACGCTCTTTTCACCGATAACTACGAGTATGATCTATACTTCCGCCAAATTCGATGTGAACTAAATGTAAACAAACAAAAAAAATACAATTTTAGGGTTACCACTTCAAGAAAGTGCTACGGATATCAGAATTTCTATATTTTGTCATAAAAGTCGTCCAGACTTTTTGTAATTTCAATCGAAAAGTCATATTCACTGTATTTAAAGATCAATAGCAATAACAAATTGTCAAGAAGTGAGTTTTAAAAGAAATCAGAATATTCGTTCATTACTTACAGCGGAATTTGTATCAACCCTAGCTATTTTTTCGTTTGAGTGCAGGAATCTCAAACCATTGGCCACTTTTCTATTATTCTTCCAAATAAAATAAAATACAACACTAAAACCCTTAAAAATTCCAATTAACAAGTTAATTTTTATTTAGTCGCATTATTGACCTGATATAATATGATCTTCCGTTGTACGCTGTATTTTAGTAAGATGCAATTTCAACAAATATTTTTATTTAAGGAAAATAGTAATTTGTAATCACTAAAAATAACAGTTTTAGTATACATTTCAATGACAAGTTTCTTATAAAGTCTATGTCATACTTAAGTGATGTTTTAGGTAGAATACAATGTGAAGATGTATTCTTGTAACGTATCAATAGTGTAAAACGAAATGTGCTAAATATAAATCGTAAGCAAACATCTCAAACATGGCCGCTCCTTCAACACTTGTTTGCTTCGTTTGTATTACAAGTATTTCTTTATCTTTCGTGAGCGTGAGCAATTGAACATTAGAAAAAAAGTTCTTTACCACTGCTGTCAGTGGTTGCTAGGCAACGCTTTGTTGGTAAACATTTCACATCGAATTTGGCGGAAGTATAGCTGTATTCAAGGCAAGAATGAACCAGTTTCTTCTGGGCAAGCGCGTTCCACCTTAGAACACAATATCGCTTACCATCAGGTGAATTGCGATCAAGCCAAGCACATCACATGTAAAAAAGTAAAGAAATGAATAACACAGCCTTGTAAGCTTAGCGGCCTGTGTCATAGACTGCAAAGAGCGAGATCCCGTGTTCGATTCCCGCGGCTTACAGTTCTTGAAACCCCAACGCGAAAATGGAATGTTATTAAGTTTGTTGTGTAAAATGTTCTGTCTGGGGTTTACTGAATTTCAATTGTAGCTTGTTAAATATTGAATTCCAACGCCTGTCTCTATTTACTGTCGGGAGTACTGTTTTTAGATAAATCATTTGTGTGTGAGTGTGTTAAAAAGCGAGTTTGGCTAAAAAACGCTAGTGTGGCGTAGTGGCCAAAACGTCTGCTTTTCCATCAGACAGTCCCTGATTCGGTCTCGGCCGTATACTGATGTGATATTTTTTCAAGGTGTGAGTGTAAACATGTCGGTTTCCTCACATTGTGAGGAAACCGACATGTTTAAGGACTGCAATATCCAAAGACGTGTGTCATCCGCCAACCCGCACTTGGCCAGCGTGGTAGATTATGCCCTATCTGATAGTGAGAAAAGGCTCCGAGTCCCAGCAGTGGGAACGTATAGTGGGCAGCTGTACTATACTGTATGTCTATACTAGATAAATTAAAACATTATATGTAAGATATTTTTTTTACTATATGTCGGTTACTTTTGCGACGCATGACAGTCTTTTGGCTCAAGCATCTACTTGTATCTAATTTGAATTCCGTGCTCAAGACACTGGCCACGCTTAGCAATCAATTTTCCACTCTATTATTTGTAGCATAAAGCTTACAATGGCACAACGTTTTATTGTTTAACAGAGCTGTAAATAAAATACGGTAAGCGAAAGCAAATAATGCCTTTACCGCGGTCATTGATAATGTTTGTTAGCTTGTACGTTTAACTAATTTATGAGAATACACGCTTCTTTACATTTATATTTTACAACTTAATATTTTAAACTGGCTTTAGCCCAAGTAGGTAATAAAGAAATAAAGAAAGGCAGAAAACATATTATATTGCCACCACCATAAGCATCAAGATAGATAAGATTTTGTGCCGAAGCATTGCTTTTTCTTTAATTTTCAAGTGCTAAAAAGCTTTTCTAAATAATAATAAAATCTGCATTTCGTATACGGGAAACACTTATTAATTATTTACGTTTGAAACTATAAATTGAATACAAATTAGAGATTTAAAACGAAACCGCTTTAAATTTAAATAAGCAAGATAATCAGTATCACGTAAAAGTACTACGAGTAAGTAACTTCAGTACTTGCTTGAGTACGAGTATTTCTCTTAAATTAAGGTGAGTGCTTTTAAAAGACGAGTGTGCTTTTTTTATCACGGTTCGTTAGCCCCATACTAAACCATTTATATTTTGTATTATGGTTGCTAATATAACTAATATACTTCATACACATACAAAATACTTTATATCGATACATGTTTAACATAGCTAATCAGACTACAAATTTATTTCATCACAAAGATGTTGGCAATGCCGGGAATTGAACCTGGAACCCTTTGGTTCGCAGTCCGGCTTGGTTACCATTACGCTAACGAGCTCGCCGTTTTGGTAAGAAAATGTCTACTTTAAGTCTAACAATCCCTGGTTCGATCCCGGCCCTACACCAACGACTTTCTTTTCAAGTTATTTGTAGATTTGCATTTGCTTTACGGTGAAGAGAAAATTCGCGAGAAAACCGACACGTTTGAAAACCACAATATATAATATCCGAAAAAGTTAAAGTTAAAGTCAAAGACATGTGTCATCCTCAAACACTTGACCAGCGTGGTGGATTATGGCCTATATATCACTCTCCTAAGACCGCCGAGGACAGGAAACAGTGGAAGACCATCGTTAACCGAGTGATCGACACTCCGTATTAGACACGACCTTCAGTAATGAAGCTACGACTAAGAAGAAGAATCACTCTCCTAGTGACAGAAAGCCCCAAGTTCTAGCGGTGCGACCGTATAGTGGGCTGCTTATACTCAAGTATTTCCCAACAAGGATATGTAGAATTTATGTACTCATTTATTACAATGTTTGTTTGTGGTTTCCGTAAGGCCAGAGAAGGCGTGAAACCGCGGGAAACTCTATAGCTAATTTGTTGTATTCCATTACAAATGCAATCATGCTGGATTTGTTTGTGGGCTTGTTGTGTTGTGTGCAATATAATTATACTTGTAAGTGTACCTACTTACGAGTAAAATTATATTCTGTATAATGTTAAAAACATTTGCGTCTATAAAAATATACGTAGCAAGTTACGTTTAACATTATAAATAAAATATCTTAAAAATATATGTGTTAAAAAGACAATAAAAGACAAAAAAATGGTCGAAATTTCAAATAAACTTCAGTTTGTTATTTATCAATTTTGGAACTGTATTGTATCTTACGCATTCAATATCCCTCCAAAAGATCATCAACCATCAACAGCTTCAGTATATATAGCATTATATAATTAAGTAATCATTAGATCGCTTTAAGCGACAAGCCTGCCAATTGTGGCGCAATTATTAGTAAGCCCTTTTTTTAAAATTTCATGTTTGTATCCAATCAAGATATTTTAATCTATCTATCATTATTTTAAATAATTTCTACTATCCCTAGCCATTTTCCATTCTCCTTGCCGGAATCCCTGTTCCCACTGAATATAATAACCTTACTGTCTTCAAGGCGAGAGTGAACCGGTTTCTTTTAAGCAGACGTGCTTCATCTTACACCGTAATATCACTAACCATCATCATATGATGAGTGGTCAAGCGCAAGCCTATATTTATATCTATAAATAAGTATCCACGTGACCCAAACCACCTAGTGCAAGGAATAAGTTATTATAGTGACCCAAAAACCAAAACAAGGAGGTCATAAGTGGACGGTGGGTCAGTACTCAAGCAATCAGCTAGATAGCTCGATATCGACCTCATTTCACCATTCTCTTTGAGCTATTGACATGGTAGCTGGTGTTGCCAGGATGTGGTGTCGAAGTTAAGCATTTGTACCTCTAAACAGAAACCTCTTGTTCCTAAAGATAACGTCATAATTCATTTATAGTACGAATTAAGTAGTTCTGACTTCGACCCAGCGAACTAGAATAAATAAAATAGTAATTTGGCCGATAAAATAGTTCCACCGTCCACGCGTAAAATACCGCGGTGGGCGGGGCAAAACAGCTACCCGCGCGGTTAGTATCGGTGGCGTGACCTTGATGTGACCAATCGCGTGCGAGCTTTGTGTATGTGTTTCGTTGGGATAGCAGTATAATTATTATTGTGTGCGTAAATGGATTCAAATTCTAAGCGGCAATTGTATGTAGTTACTCTTCCGTTTATTCTAGTTCGCTGCTTCTATCAAATATATTATTTGATCGAAGAGGTGCCGATTTTTCAGACACTTAATTAAGGAGGTTTCCTTAAGTGTCTGAATGTAATAAAGACAAATATTTTATTTTTGTAGACAATATTACATATATTATTACTAAAATTGATAGATAGATAGATAGATTATACTCTATTGGACACAAACTTAAAACTAAAACTAAAGATTAAATAAAAACTAAGAACAAAAAAAATAGTGTGCCACAATAATTGACGGCCTTATCGCTTAAAGCGATCTCTTTCAGATAACCTTTGGAGGGAAAGGACTTAATAAACGACTTATAATGGACGTAGTGTAAAATACAGAGAAAAGAAAAAGTAATGAGTTACACATACTAAAAATAATTATAATAATTTTTGCTAATACATAAATAAAATATACAAAAATTGTTAGAACTTATAACTTCAATGTTTTTTTTTGATTATGTATGAATTTATTTCGTGAGATTTCCATTGCCGGGTTAAAGCGCGACTAAAGTCGGTACAATGGTGCCTTAAGATCAAATCTTCTTTAACAATTACTAAAACCCTGATACAAATCAGCATCATCAGCTAAGTAAGCTTCTTAGCCACAATCAACTGGTATCTTCGTTCCATCTTACGCTAGCTTTCACCATTTTAACTGTAACTGGCATTAACTGATTAGGTCTAAGTAACTGTCCCGTTAGAACCCTTAATGTGATGTTCTGTAGCCTAATGGATCTGATTTGATAATGGTTTTTTAAACCATCCTTAAACTGTTTTTGAAACTGTTGTTTAGTCGCGTCTTGGTTAAAAAGAAAGTGTTTGAAAGAGACTTGTTTCAAAGTCCATTATTAGAAATGTAATTTATACCATGCATTTTGATTAGAGAAATCAAGTTCTAAACTACTCCGCATTGTTGCTGTTTATTATTAAATTATACCAATAATAATTACTATGTAATATAATAACTATGTACAAATATGATAATGAATGAATTCAATACTATTCCATCCATTGTAACTGTTTAAAATAATTAAAGAAATTTAAAATGCACTTCCACTCAAAATCAATACCATGTCTTTAGCCTTTGTCAAACGCTAACAATATTTTATCTCATTAAACTACAAAAAAATATATTTTTAATAGAATCAATAAATGTTTATATTAAAAATATAAACTCAACAATGGACTCAATTTGTATTGTCTATGGTAAAAATTAAAAAGAAAATGAAAACTATTTTTTCTTACGCATAGCACCGTACGAGTTAGCACAGGTCTGGCCTTAGGCGGAGCATGCTTAGTCTGGAATGACTGGCTTACAAGATGGCTTCCGAAACACACTGTTAGGTGCTTGGCGACAGATTAACTTGACTGCGGTTGCTAACTAGACAAGCACTAGAAAATGCTCTAGTACCAAACTATGGTTTCCCAAGATTTTTTCCTTCGCCAAAAGATCGAGCCCATTGGCAGGAATTGAACCCACAACCTTTGATACGTTAGGTGGTTTTACTCCAGAATGATCTGTCATTGCTTCAAGACATCATAAAAAAAAATAAGAACATGTTTCTTAAAACGTATCTTTAAACATATTTTTAATAAATATGTTTTTAACCGACTTCAAAAAGGAGGAGGTTATATATTCGACGTGTATGTTTTTTTTTTTTTTTTATGTATGTTCACCGATTTCTCAGCCATTTGTGGATCGATTCTCTAAATTCTTTTTTTAATTGAAAGAGTATGGTTCTGAATTGGTCCCATTGTCACCAAAACTGGTTCTGATGATGGACTCCTAGGGAAATCGAAGAAAAACCTAAAAAGTTAGGTTATTTTTACGCATGAAGAGAGATTCACGCTCGTTTGGCTGTACTGATATTCATGAAATTTGAGAAGAAAATAGGTAAGACTATGTGTTAACACATACGCTACGCTCGCTTCGCTCGCGCATAGCTCGCTTCGCTCGCAATTGGTTCTAGTACGTTTTGACACAACAAACATTATGTAATTTGTGCTGCTTTGGACTTCTTTATGCTCAAACGGTTGGAACAAATACGGTGAAAATTTTCGCGCTCGCTTCGCTCGCGCATAGCTCGCTCCGTTCGCATCCACCTCTTTTCGCTCGCACTTGGTTCTAGTACGTTTTGACACAACAAACATTATGTAATTTGTGCTGCTTTGGACTTCTTTATGTTCAAACGGTTCGAACAAATACGGTGAAAATTTTTCGCGCTCGCTTCGCTCGCAATTGGTACTAGTACGTTTTGACACAACAAACATTATGAGATTTGTGCTGCTTTGGACTTTTTTATGCTCAAGCGGTTGGGACAAATACGGTGAAAATTTTCGCGCTCGCTTCGCTCGTGCATAGCTCGCTTCGCTCGCATTCATCTATTTTCGCTCGCACTTGGTTCTAGTACGTTTTGACATAACAAACATTATGTAATTTGTGCTGCTTTGGACTTCTTTATGCTCAAACGGTTCGAACAAATACGGTGAAAAATTTCGCGCTCGCTTCGCTCGCGTATAGCTCGCTTCGCTCGCATCCAGCTCGATTTGCGCCCAATTGGTTGCCTACCTGGCACACGCCAAATTTTTTCATCGTGAAGTTTATTTGGCTCTCCATAGCTAAACTTAAACAAAATATCATTACCAACCACTAAAAATGTAAAAATAAAATTGTTTTAAAAAACAAACAACCGACTTCAAAAACACAACTAAAAAGGGAAAAATAATTTTAAGCCTAAATCAAATCAAGAATATATAAAATATAATAGGAGAGTTTATTTCATGTACTTATAAAAAACTATTTACAATTTTTAGTAATCCTGTATTCTTGAAGTCGGTGCCATCTAATAAGAACAAATTAATGTTTGTTAAAAAAAACTATTTTCAATTGTCTTTCTTTGCTGGCACCGACTCCAAGAATACAGGATTAGTAAAAATTGCAAATAGTTTTTTATAAGTACATGAAATAAACTCTCCTATTATATTTTATATATTCTTGATTTGATTTAGGCTTAAAATTATTTTTCCCTTTTTAGTTGTGTTTTTGAAGTCGGTTGTTTGTTTTTTAAAACAATTTTATTTACTCCTTACAGGCTAGGCATCATATACATAATATAATATGCTAGGTGTACTGATACTAGATAATGACGTTTCCTATAAGCATAATGTATTACATAATGGGAGGGGTGACGAACTGACATGCGTACGCGCAAGGGCGAAGCTGAATCAACAATATCCTGTTTGAATTGCAACACTTCCGAAAAGATGGTGTCGTGACGATGTTCGGAATTCGAACTTCGACGTGGATAAATATTAAGTGGGCAAATACAGTTAAGTGTGGCGCCAAGTCGTTTACTAAGTAGTTTTTAGGTACCTAAGAACTTTTTGGTTTTATAGTCGGGTGGTCATGTTTGAACTGACATTCATTGTATGTATACAAGAGGGCCACGTGACGAAACATCTAATCAAATATTTTTAGAGGAGAAGCAAATCATTTTCTTATTACTTTTATTTTTATTTTTTTCGTATGATTTTTTAATATTGTATTGAATTTGAATATATCAAAAGTTGGGTTTTCCCCTCTAGTATCTATGTGTATATATATTTTTTTTAGCCTTTTCCGAGAGCTTTCTGAGTTAATTTTGACGCCTTTCGCTGCGGGTATAACCATAGATCAGAATGTCCTAAATAAACTTACATTCTGGTTAAGACATCACCCAGCTTTTTACTAACAATTACGCACGATATGAGGAATGCAATTTTTTTTTTTTCCAAAGTATTGGCTCAATTTCCAGCTAAAATGACTGAGCCACTTTCAACTGGGGTTTTCCTTTACCTCCGCAAGAGTCACTTCTTAAAAATGCATCGATACACATACATACTTATTAAAAAATGTGTCACTACTAGCTTATTAACTCATCAAAACATATACATGCATAAGACTACTGATAACGCTAAACCTTGTAAAGGCTTTTTTTAGTTCGTCCAGAAATGGATTGCAAATCCGCGAAATGAAAACATTTTTTCTTTTTAAAACGTTTGTCAACTTGCAACTATACATATGTAGAAGATAAGTTTTTTCACGAATTTACAATTGTCATAGAACTACAGTTGATTGTCTAGATTTACTATAATAATAATAATGCATTTATTTGTCCAGTAAACACGTACAATATTATGACAGTAAAAAGACAACCTTATTCAATATTTGTAAATGTACGTTCCCAGTTTAACTTGATCTCTATGTCCCACAGAGAAAACCCTGTGTTTAGGGACTGAGCATTAATCATATTTTTTTTATTGATGAATAGGCTTACTTTTGATTGCAGCTAGCCTTAAGCTTGGCTGTAGTCTAAGATGTATCACGCTTGCCTAGAAGGAACCTATTTACTCTAGATTTGAAGACCCCCGAATTGTACATATCATTATCATCGCTTTAAATATCTTATATGTACCTACTGAGATGGTTTATATAACATACAGTAATCCTGAATGTACATATATTTATTTATTACCTGCTTCGTCGAAAAATAACATTTACAACGTCCAATTATATCTTAACGATTCTATGATTTACTGGCAGAGTCAAATTAAAAGGACTTTAATGGTCTACCTTTGATTGTAAAATATTTTTATCGATTTGAGTTATGGGTCAATATTTTGTACCGGAAATATTAAGTATTTCTTTTATGATGCCGCTTTCGGAGGAATTTGAACGTTTCAAATTGTTGGATTACTTATTAGATTTCCAATATAAAATTCGAAGACCATAGATATTTTTGTTAAAATATTTAAATGTTTAGAACATGAAACATTTGTTACCATTACTGGTCCAAAAAATATCTTCTTATCTTATATATAAAATTTCCATGTCGCAATGTTAGTTACCGTACTCGTCCAAACGAATTGACCGATTTTTACCAAATTTTATACGCGTATTCAGTAGGTCTGAGAATCAGCTACAATCTATTTTCTATACCCCTAAGTGATACGGGTTGTTCACATTTATTTATTTTTTTATGAATAGAAATAATTTATAAGGCAAAACAACGTTTGCCGGGTCAGCTAGTATTTTTATAAATTTAGGATTTTAAGATTTTGTTCCGATCAAAGAACACCGACCGTTTATAGAACAGTTATTTAACTATACGTTCCCACTGCTGAGATTCAGGGCCTTCTCTCACGAAGAGAGAGGTATGCCTATATCTTTATCATAATCCAACACGCTGGCCAAGTGCGGGCTGGCGGATGACACATGTTTTTTTGATGTAGCTAAACAAGTTTGTTTAGCTACACATTATTATAATCCACAGGGCTATGGATTTGAAGAAACCATTTTTCGGGAATATTTTTTTTTCGGAAAAGGAATAAGACCATATTGTATTTGTTGTACAGTTGTAAGTAATATCTGTCAAAAAATAAAAAGGCTGTTATTTAGAAATAGAATTTATAGTCACTACAAAACTGATTTTATTGTGTGCCACTTAAAAATCACTTATCAACAACGCAAACAAAAAATAAAATAATGCTAGTTTAAACAATTTCTGACAATTCTTTAAGCACACAATAGGTCGACCTAAATGCTTTATCATGTACTCTAAACAGAATCAAAGTCAACAACTAGCAGTTAACTAATGAGTTCTAAAGGTATTTAGATAAAAACGTGTTTTTAAATTGCTTTAATGGATTTAGTAAAAGAAGTAAATAACATTATTGTCTTAATGGTTTTAAGTTTTAAACTACGTACTTATGCTTTCAGTGAAAAGAGTGTGGCTCAGAGGAAAAACGTCTTCTTAGCAATTTGACGGCTCCTCTTCGATCTAAAATTCAAATTCAAATAATTTATTTATACACAATTTTATACAATTGGTAGCAAGAATGTTTCTTATACCTATGGTTTTTTACATATTTTGTATTAAAAGCTACAAGTAATGAGCCTGCATCTCCAAACTAAAAGTGTAAGCTTGTATATTAGAGATGCAAAATGTGATATATTTAAGGAGTTGTCTCTAAAAACGGCAAGGAAAATAAGACCACAAGTAAAACAGTGTGGTATTATTTGCTTAAGGAATTTAAGCGTTATTAGTATAATAATACAGTTTCTAATGCTCACTGCGTAATGTCATACAATTGTACGAACACTTGCTATTATTGCAGAGCAAGATAGCTTATGTGTATTACGGCACTAAACGAAACTCTACCTTAATATACAGTGGTAAGGTTGAATTGAAACATATTTTGCATTTCTGTATATATTGTATTAGATGCAATAGTTTAGTACACCCATGCCATTTTTTGTGCTGTGTTTGTATTCAACACTGAATCTGGAAGGTATATTTATTTATTTGATTTATAGGCGAGCAGAAAAATGCTGACTATACATGATATACTCGTATTTGATCGAAGAGGCCCCTGGTTCGATCCCAGCCCAACACCAATGACTTGTTTTCCAAGTTATGTGTGGATTTGCACTCGCTTTACGGTGAAGGAAAACATCGTGAGGAAACCGGCATGTTTGAGGACCACAATATCCGAAGACGTGTGTCATGCGCCAACCCGCACTTGCACAGCGTTTTTTTTACTCATAATGGGCTTGCGCTTGATCGCAATTCACCTGATGGTAAGCGAAATTGCGATCTAAGGTGGAGTGCGCTTGCCCAGAAGAAACCGGTTCACTCTTGCCTGGAGCGTGGTGGGTTATGGCCTATATCTCTCTCCTCTTGGAAAGATGCCGAGTCCCAGCAGTGGGAACGATTAGTGGGCTACTTATGCTTATGCATTTGCTATTAAGTTTGCTATATTTTCTTTGTTTTTTGTCCACAGTTGCAGCAGTATGCATACTTCTGGAGGTGGGGGCGCTGCCGAGCCGACGAAGCGGGTTCACATGCAACGATCCTGCTCTCTCTTTCCCACACACAGGAGACACGTTTTCCATCTCTCTCGTCGCTGCCATTACGGTTATTGTGCCGTTTTTGATTGTGAGTTTTTATTTTTTTATTTATTTACTTGCACTACACTGAATGAAAATATTTCTTTAGATTAAAACTAATTAATTACAACTAGATAGATAGATAGAAAATTCATTATTGGACACATTAAATTAAATAAAAAGAAAAAGGAAGAGCTTACATATTACTGTGCCACAATTGGCGGCCTTATCGCTTAAAGCAATCTCTTCCAGGCAACCTTTGGATGGAAAGAAGTTTATAAACAACTGAACAAGGACGTAGTGTACAATAAAGAAGAACTAGTAGTAGAAAAAACTTCTTCAGTTCCCTATTTGTGTAACTCGAATGACGACCTCATTGGCGCAATGGTTACCATGCCGGACTGCTAAACAGAGGGCCCCGGGTTCGATTCCCGGTACGACCGACATCTTTGTGATGAACTAAATTTGTTTGGGTTTTAAATACGAGTATGTATCGATATAAAAAAATATGTATACCGATTGTGTTAGCAACCATAATACAAACTAGAAATGGTTTAGTATGTGGCTTAATGCGGTCCTAATTTTTACTTAAAAACTAGCAGCCAGTCCCGGCTTCGCACGGGCTATATAATTATCCAAGCCATAAAGAGAAACTAAATATAGCCTATGTTATTCAGGGATAATGTAGCTTCCCAACGGTGAAAGAATTAAACAAATCGGTCCAGTAGTTTCGGAGCCTCAAACAACCAAACAAACAAAAAATCTAACTTTTCCTTTTTATAATATTAGTACAGATGTAGGTATAACTACGTGAGTATAATAAAATTTAAAAATATTTATTTTAACACATTAAATTATGTTCGATGTCAAAAGTACAATAAAAAGGCAATAAAATTACTGTTAATTTGGAACGTCCAACATTAAATTAAGACATAAAGCAACGAATTCTTGAAAAGCAATATAGGTAGGTAATTGTTAGTATTTCATAAATAACTTCTTATGGTTAAAAATCCATAAATTACTTAACATCATAAAAGTGTTAAAATGATAATGATGATCTCATTTGAAATACGACGTCAATATAATGGGATTAAAACCCGCTTAATTATATTTACTTAAGATAGTACAGATATTAAGAGACCTAATAAAAACCTAATGTATATAGAAACAATCTTTGGCTTTGGTTACGTATCTAATACTGACTAGCAGTATACATACATACACACTAGCAAATTATGAGTAAAATACTTTTACTTTGTTGTCTTCTTCTTCGTATGAGCTAAGTGGCCAAGGTCTGGTGTCGAGACTTTTCAAACCACAGAAAGCCTCTGACTTGGCTTAATGACTGCTCTTACTAAGACTAACAGTCGGGACCTATAGTAACGTGTCATCCGACTCACGGTAGCGCTCGGATAAAAATATCAGTTTTAAAACGACAGTCTTGTGCATGGTCACCCATCCAAAGTCTGTCTGCATCGACCGATGATTAAGCTTGATTATCGCGAGCTACAGGAGTTACGAATAAAGATTGTATATTATTATATTTATAGCTAAGATAGCCTTATAAAATAATCGCATCTGTAATCAGAATATAGAAAGAGATGAGGTTTCTAAGTAATATATATATATAACTAGCCCGCCCAGGTGTTACCCGCGTTAATCCAGGACAAAAAAACGGTATAAAAAGTATCCTATGTCCGTCTCCTAGTTTTAGGCAACCTCTTCACCAATTTTCAGCTAAATTCATTCTGCAGTTCTGGAGTTATAAGTGTTGTAACTAATATATTAATTAAAATATGCAAGTATTCTACATTTGCAAACATAATATGTCAGTAAATAAATACTTAGCTATCAACACGTATTTATTCCTTTGAAAGGTATGATTCCTTATTCAATTGTTTATTCAATATTTTTTTGCCACGAACGTGACCATTTCAGAACGATGCAATAGGCCTAAGAGAAATCCGCTTCATTTGTTTTTTTGTAGCTTCTTTAATTCAATTGGCTACAAATACTAGCCCAGTCTAAATTAAAAAACAGACACGGAAAAGAAAACGTATATCAAGCGCCGTAAATACATGATTGTTATCGAAAAAATATGCGATTGCCCCTTGTAATGCAAACACTTCTATTTCCATAACCAATAGAGCGGATCACGGAAATGACAAACAAAATGAGGCATCAAGGAAGTGATTTGTAACAAAAGAACTAAACACGGACGCATTTGTTTTGTTAACATTTGCCGACTTGAAAATTAGATTTACAGAGAAAAAATAACATAATTATCTAGATTTTTTTTAAGACATCTAAGAAATGTATGAATGAGTTTTATTATGTATAAATTCTAAGGGCAAAATGTTAATTTTACAGTTCTTTTTTTCTTGCTATAAATAGTAAACGGTAAAAAATATCGAAACAATAGCTTAAAAACCGTCTAAAGAACCACTCTAAAAATATTTATACTTATTTTGGTACCAATCAAACTTAAGAACTAGAAATAAAAATGGTTCAAAGAATCTAAAATTAAGTTTTCCATAATACAATAATGGTTTAGTATGGGGCTAACTAGCTGTGAGTAAAATGTGTCTTAATGTACTCGTATCTAGGGCTCATCTAAGCGATCATATTGTAAGTCTAGTTTTTAAGTAAGAGTTTTAGTTCAGATTATTTTATGCAATGAATTATTTTTTTTTAAATAAATCTTCTTTCATCTATTATATAAAAATTAGTCGAATTTTTTCTGACGCTATAACTCCAGAACGCACGAACCGATTTCCACGGTTTATTTTTTAATAAAGTGTGGCTTAAAAAACGAGTGTGGGTCGGTGGTAATAACGTCTGCTTTTCAATCAGACGGCCCCTGGTTTGATCCTGGCCCTACACCAATGACTTGTTTTTATCGTTTTGTGTAGATTTGCACTCGCTTTACGGCGAAGGAAAACATCGTGAGGAAGCCGGCATGTTTGAGGACCACAATATCCGAAGACGTTTGTTATCCGCCAAGCCGCACTTGGCCAGCGTGGTGGATTATGGCCTATACCTCTCTCCTCGTGATAGAAGGCCCCGAGTCCCAACAGTAGGAATGTTTAGTGGGCTGCTTATGATAATATGACTAGTTTTTAATATTTATCACCTTGCAATGTTTGTTTCAGATCTGGGCAGTAGAAGCAACGTTACACCAGGAAGTAGAATACAGCATGAAACAGAGCAAGCTTCTCGCAAGCGCCAAGACAACAGCATTCATCTACCGAGACTATATCTATGGTGCGGTTGTCAATCTCACCATTTTGGAGGTGATCAAATGTGTGGTGGGGTCTCCTAGACCTACCTTCTTCGATCTGTGCGCGCCGGAGGAAGCTAAGTTTTGTAACGAGTAAGTTTTTAACTTTTTATTCAAGTAGATTTATTTGCAAAGTTATTAAAATGTGTGTATTGTTGCCAATGATAATATCCCGTATTTGATGGCACATAGTTTTACCCTTCTTCAGTAAGTGATGCATCCAATTCTTTCTGTGCAGTTAAGTGCGCTATGCACTTATTTTAATAAAATAAAAAATAAAAAGTAAGGTTACGTGGGATTTGTACCCACTAAAACCCCCCCGGTGACCTGCCTCTGTGCTTCGGAGGTCTCCGGGTTCTTCCGGCAAACACTCCGGAGACCTCCTTGCACTGCGCTGTGGCCCTTCCCCAATTTGTTTCCGCCAACGACGCGACGGCGACGGTCACGCGACGCCGTCGTTCACCCCGGACTTGATGGAGCGGGTGTCGGAACCCCATCTCCGAACACCCTCGAGTCTGATGGCCCTTTTAGTCGCCTCTTACGACAGGCAGGGGCAATTCCGCAGCCTTATCCTTTCACCCAGGCTGCAGGGTTACATTGACTTAAGACAAACGTAATATTTTTTAGCGCGGACAAATTGTGGTTAACTACTTGTATATATTATATGTATTTTTATCACGTTGTTTTGTCCACAGTTCAGAATACGTGAGCACCTACACTTGCACTTCGAAGAAATATTCGAGATATCTTCAAATCGACTCAAGCAGGAGTTTTCCTTCTGCGCATTCATCTTTATCCATTTATTGCGGACTGTTCTTAGCTGTAAGTATATTTATATTATTTATTTATTTATTATGGTTCACAAAACAGAAAACAATCAAAACCAGCCGGGGCTTGAACGTAATCTTTTCAGATTTAATTATATTTTATATTGACGTTATAAAATGTTTTATATTGTATTGATAATTAAGTCGTCGTGACGTTGAGCCTGTAGCTCGGCTAGCTAAGGTGATCTGATGCGATCATCGAAGCTTAAGCAACAGTTGATGCAGGCGGTGTTTGGATGGGTGACCGTGCACACAACTGTCGTTTTTAAGTGGCATATTCATCTGGGCGCTACCGTGGGTTGGATGACACGTTAAATTGTAGGTCCCGGCTGTTAGTCTTAGTACAGGCAGTCGTTTAGCCAAGTCAGAACCAGACACCAGAGCTTGTCCACATAGCTCATACAAAGAAGGATAAGAAGTCGTCATGACATACATTTGATATTTAAATAATTATTTATTAATTAACCATAATAATTATAATTAGCTGACCGCAATCAAATATCACATACTGAGTTTAGACATAAATCACAATACACATTTCTAATACGCTGAGTGATATCTGTCCAAGTTATTACACTTCTGATTTATTTATATCTTTGAACTCATTATCATTACAATAATTGTGTTCTAAATTTTAGTATTTAGCGTTTGCCATCTTGAAGTTTGCACACATGCTCTTAATGATCCACTTTAGTTTGGACAACATCTGTGGAGTTGATAATTAAAATAAATGTAGGTTTGTGGGCTAGACTATACTGAGCTGTTTAAGAGCTAGGTACCAGACATATGTTAGGTTTTATTAGTTATCCTAGTTTTAAAGCAAATAGAGATTCTTATGTCGCCAGTACTTTGTGTGCTTTTACCTCCGCCTTTGGAGCTTTGGTTTTTTAATGGACCTCACTCTAGGAAAGCCTGAAAAGAAGTCTATGTTCATACGCAAAATTCAAATTATTAATCTCTTAAAATTGCAACCATCTTTCATTTATCCACCAATAAGGTATCATATAGGCAGTCATACTATTTTTACTGAGACACGATAATTTAAATTAGCTTGCAAAAAATGTGGAGGGAAAATTTGAAATTGGAATGTGCCTATTTTTCCTTATAAATAATCATATTTTTAAAATAGGTTTAAACTGACCAGTCTCTCATTCATACAAAGGCGTAAGGTATGGAAGTATTTGTAGTATGAAAGATAAGAAAGTATATCATTATAGATGGTATGGACATATAAAAAGTATGGAAGTTCTTATGAATCATTAGATCTTAAGACATCTAGATGTCTAATGTCTAATATGGTCCCGACCATTACTAGATCTAGCTAGAAAGGATCTCTATTTGCTTTCAGTATTTTGGGTGTTTTTACCTCCATCTCTGGAGATTTAGATTTTTAACGGACCTCACTCTATGCAAGCCATCTAGGAATATAATATAATATTAATTTTTGAAAAAAAAAGCTGTACGATCTATGAAGACATACTTTCTTTTCTTTCATAGTACATAATATACTTCCATACTAATATGTGTACTAAAAAGTCTCTGTAACTTTGTATGGTCGCCTATTTAATGTTTTTTTCTGGATAAATGAAAGATGGTTGAATTGTAATTTTATTAAACTCAGTTTGTAATATGCCAATGACCTGGTGATATCACCTTTATACATATTTTTATGGAGCGTAGGCTTAAACGTACAATGTAATGCATACACAATAAGCCTGCAGCTGTGTTGATGTCAATGCTTTAGATAGTAAGCGTTAAGATTAGGCGATCGTATTTTTGACCATTTTTAGATAATCAAGCCATTTTTCGATAAACGGAACCCTTAACGTAGGGCCCTTTTTGTCGTTCCGTCCATACTTCCTCCGATATTAGTTGTCAGACACATCTCCGATATTAATAGTTAGTCTGAAAATATTGCTTACGCAAATTACTAAGGTTTTTTTTTGCCCTTGATTCACACTTGTTCCGTACCTAAGGGTATAGTAATGGGCCCCTAAGAATGAGTAAGAGAGAGACTGTATCTTAAGAACCATGATAGTACTATATTTTTACAAATTGTATAGATTTATAATAACTGTGTTTTGGTTTACAACAAAAAGTTTTTGTATTGTATAAAAGTCGTAATTTTCGTAACACAGCGGCAGCGTTATAGTCTTTGTCGTTTTGTACCAATTTAGCACAACCATGAACCATGTCTTTTCCTGATGTGCCATATCCATTTTCCCTGTTATCCGTGAAAAAATCATTATTTCATATCTTAATCGAGGAATCTCTGTCTCCTTCCAGTGGTACCTCCAGAGGCGAGCGTTCAGCTGGCACAACCGCTCGGTGCTGGTGGTACCTCTTGTCCAGATCCTGTGCATCATGTACGCGGCCGTGTGTGCGCTGACGCGGATCACTGACCACCGTCACCACTGGTGGGACGTCCTCATCGGGGGCTGCATGGGGGTCCTAGCCGCGGTCTATACGGTAAACTATCCTACTAACATTAAAAATCCGAAACTTTGTGCGTAAGTGCGTCTTTTTTACCTTTGATAGGTTTGCGTTTGACTATTATATAGCTTGCCTGATGTTAATCAAATCAAATAAAAATTTTCTTTATTCAGACTACAGAAGGGGTCCATGGGTTAGTAATTACAACTTAAAAATAATGTAAGTATCAGATGAAAAAACAGGCTTACCTATAAGATACCTATTAGCTCTACTTTTAGGTTAAGCAACGGTCGATGCGGACAGTCAAATACAAATACAAATCATTTATTGATAACACCAAAGTTACAAGTCAAATCAAAGTGCGTGCATGGTCAGCAATCAAAGTCTCTCTTGTCTTTCATTGCTGACCATGCACGAGACTGTCTTTTTAATTGTGGCATTTAAATCAGCGCGCTACGTTAATAACGTGGGTCGGATGACACGTTAAATTGTAGGTCCTGGCTTCATCCGTTCGGAAGTGTTCTTAGCTATGTTTGATGATAGATGACCAAATTTGCTGCCACAAAATGTAGTTTCTTTTTCTTCGTAACTCCCTCAATATGGCTAGTAAATTAAAGTATTTGGCTAGTAGTATTAGAATACTACTAATATAGAGTATAGATACTCCATATTTAATATCAAATCGAACTATATTTTTATTTTATTTTTACTTGTAGTTGACTTATTATACCAGTAGGTAAGATTCTTCATAAATAATTTCTTAATACAGATAATAAGTATATTTACAGTATACATATGTCTTCATGTATTTACACTTATTTGTGGTAACAATTAATATATTATAATAATTTTCCGCCTATGATAAAATTATCCTTAACTGAAGCCATACAAATCAAGGCGTTCTAATAAAAGGGTTAGTACTTTAAACACGTACATTCAAGGTACTCTAGGGTTTCAAGGATTTAAGTCTGTACCAAAGTTATGTAATATGAACTTTTTCTAACCAAGCATACAAAGCATACTAGTTATTAAAATACTGTCGAGAATAAATTACGCTTTGGATTTGTAACTCAAGTATGTATATAAAGAAAACATTTGAAAGTTTATGTCCTCTCACTTTGATAACCGAATGAGAGGGAACCCAAGAGAAAACAAGAGAAACAAGCGAACTTTGTTTTTTAATAAACTCAATGTTTTTTCTAAATCGATTTATCTAGAATCTTCTTCAGACACCATTTATAATTTACACCGCTCTTTGATGTATTTGATTTTACAAATTAATATTTGCCTTTTTATCCACGAGGACTAGGAATGTAAAAACCACACTATGTCAAATTTTACCCATAAATAAATCCATTAATATAGTAAAATCGTCTACCTTCGATGAAAAGATTAGCATGTGAAACAAAAATAGAAATTAATAAAATAAAATAGAAATTTCATGAAACCAAACTGGGCAACCGTACTGGGCAAGTCAATTTACAATAAATTTCTTAAATTCATATGACTAAGAATAAAAACCCGTTTCATTTAAATCTTATAAAATACAAAAATTATTATTAACAAAAATACAAAATTATTTATTAGTGCATAAATATTTACATGGCGCATATTGAAGCCTCTGGTCTCGTACTAGTTATCAGAGACCAGAGTCCTCTTCCAGTTTAAAATATTTAACAAAAATGTGCAAGATTATCTAATGGGTTAAATCATTACATTATAACCTACCTGCCCGCAACGAATGGTTAAACTAGTTTGTAAACAAACGAGAGCGGTCACTCACACACGCACATTGCTTATCGCTGCACAAGCGAGACGCAAATACCAATAAGATATCCCTCATTTACAAAATTTTATGTTTATTTCAGGTACTAGTTCTGTGCAAGAACTTCTCCCAACCAGCCGTGGTAAGCACTAGCGACATATCCAGCAGCGACGGCAACAACCACCAATCAGTACGAAGACTGCTATCCTCGAGTCAAGCTCACGTGGTCGTGCCCTAGCCGCAAGCCGTGTAAGCAAGGCTTACTTGGTTTTATGTTATTGTAAACGTTGCTTACTTGTGTCACAGATTACTCAATAGTTACTCCATCATCTGTGTCTCCTTGTGAGCATTGCTTTCGTGACTTTACGTATTATGAGCATTATTTGCATTTGGTTATGTTATAGTAAGCAATGGTGAATTGAGCTTACGTTACTTACATGAGCTTACAGTATTGTTATCATTGCTTACTTGAGCTAAAATTATTGTAAGCATTGCTTACTTGAGCTCACATTAATGTAAGCATTGCTTACTTAAGCTCACATTAATGTAAGCATTGCATACTTGAGTCGAGATTATTGTAAGCATTTCTTACTTGAATTAACATTATTGTAAGCATTGCTTACTTGAGCTAACATTATTGTAAGCATTGCTCATTTGAGCTCACATTCATGTAAGCATTGCTTACTTGAGCTTACATTATTGTAAGTATTGCTTACTTGAGATTACATTATTGTAAGCATTGCTTACTTGCGTTTACAATCTTGTTAGCATTGCTAGATTATGTTTCCACTGTAAGCGTTCGTTTGGATACAAGCATCGAGTTCTTTGTAAACCTTTTGTATAGCTACTAGATTGTACTTCAATTAAGGAACTTTATTTTTCTCGTTATTACAATTAAATTTTAAAATCTTTTAATGTTCTACTTTTCTTAAAAGTGCGCGAGTAAAATCAAGGTACAATAAAATGCAATGTAAATAAGAAAACCGCTTTGGGATTAGACACGAAAGAAATTGTAAATACTAATTTTAATTTAATTTTCGATTTTAATTCTTAACTTCCTGCAGGAGGATATTGATAAAAATATTCGAATTATTGTGGAAAAGAGGTTTTTAGGTAAAAGTAGACGTACAAGAATGTATTGTGTATTTATTGGTAGACCTCAATTCGTAAATTCGTGGTAATACATGTAGCTTATAGAAATAGATTAGGTATTTAAAAAGCAGCTGTAATATAGCCTATCTATTATATAGAAGAACATCAAAACGTTTTATATTTTGATTTTTACTTTGGAATTGAGTTGTGTAGTTTTATTAAGACCATTTTATTAATAAATTCCTACAACATCATATTTTCAATATGCCATTATAAATCTACGCAAAAAACACTTACAGAATACTATAGCAAAAAGAAGTTTTTTTAAGTAACTCTGTAGGAATATTTTTCCTAAACATTTTTTTTTCTAATTTTAAAAGGAAAAATATTGGTAATTTATATAAGATTGTGCTAATAAATAAAACCAGTGAATTTTGAAAAAAATATATAAATATTAAATAGAGTTGTATAAAAAAGTGCGAAAGTATTTTATTTGATTAAATAAAACTAGCTTTCCTCTATTTATGATTTACAACCTACTTACAGAGCCGTAGACTTTTTTTAATTATAAGCGCAAACCCTTATTATAATTATTTTTAACCGACTTCAAAAAGGAGGAGGTTATATATTCGACGTGTATGTATTTTTTTTTTTTTTTATGTATGTTCACCGATTTCTCAGCCATTTGTGGATCGATTCTCAAAATTCTTTTTTTAATTGAAAGAGTATGGTTCTGAATTGGTCCCATTGTCACCAAAATGGGATCTGATGATGGATTCCTAGGGAAATCGAAGGAAAACCTAAAAAGTTAGGTTATGTTTACGCCCGAAGAGAGATTCACGCTCGTTCGGCTGTACTGATATTCTTGAAATTTAAGATGAAAATAGGTAAGACTATGTGTTAACACATAGGCTACTTTTTATCCCGAATATAATTACTGTTCCCGTGGGATGCACCAAATAACACATTAATCTTTATAACTTCTTCACGCCCGAACGGCTGTACTGATGTTGATGAAATTTGAGATGAAGATAGGTTAGACTATGTGTTAACACATTGGCTACTTTTTATCCCGAAAATAATTACTGTTCCCGTGGGATGCACCAAATAACACATGACACACTGATTTCGCTTAAATTTGATATGGGGGTAGACTAGACCTTGTATAACACGAAGGTTACTTTTTATCTTAAAAGTCATTGCTATTCCCTTGGGATATCCAAATAACTCGATAACCTATTTCACTTCTTCGCGCTCATACGGCAATACAGATTTTACTCATGTAAAATTTGATAATATATTAATAGACTAGACACTCGAACGGATAAAAAAAATTTTTACGGGCTCGCTTCGCTAGGAGTTATCCCACTTCGTTCGACTTTCCCCCGGGATGTTTTGGGCTTATGACACTCCAAATATTATATAATTTGTGCGGCTTTGGACTTCTTTATGCTCAAATGGTTTGAACAAATACGGTGAAAATTTTCGCGCTCGCTTCGCTCGCGCATTGCTCGATACGCTCGCATCCAGCTCGCTTCGCTCGCCCTTGGTCCTAGTACGTTTTGACACAACAAACATTATGTTATTTGTGCTGCTTTGGACTTCTTTATACTCAAACGGTTTAAACAAATACGGTGAAAATTTTCGCGCTCGCTTCGCTCGCGCATAGTTCGGATCGCTCGCATCTGGCTCGCTTCACTCGCATCCGGCTCGTTTCGCTCGCATCCGGCTCGCTTCGCTCGCTGTTGGTTCTAGTAAGTTTTGACACAACAAACATTATGTAATTTGTGCTGCTTTGGACTTCTTCAAGCTCAAGCGGTTCGAACAAATACGGTGAAAATTTTCGCGCTCGCTTCGCTCGCGCATAGCTCGCTTCGCTTGCAATTAGTTCTAGTACGTTTTGACACAACAAACATTATGTAATTTGTGCTGCTTTGGACTTCTTTATACTCAAACGGTTCGAACAAATACGGTGAAAATTTTCGCGCTCGCTTCGCTCGCGCATAGCTCGCTTCGTTCGCATCCGGCTCGCTTCGCTCGCATCCGGCTCGTTTCGCTCGCATCCGGCTCGCTTCGCTCGCTGTTGGTTCTAGTAAGTTTTGACACAACAAACATTATGTAATTTGTGCTGCTTTGGACTTCTTCAAGCTCAAGCGGTTCGAACAAATACGGTGAAAATTTTCGCGCTCGCTTCGCTCGCGCATAGCTCGCTTCGCTCGCAATTGGTTTTATTACGTTTTGACACAACAAACATTATGTAATTTGTGCTGGTTTGGACTTCTTTATGCTCAAACGGTTCGAACAAATACGGTGAAAATTTTCGCGCTCGCTTCGCTCGCATCCGGCTCGCTTCGCTCGCAATTGGTTCTATTACGTTTTAACACAACAAACATTATGTAATTTGTGCTGCTTTGGACTTCTTTATGCTCAAACGGTTCGAACAAATACGGTGAAAATTTTCGCGCTCGCTTCGCTCGCGCATAGCTCGCTTCGCTCGCATCCGGCTCGCTTCGCTCGCAATTGGTTCTAGTACGTTTTGACACAACAAACATTATGTAATTTGTGCTGCTTTGGACTTCTTTATACTCAAACGGTTCGAACAAATACGGTGAAAATTTTCGCGCTCGCTTCGCTCGCGCATAGCTCGCTTCGCTCGCATCTGGCTCGCTTCGCTCGCGTCCGGCTCGTTTCGCTCGCAATTGGTTCTATTACGTTTTGACACAACAAACATTATGTAATTTGTGCTGCTTTGGACTTCTTTATGGTCAAACGGTTCGAACAAATACGGTGAAAATTTTCGCGCTCGCTTCGTTCGCATCCGGCTCGCTTCGCTCGCAATTGGTTCTATTACGTTTTAACACAACAAACATTATGTAATTTGTGCTGCTTTGGACTTCTTTATGCTCAAACGGTTCGAACAAATACGGTGAAAATTTTCGCGCTCGCTTCGCTCGCGCATAGCTCGCTTCGCTCGCATCCGGCTCGCTTCGCTCGCAATTGGTTCTAGTACGTTTTGACACAACAAACATTATGTAATTTGTGCTGCTTTGGACTTCTTTATACTCAAACGGTTCGAACAAATACGGTGAAAATTTTCGCGCTCGCTTCGCTCGCGCATAGCTCGCTTCGCTCGCATCTGGCTCGCTTCGCTCGCGTCCGGCTCGTTTCACTCGCAATTGGTTCTATTACGTTTTGACACAACAAACATTATGTAATTTGTGCTGCTTTGGACTTCTTTATGCTCAAACGGTTCGAACAAATACGGTGAAAATTTTCGCGCTCGCTTCGCTCGCATCCGGCTCGCTTCGCTCGCAATTGGTTCTATTACGTTTTAACACAACAAACATTATGTAATTTGTGCTGCTTTGGACTTCTTTATGCTCAAACGGTTCGAACAAATACGGTGAATATTTTCGCGCTCGCTTCGCTAGCATACAGCTCAATTTGCTCGCAATTGGTTGCCTGCCTGGTATACGCCAGAGGTTTTTTGATCGTGAAGTTTATTTGGCTCTCTAAAGCTAAAACTTAAAAAATATCATGACTAACCACTAAAAATGTAAAAATAAAATTGTTTTAAAAAACAAAGAACCGACTTCAAAACACAACTAAAAAGGGAAAAATAATTTTAAGCCTACATCAAATCAAGAATAGTTATATAAGTAGAATCGAAGAGATTATTTCATGTACTTATAAAAAACTATTTTAAATTTTTATTTATCCTGTTTTCTTGAAGTCGGTGCCATCTAAGAAGAACAATTTAATGTTTGTTAAAAAAACTATTTTCAATTGTCTTTCTTTGCTGGCACCGACTCCAAGAATACAGGATTCATAAAAATTTAAAATAGTTTTTTATAAGTACATGAAATAATCTCTTCGATTCTACTTATATAACTATTCTTGATTTGATGTAGGCTTAAAATTATTTTTCCCTTTTTAGTTGTGTTTTGAAGTCGGTTCTTTGTTTTTTAAAACAATTTTTATATGTTTACGTATAAATTTAACAGTATTCGATGTACAGTACCTGTCTAGTCGTAAGCTTAATATTTAATTTTATCTGATAATACGTACATTTAATTTTATGTATCAGCTTAAGAATTGTATGTACCCACCATTGCAAGATAATAGAAATTGTAAATACAATAGAAAAGAGACACTAATATTGTATTATTGTAAGTTGTTTTTGTTGATAAGTCCATGAGTTTTTGAACTTCTGACCTTATTACTGAAAAAACAACATTGCTCCTGTCAACAGGCATCTGTCAGTTGACTACTGTCAAAATTTTAAGTTGCTGCGTACTTGTATGTTATGCTTCAAATGATTTTCTGTAATTTTCAAGGTATAAAGAAAATATTTTATATCCATTAAATAAATAAATTAGAGAAAGTTTATGTCCTCTCAATTAATTGTTTTACGAAATAAGTGTGTACAAGAGGAAGCCAAGTTTCTAATGTTTTATTTTTACGAGAGTTATAGACCTGCTGATAGTCATTTATTTTCGGATCAAAATTTAATCCGAGGTAAAAAGTAATTAAGTGTTCTATTTTAGAGCTACACAAGCGTAATTCATTTAATAACTAAATCTATTTGATTTAGTTAAAGCAGAGAAACTAACCTTTACACTTAAAGTTAAAGTACACACTCACAACCTTTTGAATCTATAAAAATAAAATAAATAATGTATTTAGGTCTCAAGTAAAATACGTATTAAAATAACATATATTTCTTTAATATGTTCTATCTTTCTCTATGAAGATTGTAAACATTGACATTCCCTTGCATTTAGTATAAGTATCATTCGTTTTTATTTTTTTAACGTTGAAAATTGTAAATATTGTGTAATTATTTAATTGTAGATAAGTCATTGTTTCGTGGTAGAATTGTGAGTTCGGATGTCTTCAGTAAATAAATGGATAAAGATTTACACTCTTTGTTCTTATTTTCTTTTTACTTATTATTTTTGTAGCAAAGTGAGTGAATGTGGAGATGATGTCTGAGAGAACAGAGTAGAAAAGGGAGACTTATTGTGACAACCCCACCCCACCTTAGAACCTTGAAAAAACCTTCTTAGACTTTTTCCCACCTGGTAAAAGATCAAAGAAGAAGAAGATCTTATTCAATTTTGATTACACTGTTTTAATGTCATAACATAACATTTATAATTTAAAAGAGCAACATTTTATTATGGTAATCAGAATAGGTCAAAGAAGAAGAAGTTCTTATTAAATTTTAACTAATGTGTGACATATAATTTTAACGTGCAACATTTTATTTTTTTAATCTGCCAAATTTATAAAAAACATAACATTTCATAGGTTTTAAAACTAAGCATACCTAATAAAAAAACAACTGAACCTAAATTAAAAAGAAACACGAACTCGTTGGCGTAAAGGTTGCCATGCCGGACTGCCAATCAGAAGGTTCCGGGTTCGATTCCCGGCCTGGCAAACATCTTAGTGCTTAACTAAATTGGTTGGCTGTGGGTCTGAGTGTTAAATATGCATCTGTATAAAATATGTATGTATGTATGTATATTTAGTATACCAGTTGTGTTAGCTACCATAACACGAACTAGAAATGGTTCAGTACGGGGTTAACCAGCTGTGTGTGAACTGTGTACAAAATAGACTATACAAAAAAATATACATGAACAATTTACTAATACTTACACAACTTTCTCTGTGCGCGATCTTACCCTCGAATTTCAAAACCTTTTTATCTCTATTCATTACTAAATTATCTTTCAACGATTTATTATCATAGCCATCAACACTTACAAGCCTGAAAGTAAGAGATACTTTAAAGACATTAACGGATCTAAGGCCCAGCACGCTTACTCAAAACTAACTATAATTGAAATAATCTAAAAATGTCCTGCAATTTAAATCGAGCACAAAATTATAGGTACTGTGCAAATCGGAAGAATAAAAGCGAGTAACCTATTGACTGAGGCGTTACTTTGCGGAAATCCATTGTAAATAGAATACAAAATTAAATATGTACTATTAGGTGTATTTTCACAGCGGAAGTACACTAAATATTTAATTTTGTATTCTATTTTAATAAAGGCGAGCACAAATAGATAGACTTTTTAGAAGTTCTGTTAAAACCAAATCGGGGAAAGGCAAATCCGTTTCATTTTTACGGTTAAGATGTCGGTAAATTTCCCACAAGATGAAAGCAACTAATAAAATTATCATCAAACAGGCGATGCCCTAAAGGGCGGACAAAGGGATTCCTAAGAGCTCGTAAAATTAATATACAATTCACCTCAAACTATTTCCTACGTTAGTATATGTTGTACGTATGGTTACGTAGTACTAGTTATTATTCTGTGGTATGGTCAAGCAACACATTTTGTCAAAGTATGTTTTTTTTCATGTCATTTTTAATTTTAATGTAGTCGAAATATATGTTCCCTTACAGAACATATTATTATCTATATACTTTGTTTATATACATTATATTACCTGTGGCTAAGCCAATAAAATTACTTCATGAGATATCATAGCCTTTTGACACTGAGAGGCCATAATTATAGCCCACGTCTTGGCAAAAAAAAATGTGATAGTAATAATAAATACTAGGACACATTTCACACGCGGCTGATTATCCCCGTACTATATAATCTTTGGTTTGTATTATATTTGCTAACACAACTGATATACTACTTATGCATAAATACTTCATTTATTTATTATTATTTATTTTTACTCAGATTGACAGTCACTTGTTAATTTTAGATACATTTAGAACACTAACAATTCTGGCATATTATAATAATTCTTAACAGGCAGCCGGAATAAATTAAAAATAAACCATTTCCCTAGTGCTGCGGCTGTAAAATTCACAGCTTTCAAAGCCCTTAGGGATGCACTAAGTGGTAAACCATTAATCTAAGCAACGCCATTAGCGTAAACATTATACTTATTACTTTGTTCTGACAGTTTAACTGAATAATTTATTATTTTAAAATAGTCCTTTTTAAAAAGGATATAATACCAACTTACTCATTACCATATTCTTTCAACGGTTAGACAAAAAAAAAGCTAGTGAACTAGAATAAATAGAATAGTAACTTGGCCGATAAAATGGTTCCACCGTCCATGTGTAAAATACCGCGGTGGGCGGGGCAAAACAGCTACCCGCGCGGCTAGTATCGGAGGCCTGGATGCGACCAAATCACGTGCGAGCTTTGTGTGTGTGTTTCGTTGGGATAGCAGTATGTAAAATTGTGTGAGTAGATGGATTCAAATTCAGCAATTCATAATTCAGCGGCTAATGTATCCGTTCCCACTACCTGGACTCAGGGTCTTACTCTTTTTTCACATAGATAAAGGCCGTAATCAACCAAACTGCCCTAGTGCTCGTAGGTGGATGACACACGTTGCCGGATTTTGCAGTTCTTTGGTGCATGTGTGTTCGATGTTTTCTTTCATCGTATGACCGAGTGCAATTCCACACATCAAGTCATTCGTGTAGTTCGGGATTCGATCCGAGGTATTTCGAATTGCAGTCTAACTTTCTACCGACGAGTCTCAATCGCTCTTTTTAAGTAATGCAAAATACTCTAACTGTATACTATACTACTGTATACTACAAAAGTTCACCCAAGCAAAACATCAAATTAAAGTTGCAAGAAAATACGAATAGCTTCTATGTAGTTTATTTACGCGAGCAATTCCCTCTACTCTTAGAGCAATAAATAAATTCGCTAACTGGCTGGTGACATTAAAATAAGGAGTAAAAATAGCTGCAAGAGTTGTGGAAGGCAACACAATGGATGGCGTGTGAGCTGGTACTTGCTGACTTGATTCTACCGAGGGACGTATATCAGCAAATGCCGGTTTACCTACGTGGCCGTCGGCGCCGATGCCGTGGATTTGTAATAACGGTACTAGGATAGAAGAGACATGGAAATGAATTTCAATGTGTATTTTATTCTTCTGTTTATTTACATAAATGACACTTACTGATTAACCAAACGTATCACTGAGACTATTAGAAAATTAAACTAAAATAAATTACAATACTAAGACTATTTTTATGACTATTATTAGGACCTTTTTACAATTATTAAAAAAAACATTAAACATATTTTGTGAATACAAAAATATATATAACAAATAAAAACATAACAAGCACATAGGTAAAATACATAATAAATAATAATAAAATAACCTTTTGAAAATTCTCACAATTAGTTTACGTGAAAGTTGTTTTATAAGCACAAGAATGATTACAAGGCCCAGTACAAGCTATAGTAAAATAATTTTAATTATCAACACCGATATATGATTATGGGTATGCTTTTTCAGGTCGTTATGTAATGTTTACAGTGAGAACGACTAAATCCTTACTGATTTTATTTTAGTTATTGTATACTGACTCAATCAATTTCACTCAATTAAAACTTCAGATTTTAGTTGTAGAAGGTGTCTTAGTGTAGTTAAAATTGCAATCATATCTTTAATAATCATATTTTCTATGTTAAACTGCACGAAGCTATTGATGGTAGGTTCATGATTTAACATTCTACTGAAGTCTGATTAAAAATAATTGGTATTACTTCGAAACGTATATTACAATTCTGTCGCCAATCAACTAGCCGTATGATAGATACAGTAGCGTTCCTTGAGAGCCAGTAATTCCATGCTAGGCGTGCTCAACCTTCAGCGGCAACGCGCGAAGCGGTCCGGCATCCCTGCCCCCGTCGTGAGATGGGACACCGTGAGGTTGTAGTCGGTAGTGACGGCCCCTCTGGCCGTCGAGTCCGACATACCCCGCCCGCCTCCCCCAGGCTTGTGGCGGGAGATACGTAAATACATTTCCTCACGAAAAAAAAACATTCTCAATCTTCAGCCAGAGTGTTATGGAATTGTCTCGCGTCCTGCTGGTCAAATGCCTTACTGTAAAGAATATACAATATTGGTAATAGCTATATCGGGCATACGCTCATACTTTTGTTCCACACTTTTCTCTAGTAGAAATACTCGAATTCCTTTCTCTGAAGTCTACATGCGGCACATACTATTGCATTTGCTGGCCAGTTTGTTGTATATTTGTTGCCATGGCTAACTTGAATGGCGATTTGTATTTGATAAGCTCAATGAAATTGTATGGTAGAATTTAATTAACTTTCAAGAAAATGCATTGTAGACGTACCCAGGCTATATATATCATTATAATTATACTTTTTAGCATTTAGGTTTTAATAGTATATTGTACTAGCTGCACTTTACGGGTTGCATGCGTTGATCCGAGATAATAAGTAACCTATATATTGATCCACAATAATATCTTATTAATGTGAAAGAAAAACTTAATTTTAGATTATTTGAACCAGCTTAATTTTTTAATTCATCATTGAATTAAAAAATAAAAAAAAAAATAAAAAATTAACTGATTAGTACCAAAATAAGTAATCTTATTGTGATTCTTTAGACGGCTTTTTAGCAAGATACTTTTTATATTTATAGCGAAAAAAATGTAAACTCAACATTGTGTCCTTATCTTTGCCTTAAATTAATAAGAACAACATTGTTACACTCTGAAACAACAGTAAATTAATTGACTTTAACCAAGTCAGATAGCTTAGTCAATCTAGCGCGATCATCGATGCTAAGCAACAGCCGATGCGGACGATGTTTGGATGGGTGACCAAGCACAAGACTGTCACTTGAAAAACGTTTCAAGAGGAATTTTCTTCTAGGCCCTACCGTGGGTCAGATGACACGTTAAATTATAGGTCCCAACTGTTGGTCTTAGTACAAGCAGTCGTTAAGCCAAGTCAGAGGCCTTCGGGCGGCTTGAAAACTCTCAACACCAGAGCACGATCACTTAGCTCAAACGAATAACAACAAGAAAAAGACCTAGTCGTAATCAAATTACTTTCCTAATTCTTATCTTTTTTCCAAGTCAAGGATCCATTATCAACCAACTTATTGTTTCTAACGGTTGTAAATTTTTATAATTACATACAAATTGCATTTCCCTGCGTTCCGTTTGTTCGATTAGTTAACGCGTAATCAAAATTAACATTGGATTTAATTGAGTTAGCACATTGCGTGAAAGCGTTCTATTCAAGAATTTAGCAGATTCTGTGAGTTGTTTATGAGGCTAACTTGTCCTATATATTAAAGTGTTTGAGCCTATATCAAAGTGTGTGACTGGAAGATATTGCTTTTGGCAACGTGGCCACCGCTTGTCACTTTTTGTGTTAGTCGTGATTTGCCTTGTTTTTTATTTAAGTATAAAAAAACTATCTATTTAAGAGAGCAATTATTGTTCTCTTAAATAGATAGATATAGAGATATTATTATAGTAGTGGCAATTTTCACACCTTTATGTATCGTCCTCTATACATTTTATAGATGGAAAAAATTATGTAAAATAACTGTGAAGTATTTATGTTATAATATGTAGTATATCAGTTGTGTTGGCAACCATAATACAAACTAGACATGGTTTAGTATGGGGCAAATCAGCCGTGTTAGAAATGTGTCCTTATATAATTTATTTATTTTATTTTATCGTAATTTGGAAAAGTTCGAAAACCGGGTGAAACCGCACTGCGCAATGAGGGCTAAAGCGTGTGAATTCGCCGCTAGAGGCGCTAGTGTAGCGTGAGGTCTCCGAAATGTCACTCGTCACTTTAATGGATGGGCTCCGCAGTTTTATTTATTTCATTTAAGTTAAACTCTGAGGTATTACAAAATATTTAGTTAAAAAAATCCTTATTATGGCAAATACGAGCTACGGGTTAATTAATAATAATTTCCTGTCTTTCATCACTTTCATAGCTTCAAGAAAATCGACTAGGCACCGCTTTGGGTTTTAGTTTACAGCGGCATACTCGATATATTATTTTAAATTGTAAGTAAACTTTGTTTTGACGCCAGACAAACTAGGACTAGGTAACAAACTTTATCAGCTCTTCAAATCGGACCTCACTCGCCAGTGGCGCCAACTGGTGAGCACAAAAACGGCAGCCCTCATTATACTCAAATAAAATTTGGCTTAGCATTCGTAGAGTTCATGAACCCTTCAATTTACATAAGGTAAGGTAAACAGACCTTCGTGTACTACCGCTATAACACTTATTTACCCTATCCGATGACATCGCACTTTAACGACATTTAACCGCGAGGTCTCTTAGTAACTAATGGGTACAAATTCTGGCGCACCTACACGCGGCTTATCTAATTTTTATATGTAGCCCTGTCTCTTTTGAACATGAGTGAAGCCTATAGCTCGGCTAGCTAAGGTGATCTGACGCGATCATCGAAGCTAAGCAACGGTCGATGCGGACAGTGTTTGGATGGGTGACCATGCGCAAGACTGTGTAAATGCCACTTGAAAAACAAGAGGCATTTTTATTTGGGCGCTACCGTGGGTTGGATGACACGGTAAATTGGAGGTCCCGGCTGTCTTAGTACAAGCAGTCTTTAAGCCAAATTCGGTGGGCTTGAAAAATCGACATCAGAGCTTGGCCACTTAGCTCATACAAAGAAGATGAATCATAAGTGACTAGAAAGAGACGGCATGATTTGGATCATAGGCTGAAAACAATTAAAATCATGTCAAGTATGGAAAATGTTGGTAGTTCTAGAGATGATAGAAAAAAAAAATGGGTGCGATCAAAAATCGCCTACGTTATCCAATTTTGATCTAATTTTAGTTGTTTTGTCTATCTATGATACAGATCCAGCCCTCTCTTTCTAGTTACTAATGATGAAAAGAGAAAGGGCTTACTTAATTTTAGTTCTGTTTTGTGTACGCCAGAGTTACCTACATTGAACATCTACTTATAGGTTAGGCCTATAAAGTTAAATTAACGATTACGATCGTCAAAGCTATAAAATTGGTTGATAAGATCAACCCTAGATCGAAAAAAGAATGATAAAAATACGAATAAGTGAACGTAGCCCTCGTCGGTAAATATAATAGACGTAAAAAACCTATTTAACTTAAGCCAGTAAAAAATACGCTAACTTGAGTACTAAAAGCTTCATAATATGAAATGGTAGAGTATGATTCGCGCCGTCTAGTATAAGGTCATTCAGATAAAGCAATGTTTCACGTTATTTTTAGACAACGGTTGAAGTTAGCGTTACGGGAGTTTTAGCCCCGCGTAGGTAATCATGTCAGGATTTCGAAAATGCCACTAACTCAATTTGAGCATATTTTGAGTTAGTGACGTTTTCATCTAGGGGTGCGATATATGAAGGTACTAGCTGCGTCCCGTGGTGATACACGCGTTAATCCGAGACGAAAAGAAGTTAATCCGGGATAAAAAGTAGCCTTTGTATTAATCCAAGGTCTAACTTATCTTCATAGCAAATCTCATAAAAATCGCTCCAGCCGTTGGAGCGTGAAGAAGTAACATAGATTTTGAAGTTATTTGTGTATCTTACGGGAACCAATTGTTTTCGGAATAAAAAGTAGCCTATGTGTGAATCCAAGGTCTAACCTATCTTCACACCAATTTTGATCAAAATCCTTTCAGCCGTTTGAGCGTGAAGAAGTAATAAACATACACACTTACTTACAAACTCGCATTTATAATTTAACAGGATGAATGTGTGTTAGTGTGAGACTTTGTTACTTTTTACGTTCAAATGGTAGAAAATAAATTTGGAATACAGATAACTTAGACCCTGGATTAACGAATAGGCTACGTTTTATGTCGAATCAATGGGCAACACCACGGATCGCAGCTAGTCACTCACTCATATATTAACTAATTTAGATAACAAATATTTAAATAAACCAAAAACTTTCACTTTCTAATTAGGAAGGATCTTTATGAAGATACTTCACATAAGAGAGCTTTTAAAATTATGAAGCTTTTACATGCGATACGAAATTAAATTCTTTCCAGTAAGAAGCAGGTGTTTAATTTGACTGTTAAGTGCCATACAATATGATAGCTAGCTTAGTTAATTAAACTTATGCTTATTGCATAATAAAATAGTTACTTAGCTAGTCTAAGGATGGTTTCCGGTGAAAGCTCAAATGAACTTATGATGACTGTCCATACTTGTAAAAGTTTTTTTTAGAAATTAAGTAAATAAGGTCGATAAATTAAAAACTGGAAGTTTCCCCACTAAAAAAATTAGAAATAATATTGTATTTTTATCATTTGATGTAGTTGGCGGCGATTTAAATTTAAACATTTAATTTAATTTGGAATAATTATATTGTTCTGTACTTATTCATGTAATCCAATTATTCATAACGAGTTAAATTTTGTTTTAAATTGGAAAGGCGCGAAAGAATTTATGGAACACTTATAAATCAAGGTATTTAAAATCTTAAAAAATCACTATCTCAATAAAATTACATACAACAGTTAGGCGAAAATTTTATACATTTAGAGGAAAAAAAAGATTTCAGTTTTCTCAGAGCTTAAAGTTAGTTGAACAAACTGCTAAACATTTATGACACTTGTCAAAGATATAATATATTGTACTTTGTAAACTGTTATCGTAAGGCATATTAAGTATATATTTGCACGAAACAAACGGTCACACTTACTAAAAAAACGTTGGATGTACATGTACGTCCAACGGGTTTCGACGCATTACAAGCGTCATCATCAGGGACGAGCATCACACGGACTGTCACCGACGAGATCCGCGCGCAGACCTAATATAATATACATATCTTCTTAATATATATAAATCTCGTGTCACAATGTTTGTCCTCAATGGACTCCTAAACAACTTAACCGATTATAATAAAATTCGCACACCATGTGCAGTTCGATCCAACTTGAGATATAGGATAGTTTACATCTCAAATTTTAGTCGCAATTTTAATTTATTGCTAATTATTGTCTGTTATTATTTGACAGTCACAATTATAATAATAGTTAACTCCAAATGATTCTAACAGATGTCGATACCTTTTGACTGGGTTGAGTAAGTAATCAATAGATGGCGCTGCTATGGTAAATCTACGAACGTGTCATATAAGCTACACTATCTATTTTTCATACCCCTAAGTGAGGCAAAACAACGTTTGCCGGGTCAGCTAGTTATCTTTTATAATACGCTTCTTTATTTTACTGGATAACAACCTTTATCAATAACTTGTACGTTATCATCTCAATACTATGCCCGTCAATGGCACTCTCGGTCTCCAGTTTTCACCACAGATTTTACATGTAAATCACCAATAGAATCGCCAATAGGGCAATGTTATACCGAGTTTAGCCGCGCCATACATGTCATATTTGAGGCGCGTCAGTAGATATTTCACGAAATAAATTCATAATTATAAAAGCAACGATTAACAATATTGAAATTTTTTGTTCTAACTACATATTGTAGATAACATCATTTATATGAAACTTTTGAAACTGAAACTTTTGACTTGTAACTTTGGTGTTATCAATAAATGATTTGTATTTGTATTTGTATTTGTATTTGTATTTGTATTTGTATTTGTATTTGTATTTGTATTTGTATTTGTATTTGTATTTGTATTTGTATTTGTATTTGTATTTGTATTTGTATTTGTATTTGTATTTGTATTTGTATTTGTATTTGTATTTGTATTTGTATTTGTATTTGTATTTGTATTTGTATTTGTATTTGTATTTGTATTTGTATTTGTATTTGTATTTGTATTTGTATTTGTATTTGTATTTGTATTTGTATTTGTATTTGTATTTGTATTTGTATTTGTATTTGTATTTGTATTTGTATTTGTATTTGTATTTGTATTTGTATTTGTATTTGTATTTGTATTTGTATTTGTATTTGTATTTGTATTTGTATTTGTATTTGTATTTGTATTTGTATTTGTATTTGTATTTGTATTTGTATTTGTATTTGTATTTGTATTTGTATTTGTATTTGTATTTGTATTTGTATTTGTATTTGTATTTGTATTTGTATTTGTATTTGTATTTGTATTTGTATTTGTATTTGTATTTGTATTTGTATTTGTATTTGTATTTGTATTTGTATTTGTATTTGTATTTGTATTTGTATTTGTATTTGTATTTGTATTTGTATTTGTATTTGTATTTGTATTTGTATTTGTATTTGTATTTGTATTTGTATTTGTATTTGTATTTGTATTTGTATTTGTATTTGTATTTGTATTTGTATTTGTATTTGTATTTGTATTTGTATTTGTATTTGTATTTGTATTTGTATTTGTATTTGTATTTGTATTTGTATTTGTATTTGTATTTGTATTTGTATTTGTATTTGTATTTGTATTTGTATTTGTATTTGTATTTGTATTTGTATTTGTATTTGTATTTGTATTTGTATTTGTATTTGTATTTGTATTTGTATTTGTATTTGTATTTGTATTTGTATTTGTATTTGTATTTGTATTTGTATTTGTATTTGTATTTGTATTTGTATTTGTATTTGTATTTGTATTTGTATTTGTATTTGTATTTGTATTTGTATTTGTATTTGTATTTGTATTTGTATTTGTATTTGTATTTGTATTTGTATTTGTATTTGTATTTGTATTTGTATTTGTATTTGTATTTGTATTTGTATTTGTATTTGTATTTGTATTTGTATTTGTATTTGTATTTGTATTTGTATTTGTATTTGTATTTGTATTTGTATTTGTATTTGTATTTGTATTTGTATTTGTATTTGTATTTGTATTTGTATTTGTATTTGTATTTGTATTTGTATTTGTATTTGTATTTGTATTTGTATAACTTTGGCACGTTAATAGTAACAAGATTCTAAAGTTTATGTGTTAGAGTGTTTGTCAGGTTTTATCGGCTTAAACGATTTATACGAAATATTGTGTGCAAGTAGCTTATACCTTAAATTAATATATTTACTACTTTTTATCTCGAACGCATATACTTTGCTATCTGCAACAGAAGGAACTTGCTCATACATTTAGTCCTCCTACAACCATTCTACCAAAATTCAATGGTAAGTTCTCCGCCATGGTTTCACTTGATCTCCAGCTAAGTAAACACACTTTATGTTAATGTTGTAATGCACACGGTTATGCAACATCGGTAATATGTTAATAACTATAATGCTAATAACGTAGTGCTCTAGTGCAAGAGGTTAATGAACCTGCGTCTCTAGCTTAGACGCGTGTGCATGTGTTGAGTACGTCAATGGTATTACTGAAAATTGTGAATTGATTAACAAAGAACTTTGACTTTGACTTTGAAAGATAGCTAGATGAGTTTAGAAGTTACCATGCCGGACTGCCAATCAGAAGGTTCCGGGTTCGATTCCTGGCACGGCCAACATATTTGTGCTTAATAAAATTTGTTTTCCGGGTTCGATTCCTGGCACGGCCAACATATTTGTGCTTAATAAAATTTGTTGGCTGTGGGTATGGGTGTTAAATATGTATCTATATAAAATATGTATGTAAGTATATGTAGTATATCAGTTTTCTTAGCTACCATAACACAAACTAGAAATGGTTCAGTATGGAGTTAACCAGCCGTGCGTGAAATGTGTAAAAATATATTATGTTAAATGACTTAGAAATTTCAAGTAAACTAATCACTTCTTCTTCTCCTTTTGTGTAAGGCTTGTCTATGGTTTGTTTAGTGAATATCTAGTTATAAGTAACTGTCACTGTCAACTGCCGTTGTCAAAGTTAAACGCTTACAAATTTTAAGAGGGTAGGTCCTTTTAAAATTTGTAATTATTATCTATAGTCTGGCAAACGAAACATGAGACTCGATTTTTTTGCAAACTTTTTATATGGCAATGCTATAATAATGGCAACGTCAATATCCAAAACAAGATGGCGTGTTGTTATGATTTAGTTAAACACTAATTACTCAGCGAAAAATGAAAAATATCATCAAAAGTGGAGTTCGGGAGTTGTTGTTCCACATGATCTCAAAGTATCATAAAAAACAACAAGAAAAAGAATTGAAATTCGGCGTAATTTCAACGAAAACAAGATTGTTTACATGTGGTGTTTGATTTCGTAGGTTAGTATGACGCTACTAAGTTGATACTTTGTTTTAATTCGTATTTACTATATATCTTTTTGCATAAAGTTATCTATTTCAAAATTATCTATTATAAAATTATCTATTTTGATTCACATTCTTTTATCATTAGTCAAAACCTTCCCACCTTCCTAATAATGCATTTTGGTTATTTATCATACCATAAAATGTTACATTGTAATTTTAACACATTTTTTTCTTTAACAGGTTTTTCTTAATTTGGATTCTGCCATTGAGCTGATATGAAGTTTGGGTAAACGCAAAATGTTAAGTGAAAATATTGCCTTGTATGTCTTGCGGTGTTGAATCAGACAAAGTGATTAAAGAGACATTTGGAACCATAACTCCAGAGAAGTGGATGAATAATATGACTGATAATGTTATATACATTGAAAATGAATATGAAAATAAGATCGGGACAGGATCACCGAAAATAATTTGGAAAGTTTCATTATAGTAGGAAACTAATAAATATAAATAAATAAAACTGTGATTCTAGTGACACTGGTGAATCTTTTCAAATTTAAGTCTTAGATTCACATTTTAATTATGACAGTGAATAAAACATTATAGAATACTGCTTTTTTTATTCAGATTGATTGAACAATTTCTAAAGTATTACTTACTTCCTAAAGTACTTAAAGCATTTTTATTCAGACGAAATAAAATTAATAATTTCAAAGTATCAAATTATTTTATTCCAGGTATTTCATATTAGTTTTGGGGTTGCTATACTCAGATTTTTTAAATTTGCCGCTCTTTTCCAGGGTCATGTTTCGTTGGCCAGACTATATTTGTTTTTTTTTTAATATACATTCTTACATTACCTTAATAGTTTAAATTAGTGCCAAAATGAAAGCTTTAACGCAGTCTCTTCAAAAGTGTGTATGGGGCTGACCAGCCCTGTGAAATGTGTCCTATTATTTTTTATAGAGCTTACTTTACTTTAGACTATAAGTCTACAACTATCAAACTGAGATTCACTTTTACTTTGCTTTTTCCAAAAGTATGGAACATAAGACCCATCTCCGTCATCACTACAGAATCCTTACTTCATCTTTCCGTAGTCACGGTGTCTTTCATCTGTCATTAAGAGCTTGGAACATGGCTTTAACACTAACTAGTACCTATTCTATGTATCTTTGTAAGTATATTTTGCTATTGTGGATATTTACATGTACCAACTCTACAGAGCTATTGAAAACTGAGACTTAACATTTCTAATTTAAGATACAAAAAGGTGTGGGAGTGTTGATTCTTTTATTGATATGTACTTTATTTATATTATTAGCTACTTAATATTAATTAATTAAAAAAAAACTTTTTTTTCCGTAGTAATTTCTGTTTACTATATTTTTTTTACAAATGGACTAAAAAGTTTGCTATTTAGTTTCTGGCATTATTTTGTTACGGAACGTTTGCATTTATATTTGTTTTTACAATAAATGGGCTTGCGCTTGATCTTAATTCACCTGATGGTAAGCGAATTTTTTGTCAGCGGCAATATTTTGATTGAGGAAATTTGCTGCAACTATATTCACTGGTCGGTTTAAATAATATTTGGTAGAGCGACATATGATATTTTTATTTTTGTTTATATTTATAATTAAAATTGGTCAAGCAATTGATAGAAAATATAGCGTCGACGTAGTTGGAAAATTAAATAACTAACCAATTTCGTGAAATCGACTTTTTTGCATTATCATAAGGTCCAATTCAAGCGGCATCTTTGTGTCTCACTAAAATTGTAATATCTTAATTAATCACATAATAAACTATACATAAACATTACAACACACTATAGTTGGAAAAATAAATATCGAATATTAGGTGTATTTTTTCTTTAAGCCCTGGTAAGCTATGCATACAGGGCGCAGGGGCTATATAAAGTACGGCTATAAGCCACGAGTGTAAGATAAACAGTCGACAGGTCGATTTCACCGCTAATCGGGCCCTTTGTTGGTTTTTTATTTCGCGCCTCTGCGCCCGGAAGAATGAGAATTCCGCCATTTTGGAAATTTCTTGTGGTATTTTCGCGTAGAAAACGGTCACACTTACTTATTATTAAAAGTTGGAATGAATCCAACAGTTTCGATGCTCTCCGAGCACCATCTTCAGGGGCAAGTGTTACACGGACCGTCGCCGACGAGATCCGCGCCTGCACTGAAACTTTTGGACTCATTCCAACTTTTAATAATAAGTAAGTGTGACCGTTTTCTACGCAAATATATTGAGATGCCTTACGTGAACAGTTTACAATGTTTAATTCCCTGTTTAATAAATTTAGATAGAGCCCAAAATATTTGTCGAAAAAGATGTAAGTAATCTACAACCTAATGTAAAATATTATATTCCCACTGCTGAGACTCAATGCCTTTCGAGACCTCTTGCAAGGAGAGAGATGTATTGCATCTACAAATATATTTTTTCATCTCAATTTAACACGAAACACGTTATATTTTGTAAAATGTACCAAACGCCACACAAAGTGACGTCATAGCCCATAAGTCACTTAGCATATAAAGTAAAATATATTGAGATGTAACAATATATTATCTAATGTTATTGTAAATATGGTGATTTATAATTATAATATTTTTATATATTATAGTTAGTGATTAAGAACCTATTTAATAAATTTTGTAATATTTTTAATTAATATGAAATTCATTGTACAGTGTTGATCTTTGTAAAATGTTTTTGTGTAATTTGTTTTTATTTTATTCATTTAGCATTACAGATAATTACATTAACTTACAGGTAATTAATTACTGTACACTGTGCATAGAGTGTAGCTATATATAACTTTATCTATGTATTATTATTCTTAGACATAGTCATATATGTACTTATTTACTTATATCTAGATAAAATTCTAAAATACTGAATCACAATTAATATTTACTTGAAAATAAATGTAAAACTGTACAATTTTATCAATGAGTAGTCCTATAATACCTTAGTTGTATAAGATTTTGTAATGTTGAACTTAGGTACCTATACATAAATGTCCCATGTACTGAACTATCCTGCTCTGTAAAGTGTAAATAATAAGGAATACATGAATTGAATTTCAACAGCGTTGTATATTTATACTAGCCATTTCCAAAAGAGCCGATGCCTTGTATCTGCTTTGCCTGCAACTCACGCGCATACCAAATTAGACGTGTAAACTAACACCCGGAAGGGCAAACAATTATTCGTATATATCCATGTTTATTTTGGTTTTAACTCTGAAACTGGTAATCGCACCCAGTCCAATAACTGCAGCGCACTTTCTTTTTAAAGTGCTAAAAGGGCTCTTAGCGATTTTTGCTTGCAACTTTTCAGCCAAAAAAAGCCAAAGGCTTTGCACGAACTTATGATTTAGCATTGTTATTATGAATAAATAGAAATTAAAATATGTTAATTAAATAATGGTATATTAGAACTATTTTAATATTATTTTAGAATTCTGGAGCGACGACGGTCTGCCTCCATCTAGCAAAGGGATATCCCCCCGGATAGATGTTGTTTCCGGAGACGGCCGTCCATAGGTCATGCATTGTAGCCGTTGAAAATACCGCTTGCTTGATTCAGAACAAGCGATTGGTAGCGGGCGATGAAGTGTGACAGAGACACCACAGAACTATTTAAATGTTTTATTATATTCTTTAAATAAATATCCAATAATGAGTTTAAAAAATGGTGTAAACATTAAGGCACACTGATCCTACCAATATATTATATAAAATGTATAATATTATTATTATAAAATATATATGTAATTATATAGGTACGTTATTATTCTTTTGATCAAAGAAACTTAGAATAAAAATCCAGATCAGGCTTATCTCTAGAGTTATTTAACTACAAGTAACTATGTTGAAATTAATCCCACTAACAAATCTCTTGATGTGCACACATAAAACTGTTATCAGTGTAACATGCCCATCCCATATTCACGTTCATTAATACTAATCCGAGAGCAGTCCATTTTATCTGTTTTAGGCAGTAAATTAATGTGAATTACAACTTGCGGTTGGCCAACATGCCGAGGACTTATAAAAAAGTTTACCGTGACCACACACGAAGTAGAAAAAAAGTTGTATGCGTCGTCTCTTTTTTTATTATTCCTGAACAGTTCTTTACATTGTCAACTAGATTATAATATAGTCAACGCCCTGCGGTGGTGCCCGCGCTAATTCTGGAAAAAAGGTCTATGTCAATCCAAGTTCCAACCTGTGTTGTAACCTATCTCTACGTTTATCAAATTGTATTCCATGATTCAGCCGTAGAGCGTTAAAGAGTAAAAAGTGTATTCGACCATCCTCACTTACTTCCGTTGGAAATGTTAGTCTTTGATTGAATAGACCTAAATTATAGTCACAGATAGTAGAAAGAACAATAGGTATTATAAATGAGCATTAAGATAAAAAAATCTAACATAAAAAAAACCCTAGATAGGTAGAAAATTCTTTATTGGACACAAAAAATTAACTTAAAATTAGTGTGCCACAATTGACGGCGTATCGCTTAATGCGATCTCTTCCAGGCAACCTTTGGATGGAAAGGAATTAAAAATAGTGTGATAAACAAATATTATTAACCTTCAAAATCTTAAGAGACAATGTAGTGAATAAGGAACCAGAAATACGTACCTATTAGACATCAATTATTGCATAATTATAAGTACTTAGATATTTAAGTTACTTAAGAACAACAATAGGTAGACCCTGCAATTACATACCTAGTTACCTACTGAGTTTAGTTTGTTTTTCATTTTGACTTCCGCGTTACATCTACGTTTATGTTTCAGCACACAATGCAAAATTGAGCGCCTAGGATTTATATAACAATGACCTATTGTGCAAAATACAGCATGTACAATAAGAAATGGTGCTGTAATTCAATCATGAAGGCTGATGTTTAAATGACCATAAAAATTAGTTACACATTAGCAACTACGATCAATGGCGACCAACTCCAAAACTCTAAATTCTATTTAGAATAGTCTGAGCTCCAAAATGAATTGGCAATATGAGTAAACTTAATAATTTATTAAATCCTATTTCAAGAAAATACTTTTTGTTTACTTTTATTTTTTTCTTTGGTACTTTGTAAAATTATTCCAGTTTCTCTACGAAGCGTGATGCAAATGAACTGTGTAATAATCTAACTAGCCCAAGTAAAGCTGGGATTATAACATTGCTAGTATGACAGGTTTAAATTAATCTTCTTATATATAAAATTTCCGTGTCACAGTGTTTGTTACCGTACTCCTCCGAAACGGCTTGACCGATTTTTACCAAATTTTATATGCATCTTCAGTAGGTCTGAGAATCGGCCACTGCATATCTATTTTTAAGGCAAAACAACGTTTGCCGGGTCAGCTAGTCTTATATATAAAATTTCCGTGTCACAGTGTTTGTTACCGTACTCCTCCGAAACGGCTTGACCGATTTTTCCCAAATTTTATATGCATATTCAGTAGGTCTGAGAATAGGCTACTGTATATTTAGAAATAATTATTAAAGCAAAATAACGTTTGCGGGGTCAGCTAGTTGAATTATAAAAATTGGCTAGTCGATTTTATTACGAAGCCAAAGTTACAAACATTACATTTTGTAGAGTCAAAGTCAAAATTTATTTTAATGTCAGTGTCACGACAAAAGTTTTCATAATTTTTCTCACAATTATTTTGATTCTTTATTTTCCAGTTTAATTTCACTCGTAGTTGAAGTGGAAACATAAAACTGTTACTTTATCGAGCAGAAAAATAAAAAAAAATATCGTGTACCGGCTACTATCAAATTGAATCCAACCATTTCCTTAATTATGACAAAATACCACAACTCCGGTGTTTTATACATTTCGTAAACAAGACCGAAAAAACTAAATTCTTACAGCGCGCTTTCTCTTTGCAAAGTTCTTCAAGTATTCTTTGTTTTTAACTTTTAAAATATGGATAAAATAAAAATGGTGTGGTCTAGAACAAATCGCTGGCACAAAGGTTTGAAATTTATCAAGTTTAACCTAACCTATGCTAACTAAGTTTTTCAAGTATGTATTGAAGAAGAAACTCCGCTTTTACCTATTATTTAAGTTTTATTACACATGTACTGTAAAGAAGCAACATTCTGAAGCTAGATATAATTTACTTCAATTGCATGATTCCTTCATTACCCCATCAGAACTGCAAAAGTTAGTTTTATATTTTTTTCTTTTTCAGCATTCCTAATATTCATTATAATAGAAATGAAAGTGCTTCCAACTGGCCAAAGAGGCTTCACCTGTAATGATCCGGCACTTTCTCACACTTTTAATGGAGACACGGTCAATATGAAGCATTTGTTTGGAACTATATTGCTGTTACCTCTGGCTGCTGTAAGTTTTTATGAATATAAAAGCTTATGACTTACTATGTGTATAATATCGCTGAAGTGAAATCGCAAGTTCTTAGTGCAGATCTGATTGTCCCTATTATAGAATAAGATAATATGGTTGAACCTATTGCATGTTGCAGTGTCTCAGCTTACTAAGGTGATCAAACACATTACCGAGGTTAAAAAATGGTCTATGAGGACAGTCTTTGTATGGGTGACCATGAATGAATGAATGAATGCCACTTTTTGAACGACATTGTTGTGAGTGGGACACAACAATGTCGTTGTGTCCCACTCACAGTGAGCTGGATGGCTCATTAAATTGTAGGTTCCGGCTATTAGTCTTAGCACATGCTTAAAAAAACTCGAACCAGAGCTGGGCCACTTAGATCATGGAAAGAAGAAGACATCTTTAATATGGTACATGTATATAAACTTGTTTTTTTTATAAGTAATTAATGTTTATCAGCATACCTTATTGAAAGAAAACCCAAAATTTTAAATTTAAACATACCTACTTCCTTTCAGCTGTCATATTTATCTGCAAAATTATCTTAAACCTTTGTGATAAAAATCAGTTCATGAATACCATTCATTTACAATATGAGCATTTTATTATGTTGCTTAGTCATACCTACTTTACACCTACAGAATATTTACTAGTGTTATGTACACACAAGATAATATCATTATCATTTTGACTATGTAAATATGCTATTTTAGTATGTAAACACTTTGTATTGACTCTGACTATAAGTTTTATTATATGGAAAAAATTGGAAATGAGCAGGACACATGATTAGGGGAAAGGACAAATGGAGTAAAATAATCACACAATGATACCCAAGAGATGGAAAGAGAAAGAGAGGTAACGGGGACCACAAAAAAGGTGGACCGACGACATAAAACAAGTTGCAGGAACATCATGGGGTAGAGTGGCCATAGAAAGGCCAGAATGGAGAAGATTGGAGGAGGCCTTTGCCACCTGGCAAACGGACACGCAAAAGTGGAACAAAAAAACAATTTACGGAATATAATATTGTCATGTCTGAAAAGAGGCTAAATATAATGCCGCCCGCCACTGACCTGGTGGTCACAAATTCAAAGAGACCTTGAGAAAGGACCCTCTGGTTGGCAGTCTGGCATGATAACCATTACGCTAACAGGGTTGTCAACCCCCATATTAGGAATTAACCACTATTAAAATTTACTAATAATGCATGGATGATCTGAAAAAGGCACGATGATCTGAAGAAGGTAGCAGGTAGTGGCTGGCGAAGAGAAACACAGGATAGGGCCAAGTGGCGTGCTTTGGGAGAGGCCTATGTCCAGAAGTGGACAAGCATAGGCTGATAATGATGAATAATGCACATAAAATAATTTCAGACGGCTAGCCTTTAGTATAACTATATAACTAACTAAATAACTTACATTTGTAACATATTTTATGTCATCTTGAGCCTGTATCTTTCTCTGGGATATAAAGCCATAATTCATTCCTTACAAAAAAAAAAAACTAACTATTTAATTTATTTTCCAGATGCTACTAATAGAAAGGAAGTACCACCGAGAAGATCTAAGTAGGCCGAAGAAGCGAGCGTTGCGATGGTACAAGGAGTATTTATTTGGACTGCTTCTCAATCTGATAGTAGTTCAGGGCACTAAACTCGCAGTTGGTGCGCCGAGACCGCACTTCTTCGATACTTGTGGCCCTAATGAGGCTACCACTTGTCAAGGGTGAGTAAAGTTGGTTACATCTTCTTATATATAAAATTTCCGTGTCACAGTGTTTGTTACCGTACTCCTCCGAAACGGCTTGACCGATTTTTTCCAAATTTTATATGCGTATTCAGAAGGTCTGAGAATCGGCTACTGTATATTTAGATTTTATTTTTTTATTAAGGTAAAAAAACGTTTGCCGGGTCAGCTAGTAAACTATATAAGTACTAGTAAAATCCTACTAACCACTTGTATGTTGAAACACCGGCTCCCGGTATAAACACATTTTCGCCGCAACTGTTGACATACCAGGAGCCGGTGTGGGTAAAACTAAAACTTGGTACTTTTTTAACACATAATACAAAATGGGCTAATGTCATTCAACATACGAAAGGCTAATATAATAAATGCGAAAGTTTGCGTGTATGTATGTTTGTTGCTACTTCACACTCAAACAGCTAAACTGATTATGATGAAATCTGTTGTGGAGATTGGTTAGACCTTGGATTAACACATAGGCTACTTGTAAATCCCGGATTAACTTCTTTTTGTCCCGGATTAACGCGGGTAATACCGCGGGGCGCAACTAGTATTGAAGTAAAGTTGAAAAAATGTTATGATACTTCAATCACATTATTACAAAAGAGTTTGGATACAAAAACTTTTATTTTATATTACTCATATCTAAGAAAGAGTTTTTATTATTTTGATGTTTTATCGCTTATTTACTCTGGTCACTTTTTTCAAATATTACATCTAAAAATTATGGTTTGAAAACAATTGATATTAACAAAATATGTCTAAATTGTTCATCCTTTCTTCTGTAGACACATCATGTCCTCAGAATTTGTGGTTGTTTCCTCACGATGTTATCCTTCACCATTAAGCAAGTACATATCCACACAACATAAACATCATTGGTGTAGGGCCGGGATCGAACTAGGCGCCATTAGATTAAAAAGCAAGCGTTTCCCATTTTATTTATTTGTTTATTTTTTTTTTTTTTTTGGACACATTTCACACACGGCTGGTTAACCCCATACTGAACCATATCTAGTTCGTATTATGGTTGCTAACACAACTAATATACTACATATACATACATATATATTTTATTATATAGATACATATTTAACACCCAGACCCACAGCCAACAAATTTAGTTAAGCACAAAGATGTTGGCCGGGCCAGGAATCGAACCCGGAACTTCTGGTTGGCAGTCCGGCAGGGTAACATTTACGCCACCAAGGCGTCATTGAGCTACACTTTTTTCACTAGTTATAATAAAAGTCCTATATATTCGTGTTTTCAGGGGAGAGTTTGTTCACCGCTACACCTGCAGTAAGCCTCAACATTGGTCGAGTGAATCTAGTAAGAGTTTCCCATCTGGACACACATCCCTTGCAGTGCACGCGGGAGTTTTTTTAACTGTGAGTATTATATCTTTTTAAAGATATTTTCTTTTCTCAGAATCTCATTTGGTGAATGGTTATGTATGTATATGTAGTATATTAGTTGGCATCCATAACACAAACTAGAAAATATGGTTTAGTATCGGGCTAACCCAGCCATATGAAATGTGTTACACATTGCATGTTACACATTGCATTATCATTTAACTACTTTATTTACTCAATTATGAGCATACGAGTATGTACATAGTATTAGTACATACCAGCATCGGTGATACAAAAGATATCTAGGTCAACCGTTCGCGAGAGCATAATGTGTACAAACATGTTTATTTTGGAACCCTTATGTTATAAATAATTATCTTCTCATTCCAGTACTACGTGTACAAGAGGGCAGCTAATACGGCTGTCATCAACATATTCCAAGCAATGTTACTAGTTAGCACAGTATATTGCGGAGTATCCCGAATGTTGGACCACAGACACCACTGGTGGGACGTACTCGCAGGCGCTGTAGTCGCTACACCCATACTGTTGTTTACTGTAAGTTTAATAACCCATATGTTTTGTTATTGTAAGTGTAGTAACCCATACATTTTATTATTGTTAGATTAATAACCCATAACTTTTGTTACTGTAAGTTAATTACCCATAACCTTTGTTACTGTAAGTTTAATTACCCATAACCTTTGTTACTGTAAGTTTAATAACCCATAACTATTATTACTGTAAGTTTAATAACCCATAAGTTTAGTTACTGTAAGTTTATCAACTCATAAGTTTTTTTACTGTAAGTTTAATAACCTAATAAACTTTTGGTACTGTAGGTTAGAAACAGTTGGACTCATTCCAACTTTTAATAATATTGTCCGTTTTATACTCGAAAATAATATGTTGAATTACTCATTATTGAAAATAGAATTGTCCATACTGCAATAATTAATACAATAACTTCACTTGAAATATGGTTAGTGTTTATTTTTAGTTAATAAATTGTATCTATTGTTTCAGATATTCTACCTCTGCAAAAACTTTCAAACTAAGAAATCACAAGAACCTCTATCAGAGATTAACAATGACTCCACAGATAAGTTAGATATAAATAATTCACTTTTATCGAACAACAAAGAGACTTTAAACACGTATTAAGGACACCAGTATTTTTTTAATGAACAATGTTTTAGGTATTGCTAAAAACTTGATCAGCTGATTGGAAAATTTGTTTGATGAGTTCATAATATTGTTTTTCTTTTGGAAAACTTTATTATACTTTACAAATACAAATATTTTTTGATAACACCAAGGTTAAAAGTCAAAATCATTTATTAAATCATAACGTAAGCAGCCCACTATACGTTCCCACTTTTCGGACTCGGGGCCTCGCCCATTGGCTCAAACGGCTAAATCAAAATATTTATTTGCATAAATATAGGTACATTTCATAAATGTTATGTTCGTCTTCTCTATACTGTACGTGAAAATTTGCCCAAGACAAAATCAATTTGTCATGGTGGTAGCTTATACTTTGGATTAACACAGATTACTGGTTATTCCGGATTATAGCTGGTGATACCGCAAAGTGAGATTATTAGTTTTACTTATGTATATCAGCATTTATGTACATAGCATTATGTACATCAGCCTGAAAGATCGAGTCCGTAACACGGAAATCCGACGCAGGACGAAAGTTACTGACGTAGGGGACCGTGTTACGCGACTCGAGTGGCGCTGGGCAGGACACGTTGCCAGACGTCATGACAATAGATGGAGCAAAATAACCACTGAATGGCTTCCACGGGATAGAAAGCGACCTATAGGCAGACCACCAGCCCGATGGGTCAACGACATCCGGTCCATCGAGAGCACGCTCTGGGGCCGTGGAGCACAAGATCGTAGATATTGGCATAAGAGGGAGGAGGCCTATACCCAGCAGTGGGTAGATATAGGCTGATGATGATGACTTATGTATATATATATATATATATATATTACAATACAGTAATTTTGATATAACTTGTGTAGATATTGGATTCATGTTACGTGATATAAACTTGACGTAGAATTACGCGGGTAGTTAAAAAGTATTTTTTGTACTACGAGTATAATGCCTTAGAAATCGATATTATTGTTCTGTGATTGTGTTAGTTTATTTCAACTTTTTTCATTTTCTTCTATTAAGTAGAACCCTAGTCATTGAATTGATTAGTTATTCATTCCTTTTAAATACCAACTTTTGTACTTTATGTTATGTTTTATTGTAGTTAAATATCTACGCTAATTTACCAGGTTCCTGGTGCAGAGGATGGCGATTAGCATTCAGCGTGGGTACGCTGCTAGTCTGATAGGCATCTTTGCACCTTGAACGATTAGGGGCGGGTTATTTATTTAGAATTAATTAATTTATAATAATTGTATATTTATTTCTTACATATAATATATGTGTATATAATACTTTAGTTAAGTATCTACTTTACTTATTTATACTATTTGTAATCCAGTAATAGTTGTAAGTGTACAAGTTCCTGCCAACAATTCAATAATTCACACGATGTATATACAGTGTAAACTCTATATAACGACACTGAAGGGACTGTGCATTTTATGGTGTTATAGAGAGTGATCGTTAAATGGAGAAAAGGTATCATTGTATGGAATACAAGCTAAACCATTTGCGACGCTTTAGAGAGTTTGTCGTTAAATCGAGTGACTTTCACGGAGTTTACACTGTAAATCAAATATTTTTTCTGTACATTATTTGAGTTTGGTTTAATAAGTAATTATTTAAACCACTCAACAATCCTTTTTTGCATATGGTACATGGGATAATACATTATTGTTGTATGTTGCACAATAAATATTTTGTTACAAATCACGCAAAATTGTATTTATTTTTAACCGACTTCAAAAAAGGAGGAGGTTATATATTCGACGTGTATGTATTTTTTTTTTTTTTTATGTATGTTCACCGATTTCTCAGCCATTTGTGGATCGATTCTCAAAATTCTTTTTTTAATTGAAAGAGTATGGTTTTGAATTGGTCCCATTGTCACCAAAACTGGTTCTGATGATGGACTCCTAGGGAAATCGAAGAAAAACCTAAAAAGTTAGGTTATTTTTACGCATGAAGAGAGATTCACGCTCGTTTGGATGTACTGATATTCATGAAATTTGAGAAGAAAATAGGTAAGACTATGTGTTAACACATACGCTACTTTTTATCCCGAAAATAAATACTATTCCCGTGGGATGCACCAAATAACATATAAATCTTTTAACTTCTTCACGCTCGAACGGTTGTACTGACATTGATGAAATTTGGAATGAAGGTAGGTTAGACTATGTGTTTACACATAGGCTACTTTTTATCCCGAAAATAATTATTGTTCTCGTGGGATGCACCAAATAACACATGACACACTGATTTCGCTAAAATTTGATAGGGGGTAGACTAGACCTTGTATAACACGAAGGTTACTTTTTATCTTAAAAGTCATTGCTATTCCCGTGGGAAGCCCAAATAACTCGATAACCTATTTTACTTCTTTGCGCTCATACGGCAATACAGATTTCGCTCATAAAATTAGCAGCCTGGCTAACAAAAGTAATCTGACGCGAACATCGAGGCTAAGCAACGGCCCATGCGGCCAGTCTTTGGATGGGTAACCATGCACAAGACCTCCATAAAAAAATGTGATATTTTCATCTGGGCGTTACTGTGCTTCGAATAACACGTTAATTTGTTGGGCCTGGACCACTACTCTTAGTACAAGCAGGGGTCAAACTAAATCAGAGGCTTGAAAAACTCTCGACGCCAGAGCTTGGCCACTTGGGTCATACTTAGTGGAAGAAGGAACTGTAAAATTTGATATATTAAAAGACAAGACCCTCGAACAGATAAGGAAAATATTTACGCGCTCGCTTTGCTAGGAGTTATCCCGCTTCGTTTGAATTTCCCCCAGGATGTTCTGGGCTTATGACACTCCAAATATTATATAATTTGTGCTGCTTTAGACTTCAAACGGTTCGAACAAATACGGTGAAAATTTTCGCGCTCGCTTCGCTCGCGCATAGCTCGTTTCGCTCGCATCCAGCTCGCTTCGCTCGCAATTGATTCTAGTACGTTTTGACACAACAAACATTATGTAATTTGTGCTGCTTTGGACTTCTTTATGCTCAAACGGTTGGAACAAATACGGTGAAAATTTTCGCGCTCGCTTCGCTCGCGCATAGCTCGTTTCACTCGCATCTACCTCTTTTTGCTCGCACTTGGTTCTAGTAAGTTTTGACACAACAAACATTATGTAATTTGTGCTGCTTTGGACTTCTTTACGTTCAAACGGTTCGAACAAATACGGTGATAATTTTTCGCGCTTGCTTCGCTCGCAATTGGTACTAGTACGTTTTGACACAACAAACATTATGTAATTTGTACTGCTTTGGACTTTTTTATGCTCAAACGGTTGGGACAAATACGGTGAAAATTTTCGCGCTCGCTTCGCTCGCGCATAGCTCGCTTCGCTCGCATTCATCTCTTTTCGCTCGCACTTGGTTCTAGTACGTTTTGACACAACAAACATTATGTAATTTGTGCTGCTTTGGACTTCTTTATGCTCAAACGGTTGGAACAAATACGGTGAAAATTTTCACGCTCGCTTCGCTCGCGTATAGCTCGCTTTGCTCGCATCCAGCTCGATTTGCTCCCAATTGGTTGCCTTCCAAATTTTTTCATCGTGAAGTTTATTTGGCTCTCCATAGCTAAAACTTAAACAAAATATCATTACCAACCACTAAAAATGTAAAAATAAAATTGTTTTTAAAAAACTAACAACCGACTTCAAAAACACAACTAAAAAGGGAAAAATAATTTTAAGCCTAAATCAATTCAAGACTATATAAATAGAATAGGAGAGTTTATTTCATGTACTTATAAAAAACTATTTGCAATTTTTAGTAATCCTGTATTCTTGAAGTCGGTGCCATCTAATAAGAACAAATTAATGTTTGTTAAAAAAAACTATTTTCAATTGTCTTTCTTTGCTGGCACCGACTCCAAGAATACAGGATTAGTAAAAATTGCAAATAGTTTTTTATAAGTACATGAAATAAACTCTCCTATTCTATTTATATAGTCTTGAATTGATTTAGGCTTAAAATTATTTTTCCCTTTTTAGTTGTGTTTTTGAAGTCGGTTGTTAGTTTTTTAAAAACAATTTTATAAATGTATTATATTCGAAATAAATAAATTTAAAACAAATATTTAAGGGGGCTCCCATACAACAAACGTAATTTTCAAGTGATTTTTTACTCGACCTTTATAACGAGATGTGGTAGACACTTTGAACATTCACAAAATACTCAATTATTTAATAACTTTACAATTAATTATACGAGGGTGAATCAAAAAGTTCTTAGAAGTGCATATATATGAAACCTTTTTGGATCAAGTTCGATATTCAAATGAAAGAGTGTATATCACACTATATTTATGCAGACTGTCACTTGTTTTTGTCAGTTCGTTCGCATGTAATAATTTTTTTTGTGCAACGAGGAAATTTTTTTGGACATTCAGCAGACATTAGGGGGTGATGCTGTACCCTATTCTACGGTTGCGTACTGGATGGCTGAATTTAAAAGAGGTAGATCAAGCTGTAAAGATGACCCGCGTTCTGGGCGGCTTTCAACCTCCGTTACAGAAGAAAATGTCAAAAAGGTTGAGAATCTGGTTTTGGAAGACAGAAGAATGACTATAAAACATATAGCTGAGATCCTAAAGATATCTTTTGGTAGCGTTCAACCAATTTTAATTGATTCGCTGGGGTTCAAAAAAGTGTTTGCAAGATGGGTGCCACGAATGTTAACCGACGAAAACAAAAAGCGACATTTGGAAATTTCCAAGCGTAATCTCGAAATGTTCCAGCGTGATTCGGATAATTTTTGCCGTCGTCTTGTCACCATGGATGAAACGTGGGTCCAATCCATTTTAATCCTGAAACTTAAAGACAAAGCATGTCTTGGAAACGACCATCCTCTTTATCCATTAAGAAATTTCGAGTTGCTCCTACCGCTGGCAAAGTTATGGCCTCTGTGTTCTGGGATAGTGAAGGAATCCTTTTTATTGATTACATGCCAAAAGGCCAGACGATTACTGGACCCTATTATGCAAATTTAATCCCGAAAGTGCGTGAAGCTATTAAAGAAAAACGTCGTGGAAAACTGTCGTTGGGCGTGTTGTTCCTTCAAGATAACGCTCCTGCTCATCGATCGGAAGTTGCGCTCAACGCAATCCGCTGTGCTGGCTTCAATCTCCTTGACCACCCACCATATTCTCCGGATTTAGCCCCAAGTGATTTTCACTTATTTCCAAAATTAAAAGAGGAAATTCGTGGAATAAAATTTCACGATAATGACGCGGTTATAGCTGCCGTAGAGGACTTTTTCGAGAGTCAAGAAAATATTTTTTTTCACAAGAAATAAGGAAGTTAGAAACGCGTTATTCTAAATGCATTGCATTGCAGGGAGATTATGTAGAAAAATAAAATATTATTATTTAAATCTTTGCATTTTTTAATATTGATTCCAAGAATTTTTAGATTCACCCTCGTAAAATAAAATTTAATATTATTCAAAGGACTCCCATACAAAACCGTGTATTTTGCATTTTTTAAAGATAAATGGTACGGAACCCTTCATGCGCGAGCCCTAATCGCACATGGCATTTTTTTCATTTCTATACGAAACGTTTTTTTGTTGATGCAAAAATGTGTTAGATTTGATGATAAAAAATACATACACTTAACAACCAATATCAGTTTGTACAATCAAATACCCTAAAGTTCAGTCAAAGCAATTTGCCTATTAAAATAATGAGGGTTATTATGTTGAAGCTTAGTTTGCTTAGCGTTTATTATATGAAACATTAATTAGTCGTGCTTCTGCAAACATGCTCGAATAACGACCTCGTAATAAAATTTATAGTAAGGCAACTTAAGACAGTATGGAAAGAAAAATAGCATATTTAAAATGCTTATTTTGAAAATAAGATTTAAGATAGAGCTACGGTTTTTTTTCAGTTCCATTATATTTATTTCAGTGTTGTGAAACGTTTCAAAAAAGTCTTCATAATATTTTAAAACGGTACGTATGCGTTTGAAATGTAAAGAAGAAATTTAAACTAATACTATGCCGAGTCGGTAGTTTTTTTCCGCACCTAAAAGGTAACGAATATAAATAACCTCCTCCTTTTTTGAAGTCGGTTAAAAACGGGACGCTATTACTAAGCCTCTGTTGTTTATTTCATTAATGTTAATTTGTTGATTGTAAATTGCGAATATAAACCGTACCGCGGTATAATCGAGGCGCTGAAACTGTATATCACGGTTGAATCCGGAAGAACATCTCTTTTAATGATGCCCCTAAAAATAAGATAAAAAAAAATTCAATGTTCAAGATACTTTCTGGTTATTAATTAATTATTGCTGTCCCGTAACAATTTTTTAGCTACTTTTGTATAATATGTGTTCTTCTGTCAATATTTGACTGTGATCTCGCATAAGCTTTTGATAATGTTAACATACAGAAAATATGATTTAAGGTAGTCGTTCGGCTTGAATCATAATTAGATCTATTGGTTATTCTAATGCAGTCAGTCGTAATAAAGCAACGATGAAATTTATTACTATAAGTTTGGTTTTAGTTTGCGTTTTTGGTAGGGGTACCGCAGGGGACATCGCAAGGACAGATTTTATAAAAAGTTTCATACTAAACGAACAAAAACCAACGTTTGTAATTATTTGTGATATTTGCTGGAGTGAATGTAAGTATCCTTTGTTTTTTGTAGTAAAATTATAGATTATAAAGAAATTATGACTTTGTTTTGGTTGTTAAATTTAATGTCGAAAATGAAATACTTAGAGCACTTAATTTAATTCCATTTTTACATTGGTACATATTTTATGAAACAAATAATATTAATACGTTTTTTTTCAGACGATAAAATTAATGTAGCCATTGCAATAACAGGAATTGGTAGTGGTATATCGAGTTCATTTCCTCATGGTGTAAAATATAAAGACCACGCTTTACTATTTCTTGTAGACCTTGACTGTTCTCAGGCTGACAATGTTATTCGTTTGGTAAGGTTTGCTGAATCGTGATTTAACTTTTATAACATTTCATGTATAATAATCATTGTATAATTCATTTTAAAATCTGTACCTACACAGATTATCAAAATAATCAAACTTTTAATTAGCATGTAGCCTGTAATTAGGTGAAGATAAGGTGAATATATAATTTAGCAACTTATTAACTAACTAATTTATAAACCTTCTCCTACGGTGGCAAATTTCTAAAATAACATAATCCTACCATATAAAAAGCTACATACTAAACAAGGATCAAGGTTACATTTTAAAAACAATTCAACGATAGAAAATGAACACAATATAACCATACTTATAATCAAAAATAGTGTTAGCAATGTTAGAAGTCTGTTTTTTTTATTTGGTAAGATTTGAGTACTATAAGAGGAATAGTTTATTTTACGTATTAAATATGTGACCGAAGTGTTGCAAGAAAGCTACTTGTTTTAACATGTAGCTGCAATATTTACAGCCTTATTGCTTGGATAATATCTGCTTCAATTTTTTATTTTATTTCGTAATACATATTTTTGACCGCGTGAACGAAACGTCCTTCCATAGGCCGTTTAGTCTAACTGGACGCCTATTTTTAATAGTTAACTGAAAAATTCACAGGTATCTTCAAATGGTCTTTTTAAAAGACCGTACCGCTGGCTGGTTCTTACCAATTCTACTGAAGAGAATAGGTTAAATGGTCTACGTCAAAGTTCTTTGCTCACTGACAGCGAATTGGTATTGGCCGAAAGAACTGAAGACTCTTATATCATGACTGAACGTGAGTGTTTGATGTTACTATAATAAAGTTTGTTTTAATTGTCTTTATAACATTCACTTACGCTTTTATTAAATTGAATCTTTTCTAGTATCCCTATCTTTTTATTACTATGTTATTATTTATGATATATTTTATGTTTACGAAGCCGCGAAGGGGACCTACAATAACAATAATTTACAGTTTTAGCACTATAAATTGTTAATGGTTAAACCATTGAGAAATCGTTTTTGGAATGTGATTATTAAACCAATTTATATCATGTTTGGTACCAATTAGACTTATAATAAAAAAATTGCGTAAAATTACACACTTGAATTTTCACTGTTTTTTTTTTATTCAACAGTTTTGCTCCTGTATTTTTCTATATTGTTTTGTGTAAATTTACGTATCGAATGCACAAAATGGTTGTTCTTAAGACTATTAGATACTGCTTACTGACACAGAGATATAGCAGCTTTTCTGTTTTAGTTAGTTATGCAATTTTTTTTTCACAGTTCACAAGCCATCACTCAACCACTCCATAATATCAACTCCAAGGGGTTACTATAATTTCTCAAGTGACGTGTCCAACGCTACCTTCATGGATGTAAGACCTAATAGGTCGCAATTCCGTCGCCGCATGGACCTCATGGGACATACTCTTACCATGTCCAATGTTATACAGGATAGTAATAAATCTACTTATCACTTGCCCAGGGAAGACGGAATGTAATTACCTACTTATTATTACGTTTATTACAAACCTGCTTTCAATGTCGTTTACCATCAGGTGAATTATAATTAAGAGCAAACCCATCTAGTATAAAAAAACATGCGATGTATTAGCGTTTGTTTGGATGGAACCTTACAAGCTAAATTAGGCCCACTTCCCGTTTTTCGATCAAATATAAATTTGGTAGGTATTAAACTTACATATTATCTTTGGTGGCAAGACAATGATTATGGTTCTACATATCTGTTCTCATAATACAGTCTGTCATAATATAGAATCGGTATAGCAGGATGCCAATGCAGATCTCATCACCCTATTTCAAATTAGAATAAGAGTCGTATGACGCAAATAGGAACTACGAAAGTATTTTTTGGATAGTTCCTTCATGCTACATGCTTTTCAGGGTCTGATGAGGAATCATTTGATCATCATTTTCAGCCATTTAGCGCGTTCTGCTAAGCATAGCCCTCCCTTCGTGTAGGTACTTAATTTATATTGGTCTTGTGCTGCCCTCAATTAGGCCATGCTCACGATATATCGTATGCCGTTGGCCCAAACAAGAATAAATCCCATTTTACATGAAAAAACTAATATTTTTTACTTCCCAGGGATTTCCAAAACGACCCCATAGCTAAAGTAAGCTGGATAAACGCGAAGGTGGCATTTGAAATGCTCAATGCGACTCCGAGATACATATTCAGCTACAGATGGGGGTACAGAGTAGACGGACAGTGGTCCGGTATGATCAATGATTTGAACACAGGACGAGCAGATATAGGTAAGCATTTTCAAATCTATTATTGTTTAACATTATCTAGATCTTTTGTATTTTTATTTTCTTAGCTCGATCATTCGTATAGCCTTGAAATGGTAACAGCCACTACAAATGACCCATTAGTAAATACTTTTTTATCACTACATGGACTTGCGCTTGATCGCAAATCGTAAGCGATGTTGCGATGCGAGCTTTAGAAAAAAAACCGGTAGGTCGTTGTATGTTTAACATAATTATGTATATACATTTAAGTAGATATGTTTTGCTACTTTATATAATATGTTACTGTACCTATGTCCGCTAGGTTAAATATGTTACTTATGTGCATGTACATATGTAAACAGATTCTCAAAATATTTTTGTTAATAGAGCTATAGGCCCTTCAATGTTGAATATAATTTTTGTGGATCGCCTTGGAATTTGCCCAGGGATGAGAAAGCATAAGATGATATTTATTTATTTCTTTTTATACTAGGTATTTACATTCCTTAATGTTTCAGGTACAAACTGCATAGTGTCCAACATAGACCGCCTTTCTGTGGTGGCATACACCGACACCTTAGCTCCATTCAAAGTGCGCTTCATATTCCGTCAGCCACCGCTCTCTTATGTGGCCAATATATACTCGCTCCCGTTCAGTTCTAACCTGTGGCTTGGTACGGGGGCGTGCGCTGCTATATCCGCGCTAGCTATATGGGGGGCTGCGAGGTGGGAAAGAAGATTTACTGATTTAATGGTACGATATAAAATACAAGTATATAAAATAAATAAAGTTTCAAATACATAGGTGTGAAGGTTAAGAGAACTCATACCTTGCCATACAGTATTATGGTCATATCAGAAACACTTGGATGTCTTTAAAGCTTTTGACACTAAAGCTCGTACAATTAGCTCAAACTACAGCCTAAAGGTTTGTTCAAAGTGCGCTTCATCGCTGCTCAGTGGCCAATATATACTCGCTTTCGTTAAGTTCCAACGTACGTAGTACGGGGGCATACGCTGCTATATTGGGCGTACGTTTGCTCTTTTAAGATTACGCTTAAGATTCGAATATATTAGAGAAAGAGAAGAGAGAAAAAATAGAACCTTGCTATGTAATACCACGTCATCTCGTTAATACCATATTACAGTCATATCAGAAACACTTGGATGGCTTTAAAGCTTTTGACACTAAAGTTCAGACAATAAGCTCAAACTCTTAGAGTCTCTCAAAGCGCGTTTCACATTCCGGCGCGATAAAGTTTTGAATCATATATCTTAGGAAGATTCAAGGTATCATTACATATCATTAGACAAGACTGACGTCTGTACAGATGTAAACTTTTATCAAAAACCTACGACCAGAATCACAAAAAAACTTTTAACCATTTCAGGACGCTACCCAGTTAGATGGCGGTATAAGCGACGCTTTGTTCTGGACGATGAGTGCTGTCAGCCAACAGGGGTGTGACATGGTACCGAGAAGAACACCAGGCAAGAACTCGTTTCTCAACTACTTATTTAGAGATATAATCACGTATGCAAATCAAAAACTTCTTCATACTCTTTTTCAAGATATCCGTATTGTATCTGGAAGGAATGAAGATGGAAAACAGAAAAGGCATTCCACTCCTTCACAGATCAAAACTGACCGGGAATATTTATCCGCGTCTAATCAGTCTGCAGGCTTTCAGAATTGGGTGGTGCTCCTGCAGACTCCTTCCCACTACGTCCAGATTTTTCGAGCTAGCTGCGTCCCAGCTCACGCTCGCTGGCCATGCTCCAGCAAGATTATAATGATGTGTGTCTGAGCTGGGAGGCCGTAAAATGGGGTGGTGCTTCTGCAGGCTCCTCCCACTCCGTCCAGACTGTCTAAGCTAGCTACGTCACAGAATAATAACTTGTACTTCGTACAGAAGCTTCACTTCGCAATGGTTTTTAAAGAAATATGAACTCAATCTGATAAACAATATGATTTAATTTAGCTCGCGGTCCAGTCGAGCCCGTGATGATTTCGTTACCTACCAATTTCTTTTCAAAGGAATATGGGCCTTAATTCACTATGCTACGGTTCATAATACGTTGTACATGATTATACGTAGTACTAGTTATTATTCTGTGGTATTGAAAGAGCCACATAGATTGGCCCTTTGCGCAGTGGCCGCCGCCCGTAGGTATGTTTTTAACACCTACACGCGGAGTGACACAGGCCTGGCTACGTCCCAGCTCACGCACGCTGACTATGCTCCAGCAGGATTATAATGATGTGTCTGTGCTGGCAGGCCGTATAATGGGGTGGGTGGCGCTGACTGCGCTGATGGCGCTGTACGCGGCCTACTCAGCCAACATAGTGGTGCTCCTGCAGGCTCCCTCCCACTCCGTCCGGACTCTGTCCCAGCTGGCTGCCTCTAAGCTCACGCTGGCGGCCAACGATGTTGATTATAACCATTTTATTTTTAAGGTTTGTACCTCTACTGTTTTTTTTTTTGGATGAGCGAAAGGTCTGCACCAATCATGGTCCTAATTTGTAACTGACTCCAAACAAGGAGGAGGTTATATATTCGACTGTATGTATTTTTTTTTCATTATAAATAAACATGAAGACACATTTTACACACGGCTGGTTAACCCCATTCTGAACCATTTCCAGTTTGTGTTATGGTAGCTAACACAACCGATATACATACATACATACATATTTAACACTCAGACCCACAGTCAACAAATTTAGTTAAGCACAAAGATGTTGGCCGTGCCGAGAATCGCACCCGGAACCTTCTGATTGGCAAATCATTAGTCTGCCCATTAGCTCTTTGACAATGCACATAACAACATAAGAAGATTAAAAAACTAAACCATTCGGGTAAGTGTAGTGTTGTGTTAAATTTTAAGTGATAACTAAATCGAAGGTCTTCAGTGCTGAAAATAGAACACGTGAACAAAGTGTACTCGACTTAATAGAGACATTAAGAAACGAGCTAATGAGCACGTTCTTAGAGACTACATAATTCGTAGTTTATGTTAATACTATTTATTAGCTTTGTAGGCTAGATTATAGTTTTATTAAGGGATAGCGTGCATTGCCTTAAAAAAATCCGGGCCGTTTTACTTGTACTTCTACGTCCTCACAGGCTACAATTTTGAACCGATATTGATGGACCTTGGTACCTATCTATCTTCCATCACCTTTAAATCTTGATGAAAACGTTCTCCTTGCTTTTCGCTATACGCTCCAAGATTTTCAGGAAACTTGTCTAAATGATTGTTCAGATAGTGTACTTTTATGCTCATATTACATCCAAGATTTTTAAAGATAAGAGGTATTTGAAAATACCCATTTTGAACTAACTCTTTGTAATTTTCGGCCTTCTGATTTCGTAAGAAAGAAATCGCTTTTTAGGTTATTATATCGATCGATACAAACCTGATCGTAATTTCATAATTTTGACAGCTTCACACGACATCTTGTGGGCTAATTAACCAAAATATAACCTAGAATTAGCGGCACCAAACGAAAAAAAAAATTTTTGTAGACCTGTGTAATAGGTCCGAAAAAAAGAGAAATGTTGAAGTGAAGTCTACCGTTCGTAGAATGAATGCTTTGATAGTAATGCTACCAGTACTGTTTAGACGACATATCACGACTACCTAGGACCTACTTGCTCTAGATTTAAAGATTGGCTTTGGGAACTGAAATGCAATTTAAAAATTTTAATTTGCTTTATTTTAATCTTCTTTGTCTTAAAATTAGTTATAATTTATAATAATATTTTATCACAATAATAAATTATAGTTTACATTGTATATTGTACATTTGTTGATTTGCTTAGCTTATATTACATTATTATTACTATTATTTATATTGTGAGTTTCATGTTTCGGCCTTTTTGCGTCTATTATCATGATATCTTCTTCACGAATTCTTTTGAAGACTCCGACCGACTTGAATTCCATTTTCTCAAAATAATGCAAAGAATTATTCCTGTAAAAGTACAAAATATCATTACAATTTCTCTATACTTTGGTAAATTAAATAGTTTGTACTTATGTATGCTTTTGCTGATAGAATCACGTAGCACTTTTCAATTACAATGACAGTGAATCATCTATATCTACCTATATGTATAACAGAGCGTTGATAACTAAATAAATAAATAAATATTAGGACACATTTCACACATGGCTGGTTAACCCCATACTGAACCATTTCTAGTTCGTATTATGGTTGCTAACACAACTGATATACTACATATACATACATACATATTTTATATAGATACATATTTACCAATCAGACCAACAGCCAACAAATTTAGTTCAGCACAAAGATGTTGGCCGTACCGGGAATCGAACCCGGAACCTTTTGATTGGCAGTCCGGCATGGTAACCATTACGCCAACGAGGTCGTCAAACTCGTGTGGTTATAGCCCTGCTGGTCAAGTGTCTAGCTGTAATGAATAATCAATACTGCTTGACGGTAAAATTACTACCAAATGTAATAATGTTTAACTCACCTGAAAATCGTTTCAACCACATCACATATATGATATAGCACTTCATCGTACTCAGGATCGAAATGTATAGATTTTTCCACGTTATCGCAAATTTCAGAGAGGTCTATTTCTTCACAAACTTGGTCCAGTTCTATTTTATCTACTTTCCCACTGAGTTCAAACATCATCTTTACGAAGAAATTTAAAAACTCTTGAGTTACCAAAATTCAATCAATTTGTTTCTTTTTTTTTCGTTTTATGGGCTTGCTTGATCACAATTCACCTGATGGTAAGCGATATTATGATCTAAGGTAGAGTGCGCTTACTCAGAAAAAAACCGGTTCACTCTTGCTTTGAAAGCCACGAGATAGGTTCCTCTTTGTTAACTCAAATATATATTATACGTATAAATATACGAATAGATTAATTATATTTCGTTGAAACTTTATGACGGTTCAGTTAAATTAAAGTATACTACTCTTGATTTCTTTAAAAATGGTTGCTTACAGGTCTAAAACTCAGTTGATAATAACAAAGTTACGTAAAGTAGCGCCTTTTTAACCAAAAAGGTAAAAGGCAAATAATATTATTTTCAGACTTAATTGGAATAACTTAATGACATAACAATTAACTAAATGGCACATCATTAACAAGTAAACAAAGTATTGTTTATTTTTTCATTAAATCCCTGTAAGATTTAAAGTGAACAACGGGATTATAAATTGAATGGAAATTATTATTATATTAGAATGATTAAGTAGCTAACTTTTTTCAAGTACTTAATTGCATGCATCACTTTAATGATAATGTTTTTGTTACTAATGAGCTTTTGTGTACGTATGACAATTTAATTTCCAGGAATATAAAGACCCAGTAAGAGTAACAATTTACAAGAAAATTGAACCGCCAAAACGAAAAGCTAACTTTTATGACTTGCACGAGGGAGTGGAGAAGATTCGAAAGGTAAACTACAAATGGGCTAAGTACAGGACAATCTTGTAAATAATACAAGCATTTCGTTTCTATTATTTATAAGTGCATCTGTCGCTAAGCAATGGTTTAATAAATATAAACAACCTAAAAGATAATTTAATTGTAAAATGTGTTGTATTAGTATAATTTTATTCAAAAAGGAACTTAAAATAATAATGAAAAAAAATATTAAACTCTACTATCGCCACCTAAAACACTAAACTTTCATTAAAAAAAATCTTTTTTAACATTTTAGGATAACATTACTAAAACTGATAGCATTACTAAAACTGTCTAAAAGGGATTTTAATACAAATGTACAACAGAGACTCAGGTAGAGAGTTCCAAAGCTTCGCTGACCTCACAATAAAGGTCGACGCAAAGCGTTTTGTACGAAAGTTTGGAACTTCAATTTTAAAATATTTTAAATGAAAATAGTTCGTGAAATACAAATACGTGATAATATATAGCGCGGCTGAAACCGGTTATAGACCATCTGATGAGAGTAGGTACGGACGTAACTCTTAGTTTGTAACTCTTTTATTTTTAATTGCAGGGTCTCTTCGCCTTCCATTCCATAGATTCCCAAATCTACCGTCGCATAGAGGAAACATTCACCGCGAGTGAGAAATGTGATCTGACCGATATAGATTTCATGACCGCTTTGGATCCTTATGCACCGATGAAGAAAGATTCGCCTTATTTGGAGCTTATGCGGGTGGCGTAAGTTTCTGTATAATTTCAATCAGATAAGATATTTTCAGTACAGTCTCACATTCTTTCTTTCTTTAGTCATGTTTCGAGGCGTGATAATCTGTCCATAGAGCGCCTAGTCGTACGGGGCAAAGTAGAGGGTACTAGACCGCGCGGGAAGATGCACTCGATGGACCCACTCTATGTAATTTCAATTAGATAAGATATTTTCATTAACTCCGCATAAAGCAGCGTCTATTTACAACAGCACAGTCTCGCATTCTTTCATTCTTTGGTCATGTTTCGAGGCGTGATAATCCGTCCATAGAGCGCCTAGTCGTACAGGGCAAAGTAGAGGGTACTAGACCGCGCGGGAGGTCACCCACTCTATGGACTGACCAAATAAGGACAATCGTGGGTTACCCCTTTAAACAAGTGCGCCAGAGAAAAATGGCATCGCGAGATGTGTCCCATCCACCTCTACTTCATGACAACCACGTTTTACACACAACATTATCATAATCGATACAAATTGTTTCCTTTCGGAAACCGTGTCGGTCATAATATTGTATATTGTTCAATTGTAAAACCCAGTCAGTGACATTAAAAATGTTTTAATACAAGTATTTTGTAAATTAGTTTAATTAGTTAAGTTAATATAAGAACCCTATGTAAGAACACTTTTGCTTAAACGACATTAAATTTATCTTTCAGTTTCAAGCGCATGCGAGAAACAGGTATCCACACAGCAATAAGCCGGCGTCACCACGTCCCTAAGCCAATGTGCAGCAACAAGGGCTCTGCCTTCAGCAGTGTGGGCTTGTTAGACCTCAAACCAGTACTAGCTCTTATGGGTATCGGAATAGGAGCCAGTTTCGCTGTACTTTTGGCGGAGATTGCTGTGTTTAAAATGTAAGTTTGGTATTTTTTATCTGGTGTCTCCTTCAATTTGGGTTTGTATAATTAAGTAAATAGATTACCCACATTAACTCTTTACTGGCCAGATATACAAAAAGGTGCAAATTTATATACAAAAGTAACAACACTTAATAATTAACATCGGGCCACAAACGACACCTTATAGCTAAAAGCGATTAAATCTCTTCCAGGCAACCTTTTTGTTGTTAATAATTAGCATGTTGAAAGACCCTTTCCTGGTATTTAATGTCAAAATAATTTTGTCAAAATTCTCAAGCTTATTGAGAAAAGCAATTATTGCCAAGCACCTAATTGTATTCCGGCATTCTCCTTTGAGGAGCATCAGTGATGCTCCTTAGACTATAGACTATAAAATACTCTGGGTATTGCTGATTCGCATATTTACGCGCCTGGCTGGTTAAGTACTTATTAGCGATACTGTGTAAAAAAAAGTTACCGAACTGCATCCAAACTGATTGATACCGTTAAGTTAAAATAACTTATAAACTTAAGACTTACAATGAGAAGTAAAACACATTATTTTTTCATGAAAACGTTTATTGGAACATCACTGGCTTACGCTAGTTGAAAAAAATAAATAAATGCCAAAACAAAATTTTACATCCACAGGAAACAAAAAAAATCTTCACTGGAACAAGAATCAAGAAACAAGCTTATTTAATCCTAAGTGAATTAATGTATTTATTAAAGTGGAAAATAAATACCTGTGCTTTTTGCTATGTTTTTATTTTTATTTTTGATATTCATACACTGATGCTGAGGGACCACTATACATATATTTGTGTTTTTATTTTATAGTTTTTAGTATAATTAATTAGTTGCATATCGCTCCTGATACATTTAATGTGCCTTAACTATAATCAGAAATATTACTTAAGATAAAATCGTATATTTATTTATTTTATTTAGAATAGAGGCTTATAGTCTGACATCTGTCAGATCTGTCTGAATCTTGACAAATACTGAAAAACATTCTGAATTCAGCCATAATCTTAAACCTTATAAATTATTAAAAGATTTTCAACATCCTAAAAGTTCAGTCTCCCTAAGAATCTTTTCATACTCCAAGTTTACCTTGCTAAGTCCCATTTCCTCACATGACAGTGTTTAACAACCAGCTGGTTTAGCAAATTATAGTAGTTTCTATTGAAAAATGCTTTAGAATTTCTGGGATTTTTCTTTTACTCTGAATAGACCAGCGCTTGACCACAAAATGCCCCAAGATTTCCTCAATCCTGGAAAGTCACTTGTTGATAAATCCCGTGTCTTCCGAAAGCGTTTTTCTTTTACCAGCTGGTTTATGTTATAGTAAACTATTATAGTTGTTTCTATTAAAAAAAATCTTAGTTCTTCAGGCCCCAAAAGTCCCTCAGTCCCCGGAGAGTCAAATTATTAAGTTCCGTGTCCTCGGACAGTGTTATCTTTCAACCTGGTTATGGGTAAAACAAATTATACTGAATAGTGTTTGTTGAAAATAGCTTCAGAAGTTCTTCAACGCCCCAAAATCCCCATAGTCCCCCGGAAAGTTTCTACTTAATAAGTCCCGTGTCCTCAGACAGAGTTTTGTCCTTCACGAGCTGGTTGAGGTGGTCTATCAGACCTTGTATGGACATCTCTCCGTGAACCTTGTTGTCTCTGGTGCGAACGTTCACAGTGCCTGAAGTCTTTTCCTTGTCGCCTACCACTGGAAAATAAATAGAAAAAAAACTGTAGTTAGAACACATACACGGTACACCGATACATATAAAAGGCGAGTTTGATGGAGGACGCGGTGGGGCCGCAGGGAGAAGGGAGTGGTACCACACTCTCCCTATTCTCTGCGGCCGTAGTGGCATATGACGGGGCCACACACCTGACCCGTTGCGGGGGACCTAGGACGTCGGACCGGGGTTGTCCGGCGTCCATTGCACTCACGGTCCCCGAGGTGGTTGCGATGTACCACGTGCACTGCAAGGGGAGTCATACCCTGAAGAGGAGTCTCGTAGGCTAGCCGAGGTGGGCGGGGTAGTGGGTTAATGCGAGGAGCGGAACCTCACCCCGTCCTTTCCGGTGAGGAGGCCATCGTGAGGTTTTAGTCGGTAGTGATGCCCTTCTGGCATCGAGCCCGACATACCCCACCCACCTCCCCGGGTGTGGTGGGCATGTTAAAAAAAAGGGCTAGCTCACTGTTGTGAAAAAAACATCGTACACTTAGTGGATGCTTACCAAGAATATAGTTGAACTGCGCGAGTTGCGCGTTCCTCACTTTCTTATTCAGCGTGTCTCCCGCGTCCGTGTCCACCTCCGACATGAAGCCCGCCTTGTACAGCTGCTCGTTCACCTGGACACAATACACAACATTTTTGTGTGTATGTTCATGTTGTGTACACATAGTTAGGAAAATAATCTAGTTTTGATCCTGGTTAATTGATCTTTTTTAGTTATAGTTTTGATTATTTTCTGTTTTGTGAACCATAATAAATAAATAAATAAATAAATTTTTAAACTTGTAAATATATGACGGCGCGTTCGATCTGAAGAGCGGGCGAGTTGCGATGTCAGTGTCAGCTGTCACTGACTTGTGACTAACGTCGGAGGCCCGCTCTGACGCAACAGCCAGCGCTAGCACGGAACGCGGAGCGGCAGTTCGATTCGAGACAGCAATCGGTTTGCATCGTGCGCAAGCGCTACGTGTTGGCTGGAGTGTCGATCTAATAAGCGGAAATAATTGTCAATCTACCTACCTGCGATTATATTTTGTGATTCGATTGTAATACACCTTCATTATAAATTGAGTGCCACGTTTTCATTTCTCCACGCCTGAATACCTACGCTACCCACATCTGCAACTAAAATGGATGACGAGGAAGAAAGCTCTGCCGTCCCGTCATCAGAAGTGGGATTGCAACCTTAAAGGCCCACGTAAAGAAGACACATGACGTAATCTGACCCGCGTGAGAAAGATGCAACCGTGACTACCTACATCGAAAAAAAAAAACGCAGACGAGCACTAAGATGATCACTGTGAGAGCACGAGCTTATTACACTGAGTCCAGTCGCCAGCGAGCAGACAACTGCATACGACGGATGGCGCCGGCGTGTGAGGCGTGAGAACATGAGGCTGCTCGTGGAGGCGCTGACCTACCTGTCGAATACCGCAGCTAAGACCATCGAGCTACCCACATTTCAACCAGCGGATGCGGACACTGACACCTGGACCAGCTGGACATTTGAACCAGAGGATGCGGAAATGGACGCCCGGGCCAGCTGGCTACGGCGCGTATTCTTGTCGGATTGTGGAATACAGGGAAGTAAATTGATTCTAATACGTTTGGTAGTTTTCTCAAATAGTTTTTCCAAATATGAAGTGGGTAGAACTTAAAGAAAATTTTCTTTCTTGATGAGGCTAGAAACATGTGGTGACTATATTAACAATGCTTATTAGCAAAGCGTAGTAGTTCGGCTAGCTAAGTTGATCTGACGCGATCGTCGAAGTTAAGCAACGGTCGATGTGGAGAGTGTTTGGATGGGTGACCATGCACAAAACTGTCGTTTTTCTAGTGGCATTTTCATCTGGGCGCTACCGTAGGTCTTTTTAGAAAATTTCAAAGAGCGCTGCAGATTTAGTGTGTGATAATAAGCGTTCTCCATTAGGTTATTTTTCTACAAAAAGATAGTTGCGGAAAATTGAAATTTTGATCACAAATTGTTTGAATGTTTCAGCCGACCGCATAAGACGCAGCAAGTTAATCCAAGCTCACAGCACCCCAACACGGCAGTTACTGCGCGGGCCCTGTGACTTGAAGTATGGTGTTGAGGGTCACGTGGCATCGCGGAGCTCCAACACACTGCCAGATGGGAGTAGCAGTACACAGCCCGTCACCACCGCACCCAGCGTCGTAAAGCGAGTGGACGTATGCGGTATGAAGCCTGTCGCCGGACTAATAATGCAATTTGGTGAGCAGTTTTCAATTTGGTTTGATTGCGGAGCGGATTTTTCCCTAATTAAAGGAAGTGTCTCTCGTAAGCTAATGTTACGTTACAGAACCAGCAGCCAGCGTCAAGTTGGATGACAGACACCAGACCACCTTGCTGTACGGTGCAGCAGCAGCAGCGGCAAGCAGCCGGGTGACAGCGGCAACCAGCGCATAGTGTGCGCAAGCGGCAAGCAGCCGAGTGGTAGCGGCTCCAGCGCACAGTGGGCGCAAGGTGCATCGCATGGCGAGCGTTGCGTGGATGACTGCGTTATGCAACCCTCATTGGACACGTTGGAATGTTAAGGTGAATGTAATCGTTTTATTTGGTTTTTTGGCGCGGAATACTCGTTATTTGAAGAATGGCAAACTATGTAGTAAAGTTGTGACAATAACGAGTGAGTGCGAGTATTCAGTACAGAATAGATTTAGATTTGTCTTGATCAACCTTTCTTGCCAAGATAGTTTTTTTTTAGTTACCATATTTGTCGCTTAATTGTGGAGTGACGTCATAATAGATGACGAGATTTTAATGATGGTTCGATGTGAAGACAACAGAGCTATGTTTCATAAAGATTTTTGCGTTACTTTAGAGATTACAAAGACGTGCGTAAATTCAAATTTATCCTACGGGTACGCATTTAATTTTGTGCTTTGACGTATTCTGCAAGCGTGGTAGTAATTGCGTACAGATGCCAAATGAAACTCATTTGCTGCTTCTGATTAGTTGAAAGTTTGGTTGAAGATAAAAACTACCATGGGTGGCCGGATGGAGGCAGCTTGACTATCTTGAATGTGTGATGTAAGGGTTCCGGATGGAGGTTCCCTGGAGTTACCAGATGGAGGTAGCTAACTCGTTGATGATTTTTGAGATGACTTTATGCGGAGGCTCTATGGTGGTTTTATTGTTTCGATCTTAAGCGTTGAGACCAGTTTAATTTTTTTATGGCATTGAATTTTGTTCGGTAAACTTTAGCTTCCGTAATTTTACTATAAGGTAGAAACGATGATTTTCGTGTGTATTCGCTAGATAGGGGCAATGATTTGTGTGTATCCGCTAGATGGAAGCGATGGTAGTGATTGCTTAAAAATTTACGATTTTTGCAAGTTTCCCGAAAATTAAAGCAAAACAATTTCTCTGTAGTCGGTTCTTATTTTGACACGTAATTGAAAGAAATGATTGCAATTGAAGTTCTTATTTCAACACTGTGAGTCAGGGCTAGCCGAAGCGATATCTTTTTACTGCCAAGACTTTCTTTCCTTCAGATCTCCCACACGACGACGTATAGTGCGTTAGAATGGCCGTATCGGCGAGTGAGCAACGCCATCTGGCGTCGGGCTTGCGGCTTCTACATCACACCAGGGCACATCTCTCCAGCCTATCCGGAGAAGGTGGTCAAAGAGGTCCACGTCTGCAACCATCAAACTGCGAGGAGTGCGCTGGCAATATCATCGGGTGAGATCGTCCAATTTTTATTTGATAGTGGTTCTGAATGCTCTTTTAGTAGCTACTTTGTCGATTAATTATGTTGATGATGAAGAGGAGGAGGCCGAGACGGCGGGTAAAAGTCAAAGAAATGAGGCGGTATCATCAGATGATGATACAATCTCGGTTGCTAGTTCGCACGCAATGACCGCCACCTCGGCGACCCTCTCAGTATCGGAAAGCGAACAAGAGATTTGATTGAGAAGTGAATAATGCACTAGTCGTATCATATTCAATACTACCACTTACGAGTAAGTAGGCTACACGTCATATGAGATGACGTCGCGTCATATGAGATGATGTCGGATAGCATTGACATACATCGGTGCTCCAACTGCGGGGCCGTCCGGTCCAGGTCGTCACACGAGGTGTCGAGCTTGGTCGAAAGGACACCCCGCAGAGGCTTATTTGAAGGAGGTCAAATAATACTACTGAGTGGTGCTCCAGCTGCAGGGCTGTCCGGTCCTTCCAGGTCGTTACATGAGGTGGCGAGCCTGGTTGTAGGGACAGCCTGCAGTGGTACTATTTGCAGGAGGTCAAATAGTGCCACGGAGTGGTGCAGGGCTGTCCGGTCTTTCCAGGTCGTTACATGAGGTGGCGAGCCTGGTTGTAGGGACAGCCTGAAGTGGTACTATTTGCAGGAGGTCAAATAATGCCACGGAGTGGTGCTTCAGCTGCAGGGCTGTCCGGTCCTTCCAGGTCGTTACATGAGGTGGCGAGCCTAGTGGCAGGGACAGCCTGCAGTGGTACTACTTGCAGGAGGTCATGTAGTACAAGGAGGATGTGTGATTTAGTGAACATGGTCGGAACGACATCTTGACGTGATCTCAGTTTCTAGAAGCCTAATGTTTATGCGTAGAGTACTGAATGATATCTTGCTTTACTGTCAGGATAGACGAGCGATGTGACATTCGTGATCCCAGATGTGTCTTTTTCTTTATCCCAGATCATCGGACGCGCGAGGAAGCAGATGCGCACGAGGGCGTGCGAATGTCAGTCTGGCCGTGACGGCGCGTTCGATCTGAAGAGCGGGCGAGTTGCGATGTCAGTGTCAGCTGTCACTGACTTGTGACTAACGTCGGAGGCCCGCTCTGACGCAACAGCCAGCGCTAGCACGGAACGCGGAGCGGCAGTTCGATTCGAGACAGCAATCGGTTTGCATCGTGCGCAAGCGCTACGTGTTGGCTGGAGTGTCGATCTAATAAGCGGAAATAATTGTCAATCTACCTACCTGCGATTATATTTTGTGATTCGATTGTAATACACCTTCATTATAAATTGAGTGCCACGTTTTCATTTCTCCACGCCTGAATACCTACGCTACCCACATCTGCAACTAAAATGGATGACGAGGAAGAAAGCTCTGCCGTCCCGTCATATATATTATATAGACTAGCTGACCCGGCAAACATTGTTTTGCCTCACTTAGGGGTATTAAAAACAGATAGTAGCCGATTCTCAGACCTACTGAATACGCAAATAAAATTTGGAAAAAATCGGTCAAGCCGTTTCGGAGAAGTACGGTAACTAACATTGTGACATGGAAATTTTATATATAAGAAGAAGATAGATAGAACCGCCATCCCGCACTTGGCCAGCGTGGTGGATTATGGCCTACATCTCTCTTCTCGCGAGAGAAGGCCCCAAGTCCCAGCAGTGGGAACATATAGTGGGCTGCTTGTGCATTAATGTTTATGCTAAATATATATTTGCACGGTCAAGCGACTACTTTCAATTTGAAAAATATGTTGCCATACAATTGATTGATCGGTCTGGGTGTTAAATATGTATCGATATAAAGTATTTATGTATGTATAAGTGGTATATTAGTTGTGTTTGCAACCATAATTCAAACTAGAAATCGTTTTGTATGGGGCTAACCAGCCGTGTGTGAAATGTGAAAAAAAATAGAGGCAACATTTTTTTTACATGTTACAGTAGATTCGAAATGTACCTGCACAGCGTAGTCATCGAACGAGGGTCCCACGGGCACGACGCACACTTGCCGCGGACTGAGCCAGAAGGGCCACTTGCCGGCGTACGACTCGCTCAGTATAGCGATCATGCGCTCCACGGAGCCGAGGATGGCGCGGTGGATGATCACTGGACGTTTCTTGTCTCCAGTCTCACTGGAGGAAACAGCAAAGAATATTAATTATTAAAAAAAAAAAAAATTATTCTTATCTTATATATAAAATTTCCGTGTCACAGTGTTTGTTACCGTACTCCTCCGAAACGGCTTGACCGATTTTTACCAAATTTTATATGCGTATTCAGTAGGTCTGAGAATCGGCTACTGCATTTCTATTTTTAAGGCAAAACAACGTTTGCCGGGTCAGCTAGTAAATAAATAAATATGAGGACACATTTCACACACGGCTGGTTAACCCCATACAGAACCATTTCTTGTTCGTATTATGGTTGCTAACACACCTGATATACTACATATACATACATACATATTTTATATTGATACATATTTAACACCCAGACCGACAGCCAACAAATTTAGTTCAGCACGAAGATGTTGGCCGTGCCAGGAATCGAACCCGGATCCTTCTGATTGGCAGTCCGGCATGGTAACCATTACACCAACGAGGTTGTCAAATAAAAAATTGCAATGTTAACTCTATATGTCGATACTGAATAGAATGATATGTGTAGATGAAGCATATCATTTAGCTAGAATACAAGCTAAACCAACGCTTTAGAGAGTTTGTCGTTAAATCGAGTGACGTTACATGGAGTTTACACTGTATATCATCTGCCTGTACATTGCTACAGTAACAAATACAAATTAATTTATTCAGTCTATATTATTATTTATTACTACTAAATTAATACTAAATAATGTAAAAACTTATATTTCTAACAAAAAAAAATACCTATTGAAACAAACAACATTCAGGACTGGCACAGATTATTACAGGTTTTTTTAGAAACGTCCCAGAGGCAGGCCATGTAAGACGTGGATAGCGGATGTTAAAGAAGATCCATAATCCACCACACCGGCCAAGTGCAGGTAGGCGAATGACACACGTCTTCGGATATTGCAGTCATTAAACGTGTCGGTTTCCTCACGATGATTTCCTTCACCGTAAAGCGAGTGCAAATCCACACAACTTGACAAATTTGAAAAAAAAAGTCACTGGTGTACGGCCGGTACTGAACCAGGTGCCATCAGATTGGAAAGCGGACGTTTACCCACTGAGCCATACTCGTTTTAGCTGTATCATACCTGACATAGTTGAGGTTGAATCTCTCGGGCAGCTGGAAGTCAAGCTGTATGGTGGCGCACTGATGTGACCGTCTTAGCGCATCCTGTATGGTGATGTCTATCTTAGGTCCGTAGAAGGCACCATCCCCGGGGTTCAGCTGCCACGGCTTGCCAAAACGCTCCAGGGAATCTTGTAGGGCCTGAGAAGTGTATACAGTAAATATTATACAACAATCTATATACATAATACACATTAAATATCTTTTTTCAAAGTTTTTAATTTTTTTTCGCTATAGATCGTAAAAAATATCGAAAAATTTGCTTAAAGACCGTCTAAAATATTTATACTTATTTTGGTACCAATCAGACTGACAATATGAAAAAAAAAACTGGTTTTTGAACCAGTTATTCCAACTTCACAATCTGGTTCAAAAATTACAAGATAGTCCATATGCCAAATTGTGTCCCAAAATTTTCGGCGTAAAAGAGTAACAAACATCCTTACATACATATGAGCAGCATCATGAAATAACAATTATTCGTTATCACAAACTTTCACATTGACAATATTTAACCACTTGTATGTTGAAACACCGGCTCCCGGTATAAACACATTTTCGCCGCAACTGTTGACATACCAGGAGCCGGTGTGGGTAAAACTAAAACTAGGAACTTGAGTTTTTTTCAACAGCCCATTTTGTATTATCATACAAAATGGGCTAATGTCATTCAACATACGAGCGGTTTTTAGGATTTCTAGTTAAAGTCATACCTTCTCGGCCTGGTCCCAAGTGGCCAAGTCTCCTAAATACTTCTCCGGCCGCGTGGACAGCTTCAGTTGGAACGTGAAACCGAACGTCGTATACACCGCTTCTAGGAACTGCAGGCATCCAACCTGGAAAAAAGATTAAATATAGTCTCTGAAGTAAGTTTTTTAATTTACGACGAAGGACGTCGAAGTTTAATTTACTAGTTTTATATAATCAAAACTTTATTATTTTCTTATAAATATGTTAAAATTTATCAAAATGTTCACGTCACTTTACACATATAATAAAGCACAACACAAAAACAACTAATATACACACACATATTCATCTCCCCGTGTAACCGACACCTAAATTTACTAGATAAGGAAGGCTTAGCAGCCTACTATACATTCTCATTGCTGGGAATTGGGGGCCTATTTCATGAGGAGAGAGATATAGGCCATAATCCACCACGCTAGCCTAGTGCTGGTTGGCGGATGACGCACGTCTTCGGTTATTGTGGACATCAAACATGTCGGATTCCTCAAGATGAAAAGATTAAACCTTCCACGTTAGCGTGGTATGGACATGTGATGCGTAAAGAGGAGATGCATATGAAACAAATACAAATCATTTATTGATAACACCAAAGTTACAAGTCAAATAATATGATATCATTACAAAGTATATGATATGTGTCTATGCCAATTTTCAATTATATTCTAGTGACTAGGAGATGTATGAAGATAGTAGTGCTCACTCGCTCACTCTCATGTGCTCAGTCACTAATGCCATCCATGTCTTCATTGGTGACGGCCGACCAATGAAGACATGGATGGCGTGAGTGAGTGAGTGAGCACATACATGAGAGTGAGTGAGCACATACATGAGAGTGAGTGAGCACATACATGAGAGTGAGTGAGCACATACATGAGAGTGAGTGAGCACATGAGAAAGAGTGAGTGAGCACATGAGAAAGAGTGAGTGTAGGAATGACGGATGATAGAGAGGAGTGGAAAAATAAAATTGGCTTACCATCTCCTGCTCGATATGTTGCGGCGCGCAGAATATATGCGCGTCGTCTTGCTGGAAGCGGCGCACGCGCGTGAGGCCGGTGAGCGCGCCCGACAGCTCGTTCCGGTGCAGCACGCCGAAGTCGGCCAGCCGGAGCGGCAGCTCGCGCCACGACCGGGTGCGGTTGTCGAACATTAGGCTGGGGAAACAAACAGGACTTTTAGTATTTTTATTTATTCTAGGCATCCAACCAGTGCGCTTGTGGCGTCTCTGTCACATTTCACCGCCCGCTTCCAATCAGAGAGCTCGTTCTGAATCACGCTAGCTAGATAGGTATGTACAACGCGCGTACTACTGTATGCATGACCGTCGGACGGCCGTCTGTCCGTGGGCGTGTGTCTGGACACAACATCTCTCTGGGAGGATACCGAACACAATGTTAGGTGCTTGGCGATATAGATTATATATATTTTTTTCTTACTTTTAATGGGCTTGCGCTTGATCGCAATTCACCTGATGGTAAGCGATATTGCGATCTAAGACGGAGTGCGCTTGACCAGAAGAAACCGGATCACTCTTGTCTTGAAAACCGCTAGATTATAGTTATCGGAGAACTGGGAATTAGGCAAAGAATTCCACACCTTAGCGGTACGCACAATGAAGGTAATAAATGGGGAGTGCGCCGCGACCGCATACTGACACACTTCGCGCACCTCCCTGACAAATAATTATTGTATAGCATAAAAACCGTGAATTTAGTGGGAAAATTATTATCACTAGCAGCGTTTCTACTGCGGGATCATTTTGGGAAAAAATTGCGGAAATCCATCAAAAATTTAAGAAACAAGGGATAACTCAGTCGGGTCGTGGGATATACACCAATAAGTTAGACCTTTCATTGAAGGAAAACATCGTGAGGAAGCATTATCAGTGCTCTTTTGGCTAGCTACCAAGTTGGAAAATCTGTCGCATGACATACTTATCCGCCAACTTATTGACCTACGCGTCTGTGACGGTGACACGCCGCCGTCGTTCACCCCGGACTCGATGTAGCGGGTGTCAGAGCCCCATCTCCGGAGACCCTCGAGTCTTATGTCCCTTTTACTCGTCTCTCTAGTTTTCTGATCCACGTTGTAAACTTACCAGTGTCCCGGACAGTTCATGGGTTTGAGCGCGAAGGTCTCCTTCTCGACGTCGAAGGAGAACATGTTGTCGGCGTAGTGCGCCCAGTGGCCCGACGTCTGCCACAGCTTGGCGTTGTACATGTTCGGGGACACCACTTCCTGGAAGCCGCGCATGCTGGGGGGGGGAAAGAAAGATAAAATACTCCAGAGCAAACATTTGTTGTAACATAAGCATAAGCAGCACAATACGTTTCCACTGCTGTGACTCGGGCCTCTCACTATGGCCCGTCCAACCTTTAATTTTTTTTTGTCTAAATGAAAATAAACGGTTGGATTTGGGGGGGGGAAGAAAGATAAAAAACTCTATAGCAAACATTTGTTGTAACATAAGCATAAGCAGCACTATACATATATAATCTAATTTTATATTATATAGATTCCCACTGCTGTGACTCGGGCCTCTCACTATGGCCCGTCCAACCTTTATTTTTTTTTGTCTAAATGAAAACAAACGGTTGGATTTGGTGGGGAAGAAAGATAAAAAACTCTATAGCAAACATTTGTTTTAACATAAGCATAAGCAGCACTATACATATATTCCCACTGCTGTGACTCGGGCCTCTCACTATGGCCCGTCCAACCTTTAATTTTTTTTTGTCTAAATGAAAATAAACGGTTGGATTTGGGGGGGAAGAAAGATAAAAAACTCTAGAGCACATATTTGTAGTAACATAAGCATAAGCAGCACAATACGTTCTCACTGCTGTGACTCGGACCTCTCACTATGGCCAGTCCAACCTTTAATTTTTTTTTGTCTAAATGAAAATAAACGGTTGGCTCTACTATAGACGGATATAATATATAATACTTGGCCGGATATAATACTTGGATCTACTAGTGTAGATTAATTTGAGATTAAGTTAATAGTTTTAATGAGAGTGCTGTCACAAAGAAAATAAACCGTACCATCAACTATAGCAAAAGTTTACTTTTATATTCGAGGTGTTAATTTGAGGACTGCAATATCCGAAACGTGTGTCATCCGCCACCCGCACTTGGCCAGCGTGGTGGCCTATATCTCTCTCCTATAGCCTGTCCAACTGTTTATAGTCTTTTTGAGAAAAAATAAAACCTCTCAACTCGAGATCGGGTTATAATCCAAGGCCAAGGTTTCCTCACGATGTTTTCCTTCACCGTAAAGTGAGTGTAAAACCACACATAACTTGAAAATACAATTCTTTATTGTAGGGCCGGGTTCGAACCAGGGGCCGTCAAATTGAAAAGCAGACGTCTTTGCCACCCAGCCACACTTGCTTTTTATAGCATAATTCGGGTCAAAATTAAAGCAAAACCCCATGCTTCGATGGTCGAAGTTCGATTTGTTGTACTTACCGGTATTGGTCCCGGATGAAGTTGACGAGCGTGTTGTAAATATGCGCACCACGAGGTTGGAAGAAGCACGAACCCGGAGACAGCTCGTGGAAGAAGAATAGCTCTTGCTCCTGTTGAAATAAGGTTCACATTACTAATGATGGTCATTATTCTTACGCTTATCTAAACCGAACTTACATTACATTATCATTTGTATAAATAACTAGCAGTTGCCCGTGGCTCTGCTCTCTTGTAGGTCGCTTTTCGTGTCTGCTCCACCACCATGCAAAACCATATTGGTTTGTAGTACATCCTATGTACCAGAGATGTCGCTGTATGTGAAAAAATATGATCCCTATTTTCCTCCTTTTCTGTATAAATTTTCCCTGAGTTTTGTTAGCAACAAACCTCACGGAGCCCGTGAACTATCCAACGAATGCGAACCCGTGGAAATCGGTTTGTGCATTGCGAGGAAGGAAAACCCTATACATACATACTTTATAATTAGATAAATATAACAAAAATACTAAGTATAAAGATATATAACAAATAAAGGAAATCCCCATACAATAAATGTGTTATTTTCGCATTTCCTATACAAAGAATTTATGCATATATATGTAGTATATCAGTTGTGTTATAGCCCATCCAACAATTTATGTTCTTTATGACATAAATTAAAACCTCGCATTTAAAAGTGAAATTTTGCGTAAAATAACGCAGTTATGTTCTATTGGTGCTGTCAAAAAGGTTAACGGTTGGACGAGCTATATTAACCATAACACAAACTAGAGATGGTTCAGTATGGGGTTAACCAGCCGTGTATAAATAAAATAAATAAATATTAGGACACTTCCACACACGGCTGGTTAGCCCCATACTGAACCATTTCTAGCTCGTATTATGGTTGCTAACACAACTGATATACTGCATATACATACATACATATTATCTTATATATAAAATTTCCGTGTCACAGTGTTTGTTACCGTACTCCTCCGAAACGGCTTGACTGATCTTTACCAAAATTTATATGCGCATTTAGTAGGTCTGAGAATCGGCTACTGTATATTTAGATTTTTTTTTAATTAAGGCAAAACAACGTTTGCCGGGTCAGCTAGTATAATATAAATACATATTTAACACCCAGACCCACAGCCAACAAATTTAGTTAAGCACAAAGATGTTGACCGGACCGGGAATTGAACCCGGAACCTTCTGATTAGCAGACCGGCATGGTAACCTTTACGCCAATGAGGTCGTCGGAGGATGATATGACTTCATATTTATACCTTGCCAATCTTCCTGTGGTCTCGTTTGGCCGCCTCTTCCTGTATAGCTTCCCACTCCTTGAGCTGTTTGGGTTCCGGGAAGGATACTCCGTACACACGCTGCAGCGACTCCGCCTCCGCTTTGCCTTCCCAGTAAGTTGCGGAATTCTGGAACAAATATAGTTTTTATAATAATCATATTTAGACCACATTAAGGAGAAGGCGAAAGTCATGTCGTATAGGGAGGTCAAGGATTTGGCCAAATATAGAACTACCTGGAAAAAACTCCACGGACAAGAGTCCAGCTCTTAAATATTGAATGAACGAAAGAATAAGAGCAATCTCTAAACAAAACTAAATGTTTTTCTTTTCCTAACCCTTGATGAAAAAATGTTGGTGGATGTTATAAGTTTGTCAGTCATTAGCATTTGTTGTCATCGTAACTCTTAAACAGATGAAACTATTTCGGTTATATTTTTGTTTATACATCTTATTTTATGAAAATTGGTGGTCTTAAAGACTGCCCTAATGAATGCTGGTTTTACACTTTCTTGCTTGATTAGTAAATCAAGCTCATATTATAGCAGAAATTTGGTTCTAGTATATGTGTGAAATTCGGTCGTTTAAAGCGGAAAGTCGTAGTAAGCGGAGTCGTAATAAACGAATGTCTGTTTATTCAAGCTTATACTAAAACCAAACAAACCCCTGTTTTCGTCGCTAAAAACGGTTGGTTGCTTTCCCCTTGTCTGTTGATCGAGCTCCAGGAGCGCGATGTCAAAAATGCCTTGTCTGTTGATCGCGCTCCTGGAGCTCGATTTATGGCTCTTACGTATTTTTTACCGTAGTATATCGTAAACTATATCTGGACTGCTTTAACTTGCACCAAAATGTAGAGAAAAGAACAAAGATGGCATATCGTCACGTGTGCAAGTAAGTGTTGAAGTATGAATGGACCCTTTTTTGCCCGGCAACCCGACCGCTCGGAATGAATGACGTCATTGTGTTTTTGTAAGCCGAGTAATGTAAACAAAATGAGTGGGAATGAGTGTTTTGTTTATTTATAGCGTTTGTGTATATTATTGTTAATAAAATAAAAACTTTGTTTACGAATAATTGTTTTTGTAATTATTCATAACGACTTTTGTATAATGAACTGAATTTTTTCGCTTACCCTGATTTCAAGCTAAAATTATTTATTTAATGCAAATTAATTCAGGACTAAAACATGTTTAATGTAATAGCTTGTTTCATACCGATTCAAACGATATTAGTTATACATAGTAGCTCTCTACAAAACTTTAGAAATATCATCGTTTTAATCACATGACCTATGAACTGCGCTGACCTCCCAGAATGGCCTCCACAGATTGCGCGAATTTTGCAAAATGGCCGCCACACACGAAGGGAGCGAAGTTGTACTAGACGGACTACACTGTACATACCTTAGTAACTTTAAGAGCCTTGACCTTCCCCGTGTGCCGCACGTGCGGCCCGCGACAGAGGTCTATGAGAGGCCCACACCTGTACACCGTCGTGGTCGGAGTATTCACTTTCTCGTTCAGAATCCGCACCTGGACACACATTCGTTTATAAACTAGCTGCGCCCTGCAGTGTTACTCACGTTAATTCGGGATAAAAAGTAGCCCACATGTTAATCCAAGGTTTAACCCATCGTCATAGGAAATCATATCAAAATCGGTCCAGCCGTTGGAGCGTGAAGAAGTAACAAACATATGTAATTACAATCCAACTTTCGCATTTATAATATTAGTAAGATAGAGAAGCATCTTAATATTTTTTATATATTTTTCTATACCAATATTAAAAGTAGGAAAAATTTGAACTCCAATGAAGTCGTCAAAGCGTGGGTAGTGTAGCTAACATTGTATGACTAATTATATTATTAAGACATTGTACGATTGACTAATTAATTAATTAATTGTTGATGAATATATGTAATATGTAAATTTAACGTGCCCAGTATAACACAATGTTATAAGGTTAATAAAGTTCTATGATTTCTATAACAAATTTAATTTTCGCCTGTCTTTAAAGACAAATATCTTACTTTAAACGGGTTGTAATCAAACATTTCCAGCAGCTGTTCCTTGGTCAGCTCGAGACGCTCAAACGGCTGCTTCTCTTTCGCTATCTTCTTGATCAGACCTTCGAGCACGTGGAAGTCTGTGGACGAGATCTATTGGCAAAGTAAAGGTAAAGTGAGTTAGAGTTTCATTCGTCGTGCAGGATAAAAACGTGTAACAACAATATATTAATAATTAAGCGCCTGTAGCGCGGCTAGCTAATCTAATCTGACGCGATCATCGAAGCTAAGCAACGGTCGACACGGACGGTGTTTGAATGGGTGACCATGCACAAGACTGTCGTTTTTCAAGTGGCATTTTCATCTGGACGCTACCGTCGATCTCTAAATGACTCATGAACAATCTCATAGTTATCTACTAACATCTTCAATTTAAGAATAAACTTTTATAGGGGTAACTTATAGTAGCCTCGCAAAGTGTATATTTCCTTAAAACATTGTTTAAATTGCTAGGATATTATTATTGGGAAACTGAAATTGAGTTGTTAAGCCAAGTCAGAGGCCTTCAGGCGGCTTGCAAACTCTCGACATTAGAGTTTGGCCACTTACAGAATTTGAGACAGAATATAGGTATAGCATAAAAAACAAACGAAAAAAACGCCTCCTGCAAATTGGCAGTGCAGGTTAAATGCATTAAAGAATAAAATTAAAGGAATAATTACTAACATAAAGTATATAGAACTGGTTTTAATGCATCTTAATCAACAGGTTTTGTATAACACTGAACAGCTTATTATTGAACAGCTTATTGATCAGTACTTACTCCTTTTTCGGGATAAAACATGTCATAGTAGAATCCTTCTTCTATTGGCGGACCGTAACATAGACATCCACCATACACCTGGAAATATATAAAAATAATACACATTATTAACTTCAATACTCAGCTTTCATTACAAAAAGTTAAATCAGTTAAAAGAAAGCAACATACATCGAAATAATAGAAAAAGATGATTTTTCACATTTCCCAAGAATTCAACTCCAAAAGCTTTCATGATAAATCAACTTTCACACATAGCTGGTTCATACTAAACCATTTCTAGTTTGTATTATGGTTGCTAACAAAACTGATATGCTACATATACAATCTTTATATTGATACATATTTATCACCCAGACCAACAAAAAATTATATTACACAACAAAATTAGTTCATCACAAAGAAGTTGATTGTGCCAGGAATCTATCCCAAGACCCTCTGATTGGGAGTCCGGCATGATAACCATTACACCAAAATGGCTATCATAGTATATATTAGTTAACATGTGGAAAGATTACCCTCTCCATAGCCTCCCCGAGCATATGAGCTGAAGAGTGCCAGAAGACAGCCTGGGCATCCGTGTTGTCCCAGCGGAGGAGCTCCAACTTGCAGTCTCCTTCTAGAGGCCGGTCAAGGTCCCACAGCTCATTGTTGACACGAGCGATGATAGTGGAGTCTGCTAAGCCTTGGCTGGGGAAGGTAGAGGGATTGTTTGATGATAAGTACCTTCTTCATCTGAATAAGACATATAAGTAATGGATATCTGTAATTTTAGACTTATAAAACTCGAGTCTCATGATTCTTTGTCTTTTTCGTATGAGATGAGTTTTCAAGCCACCCATCGATTATATATTTATTTATTTGATTTATAGGCGAGCAGCATTATGCCGATGTGCCTATATCACACTGAGCCGAAATTTATTTTTTAACAGTTCACATAATGTCCACTGTTCAATGTTATTTCGACGTTTTTTATCAAAAGCCTCTGACTTGGCTTAACAACTGCTTGTACTAAGACTAGCCAGGACCTAGAATTTAACGTGTCATCCGACCCCCAGGAGCACCTAGATTAAAATGCGACTTTTAAATCGACAGTCTTGTGCACGGTCACCCATCCAAACACTGTCCGCATCGACCATTGCTTAGCTTTGATGATTATATCAGATCACTTTAGCTAGCTGAGCTACAGACACTACATTATGTTGTTGAAGTTACAAGTACCACATTACAAATTTAAGGAACATTTCGTTTAATTTTTATAAGTTACAACTATTTACTGCCGCACCTACTGGTGCGGTGTCATATTTTTACTTATCTTAGAACATGCACTAATCAAACCCCAGCACTTCACTGGAAATGGCATTTAAATCATCACAGACATCCTGTCACCCTTAACACATGTTATGTCTTGGGTACAATTGGACTGAAGAGATTTACAAAAACAGAAATAATGCCACAATTTACATAATACATTGTATCATCATGTGTTTAGGTTTTGCCACATGCAGACTTAATTTTTAACAGCTTAACTTCAAAACTTAGTGTTATATTAATTTTTATCTTTTTCTTCATAAAAGTTAAGTGGTGAGGCTCTGATTTTGAGCTTCCAAGCTGCCCAAAAGCATTTATGATTGTTGCACTAAGACTAACAACCAGGACCTAAAAGTTAACTAATTCAAAGTTAACAAATGCAAAGATCAATTTGTTATTAAAATCTTATATTTGTTACTTTAATGTTAACAGCAATACATATTAGTAAGCTTGCTTCAGGATACTTACTAGTGACTCCAGAACTCGCTTGTCGGCAAATAAAATAATTTAAACATTACTAAAGGGAAAGTGGTGTCTTTACACAGTTCAGCATTAGCAATATTGTGCTTTTGTGCATTATAAAGGTGTTTTAACTTAAAATAAAGAAAATAGGATTAGGTCATTTATAGGTTTATCTGTTATAAGAAATTTGAATTTTTATTTGAAGGGACTTACACCAGTAAAGAATGATTTTGCTCTTTATTTTTTTTTGTATGTTTTTAATTATTATCATTTAATCAAGTAAATACTACTCATTTTGAGCATAGTCAAGCAAAATCTGCAGGCACTTACTCAAAATGAGGTGCAAATTTAAACAAAAAGTCAAACACTTAAAATTACCTAATTCCTTTGGCAACATCGTAAGGGGTTGTCTTCCATGCCTTAGCTTCTACTGTCTTTCCATCAGGCAGAGTAACCACCACACTGACATCAGGCTTGGCTGCTAACTGCTCATCATACTGAGCCTTGTATTTATCCCACAAGTTTAACCTCTTCTGAATATACTCGGGCCATGGTTTTAGTTCAGACACCCCGGAAGAGTCTTCTGCTTTCTTTTTCTTCTCTTTCATGGCTTTGGTTTTTGACTGAAAATAGATAATTTGCGATTAGATACAGGTTGGAGATTAGTTTCTTTAGTTTTGGGATAAAGTTTTAGGGTGTTTTGTATAGAAAGACTGAGATAGTACAAACTTGTTCACGAAAATAAGGTCAGTTAACAAAAGTAGTCATATATGATATCATGTAGGCTATTGGCTTATCAGTGCAATATTGTTTCATATAGCTGTTGTTATATATCTAAGTAATAGTCATAAAGTCGAGTAAGTAACAACACAGCAGGCCAGCTATAGGTTTTCACTATTTTACTAACTAGACATTTTATTGACGCAAAAGTAAATAGGTTTGCATCAGATAGCAAAGCATACTTGTTTCTAAAGTACTTCCTAGCATCAATGATTCATCCTGAGAAACTGCTGACGAAATATTCCTGCAAAGCCTACGAACCCATGTGGCATACGCGTAGCCCTCAGAGCAGCGGAGCACGCACACGCCACGGAGCCCGAGGAGCTTTAGCATCACTCATATACTGTTTTACCACTGCTAGGAATATAATAAAGTGCTTAAAATCCTGCCTTTTCGTCAATATTTAGTTTTTGAACTCCTTCAACAGCGGTATCTCCCATAGCGGCCGTGTACACGTTTGACAGTTTTGATATGACAGTGACAGTTCACTTTGACATATGACTAGTTTCTTTGGGTTGCAAGCGTGGAAATTATTTTGGCTGCGTTCATGAAATTAGATATACAATTGAATGACAAATTCGACATTCATTTTAGGATCTACAATTGAATGACAATTCGAAATAAATATTGTCATATATTTGACTTTTTATAAAAATGAAAAACATAAAAAGCCCTCATTTTCAAAAATTTTAAGTAAAATTCTAGTTATATTGTGATTCCAATAAACTAAATTTAAGCGAAACAATGTCGTCAAATTATAGAACGTCGACAACAGCTAGCAATATACAAATCATTCTGAGTTCACTAAAGCAGTTTGAAAGGAAACTAGATAAACTGCAAGACGATGTTGACGTTCATGGAAGAACTTTGAAAGACCTTCGCTCACTGATCACAGCACTTTCTGCTCCAACTGTATTAAATCCAGATGTAAATCCTGACGTTAGACCAAAACGACTGTCTAAAAACAAAATAAGTAATAAAGATAATACTACTATACAGCATGAAGAAAGTCTGCAACCCAACAAAGATTTGATTAGAAAAGATAGAAGGAAAATTACTTTAAAGCCGTCCAATAATCAAGAAAAATGGTTGGTGCCAAAGAAAGATTCGTCTCAAAACACATTTCCTCGTTGTAGTCCTTGTCGCGTAACGAATAAAGCTTCTAGTCCTAGAACAATAATTCCAGATAAGATGGCTACAAAATCATTGAAGTCTCGACCTAGTAAAGCAGATTCTCCCAGGAAAGCTACAACTTTAGGAACTTCAGAGAAAAAACGAAGCAGTGCTTCCAAAGTCTGATTTGTTCAGGTTATATCTATTTTAATGTTAGTTGTTTTGCAAAATACATGTTTTATTTGGGTCACGAATAAAAATCGAAATTTATTGAATAATAATGTGTTGATTTATTTAGCAACTTTGTAAGTACAAGTGTAAGTTGAAAAACATATTTCATTCGTAATAGAAACGTAATGACGGGTCTTCATAAAGTGGCTGGATCGTTTTAGCGCGCTTAGCTCTTGCGACGATCCTGAAAAAAAAGCAAATCAGAAATTATATTTTGAACGCATCTATCAGAACGCTAATAAACGCGGGAAAAAGAAATAGCTGGCGCGAAATTCTTATAAAGTTTGGTTATCTTTAATTCTATAATATTCTATATCAACAATCTTAGGAGAGGATAATGTTGACGAAAAAAGTAAACCTAGAATAAATTAATTAAATCAGTTTAACGGAACTATATCTGTGAATGTTTGCAGCTAGGACTCAGAATTTTTATATAATACTAGCTGACCCGGCAAACGTTGTTTTGCCTTAATAAAAAAAAAACTACAGTAAAATATACAGTAGCCGATCCTCAGACCTACTGAATACGCATATAAAATTTGGAAAAAATCGGTCAAGCCGTTTCGGAGGAGTACGGTAACAAACACTGTGACACGGAAATTTTATATATAAGATATTTTCATTTGTGTCGGATATTATACATGAAGGTTATATTAAGTCCCTTGTTTACACAATACATCTATATATATATTTAACCAGCAGGACACGTAACTATTCTGGCCAAGGCAGCACATGCCTAGTCTGGGATTACTGGCACTTCAGAAGACAGCTGGACATTCTGTCAGGTGTTACTAAGTTTCTCATTCATATACGTACACTATTTACTTTCTATCTTATTCTTATTATCATATTAGCTGTGCCCTACGGCGTGACCTGCGATAATCCCGGAAAAAAGTGGCCTGTCTTAATCCAGGATCGAAGCCATTTTCACACCGATTTAATGCAAATTGTTTAATAATTTCGAGAGTGAAGAAGCAACAACATATACTCAAACTCAAACATACAAACTTCCGCATGTACAATATTGGTGGTGTGGCGTCTCTGTCACACTTCATCGCCCGTCACCAATCATGGCGCTCGTTCTGAATCGTGCAAGCGGTATTTACACTATATTTGCTGGTCCTAAAAAAGCGAGTGTGGCTCGGAGGCAACGTCTGTTTTTTCATCAGACGGCCCCTGGTGCGATCCCAGCCCTACACGTTTTTCTAGTTATGTGTTGATTTCATGTTATGAGAAGGAAAACATCGTGAGGAATCCGGCGTGTTTGGGGACCACAATATCCGTAGACGTGTGTCATCCGCCAACCCGCACTTGGCCAGCGTGGTGGATTAAGGCCTATATCTCTCTCCTCGTGAGGGAAGTCGCCGAGTCTCAGCAGTGGGAACGTATTGTGGGCTGCTTAGGCATATGCTGGTCCTAGGTACAATGCATAGCCGTTGGATAGTCGTCTCCGGACACAACATCTATCCGGGGGTATACCCCCTTTGATTTTATTTATACAGTAAATACAAAATAAATTTATTGTGCCAACAAACTTACAAAATACTAAAATGTTTATTACACAAAAATACGCTTAAAATATATAATAGGTAGAGGCTCTGCCTGCTGCTTTAGCGTGAGCTGTGTTGCAGCAGTCAGTCTTCCCCAAACAAATAATTATAGCATAAACACTCATGAAATAAATCGTTATTTTATTTATTTATTTTTTTCACAGTAATGCATAATATAAACGTACAATCTATGATAGTACTTTATACCAATGCATAATATAAACGTACAATCTATGATAGTACTTTATACCAATGCATAATATAAACGTACAATCTATAATAGTACTTTATACCAATGCATAATAAAAACTTACAATCTATGATAGTACTTTATACCAATGCATAATATAAACGTACAATCTATGATAGTACTTTATACCAATGCATAATAAAAACTTACAATCTATGATAGTACTTTATACCAATGCATAATAAAAACTTACAATCTATGATAGTACTTTATACCAATGCATAATATAAACGTACAATCTATGATAGTACTTTATACCAATGCATAATATAAACGTACAATCTATGATAGTACTTTATACCAATGCATAATAAAAACTTACAATCTATGATAGTACTTTGTACCAATGCATAATAAAAACTTACAATCTATGATAGTACTTTATACCAATGCATAATAAAAACTTACAATCTATGATAGTACTTTATACCAATGCATAATATAAACGTACAATCTATGATAGTACTTTATACCAATGCATAATAAAAACTTACAATCTATGATAGTACTTTATACCAATGCATAATATAAACGTACAATCTATGATAGTACTTTATACCAATGCATAATAAAAACGTACAATCTATGATAGTACTTTATACCAATGCATAATATAAACGTACAATCTATGATAGTACTTTATACCAATGCATAATATAAACGTACAATCTATGATAGTACTTTATACCAATGCATAATAAAAACGTACAATCTATGATAGTACTTTATACCAATGCATAATAAAAACTTACAATCTATGATAAAATATCTCCAAGAGCAGCACAGCGGGTGCCAGCAGGAACCCGTACAGTGTTGCCAGCATGGCGGGGTACATGTCCGCGATACCAACACTGCTGAAGGTGGAGACGGTGCCGGAGCACCGCGGCCGGGGTACGTGGAGACGCCGGTGCATGCACGACTGTACGCCTGACTCGCGGATTTTTATGAAGCTGGAAAGAAAGAATGAATGAATGAAAACTAGGTATACAGTTGTTTAAGACAATGAAAAATATATCAATGCATAATGTCAGTAATTTTAAGGATAAATTAATATTTTTTCTGAAGCTGGAAAGAAAGAATGAATGAATGAATGAAAACTAGGTACCTATACAGTTGTTTAAGACAATGAAAAAGATATCAATGCATAATGTCAGTAATTTTAAGATAAATTAATATTTTTTATGAAGGTGGAAAGAAAGAATGAATGAATGAAAACTAGGTATACAGTTGTTTAAGACAATGAAAAATATATCAATGCATAATGTCAGTAATTTTAAGGATAAATTAATATTTTTTCTGAAGCTGGAAAGAAAGAATGAATGAATGAATGAAAACTAGGTACCTATACAGTTGTTTAAGACAATGAAAAAGATATCAATGCATAATGTCAGTAATTTTAAGATAAATTAATATTTTTTATGAAGGTGGAAAGAAAGAATGAATGAATGAAAACTAGGTATACAGTTGTTTAAGACAATGAAAAATATATCAATGCATAATGTCAGTAATTTTAAGGATAAATTAATATTTTTTCTGAAGCTGGAAAGAAAGAATGAATGAATGAATGAAAACTAGGTACCTATACAGTTGTTTAAGACAATGAAAAAGATATCAATGCATAATGTCAGTAATTTTAAGATAAATTAATATTTTTTATGAAGCTGGAAAGAAAGAATGAATGAATGAAAACTAGGTATACAGTTGTTTAAGACAATGAAAAATATATCAATGCATAATGTCAGTAATTTTAAGGATAAATTAATATTTTTTCTGAAGCTGGAAAGAAAGAATGAATGAATGAATGAAAACTAGGTACCTATACAGTTGTTTAAGACAATGAAAAAGATATCAATGCATAATGTCAGTAATTTTAAGATAAATTAATATTTTTTATGAAGGTGGAAAGAAAGAATGAATGAATGAAAACTAGGTATACAGTTGTTTAAGACAATGAAAAATATATCAATGCATAATGTCAGTAATTTTAAGGATAAATTAATATTTTTTCTGAAGCTGGAAAGAAAGAATGAATGAATGAATGAAAACTAGGTACCTATACAGTTGTTTAAGACAATGAAAAAGATATCAATGCATAATGTCAGTAATTTTAAGATAAATTAATATTTTTTATGAAGGTGGAAAGAAAGAATGAATGAATGAAAACTAGGTATACAGTTGTTTAAGACAATGAAAAATATATCAATGCATAATGTCAGTAATTTTAAGGATAAATTAATATTTTTTATGAAGCTGGAAAGAAAGAATGAATGAATGAATGAAAACTAGATATACAGTTGTTTAAGGCAATGACAAGGATATCAAAGCATAATGTCAGTAATTTTAAGGATAAATTAATATTTTTTTTGAAGCTGGAAAGAATGAATGAATGAAAACTAGGTATGCAGTTGTTTTAGACAATGACAAGGATATCAAAGAATAATGTCAGTAATTTTAAGATAAATTAATAATAATTTAAATGTCTGATAGGACGGGGACCCCCGTTCTCGATCGTTCTTGGTGCAGAGGATAGCCATTGCTATTCAGCGTGGAAACGCAGCCAGTGTTATAGGCACCTTTGCACCAGGTACGATCATGGGCGGGTTTTCCTAACTTTTCACAGTCAACCTTAACATCAGGCAAGCTGCGGTCAAACGTAAGCCCATTTATCATTTTAAACAAAACTTTAAATTATTTGACATGTATAATTTTTATTATATTTATGGACAATAAAGTTATCTTATTTAAATATTAATAACTAGATTTAAGTATAGTAATTTTAAGTAGTCTTAGCTATGCCCTAATAACGAAGCACAGAACAGACTGTATATTTGTGTTGCTAATAAAGACATTTTGAATTTGAATAAAGTCTTGACTTTATATTCTAGTTTAATCCTTTGTAGATTAGCTGTTTCTATGTGTTGTAGAATAAAGTATCTAACATTCTATTTTACTCTAATATTTATTACATATATTTATGTATTTTGGTACATATCCGTACACACAAACTCAAACATTTATAATATTAGTAGAATTCACAGGGGGAAATCTTCAGTAAAACATCCAGTTGTAATGGAGTGCAAACAAGTTATGTGGGTATTTTTGCCCACTAAAACTTCCCCGGACCCTCCTCTGTGCTCAGTGGAAGGCTCTGAGTTCTACCTACTTGATCCTATAAAGCTCCTTATTAGCGGCTCGCTTCTGGCCCGGCACCCAGGGGTCTATCTCGTTGATGTAGTCGATTTCCACCAGGTCACACTTCTCGTGCTCCTGGTACGTCTCCTGGATCAGCCGGTAGCCGGGGTTCAGCTCCATGTGGAACGCAAACAGACCCTGCCCAGTAGACAGATAGATAGTTAGATAGATAGATAGATAGAGGCATAGATAGATGGATATATAGATAAATAGATATTAAGATAGTTATATAGATATTTAGATCTATAGATAGATTTATAGACAGACACACAAAGACACACACACACACGCATAGAGAGAGAGAGAGAGAGAAAGAGAGAGAGAGAGAGAGGGAGAGAGAGAGAGAGAGAGAGGGAGAGAGAGGGAGAGAGAGTGATGAAAGAGAGAAAGAGATGTGTCAATCTAATAACACACCGTCGTCTTGCGTCGGGGTTAAAATAATAATTATTATATTATTTGAATAGCCAGTATACGAAACATAAACTTTCATCATCACTACAAAAATGTGAAATAACAGCAAAACTTACGACGAGGATGGGATTCGAACCCACGCGTGCAGAGCACATTGGATTAGCAGTCCAACGCCTTAACCTCTCGGCCACCTCGTCACATGTGACGCGGCTCAAAATTACCCATCATTTTATCAGAAAAATGTAGATTAGGTAGTAGTTTGTATGGAACCTTTTAAGTATTGTTTTTACAGGTGTTTTATTGGTATGTTTACTTAGTGTTGTGTTTAGAAAAGCAACCACGTAGGCATATTATATTATACTGTAAGAAGTAGCGGAAGTAGAGGTTGATCAAAAAAGCGTAGATGAATTGTGTGAAGGAGGATATGAATGAGAAGGGAGTGAATGTGGAGATGACGGCTGATAGAGTGGCGTGGAAGAGAAAAACAGGCTGTGCCAACCCTACCTAATGGGAGAAGGTACAGAAGAAGTAGGCATATATTATACTGGGAACTATAGTAACATAATTTTATTGGGTGCTACGATTTTGGCGTACTCTCCTTGGAAATTTCACAGCGTCTGTATGCAATAGATAGAAAATTCTTTATTGGACAAAAATATGAACAATTTGAAGATAAAAAGAAAATGCTTAATAAAGTCAACCACAATTAGCGCACATGAACGTGTAGGTACCTAATTTCGGTATGTAGCTTATAGAATTTCCTTTTATTTCCCTTCTCTATTTACTACATACTTAGAGTCAAACTGAAGTGAAGTGAAGAAAGAAAAAGAACTTGCCTGTCTAATTTTTTCGACGCCTTCTTCCATGCTGTAAAAATTAGCCTTCTTGCCTTTTGGGGCGATTTTCTTATCATAGATCGCTTTGCGGATAGGCTCGTTTAATTTCTGGAACATAATTTACTAAATTTTATCATTTAATTTGATACCTAATATACATTTATACTATATTTTGTGAAAATTTTAAGTTTCAAGTGTCTGGCAGCTACCGTTATTGATATATAGCCGAAAAACACCACCACCACCACCAAATATTTCGAGGGGCGACCCCCTCGATTTTTTTTTTTTTTTTTTAGTATTTGTCGTTAAATACACACGGGAAATACATATCTTGTGAAAGTTTCAGATTTCTAGCTATTGTAGTTTCTGAGATACAGCCCGGAGACAGACAGACAGCGGAGTCTTAGTAATAGGGATAGAGAGATAGATAGATAGATCCCGTTTTTACCTTTTAGGTACGGAACCATTAAAAACTGGTAGCATCGGCGTTGGTCTCTTACCTTAAAAAAATATCGATTGTACTCAAAGTCGCTAGCTCCCAGTTTGAGCGGAGAGTTGAGTAGATCAGGCAAGCTCCGCACGGAGGAGCTGGGAGCACGCAGTAGCACCACGATGTTAGCAGAGTACGCCGCGTACAGGATGGTCATCGCGATGAACAGGAATAACATTACTACTCGACCTGGAGTAAATCAATATCAAATCAAAAGTTTTCTTTACTTTTTCTACAACAAGCTGTGCCCCGCGGTGTTACTCGCGTTAATTTGGGACAAAAAGAATATAAAAAGGATCCGGGATAAAAAGTAACCTACCTGTGTTAATCCAAGATCTAACCTATCTTCATAGTTTCACCAAAATCAGTCCAGCCGTTGCAGCGTAAAGTAGTAACATAGATTCTGAAGTTACGTATTTAATATGTTACTGTACTGTCTCTTATATGAATGTCCAAGGTAGTGGAAGTAGAAGACAACCTCAGAAGATGTGGATGAATTGTGTGAAAGAGGATATGAAAGAGAAAGGAGTCAATGTAAATATGACGGCTGATAGAAGAGTGGAGAAGCAAAAAACGGGCTGTACCGACCCCACATAGTGGGAAAGGGTAAAAGCAAAGAAGAAGAAGACTGTACTACCCCTAATAATAATTAGTTATTAGAGTACCTGATAATGTAAAGACACTGTCTAGCTAGCCTCGAAGCAAAGCTAGCCAGTGCCTCTTGCTACGCCCTATTACTACAGGGCATGTAACATAGCTTTATGTCATACATGTTTTGCAAGCTAATAAATAAACTTTAATACAGTGTAAACTCTATATAACGACACTGAAGGGACTGTGCATTTTATGGCGTTATAGAGAGTGATCGTTAAATGGAGAGAATATTATCATTGTATGGAATACAAGTTAAACCAACTAAAACCAATTGATTTCGACGCTTTGGAGAGTTTGTTGTTAAATCGAGTGATGTACTATAAGTTATAATGAGTGAAGGGGCTTATTCCTACCTGCAGCGTATCTTGGTTCAAGCGTGCATCCTTGTTGCAGAACTGCTCCAATTATCAATATAAGAACATCAGCCCAAGATCCGTCTAGTTGAAGAGCATGCTGAAAAACCACGCTTGATTAGAATTTGTTTACTGAATTGTCATGAAATGACATTGTATGCTAAAAGTCATGTAGTAATTAATATATTAGTTTTAAAGCGTATTTGTGTATTTCCCGTGGCGCTCTAAATATACTAAAAATAAAAAATATTAAGAGAGTCCCCATACAATAAACGTGTATTTTTGGTATTTTATTGCTATAAAATTTGGGGGGCTCCCATATAACAATGGTACCTTTTACCTTTTATGCGCGAGCCCAACTCACTAACTAACTAACTGGGTTGGCGCATCGACCCGAATCGGATCCTGGCCTCCGATACTAGGAGACGCCACTGTTCTCGGTCCTGTGCCTTCTCCTGCCACTGCGTGACCTGAAGATTGCGCAGCTTCTCCTCCATGCGGTCTATCCAGCGATACCTGGGACGTCCGACCGGTCGACGACCGCTCGCTAGTCCCAGGTAAGTTCTTTTCACTGCACGATCCGATTCCATTCTCTCCACATGGCCGAGCCAGCGGAGTCTGTGGGATTTTGTTTCGCCTATTATGTTAGGCTCGGCCACTAGCTGTTCTATTTCGTCATTTTTCCACACACGTATACTCCCATCATCTCTTTGTGTCGGCCCGAGGATTTTACGGAGTACCTTACGTTCAGTTACTAATAATCTGTTCTCACCGGGCCCAACTCACTTTGCCAATTTTTTAATTTACTTTTGAAATTTCCTACGTCATGAGTATTCCTTATAAAATCCGGTATGCGGTTGATGACATAATCTAGATGATGTTTATAAATTAAGTGTAGGCACTTCAACTTACCATGCTCATGCTCGCCTCCCATTTGGACGTGATATACAGGAGCAGACCACAACCCAGCACGCAGATGAAGATGGCCAACCAAACCATGCCGGTGAAGGGTAGAGCGAAGATGTTAGCCAAGTACGCCAGTGGAGGTTCCCTGAACACGAAGCGGACCGCCGTGGAGCCAACCATCGCGATGTAGTCTATCACTTGCATCCGCTCTTGGGTGAAGATTGTCAGGGTTCCTAGCAATGATAATGCAAAATGTAGATAAAGACTAGCTGACCCAGCAAACGTTGTTTTTTGCCTTAAGTACAGTTAAAAACACTATCATTGTCAGTTCTCAGTCAGTTATCGAGCGGGACGAAAAAGGTTGAAATACTAAAATGACCATAAAAAAATAGGGGTTGGTGATAAAAAGTAAATATATAATGTATGTTGTTTTATTACCACATTATAAAATAAATTCGTGAAAAAAATATGGGTTATATGGGTGAACAACCCTTAACACTTAGGAGTATAAAAAATAGATAGTAGCTGATTCTCCGATCTACTGAATACGCATATAAAATTTGGTAAAAATCGGTCAAGCCGTTTCGGAGGAGTACGGTAACTAAAATTGTGACATGGAAATTTTATATATTAGAAGAAGATAGAAGAAGTATATTATATATTTATGTATATACCTACTAATGTTTGTTTTAATAATTAGGCTTTCCTTTTATTTTTAGGATTCCATACTTAAAAGGTAAAAATGACCCTAAGCATCCGATGTCTGCCTGTTTTTCACCAGGCTAAATCTTATGAACCGTGACAGCTAGAAGTTTGGAATTTTTACAAATGATGGTTTCCGCTATAACAACAAATACTAAAAATTGAATAAAATAATTATTAAATGGGTATTTAAGGCAGCTCTCATGCTTTTGCATTATTTTTACAACTTTTTAACAGATGCAATGGGACCCTTCTTTAGCAAGCCCGACTAACACTTGGCCAATTATTTTCTTACCCAAATCACCTTCCTTCTTCATGAGATAATCCACGACTCCTTGCCACTTCCCGTCCTTGTCTTTGTACCCCCACGTGTGAGTGAATATAAGCTTCTCCGTCGCGTTGAGCATTTCGAAACAAATGTGTACGATGGAGTACGACATCTTAGCTATTGAGTCTTGGTGAAGTTTCCTTTCAAGTAGCAAAAATATGATAGATTTAATATACGATTGTTATTTGTATTGCTTTTAGTGACTTTATAAATAAACTAGCTGACACTTAGGGGTATGAAAAATAGATAGTAGCCGATTCGCAGACCTACTGAATACGCATATAAAATTTGGTTACTAACATTGTGACATGGAAATTTTAAATATTATAGAAGAAGAAGAAGATTAGAAGAAGATAGGCAATTCATGAAATTACATTCTAAAGTTTAAGTATAACAAAATGTTCTTATTCTATTATTCTGTAAATCTATTTGAGTGATATTTTAAAATAATAATTATGACATAAGTTTTTTGTAAATTGTTTTCGAATTCTTAACATATAAATTTTATTAACGTGTCACTTCCTAGGATATAATATACACTAGTTGTGTTCAATTTAATTTTATTAAGTTAAATAAAGAATAATTGAAATTGAGTATACGATTGGACTAGTTATTAAAGTTGTATTAAAAGAGAAAAAAAAAATATAACAAACTGAAATGTATCAAATTTAAACAAATGAAAATCCTTTAAATATAACGATTTATTAAGTTCCCTTCGCAAAGCAACATTACTTAGAGCTGTTTTGTTTTTCAGCTATAAAAGTTCCCAGGACAAAAACTTCCATGTAAAATGTTGCCAATACCATAAGCTTTCCACTATTAAAATCTTATCAGATTTAAATATGAAAAGTCTTGATTTCTCAAATTATATTTTAATATTAAATGAAAATGTTTAAGTTTTACTTACAATCTATCATTCAAATGGTTCCTCGTATCGTTGCTATCTGTAATTACATTGACCATTGTAAGAGGATATCTCCTCACGTTATTCCGTCTGGACGATAAAACCCTTGATTTCCTGTAATCTTCTATCCAACCGTTCTTCTTTTTACTAGCCACTTGATCTGTCATAGTCTTGTCGTAAACAGAGAGACTATTTAAGTCTATTTCAGTTGCGTTGGATGGTGTATTGGCGAATTTTATCCAAGATGCTCGAGGTGTAAAAATGAGTTCAGTTTTATCCAATATTTTGTAAACTGAAATAATAAATGTTCAATTTAGTACATTAACATCATACTTATACTATAAATGCTCGCTACAGCGTACCAGATTATTTTAAGGTATCATGTGGACGTAAGAACTTATACGTACTTGTTTTTACAAAATCAATTTATCTTTATCTTTTATCTTTAAATACAAAAGTTTGTGTGTAAGTTCATAACTTCTGCACGCTTAAAAAGTTGAACAGATTTTAATGAAATTTGGTGTGACCCCAGATTAGATTGAAATGGATTAACACATAAGCTACTTTTTATCCCAAAAACAATTGTGGTTCACGTAGGGTACGCAAAATGTATGTTACTCCTTCACACTCCAACGGTTGGACCGATTTTAATGAGATTCACTATGAAGATAGGTTAGACCTTGGATTAACACATAAAATGATTTTTATCCCGGATTATCTTCTTTTGTCAAGTCGTAACACCGCGGGGCGAAGCTAGTGTATAAAATAATCATTATACGCGTTGGTACACACTTTTTACTTATTTATATGTTGGTCTTCGTTTTAAAAAATTTGGCTTGGTCACAAGTAGGTTTAATAACTACAATTTATTTAAATGTAAATATATCTTGCTTATTGTTTTAGTTGTAAGTTTGTAGTATAATCACCCGTGTAAATAAACTTACTTTGTACACATATTTTAAAGAAAACTTGACCAATCCCATAGTTCCAATACCTTTAGGGACATAATTTTTACGAAAAATGAGTTCACTCGATGATATTATACAGACAACGTGAGGTGGACATAATTTAGCTATCAGTACAAACAAATATCACATAAGATAAACAAAAACTTGTAACATATTTCTTACCTGTTTTATTATAATTTAGCACCGCTGTAAGCCACGCCATTAAGTTAGAACTCGACAAAACAAGTTTTTAGATAAATACACAGAGCAAGATAGAGATATTACCTGTCTTAGTAAAATATTAGATAAACAGCATTTGTATAGAACACCTAGACTGGCGGGTTATGCGCTAAGTCATTCAAAAGTCAACGCGCGTTTTAGTCCCATTGACCTAGTAAGTTTAGTTTTTGGACTAGATTTGTTTAACAATGAAGGCGTGTTACAATTTCTTGGGAGATTAACTGTGATCGAAAAAAAAATATAGTGGCCCAGTTTATTTGAGCAAAAACTTAGCGAAACGCGCCACTTGCTAGCTCTTAGATCTTACGAGTAAAAAATAATAAATAAACATTGTATGAAAGACATTAGGTATGAAAGAAGTAAGGCCCTAAGCTTCTCTTATAAAAGTAAATAAAGCAAACCGTAAAAAACAACATGCAACAGATATCAAAAGTGTAATTTGAAAGTAAAATGTACAAGATAATTAAGTTAAAGTATAAGTTATTATTGTAAAATGAACAAGAAAGTAAATAAAGATATTTAGTTAGATAAGATTCCTGCCCGCCACAGTAACTGTAGTAGTAGCTTGTGTTTCGCGCTCCAGGACAGGAAAAATAATAATAATAATGAAACCTCTTAAATTGGTACTAACGCGTCTAAACGCGCGTTAGATTTCCGTATGACAATGACTTCCAAGACGTTGGAATAAAGAAGTATTGCGTTCAAAATTGCACATATTTGTTATTGTTAACTTGTGACATCAACTCGTATAACGTACCAAAACCACAGACTAACCATAAACAAGTTTGCTTATCTTAGCGCATAGGCCCTGCAATGGCGACGATCCAATGATTAAAGTATGGGTCAAAGCCATTCGTCTTATGTGCGAATCGTTTAGATGATTGCGCTGTGTAATTTGCTGATAAGTATTTGTTAATGGGAATGTACATATTGCTTTAAACGTAAGTAACTAAGAACTATTAAGAATTTACTCTAGTGCAAGTAAGAACTTTATCTATCTACGCTTATAATCTCTTTATTTATATTCCAATCGTCAGTCTACCTTATGCTTAGGAATAGAAAGAAAATGATCAATGGCCTTTTGTTTCTAACAAAAATATTTAATATCCAAAAAAATTAAGATCTAGTAAAAGTCTATAAATTGAATAAGATCTATGAAGTGGATAATTTTTTCACAATTAAATAAGCTATCAGCGACCTAATGTTACTAGGAGATGTATGGAAATGGTAGTGCAAGGAAGAAGGGCAAGAGGCCGCCCGAAGAAGACATGGATTGAGTGTGTGAATGAGGACATGAGAGATAAAGGAGTGAGTGTAGAGACGACGGCTGATGGAGGAGAGTGGAAGAATAAAATTTGCTGTGCCGACCCCACCTAGTGGGATAAGGCAAGGAAGAAGAAGAAGATCAGAGAGCTAATGTTGTGCTCCGAAACTTTAAGAAGCTCGGATAGAGAGTAGATCAGAGGTAGGATGATAGAGGGAAAATAAACAAAACACCCTACTCAGGTTTTCAGAGAATATCTGGCCCCCCACAAAAGAATAGTTAAGTTAGTATTAGATCTAAAATAGAGGGGGAAATCTTCAATAAGATAACTTGATGCCATGGAAAGGAGGCGCGTTATGTAGGGTTGTTACCCGTTAATGTCCCCCCCCCCCTCGATTTCCTGGGTCCATGCCTGATGAAGGAATCGGGGTTCTTAGGTGATAACTAGTTTAAAGTTTGGTTTATGCTGACGACTGACCCGAAGTATGTCAATGTCAATTTAATCAGAAATATTTAATTGATATAAACATTTTTTTGGGTATTTTTTTATCAATGCTACTTATTTTTTTTTAAACTATGATGGGTTTGCGCTTGATCAAAATTCACCTGATGGTAAGCGACATTGTGATCTAAGATGGAACGCGCTTACCCAGAAGAAACCGAAATTTTAAAATTTGCCAGAGTAGGTATAAATACACGTAATTGAATTCTTTTTTGCATTAAACATTCTAATTTAAGCACAGCTTATGTCCTTCCAATGTCTCAAATGTCGATGTAAGGTTACATACTGACGGAAATTTAGTTTTTACGTACGCTACAAAAACTACTGCTCCCAGACTAACAAGCGGTTTGAATACTAATGAAAATACCTGACTTAAAAACCTTGTTATTTCCAAACTAACTGTACTGTATCTTTTTTATCTTACATTTAAATTTAAATGCCTGGTAAAATAATGAACACAAGTAGGCAAGTAGACACAAGTAGGCATACTTAATTCTCTTATTATCTTATTTTACCGAATCAATATCTTGAGAGAAAGCTGTGTATGATGACCCTACTAATAAATTCTGTAACGAACAGGTACAACACTACACTTCATTCCTGACTTACATTATGATGGTAGGGTATTTTCTAGTGCTCGCCTGGCTAGCAATCACCCTAAAGTTGAAAATTATGTCCCCAACCACCCAACGGTGTTCCGGCAGCCTCCTTGAGAGCCAGTTAGTGCAGACTAGCCATGCTCCATATTAGGCCAGAGTGTTGCTAACTCGTGTGGTTATGCGCCCAGCTGGTCAAATTCCTAGCTATATTTATAGCTATATATTTTGTAGCTATTATTTTTTTGGCTATTCACAGGATATTGTCGTCAGCTTTTGCTGTTCTGCAGACCATGTTTGACGACCTTATTGGCGTAATGGTTACCACGCCAGACTGCCAACCAGAGGGTACCGGTTTCGATTCCCAGCACGGCCAACATCTTTGCGACGAGCTAACAAATTTAGTTCATCTGCTGTCGGCCTGGGTGTTAAATATGAATATGTTTAATATATCGATTTAAAGTATTTAGGTATGTATACATTAATAATAAATAAATATTAGGACACATTTCACACACGGCTGGTTAACCCGATACTGAACCATTTCTAGTTTGTGTTACGGTAGCTGACACAACTGATATACTACATATACATGCAATACATATTTTATATAAATACGAGTATGAACATATTTAACACCCAGACCCACAGCCAACAAATTTAGTTAAGCGCAAAGATGTTGGCCAGGCCGGGAATCGAAACCGGAACCTTCTGATTGGCAGCCCGGCATTGTAACCTTTATGCCAATGAGGTCGTCAAACATCCGTATATGTACGTAGTACATCAGTTGTGTGAGCAAGCATAATACAAATTATAGATGGTTTAGTCTGGAGCTGACCTGCAGCCGTGTGTGAAATGTGTCCGAATATAAAAAAAGTCAAACTTGGGTTACCACAATGCAATCTTCCTACCTTCCATAAACAAATACTGCTGATCATCCACCTTTCTAGCGAGGACCACATCGCTGTCTATCAAGATGCTAAGATGTTCCAGGACCATCCATTGATCTTCACCAGTAGATATTAGAAGCCAACGGAATGGTGATTTGAAGTATTCTTTCTCATTTGTCTGAAACAAAACAAAAAATAAAACATTTCTTCATATTTATTGGAACGAAGTTCCTTATACCGCGCGTTATGAAAGGGGGCTAGACGGAAAAAATTCTTACGAAAAGTTGTCACGACACTTTTTGCGCACGGTATGGCAACGTCGCTTCTCCAAAATTTGTTCGGAAGTCAAATACAGCTATCAATGAAAGTATTCACTAATATATTGCGCCATTCGTTTCAAGTGAAGTTGCGATTGAGCCTACTGATTAAGTTTATATTACATTATACTTGTTAATAATAATAAAAAAATATTATAATTTAAAAACGTTTGTCCAGTGTCTTTTACATCAAAAGACGTAACATACAAATTTGATACTTACCTGACGTAAAAATTCATCAGTGCCAGGACAGGAAAGGTCAGCCAAAATAACCGCCTGATGATAAGAATACTTCGTAGCATTTGGTTGAATAGAAGTTACGAAATGAACTTCGGCGCAAAGCTTCTTTGCTAGTCTTTCCAGCTTATCTGAAAAAATGTTGGGAAATTAGAATTTGGGGGGGGTGTGAAATATATCTCGACATTTTGATTGATTATTGTTACATTATATAAAATATTGACGCTCAAATCAATTGCTTTTCTTTCTTTTTTTTTCAAATTTTGAATTTTTAGTTTTCATTATAAATCATAAACGGTACAAAATACTGAAAAATAGCTTAAAAGCCGTGTAAAGAGCAACTCTAAGTATATTTATACTTATTTTGGTCTTATCTGAAATTATTTTGTTGAACATTTTTTTTCACAATGATGAATTGGATTGGTACCAAAATAAATTTAATTAACTTTCGAGCGTATATCTATAGAAAATGCTTTACTTTAATGTACTTATACCCTAAACTGTGTGGCTAGATGTTGTCACTGTTTCTTAACCTCAGATTTCTAAGCTTTAAATACAAGTTTTTGCCCTCATCATCGCCGAAATTCTCTATTTAAGTCAGCCATTTATTATAAGAAATAATACTTATAATGCATAATAAATAAGTGAGAATCTTTTAAATATGACGCGTGATAGAATGGTGTGGAAGTGACCAAATTCTGCACTTGGTGGAAAAAAGAAGAAGAAATAATTGCTATTACACATGTTCCCACTGAATAACAAGCTCTTTGTCTTAAAAGCAAGAGTGAACTGGTTTTTGCTCCCATAACGCCTTAAGACAGAGAAAAAAGAAAAATAAATTACAGTAACAACAGCGAACTTCAGATCAGGTACCAGAGGAAATATGGATCGCCAAGACACATGCTCACGCCTAGGTTGGGGTCCATGGAGTAAACTCAGCGGCCTTACTCAAAACTAACCAGTTTTACAAACAGAAATGCAAATTATACTATAAGGCACAATATGTATGTATATGCCATAGGATGATTCATTATATGGTAACTATAGTAGATACGTAAGCCCTTTAAAATGTCCATAAATAAAGTATTTTGATCGGATTGAACCTAAAACCTTCCTAAAAATATTTTTTGATCTTTGATTTTGATTTGATTTAGAACTTTGAGTAAATCTTACAATGACTCCAACAAATGAACGGCACCAACAGAGCTGCTGGTCTCTCTTCCATCTTGAGAAACGATACAACCATATCAATCTCATCACACACAACTACCCTCAAAATGCATAAAAATATCAGCACCCAATTGAACTTCATGTTTACGGTGGACAAACAAACGAGTTTGTAAGCTTTACCTCAAATTTTATAGTAGTTATAGGGTAAGTTAGTTATGAATTAGTGAGTGAAAAACTGCTGTATTGTAAAGGTACAGTCGAGTAATAAAGTTTTAGTTTTTTTCAGTAGCCTAGTTTTGTTTCGTTTTTTACGCTAGCTTGATCTTATGTATCATGCCGGTTTATCTTATTTAAAAAAGTTTATATGTATAGAAAAACAGCTACTAAATGTGAAGCAAAAATCACTCGTGAATATGCAAAGACGAACCAGTTCAATAAATAAATATCAAATATTAGGTCACATTTCACACACGACTTTGTTTAGCCCGATACTGAACCATTTCTAGTTTGTACTAATCATAATCATAATCATTTATTTTGTAAAACCAATTTACATGTCAAATTCTTATGAATAAATCTTACAAGTATGTACATACTTCTTTAAACCATTAAAATTATAAATTCATAAATAATAATTAAGCATGTCCAATGTTTATGTACTATGATTGTTAACACAAATTATATACTACATAAATACTTTCGATACATATTTAACAACCAGACCGACAGCTACTAAATTTAGTTCATCACAAAATGGTTAGCCATGCCGGGCGTCTAACCCGGAACCCTCTGGTTGGCAGTCCGACATGGTAACCATTACGTCATAAAGGTCGCCAATAATAGCAATTAAAAAGTTACAGTTTGATAACAGACGTCACTATGCGCTTAATTGCGTTGAAATAAGAGCCACTTTTACGAGCAAGTGTGTTAATAATAGTAGTAAAAAAAAAAAAAAAAACACGCACAAACAAAAATATAAAAATATGTAATAATTTTTTCAAATTAGTGTATTGTCATCGGTCCTCAATAAATCTACAAAGTTTCAACGAAATCTGGCCGTTTAAAGAGGGTCAAAATTGCGCCCAAAGAAGTCGGTTACAAACAAACATACAGGTGAAGCTAATAAAAGGCGTGTAAAAAATAAGTTTGTAATTTAACCAAAGTAAACATTTTGTCAGCGACTGTATCGGAGCACAGTTCATACAGAATATTATAATCCCTTTAGGGTCCGTAATGACACGTTGACTGCCCATAAGTAGACACAGTAATACCAAAACATACCAACTCGTTACATATTCATTAGAGACTCTTGACGACCTCGGTGGCGTAATGCCGGGCTGCTAACCAGAGCACCCCGGGTTCGTTTCTCGGCACGGCCATCATATACATAATTCTTTAAATGTGATGTGTTATAATTTTCTAGACAAAATTCTCTCTACAGTGAAATATAAATACCATAGCGTTTCATTCTTCAAAGTTCATAATTTTTACAAATAATATTCAACTACTGTTCGAGTATATGGCGTATAGTGAGTAAACATGGCTGGTTTTGTTGTCATAATAATTTATTTATATGAAATTGTACGTTCTAAGTACCTATATATTTTCAGCTTTTTTGATGCCCTATTGTAGTACCTATCTGTAGTATTTTTTTTCTATAACAGTATATTTTAATCATTACTATACTTTCAACAAACGTTTTTACCGGGAAAGGTTACGCGATTTTTTTGTACACCTATTGAGCGATAGCGCCGGATAGTTAACGCATGTTATACTCTGCTAGCGCGGACAGTCAAGTGGCTATATATGTAAATAATCTAAAAAAAACGAATGATGCTCTGGCTTTATTCTCGGCGATAAAGGTTTACCCCTTCACATAGGTAGGTTCATTAATTTTCAATATTACTAACTTTCGAAATTGTATTTAATAATGTTTATAAATTACATGCATTTAAGTTGGGAAATGAAGGAAATATATATTTTTTGTTTTTATTTAATTTATTTAATATGTTCATAACGTTGATTAAAGACGCACAATCATCTTTCTTCATCAGGTAATTCAGGTCATTAAGGCCTTCGGGCGGCTTTAATTCATTCATTCATTCAAATAATTCATTCATTCATTCATTCATTCATTCATTCATTCATTCATTCATTCATTCATTCGTTCATTCGTTCATTCATTCGTTCATTCATTCATTCATTCATTCATTCATTCATTCATTCATTCATTCATTCATTCATTCATTCATTCATTCATTCATTCATTCATTCATTCATTCATTCATTTATTCATTCATTTATTCATTCATTCATTCATTCATTCATTCATTCGTTCATTCGTTTATTCGTTCATTCGTTCTTTCGTTCGTTCATTCGTTTATTCGTTCATTCGTTCTTTCGTTCGTTCATTCGTTCATTCGTTCATTCATTCGTTCATTCGTTCATTCATTCATTCATTCATTCATTCATTCATTCATTCATTCATTCATTCATTCATTCATTCATTCATTCATTCATTCATTCATTCATTCATTCATTCATTCATTCATTCATTCATTCATTCATTCATTCATTCATTCGTTCGTTCATTCATTCATTCATTCGTTCATTCATTCATTCATTCGTTCATTCATTCATTCATCCATTCATTCATTCGTTCATGCATTCGTTCATTCATTCATTTATTTATTCATTATTTTATTCATTCATGCATTCATTCGTTCATTCATTCATTCATTCATTCATTCATACATTCATTCATTCATTCATTCATGCATTCATTCATTCATTAATTAATTAATTCATTCATTCATTCAGTCATTCATTCATTCGTTCATTCATTCATTCATTCATTCATCCATTCATCCATTCATTCATTCATTCATCCATTCATTCATTCATTCATATTTCGATAAAGATCAGAAAAATCACGCACAGTAAAATATAACTTTTAACCTTGACATTTTAGGTACAGAAGTAAAAACACTACAAAGATACGTATCAAATATCTAGACAAAATACTCAAACCAGCCTAATTTATGCAATTATTTTACAAACGCAAAAACATACCTAATGTCGCGTTTATCAAACAGGATTCTTAGAAACACATATAAGTAACCAAACCAGATTCTTCAGTTTGTACCTACGAATACGTTTTAATAAATCGTATATCATAATTTTATTGGTTTTAATTGGATTGTTAGATACAAAAAGTTAGACACGTTTTTAAAAGTCCAATGTGTGATATTGGAGATTGGTGTACCTACACTAAAAGTTTGATAACTAATTTTATTATTACAACACAGTGTATTTATATAGCATGACAGATTTTTTTTACAGATTTACCAGAAAAAATCACAGATATGTCTGTAAGTTCAGACTTTTCGGGACATATTCGTATAGTCCTGAAGAGAAAGAGTAAAAATAAAGCAAGCCGAGCTAAAATTAATACAATTATGTAAAATTTTGTTAACTAAACCTAAGCATAACTAACTAAATTTTCTGTAATCTTACTTACTTACTGCAGTTTTTTTTACGCTTAATAGGCTGGCGCTTGACCACAACTCACCTGATGTTAAGTGATATTGCAGTCTTAGATGAAGCGCGCTTGCCTAGAAGAAACCGGTTCATTCTCGCCTTGAAGACAGTTAGGTTGTAGTTAAGTGGGAACTGGGATTCCGGCAAGGAGTTCCACAGTTTGGCCGTCCGTACTATAAACGTGGAAGCGAATCGCTTAGTACGCATTTTCAGGATGCAGTCATCTTTCTTGTATGAGAATAGTGGCCAAGCTCATGTCTAGAGTTTTCAAGACGCCCGAAGGCCTCTGACTTGGCTTAACGACTGCTTGTACTAAGACTAACAGCCGGGACCTACAATTTAACGTATCATCCGACCCACTTCTGCAGACTATCCATTACTTTTGATAATTAAATTTCTTATATTTTTTTTCCTCCCCCAGTATTTGATTAATTTATTATTTATTTAGCATTAAAATTATCAGTGTATGTATATACGCGATCCTTCTAATATTATAAATGCGGAAAATTTGTGTGTGAGTGTGTGTGCGATCCTTACATTGCATTAGATTTGATGGTGGTACAACACTATTTGCCACACTGCCCTAGATGTCCTTTTTTGTTCTACCCTCGACTCTGGATGAGAGCGGAAAAAGACAACTGACACATAAGTGCCGGCGTGTGGATCGCGACAAGCGCCTCCGTAGGTCGCATCTTCTTCAAAATCACAAAAAAAACGTTCCTTTAGCTCCGTGAGCTCTGCAAATAGCTGCCGTGCACTATTTACAAACCAGTGCGTGTGTGTGTGTGTCGACATCCGATAAGATCCCACCTTACCCAGGAGAACTCTCATCCGACCAGCCCTGTCTTGGAACGGCATAAGAAGCATTGAAGGTAAGTGGTAGATATATTATTGTCCTCCTCTTATCTATGTTCTTGTTTGGATCGGTGCATCACCACTGCATTGTAAACTTTTTTATACAGTCCACTAAGCTCCCATTATCTGAATGTTCATATATCGAACAGTGTGTATGTTTGTTACTTCTTCACGCTCTAACAGCTGAACCGATTTTGAAGATAGGTTAGACTTTGGATTAACACATACTTTTTATCCCGAAAACAATTGTGGTTCCCGTAGGATACCTACCCAAATAACTTCAAAATCTGTGTTTCTCCTTAACGCTCTGACGTCTGAACCAATTTTGATGAGATTTACAATAAAGATAGCTTGTACCTTGTATTAACACATAGGCTATTTTATATCCCGGATTAACTTCTTTCTGTCTCGGATTAATGCGGGTAACAACGAGGCGTATGGCTAGATATATAACTCTTAATGACGTATCAAAAATAGATTGATTGTTATGTTATAGTTAATAGACTATCTACTCGTAATATATCTACCAATATCATAAAGAGGAAAAGTTTGATTGTTTGTTTGTTTGACGCGAATAGACTCAGAAACTACTGGACCGATTCGAAAAATTCTTTCACCGTTGGGAAGCTATATTATCCCCAAGTAACATAGGCTATATTTTGTTTCCATTTTTTTTTAATATCCTACTAATATTATAAAGGCGAAAGTTTGTATGTATGGATGTGTGGATGTATGGATGTATGGATGTATGGATGTATGGATGTATGGATTTATGTTTGTTACTCTTTCACGTAAAAACTACCGAATGGATTTGAATGAAACTTTACCACAATATAGCTTATACATCAGAATAACACATAGGCTATAGCTTATACATCAGAATAACACATAGGCTACAATTTTTGAGGTTTTTAATGTGAGGTCGTAAAAAAAACACATTTTTTGCGCTTACATTGCAAACGCTGACTGTATCCTACAAGATAGATCAAAACAATTTACTACAGTATTGTACAACTTAAAAAGGTCTACAAAAAAGTCCGTGATGGTATATGTTTATCTCTTAGGAATAACCCACAATAACCATTTTTTATCCTTTACTTTGTACGAGAAATAATGGCTTATTTACGAAGCGATTTTAAGCAATACAGTATAAATCCTTATCCAATTAAGTATCTTAAATACATTGTGCATTTAATAAAGATCAATATGGCTTTTTGCAGCATGTAAATTAAATAAATATTTTCGAAGATATCACAGATTTAAAATGCAGCGGCGCCAGGCGAACGGGGCGTGCGGTGGGGAAGAAGCGGCTAATAGCTGAGTGCGCGACCCGAACGCGGGCAGACGCATGAGGGCAGACGTCGTTTACGGTTGTGTCCGTTTTGCGAATTTTCAAGGCACTAGCGATTTGATAAAAACGTATGGTCGCCTACTTTAAGTAATATAGGCCTAAGATTAGTTATTGCCAGGTTTCTTTTTGGTTAGGAGTAACACGTACAAAAAGATACTTCATTTTTACAAATTACTTCATTGATAATTCAATTACTATATAGATAGGTTACTTACAGTTAATTATAACAAATTATATTAGCAATAAATTAAAATTGCTACTATAATTTGAGATTTAAACTATTCTATCTCTCAAGTTGGATCGAACTGCACATGGTGTGCGAATTTTATTATAATCGGTTAAGTGGTTTAGGAGTCCATTGAGGACAAACATTGTGACACGAGATTATATAAATTAAGATAAGATTATTAATATTATATGTATGTTTTTTATTATTCTTTATTGTACACTACGTCCTTCTTTAGTCGTTTATAAATTCCTTTCCATCCAAAGGTTGCCTGGAAGAGATCGCTTTAAGCGATAAGGCCGCCAATTGTGGTACACTAATTTTAAGTTAATTGTCTTTTACTGTGCCTTTTTTATTTATGTGTCCAATAAAGAATTATAAAATTTCCATGACACAATGTTAGTTACCGTACTCCTCCAAAACGGCTTGACCGATTTTTACCAAATTTCATATGCGTATTCAGTAGGTCTGAGAATCTTCTACTATATATTTTTAAGGCAAAACAACGTTTGCCGGGTCAGCTAGTTAGGACATATTTCACACACGGCTGGTTAACTCCATACTGAGCCATTTCTAGTTAGTGTTATGGTAGCTAACACAACTGATATACTACATATACATACATATTTTATGACGACCTCGTTGGCGTAAAGGTTACCATGCCGGTCTGCTAATCAGAAGGTTCCGGGTTCGATTCCCGGCCCGGGCAACATCTTTGTGCTTAACTAAATTTGTTGGCTGTGGGTCTGGGTGTTAAATATGTATTTATATATGTATAATATGTATGTATATGTAGCATATCAGTTGTGTTAGCAACCATAATACGAGCTAGAAATGGTTCAGTATGGGGCTAACCAGCCGTGTGTGAATGTGTATAAAAAAAATTATAGAGATAAACTTTACTTTGTTTCTCTTTGCATATTGGATTATTTTATAGCCCGTACGAAGCTGGGCCTGGTTGCTAGTCTGAAATATAAAAACATACACAGCCAAAACCACGGGAAACTACTAAAGACACGAATACCATAAGTCATTTCTCTTTAGCAATTACCGAGGGGCGGAGTTTCTTAGAATGACATGTGCAATGTTGATTACTCCGTCTCAAGCGTAGACTGTTCTTTGTCGGCTTGAGGAAAACGATGGCTTCGAAATTAGGACAAGGGCTCCTGATAATGTTGGTGGAATTGAAATAATAATAAATATTAGGACACATTTCTCACACGGCTGGTTAGCCCGGTACTAAGCCATTTATAGTTTGTATTATGGTTGCTAAAACAAATGATATACTACATATTACGAGGGTGAATCAAAAAGTGCATATATATGAAACCTTTTTGGATCAAGTTCGATATTCAAATTAAAGAGTGTCTATCACACTAATTATTTATGCAGACTGTCACTTGTTTTTGTCAGTTCGTTCGCATGTAATATTTTTTTTGTGCAACGAGTTGCTAAAAAGTTAAAATTATGGATAAAAGTGAGTTACGATGACTGATTAGGTGATTACGTGATTAGGTGATAAAATATCTCAGTTTGAAAAAAATGTCTACGAAGGAAATTTTTTTGGACATTCAGCAGACATTAGGGGGTGATGCTGTAAAAGAATTTTTTGATTCACCCTCGTATATACCATACATATATAAATGAATACATTATATGGATACATATTTAACACCCAGACCAAATTTTACATAATATTTTTTTTTTATCAATCCAAACTTTATATAAATTTAGTTCATCACGAAAATGTTGGCCGTGCCGGGAATCGAACCCGGGACCCTCTGGTTTGCGGTCTGACATGGTCGTAAATTAAACTAAAGCTCTAGCTTTAACGGTTTACGAGATACATCCTGGTGACAGACAGAAAAACAGCCCAGTTTTTACGTTTTAGGTACGGAACCCTAATAACTACTTTGTGGTTACTTGTTTACGCGGATCTACCTCTAAAGGGTTTAATAAAGACCTTTCTACTAAGAAGTACTATTTTTTAGTCTCTGACTAACTATGATAAGTATTATGACTCTGACGATGTCTGATGATGGAACACGGATGTCACGCCTCCTTACCATCACGCTTCAGATGAGTAATTGCATTCCTTTCATTATTATTAATGTATTTTAATTCTATTACTAATGAGTATTGTTGCTTAGAAATGTGGAAAATCTTCGAGTTGTTGTTAATAAAAAAATAACAAACCATTTTAGGGATGAGCATTTATTAAAAGGAATTTAAAAATCAAACAGCCACGGGTCTCGATAAGAGTTAACTAAAAATAAGACCATTAAAACCAAACATATTTAAATTATCTTCATCTAAGCTACAAAATAGATATGATATGCCAGCACTGTAAATCACAGAAAAATCTACTATCTTTAATACATAACATAATTAAGTAATCTATAATAAATTTAATTTAATTTTGACGTTTCATCTGTGTATTGTGACATGTATTAATTTTAAGAACTTCAAATGTAGCTAAATAGTTTCCATAGTCTAATAAATATAAATTCCCATAATATAATCTTATAATTTATTCATCAGTCTTTCATTGTTGTAAAATAAAATAAAATGACTTATCATCTATTTCGTCAATATATTTTGTCAAGTATAAAATTATACCTATTTATAAACACAGTATAAGAGAAGCCACTTAAATTTATACTAAAGCCGAAGTACAAGTTATTATTCTGTGCTAAAGCGTACATAATTTGTAAAATTATTCACTCTAAGTGATTGGTATGTGCGAAGCGAAATCCAAAGGTGTCTAGATTATGTCATCAGACAGACAGAAATTTGCATTGAAAAGTTGTCATGTACTGAACGGCTGCATTAGCGTTAATTTTAAATTGAAATCTAGCAGCCACGGTTAGTCCAGTTATATTTAGTCCGCAATTATTTGAGTTGTGGTCAATCGCAAGCCTATATTGCATAAAAAAAATATATGGATATTCATTAATTTTGTATATTACTAGCTGACCCGGCAAACGTCGTTTTGCCTCACTTAGGGGTATGAAAAAAAGATGTGTAGCTTATATGACACGTTCGTAGATTTACCATAGCACCATCTATTGATTACTTACTCAGCCCAGTCGAAAGGTATCGACATCTGCTAGAATCATTTGGAGTTAACAGATAATTGTGACTGTCAAATAATAACAGACAATAATGAACAATAAATTAAAATTGCGACTATAATTTGAAATTTAAACAATCCTATCTCTCAAGTTGGATCGAACTGCACATAGTGTGCGAATTTTATTATAATCGGTTAAGTGGTTTAGGAGTCCATTGAGGACAAACATTGTGACACGAGATTTATATATATAAAGATTACTTGCGATTAATATATATTTTTGAAGCATGATAAGCTTGCGTTTGACCACAACTCACCTGATTCAAAACTTCGCAGCATAAGACTTATGTAAATACTTAAACTATTTTAAAGTAACCATGACAATCATGTCACAACTCTGGTTGTCAAATTGTCAATTTCTATCCCAATTGACTGTATTAAAAATTAGGCTGAATTTTGTGAGCCTTTGTGCAGCGTTTTTAATAAATTTAATAAATAAATAATATTAAAGGGGGGCTCCCATACAACAATGCTACGGAACCCTTCATGCGCGAGCCAACTCGCACTTGGCTAATTACACAGCTCTCCAAAAAATCTATTGTTTTTGTTGCCCTGGATATTATCGCAAATTCTTACGTTTTTAAGTGTCCAGATTACGAATATATTCGTAAAAGTACTAAATTTGCTCGTTTCTACAAATTGAATTTTGAACTATTTATTGTCAAAATTTTAATTTTCAGTCATTTGTTGAAAAAAAACACGAGCAGATCTTACAAAATCATTGATATTTTCACGAATTACGTGTATAAATAGACCCAAAATCATCATCATATCAAAGGCAACAAAACCACTGTAGACCAGTGTTATTATAATAAATCAAAGTTATTTTTTGTGCCATGTTGTATCAAGTAAAATTTCCAGTCGATTTCTCCAACTCGATGGCAATGACCGAAATTAATCTCCCTTATAGAGACGAACCTGTTTTAAAACTTCGCCAAATCTTACCTCTTTCTTTCGTAATTGCTTTTGAACAAAAAAACTGGAATCTCTTAAACTGGTTTCGACGTATTCTTTAAATAGTTCATTCCTGGTTATACAAATGACCAGATGTTTAGGTCCAATGGCTACCAATGATATTACCATAGGCAAAGAAAACAATCTGTCTACGCAGAGTTATAAGGTCTAAATCAATTTTTTTTATTATTATTAAGTTTTTTTTTTGACATATGACAATAATGTCATATATATTTACTTTTGTAAATATTCTTAGACATATTCTTTCTACAGTAATTTAGATGTTGACTTTTTACAAGTGTCTTATAACTGTTGTTATATATTCCTATGTGAAAGAAATAAAATGAATTGAAATTGAAAATTAAATAAAGCTAAATAACCATTTTATGTGGTGTTTTCGAAAATAGCCATTTTAAGGCGAGTGTGGCTCGGTGGAGAAATGTCTGCTTTTCAATTTGACGGACACTGGTTCAATTCCGGTTTCAACTGTTGACTCACATGACTTGTTAATCAACTGAGTACATTTGCACCCGCTTTAAGGCGAAGAAAAATATCTTTTTATCCGCCAACACGCACTTGGCCAGCGTGGTGGAATATGGTCTATATCTCTCCCCTCGTGAGAAAAGGCCCCGAGTCCTAACAGTGGGAACGTATACTGGGCTGTTTATGCTATCCTATGCCACAAAACTAGTTCATGAAAAAACAATTTTACTGATCATTTCACTCTGCCTATTTACTCTAGATTTGAAGACCCCCGTCTTCAATCTAGAGTAAATAGGTTCCTTCTGGGCAAGCGTGATACATCTTAGACCACAGTCAAGCTTAACATCAGGCAAGCTGCGCTCAAACGTGAGCCCATTTATCATTAAAAAAAAAATGTGGTTCAGCAAAAATATACTAAGTTCGTAGATAAGACAAGACTTTTTTTTAAGACACCTAAAATTTTTGTTAGACAAGAAAGAGCATAAAGCTTTAAAAAGAGCTTTCTCACTCCATTGACGAGCTTGACTGAATTCTTTTTCGGTAATTTTATAATATCGCAAAGCACAGAAAGTATAAAAATAAATTATAAATGGAAATCGTCTCAAAATATAAAAACAGATTGAGTATTAAAAATGAGTTTGCAATAAAAAACTAGTAAAAATCTTGGTGCTGTGCCAAAGGATAGAATCATGAAATGTCTGTTCAGTCTAGGTCTAACAATATTTTAGAGTTATGTATTCTTAACTTCTGAAAAGGTTTGTTTAAGCAAACATTTGTTTTATTCAATATTAATACATAATATGATAATTAAACATTAAAGAAATCGCCGGCGTTGTGGTATTTATAACTTACTACTATTTCCTTTTACTAATAACATCATTTTTAAATAGTGACCATAAAATAAATGAGTCATTGTGATATTTTTTTAGAATATATTAAAATAAATAATTGAATCTGCCAATAATTAAATCAGACAAACAATATCCAGGATAATAGAAGCTTAAATTATTAATAACATAAAATATTTAAATCGTAGGTACTGGAGAGGTCATTGACTATTCCGTATTCGTTGATAACCTTTTGGCCGACACCAAGCTAATCTTACCACAAAACCCGATAACTTTGTAATTTGCAATTGAATACTACAGACATGCAAGCATAGACTACAGTATGGAGCATTGACCTTATAAGCTGTTATATACATGTAGAATATCTGAGATATTCAACATAAGCATATCATAGTACAGCATAAGCAGTCCACTATACGTGTCACTTTTGGGACTCGGAGCTTTCTTTGATAAAAAATGAGGATTCCGTACTTGGTCAGTATACCAAGTACGGACTGGCGGATGAGACATCTTAAGAATTTGTCGTACTTGGAAAATGTTCTTTCCTTTATTACGTTATTTTTCACCTTATGAATGAAATATGTAGAAAATTGAATAGTTACAGATACAACAAATACACACATCCGTTTTAGTGAGGAAATTGATGTATGAAAAAACAAATTCATGTGATTGGTCAATGTACGATTACATAGGTAGTAAATTTTGAAGAACACCATCGAAGTTTTAAGAAGAATAACTAAGATATACTTATTACTTTACTTACTCTACTCATAAACAATGGTGGCGATTCAGCGGCACACACGACTAAACTAAATTTAAAATATCTCTGTCTCTTTCGTCATAAATGACCAAAAAGAGATGGTACGATCTAAACCATAGACAAAACATCTAAAATCACGTCAAACACGTCAGATTTAGAGCTGATATAATTGGGTGCGCTCTAAAATCGCTTACATTTTTAATATCTGACGTGATTTTATTGTTTTGTGTGTGGTTCAGAACGTACCGTCTCTTTCTGGCCACCTAAGATGAAAAGAGACGGGGCTTCTTTAAATTTAGTTTAGTCGTGTGTGCCGCTGAATCGCCACCATATATACTTTTTATAATATTATCCAATTCAAAATTCAACTCAATGTATAATAGCTTAGTATGTAACTCAACACAGTAAAAAAAATGGTTGCCTGTAAAGTCGGTTTTACGGGCGAAGATTTTACGTGACAACGTCTGTCGCGTGCTGCGCGCGCGGCAGACCGATCATAGTTGAGTGGGAGAGATACGCAAGGCATTCGGCGGGCCTCTCTCTCGTTCGGTGACTCATCGTAACGTTACCGGGCGTTACACTTTTTCATAAGTGACTCCCAGCCGCAACCTAATTTAAGACGTTGTCACGTCAAAAAACTTAGGAACAGGAAATTCCGAAACGCAAGTTTCATGTATCTATACTATAAGACTCTTTGTCCTGACTCATCTATAGACAACGCAGAGCCCAAACGGCTGGTCCTAGGGTTATGAAATTTGGAGGGTGTATTTGTTTGAGTATGTAGACGCGTACTAAGAATGGATTTTTGGAAATTCCACCCCTAAGGGGATGAAAGGGGGTAAAATAGTTTGTATGAAACTTCTTTGTTTTTGAACTCCCAGCAATGAAATTTGGAATTTGTATAGTTTATGTAAAATTAAAAATAATGGTATCAAGTTTTTTTGCCAGGGGTGAATTAAGGGTTTGTAATGGGGGGTTAAAGTTTGTATGTAAAATTCTTTATTTATCAAGTTAAAGTCTTGAAAGTTGTTATGGTAGTAGATAATTGAATGGTTAAATTAAAATTATATTTTTTTTGCCAGGGGTGCATTATGAGGGATGCCATTGGGGTTGAAAGTTAAAAAATAAAAGTTTTGTGTTATTGAACTTAGAGGTGTAAAATTTGGAGTGTGTACATATTTTAGTACTTAAACATATATTAAGAATATATATTTTGGAAATTCTACCCTTAAGGGGGTGAAAGGGGGTAAATCAGTTTGTATGAAACTTCTATGTTTTTGAACTTCTAGCAATGAAATTTGGAATATGTATAGTTTATGTAAAATCAAAAATAATGGTTTCAAGTTTTTTTTGCCTGGGGCGAAAAGCGACCTACACGCGGGCGGAGCCGCGGGCAACCTCTAGTGTATGAATAAAACCGGAGACGCAGGACCACCTTGCGTGGCAATGACACCGATTCGTCACATTATTTGTAGAACTTATGATTAACTAGTCATGTTTATGACGTTCATTATTAATAATTGATTTGATAATGGCTTGTTGTAACTTTAAAGTCCTTGTTTACATACGTATGTATTTTGTAACAATTAATAGAATTCAAATGCGTTGTAAATCGACTTCTAGTAAGCTTGCCTCTATTTCCTACAACTGAAGTTTGAGTAATTGAGGAAATGTTTAATTTTATTAGTATTTTACGTGTTCTTTCTTACTCTTATTTGTACAAAGGTCTATGATAAACATTACAATTAAATTCTTGAAATATTATTTATGTATTAAAATTATCATGTGTTTTATGTTTTATCTGACGAGATGCGTCTATAGATATAATAAGAGTATTAATTTTCAGGATAACTCGATTCAATAAACAAAATTTGGGGTCTTCAAATCTAGATTAAATAGGTTCCTTCTGGGCAAGCGTGATACACCTTAGACCACAGTCAAGCTTAACATCAGGCAAGCTGCGGTCAAACGTAAGTCCATTTATCATTAAAAAAAAGTTTTAATTCTTGTGCTCATCTAGTTAGTAGTATACGTTTTGTTCTTGACTTGGTTTCAACCTATGAAATATAATTACTTAGATTTAAATATTTGATATATATTGCTCTTATAACTTGTAGTAATAGTCTATGCTTTACTCACAATATTATTTTCTATATAATTATTAGGAATATATGAGAAGAAGGTAAACAAGATAAACCATTAATAGATAATTATTGAATTATACGTCAAATATTAATAAAGTAGAACATGGCAATATGTGTTTATAACATAATGTAATATTATTAAATACGCTTATAAAAAAATATTTGTAAATACAAGTCAATTATAAAAGTAAATAAAAAAAAACACTCATAAAATTAATTTAATAGGCCACTCCGGATAGAACCTGACGGAAAGGTACCCATAACGCTCGTGGCATTGCCGCGTTGTATAGCTATGGAATATATTATACCTAGTAAATAATAAGTATTTACACAAAAGAGAAGCAGGTTCAGCATAATGCTGTTAGTATAACAGGTACTCCAGAGCTGTTTTTTAATTACTTACTCGCCTATGATGTCGACGTACGGAATAATTACAGTACTGAAGTATTACAATATTTGCGATTGACCACGGGTTGACATAATCACCGCAAGGTGAACCGATGACTCGACTGTGACGCGAAGAGACGTGGCCTTAGGGAAATACTATTTGTAGCGTTAGACAGTATATTTTGTTATTTATAGGCAATTACTGTGAATTTGGATGCCAGACAACAAAATGTGATACATACATGTCGGGTGACCACCTGTTTAGGATTGGACGACTTTTCTTCGTGGAATGTTTCCAGTTAAGTACTGGTTGAAATTATACATATACTATCTGGTAGTAAGGATAGGGGCTGATTATTAACATTTACATATATCGTTTATCAAATACAGCTAAAAATAATTGATGATATCGAATGAAAATAATCTGTAAAGTATGCTAATTTTCGGAACTTACCTTAATAAAGCCATAAGAAAATAGTTATGAAGATTAGCATAATTTTATTGCCAAACGTTTAATAATTTTATAGAAACGTTTAAGCTTGTCCCAATCTTTCAACATTTTTGAAACGTTGTCACTTCAAATACAATTAAGTATCAAGATATAGTTATCCTAATGAGACGTGTAAAATGTAGTGATTTGTATATGTTATCAGTTTTAGTAGTGACAAAACGTATGTTTTTATCATAAACAACATCATAATACTCGTGACATAGGTAATATTGTCTCAAAAGTAATGCAAAACATCTGAAAGCTATGAGCTCAGACAGGAAAACTACTAGGTACTGCCAAGGTGTGGAACTCCTTGCCAAATGCCCTGTTCCCCGAAAACTATAATCTTGCGTTTTTCAAGGCACGAGTGAACCAGTTTCTTCTGGGTAAGCGCGTTCCACCTTAGATCACAATATCGCTTACCATCAGGTATCTGATCAAGCGCAAACCCATCATAGTAAAAAAAAGGATAAAGTAAATAAAAAATTAAACTTCAATGAAAATCTCATAAAATTTCCCATTTTGTGGTCATCCTACTCTAGGCGCCGGGAAAAATATCCGAACTTATTCAAAAAGGCGATGCGCGCGAAAAGTGGAGTCAGTTGGAAGCGGTGCGCGTACGCAGGTCGACGCGCGTTCTAAATTCAAACTACATATTTTCGATCGTGACATCTAACAGTTTTAGTGTAGTGATTTGTGTTATTGTGATTTAAATTGATCGCTCAGGTATTTATCGGTTTTGATTTTATTTCGGTTTTTATTTCATGATCACAATTATAGGAAAGGAAAGACAATCAATTTTATTAACTTTATTTTAATCTGCCTTGGAAACCACTATAGGTATAGTTGAATAATATTATAGTGGCTTTTAAATTAAAATTGAGGCTACTGACTTTATTTGCTACTTATGAGTAAGATACTATTTTGTGTACTTCTGCCCCGTGATCAAAAGTCAACATTTGTTCGTTAATCAATAATATAAATGTTTTTTTCAAATTTAAAATAAAAACTAGACAAATATTTTAAAAAGCCTGATTTAAAAATTATATACTAAACCTAAGTCGGTGTTCAAGAGTCGGATGCCTAATATGCTGGCGGCAATACCTCACTGTTTGGATATATGCTTACATATATGATTGGAATTCTGAGACCAAGAGGTCCTTTTCTGTATATCCAGTATTATTAAGAGTTAGCTATAGAACTGGAGAATATCAAAAACAAATATTAGGTTAAAGGGGTTTTTTTATTTAAAACATAAACCTACAAAGAACATTACTAACTAAAACTAAACCTAAAAAAGACCAGGAATATGTGCCCTAATGCTAGTAGCATTGTCACGTTGGATGGCCATGCTTAGTTTCTGACCGAAATAAAAGCCAGAATTTTGGACACCCGAGCATATCTAATTACAGTGTAAACTCTATATAACGATACTAAAAGGACTGTGCATTTTATGGCGTTATCGAGAGTGGTCGTTAAATAGAGAAAATGTATCATTGTATGGAAACGAGCTAAACCAACAAAATCCAATTGATTTCGACGCTTTAGAGAGTTTGTCGTTAAATCGAGTGACGTTACAAGGAGTTCACACTGTATCTACATTAAGTATCGTTTAGCTAAAATTTATTTGTCGTAGGAAAATCACGCTAGCCAGAGTTATGTCATATTTTATTAGGTACCATCTGATCGGCAGGTTTCAGCGAATCTAGATAATAATAGTGCATGACCGCAAAACTAAATCGGGTGTGTTACATATATACGTTACGTGTACACCTATGGATAAATATAAATATTATGAGTACAGTTTCCAACTATAGCTGTGTTCCAACTATAACTATAGTGGTATAGCTTTCAACTATAACTATAGTGGTACAGCTTCCAACTATAACTATAGTGGTATAGCTAAACTTACCTAAAGACTTCTCTTATAAAGTTTTATCAAGATAGATAGATCATATATCTTTAAATGAGCAATTTTTGTATATAATTGGAATCTCGGAATCGGCCAACGATTTTCATGAAATTTGGTATATAGGGGGTTTCGGGGGCGATAAGTTGATCTAGCTATAAACCATTTGTAGAAAATGTCATATTTATAAAAAAAGAAAAAACAAATACAGAACAAAGCTCGGTCATCCAGGTACTACTCTTTATTGCAACACAAAAGGAAATACAAATCAGAGAAAAAAAATAAGATTATGTGCAACTTTGCATACGTCTTAACTTAGATAATTTGCTAGATTGGTAGGCTGAAAAAGTAAAAAGTAAAAAAAAAGGCTGAATGTTTTTTATTTCTCTCAAGTAAGTTTATTTATTTTTAACTGTCGGGTCAAGTTATTTTTTATTATTTATTTCATTCATTACTATAGATAATTAGTGGCAGTATTTGTTACCAAGGCGAAAACAATTTGAATAGGTATTTGGATTAAATTTAAATTATTATTCATTAGTACTAGCTGCCCGACCCGGCTTCGCACGGTTTCTAAAATAATCTAAGTTGCAAAGAGAAACGAACTAAAGCCTGTTACTCGGGGATAATATAGCTTCCCAACAGTGAAATATTTTTTCAAATCGGTCCAGTAGTTTCGGAGCCTATTTTTTTTTAATAGGACATATATCACACACGGCTGGCTAGCCCCATACTAAACCATTTCTAGTTTGTATAATTGTTGCTAACACAACTGATACACTACATATATACTCGAACATAACATTATTTCGATATACTTAATATGTATATCTCACTTTATAGTATCAGCATATTTTAACGGCTCTTAAGTTAAATTTATTTTAGTATGTAAATAAGCTGTAATGTGTTCCATCAAAATACGTGTTAGCCAGTTTTTTTTTCTAAATATTTGATTTGATATATTAATACTCTTAGCTAAATAATTATTTATTCTTTGGCTAAACTTCTTATTACCATCGTAAGTACCACAAAAGTATTATAACTCTATCAATATCTGTCTATCAAATTTGACGACCTCGTTGGCGTAATGGTTACCATGCTGGACTGGCAACCAGACCAGCCAAACCAAAACCAAACCCAGGTTCAATTGCCAATCAAAAGGTTCCCGGTTAGATTCCCGGCACGGCCAACTTCTTTGGCGCTTAACTAGATTTGTTGGTTGTGTGTCTGGGTGTTAAACACTCGTATGTATCTATATAAAATATGCATGTTTGTAAATAAAGTATATCAGTTGTCATGCTACCATTACACAAACAAAAAATGGATCAGTATGGGGTTTACGAGCCGTGTGAGAAATGTGTCAAAAAAATATAATGTGGATGGCATAAAAGAGTAGCCACCAGTAGGATAAATTCGACTGGTTGATGATAATGATGAAGATGTTAGAGCATTTTCTGGCACGCGCCTGGCTGGCCAACTTTAAGTTAAAATAGTAGTAGTTTAAAAAACTAAAAAACACGCTTATCTGGCCGTTTTAAGTGGGTCAAAATCGCGCCCAAAGAAGTCGGTTACAAACAAACATACAAAAAAAACAAAAACAAATTAGTATGTATTGTCATCGGTCCTCAATAAATCTACAAAGTTTCAACGAAATCTGGCCGTTTAAAGTGGGTCAAAATCGCGCCCAAAGAAGTCGGTTACAAACATACAGGTGAAGCTAATATAAAGCGTGTAAAAACATGCACAATTAAGGACATGCTTTTAAATAAATAAATTATAGTATCATCAATGCCAGTACTTGTCTATTCGTATGTACCTTTGTGCGTTTATCAATTGATTCTAATATTAGAACAGCATCATAGGCGAATTGGTGCAATTGGCTTGAAGCTATCTGGAATAAACCTACATTTCTATGTATTATTTTATACACACGGTTTACAAGGGAATTGACGATCCAAAAAGTAATCTTTTCTAATATTAGTCCGGTCAATTTAGACATTCGAAGTTACATAAATTCCCACCAAGCTGAAAATCGGTAAGATTGTTTAAAATATCATTAAAAACAAAATTTGAAAGTTCCTCATCTTTCCCCTGTAAGGAAAAAAATATTCAAGGTCAAAGGTAAAAAAATTAGTTTTTCGCGATTTTCAGCAAAACGGTAAATTATATCATAAAATATTTCAAACAAAAATTGTAGATCATAAAATTATCTACAAAAAAATGTTTAATACTTTTTTTTCTACAAGCCACCGTTTTTGAGCCAATCCAATCTCTAAACGGCGTATTCCGGCAGTTTCTATTACTTACCATTATTATTAGATATTATTTGAAATTATCATTCGAAAGCTGTGCAAAAACCCAAGACGCAAGCAAAGCTGTTAGACGAGTGATTTGAATCTGGTTTTATTTAAAGAATGTAGTTTTATTTTAGCTGCTATTTTACATCGATTTAATAACTAAAAAACTTTGTAGAGGTCATCGGCACAGGACAGAGACTGAGTTGGTACAAATAAAAGAAACTTATGTTTCTTTTTGTACTGATAAAATAATGACATAACCCCAGGTGAAAATATGAATCGATATAAAATAATCTTGTACCTATGTAGGTATATTACGTAGTATATCAGTTGTGTTAGCAACCGTAAGGGGATAACCAGCCGTTTGTAAAATGTGTCCTAGTATTTATTAATTAAAAATATAAATATAATACATATGAGTGTATAATAATAACTCGAGCCAATAAAGAAAGGAATTAAAAATTGACGACCTCTCACTTGTATAATCTAATGAGTGCGAGAGTCAGAGCAAGCGAACTTTCAAATGTTTTGTTTATTGAATCGTCAATCGTCGTTGAATCGTTAAACCTTAAATCCATATTTTTATTTGATACATCTTGAAGGATGTCCAATGGAACTCCATTGGACATCTAATTCCCGCTTCTCCATTCCATTACAGAACGAGCACAGGGAAGAGACACCGATTCAATGTCGAAGTTCCGAGGATTCGCACAAAGCGTTTTGCTTCGACCTTCATTGTGAGAAATGCGAAGCTTTAGGACTCTCTTCCTGAGTCTCTTTTTCCAAAGAAGTACAATTTGGGGATATTCAAATCTATAGTAAAAAGGTTCCTTCCAGGCAAGCGTGATACATCTTAGACCACAGTAAAGCTTAACATCAGGCAATCTGCGGTCAAACGTAAGCCTATTAAAAAAATATGAATACAAATGAACATAAATAAATTATTTGTTTCAGAAACGGAATCATCAAACATGGGCGAGCCTCTAGTAACCGATATCGTATACTTCTATCCTCGGGACAACGCACAGATTCACAATACTATCAGGTAGGGAAAAGTTTGATAATATATTTCTTTAGGTATTATTTACAGCTAGGCATTTGACCAGCGGGCAGGAGAGCAGCGGCAATGCGCGAAGTGGTTCTGCTTCCCTGCCCCGTCGTGATATGGGACACCGTGAGGTTGTAGTCGGTAGTGACGGCCCTTCTGGCCCTCGAGCCCGACTTACCCCGCCCGCCTCGTCCAGGCTTGTGGCGGGAGATGCGTAAATGCTAAAAAAAAAGCATTTGACCAGCAGGGCGTGTCCACACAAGGTTAGTGATACTGAAGGTAAAGCGTGCCTTAACCCTGCATCCTGAGTTAGAGAATAAGGCTGCGAACTGCCTGTCATTCGAGGCAACGAAAAGGGGCATCAGACTGGAAAGTGAATGGGAGTGGGCTCTTACACCTTTGAGTCTATCTTACACCTTCGAGTCCGGGATGAAAGGCATCGAGTAACCGCCGTTGTATGATGAGAGTGCTGGTGATTTAAAAATTACCAAAAATTGCCGTGGCGGAATTTCAAGGAGGTCTCTGGTGTGTTTCTTTGAAGAACTCAAAGCCCTCCGCTAAGCATAATGACAGGCTATTGGAGGGGTTTTAGTGAGTAAAAATTCCATATAACTTGGTTGCACTCTAATAGACCCAGGTACTTTGTTGAAGATGTCCTCTCGTAATAACTGGCTCAAGAGGTTCCGGAACACACTGTTAGGTACTTGCCGTCTAATTTCTCAACTCAAGTGTGGTAGCTAGCCAGGCGAGCACTAGAAAAGTCCAACCACTGTGCAAAATATACCAGCAGCCTTTTATATGGATTCTTATATTTCAGATATGAAGCAGTGAACGATGAGGCTCAAACCACCACTATCGTCCGCCGCGGACAGCCTTTCAACGGAGTCATCGGCTTTAACCGTCCATACAATGATGCGGACGATCTTATACAACTCGTTTTCACACTAGGTGAGTGTCACTCAATACAAATTATTTATTTAATTCACCTTTACTAACTTCTATAATATAAAAAGTACCTGGTTGATTTTTTTTATATGACATTTTCTAAAAATGATTCCTAGCTAGATCGATTTATCGCCCCCTAAACCCTCTATATACTAAATTTCATGAAAATCGTTGGTGCCGATTCCTAGATTCCAATTATATATATTTAAAGATATAAGATAAGTCAGGTTTTCCTGCCTGACACTATAACTCCAGAACGCACGAACCGATTTCCACGGTCTTGCATTCGTTGGAAAGGTCTCGGGCTCCGTGAGGTTTGTAGCAAACAAAATTCAGGGACAATTTCAACTTTGTGGCGAAACGGAGTTCGCCGGGCTTGCTAGTTACAAACATAACTGACTCAATAACTGCATCATTAGAAATAAATAAAACGTTTATTGACAAATACACTTATGACCTATCGAAACAAACTTAACAAACAGATTAAAATCCTACCAATATCCTATCTCACTAAACGCGAAAGTTTGTGTGTTTGTGTTTGTAACTTCTTCACATTTTATTGCCTGAACTGTTTATATGGATAGCAGGATGTGCCAGTGTTAAAAGTAAAATAGTATTACATTTGAAATTTAATAGAAGTGACAAGAATGAAGTTTCAAGTGAGTATTGTAGTAAGTAAGCCCTACACTAGGTTCGAGACCTGTCTGGGCGGGGAGAGCAGCGGCAATGCGCTGTGCGGTCCTGCATCCCTGCCCCCGTCGTGAGATGGGACGCCGTGAGGTTTTAGTCGGTAGTGACGGCCCTTCTGGCTGTCGAGCCCGACATACCCCGCTCGCCTCTGTACCCCCCCTACGTATAATTTTTTTTTTTTTTTTTAATAAATTTAATTGAAATTGAAATTCCTACCTTTAACGCACACCATTTTACCTACTTAAAATTGCTAATTAAGTATTCTTATTGGAATTTTATCATAGTTTTGGCTGTGAATCGTCTAGTAGGTATAAGGACCACGTCATGTATGTAGAAACTCAAGTTCTTTAAAGGTTTAAGAAAATACAAACCCTAACCCTAATTACAGATTAATGGTTAGTGATTTATGTTAAACTTTAGCTCACGTATTATCTTTTACTTTCGTGTTATTGAAAATTAATTATAGAATATTTTGCAATAGATTGTTCTTAGTAAACGTTCGTAGTATGTTAGTGCCAGGTTCCAGACTATCAAAATATTTATGATAATCTAGAAGATCGGGGCTCCATCCAGTTCGCCCCGCTCTATGACCTTCAACCTCTAGCTTTCAGGAAAGCTAGATAATAGGGACCTACGGTCCCTACCCAGCACTAACTGGTGACCTCAGGGATATGTAATTACACACTTTCATTATACATTCAAGTCTCACCGAAGACAGATCCGCATGCATATAAGCAACTACTTACAAATCGCTTCCTTGCTCTCTTACTTTCAATCATCTAAACAAATTAACTCGTGAGTTAACGTAATTTAATCTACAGCAAAAGGACAAGAGGACATCCTATTGTTTGTCAGTAAGTCAGTTGGGATATTTCAACTCCTATTAACTTGCATTCATCTACTGTTTTACTTCATACTTCCGCTAGTTAGTAGAACCGGGGTAGAGGTTTTGGCCCTCGAATCCTAACTAACACCATCCATCATCTCAGTTCATGCGGAGCGTAAGAAGGCCTTCGGTGAAAAGCCCTAAAACGCCCCTAATACTTAACATAAAATATTCCATGCAATTACAATAGTATTACTACTATTATAATTACATAGCAGGGTATTGGACTCTTTCCATCGCATAATCAGAGAGACGTACTGTAGATTCTTGTTAGATTAATCCGCAGATTAATAACGTTGTGATCAGATTCCAACACTTAGTTTATGATCTCTGACGGTAGCTCCCGTTTACGAGAATCATCATGAGCCTATTCGCACTCATCCAAATGTGAAACCTTCACACATTATTCCCCATTGGCAGGTAGAATAATTCGTTGTATAAAACTCGATGAGTATAGTATCATCTCTCTTTCAAATACTCAGGCTAGAGTCATGAAGTTGACGGTAATTATTCCCCATTGGCAGGTAGAATAAATCGTAGTAAACAATCGAAGAATAGAGAATCACATCTCTTTAAATACTCTGATTAGAGTCGTAAAAATGATGATAATTATTCCCCATTGGCAGGTAGAATAAATTGTTGTATAACAGTCGATGAATAGAGAATCACATCTCTTTAAAGTACTCTGATTAGAGTCATAAATTGAAGATAATTATTCCCCATTGGCAGGTAGAATAAATTGTTGAATAACAGTGGATTAATAGAGAATCACATCTCTTTAAATTACTCTTATTAGAGTCATAGCGTTGAAGATAATTAATTATTCCCCATTGGCAGGTAGAATAAATTGTTGTATAACAGTCAATGAGTAGAGAATCACATCTCTTTGAAATACTCTGTTTAGAGTCGTAACATTGATGATAATTATTCCCCATTGGCAGGTAGAATAAATTGTTGAATAACAGTGGATTAATAGAGAATCACATCTCTTTAAATTACTCTTATTACAGTCATAGCGTTGAAGATAATTAATTATTCCCCATTGGCAGGTAGAATAAATTGTTGTATAACAGTCAATGAGTAGAGAATCACATCTCTTTGAAATACTCTGTTTAGAGTCGTAACATTGATGATAATTATTCACCATTGGCAGGTAGAATAAATTGTTGAATAACAGTGGATTAATAGAGAATCACATCTCTTTAAATTACTCTTAATAGAGTCATAGCGTTGAAGATAATTAATTATTCCCCATTGGCAGGTAAAATAAATTGTTGTATAACAGTCAATGAGTAGAGAATCACATCTCTTTGAAATACTCTGTTTAGAGTCGTAACATTGATGATAATTATTCCCCATTGGCAGGTAGAATAAATTGTTGAATAACAGTGGATTAATAGAGAATCACATCTCTTTAAATTACTCTTATTACAGTCATAGCGTTGAAGATAATTAATTATTCCCCATTGGCAGGTAGAATAAATTGTTGTATAACAGTCAATGAGTAGAGAATCACATCTCTTTGAAATACTCTGTTTAGAGTCGTAACATTGATGATAATTATTCCCCATTGGCAGGTAGAATAAATTGTTGTATAACAGTCAATGAGTAGAGAGTCACATCTCTTTAAAATACTCTGATTAGAGTCATAAAAATGATGATAATTATTCCCCATTGGCAGGTAGAATAAATCATAGTAAACAATTGAAGAAAAGAGAATCACATCTCCTTAAAATACTCTTATTAGAGTCATAAAATTGATGATAATCATTCCCCATTGGCAGGCAGAATAAATCGTTGAATAATATAAAGTGAGTAGAGAGTCCTTTTCTCTTTTATAATAATCTTATTAGAGTCTTAAAATAGAAGTTATCAAAACTAATTGCACCTTAGTTATTGTTAAAAATTCTATATTTTTGAATTTTGGTGAAATAGATTGTATTACAAATTATTAAGGCAAAATACAAGTAAATTTTGTGAAATTCTGACGATTTAGTTTTATGGTTAAGTCACTTGAACTCGATAATGGAAGTCACAAAATAGAAGTTTGTTCTTTAAATTATTCAAATATGGGGTTGTAATTTTAATTAACAGTAAAATTTACATGATTTTGGCAACAGCATTGAATGGAAGTTCATCCTAGGCAAATGACCTATGCAATCTAATACACCTAACATTTAATTTAGCCCTGATCTTTTATCTGCGTCATACTTACGAACATTTGTACAAACTACCAGACGACCCGCACTCCGCTCAGCAGGCTGAAAAAGAAACCTAAGGCATCCATTCCCTATCTCATGTAAATGAGACCTAACCATAACCTATCTCTATCTACCATAAATGGCCTATTGCTCCTAACGAATCAGCTTAGTTACATAACCATCCAAAACTAGAGAATCCAATGGATTGGAGTCTCACATTTACGTTAAACGTGTGCTGTTTGTTTACGATTTCCTAGCAAAGAACTCGCAAACCCTACGAAGGAAACCCAAACATGACAACTCCTTAGGCGAAGCCATGAATGAGATCCGCTAAGCTGGGCCCTACACCGAAAGAAGCGGGACGGGTTAAATCCCAACTGTAAACCTACAACCCGAGTGCCTACGAATACCTAACGGGGTAGTGAATTGTGTTATGTAGCCCGATAACACAACCCACGTATAAATACATATATAGATATACAATCCATGGCAAATTCAACGTTGTAACTTGTAACCCCACACCTGTGGGTTAGTGTCTCACTTCGACGAGCCGGTAACATTACAAGTACAACGCAAATTAAACCATAAAAGGAGGACTGGCACTGCCTGAGTAATCAGGAAAACAGTTTGTGGTCGCCCCAAGCCACACCTAACCAACGCAAATCATGTACCATCACTCATTTGACACCGTTAGGTTTCATGAAGATACACAACCCCAAATCCATTAAACCGGAGTTCAAGGAATCTGGTATCCATCAAGTACAGATATGAATCCCCACACTTACTATTGTTACATACTCTTTCGAATTTAAGTATAAAAATGTCAATAAAATTTAGTAAAACTGAACTCATAATTATTCTAGCCTCATTCCGAAGTCTAGAATACTCATAATGTATGTAACCATTGAATGCAAACAATCCCATTACTAATTCCCATTATTTACCTAAGATAACAAACATTATAGAAATAGACAGAATTGTGAAATGCAACCCACACAATTAAAACAAGTTTGGCCCGAGTAAACCCTTTTTTAAAGTTACTAAATCGACTGAAAACACTGAATTTAACCAAACAACCTCCCAATAAGATTCTATTAGATCACAACTACACGTTTCCCAATTTATATCTGTCCCCAATGGTCCCTACTTCCACTACCACTGCTGCTGATTCCTCGTCTCACGCTGCTCAGGAGTCCCGTGTGCCGCCCTCGATCCCCCGAATAAGAGTGCCCCTGACCTAATGTATTTCCCCTGCACGCTGTGAAATTCTCTCAAACTCCCTTTGTTCATCGTCGCTAGCTAATAAATCTCATACTTAATGTCCTACTTCAAAGTTGTCCTATCGAGTTACCATAAGAAATCTTAGCTCGATATTTGTTTAAAATATTGGCTTGGTTAGAACAAGCACTTCATTCAGATGACTACTTTATCCCGCGGTGTCACTTGCCTTGTTTCCATTCAAGCTTGAGTTTGCAGTTATAATCGTACAACCAAACAAACATGGAGTTATTTTATTTTTATAGTATTAGTTTACTGTTTCGATGACATATTTGTGACTTCCAATATATTTCAAAATAATTTCTTTTCCCCGAAAGTATTTGATGTTTCTTTGGTTACAGATTTATATTTATAGTTTTTGCCATTAATAATTACGAATATTTTGTTGTTATTATTATTGGTTTGGTAATAGTATGATTCATTATTATTTTTGAAGATATTTTGATGTTACTGATTATGATAATGATTTTTAATAACTGAGCCGTATCTGGCCAGTTACACCTCCCCCAGGTGTAGCGGGAGATGCGTAAATGCATTTCCTCACGAAAAAAAAAAAAGTTCGAGACCTGTATCGTAGACGCTCACAACAGACATCATTACATATAGTATCATCATCATCACCATCATTAACACTCGTAACTTTAAAATAGCATAGCTTGCGTCAATAAATAAAACATTTGAAAGTTTACGCCAACGAGGTCGTCAAATAATACATAATGCCTTGACCCATATCGCCTTACCAGCCGCAATGTTTGTAAAAATATCCTTCCATTTCAGGCGACAAGCCGTCAATGGACACGCAAGCCTCCATCTACATCAAACCTGACGTGGTAGCTAACAACCGGAACTGGTCTGCTAAGTTCCTTAACGCTGAGGGAAATAACGTGTCTTTCGAGGTGAGATTTTAGTTCAGCAGAGTTATTCAAATCAGATTCAGAGAATCTTTGAATACATTTGATTCAACAATTCTCTTCAAAAAGTTGTAATATGGCGTAGCAAGAGGCACTGAAGCAAGCTCGACAATGTCTTTCCATTATTAGTTATACTTATGACTAATTAGTATTATATTATGTTTATTACTTATTTATTCTCACAGCTATTTTGTAGCGCCTATAGCACGGCTTGCTCAGGTGATCTGACGCAATCATCGAAGCTTTCTGTATTCTGAGCATCGAAGCTAAGCAACGGTCGATGCGGACAGTAGGATGGGTGACTATGCACAAGACTGTCGTTTTTCAACTGGCATTTTAATCTGGGTGCTACCGTGGGTAGGATGACGCGATAGGATGATCGAAAACCTTTGACATTTACAATCGGAAATGAAGCGAATGTTCTTCAAAATTTGGTCTACCACTAGATCTACATATGTATTTCTGAAAATAAATGTCCTTTGTGTGTAGTCTATTTGTGTGGTCTCATTAAATTATAAGATTTGTAAGCACACAATTCCTTTAACTAGAAACTACTAAATCAAGTCAACAGTGAATATTTAATTTATGAATTGCAAATTAAATTATGATCGGCGCCTTATCAATCAATTAATATTATAATTTATGGACTACATTTGTCTGATGAAATGAAAATGGCGCTGTTTCGGTTACGATTAGCATTTTTATTTTGGCTTTGTTTTTGCGAGTGTGGAATGTTTAGCACCTAATTAGAATTTGTTAGACCAATAGGTGTACTAATTATCTACCTAGATATAAACGGCTAATGATATCTAAAGAGCACTATATTTTTTTTACAACGTAAGGTTTGCGTTTACACACAGCTTGTCTGATATTAAGCAACGCTATAGGCTATGCTGTTACACGCTTACCTAGAAAACACCTATTAACTCTAGATTTGAAGACCCCCAGGTGGTACTTCTCAGGAAACAGAGACTCAGGAAGAGAATTCCAAAGTTTTGCTCCTCACAAGAAAGTTCCAAGCGAATTGATTTGTGCGATTCTTTACAACTGTATATCTATATCTCTTCGTATATGTATATCTACAACTATGTATTATTCTATATTCTCCATTTTCGGTGTATAAATTATTTTTTATGATGCTACAAGCTATTTTCTACGTTTCCGTACCTAAAAGGTACCAAACTATTGTTGAGGCGTCACTGTCCGTCTATCACTAGGCTACATGCTTCTCATTAACCGTGATAGCTAGATACTTAGTTGTTTATAGTTTCCTCCACTAACTACTAACTTAAACAACTGAATGGTTTTTTTTTTGAGATTATGTTAATGGCCCCATGGGCAAAGTTTATCTTAGTAATGGTTCACCCATTACTAAGATTACTACTTATATAGATATTACACTTTAAAATTATTTTTAATAAAATAATCGTGTAAGTTAGTATTAAATAAATAAATATTAGGACACTTTTCGCAAATGGCTGGTTAGCCCCATACCAAAGCATTTAATTTGTATTATTTAAAGCATAGGAAAATAATTTACTTTATACACTATACGTAATTACACTTAACTAAAAATATATATTATTATTAATTTTACTTATTAATTTACATCGTATCAAGAAAAACAATATACAAAATAAAAATTCACCTCAGAAATTAAACTCAATTTAAATAAGGTAAAGTTTATTAGAATTGTTCAAGGTTAAAATAAAATAGCTATAAAATAGGCGAACACTGTTTGAGCAATATTGTTTGTTTTTCACAAGTTCCATGGTGCATCAGAGATTATATTACATTTGACGTAATGCCTATTTTTATCTCGGCAAAGTCTAGACCTAAATGAGTCTTAGTTATATACCTAGAATACGCTTTGCGTCGACATTTATTGTGAGGACTGCGAAACTTTGGAACTCAATACCTGAGTCTCTGTTTCCTGAGAGGTGTCATAAGGAGGTCTTCAAAAGTAGAGTTAATAGGTATCTTCTAGGTAAGCGTGCCACACCGTAGACTACAGCGCAGTTTAACATCAGGCTAGCTGTAGTCAAACGCAAACTTATCAAGGGTAAAAAAAGAATTTCAAACAATAATATATGATTTTTTATAACTTGCAAAAGAAGGAAAAAATAAAATTGGCTACAATAAATAAAGATAAATGACATGAATAAACTTATACACTTTGTAAGTTTTACAATGTACATAATTTATATTTATTAAAAGACTAAAGATTATGCTATCTAAAGACGTAAAGAAAATGTGAATTTTATTATTACTGCCCATAACTTAAGGTCAATCGGGACTGGTTTTAAGTAATATAAATATACCTATATTTTGTATATGCTTACAAACTATTATCATAATACAAACCTACTCGTAATACCGATGACTATTCTGAGTAGTTTTCAAAGTTATTTTACGCAAATCATGCAAATTTGCCGTTTAATATGCATTTGATGTTATCTGATGCTTTAGCTCCGGTCTGAGAGAATTCTTAGAAACTATATTAATAAAATCAATTTACAGAATATATTTGACCTCCTCCTTAAGTTGAATTCCTCATTACTAAGAGTCCTACGCAGAATTTATTCATTGTGGGAGTTATCTTGGCTAAGTATATCGTGGTCTAGTCGTTTTTCAAGTGGCATTTTCATCTGGGTGCTACCGCGGATCGGATGACACGTTAAATTGTAGGTCCCGGCTATCAGTCTTAGAACAAGCAGCTATTAAGCTAAGTCAGAAGCCTTCGGGCCGCTTGAAAACTCTCGACACCAGAGCTTGGCCACTGAGCTCATACGAAGAAGAAGATCGTAGTGAGTGCCCAGGTTCTTCCAAAACATTATGTGGTCGTCAAACATGTCAGTTTCCTCAGGACTTTTTCATTCACCGCAAAGCGAATCAAATTAACTTGACATGATCCAGTCATTGGTAAAGGACCGTGATCGAAGCGAGGGCCGTCACATTGAAAAGCAGACGTTTTCCCACTGAACCACACCCGTTTTTTTCTAGGCACACCAGTGATTAAAACTTTTGGTAGTCTCTTAACCAAACACACTGGCATCAGATCTCTTTCACACCTTGTCTCTAAGTTCATTCTATGTGTACTCGTACCTCTTGGAATTGGTTGCCTGGAAGATATTAATTTTAGCGATAAGGACACCAGTCAAGGCACTAGTTTTTACGAGTAACTCGTAAGTACCTTAGTGTTTTCTGTAATTTATTTTTAGTAAATTACAGTTTAGTTAAGTTAGTGTTTTAATAAGGTGTTCTCTCTATCTATTTCTTTCTTCTTGACCTTAGACCCTGAAGATTACATAGGATCTTAAGTTCTTCACCCTGAATGTTTGTTCTCCTTTCTGTTTAGGTATCATCCCCCGTGGACGCTCCCGTGGGTTGCTGGCAGCTACAGGTGGTAACTCGGCAGAAGAGCACCACCAACCGAGAGCTTTACGAGTTTAACCAGGACCTGTACATCTTGTTCAACCCTTGGAACCCAGGTATAAGCATTACATAAGCATCCCACTAAACGTTCCTGTTCAAGTTAAAATCAAGTGTAGCTCTGTGAAAAAACGTCTGCATTGCAATCAGACGGCCCCTGGTTCGATCCTTGCCAATACCAATGACTTGTTTTTCAAGTAGTGTGTTGATTTGCACTCGCCTAACGGTGAAGGAAAACATCGTGAGGAAACCGACACGTTTGAAAAACCCGCACTTGGCCAACGTGGTGGATTATGGCCTACAACTCTCTCCTAGTAAGAGAAAGCCCCAAGTCCCAGCAGTGGGAACGTATAGTGGGCTGCTTATGTAGATACGTTCCAACTTCTGGGGTTCGGGGCTCACGAGGAGAGAGATATAGGTCATAATCCACCACGTTGGCCAAGTGCGGGTTGGCGGATGACACAACGGTCTTCCGATATTGTAGTCCTCAAACATGTCGGTTTGCCAAGTGCAGGTTGGTAGCCTCACTCCTAATGCTCTACCTCGATACTATGGTTTCTCATGATGTTTTCCTTCACCGACAGCTCAAGCTCATTAGCGGGGATTGTACCCATGAACTACGTACGGGACAAAAGGCAGTCGTTCGCCAGACTAAGCTACCATCGCTTCGACTTCTTCAAAAAACATTTTCTTAATAAAGCTAATAATAAAGATTTTTATTGCTTCTTGGGTATGAGCTCGGTTTAAGCAGAGCAAAACAAAAGTATACTTATATTTAAGCTTTTGAGCCGTGCGTTACTGGATCATTGCGCCTCGCTGTAGGTATTTTAGGAACCTGTGTCGCAAGGCAGCAATCAGTTTCACTCCGCTAGCTTTTGTATACACTAATATGAATGTATGTTTTCCAGAGGACCAAACCTACATGGAAGAAACGAACCTGCTTCAGGAGTATGTGCTCAACGATGTGGGCAAAGTGTGGGTGGGCCCGATAAAGACCACGCGTGGGAAACCGTGGGCTTACGGCCAGTTCGATGCCGTCGTACTTCCAGCTGTCATGTTTATGCTGGACAAAGTAGAGATGCCTTTTCAGAAGTGAGTGAAAGCTTTCTTGTGAATAAAGAAAGAAAGAACACTTTTATTTCAGACACATACTCGTATATAATATATACATCACTGTATTGAAACTTTCGTAAAGCATATTAGAATAATGTTTGTATGTATTTGTACCGGCTATCACTTACGTTTATTTTGTCGGTATTAGCCCGACATGTTTCAACATAATCAGTGTGTCATTCTCAAACGTAAAACTACTAAAGTAGTTCAGGCGCAGCCGTCATCGCGAGCGTACGGTGGCTGTGTTCCTGCCCTTGAGAATGGCACACTGATTGTGCTGAAACATGTCCCGCTAATACCGACAAAATAAACGTACTTAAGTGATAGCCGGTTATACAAACATTATACTAAAATGTATATACATCCTTACAAATTACATGAAACAAATACATATAAAAAGGAAGACAGCATGCCTCCTATCGCCCGAAAAAGGTCAGCCGTCAGTATCAACTTTAAATAAAATCAAATGCGTTTATTGTATAAAATCTTAGCGTAGAGTACATAAAGTAGCGTAGATTAATAATTGCAGATGTGGTGCATCACGACCTAACCTTTTGCAAAGACACATTTGAAGCAATAGATTAACCAAAAACCTGTCTCCCCCCAGCCGTGGGGATCCCGTCAAGATGGCGCGGACCATCTCCGCAGCAGTCAACTCCATTGACGACGGAGGGGTCCTGGTAGGGCGCTGGGACGGACAGTATGAGGACGGAACAGCTCCGTCCGAGTGGACAGGCTCCGTGGATATCCTAGCGCAGTTCCTGGAGACCAGCCAGGAGGTGCCTTATGGCCAGTGCTGGGTCTTCGCTAGTGTTGTCACTACAGGTATGTAGTGGTTGCTATTGAAGTGTTCAAAAATTAACACAAATATGAAAAGATAGGGTGTCATTTTTGCATTTGTCGCGTATAATTTGCGGAGACACCTTAATTTTATACATTCTAATGTTTATTTAAGATTTAATCTTTAACACCAAGTTCAGTGATAATAAATGTTACTCGATCGATAATATTATTACCTCTCAGATGAGCAACTCAATATACTAATATATAATAATAATAACTAAACTTGTCGTATCATTCATTTACATTTTTGTGTGCTAAATAAATTTTATTTTATTTATTTAAATAAGTTAGTTTGAAAATTTGACAACAAGCACCTGTTTATTCCGATAGCCAGTTATGCCAGATTAGGCTTTATGTTTAGGCTTTTAGTAACTTTTATGTTTTGGAAATCAAAAAAATCTAAGTACGTTTATTTGGCAAAGGTTACAAAAATTTACACTATAATAGGATCCTAAAGTAGTTTTAATAAACTGTGTAATGACAACCAATGGCATTTCCCAAATTTTCTCAACGGCAAGTTTACACGTACCTATATTAAAGTAATATAAAAAAAATTGTTAGAAAGTTACAATAACTAGAAACAGAAAATAGTTAGTAAAGAATGAGAATTATGCAATGTGACATCAAAAGATAAAGCGACTGGCATTATTTACCAAATTCGTAGATAGTACGTTAACAAAGAGTCAAGCAAATAATTAGATTAAAAACCATTAAGATTGTAGAAGTCAATGATACGTAAGGTCACACAGATGAAGAAATTATAGATAAACTAGTATGGGCATACCAGTATGGGTACATAGTAACAAAGTTCAGATTGTGAAAGAGCAGATTACAAGAGCATTGTGTGAATATCTAGACGATCGATGGCTAAAGTCAAACTGATCATAATAATTATGTAAGCCGTATTATAATTTAGATTGTAGACTTTTCAAAGTTTGAGAGTTCTCTTGAACTCTCAAACTTTGATCTGAAACCAAATTGTGATAAACCAAAGAAAATTCACCAACCATTTTTTATAAAGCTCCAGTTTATAGAGGACACACCCGTACACTACCTAAAATCTCAAACTTTTTTCCATCATCTATAATTCAATTAAATATTACTAGGACACATTTCACACACTAGAATTGATTACTAAATACTAATATATGTACCATACTAAATCATTTCTAGTTTTTACACGCTTTTTATTAGCTTCACCTGTATGATTGTTTGTAACCAACGACATTTATAATACCTTGGACCGGCCTAGGCGAACACCAAGTTTAAGCATGTACTTTTCACAAAAAGTGAGAGACGTCTCACACTTGGCGCGTCAGTCTGTGTTCGACCGCGAAGGATGCAACACGTTCATTGACACTGCGACGCGATCCATAAATATTAAAAAAATGCCTTCTTGTGCTTTCCCTAACTGTAAAAGTAGCAGAAAAATACATCATAAAGCTTCAGGCATCACATTTCACGCACAAATACTGATATATGCACAATTTATCATCATTTATTTTGATAATAAGTATTTTTTTTACAATAAAACATTTGTAATTCCACCATTTGAGAAAAATTGTAAAAAAATGAGATAGATTTATACGATTGCTGTTAGTGCGACAAGGAAAGCATGAATTGTAATTTTTAGCATAGAATGGAACATTGGTACGTTAGAGTTCGATTGTATGCGGCAATCCGGCCATAAAATTGGCCGGATTGTATTTTGTAATTATAGTATGAATATATATATATATACACGCAGGTATAAATAAATATATTCATTGTAAATCTAAGTTGTATAATAAAGAGCGGGGTGTTGATTTGTTTTTATTACCATAACAACATGGGTAAGTATCAAATGAAAGCCATTAAAATGGCTAGTTCAGATATATTTATTTATTTATTCACCTTTGTGAATGAACATGAGGAATGGGTCAAAAATGGGACAAGATGCAGATTGGACCGCAAATAAATAAAGTTGTGTGTGTTATAAATGATGATTTTGATAAGTTTATATTTCTGTGTCATTAAAACTGTTGATATAGCAATATTATAATACTTAAAAAAATTGTTTTTATTCAGTTTCTGTATTTTCCCTGCATCCGGCAAAAAGATAACTCTTTCGGCAAATTTTTTCCGGACGTTTATCCCTATTCTTCGATGCCAATGGGCGGTGCCAAACGTCAACTGATAAACATTTGTATTGTCTCGTTTTCTCTTGCGACTTTTTGTATTGCCTATCTCGTTTTAACATCATGCTAAGATGTTTACTTTAAACTTCGGAACATTAAAATCTAACAGATGCCGACTTATATTTTTGGATGGTAAAGTACTGAGATGACCGGTCCATAGGTATTATAAATGTCGTTGTTTGTAACCGCCTTCTTTGGGCGCGATTTTGACCCACTTTAAACGGCCAGATTTCGTTCAAACTTTGTAGATTTATTGAGGACCAATGACAATACACTAATTTGATAAAATTATTCCATTTTTTTGTATGTTTGTTTGTAACCGACTTCTTTGGGCGCGATTTTGACCCATTTTAAGCGTGTTTTTTTAGTTTTTTTTAAACTATTATTTATTATTATGGTTGCTAACACAACTGATATACTACATATACATACATAAATACTTTATATCGATACATATTCAACACCCAGATCGACCAACCAAACTAAAACAAGGACCCTCTGGTTGAACTAGAACTAGAACTTGAAATGAAAATTAACATTGATACATATCATATTTTATACTTACTATTGTAATGATATCATATTATTTGACCTGTAACTTTGGTGTTATCAATAAATTATTTGTATTTGCATTTGTAGTTGACAGTCCGGTATGGTAACCATTACGCCAACGAGGTATTCAGATGAAATCACGAGATCGTCAGATGAAATGTGTGACTTTACGTATCCTTAATTGCAGGCTGTATTTTGATTATTAAGGAATCCAACTCGTTTTCTATCTTTAAGCTGAGACTTAAGAAATTCCTACTTAACAAGGCCTACTATTCTCTAAAAGATTTTTTAATGACAAATTGTGATCTATTTTTATAATATCCTGACCTAATTTTATTTGTATTACGACTATACCATATAAATAAACCATAATATGAATATGAATAAACCATAGATAATGTATAATGTTTGTGTAACCGGCTATCACTTACGTTTATTTTGTCGATAAATATAGATAACGTACTTTCATTAGTGTTAGATCCAACATAAATTTGCACACCCTAACGGGTATAGTATAGAGTAACTTAAATTTTAATACCTATGTAACACCTTTCGACCCATACTTTGCCAATAAAAACATTTGATTTGATTTGATTTGCTAATATATTTGTACCCTTGCAGTGTGCCGAGCCCTGGGTATCCCGTCCCGCGTGGTCTCGAACCTGGTCTCCGCACACGACGCCAACAGTTCCCTGACCGTGGACAAGTTCTACACGGAGACCATGGAGGAGCTGGACTTCGACCCCACCAACCCTGAGGGCGTCGACTCCATATGGAACTACCACGTGTGGAACGATGTGTGGATGGCGAGACCTGACCTTCCTTCAGGTGAGATATTAAGACGCTATGGGAGGTAAAAGCCAATATTGAAAAAAAACCGTCACACTTCACAATAGTTGTTTACAAGACGATAATGAAATTATATAAATATGACTAAATGTTTTTAAATATTAGCTTCATTCTTAAACTCATGTCTGTAAGCCCTACGGGTAAAAACTAGAGGAATTAGGAATCCTACTGTATTTTATTTGTAAATAGCTTTTACTTTTTATGACATTTTACAATACCTCCAATATATGTACCTAGTTTTATGGACAATAAATCATTCATTCATTTATTCATTCATTCAAGGTCAGACATGGTTTAAGTGGAGACAACTACTGCATTCTAAGCACGACCGACTACTTCACCTAAAGTTAAAAGTGAATAAAGGACCTAAAGTAAAGTTAGTAACAAAAGACTTCATACCCGTTTCGTTATGGGTTTCTTCTTTGCCTTCACCTTTTCCCACTATGTGGGATCGGCACAGCCCGTTTTTTGCTTCCACACTCTTCGTTCAGCCGTCATATCTCAATTGTGGACTTATGAATATAAAAATCAATACTTCTGAATAATTATTCTGTAGAAACGCGAACGAGTAGGACATTCAAGGTAGAATTTAACTACAAAAGCACTGTCCACTTACAAAATAATCCTACCAAATCCTTAGCATTTATCTACATTATTAAAAATTATGTTATTGACGACCTCGTTGTCGCACTGGTTACCATGCCGGACTTCTAATCAGAAGGTTATGGGTTCGATTTCCGGCTCGGCCAGAATTTTTGTGCTTTACTAAATTTGTTGGCTGTGGGTCTGAGTTTTAAATATGTATGTATATTATTATGTAGTATATCAGCTGTGTTAGCCACCATAACACCATAACTAGAAATGGTCCAGTATGGGGTTAACCAGCCGTGTGTGAAATGAGTCTTAATATTTATTTATTTTTATTTATTCCAACAGGCTACGGAGGTTGGCAAGCTATCGATGCAACTCCTCAAGAGAAATCCAACAACATATACCAGTGCGGTCCAGCTCCCCTCGAAGCCATCAAGCAGGGAGTCATCGGCCTCAACTACGATGTAGAGTTCATGCTGGCCTCTGTCAACGCAGACCTCATGCGCTGGAGGAAGGACCCTGAAGCAGAGACTGGGTACTCTATGGTGGATACCAACAATTACCAGTAAGTTTTATTTTGACTCTTACTGTCTCTGCATTAGATAAGTCGTTTTTCTACCCAGTACAGCTTGGTATTTGGCTACATAACCACAAGAATCAGAGACAACGACACTCTGGAATCAGGTGGAGCATGTCCTGTTTGTGACAACTGACTTAAACCTGCACAAGGAGGCTGCTGCAACATATGCACCATTAAATGCCTAGCAACAGATTCTTCGCTGATGGTTGCTAGCCAAATGAGAAATGAAACTAATCTAATCTTCTTCTTTGTATAAGGTAAGTGGTTAAGTTCTGATATCGAATTTCGGAAGGTCTCTAAGATAGCTTATTATGGACAATTTGACGCAATTATCGTAGTTAAGTAATAGACGATACAGATTTTAGATTAGTGACCATGCAAAAGTCATAAGAATTTAAAAAAATGGTATTTTCATCTGGGCGTTGCCGTGGTTTGGGTGAGACATAACTTTTAGGACTCGGCTGTGAGCCTTGGTGCAAGCAAATGATAAACTTCGGGCGGCTTGAAACACCAGAGCTTAGTCGTGATGCTCAAAAGAAAAAGAAGGAGACTAAAGTAAAAATAATGTTACGACTTTTTGTTCCCGTGCAGCATCGGGCGGATGATCCTGACTAAGAAGCCGTACGTGTTCGATCCCATCGGTGATGAGGACCGAGAGGATATCACCGCCCAGTACAAGTTCCGGGAGGGAACTGCCTCTGAGAGACTGGCGCTTATGAACGGAGTCCGATACTCGGAGAGGGCTAAAAGGTAGAGTAAAGACCATCATCACATTATTTTCTTCCTGCTAGGTATATTAGGCAAAACATATTTTTTCCGTACGTACCCATAATAAAAAAAAGATCTAACAAAAGGTCTATTTGCACCAAAAAGTTCACAATATAGAGTAGAATATGATATTTTTTGTTAATTAGCATGATATTGTTTAAGAGCTACACAAATAGTGTTGTCCTTTGTAATGTCATGCAAGATTATTATTTCCAACTTGCGAGTACTGAACCGTTACTACTTGGAATAGTTACAGAAATTACATTTACAAGTACAAAAAAAAATATCCTGGATATCATAGCAAATTGTAACATGTGCTCGTTTTTTATGATTTTTGCGTATTAGTCAATAGGCAACGAGGTGAGCGAGCCCACGCGTATTACCCCGACCACGTCTACGAATCTGGACCATGTGTACACGAACCTGCCACCGGGTACGCTGCGGGTTACTGTGCTCGACGCCGACGTCAGCGACCACTGTGCCGTGCGGTGCGAGCTGCCGGCCCCGGCCCGGCTCTCGAACTCGGGCCCTCGTATTGGGAGAATCTTCTCCTGGGCTAATCAGGCTAACTTTAATATGTCGATAGACAGTGTAGACTGGAGCCAGGTACTAGATAAAAATAGGAATGTAGGTGAGATAGTACAGGCAACTATCAATATAATAAAAAATAAATTTGATATCTGTTTTCCCACGAGAAAAGTTAATTTCAAGCGAAGAACTGACTCGTGGATTACCCCCGACGTTAAAAATTATAATTTACTTATTTATGACATAATAAAATTTTACAAATTATATCCTTCCACTGACTCACTCGATAATTTAATTCATGACATGAAAAAATATTACCATAACTTACTAAGATTGAGTAAAGCTAGTTTTTACACGAGAGCTTTGAAATACAGCAGCAATGCGTCTAAAACTGTGTGGTCCATTGTTAATAAAGAAAGAGGTAAGGATAACGCTCCGTTTGTTGATTTTACCGACGTGGTAAGAGATTTTGCCGGAGCCCCGTTCTCGTCAAGAAAAAACGCAGTGGACGCCGTCAACGCTCGATTCCTGAGTGCAGCAGCCGCGTGCGGTGCACCCCGTGCCAACATCTCCCGCGTCAGCGAAGCTCTACGAGCGGTGCGCCCGCCCGCAAACTGCTCACTGCGCCTGCGCCCCTTTACCGTGCAGGAAGTGCTACACATAACAACTACACGAATCCCCGCAAAAACGTCCAAAGACATCTATGATTTATCGATGAAGCTTGTGAGGAATTCCATACAGTCTCTGGCTCCCGTCTTAACTGACTGTTTCAATAGATGCATCAGGGAGGGTTCATATCCAACTGCTATGAAGTCCAGCAAAGTGACTCCGCTGTATAAGGGGAAAGGCAACCGCGAAAACATTGACAGCTATCGGCCGGTGTCCATAATACCCGTAGTGGCGAAGGTGTTTGAAAACGGACTGAGCGCGCGCCTCGTTGAATTCCTGTCGGCAACCGATTCGTTCTCTGAACGCCAGCACGCATACCGCGAAGGTCACTCAACCACGACCTTGACTCGGCAGGTAGTCCGGCGAGTGTTGCAAGCTCGTGAGAAGAAACAACAGGTGGCGATCCTTTGTTGTGATATGTCAAAAGCGTTTGATGTGGCCGACCGAGACGCGCTTGCTGTAAAACTTGAGCACTACGGCGTGAGAGGTACCGCTCTCGCAATGATGACAGATCTCATGCAGCACAGGTGGCAGACGGTTGTCGCTTGCGGTGGAACAGAAAGATCTGAGCCCCTGGAATCTAAGATGGGAGTCGCTCAGGGGTCTTCTGTATCAAACATTCTGTTCTCATTGCTTCTAAATGATTTGCCAGATTTTGTGGATACTGCGGACATATATATGTATGCTGACGATGTAGCTGCAGTGGTTACAGCGTCCGAGGTGGATTCGCTAGAGAAGAAACTGAATGAGGCGATCTCACAATTGACGGAATGGTTTAGAGCAAACGGTTTGGCTCTGAACCTAGCGAAGACGCACTTTATGCATTTTAATTTGGCTGGGCACAGTACCAGACCACTGACCGTTACCATAGAGGACAAAAAATTGGAGCAAGTGAAGGCCACGACATTCCTGGGCTTTCAAATTGACCGAAGCTTAACCTGGGAAACCCATATCGACAAGATGTGTGGAAGGTTAGGGAGCGCTTGTTTCGCTCTTAGCCGGGTCGCCAAAGTACTGCCTGAAGAAGTAGTGAGGACATGCTACTTTGCCACTGTACATTCAATCCTCCAGTATGGTGCAGAACTGTATGGCAGAGCTGCTGAGTGGGAGCGAGCGTTCAAACTTCAGAAGCGTGCGGTACGAGTAATAGCTAAAATTCCACAGGATGAGTCTGCTCGCCCACACTTCGTAAGGCTGGGGATACTAACGCTGCCGTCACTGGTTATATACCAGGTGGCGGTGTACGCAAGGGTAAACCTAGCCTCGTTTGGAGTGGTGGGTAGCAGCCACTCGTACTGCACGCGCAGGAAGGGCAAGCTGGCGACGGAGCCCCGCACGTTGGAGCGCTCCAGTAAGTCTACGCACGTGATGGCTCCCACCGTCTACAACAAGCTGCCCGACCAGATCACTGCAGCACCGTCGCTAAATAGCTTCAAAATGAGACTCAAAAGCTGGCTTGTCGAGCAATCATTTTATAGTTACAAGGAATTCAGCGAAGTCAATAATTAATCGAATTTACATTAAATTATAATTTTTTAATTGTATTCAATAATATGACGAATTTATAATTAATTATGTTTATACATTATTTATATATTACATGATAATTGACAAAGATATTATTGTATTATATAGATATTGCAATAATGGATGGAATGACGTGTATATCTATGTATACCAATAAAGAAGTATTATGAGTATTATGAGTATTATGCAACTATTAACAATAATTAGAACAATTTTTAGTAAAATTAAACTTTCTTGTCATATTTAAAAAAAATCGGACCAATCTTACAAAATAATTGCGTCATAAATTGTGTGCATAAATAAACCCAAAATCATTTTCGTATCTAGGACAACAAATCCACTGTAGACCAGTGTTATTTAACTGATAACACTGTTTTTTGTCATTTTATATATAGAGTACAATAAAGATATATTATTATTACTAGCTGACCCGGCAAACGTTGTTTTGCCTCACTTAGGGGTACAGCGCCATCTATTGATTACTTACTCAACCCAGTCGAAAGGTATCGACATCTGTTAGAATCATTTGGAGTTAACAGATAATAGTGACTGTCAAATAATAACAGACAATAATTAGCAATAAATTAAAATTGCGACTATAATTTGAGATTTAAACTATCCTATCTCTTAAGTTAGATCGAACTGCACATGGTGTGCGAATTTTATTATAATCGGTTAAGTGGTTTAGGAGTCCATTGAGAGACATGAGATTTATATATATTAAGATAAGATTAAACCCCTCTTTCCCAGATACTACTCAGTAGCGTCCAGTATCCAGAACGACATCACGTTCAAGCTGCGAGACATCGACACTGTCCAGATCGGCAAGGACTTCAGAGTCACCGTGGACATAGAGAATACTTCCGATCAGGTACATTTACTATAAATCATAATCATCGTCATTGTCAGCCCGTAGTTGCCCACTGCTGAGCATAGGTATCTCTTCTTGTACGCCAGTCATCTCAGTTTTGCGCTGCTCTCATCCATGTCCTGCCTGTGAAGTTACGGATGTCGTCGACCCAGCGTGTTAATGCTCGACCGACGCTTCTTTTGCCTGTCATAGTTACTATAAATAAAATATATATTAGTAGATACATATTTAAAAAAGGCTGGCTAGCCACATACTCCATGTCTAATTTGTATTATGGTTGCTAACACAACTGATATATATATATACTGCATATTTCTACTGCACCCGTTAACCTATATGTATCTACCTACAATGTTTTAGCCTAGTTGAAAATCCACAATCATCACGTCTCTATATTGGCATAAACTCAACATTTCCACGTATGTTGCAGCACTTTACATCACTTTGTAACGCGACTGCTCTCATTGAAATCTTGTTTATGGACTTGGGTTTGGCAAACTTCCCACTCGGCCACAAGGAGTTACTAACTGCTAGAATAATAGGACATCTATTTCTTGGAGATCTGAGAGAATTCGCAATGTCCCTAATGGCTGGTGGCCTAAAATTATAGTTTAAACACATGATATGAAAGTTGGCAGGTGGTACTCAAAATGTAGACATATTTTTGCAAATAAATGTATATTTCGCTGCTTTGGAAGAATACTGTCATAAGTCAAAATGAGTGAATTTTTCAGTAGAGCACTTTAAAGTTTTTTTCAAATTACCAAATGCTGTATTTTTTTATTTGCTGCGAAAATGTTGATGACACTTCAATAAAAACACGAAACATATATTGCACTTTATGTTTATTAAATGCTTTTAGGAAAATAATACTTATTTAGTACTAAATATTGAAAATAATTACTAGGTATCAGACTTATAACAAAATTATACAAACAATCTTATGAAGATTACTGTCTCATTACAAAAAAGTACAAGAAAATATAAAATTATTTTAAATAACAGTGGTGTTTTTAGATTTAATACATAATATTCATTGTGTTTTTCTCAGTGATACTGATACATTTTGAGTTGTTACATCTTAGCATTAATTATTTTTAAACAATAGCGTCACAATACCAAATCAGTCGCTCTATTACAAAAATGCCTATTGTGTGTAACATGTTTAATGGAAAAATAAAGTATTAACTGGTTTTACAACAAATAATAAACGTACGAAAATTAGAAACATAAAAGAAAATAAGAAACTTTATCTTAAAAAATTGCTTAAGTAGGTAACTGTTATAGCATAGAATCTTATAAACACTGGAAACAAAACATAAAAATTGAAAAATGCTCATAATAGAACATGTAGCTCTTATCCACTTAAAAGATAGAAGAATTTTATAAATTCTAAGCCCAAAATAGACTCTCTATTTTAATATTTGTTAAAGCTCGTTTGAATAATCAATTTTTTGGTGAGTATTGGGCGGACTAATTTGTCTTGAACTTGAATTTTTAGTCACTACTGAAATTGTGGGATCGATGTTGTCAGCAAACTTATTTCTTTCAAATTGCTTTGCGCGTTTCTTACTAGTACTAAGTCACTAAGATCAGAATCGGAATAATAATCCTCAGTATTTACGTAATTCGGGTCTTTGACGCTGTAATCTGAACAATAGTCATGTACTAGCTGGTTTTGCGGATCTCCTGTTTCTACAAGCTAGTTGTTTTCAGACGGTAAAGGAGATAATACAACGTTCCGCATGACCCATTCTGTCCTCTGCTTGATTTTCCTATAACATAAACAAAACGTAACAAAATCCAATGAAACATGATTAAAAAGTTTAAAATAGTATTATTATCGATGTTAATTGTTAAAAGATAATGTTATTATAAAATCTACAAATCCAACCACCTACACTTCATGTAAAAGTAGGTAAGCACCACTTCGTTTATTACCTTGATACTCAACGGGACATTGATGTTCCGGAATAAATGTAGTGTCCGTCGGTTTGCCATTAAAATAAAAATAAACAAGGAAAAGTTAGGTAGGTTCGAGTATATACTCTCACTTTTAGACAATTACCTGATTCTGATTCCCTATCGTAGATATCGGAGCTAGATCTCTTATGTATTCCCGACAATATGGCTTTCGCCGGAACCGGTCAACTGGGGATCTTCTAGTGTACGCCACGCACATCTGGAGTGAGGCCATCGAATTCGGAGAAGCCCTAGCGGTTTCTCTCGATATTTCTAAGGCCTTTGACAGGGTTTGGCACGACGGCCTTATCAGCAAGCTTCCTTCGGTTTGCCCACTGGTTTTTGTTTGTGGATATTAAACTTTTTGAGGGATCGATCAATCCGAGTAGTCATATATGGCTGCTCGTCTGATCAAATGTCTATAAACACCGGTGTCTCTCAAGGTTCAGTGCTCTCTGCAACTCTCTTCTTGCTGCATATTAATGATCTGCTCAAGCCTGGCATCATAGGGTATGCAGACGACAGCACGGTTGTAGAGAGCTATATGTCCAACGTACGAGCCAGTGCGGCCGATATGCAGTTACTCAGAGAGGGCATGGTCGAGCGCATAATCGACACCTTACAGGCAGTCTCCGATTGGGGCGATGCCAATCTGGTTAAATGCTGCTAAGACTCAGGCGTGTCTATTCTCCGCCAAGAAGAAGCCATTTCATCAGGCCCCCACTTTCCGAAATGTATCCGTTACGATCACAAACCAATTAGAGCTTCTCGGTATCACCTTGACCTCGTCTCTCAATTTTGGCTTATATTATATTGTATCCAAAGCGCAAGTGGCTGGAAAAAAGCTGGGTATCCTCTCAAAGGTGCGACAGTACTTCAGGCCTAAACAGTTGCTTATCTTGTATAAAGCGCAAGTTCGGTCATGTATGGAGTACTGTTCGCATCTATGGGATGGTTCTGCCAATTATCAGCTAGAAGCGCTTGAGTCCATTGAGAGACGAGCTAAGAAGCTCATCGGCAATTCTTGCGTTGCGAAGGCGAAGCTTCAAAGCCTTCAAAGCCACAAGCGCAAGGTTGCTAGTTTGTCGATCTTTTATCGGATACGTTTCGGGGAGTGTGCTTTGAAACTTCATAATTTGATTCCACCATCTCCGTTCTACTACAGAGAGTCAGTGAAGAGACACCGATACAGAGTTGAGGTTCCAAACTTTCTCACGAAACGCTTTGCGTCGACCTTTATTGTGAGGACTGCGAGGCTTTGGAACTCACTACCTGGGTCTCTGTTTCCTAAGAGGTATCTTCCGGGGGTCTTCAAAAGTAGAGTTAATAGGTATCTTCTAGGTAAGCGTGCCACACCGTAGACTGCAGCGCAGCTTAACATCAAGCTAGCTGTAGTAGTCAAACGCAAACCTATCAAAGATAAAAAAATGTAGATAGTCTTAATCCTACGTAGAATACCTACTCTTTATAAGTACCTAAGTACCGTAGCAATAGAATCTGTTTACCTAGAATACAGCTACCTAGAATCTACTAACTAGCTCTAACTAGCTACCTAGATTACAACGAGTCGATATGTAGCAATAAAACCTGCTAGGTATCTACCAAAATATTAGCTTCAGTAAGCTCTTCACGATTAGTAAGGTAGTTATAATGCATAAAAAAAGTAGTATTTGTGGTGCTTTTTATCTGAAATACTGTATCAAGTACAATAACACGACCAATTGTTTTACAGAATAAAGTCTTATTACGAAAAATACTATTACAATCACGAAATAATTTATATAGAAAAACGTAGTAGTTTTAATTGTACCAATACTTACGACTCTATTTTTTATTATAAACAGTAATATCTAATTATAATACATTTAAGTTATACTTACTTTTTGTAGAACAACGTAGTAATCCCAAATGACACTTTGTTTATGAGAAGTTTCAAAAACTGTTTGTAGATTTTTTTAAGCAATAGTGTCACATCTCGTAAAAATGCAGTGTTTGAGATAAATGCGCACTCAAAATCTGAATTATTTTGGAATATGACCAAATTCAAGGAAACCAACAGGGGGTTCACTTCAAAACACTAGTTGCAACTGGCGATACAACGCTATCTATAAAAAAATGCGGGCAAATTTTACCAAAAGGATATAGTCTTTTGGTGGTGCCACGCCGTGAAATGTTGTTATAAAAATACGATCTTAACTGGGTATACAAAACAGATCATTTTACGTTGAATGGCGTTGAAAAATGAATTTTGTAGTATTTGGTAATACTACGCTATTCTTCCAAAGCAGCGATTTATATTTATTAATCTTCAAGTAGTCTAATCATATATGATCGGCGACCTCGTTGGCGTAATGGTTACCATGCCGGGCTGCAAACCAAAGGCTCCCAAATTCGATTACCGTCTTTGCCAACAGCTTTGTGATTAATTAAATAAGATAAAGTTAGCAGTCGGTTTGGGTTTGAAATATGTATTGGTATAAAGTCTTTGTGTATATAAATCATTTGTGTATTATTTATGTAGTATATCAGTTATATAATACAAACTATAAAATTGTTTAGTACGGGGCTAACCAGCCGTGTGTGAAATATGTGCTAATATTTATTTTTTGATTTCATCATTTTTTTACCCTAATTTTTGCTTTTATATGAATTGGGCTTGCGCTTGATCATAATTCACCTAATGGTAAGCGATAAAGAAAAAAAGAGATTCAAATATATATTTTTTCTACAGGGTCGTAACATCAAAGCGTCTCTCTCGGCTACAAGTGTCTTCTACAACGGAGTGAAAGCTGAACCCGTGAAGAAGATCGAAGGGAAACTCTTCGTTGGACCTAAGAAAGGTATTTAACAAATCGTAATATAGATGTACAAGGGTAAATAAAAAAATTAGAAATCCCCGACTGAACAGTTTGTGGTGACGGCCATCTTGTATTTGAAGTTCATCATATTGTATGTACTTTTCTAAGCCCTTTCATTTGATACCCAAATTGAGCCAGTTTAGAAAAAAATATATCATCAGCCATTTTGTAGCAGCGGTCATTTTGTTCTGATTTTCATCAAACGTTACTAAGAACACACTCACCAAACACATCTTTCTAAAAAAAACAGAATTGTAATCGATCATCCGTTTGGGAACTACGATGCCATAGACACATACATACACATACATACACACACAAACATCAAACGTATAACACCCCGTGTCTGTCGCAGTGGAAAGAATAAGCATCCAAGTGAAAGCGAGCGACTACCTGCCCAAGCTGGTGGAGTACTGCAACATGAAGATATCCGCTATGGCCATCGTGGAGGAGACCAAGCAGTCCTGGGCTGATGATGATGACTTCCAGATCCTCAAGCCCAATATTAACATTAAGGTAAACATAATTTACAGAATTGCTTTGAAAGCTGTTTGTTAATCTCTCTCATTATAACTATCAGAACCTGGTTGACCGGGTCGGCTTTTTTTTTAATATTACGTTTTCTAAAAATTATACCTAGCTAGATCGATTTATCGCCCCTGAAACCCCCTACATACTAAATTTCATCATGAAAATCGTTGGAGCCGATTCCGAGATTCCAATTATATACCTATATTATTATATATAAGAATTGCTCATTTAAATATATAAGATAAGCTCGACAAATTGTATATCCTAATTCCTGACTGTGTATAAAAATATAATATTAAAATAAGGACAAAGGTTAATCTCTGCTAACTGAGAATGCATATTACTCTGACACCTAGTAGGATAAAGTAAGGAAGGAGAAGAACCTCAGGTACAAAATTGACCGATATTGAAAATACATAAAAAAAAAACTCCATGTTCATAACCAGTTACGGAATTTTTAGTTACGAAAGTGTACGAAGGGAATTTATAATAGTGTTTGTCTGCCTACCTGCGCCCTGTCATACGCGCAGGACGTCACCGCCAGTCGCTACAGAATACCAGCGCCGGCATTTGCTGAGTTGCGACTGTGTTGCGGCAAACTATGTTCTCTCATTTTTAATTTATACGATTGTTTAAGATTTTGTGTTTGCCAAAATAAAAAATATTTTTCTTTCTTTCAAAAGAAACCCAGAACTCATTAAACTTTAAACATTTTCCAGTTCAACGAAGACCTAGTAATCGGCCAGCCAGCCACCGCTACCCTCTCCTTCGTGAATCCGCTGGAAGTGCCACTCACAAACGGCGAGTTCCGAGTCACGTCATCCGGCATTATGGGTCGAACTCTTCGGTTCAGCGCTGACAACGTGCAAGGTGGTCAACTGCTGACAGCTCAACTGCCTGTGCAACCTAATGTAAGTCTTCATTCTATAGCTATAGAGTTTAAAATTGCCATTTAATTAACTAAGAAGAAGTGTATACCGAATAACGTCATCCGGCGCTATGGGTCAACTGCTGACAGCTCAACTGCATGCAACCTAATGTAAGTCTTATTTCTAAATCGATAGAGCTTAAAATTGACTTCTAATTAACTAAGAAGAAGTGATTCGAGTCACATCATCCGGCATTATGGGTCGAACTCTTCGGTTCAGCGCTGACAACGTTCAAGGTGGTCAACTGCTGACAGCTCAACTGCCTGTGCAACCTAATGTAAGTCTTATTTCTATAGTGATAGAGTTTAAAATTGCCACTTTGCGGAATTACTAGAGCCCAGCTATACACGACCTCAACAGGTACTTAGTGCATGGCTCGGCGGTTTACCAACGTATACTCGATATCACTTGTGTTCCTGGTAAGCATAGTGTTATAAAGAGATACGTATTGTGAAATATACACTTTGGGAAAGATAAATAAAGTCTATTTGTATTGTAACTTTGGCGACAGATTTGTGACCTATAATTTGGTTGCTAACCAGACGAGCACTAGAGTGAACAGGTTTCTTTTAAATCAACGTGCTACATCTTCGGCCATTTTTCTTACCTTTAGGCGAGTTGGTGGCCAAGCGCTGATCTAATTAAAAAAGACGCTTTAACGCAATGTAAAACAATAGAAATGTATCTAATAACTATAAATTCTAATTTGCCATAATCATAAAAACACGACTATTGTTTATTAAGACATTTTATATTAACTTTTAATTTATTATACCTTTATATAATACTTGTTTTTTTTTTAAATACCTAGATTTGCAAGTTTTGTAAAGTAACTTTCACAAATATTTTTGTGTACCTTTTAATATACTATTCCAATTTTTTTTTATATATTTTTTGTAACTGTTATCATGTTATAACTCTGTGGGAGAGGCCATTGGTGTTGAAACACAGTCTATGACTAAATCAACACCTATGGTTTCATTTTAACTGTGTATTTCTTACTTATGTCAATAAAGGAATATGTTATTTTATTTATTTTAACTAACAATGTTTTAACTTTGGTTTCAGAAACTCGGCAAGATCACGTTTGTGGCGACATTTAAATCTACTGAACTAAAGGATATCAATGGATCAGCGAGCGTTGAGGTTTTTGAAGGATAAAAATAAAATACAAATATACGAAGGTTCTATGTTTTCAAATTCAGAAAATTAAGTAGTTATTATTTTATAAGCATTTACCGTTTACCTAGAATACACAGTGTATTTTCATATTTACCTACAATGTATTGAAACCATGTTACGTAAAAATCTCTTTACAAAAGTTATTAGGCACATAATGACCGACACCTGTAATCAACTGATTTAAATTATATACTGATTTGTATAGCTATACTTAATTCTGATTATTTTCATACTTTATTTAGTAGAAACAAAGGTTATTTAGTATCCTTTGCTTCACAAGTGTATTATAAAAGTCGTATATGTGTGGTGTATTGACAGAAGACCCTGACTTAGGCAAAACAAGGGCAAAATCTTTTTACGAATTAAGTTTTTTGAACCGGTTTTTTTTTTAAATTATAACTCTGATTGGTACCAAAATAAGTAAAAATATTCTTAGAGTGGGTCTTTAGACGGCATTTCGATGTTTTTTTTTTATTTGTCCGTTTAAGATTTATAGCGTCAAGGTAAAAAAAGCCTAGCCTAGAAAGGCTCATGGCTCAATAACAGATCACCGGTAATCACCTTTTTCGTATGAGCTTAGTGGCCAAGCTCTGGTGTCGAGTTACTGGTGTACAAGCCGCCCGAAGACCTATAACAACCTACATTACACACTTGTACCATAATGTACTATAACTAACTATATAAGTGCCATACAATTATAAAATGTTAGAAATAAAATTGTAATATTGTCGTAGAAAATACAGTGTCTCCATGTGACGTCACTCGATTTAACGACACACTCTCTAAAGCGTCGAAATCAATCGGCTTTAGTTGGTTTAGCTTGAATTCCATACAATGATACATATCCATTTAACGACATTCTCTATAACGCCATAATATGGACAGTCCCTTCAGTGTCGTTACATAGAGTTTACACTGTATTTGAAAGATATTTTTGCATTCATTTGTTGTTCGAAGGTGCATTTTTTAAAGAGTTATAAGAAAGCTGCTAATTATTTGTAGTCATTACAGTATGTTAGACGAGGTCGTATTTTGAAATTATTTTACTAAATTCTAACCTTTCTTAATACTAATTTTAAGATCAATATACATATGTATGTTACAACGTTTTTCATTTAATACAAAAAATAACTTTAATACAATCTGTCGCCGAGTATCTAATGTTCGGAGACACATTGTGACCCAGCTATTCCAGACTATGCATTCTCCCACCTCGGCAAGAGAAATACCTAACTGTAAAGAGTAAAAACAAATAGACTTGCCTGAATACAAAAAAATAATAAGTGTGTTCTATATAAGCAGCCCACTATACGTTCCCACTGCTGGGACTCGGGGCCTTCTCTCACGAGGAGAGAGATAAAGGCCATAATCCACCACACTGGCCAAGTGCGGGTTGGCGGATGATACATGTCTTCGGATATTGTGATCCTCAAACATAACGGTTTCCTCACGATGTTTACCTTCACCGTAAAGCCAAAATCCACGCATAACTTGAAAAACAAGTCATTGGTGTAGGGCCGGGATCGAACAAGAGGCCGTCTGATTGAAAAGCAGACGTTAGTACCATCGAGCCACACTCGCTTTTTTATAAAGTTCTTTAAAAATAAAATAACCGAAATAGGTTTTTAAAAACATGTTTATTAATCAATTCCATAAGACCACCACTTTTACTTAAAATGAAAATCAAAATGTTTTCAGCTATATATTTTGTTCATACCACACTATACTCGTATTTACTGACTTAGTAAATATTTGACTTGATTTCAACATCTTTTATAATACGATTCAAGCAGAGGAAACAAAAAAATACATAGTTTCACGTATTTCTTAGCTTATTTGCGTTTACTGCAAAACATTCACTAAAGGTTACATTCTATTTGAATCGCCTTCCCTGGTCGATATCCGATCAAGACGATGATATGGGGATATAATATAATGAATTAAAAAAAAAACTTGTTCAAACAAATCTAAAACAACATCTTTTGAAAAAAAAATCAGTGATAAATTTGATTGTTATCAAAATTGGACTAAATAATTCTTATGGTATTTTTTCAATAATTTTAAGCGTTTCCTTATAACACTACAACTGTTAATGCGAAATTTTACCGATATCATCGCCTTAATACAAACTCATAAGAATCAATTCGAAAGCAACATTTATCCAATGATTAGGCATTACACACACCCAGCGAACTAGAATAATCGGAAGAGTAACTCCATACAATTGCCGCTTAGAATTTGGATCCATCTACGCACACAATTATACTGCTATCCCAACGAAAACAGCACACACAAAGCTCGCACGCGATTGGTCGCATCAAGGTCACGCCACCGAAAACAGCGCGGGTAGCTGTTTTGCCCCGCCCACCGCGGTATTTTACGCGTAGACGGTGGAACCATTTTATCGGCCAAGTTACTATTATATTTATTCTAGTTCGCTGCACAAACCACACAAAATGAAATAGACATCGATCATTTTCGACCACAGCAAAACTAAACAGTAAATATAACCATATCTTTCCCACTTAATTTAGTAACTCGAGGCAGATTTGTTTAAAACAGTAATTCCAAATTAGCAGTCGAAGATAGAAACTAAGAACAATTTTATAAAAGTCAAAGTTTAGGAATTGATACAAGCATAAAAGAAATCCAAAATTTCGCGGATTTCAATTTCCCACACAGCACTGAGTTTACATAATTACACCTTCAACCGAAATATAATACAAATATTGAATAACTTAATCTATGTACAGGATTCAGTATTCATGTTGAGTATAAACTAAGAAATATGAAAACTTAACAAGCAAAATTCTCATCTAATTCATTTAACATTAAGTCTGGATGCATCCCTGGATCTAGATTAGGGGGGCAAGCCCTGGGCGGAAAGTTCAAGAGGGCGGCAACATTCTCAAGATTCCCCTCTCTTTACTTCCTTGTTAAAAATAGTCTTAGAAATCAGGCGGGGTGGCATTTTTCGTTTTTTGCCCCGCCTTAAAAAAATTAAAATCCAGGGCTGCTTGGTTAAGCCATATTCTGATTCCAAAATCATTATACTACTATGTTTTTCATATATTAGGGGACAATTTTACTCATCAATATAAATAACTTTTCCTATAGGGCCACTATCAAAATCACCAAAAGATCTTTCCATACAAAATTAAGCGGCAAAGTATAGGACTATAATTTTTAGGATTCTGTATCAAAGGGTATCAACAAAACCCTATTAGTAAGACTCCGCTATTCTTCTGCCCATCTGTCACAAAGATTATGCCTATAAATTATTATAACAACTGGCAACAAATGCAAAAACATAACAAAAAATATTAAAGGGGATTTTAAAGACAACGGTGCATGACCCTTATTTTGTTATTATTTTTACTTCGATTTTGGCCTCACAGGGAAAGTTCTTTAAAGATTTTAAAAAATCCTGAAGTACTTATAGTTTATTAAAAAAAAACACCCGCTATCAAAGGAACTGCACACAGGACGGGAAAATATACTTTCAATTCCAAATATACAAAAGTATATAACACTTTGTGTATTTGGAATTAATATTATATAATGTTCGAGTAGTTTTAATAACATTAGCGAATGAGTACTCAACAATTTTAAACCAAAACCTTTTTTATTTGTTTTAAATTAAAATATTTTTTTTCGAATAATACTTTATTTTCGAGATAATTGCCAGATAAAAAATAATTTAAAAACATCTCACTAACATTATTCACTTGTATATCTTAATTACTTATGAGTAGAAAAGTTGTTTACATTATATTGCTTTTTGAATTAAGATATTCCTAAATTTACTTTTTTCTTCTTACCCACAAAACGGGTAAGTACATATTTTATTTATACATTAAATCTAGCATTTTCAAATGACAAAAAAATGCCTGACAGATTACCAAAAGAAAATGTCTTTTAAGTGAATCACTATAAATAATTGATTTGATAAATATTTCTTATTAAATAAATAAAATAAAAACCGTTGTACTTAAGCCTTCAAATGTTACCAGACTAAAAAAAAATAAACGAAAATTGTTCAACACTTACATATACATCTACAGAGTATTGTATTGTGGAAGTTTTTGGGCAGCTTTTATAGAGTCCAGCTAGATACTAGCCGCGTCGATACCCGCGATAATCCGGGATTAACTATACCTTATAAGTTAATCCAGCGTCTAATATATCTGTATACTAATTTTAATCGCAATCAGTTGAGCCATTTAAGCGTGAAGAAGGCACAAACATACAACCCTCACAGACGAAAACACATACAAATTCTCGCATTTATATTTTCAGTAGGATTAAATTGAGTGAAATAGAATTGGTAGAATTAAATAGAGACAGAAGAAAAATGTGCATGAAGCGATTATTAGAGACCAAAAAAAACCGATATCTATAACGTCACTGGTTTGTACACGATTCTAATCATATACAAGTGAATGGATCGGCTTTGCAATGACCAAATAAAAGTCAACAAAAACAAGGCTTTTACAAACATTTCACTCAAAAAAAACCGTTCCAGCAATTTCCACTTCCATTTCAAAGGCTGTTCCACGAAAAGTACGCCAAAAAACTGTGCGCACGCATTTCTTGTCCACAGAGTATTATAACAATTGTCAGAAAACAACCCTTATTCCACAATACAACACTCCTGCACTTTACACTTACTTCTACTGTACTTTGGCTTTACCGGTAACAATCTTGGAGTATTCCTCGTAGAACTTGGGGAAAAAGCTCATCATGAAGTATATGACGGCCAGGTACGCCGCTATACCCAGAGATAGTATCAGGTCGAACACGGCTGGCTTTACACTGCGAGACAAATACAATAAGTTAAGACGATATAGAAGCAGAATACGAGTACCATATTTTAAAAATAGCAATAAAATCCAATGTACATGAAAGAACTACGTCTTTTTTTCGAATTAAGAATCGTTAAAGTTTCAAAACGTTATTACGTAAAATTAGGCCAATTATTTTTTTTAACAACTAACTACTAACTAACTAAACTTAACTGGGAAAACTAAACTAACTACTAACTAACTAAACTTAAAGGCGGGAGAGGTGGAGAGAGATAGAGAGGGATGGAGGAGAGTAAGGGAGGTGGAGAGAGAGAGAGGAAGGAAGGGAAAGAGAAAGGAAGGTACGGAGAGAGTGGGGAAATAGAGAGACAGAGGGAGATAGAAAGAGGGAGGACGAGAGGGACAGAGATAAAGCGAGTTACAGAGAGGGGTATAGAGAAAGGGAGGGAGACATAAATAGTGTAAGCGTGTGGATGTTTCGATGAGGTAGTGTATCCGATAAAGAGGGAGATAAGGAGAGTGACAGAGCCTCACCTATAGACATTGAGCGTGTGCGCGGTGGGCGTGTAGAGCGTGAACTCGGGCTCGCGCTTGTCCAGCACGTGCGTGCTGAGCGCCGACTCCGTGTAGCGGGACAGCGCCTGCTCCAGCGCGCCCGACACTCCTGCAACATGCCGCTTGACTCATTAGACACAACATTTCAAAGTTCTTGATTTTTTTTTAGGACACTTTTCACAAACGGTTGGTTAACCCCATACTGAACCATTCCTTGTTCGTGTATGGTAGCTAACACAACTGATATACTACATATACATACATATTTTCTATAGATACATATTTAACACACCCAGACCCATAGCCAACAAATTTAGTTAAGCACAAAGATGTTGGCCGGGCCGGGAATCGAGCCCGGAACCTTCTCATTGACAGTCCGGCATGGTAACCTTTACGTCAAAGAATTATGAGCCACCATCTCGCCTTATGGAAAGCGAAGTTGGTGGTAACCTCTTCTTTGTGCATGCAAGAGGATTTGAACTTTTAAATGTTTACGTTATTGACGTGACTTGTACATACAATTTATTTATTGAATTCAGCTAGAATGAATTTGAAAAGACACGCCCAATGATCTCGAGCTTTTAATAAAGCAAAACATCGTAAGGAAACTGGCATAATAGTAATGCATTTTCTAGTGCTCGCCTGAAATTTAACGCTAAGCAGCTAACAGTGTATTCTGGTAGCCTCCTTGGGAGCCTGTTATTCCAGACTAAGCATGCTCTATATTCTCTAAGTGGTAGTAATTAAAAAAAAGGTAACCTGAACTAGGCGCCCCCGTGATGATGACCTGTGGTGCTCTCGGCTGAGATGATAAGTACTCGAACCAGTACCTCACCGCGTCTTCTTCTACATTCTGCAAATATAGTAAACTTATACTTAAATTATAATTGTGGATTTTTGCGTGTTATTACGCTGGTAGTGCCGCAGGGCGCAGCTAGTATATTTATTAACTTAGTGTTCAAAAATAACCTAGATACTTCTTAAGATATTGAATCACAGAGTGATTCATGATCTTTTAGATCAGTATACTACTTTTTCGGCCACACCACTATACATCACATAAGACGACGTGTTTGGTCAAACCATAGACAAAGTATATTAAAGTTTTTTTTTTAAATATACTTTGTCTATGGTCAAACGGAGATACATTTCAAGTAAATAAATAAACCTGTTAAAAATTAATTTATATTTTTAATTTCTCTGTATATGTAATCCGATTATGAGTCAAAGTAAAGCAAATTACAAAAGACTATTTACATTATTATATCGCTAAAACTGGATCAAAATTAGGTTTCACAAAACCGCTACTCGTGCAAAGCGGCATTCTCAAGGTAACTTATCTGGTGCTATTATATATATGCGATGCACACATGCGGGTAGGTAGGTAGGTTAAATGTTTGCTAAGTATCGCTTTGATTAGGTTTCTAAACAAAGCTAGGTTTCATATCAAACCAGCTTCTTTCAAACTATATGCTCAACGAAGTCACATACGGAACAAGGGCTTATATGTCTTGTAAATATTGCAAAATTTAAACGGCATGCCCATTCCTTCCCAAGTGATGTTATTATATCCATACAATTTATCAAAACATTAAGAATTAAGAAAAGTAGTAGCGTTCTACTATTTCTGCGCGCGCGATTGAACGGTGCTTCTTATTATGCTATTTAAATTGTCATACAACTTGTCATACAAATTGTCATACTTTCACATAAGTATCGTTAAAATTAGGTCTAAATTAGATTTCCATAGATAAATCGGGCTTACCAAGGCTTCATCATACAAAGCGGCATCCTCTATGTTGCCCTCTCCAGTGATGTTATATATATGCGAGGCTAGTGCTCGGGCGATGCTCTTAATGTTTGCGATGAGGTTCTGCGTTTTCTCTTCTGACGGTACATCCAGAAGAGAGCCGCGGGCCGGGTCTTTGTGGGACTGGAAAAGTATACAAAGCTTTGTTAACAGAAAAAAGGGCCAATTGCAAGTCGGGATCACGTAGGGGTCACCAATATGGAACGACAACGATTTGCCCCCATCTAGCAAAGAGACCCCCAGGGCATATTATGTTGAGTGTGTTAACGTTAACTCTGTTGCACAAAAGAAAGAAAAACAAATTAGTGACATTCTGTTAATCGACTAAACAAGTAGGTAGGTAGTGTGCGACAGAGATAACGCTCTACGAAGCCGAAAGTAGCCGCTTGTCTCTTTCTAAAGGTCTATGTACAATACTTATATTGCAATACGTACTATACTGCAAATTATTATGAGAAACAATTTGCGTAGGTGACGAGTCAAAGATAATTATGGTTGAAAAGTGCCACTGAATTGTTTCGTTTGACAATGAACAAAATAAACTATGCAGAGCTGGATGATAACCTCTGCTAGTAGGAGAGGAGCCAAAAGAAGAAGATGTACTAACCTGCAACGAACTTAACGTGAAAGCCGCCATCCGTCTTATACTGAATCTCTCATGTTCCCAGGCCAGTGATTCATCTGCCAAGTTTATCTTCTTGTGATTGATCGGAGCGCCCAGTCTAGCTTGCAGGCTGTGAGCTGCACCACCTGGCTTAGGAGGCTTGGACACGTGCATCGTGACACCAGCAGACGACGATATAGAATCTAAGCACATCGCGAATTGGACATCCTGAAAAATTACATTTAATTAATTTATTACTCATTCTCTACACTGTACAGAGCAGGACAAGTATACATTCGTATTATATAGGTATGTTCATAGACAAATCTATACTAATACTAATATTTCACTATGCAACAGCATCGCGCCTTGCAGAATTTGGCGGCAGCTAGGCTGCGCACTCGATTTGCAGCGCCATCTAGGTTTCATCGGTAACTATGGCAAACTCCCACGCCACGCTTTATTGTATGGGAATCAGCAATCCTCTCTTGATCACCGCTACTACTCTTACCTGTAACAACGAATCATCGCTGCTATCCAAGTGTTCCTCCAGCCACTTTTTGGTGGCGATGTAGTTGAGCGTATGTCCGGTAGATGGCAGCACGAATAGAAGTGAGACCACGCCCCGCGTGCCGGACATGCTGTAGAGGCGGGAGAATATGCGAGCCAGCTCCAGGACAGCTACTGCGCCTGACGCGTTCGAGTCCGCACCAAGAGACAGTTCCTGTAAAAATATAATTTCAACTTAGTGTGATAATAATATAGGCACATCAGCTATCATTTATAGGTGAGCAGCAATACGCTCGCCTATGCAACTAGGCAACTAGTCGATAATGTGTAGAAAAAATGTCTTAATAACTACGAACTAAGACTATTATTGCTAGCTGGAGGAGGCCTTCACCCTAAGAGGGGTCCAACTTAAAGATTGATTGACTAACATTACTAACAACTAGCCTACAAAAAAGACCACTAACAATCTTACTAACATCATTTGCATTGTAAAATAAGTTAACAAGTTGGAAATAAATGGCTTTATTATTATTATTAAGACTATTATTAAGTCTTCTTCCCGATGATTAAAAATAAAGTAACTAACAATCTACTCAAACTAACGAGAACAGACCTACGTTTTATGGTCAGTATCATCACCGGCCACTGCGATCTAAACTATCACCAGCACAAAATTGGTAATACAGATAGCCCCCTGTGCCGGGGATGTATGAGGGTGGACGAGACTGTGGAGCATGTGCTGTTGCACTGTGAATCCACAAACCAAACAAGAGAGAAAACCGGACTAGCAAGGGAATCTTAACAAAACACTATGTTAAACTTGGACGCCTCCTGCTATAAAAAAAAGTTCCACCACATAATGACAGAGGAACAGGTATGCCAGCAACCCAAGACCGTTTTCTCTGTTACTTTAAGGAGCTTGGATGGCTTGGGTAGGCTGGTAGGGGGAAATGCACAATACGCCACCTGCGGGTTGTCAGTGCAGGTCTGATCACCCCCATCATAGAATAAGAATAAGAACTAAGACTAAAAGCCGGGACCTGAAAATCCTTCCTTACCCACACGGTTAAACCATGAGACTATTTTAAAAAAGTTACTCACAGGAGCAATAGCGGAGGCATCGTAATGTGCAGCAATGATGATGGTCTGCATCGCTCCCGCTTTGCCTAACAGCTTGCCGTGCAGAGTTACTGGCTTGGATTCCACCTTCTGAGGAGCAGGGGCTGTCACCACTGGAACCGAAATGAAAAACTTATAGTGCTTAAAACATGATATGAACTTTACTCACAGAATAGAATAAAATATTTTTATTTAGGTATCCTAAGCTATCACAGTGTAAGTACACTAAATATATCAGATTATCTTCCATATACAATAAGGGCAGTGGGGCAACGCATGTGTACGCCTTTAATCAACTTAAGAATAAAAATGAAAGAGAAAATATTATTTCTCTGTACTTAAAATAAGAAAATTAATTTCAAAGGATAAAACAGATGAACATAGTAGAGAAGGCCAAGATCAAGTTTGAAGTGATGATGTCTTATAATGTTGGTTGTGGGTTAATTACCTGCCGCTGAGCTGGCGCTTTCATTGAGGTATCACATTGTGAGGAAAGGAAACCCCAACATCGTTGAGCATTTTCTGGTGCTCACCTGGATAACTACGATTATTAAGTTAAGTATGACGACCTCGATGGCGCAAAGGTTACCATGCCGGACTGCCAATCAGAAGGTTTCGTGTTTAATTTCCGGCCCGGCCTACATTTTTGTGCTAAACAAAATTTTTTGGCTGTGGGTCTGGGTGTTAAATATGTATCTATATAAAATATATATGTATGTATATGTAGCAGTATTGGGCATTAATTAATTAATTTGTCAATTATCTAATTAATTGACTAAAAAAGTAATTGCAATTAAATTAATTACAATTAAATTAATCGCAATTGAACTTTTAATTGCACCTTGCAATTAAATTAATTTGATTAACGTGTGTCAATTGTAACTCACAACTAAAATAATTGCAATTAACTTTTGTAGTTGTTTTATGAAACGATTAAAACTAACAATTAACTTTATGTATCAAAATGAATTAGTAAAGATTTAAAAAATTAAGCTATAAGTATTACACTTTAGACGAATAAAAAAGTGATCAAAGGCTGTAAGTATAGCTTATTTTTTCTTAATCTTTCTTTCAACATAAAAAAACTGCTAGTAGATAAAGACGCGAATATTTCCTTTCAATACGTCTTTAGTTTTATGTATAACAATGTTGCATTGTTAAATATTGCTACAATTTTTCATTTTTTTTTTAAATTTTTCTATACCTAATTTTCAATTGTTAATTTTTAATTAAAATTAACAAAACAATTGAAAATTAATTAATTGTTAGTTGTTGCTAAAACAGTCGACAATTAAATAATCGTTAATTGTAATTTTTCACAATTACAATTGATTAATTGTTAGTTGTTGTGGTTACATTTACCAATTTGAATTGTTAATCTTTAATTGTTATTGCAATTAAGATTTGCCCAACACTGATATGTAGTATATCAGTTATGTTAGCAACCATAATACAAACTAAAAATTGTTCAGTATGGGGTTAGTCAGCCGTGTGTGAAACATGTCCTAATATTTATTTATTAATTTGAAAAATCTGTCATCAAGGATTTAAGGAGGTTGCTGCAGTGGACAAGTGCACTGCAGCAACCACCTTAAAAGCCAGTTACTCGAGACTAAGCATGTTCCACATTGGACCAGAGTGTCGCTGACTGTTGTACCCTCACTGGTCAAATTCCTACTGTGTTTAAAAAAAGCCTTATTATAATGCTTATGTAGCCAAAGAGAAACACAGAATTAAGAATGAGAACTTACCCATCTGATAGCCATTAGAAGACACAGAGTTAAACATAGCCTGGAGTGCAGTTCCCGCCTTCTCATCTGTGATGAAGCTGTACTGCAGGTCCCGGAGAATCTCCTCGGCTTCAGGAGACCACTTGGCAAAGTACACTGGAGCATTCATCTCTTGTTGAGTCATTGCCATTTCTAGGAGTTGTATGTGCTGGAAATTTTTATTGTTATTTTGATATAGAAGAAAAATATACATCAACTCATCTTTTAAAACCAATACATTGATTGCAGATAGAGAAATGGAACTAAAAGGAACTAAGTATAAGCAGCCCACTATATGTTCCTACTGCTGGGACTCGGGGCCTTCTCTCACTAGGAGAGAGATATAGGCCATAATCCACCACACTGGCAAAGTGCGTGTTGGCGGATGACAAATATGCCGGTTTCCAATTCGGTTTCAAATATGATGTTTTCCACACATAACTTGAAAAAAATAGACTGCATACTTATACTTTGATCTTACCTCTGTCTCCTCAGCATTTAGTACAGTGTCATTCCTCGGTAACACCAGGAGTAGAGCTCCAGCTTTGTTTCTGATCTCCATGAACTGATCAATGGTGATGTCCTGGATCCGAGCCACTACACAGTGTCTGGAGGTGCTCCAAGATGTGAGGGATCGCCCTTCCAGGTTGAAACTTGTGCTGCGACAACCTAATGTGGGTATTAGACCTTTTTAATTATTTTTTATCATAGTACATTGTACTCAATTATGTAAATAATTATAAACCAAGCAAGAATACAGAGTAGATGAGTTTTTTTAAAAGAGTATATTTTATTTATTTATATATTGTAGAAGATGTGTAACAATAAGTTCGTAAATAATTTGAGTGTGCCACATTTTATTTACTTAACCATATTATTGTTTGTTGAGAAATGGAAGGCATAAAGTTTATGAAACAAACAACAACAGTGAACCGGTTTCTTTTAGGCAAGCAAGTTTTGCATTTGATCTAAAGATTCAGTTACACACTATAATAGTTCCACAATTAAATATCTTGAGCTGTGTTCAGAACAAAAGCAACAACATACAAAAGCTTCTTAAGTTGTTATTTATTACAATCTTGCTATAATTAATTCAATCGTAAGTAAAGGTAAATATGATAAACCTATGATCACAGGTATTTACTTAGGTCTCTAAATACTTCCAGAAAGTAGGTTACATACATACAGTCTCCAAACGTAGAAACAAATGATATTTGATCTTCTTTATCAGTTAAGATAAATAAAACAAACAGTAGAAGCCTAAAACTTAGTAGATTGCTGGAAAATAACCTCAAAACTATGATCAATCGATATGATAGGTTTTATAAATGAAGAGTAAGAAATCAAGGATTATTTACCGTGAGGGACATTGTGTAGGTCGTACTGCTGCATCCGATACACAGGGAACTCGTGAGAAGCCGAGACAGGGTACGCTGGAGCCACGATAAGTAACAGGGGAACGGCAACCAACAAATAGAAGGGCAAATACCCTTTAAATATTTCCGCAAAGCTGTCCGCTTCGTCAAGCCACATTTTGGTGACTAGTTATTATAATCTTCCTAATTTTATTACAATAAAAACTGATTTTTAGCACATAATCCAATTAGAAACCCTACGTGTGATAAGTCGGTCAGTGACATTAATTTTTAGTTTTTTTTTTTCGTTTTGGTTTGGTGTGATTTTAGTGTTGTCAGGAACGAAAACTAACTAATCGGCAAACTTTAATCGATTAAAGAAATTGATTCATCATCATCATCATAATCCTCTAATAGGTCTTCTTGGTCTGCAGTATTCATCCTGGTTCCTTTGATCATGTATGTTATGTAGGTATGTTTTTTATTATTTACACTTTAAATTTCTTGAAATTCAGTAGTATAGTTGCGTTGTACATATTCCTTATATTAAATTATCCCAATTGATAACATTTCTTTTTCTTCGTCCATAGTAAATATTGCTTAATCTATATCATAATAATCGATATTATTTTATTTATGAGTGAAATACACAATTTGCAACTGAATTATAATGTTCTCTAACTAAAAAATCTATTGTAGTCGATTGCGTAGTCGATGAATTATATAATTCATAAGAAAGAAGAAAGAAATAATTATTTCTTAAGTTGGCACAACACTAACATTATCTTATCTGTGGTTTCACGTGTAAGTGCCATCTCTTTCTACGACTTTTAGCAAAATGTAGGAAATATTTTTTAAACTTCAATAAAACAATGATTTCTATTAAAATCTCTATCTATCTACGTTTAAAATATTTCTAGATTTTTTGTATAAGAGTTCGTTAGTATTTTGTCATAGATTGCAATCCAGTTTCTGCCTTCTACTGGTATTGCCCTTTTTCTACCTCCCAAGTCTGGTAAGGCATCGGCAACTGTAGTCACTTCCAATTAAAATATAAATAAGATATAAAATATAAGATACAATAATTACTACCCTCAAAAACGCGATAGTTATATTTTTCACAAACAGACGATTGTTCAAACTATAAGGTATGCAAAAACATGAAAAATCAGCGCATTGAAAAATTTCATGACTAAGCAAATTCGTAATATAGCTCATTTGGTGCAACAACGTCGGAATTAAATTTTTTGTCGAATAGGCTTTTTTATGTCATAATTTTTGTAAGTTTATTTCCACCCGGAGAAACATCGACTAAATTGTTATTTTAATGATATGGCACTAGATGGCGCGAGTGTCATTTTTGTACTGAATAGAATGACGCCAATTCTGACGCTGCGACGTTGGGACTGCCAGTTAAAAACTCTTTATGTGTAGTTACGCCAATGTTGCACTAAATGAGCGATATGTGAAATTGAAAATATAAATGTTTGCGATGAAATCTAGGGCAAGGAAAAAAGTTTCTTGTTTTGTAGATCTATGTAACGTAAGTACCTACCTACCTAGTTAACAAAGTACCTAAGCGAACGTGAATCGAACTAATATTGACTTGAAACATCCCTATGTGTGCCGTAGTTTGCTTGCAGTTTACACACATGTCGCGGTGTCCAGCCGTATGTGCTTATCTTGTTTCCAAACGAATGCCTAGGACAGTAGCGGATTTATCAAACTGAATAGGCTGAAACCTAGTGCGTAAATTTTTTGGTCGTCAAATGTTTTTGCAATTTTTGGAACGAAGTTCTTTATCGCGCGTTGTGAAAGGGGGCTAGACAGAAAAAATTCTTACGAAAAGTTGTCACGACACTTTTTGCGCACTGTATGGCAACGTCGCATCTCCAAAATTAGTTCTGAAGTCAAATACGGCTATCAATGAAAGTCGTAGACAGAGAATTGTTTTCTTTGTCTATGATGAAAGTATTCACTAATTGACAACAGCGCCATTCGTTTCAGGTGGAGTTGCGATTGAGACTTTAATGTTTCCTTTTTTTACCTTCCCTACCTGATTAAGTTTTATTACATTATATTTGTTAATAATAAAAAAATATTATTATAAATAAAAAAAAATTACAATTCCTTCACTAATTAATCGAAAAGAACTTCGTTCCATCCTCTTTAGTCGTTACTCTGAGGTTCCATCCGAGTGTCCCTTGACACCTCTCAAGTTTTTTTTATAAAATGGTACGGAAACCTTCATGCCACTTGACCAGCTTTTTCTATTTCAACAAATAAGTTATTTTGATTCTTATTTTCATATATGATAATATATATGTACTACTAGCTAATCCGGCAAACGTTGTTTTACCTTAAAAATTTAAGGGTGAACGACAGACGATCACATAAGGGTATGAAAAATAGATAGTAGCCGATTTTCAGACCCACCGAATACGCATATAAAAACTAGGTAAAAATCGGTCAAGCCGTTTCGGAGAATTACGGTAACTAACATTGTGACATGCAAATTTTATATATTACAAGAAGAAGATTACTATTGATACTATTCTAATCTGTAGCCTAAACTCTGATTTGTCAGTATCTTGCTTAGCAATATTGAAAGTTCTAGGTAGGTAATACTTATAGGTTATCTAGGCAGGCATTTAGCTTCAAACAAAAGCCTATTGTCCGTACCATGCCATTGTTTTTCAAAAGCTGTGTGGTAATAGTATCACGATAATCGATAACACCGAACTAGTCTGATTTTATTTGAGACTAGCTGCGACCCTCGGTGTTACTCGCGTAAAACGAGACAAAAAAAAGTTAATCCAGGATAAAAAGGAGCCTACGTGTTAATCCAAGGTCTAACCTATCATCATAGCAAATCTCGTCAAAATCGGTCCAGCCGTTGGAGCGTGAAGGAGTAACATAGATTTTGAATTTATATGCATATCCCACGGAAATCACAAGACTGTTATTCAAAAAGTGTCATTTTTATCCAGGCGCTACCGTGGGTCGGATGACAAGTTAAATTGTAGGTCCTGGCTGTTAATCTTAGTACACGCAGTTGTTAACCCAAGTCAGAGATCTTCTGGCGGTTTAAAAACTCTCGGCACCCATAAGATTAGCCATTGATCTCATATGAAGAAGAAGAAGAACTTACCTACTCTATATATCTGTATTAGTACTAGTGTTGTAGTAGTTGATACACCTCGTAACACGTAAAGAAACGATCACAGACAACCCGGACCTTGAACAGTTTGAACCAACTAATTCGTTTTAACTAGCGCACGATAATTTTATCAGATTCGAAAGCACGTAAATACGCCACTGGCTCTTATCCTGCGTAATTGTGGATTTTAGCACAGAATAATAACTTGTACTTCGTATAGCTTATTTTAGCACACCACTAGCGATGCTCCTCGATGATTCTTGTAACCCATAGGTATTGGTTGGAATAAACCGGGCCGGGAGAGTAGGGATGGGCCTGTGTTGTTAAATGCTATATCTTAAACCTGCTATTTTATGGTTATTTTAGTAACTGCTATTTTTGTTAAAATTGCTGAGCGTAGATTGATGGAGCTGAAATTGGAGCAGTTATTGTGAGAATAAGAACTAATATGAAAAATCACATTATGTAGATTGTAGACGATTTTGTCTTTCTTTACTTTGTATGAATAAATTTTCAGCTCATGGAAAACTTGGAGCTATTTCGGACACTGTATTGGGTACCTATGTATCAAACATGAGTTATTTTTACAATAACTTTTATTCTATAATGATACATATTGTCAATCACTCTGTTAGATGCCCTAGGATAATTTGAAAACTCTCGCTCCCACTCATCACATTGCTTACACGAAAAAAGATTTTGTACGATATCGCTCAATGGTATCATAAAACATTACTTAACAGACACTAGTCTCCTTTGATACTAGTGTCATACTAGTAAATATAAATAATAACGTATTGTATAAAATCGCGGGCCAGACTTACTAAACGTTTGTTTTGAAAAACTTAAAATAATGTTGCTAGTCGAACAACAATATGCAAGTGGTACCGCTAGTAGCCGTAGCAGGCTAGGAGCGAGCGGCGCGGGCGGGGCCGGCGGCGGCCGGCGGCGCAGTGCGGCGGCGGCGGTATCGAGCGGCGGCGGCAGTGTGGTCGCGGCTGCTGGCCCGGCGGCATGCGTCGCGCCGTGCTGCTGGCGCTCCTCGCCAGCCAGGCGCGCGCCCACAATGCCACCGACGGGCTCGAGCTCGACCTGGAGCCCACGCCGGAGCCCGACGAGAAGACCCCGCTGTTCCCCACCGACCTGTTCACGGAGGAGCAGCGGCGGTCGGGCGCCGTGCTGCTGCACGTGGTCGGCATGGGCTACATGTTCGTGGCGCTCGCCATCGTGTGCGACGAGTTCTTCGTGCCGGCGCTCGACGTCATCATCGAGCGGCTGGCCATCCGCGACGACGTGGCCGGCGCCACCTTCATGGCGGCCGGCGGCTCGGCGCCCGAGCTCTTCACCTCCGTCATCGGCGTGTTCGTGTCCTTCGACGACGTGGGCATCGGGACGATCGTGGGCTCGGCCGTGTTCAACATCCTCTTCGTGATCGGGGCGTGCGCGCTCTTCTCGCGCACCACGCTGGCGCTCACCTGGTGGCCGCTGTTCCGCGACTGCACCTTCTACAGCGTCAGCCTGCTGGTGCTCATCTACTGCTTCCGGGACAGCGCCATCTACTGGCAGGAGGCGCTCACGCTGTTCTCGCTGTACATCGCGTACGTGCTGTTCATGCGGTGGAACCAGCCCGTGGAGCGCGCCGTCAAGAAGCTCATCTACAAGAACAAGGTGACGCGCGTCCGGAGTACTGACCAGCTGATGCCCACGGTGAGCTCGCCCGCCTAGTGCATGCCGCCCGCGCCACCTCGCCATTATTATTTACTAAATATATCTGCTACCTATAATACATAAGTAACTGCCACACTGGTAGCTACTACAATACAGGAGCTAGTAGTTTTTTTACTGTTTCGGTACCTAGCAAATTTTTTGAACCCAAGAATCGACAGCAATATTTACGTAGCAAAGTAATTAAAACACAAAAGAGTTGTTTACTTACGTCTCTTACATAACATTGCCTTTGTGAGGTAAAATATAAATTAATTAGGTTTTAAAAACACACTAGGCAAATTCGTTCTTTATTATTATTTACTTACTTTATTATACCCTAGCGTAAACGAAATTTCTATATAAATACAGCACCCTATCAGTTTCTCTGGCCTATTTTCTCCCCAAGAGATCTTATTAATGGGTGCTTAGGGTGTTATAGCTACCTAATACATCAAGCTGGGTATAGATATTTACGTACTCTAATGCGATGCTAATAAATAGAAACGCGTAGCAATGCTACGTTGTCTATGCCAGATAATATCTGCTATACCTATTATAGCTAACTTAGCCAAACGAGGATCGATTAATTTTTATAAAAATTTATAACAGTCTTACCTATAACTACGAATGTATATTTCAATGTAGTTTATATATACTCTCATTGTTGATTAACTCTTAATCTTAACATTACGGTTTACAGTTAACTTTGTTTATTAAAATATTGAAATTTTTGGTGAATTTTTCAGATTGCTGAATTCACAGATGATGGAATTTTTACTCTAATTAATTAACCTGTGCTTTTGCACACTACGATAATGTAAATATTAGACAGCATTTAAAAGTATATTTAAATACAGAAACACAATATATTAGACAATTTAACATATTGCTTAAAACTACTTAAAATTTACAAAATACTATAATCTCTACTTATTTACAAAAAAACAAAGAAGAAGAAGCAATACGAAAATTTCGAAATCGTATATTTTCAAATCATTCTCATCTGCAATGAAATCACAATTAACTGTTAAATATTTGCTGTTATTTCCATACTTTTTGTTTACAAGATGAATAATAATTGTCAAAATCATTTCACGATCCATATAATTATTATATATACATAATATTATCTATAGGTACATAATTTATATCTATTCTATAGGTATATATACCTATTCACTTTCTAGGGAAGCGTACTACCAGATATTGATTGTAGACCAAGTAAACTTCAAAGCGTTGTAGTTGATCAGGTTAAAATGCATTTACTTGAAAAGCTATTTATACAGATTATCGTAATAACAAATTAACAGAATATTCTAAAACATAAAAACACGAGGCGTGGCGCGGGCTTGTTATTAAAATGTCAGTAGATTTGAGCAAACTGACAGCTACAAATTACTTCCTATTGTAATAGGTATTGATTTCTGATACATATTGCTCAAGTCTACGAAACTATAGATTAGTAGAAACTCTAGGATAGTTTAGAGACTGTAAAAAATAGTATAATAGCCTGCTATGTTCGTATGTGAATCCTACCATTAGAGTTTGTTATGCCATCTTTAAATCATAGTTTTCTAAGAACATATTCATAATAACTAGAATGAAAACATAATTAAATCAAATAATTTTCTACTTATTTAAAATTTTCGCTCGTTTCGGCAGAGTTCTCGCCAGTAATCTTTATATATTTATAATGAAATGCTCATAGATATCAAATTAAACTAATTAATATAACCTACTCTTGGCCGTTCCCATGCAAAAGGTGTCCATAATGGTAGCAGCATTGCTGCGCTGTATAGAAATGACAAAGCTTTTTATCAAGAAGACAGCGCGGGAGTCTCAAGTTAAAATATAAAACATATTTTTTACCATTTGTGAAAAATGATTTATTTTCTGTAATTAGGAATTGTGAGAAAATCGATTTTCAAGATAATAAGCAGCGATCTAGAATCAACGGAAGAGTAACTCCATACAATTGTCGCTTAGAATTTGGATCTGTTCATTTCGTTGGGATATAATTATACTGCTATCCCAACGAAACACACACACAAAGCTCGCATGCGATTGGTCGGTCGACGCCACGCGGGCGCGCGGGTAGCTGTTTTGCCCGGCCCACCGCGGTATTTTGTGCGTTGACGATGGAACCATTTTATCGGCCTAGTTACTATTTTACGAGTTCTTATCCTAGTTTGCTGGTAATAAGAATCTAATTAATCTAAGTAGACAATTGAACAATTAAAAAAAATTTACTCCGTTACAAATAAAAACGAAACCCATTTTGAAAAAAAATGGTATTGAGAATTAAATCCCTTTGATTAATATAAAAATACAGTCATACAATTAAAAAATTAAAAGCTTCTCAAATTGCCCACACTACTTTTATTATTATTTTTTAGAAAAATATAAGTAATGTACTTACAATGCTCTGTTGTGAACCTAAATTTTCATATTTAGTCTTTTAAAACTTTCCGACCTTTTATCACATCATTCATACATTTTTTATATAAAAAAGCAAGATACCCATCACAGCAATCACAAACAGGTCGTACCGCATTTATTATTCAGGAATGGACCTATAATGTGGACAAAATAGATTGAGGAATAGATTAAAAAGCGCGTAGATGGATTAAACCTTAAATAAATTAATTTAAGGTTTTATAAAAATATATTTGTGTAATAGACATGTATTACTGTCTAGGAAATAATTGTAAAAAATCTAGACATTAATTTACTATACTATTTTATGAGTGTTGTTTATAAACACATTGGGCAAAATAAAAAAATAATTAAATAAAGGTCAATTTTGTGTGTGATTTTTAGTATGTTGTTTAAAAAGCGATATTTAAGTAAAAATATACTTCGCACCAGTAAGAACATCACATGAATAATTTGGCTCATAATTCGACTCAATCATGAATACATTTGAAAGAACGCTTACGTTTGTTCACACTTATTTTGTTATACAAGCGAGAGGACTATTTATATTAGATTAATTATAATTTACATTGGACTTTTATATTTGAATTATATTGATTTAATATTTAATGTTATTGTGTGACTTGTATTGTTATCTAAAAATTACTTTGACTTTGACTTGCACTTTAAAATGTTTATTTATTGACTGGAGTTATATTTTAAAAATATTATTTGAATTCGTGGATGTATTTATAGTTACTGTAAAACTACATGCGTTATAAAATAACACAATAAGCGTCTGTTAGTGAACAACCTCGTGTCTATCGACTAATCTATCAATAGACATAAATGTGGCTAAAACAACTTAGAATTGCAACAACATAACGATGGTTTTGAAAAAGCATGGTTTTTCAACTTCTGCCATTTTGGACGACTCATTGAGTGCAGTTCGAGATTTTATTTGGTTTAGACAGACGTACGAAAAGCGAAGTCCTTTTTTTATTCTCTTGGGGTACGACATCATACAAAAATAACCTCCTAATTGTGCAGATGTAAAATATACACGGATAAAACAATACTTTAAATTCTAATGATAAGTTTCGAAAAGAGTTTTGATCCGTCCATTAAGCAGTCAATAAGGTAAACAATCTACGTCGCAGCTAATGTAATTTGTATTCTACCGAAGTAAGGACAGAAATGGAAATTCAATTGATATTGTGAGTTATGCGTCTCTATTTTGCGTAGCTCCGTTCAAGAGTGTTGTATTATTAGTTCGAGTATGGAAATTCAAAAAAATTGTGTAAAATTATATATCTAGGGTTTAGCATATGGTAATTATTTTTTTTGTATTTTTTTAGTTTGAGTGTAGAAAGTATATTTATTTAGTTTTATCTTAAACTAATACATATAAAAGACGTTTAATCTCTTGTTGAAAATTTGAAGTAAGATTTGTTCGTATTTTCTTGATGACGACTTCACTGGACGTTACTACTATAGTTAAATTACTATTCGACTGCAGCACTATGTGACTATTAATCGGGTCCCGTTTTTACCTTTTAGGCACGGAATCCCAAATCAAGTTGTTTATTTTAAAACCTTATCGATTTATCAACCGGATGGTTTACACTACTTTTTTGTAGAAACTGATTTTGCCAATCCCACGAAAGTTACAATCTGAGTTGTTCACTCGTAAATCTTAAAATTACTAAACGTAATATTTTTGACATTTGTTTAGCATTCTTTATTTAAACGAGCTAGTTCTGTGCTCAAAACTAGATGTCGTGTGAAACATACACTGACAGATCTTTATTCCTAAGCCGTGAAAGATAAAATTAGCGTATTACAGCGTTATGGTTGTTGTATTTAATTTTTATCTATCTGGCACAGCCATTGACCATAATTTTGGTCGATGTACCTTATCCTTTTTTTTTCTGTTAACCGTGGTCTTCATTTACCTTAAGTGGATAAGCCCGGCTTTGTCTAATATGGAACCTCTTGGTAGATTTTATTCGGGTTATATTAAAGGCAGAGTCGGCTACACAAGTATGCAGGAACATTTCGTTTATGGAATATTTTACCTGTGTTTAGAAAATTGGAGTGTTTGTAAACTAGGTGGATGCAATAAAATTGTTTTAAAAAACAAACAACCGACTTCAAAAACACAACTAAAAAGGGAAAAATAATTTTAAGCCTAAATCAAATCAAGAATATATAAATAGAATAGGAGAGTTTATTTCATGTACTTATAAAAAACTATTTGCAATTTTTAGTAATCCTGTATTCTTGGAGTCGTTCTATTATTATATCAAATTTTACAGTTCCTTCTTCCACTAAGTATGACCCAAGTGGCCAAGCTCTGGCGTCGAGAGTTTTTCAAGCCCCTGATTTAGTTTGACCCCTGCTTGTACTAAGAGTAGTGGTCCAGGCCCAACAAATTAACGTGTTATCCGAAGCACAGTAACGCCCAGACGAAAATATCACATTTTTTTATGGAAGTCTTGTGCATGGTCACCCATCCAAAGACTGGCCGCATGGGCCGTTGCTAAGCCTCGATGTTCGCGTCAGATTACTTTTGTTAGCCAGACTATAAGCTGCCGATTTTATGAGCGAAATCTGTATTGCCGTATGAGCGCGAAAAAGTAAAATAGGTTATCGAGTTATTTGGGCTTCCCACGGGAATAGCAATGACTTTTAAGATAAAAAGTAACCTTCGTGTTATACAAGGTCTAGTCTACCCCCTAGATCAAATTTTAGCGAAATCAGTGTGTCATGTGTTATTTGGTGCATCCCACGGGAACAATAATTATTTTCGGGATAAAAAGTAGCCTATGTGTAAACACATAGTCTAACCTATCTTCATTCCAAATTTCATCAATGTCAGTACAACCGTTCGAGCGTGAAGAAGTTAAAAAGATTTATATGTTATTTGGTGCATCCCACGGGAATAGTATTTATTTTCGGGATAAAAAGTAGCGTATGTGTTAACACATAGTCTTACCTATTTTCTTCTCAAATTTCATGAATCAGTCAGCCAAACGAGCGTGAATCTCTCTTCATGCGTAAATATAACCTAACTTTTTAGGTTTTTCTTCGATTTCCCTAGGAGTCCATCATCAGAACCAGTTTTGGTGACAATGGGACCAATTCAGAACCATACTCTTTCAATTAAAAAAAGAATTTTGAGAATCGATCCACAAATGGCTGAGAAATCGGTGAACATACATAAAAAAAAAAATAAATACATACACGTCGAATATATAACCTCCTCCTTTTTGAAGTCGGTTAAAAAGTCTATTTTATTATGAAATCGGTATTGCTTATGTCTTTTAATGATTAAATCCTTAGCTTTTTATCTCTTTTGTTTTGTATGAGCTAAGTGGTTTAGCCTTTATGTCGAGATTTATTAACAAGCAACCCGAGGGTCTCTCAGCACTCACGAGAAAAATATCAGAAAACATTTAAAGTACTTTAAATCTAGTGCCTTGACTGGCACCCTTATAGCTAAAAGCGATCTCTTCCAAGCAGCCAATTCCAAGAATGTACACAACGAAAGAACTAAGAGACGAGGAAAAATGACACTTTGTATATGAATGTCTTTGCCATGTTTATCCATACAGAAACTGTCTGTCTCGGTTATTGGCTAACTTTTACGATTACTTCAGATAGCCTTAGTTAGCCGAGCGACACAGCTAAAACCTTCTAATCTTCTATCTTCTTCTAATATATAAAATTTCCATGTCAATTGTCATTCATGGAATGAATTAGTTACCGTACTCCTGCGAAACGGTTTGACCGATATCGTCCAAATTTTAAATTCAGTAGGTCTGAGAATCGGCTACTATCTATTTTTGTACCCTTAAGTGTGTTCATCCTTAAAATATTTTTTAAAGATTTCTTTTTGTTTATATTTTTTTATAATGTGGCATTAAAAAATACATTACAAACAACCCTAAATTTTTACTTTGTTATCACCAACCCCTATTTGTATGGCCATTTTAGTAATTTAATAATTTTTTATTATAGTGTTTTTAACTATACTTACGGCAAAACAACGTTTGCCTGGTCAGCTAGTAATAATATAAAAACGTTTGCTTTTTGGTTTATTCAACTGTTTTTAAATGAAAACAATGACTTACAAGAGAGAAAACTTCTTTTCTTCTTTCGTGTGTGTTTTTTTGGAAACAAACAAAACACTACTTCAAGTATTTTTGTAAATAAAACGTTAACTAAAAACGAAATAAAAATAACCGATTAGTTTTTCCTATTTTGCAGCAAACGATTCCTTCCACCATTTTTTTCCTAGCGACAGAATAAACAAGTAAATCACCGCCATAAAAATTAATATTAAATCTTCATTATTGCTTTCTGTTAATGACAGAAAAAGGTCTGAGCACTAATTCATTTTCCATTAGGCTGATTTTAATTATCGCCACCCTTCCAGAAAGTTCCACAAATCGTCGAAATAATGACCAATCAGAAATGACAAAAGGTACTCGATCGAAAAGAATAAAGGATTTTACTGTTGAAATGATGTTGTACTAAGCTTTTTAACCACGTCTTACTTACGTATTTCAGCTAAGCGCCTGAAACGCGTCAGTAGATATTTCAAATCAAATAATCGGTATACCGATTTTGCAAGTAATAAAACTTCACAGTAAATCGACGGTCCACCATTACCATAACTCTACATAAAAAGATAACATCTAATATGCGGTTATTGTTTTATAAATTTCACATTGTAATTCTCTTAAAAAACCAATGAAGAACTACTTACTATCTAACTTTTTAAGAAACTTATAATAGAATAACTACGCCTATGGTTTTCTTGTACACTATAATGCAGGTCTTCTAAAGCAATTATACAGCGTATTTTTAGCTATACAGCTACTATACAGCTATAATAACGCATTAGGCTGTATAACAATGGGCCCAATTTTTACTTATAGAGGCTGTATAAGCGCTTATACAGCTCTTGTACAGCTTCACTTTACTGCCTGAGGCGTAAAAAATAAACTCAATACAGCTTTTATACAGCCTGTCGTGCTGCTTGGGTACAAATGTGGTGTTATTTAAACAAGTTTGCTCTCTATGCTTACCGTCAGGCAAGTAAGATTATAATTGTCAGTTCTAAAATTGAAAATATAAATATAAATAAATTCCAATAAAAACAATAATAAGACAAGGACGCTTGCTGGTTCCTGTCGCAACGGATCTCGCTTGCGATAAAGCGCGGGATTGCTGCCAGCATACTTGGCTCTCTGCCACACGGCCACACTCTTAATTTTGATTATTATTGTTTTCTAAATTCTAGTGTTGTGTCCGCCTTTTGTATTGTTTTGTAAACCGTATAGTAAGGTGGGCAGTTGTCAATAGTTTTTTTTAATTATCATACTGTAAATAAATTATTTATTAGATTAGTACACATAACAAATTAAAGATTCTAGATAATATCGTTACCTACAAAATAAAGTTAGATTTCTTTACTATCAGAAGCACAATATTTTTAAATTGAGCGTCGAGCGAATTCTACGAAGTCATGTTTTAAATTCTTGACGATAACATAGGGCATTTCTTATTGCTTGCTGTGGGAACGTACAGCTTAAGCATAATGCGCTCCAGCCAGTTATTCTAGACTAGACATGCTCTCCCTTAGAGCGGAGTATCGTCACGCGCTCTATTAGTATTTGACTTAGATGTGCTGTGTAAAAAATGCTATGTATCATGTAAAGTAATTTAAGGTTAGTTATAAATTCTAAATAATCTCATTTTAGGTTGAAAATGAAAATATTTATTTACTAACAATTACTACATTACATATTCTCTTGTGACTACTTAACTAGGCAAGGCCTGAATCTAAGTAGTTTAGTTCTAACTTCTAAATAATATAATTTAAGGTTAGTTATAGCTTCTAAACTCTAAGTTATATCGAAGCGCATCAGATACCGTAGATATTTCCGGCTAAGTAACTGGCGTCCGAGTTATGTTAGTTATGTAGTTACCAGTTGAGGCACGCTTCACTGCCAAATGCCAAGTTAAACAAGCGAGGTGCAGTTCAGTTTAAGCTCTTACTGACTTAAGTAGATGACGGTCTCGTTGGCTTAATAGTTACCATGCCGACCAGAGGGTCACGGGTTCGATTTCCCGCTCGGCCGCGGAGTATCTGCGAAGAACTAAATTTGCGGGCTGTCAGTCGGGGTGTTAAATATGTATATTTATAAAGTATTGATGTATGTAGTATATCAGTTATGTTAGCAACCATAATACATACAAACTTTAAAAGATTTAGTATGGGGTTAACCAGCCGTGTGTGAATAAAAATTGAAACATTTTGTTAAAAGTGACAAGGTTTATTTTGTACCAAGCTAAGATCACTCCTGACATATTCTCACAATTGAAACAAAAAAAAAACTAAATTTAAATTGGGTCATCCGTTCGTAACCTATGAAACCACAGATAGACGTACTAGATTTCAAACGTATAGTAATACCCCGTCTTTTTGGCTAGGGTTAAAAAAGGGTCTCTGTCTTACTTAAAAGAACTGTTTTTTTTGTTACTTTCAGCAATGCTACGAATTCCGTAGCGTGGCTACGAACCTCTACGACTAGCTACGGAGCTACGAGAGCCATTAAAATGACGCATTGTTTTGTTGCCAACAGAAATGGGAAACGGAACGGCGTTTTAGGGCTCCCTAACGTTTATTTCGGGGTTCCGTAACATTTATTTAGGGAGCAGTCGATATTTTCCGTGTGGTGGGAAGTATTGTGGGAACGTCATAAATCATAAGTTAGGGTGTAATCTTTATTGTTATATGTTGCTGGCAGAAATAGTGGGACTGAAATGGTCTTTTGTATTTTGTTGGATGTACTAATACACCTGCTTGCCAGGTAATTATACACTGAAATGAATAGGCAAGCATACCGAGACATATTCTGTGTATTAAAAACTATCAGTAAAATAAATTTCATTTGGTTATCAAAAGTATGAAGGTGATGAAAAAAAATCGATAAAAGAAGTTTATTTAATAAAAAATAGCCATGAGCACTTTTCGACAGGCAAGCAATTTTAGGCATATTTGTTTATAAAAAATATTTAATAAAAAATACGTCTCATTTGGTTATCAGATCATATCAACTATCTTCACGGGCTCTTAGACTATAAGATATCTTTGTTTACTTGCATTAAATAAATATTAGGAGCTGACTTTATTTGATGTATTTATTTACGTTATGGAATTAACAAGTATTTGAATCGTATTTGATTGTCAGAGTTTAGCAACTGTAGCATACCAGTGGTTTTAAAAGTTTTATCCCGAATAATATTTGTTATAAATAATTTTAACTCTAATATTCCTCTTTTTTACTAAATCATTGCCAGATCGGTATCAAATGTGTAATGCAATAGTAGTGGCTTTGACCAGTAAAAAATATATTTTAACAAGTGGGTTAAAGTATAATTTTTAAACGACTTTAAGAAAGATTTCGCCTTCTGCTAGGATTTTTTTTCTTAGAACTTTTATTAAGAACTAATTAATGTATGATCTACAGTTATCCTGGACCAAAAGTAACTTATGCGTTAATTCAATTTCTAAGCTATCTTCTTACCAAATTTGGTGCAGATTGGTTAAGCTGTTTAATCGTGAAAAAGTTACGAATAAACACACTTACTTTTGCCTCTTATTGTTGGAAGTGGTATACAAGGAGTTAGGAGCATTGTTTTAGCATTGTTTTACTGTACAGAACTCCTTCTTTATATCTTGCAAAATAAGTCCGATAAAAACGGGTTAAAACTAAACCTTGTAAAAAAAAAACCAGTTTATTCATCCCCCAAGTTTTGGCTGTGATCCAAACTGGTCCAGATGCGGCGGTTTCAATAATAATGCATTAAATGCTAAAATTTATCGCTCGGACGCTTCAAAATGCTGCAGAAGATTAAATTTCATATCAAACGTTAAATTTAAGTGGTTGCAATTACAATAAACTGGTGAAGGTTTAAATGAAAATTCAGTCCCTTTTCATTATTTTTTAGATAACAATTTAATTTTCTCGTATAACCCTATCTGGTAGCGAAACAATGAAAATACTACAGTTATATTTAAAAATCACAAAACTTAAAAATGATTTATTAACATACTTAAAAGTGTTAACAATATACTAGAGGAATAAAATTATGAGGTAATTAGGTCGTTCAAATAAAAAAAGGTACTTTTATCTATGTAGAGAATTTGTGATGCACGAAATTTGAAAAAAAAAACGTTTTTTTATGTATCAAATACATATCTTATTAAAATTATAAATAAAGATTTGTGCTTAGTACTATTAATTGTACAATAAAGTGATTTTAAACTTGCCTATTTGCTATGCAAAAAAACTTAGTAGACTTCACACAGCTTTCAGAAACGACTAAAGAAAATCCACAACGAAACCATCTAAATACGGTACCTTTATCATGCTTTTAAAGAAGCCATCTTAATTCTCACTCATAATTTTCGTCTCAACCGTTCTCATTTATCAAAAAAGCCCACAATTGCAAAGTAAAGCAACGTAACTCATTGTCAGCCATTGTGACCACCTTGAAACGGCAAGATGTACAAGGTGGAATTTAAATAGGGAACCTACATCTGAAATTGTACTAATATTAAATAAAAAATGCAAAATGTTGTTGCGTTATGTGTAAGAATGTGTTTCTATGTTTGTTAATTCGTCACACTTAAACTCCTGATATATATAATAATAGAATCTATTAGCGCTTAAACAGCCAGTTGGATTAGATTCGGGATTTATAAATAGGCTACTTTTTTGCCAGAATAAATTTGTATCTTCGCGGGGCAAAGCTATTTTTTTTTTCTAAATTAATAATATAGTTTATATGAGTGGCAATTTTGTCAATATTTTAACTTAGCTAAACTAATACATAAATCTATTGAATATATTGTCAGATATTTAAATCTTTTCCTATCTATACAGTGTATTGAGTTGAGTTATAATGCAAATTATTTTATTGAAACGGTAAAATTGTTTGTGTGTTTTTTCGATCGTTCGATGCCACGTTGTATAGTTACTTCACCGCGTAAACAATAGGCTGGCTTTTGAACAAAAAGCGTTGCGTTGTTGAAAGAAAACGGTTTTTATTTGGGAACAAAACACGGGCCTTGTTGCTAGTTATTGTTGGTGTTTTGTTTTTAGAGACCTTTTGATAAACGCGGGCTAATGATGACCTAGCCGTGCGCCGCGGTTTTACTCACATTAAAAAAAAAAACATAAAATTTTAGAGAAACTCTTGATTAATTTCTATTTTTAAATGTAACACGTTTGACGATGTTTTTATTGGCGTAGCGGCTACCATATCGGACTGCTAACCAGAAGGTCCCGGGTTCTCTATTCCCGGCACTGCCATCATCTGTGTGATGAACAAAATTTTATTGGCTGCCAGTTTGGGTGATAAATATGTATCGATATAAAGTACTCATATACGTACGTGTTGTATATCAGTTGTGTTAGCAACCATAATACAAACTTGGAATATGTATGGGGGTAAACAGCCGTGTGTGAAAAATATATTTTTTTAATTTATTATATATTTATTTGATTAATAGGCGAGCAGCAATATACTGATGTGCCTAATTACAACGACTTCTACAAAAAAGTGATTTAGCAACCAGTTGGAACCGTTATAAAAAAGTATAGCCAGCTCCAGGTATGTTCTATAAGTTATACTCACCAGCTATATATAAAATCTGATCTAGAAAATTGTAAAAGAAACATCAAAGCAAGATTTAACCGTAATCTCCCAAGTTGTCAAACATCGAACGGCCAAGGTTCTTTACAAAGAGGCTCACGCTAATCCATAATCTGACGCTCGGTGGGCCTCAAATATTTATACCGACTACACCGAATGCTTTACAGGGGAGGAGTAGATCTTAGATACAGAGAGGCAGAGAGGTTTAGAGCAGAGGCCCTTGTCTGTGTTTTTTTTTAAACAAAATGTACGAACGTTTGAAACAATTTTGTTTTTCTTGTTTTTCTTCTTCGCATGAGCTAAGTGGACAAGCTTGAGTGTCGAAAGTTTTAAAGCCACCCGAAGGCCTCTGACTTGGCTTACAGACTGCTTGTACGAAGCCTAACAGCCGGGACCTACAATTCAACGTGTCCGACCCACGGTAACGCCCAGATGAAAATTACACTTGAAAAATAACAGTCTTGTGCATGGTCACCCATCCAAACACCGTCCGCATCGACCGTTGCTTAGCTTTGATGATCGCGTCAGATCATCTTAGCTAGCCGAGCTGCAGGCGCTATTTTTGTTCTAGTTGTCAAATACAGCGAACAAGGGTGAATTGTTTCAAACGTGGAACTCGCTCGTTATTATACGTTTCATATCTGTATTATTATATAATCTACGCAGAGAGGTTTGTCTATGACATTTTTTTTGCCAGTTGATAATATTACTTGGAGCTATGTGTTTGTTTCTATGTGATCCGTTACGCTTTATTCGTATTTTATTTTAAAAAAATAATTGACTTCCAAAACAAAAAGATTCTCAATTAAATTGGTATGTTTTAAAACAGATTCTGTTTTGTTCTCATTCTGTGTGTTTTTATTTTTATTCTCACTCCCAATAATTTTGCTTAAAATTTTAAAAACAGCATAGTAAAAAACGGCACTTGTGATGTGCCACTAATATTATAAAGGCGAAAAATTTTGTATGTATTTCACGCGCAAACAGTGAAACCGAATCAGATGAATTTATTTATTGAAATATCTTATAGGTGGGGTGTGTGTATATTTGTTCCTGTTTCACGCTCAAACAGAGAAACCTATATATAAAATCCGAAGCCGAATCGGATGATTTGAAATATCTTAGGTCCTGGATTAACTCCTACGCACATAACATTGCGGGGCGAAGTTAGTTTTATATATTTTATATTTTCTCTACTGATAATCTACTCTCGGTCCCGGGGCAAGCTCAGCCAGGGTTGGCAGCACGCCAGCTCGTATATTATCTGCCAAGTGCCACCCCTGACTGCCTTTGACAAGTTAAATAACATTTCGGCCAATGCGATATCGATAATGTTAACGTTTTACTTCACGTGATTTTTCATGTAATGAAAAAGTATTTTTTCTGTGTTTTTCTTTTTTATAATCTGTAGGTAGGTACTGATAGAAAAAAAGACCAGTAATAAGTATGTGTGATAGATTGTTGGAAAACTTCCTTTTATGTAATTAATGGTGTATTGAGCACCTATCAAAGTTTTACTATAAAGTCCAAAGTAGTTTTATATATAACATATTGACTCAGGTGTTACTTTGCGGAAATCCATTGTAAATAGAAGACAACATTAAATATTTAGTGTATCACAGCGAAAATACACTAAATATTTAATTTTTGTCTTACAGTTTTGTATAATATTTGATTAAATTTGCGCTACAACAATTAACATTAAGAATGACAAAATATACATGTTTGTTGTACGGAACACCTTAATTATTTTTTATTCTGACAAATATACTTTTTACTTCTTTTTCTTCTTCGTATAAGCTAAGTGGCCAAGGTCTGGTGAAACATCACCTTTAAAAGAGGTTAACTCTCTTGCTGTCAAGATTTATAAGATACAGTCTCGTGACAGACGGACAGACAAATAGATAGACCCAAGACTGCGTAGTTTTAATAACAATAATAGGATATTTTCAAAAAAAAAACCATACTATTACAATGTCACACCTTAATTAAATAATTGAGTTCTGAGAGATAATTTAATACAGGTACTCTTAGTATAAGGAACCCAGCGAACTAGAATAAATATAATAGTAACTTGGCCGATAAAATGGTTCCACGCGTAATCGTAAAATACCGCCGTGGGCGTGGCAAAACAGCTAATCACGTGCGAGGTTTGAGTGTGTGTGTTTCGTTGGGATAGCAGTATAGTTTTGTGCGTAGATTAATCCACATTCTAAGCGGCAATTGTATGGGGTTAATCTTCCGTTTATTCTAGTTCGCTGAACCCGAACATTTTACAACATTAAGCGACTCAAAAATCAAACTAGAAAAATAGGTAGTTCATCCCTAAGTTTGAAACCGTCTGTCCAGCCCTACAGCAGATTTATAGTGTCAACCTAAAGCCTAGATTAGGCACTCCATGCCAACCAACTAGTCGAGTGACAATTTTTAGATTAAGCTTTTAAAATGGGAGCTCTATTTGGCCGAAAAGTTTTTGGTGTGTTCCTCCGACCGACTAAAAACTTTGTACATTTTTGTTTGTTTTTTCTTAAATTGGTCTCTATTTAGTTATTTTAGGCTCGTAAAAGCAAGTGGATTGTTATCAGCTGGACAAATTAGCAATTAAAATAATAGAGTTCTTTACCAGTTGAGTTAACTCTTTTTGGTTTCTTCATTGAAGAGAAAATAGGGGCAAAAAGGAAGAAAAAAGCAATAAAACAGTGAATTAGAATGAACGGAAGAGTAACTCCATACAAGAGAGAGAGATATGTAAATACCAACTTCTATATGTTGTCTTATTTTGTTGAATCATTCAGGATCCTCAGAAGTCCATAATGGAGTAAATATAAAACAATCGCAAACATTTGTAAATCTAACGCAGTATTATAAGGAATTTAAGTAGAGAGAACATCATAATTACGTTGTTAAAACGCAAAAAGTAGGGACAAAACGACATTATGGTTTTATCTCTTAGCAAAATGAGCATCACAATATAGCCGTTATTTTGTTAACGGCAGGATCATAAAGCAAATTGCTTACATTATTTACGATTTTTTTTACGTTTACGTGAGAAAGTGTTTTTAAGACAATTATAGTCTAAGTACTTTCTATTGACTGATCTGTATGTCTGGTCTATTTACTAAAGTTTTGCTATATGAGAAAGCGTTTTATTGACCGTGCAACTTTGATCAAATATATACCAGATTCAATGTTGCATACAAACACAGCACAAAAAATGGCATAAGTTTACTATACTATTGTATCTATTACAATATACTACGTCACAAAAAATATCTCATCTATTCAAGTCAACCTTACCACTGTATCTTAAGGTTGAGTTTCGACCTGTGCCGTTATAAACATAAGCTATCTTGTTCCGAGTTAACAGCTTTAAAATTTTATGACCGTACGCAGTGAGCGTTAGAAAATTCAACTGTATTCCTAAACTAATAATGCTTAAATTTCTCAAACTCAAATAAGACCACACTCTTACTTGTGGTCTTATTTTCCTTGACGTTTTAGTACAGTTTTGATCGAAGCCGTGCAACAAAGCAAATTTAGCGAGTGTCATTGATGAGATAATAATAATTTCATACAAACTAAGCGGCTAGTAAGTGCCCCTAGAATAGTATTGTATAGAATAGTTTTTAAAATAGGTAGGCTGTAAATAAATGCTATTGTACACTTTTATTTCACCATGCACCCTCTGATCATAGAAGTGTTAAAATAGCAAATAGTAGATATTGTATGCAAAGCAGCGAACTAGAATAAATAGAATAGTAACTTGGCCGATGAAACGGTTCCACGCGTAATAGTTATACCGCGGTGGGCGGGGCAAAACAGCTATCTGCGCGCCCGCGTGGCGTCACATTGTGTGGCACGGCACCAATCGCATGCGAACTTTGTGTGTATGAGTTTCGTTGGGATAGCAGTATAATTGTGTGCGTAGATGGATCCAAATTCTAAGCGGCATTTGTATGGAGTTGCTCTTCCGTTTATTCTAATTCGCTGATGCAAAGAGATACAAATACAAAAAAGACATATAGACAAAAGAAATAAACATGTAGTATGAAGAATGAATATTCGAGCAGAAAACTAACTAGAACTAATATAATATATATAAAAGGTATAGGTATAGAATATATAAAAGATATAGACTAGAATAAGGCACCGAAATAGCATCAGAAGAAGAACGAAAAAAAACTAAAGCACAAGTTTTTAAGGCGCTTAAATGCCTCTGACTTGAAACAACTGTTTTTAATATGACTAATAGCCGAGACTAACAATTTTAACGTGTAATCCAACCTACTGTAGTGCCCAGATGAAAATATCACTTTTTCAAAGCCAGTCTTGTGCGTGGTCCCATCCAAAGACTATCCGCACCGATCGTTGCCTAACCCCGACGATCGCGTCAGATTTCCTTAGCTAGCCGAGCTACAGACCCTACTATACTTAATACGAACTATGGAAAAGCCCACTAAACCAAATATAGGTCACACACGATACTAGCAAAAAATCCGATTTTCCTCGTGGGTCAGTAATAAATTTAACCAATTACGAACATTGTAAGGCATCTCACATATTACAGCGTGGAATAATTGATCGCATATCCACGCCGGGATGATAAAGCCTGCTTCCCCACTCGGGCGGGGAAAACTTATAAGTACTGGCTTATAAAGAACTATAATATCTTATTTTATACATTTTTAGTGTAATAAACTGTCAAGACCTATGTTTTTAGGGTTCCGTACCCTAAAAACATGGGCCCTATTTCCAAGACTCCGCTGTCTGTATGTCCGTCTGTCTCCAAGCTGTATCTCAAAAACCGTAATAACTAAATAGCTGAAACTTTTACATGATATGTATTGCCTGTGCCACTATGATAACAAATACTAAAAATAAAATATTAAGAGTGTTTTTTTTTTCGTTTTTTTTTTCTATAATAATATTTCAATAACGGTAGCTGGTAGACACTCAAAATTTTCACAATGTATAATAGCTATCAAATTAAATAAAAAAATATTTGAGGGGGGCTCGCCTTACTACTTTTGTGGGATACTTTTATGAAAATATTCGTAATCTAGGCACTTTAAAACGTAAAAAATTGCGATGATTTGATGATGTGATTTTATGTGATGACACTTTTTGTAGAACTGTTTCAGGCGATTATAATGGTAAAATCTTAAATTTACAGTTTTTTCGCAATAAATGGTAAACGGTACAAAATGATAAAAAAATAGCAGAATGCATAGGTAAGAACCACACTAAGAATATTTATATATATTTTGGTAAACGAAACACACACACACAAAGCTCGCACGCGATTGGTGGCGTGCCACACCATGTGACGCTACGCGGGCGCGCGGATTGTTGTTTTGCTCCGCCCACCGCGGTATTTTACGATTACGCGTGGAACCATTTTATCGGCCAAGTTACTATTCTATTTATTCTAGTTCGCTGCAGTATACCCTATTTCGATAAACCCAGTAGAGGCAGTCCGCGTCATATCTTTACGACTTGCTTTCGATATGTTATTGCTGCCGAGCGAACCGGCTCAATTATGGATGTGCCTCTGATTCCCTACGGCTCTAGTGCGGGCTATGACGTAATGTGCAGGTAATCTACTAGGATCCTTATCTTGATAGCCCTGCGGGCTTACCTACGCAACGAGGACGAGCTATGGAAATTATTATGGGAAGAGACTCTATGGGAATGACAATAAAATCTTGTGGACATTATAAGTCCAGACTGTATGAGACAAAGTGTTAATATTTAAAAGTAAATAACTAATTCTAATTATAGTATTAAGTAATTGATTTTAAGTAGTCTCACGTCTTATTTACCAAGCACAGGGTGCACTATTTATGCCATAGGTACATAAATTGTGTTACTAATATTATTATTATGAACCTGTTTTGTCTCATTGAAGAGCAAAGGCCTCTCTACCCTCTTTCCATTAATCACGATCTATTGCTATTTTTGCCAGTTTTTGCAGTGTTTATCCAGTGTTACTAATAAAGATATTTTGAATATAATGTGACATGTTTCCTTGCGCATAAATCAATGAAAATTAAATATTTTTTAAGATTTATTAGATGAAAAATGAACCTATAAAAAAAAGTTTTTTAAACATCAGTTGTTTGATTTGTTTTTTTTTTTGTATAAACATTCTAGATAATATCATTATCTACAAAATAAAAAATGTTTTTTTTATCTTCTTGATTACTGTTAGA